>OV928036.1:11465000-13865000 GCA_931315375.2 Opisthograptis luteolata | reverse complement strand
AAATTGAACTTGCCAATAAGAAAACATATCAAAATTGCCCTGTTAAGCAAAAACGTTTTCCCTGTTTACGTCAACAAGTCAGTATACTGTTGCCATTTAAGAACTTGCTCCCGAAGTATCGCCAGTTTGGGAATTATTAGCATAATTTGTTTTCCAAACGATAACGAAGTTCCCCTTCGCCATTGCCCCCGTTTTACCTTTTTCAAAAAGCTCATTACCATAATCGATGTGGATAGCTAATGTTCAATTTGTTTTATTACGTTTCGGTCAAGTTACACTGAAATTGCTGCCTCTAGTTGATACTTTAGACCAGGGCATAAGGCGTCTATGGGCTCTAGATTAATCTGTGGTCCATAAACCCTTATGGGATCCATGTTTGGTCAATTTTTAGCCTGCCTTACAATTTTATTAAGATAATGATGAATTTTATATTCCCTTCTTTTCTTTTCTCATATAGGAACCGTGAGATTATTTTTTTTTACTTTTGAAAATGGTCCGCGACTACAAAAAAGTTAACAAACCAGCGTTTTTCAAACTTTTTACAATTTTTTCCCTTTCTCAAAAGAAAAAATATCCCGTGACTTCCTATATCGTATTTTTCTGAATGAACTGTGCATTTAATGCCTTGAGTATTTCTACTAAGTGAACAAAGAACGAATTTAACTACATCATGATATGTTTGGAAACATACATTAGTTTGCATACAACACATTAAACAAATAGACTATAATTAAATTTAATTGTACTACATTAAATATCGAACGTCATTTATTTGAACCTTTGCATAATCACGACGCTATTATGTCGAAGGAATATAAAATTTTCGTTATCATTTTGTATCAAAGGAATAAATTTAAAAAAACCCAGTGTATCGAAATTTCCTGGAAGAGGAACGCGGTCCCTAAGGGGATGTCGGACGACCCACACTTTGAAAACACTGTTTTAGACGACGCAATGCGGTATCTTACGATCTGCGCTTTACATAAAATGGTTTGCATATTTTCCGGTATTCCAACTGGTAGTGGTTTATTAAAATTTCAAGATTCCTTGTCGCTTCGGTG
Source organism: Opisthograptis luteolata (assembly GCA_931315375.2). Taxonomy (NCBI): domain Eukaryota; kingdom Metazoa; phylum Arthropoda; class Insecta; order Lepidoptera; family Geometridae; genus Opisthograptis; species Opisthograptis luteolata. The sequence goes on along the minus strand of OV928036.1, from coordinate 13,863,939 downwards.
TTTACTCACCTGTTGAAAGAGATGACGTAATCTACAATACAGGTAACTAACCCCCTCCGCACACGGCGCCGTAGCGTAAGCGTTCGTAAGACGCGCGTAGTACGAGAGCCATACGAGCATTTACATTGTTGTTTTGTTGAAGTCTTCAAAGAAATCAGCAGACGAAGCGGTGCGCGGCGTGCGCTTCTCTGCGACAATGCTTCGTCTGTGGACTTTGAGCATGTACGTACTTGTATTGCTCTCGTAGGTACTATCATAGTAAAGAGTAGTAGTTCAGTTTCATACAAATCGGCCGCCGCCGCGCCGGTTTGAATGTATGCAAGAGTAGCGGCGCCGTGTACGCACGCACTTTTCAGGCACACAATCACAAACGAACGGGGCCGCGGCCATGCACTCAGTACGGAACGCGCCGCCTATGCATCACCGCAAGAGTAGGCAATTAACTCGTCGAGCGGCCTTAGCTAACCTACTGTTCTTACTTTACTGTGGTACTACGCACGTCTTATAATACGCATACGCTACGATGCCGTGTGTGGAAAACCTTACTTACGGCTGCCTCGGAAATGTTGCTAGATTGTTAGTTAAAATTATCCTCATGAAAATTGGAAATTAAACACGCTATTCCTTTAATCATGTTTCATGACACTTGGATAGACCTCTCTCTTTCACTGTTTTTTACGTATATTAGTGACTTTGCGACTTGGTTCGAATCCTTTCGGCCCTGCACCTATGACTTAATAAGTTATGTGCCGATTTGCCATCGCTCAAAACGGTGAAGGAAAACATCGTGAGGAAACCGGCATGCCCAAGAACTGCAACATTCAAGGGCATGCGACATTTACCAACCCGCACTGGGCCAGCGTGGTAGATTACAGCCCATACTCTCTCTTTGAGAGAAGACCAAAGTCCCAGCAGTGGGAACGTGAAAGGTTGATAATGATGATGATGAGTGACTTTGCGCATTTTACGAACGCAATGACATTATGTCACATAATGCATGTTTCAATAAAACTTGCATTAAACTTCTGCATTCCCGTAAAAAGCTATAGCGCTGTTAGCAAACATTCCGAGACGTTTCCGATTCCAACAAGACACCGTCTCGTTCCTTTTCAATTCAAATGAAAGAGATAAAAACGCAAAACTTTTTGAATCAGTGCAGAAAGTGACTTTCAAAGCGTTGTTGAGGTGCTGAATTGTCATCCGTTTCGCATTTGCAACAAAACTACGCATATAAATTCGGGTCAGAACATAGTGCGAAGTGTGTACATATCATTCTATTTGGCGATTCGGACCCGAGGTTATTGGGGCCAATAAATTCGTTTCAGATAAACAGACGCACGTAAACATGTAAATACTGTCTCATAAAATGTCCTGGAATAGTACAAGATCCCACTGCGTGATTTCTACCCCTGTGCGCTGAAAAATAATGCGCCTATGGTCACCTAATTTTAAAGACAACTACTGTTGATTATCAAAATCTTGACGCAAGATACTTTTTTATTTTCTGCTGAAAAATTACTTGAAAGCATTTTTGGTGAAATGACTACAACAAAATGTACATTCAAGGTGTGTAAAGTACTTGTATGTCAAATGTAATTTTTTATTTTTGTGTTTGGAACTTTTCAAAAATATTAATGCCAGCCATAGCCATATTATAAACTAAACAAAAAATATATCATCGATGAGGTATAATAGATGTAAAAAATAATAGTTATATTTACTTGCTGCAAATAATGTTAAAGATTAAGAGTTATCTAAAATTTCATTGCGCTTAGTTGGGGGTAGATATCGTACCGTCGGATCTTAGCCTAAATGGCCCGTTTCCTAGTTTTCTGCGTAAAGCAAGACCCCGTGAATATTTATAGGACAGAGAGGGCTGACAGATTTGTGATGCTTTGATTCCAAGTTAACAGCGTTTGTTTTTCTTTTACCAACATTTGCTACGATTTAATTCGAAATTATTTCGTACACATTTCCGAACATAAAAAAATATTAAAAAAGTGGTTTCAATTCTGTTGTGAATTTTATAAAACTAAACTAAGTTTGACAGGTCTAAAAGTATTACTGTCCTTTCTGACCAAGTAAGTAAGAAAAAAATAGCATTACTTTTAGATCTGTCAAATTAAGACAGATAGACATTACATAGACATCATTTTATTACCCCAAGACACACAAGTTATACTGAATGTTATAGAACCGTGTGTGCGTGTGCTGTGTATATGTACGTGTGTGTGTAGAAGAGTAAAATTTTCATTTACCGCCAAAAACTCCAGTTTTATTTATATTTATGTATAGCCTACCAAAATGTTGTGTTTTTAATTGTCATAAAAACAATAATAACAATTGGCCTATCATAGATCGCAAACTGTTCGAAGTTGAAATAGATAACAGCTGTCATTAACAGAACGTTGACAACTAAACAAAAGCTTTCAAAACAAAGCGAAGATCCAATTGATTGACAAACAAACCAACCCCGCGAAACAATTTATATCAGTTATTAAATTGAGTGACTGAAAAACAGTATAAGGATCATAATATTTATATTTTTACTAGTTGCGCCCCGCGGTTTCACCCGCGTCTTCCCGTTATCCCGCAGGACCCTTTTCGGGATATAAAGTAGCCTATGTGTTAATCCAGGGTATAAGCTATCCATTCCAAATTTCATATAGGTACGTTTAGTAGTTTTTGCGTGAATGAGTAACGAACATTCATCCATCCATACTCACAAACTTTCACGTTAGTAGAATGATAAATCTGAGTATCAGTTAGTTTTGTCCCGCAGGCGACAGACGGGCTAGCTCATGAGTAACGAAACGTTACAAAATGCATTATAAAACAAAGAATAGCAATTTAATTTTTATTTTAATGTAATTGTTATTTTTAAATAAAAAAAAAGTTGTATCTATTATAATGAGGCACTTTATATATACATATTACATTTCTTTTCTTAAATTCTCAGAAATGGTTTAGGGCATCTTCTGATGCTGGCTAGCTATATCCTTGTCAAGTTAAGAATCTATCGACAAACACCTATCAGTGTGTTCCGGTAACCTTACTTGAGGGCCAGTTTCCAGTCTATTCGTAGCGTGGTGACTTTCGGTCAAACGGTAGTAAAAAAAGGAGATAGTTCTGCTGCTGTATTGTCTAGACTAAGTAGAAAAATAATACAATTACAGTAACACAGTAAAATAGTTTATATCAACCCCAATTTTCAACTCGTCACAAAATATCTGGCTAACCACAGATTTATATGTCATGAAATAGATGTTCATGATATGCGAACAATCACAAACGACGGTTCACGGAAACAAATGGTGCGTCGTACACATTAGAAAATTAGTATTCTAAAGCGCTGTAAAACAGTACAGAACGTGTACAATTTGCATAATAGCATGTAGATTGTAGATGCCTACTTTTACTGATTATGTTTTGTCTGAACGAGCTCGTATTGTTGTGTGTTAACAATGTACTGCACAGTACAGTACCCTAGATCAGTGTTTCCCAAATAGTGGCACGCGTACCCCCAGGGGTACATGAAGTTGCATCGAGAGGTACGTGCGGCTATCAGTAAAAACAAGAACAATGTCCAAAATATCATTTTACTAGCTGTGCCCCGCGATATTACCCGCGGTTTAAGTAGCCTACCTGTTAATCCAGGGTGTCAACTACCTGTATACCAAATTTCATCAAAATTGGTCCAGGCGTTTGAGCGTGAAGAAGTAACCAACATAGACACACACTCACAAACTTTCGCATATATAATATTGGTGTGATTGCTACACTAACGTATGAGGTACGCAGGTATGAGGTTTTTTTTTGAAGTGGTAAGCAGCAAAAACTAATTAGGAACCACTGCCCTAGATCAAACTGTGGAGTTATTTGTTACTCATTATTCGCATACAATATGAATGTTGAAATATGGAAGATGAAGACTAAAGAAAAGATGGATGGATTGTGTAATTAGTGAAATGGAAGATAGAAATGAGAAAGGTAAGATGAACGGGATCGTTTATAACCGGCATTACATACATGCATAGACGTAAGGGATAGACGTAAGGTCCTTCTCTCAAAAGCATCTAAGCCAAAGGAAATCTAAAATACAAAAAAAAGGTTACTTATACGCCATTTCATGGTTGGTGTACAATCTTATACACATAAAAGCGCGTTAATTCAGTACTAGCTCATCCACTTTTTTGTCACGTTTACATTTGACCCGTCTATCCTTTTGTACATAAATGCATACATGCGTGTCAGTATGCGTGAGTGACTCCGGCAGTTTTTTAGAGTTTCTGTACTGTTTTCAACTGGTTGTATCGCGAATGTCTGCCATAAATACGACGCGGTAATAAATGAAGGTGGAATATCCTTTCAGTTTTAAGGAATAGCGAGTTTGCTTATGTGGGCGGATTAATTAGACTAAATATGTTTGAAGACGCCAGTTTCCCGAAGTGATTTATTTCATTTGACTTTGATGCGTAATTTGAGAAGAGAAATTGGTGCTTTCTGGCGTTTTGTGATGTAATAAATTTACTTACGTTTCACGACTTTGTAACGCAGATAATTCAGTGGTAGTGATGTTGGTTTTTGTTGTCCAGCAGTGGACTGAGACTGAGATTATGATGATGATGATGATAATGTTAGCTCTACACTATTTCTACTAGCGTGACGTCACCTTTGATTACATTTTTGACTTGTGACCAATATATTTTACGACGTGAAAAACCTACCTATGTTATACAGTTTAATCCAAAATATTCAAGTTTAAACTGACGACTAATATGGTGCAAATACCGAGATTGCAAGTTTAATTCCATTGCGAAGGAAATAAATGCACTAGTATTTGTTCCGTGTTTGATAGCTGTTGTGAATTTTTGATCTATGTAGTTTTTAACACCGTATATAGGGTGTTCTATTTAAGAGTCGATGCAATATTTGTGATTGTGTGGGAGTTTAATTATTACTATGAAAGTAATTAAGTCTCTAATTATATTCCCAAACTTTTCCTCAAACCAAATTCAAAGCGTACTTAACATGAAAACTACAGCAAGCCTTAAATACCCTTACGACCTATCTCATACCTATTTACCTCCAGTACCTATTTACTCCTACACTAATACCCCAAACGTTACCCTTTTCCCCCAAATGGGGTATAAAGGTACCGGTTTCATTGAAGCATTCCATTTTATACACGGCTACACAATACGCCCGGTTTACAACCGGAGATAAGTCCCGAGACACAATGGTGACTCGTGGGCTCGGGCCGAGATATCGACTCTTTTGTACCGTGTGGAGCCGTATGTACGACTTTTTACTTCTTTTGGAGGCCGAAGTTTGTATTTGTTCAAGTTGTATAGAAATCACATTAGCATGTCGTGAAAAGATTATTGATGGGAGTTCGATGAAGGTCTTGCTAGACGTATGTACAGTCAACGACAAAAGTCGCTGAACAATCACACTTTTTCTATTATCCTCATCATCTTATACAACAATTTTTGACCTCATCAAAATATATGTAAATAGTGTAATAGTGTGTATATGTGTGTGTGTGTGTATGTGTGTGTGTTTATGTTGTGGTCAAAATGATACCATGAACCAAGAAACTTTGAAAAAATTGTATATTGTATATGATACCTTTCATACAGGAGGTCTTAGTTAGAAGTATGTGATGGTATAAAAAATGTAGCTCCATATAACATCCCTGATATTGGTATAAATTCAAAATAAAGGCAAATAAAAATCGATAAAAAATAGTTGTACCAAATTTATCGATGAAAATATTCAGAGTCATGCTCGACAACCACTTACACTTTGTTCTATATATTTTATACATACTAAAATACTAAAAATAGTCCAGTAAACCTGTCTCAGAAATTAATTAAAATTTTATAAAAAATTAAACTCCTACCACATCATTTCAAACTAGGATTTCTACCGTCTCGTAAATAACATATATTTCGTTCAAATTGAACGTACCCGAATAAACACTTCTTAAGGACATCTCCCACGCTGAATTCTGATTGAACTTTATATTTAGACTAGAATAATAGAAACTGAAGCCTTCAATGCGCGGGACGGAATTGTTCCCCAAATTAAGCTCAACTTTCGTTAATTTATTCGTTTCCATCCGTCAAAAAGTTTAATTGTTTTTGTAAATGTCACGAACGTGATGTAGCAATGACTTGCGACAAAGGTAAAGTAGATAAGGCTATAATTATCATATTCATAACTAGCTTAATTTCTAGCCATAAATAATGTGGTTAATCTAGAAATAATTGCCAAATGGCCTTAGCTAATAATAATAATAATGCCCGCACAATCACATACATAGGCTCTGACCCCTAACTAGGTTTTCCTGTACCTAGAGAATCAGAAACTATGAGGATCGGGGATCCACAACACTCAGACACAAAACAAATATTTGCGCTTTTTTTTCAATGCACAAATATTTTTCCTGTAGCGGGAATCGAACCCGCGACCGGCTATTCTCATTGCGCCACATCGGTCGTCATCGGCTATATATATTTAGTAGGATACAACAACAGATAGACGCCTGTTCCAACCTCCTTACACCAGCAAAATCACAGGCAAGAAACGTCCGGCAGGTCATTTGTCGATGAAGAAAAACGCCATGACAAAACCAACATATAAGAAATTACGTATGGCCGACGATTATACTGTGATATTTGTAATATAATCTTAAGACATAAAAAAATACTAACTCCAGGTTGCATTGCATAGATGATTAAAAAACCTTTAGAAAGTACTCACAATTTATAAACCATTACTGCTTCAATTAACTTATCCCTCTCAAATAAACAGAGGCAAGATTATAATTACTGATTTAAACCTTTAAAATATTCCCATTTGCAGCAAAAAGCGTCCTATTCTTCTCCGTAAATTCCCCCTTTATAATATACCCCAAGATCGTCATTTGTCAGGCTACCTATCTCTTCTACACATTTAGACAAAGAGCAAGCGACTAGAAAACTGTACCTACTTAATAACTTTTTTAACGTGTACTTCAGCAGGAAAAATTAAGATTAGATTTAGGTCATACTAAAAATTGTTCGCATGTCCCTCAGCTTAGAGTTGTTTATTTTTCAATTGTGATTGTGATTATTCATAGCAAATATTTTATGTACCTTTTCATATAAATATCTCCTATGTAAATTATATAAATCAAGATTTGTAGAAAAGTTTTGCTCTAATAACTGAGTGACAAAGACTAGCTCAGTGGACTAAAAGACTAATGACTAAAACAGGTGGATTATGATGATGATAAAAAAATACCACAGGAAACTGCTTCAAGTAACAGCGTAGCACTGAATATATTTAACTCCAAAAAAATAATGTCTACATAAGTATATTAGTATATATTTAATTGTATTCAAAATAACGCCTATACACAAAACATCTATCTGATTAGGATACCCTGTATTTAGGGTATCAAAGACTACACGAATCAGGGATCAACAATACTCAGACACGGAACAAACACTACCGCTTTCCTTGTCAACATTTTGAAAAACACAATTACTAACTACGTCTCCAGCTCTCAGTCTACTAGGTATGGACGCATGAATAGAATTGTCTGACGGGAAATTGCGGGCTCATGCCTACAGTGGAGCATTCAATCGCAGCCGAGGCGTGACGTCACGACGCAGTGGTGAGCAGTTAGCGGTAGTCCAAGTTACAGCAAGAACTTGGAACAATTCAAATTTCTAGATGAAAGCTGTAAGTTTGACTCAAGTTGTATTATTAAGTTTGTGAACGCGCACCGCATGGGGACGAGATAACTGGTTGGGTGTAAGCGTTTTGTTACTGGAATTATCAAACTCAACTCAAAAATTACATTTATTTATAGCGATGATGGTAGTGACGTCAGCTTGCGATCCGTAGGACGTGAGTTCGAATCTTACAATGAGCTTGAGCTGTTGGTGAAGGAAAACATCGTGATGAAATTAGAGCTTGGTGGTAGGGTACTTTCGAGCCACCAACCACCCTCGAGTTAAGACTCTGTCGCCAAGCACCTATCACTGTGTTCCAGCAGCCCCACTTGAGAGCCAGTTCCCAACCCAGGTGTAGCGTGACGGTATCTTCGACCACATCGTCACTTAACATCAGGTGACTTGTGGTCAAACGCTACCCTGTAATAAGTAAAAAGAAAAAATATACAAAATGAGATAAAAGTGGACTGTTAGGTTCAGAAATAAGATTCTTTTTGATTTATACGATTTATTGTTTTTCTGGTTTTTATCACACACGTCCGTTCCGTATGACTATTTTTATAGGAATGAGGTCTGTCCCCTTTCGTAGTACTGGGACGACTACGGTGTAGCACTAACTTAGCGTAGCCGATGACGTCATAGCGCAGCACCACATAAGCTTTCTCGACTATTTCTTATACTCCTGTTCTAACCTCCTTACGCCAGCAAATGAAACAGGCAAGAAACACCCGGCTGGTAGGTTTAGGCGCGACCAAATTTTCAATATGATTAAGTTCCCAGTTAAATCTTAATCAGAGTTTCTCAAATTTTTAGCCTCACGTGCCCCTATTAAGTTTACCAGACGACTGGGAAGCCTTACAGAAATACTAATTAATGTAAAAGAATAATAGGTCAGTTACAAAAAGTAATTAATGTTACGGGCTTGTTTCTAGACGCAAAACAAATCGATTTTACAATCAAATTTAGTTTTTAGGGTTTCCTGTCTATCGGACCCTTTTAGTACTATACAACTCGTTTTGGTATCCAGTTAAAATGTATATCAAATGCTCGTCTCGACTCTACTAAGTAATCGATCTTCTAGGTATTCATATTTTTTTTAAATCAATTATTTTGACTTCGATTCGAATCGATTACAAAATCGATATTTTTTAGGAAGAATAGGCAGCTCTATTTGGTATGCTACTATTACCTCTTTTCTTGGATATCATGAGTGCTAACACAGTCGATTGTAAAAACGTAGTGCGGCTGCCGTTTGGCCATGAGCCAAGTATAGTGGATTTTCAAATGGCTAGTGCGTGGTCAGAATCATAGATAGTTTTTGTAGCACTTACTGGAATGTATACTAGTGTGTCACGAAGTGTTTCCAGATGGCTGAGAAATTCGGGAAAGTTCTGGGGTTTTCGTGTCTGGTTCCAACATTTTTTCCGTCAGGTAATTTATTGAGCAGTTTTGAAAAAAAAAACAATCAGAAATACTTTGACGACGCGGTAGCCAAGTTGGTAGTGTCCCTGCCTGCGAAGCTAGTGGTCCCTGGTTTGAATCCCGGTAAGGGCTAAAATATGTGTGATGAGCACGAATATTTATACCCGAGTCTTGGATATTTATGTCCTTATTTAAGTATTTCTTTATATCAGTATGTATAACACAAGTTTCGAGCTTATTTTGGGGTTAGGTCAATTTATGTGCAATTGTTCCCGATATTTATTTATATATTACTTTGGCGTTCATAATTTGTGAAATGAACTGAGAGATAAACATAAAATTCCGCACTGAGTTAGAACTTGTTGGAATTGTTCAAATATTCTTTTAATGTTGGACATAATATTTCACGCGAGGTATTTCATGTGCAGATGAGGCATTTCGTTTTAAATGACAGCACGTTATTTATGTTTATGCTCTTTTGCTTTGATAAAAAAAATATGCTGCAATTTATGTCGCTAAGATTTTCACAGAAAAAAAGCTTTGGCTGTGGAAAGGTTCGGAAATAATGAAGTTGCTGTGGCGTGAGTACTTTGAAACCAGGTTTAGATAACCAACTTAGAGCTCTTGTGTGAAAACCAACTTTTCTTCATACAAAAAATAAGTTTAATTAACGATTTTTACAGTATTAACAAGAATTTGCAAGTTAAAACGGCAATGGGCAAGCTACATCGCCCGACGAACCGATGACCTATGGGGAAGAGGTGTTGTCGAGTGGCGACCACGAACCGAAAGAGGTCTGTAGGTAGGCCCCCCACTAGGTGAAACGACGACACTGTAAGAGTCGTAGGAAGCCGATGGATACAAACGGCCGTTCAAAGGGGGTGGCCTATGTATCAGCCCTTTCAGCAGTGGACTTCTTCCTGCTGATGATGATGATGACAATGTTAAGCACTATTCACAATGATCAGTTGTCGATGTGATCATGCCCTAATATCTAACCACTAAGTGACCTCTATGAGGCCGCACCCATTATAGGGTGGTAATGGCCGAGCACTCAACCATTTAACAAGAAACCATGGAGTTGTGAAATAATAATCCGTCTGACAATTATCAGAGATTTGACACTGGTAAATAAATAATTGTATTTTAGACACAAAAAGTTATACAAACTCATTAGGGCTGGTTTTATAAACGTTCGTAAGTTAAATATCCTACCAAATTTCGGTAAGTTTGATCTTATTTTCCGTACTAAAATTTGACGAAAAGTTTAAATTTACCGACCCGTTTAACTTACTAACGTTTATAAAACCGGCGCTTAGTCTCTTATGCTTCGGCTACATTAGCGGGCGAAGATTCGTATCGTGTTGGCGAGACAAAAACATCGTGTTCGGGTATAGGCGATGTTCTTGTCTACATTAAGGCGGGCGAAGATTCGTGTCGAAGATTCGTGTCCATATAATACTCTCAGTTTCATAAAATTGAATGAATTGTAACACTTTTTCGTTACTCCACTCCATAGTGTAAAAAATTAAATGCACGTCCGTCTCGCTTCAAAGTCTGGACGACACTGAAATGACGTAGATGTGGCCATCTAAGTGAATATTGGCGCGACAAATCTCTTTGATTCGCGCCAGTTTACCGACAGCTCCCGATAATAAATCGTCTTCGCCCGAATACTACGCGATGTCACGATGAACCCGGCCACATTTATCGCGTTAACACGAATATTCGCCATAGCCCGCTAATGTAGCCGAAGCATTACTGCTGAAAAAGAAAGCGTCGTCGCATCGAGACTATTGGTTTATATTATATTTAACGTATGACACCAATATGCTTAGTGACGTTATAGGACTATCACCGATCACCTCGTCATCGAAATCAAGCTCATCCACACACTATCGCGTCCTGATAATCCCACACCTCACGATTTATGCGCTCCTTTCTCCCGCATACATGCAAAATGTGGAACGAGATCCCCGCAAGTCTTTCCGCAGTGCTGCAAATTGCAGTCCTTCAAGATGTACGTGAAAAGAGTTCTTAAGGTCAACAACGCACTGCAGGCAACTCCCCTGGTATTGCAAATGTCCATAGGTGACAGTGACTGCTTTGCACAAGCCGGGCCGCATGCCTACATAAAAAAAGAAAAAACGCCACGCTATATACCTACGTCTGTATTTAGAAACTATTTCTTAACTAAGGCTACCAAAATACAAAAACAAACATTTCAAACGCATTCTTTTGCTCCAGAAATCAACGCCAGCCGTCCATCAAACAGCTTACTTCACGATTAAAACAAAGCCCAGTAAAAACAGCGTTCAAATTAAAACTGTAACGTACTGTCCAGGCCGGACGCGGTCGCCGGTAGACTCTGTTACAGGAAATTGCGGCCTCTGCCGTGACCCCGTCACTTGATACAGCTTACGAGAGAATAGATACACGACACGTACGCAGCTGTTGCTATTCTGCTACTTTAGTATGCATTTGAAATTAGTCTGTGTTTCAAGTTGTGCCGCACTAAGAAAAAATTCCTGGCTTTCCTTCTGAGTTTCACCTTCCAAGACCGATTTCTTCCAAAACCTAAACTTTTCCTTCCTTACTTTACCTTAGTTTTCCTTCTGATTCAAAGGCCAAGAAATTCCTTCTAATGCCTTCTGTATTTCGGAAGTTCTTCCACTATCCGCCTTCTGGCTCCATCGCCGGGCCTTCGTTATCAAGCCCAATCTATTGGACTCGTCAAAACGAATCATATGAGACCAAACTCGAGGGCTAGCTTCATCATCAGATCAGGTTAATGATACCAAAATATTGTATTATCATCAAGATCACACATACATACAAAATTTTATTTTGATACACAATAATTAGAAGTAGGTTAAAATTGAATTTATTAAGATTTTATTACATTGATCGTTAGACAAGTGAAGCTAATAAGAAAACAGCATGTTAATTTCATAGTAAATTATTTTGTCCTGTAATAAAAATTGAACCAGTGACCTCACATTTCGCAGTCGGCTTTTTACCTCTTGTGCCACAAAACAAAAACACTAACTGATAACGAATTGCATAAAACAATAATTGACAGTGAAGTCAATTTTGTTAAGAGAGCGTCTCATTCAATCAGCACCATCCTTGTCGTTTAAAAATAAATAACGATGACATCTGATTTCCATCAGTACCTACGCCTATGAGATTCTTGAAAAAACATCGTATTTCCATCATTATGAAAGCGCGTCAATTTGAAAAACTCCCCTGAGCGATCTCGGTGTCTCGAATTCGAGAAAATTCTCAATTTATCGCCTCACTTGACGATCCGCGTGGAAATCGCACAAGGTACATTTGAATACGCTTCGCTTCATGGGTTGGAGCTGTTATATGAACCTTGATGGTGGAATATGAGTCTTGATGCCGCATTATGAACCTTATGAACATGGATCTCTATTGAAAAATCTCTTGATTGTGTTGGTAGCTCAATATGTTTTTGATATCACCAAAACCTGTTACTTAAAGTACCTCTCTTGAGTTTTCTTTAATTTTCTGTTATATGATAGTATATCCACGATCTCAATATAACGTTCAATTTATCATTATTTGTCACGTCAAAAGTTAAACAAAAATATAATAGTAAAAAGGCATTTTATAACACTTCTAATCAAAGAACGACATAAAAAGTAATTAAAACAATAAACCCCAACAATGTCACGATCTCTGATAACAAGAAACGTGACACTAACACGCAAGCTCCTATAAACATACTTAACCTTTGTTTTACTCCTTTGAATTGCGAGTTTAATCATTTTTTTCCTTAGTGTCAAAGTAAATAAGACAATATGCAAATTAATTTTATGACTAACATAACACACAACAATAAAACTGAGGCAATGTCACGTGGCTGATTATTATAGATTACTTTTACGAAAAAATAATAAGAAGTAGATTCTCTAGTCCACATTGTTCTGTTTTCCATAAAAAAAATCACATAATATCATGTGCCATAAACTTTTAACAAGTCTTAGAAAATAGTTTGATAATATTGTTATATTTATCGTACAAAACCTTGATGCAAATGGTGTCTAAACGAAAAGTATGTAAATTGCACAGTGACACGCCATTCAGTTGTTTACGGTTTCGATACATTTTTACTACACCTACACAGACATAGGAATACCTGGCAAGAAAAAATACTAACAGCATAATAATATTAATGTAGTATCATAGCTTTGTAATCTATGAACTTAGATTTAAAATTGTTATAGCGTCCCGTTCAAAGATTCAAAGAATTTATTGCATTCCATAATGTACAATAGTTAGTCATAATATAATTAAGATCAATTATGGACCCTGTTGGGCACAACAACAACATTACTTAAAACTAGAGGAGAGGAGGACTGCCATCAATCAACAAAAAACCTATATGCCTACTGCAACCTATGTAAATCTATATATCTAGTAAACATTTCTTGCATTTCTTGTTTTCTTCGTTTTTCATTATCAGATGTCATACGAAAATAAAATAAGTAATTAATATAACACATAAAAACGTCAGATTGCTAATTAGAGACGTATTTTATATAACTAATCTACATATCTAAATATAAAAATTAAAACAGTCTACCCGACAATGTCACGCTCTCTGATAACATTTTTCACGCGAACGTTGTTAAAAATGGCGCCGTATTTTCTCCAAAGCAGTTACTTTTTAAATCCCGCATATCGTGTTACTATTACGAATGTGACGTTAAATAATGTGCAGCGTGACAAACGTGCGTTTACGAAACCTTTGTTTGAAAGAAATATGTTATTTTAATTCAAAGTGAAGTTATAAATCGTCCTCTGTTTTACCAGTGATATGTTTATCTAATTATATGCTATCAAGTGGACTAATAATTGTAATTTTGCAGTACAGTTTTTGACCACAAGCCTTTGTTAAGAGGCAATGTGGTTGGTTAAGGGTGCGCTTGGATTGGGAACTGACTTTACAGACTTAACTGACAGAATATATTTATAGATGCATAACGACAGATTTCCTTTAAAAAAAAATGCCTCTACTAGTCCGTTTTGTATTTTAAACCTTACTAGTGACCCAAATCGCTTGGGTAGAGATAAATAGTTGTTCACACAAAAATTCCATAGACAAATTCATACAAATTCAGGGTTTCAAAAATTTTTCAATTGTAAATATTTTTTTTTATCCTAAAAACATTGAAGTTCGATTATAATAACGCATTTTTTTTTTTAAAAGTTGCTTATTCTGTCCAGCCGTTTTCAAGTGATGCGCTAACCAAAGAACACCATTCCATTTTATATATAAACTATAAAATTATCACAACAATATACCCTCATAATGAGGCACACCATCTCACTGCCGGACCGGCCATTACTCTGTATCGAATATCGAGTAGTATAAATCGAATCATTAATCGACTCGAATCTCGATTAACGTAAGGTCGTTAATCAAAATGTGTTCCCATTCAGTGTTGCTATCGATTCATGGCGCTGGCTTTTTGATGAATGTAATTCATCTCGTGGGTTTATTAGGATTGAATGTGCGAATGATTGTTATCGATATTGGATATTGTACATATACGTGTAAATGATCGTAAAATGTTTTGTTGGAGGTCTTCGTGTTTCCGCAGCTTGATTATTCAAGATTTTGGCTGCTTAGACCGTTTGTTATAGCTATCTTTCAAATTATTTAGCAATGATCTTTCCTCTTAAAAATATTAAGTGATGCAAATTAAGTCGACATTTAAAATTATACCTATTGGTATCGATTCGGTTTTGCATTCTCTAAAACTAAACTAGGCTTTTACTATTAGACCTGTCAAACTTAGTTTAGTTTTAGAAAATGCAAAACGGAATCGACACCAATATGATTTGTTAACTGTATCCTAAATCCAAAGAACTGAAACATCATTCAGGGTGCTACATTGTTGTCCCAATTTCACATTTTTTAGACGTAAATCACATTATGTTTGTATTTGTTTTCAATCACGACCACAACGAATTGCGAAAACAAATAGCATGTGCCAATCACTTGCCAATTTGCTCCCAATGCGTTTTCAAAGTTGGATTATCTAGGGACGCACGTAAAAATATGTTATTAAAACAAATAACAGGCATTTTAATAAATCCTTTTTGGTGAAAGCCGAGTTGGGAACCCTATTAAAAATTCAAGCGAACACCGCCTGCCGTCCAAATATATGTATATTCACGTAGGTAATTTAAACTGGGAGACATTTTATACCAATTTTCGGTAAAAAAAATAGCTTCTAACTAAACTTCATTTTTTACGTATGAATGTTTTTGATTACATCTCACCTGGGGCCTTATTGGCCATCAAGATTCCTTACCAATAATGAGTGACTTCATTACGTGCTGGCAGCAGTTGGATTAGAAGAGTCGAAGATCGGGCTCAGTGGCGTGCTTTGGGAGAGGGCTATGTCCAGCAGTGGACTGAAATGGGCTGATTATGATGATGATGATGATGATGATTACGTGCCATAGCAGTCATTCCACCCAGATAACGTAACGCGTTACGTGCTTAGATGGTCATAGCAAATAGTGTGTGACGATGCAGTCAAAGGGTATATCACGCTGACCCATGATGCTTGTTAGTAAAGCATTTACTAATGCTCGCTTGGCTAGCTACCACACTCATGTTAAAAATCTGTCGCCAAGCAATCTATGTTCCGGCAGCCCCACTTGAGAGCCAGTTCCTAACCCAGGTGAGGCGTGGTCGTCTCCTACTTAACATCAAGTGATTTGATCACTTGTACCCTTTTGCCACATTCTTGTCATCTTATTGGCAAGGAATCTTAATGGTTATAGGGAATAAGGGCCCTGATGTTAAGTGACGATGTGGTCGAAGATGGTGCAACGCTACACCTGGACAATAACCCAGCTCTCAAGTGAGACTGCCGGAACACACCGATAGTTGCTTGGCGACAGATTTTTAAAAAGAAAAAGGATGCTTCGGAAAGAAATTTACTTCTATAAGACTGTTTGTCTATCAGTGTAATCCCTACTAATATTATAAACGCGAAAGTAACTCTGTCTTTCACGCCTAAACTACCAAACCGATTTAAGTGAAATTTGGTACAGAGATAGTCTAGAGCCTGAGAATGGACACAGGCTACTTTTTATCGCGATAAACTGTAGCCCACGCGCTTGAAAGTATCAAACACGTGTCTCCATCTATAACAGCTTTAAAAAACAAAGAGTGACGTCATTTTTGTGTAAACCGATTATTTTTTGTCTCCCACTCGGTTATCTCGCTACCTCCACACCGATGCTATTCCGCAATAGCTTTTTGACGTGAATTTGATGAAAATTCTACGTTTAGTTACGACGGGCATTCCAGAAAAATTGTGCATCGAAAAAATGTAAATATGAAATCTTTATTCTCCTTACAAACATTGTAGTTAAGTCACGGTTAAGATTCTTTTTTTTTACGGCTACATACAAAATTACAAATATATAAAAAGCATAAAAACGGGCTTAGTAGCGTGCTTTGGGAGATGCCTATGTCCAGCTGTGAATTGATACAGGCTGATGATGATGATGATGATGATGATAATGTTAATGATGATTTTGATGATGATGAAAATAAAATCATTCATCTAGCCCCCAAGCAAAAAACGAAAGTAGAGATGACCGAGTACCAGGAGAACAGAAATTCATAGCACGGTTTAGAGTTCTTTAATTCACAAAATTAACCAGTCCAGTAGTAGCCACTGACCACCCTGATTTATTTCCCTTAAAGATCAATAACCAAAGCGTACAGAAGTGATACTCCGTTGACCCAGATGTGACGGACGGACTACGATACCTACATTTTCACCTTAATCGTTTTTAATTAACCTCTGGACGGGTGTTTATTGACGCGGGGCCAGTCGTGCGATATTATATTTGGAGTTAAGGGTGGAGTTTGGTAATTTTGGAGGGTTTATATGAAATTTATTTGATGTAGAAATAAAGTTTGTTTTGTTTTGATCAACGGCGTAGGTATATCTACTAACGTGTATATCTGAATTGTTAGTCTATGGTTTACTAGTCCGATCGGTCGCATTGACCTATAATGTAATGGACTAGAAATACCTACAAAAAAAAGGTGTATACCTACAACTCATTTAGTCGCATAAAATGGCTGCCAATGCTAGGGCTGTAGCAATCAAGGAATATAATATGTGATACTACAACGAATATCGATACTAGATAGGAGTTTTTCTTGATAGGAAACAATAGATACAGTTGGGAAAACGCATGCCCTCCATTCGTAAAGTCGTAGGTTCGAATCCCGGGTTAGGCTCCAAATCCAAAATTAGTTTGTCAATCAGGTTTGAGTCGGGAGGGTAATAATAGTAAGAAAATCTGCTTACGTATTACTTGAAGGGTGGAGTAAAATTAAATAAAAACTATTTTGTTAACTTTGTTTATTTGTGTGATAATAGGCTTACAAAAGCGGTTATTATATGATTTATTTATTTATTTATAAAAACAAATAGTAGCTTACGGTTAAAATACCAACACGCTAACTATTTTAAATACGGCTTATATACATCATAAAAACTGTATACCTATTAATAATAATAATAATGATATATTTATTTATTACTCCTCATAATTAGATAATTAAACAAGTAGGTACAAGCAAGATTGACAAGATGATATCTAACTGTATGAGGAGCTGGTGCCTGAAATAGGTTTTGAAAAACCTGTCCTACAGGTATTCATTTATTATATCTAAGGTCTTAATTATGAAGTGATCAGACGTACCAATCTTTATGTCGCCGATTAATATTTTCTTCACCAATACCCTTTAACCACATTTTCCTTAATCCTTCATTTTTAGGAAACCTATAAAAAGGTATTTTTATGCAAAAATCATTTTGGCTAAAGCTGCTCACCCTTACTCTGCTACTAATATTATAAACGCGGAAGTTTGTATGTATGGATGTTTGTTCCGCTTTCACGCAGAAACTACCGAATCGATTTGCCTAAAATTTGGAAGATAGGTAGATTGTAATCTAGAATAACACATAGGATAGTTTTCATCATCATTGTCATCACTTTTCATCATCATATTCAACCTGGGTGAAACCGCGGGACACAGCTAGCTATTTTTTTATACTCAAGTAAAATAACAAATTGGCTGACGTCTCATTTTAGGAACACATTAAACCCTGTGGGCCAGTCTCTGGGTGCTCTGAATTACGGGCCAGACCTAGGTCACTAGGATCGATAAGGACACGTAGAATAAAATGATTTATGTTAACATAGCACCGATAATTATACCGATATCGTTTCAGTGAAGGAACTAGTCCGGACAATAATACGGCTACGGTACAACACTATTCCACTGTACATATTATTGTAAACAAAAACGAATGAAATAATTCATAATAAAGGTCTGTTATGCGGCAATGAACCAAAATATCAATACTTTAGCCATAAATTCATGATCGCGTAGCCATTTTTTCATCGAACGTGCATGATTATTTGAACTATTGCATGAAAACCGGCTAATAACCTGTGAAAAGACAATTGAGGTTGATTTTTGTTCTTTCTTGCAGCAAACTTCACAATACAACACATAGGCATGTTGGATTTCAGTTTTCCAACATTCACATGTAGTTTTAAAGGTAAACTCGTCGTAATTTTCTCGCAAATCGCATTAACACAAAAAGTAAACAATCATTTGACAGCTAAACTACCACGAAATTCGTCGCATAAAATGGCTGAAATGGCACTTACCTACAATTGTCCCTACGTCACCAAAAAATGTTGTCAGAAAGAGCATACAACTAAATATTGTTGTCTCTTTTAACACATACGATTATCATATTGGAAAGAATGAGACAAAACAATATTTCACATTCTGTATCGTATTTCACTCATATTTGTCTATGTAAATGTATGTATAGAATAACGCGGCATCTCCATGTTTTTTTTATCTCAATGGATCGGTCGTGATAGATCAACCAGGTTAGGCAACATTCAGTACGGTCATTGTTGTGATAGGAAACCGTTTAGAAACATTTTCGATTGAGCCCTACCGTACTTTGGATTTCTCCAGCTGGTTCAACCTTAAAGCCGTATCAGGTGACTTTCAATGGCTTGAAAATTTCGACAATAGTTTTGGCCAATAGGACGAAAGAAGAAAGATAATTTAAGTTATGGCTATTTTTTACCAGCTCTACATAGACAGTCAAATATTTCATCGTCATGATCAACTTCAGTCCATTACTAGACATAGAAATGCAACTGAGCCTAGTTTTCGGTTCTTCTCATCCAAGTACTGCCAGCAAGCAGCGCGCGAGATGAGACTAGTTGGTAGTTGGTTGGTTGGTTGGCTAGTTGGTTGGTTGGTTGGTTGGACTAGTTGGTGACTAGTGGGTTATGCTAGTTGGTCATCACACCAACTAGGCAAAGGGCGTTAAATCAAATGCTAAACTATTTTACTACTAAAAAAATCTTTTAAAACAAACCTCCATCATAATCATATTCAAGTTAACGAGTACCTACTTCAGCATCATATTCCACCTTTATGCTAGAAAATAACATTACAGACAATAGCGCATAAAGCACTGCGCTAAATCTGCTCTGCGCTTCAAAAATAAAGTATAAAATCGTGGAAGTATCTGCGTAGGGATGAGCAAGGGAGGAACTATATCGATATTTATCGTATCGATATTTTAACAGGATAAATAATTGTTTAGCGGAAAATATAGTTTTAGAGATTTGTCGTATCGATATATTAAACCGTATAGCTAAAATATCGTCAATACTTATTCCAAACAAAATGATAATTTTCGTACAGTATTTTACACTTTAGTTTTCCTGTCCACTAAAAATACTTTTGACATCTATTTTGCTTCTGTGACACTTACCTTGCAGACCTACTAGTAACATTAAATTTTGAATGTTATAAAACCAGAATTGTGTTGACTTCGATACTCTCGAATAAATATGGAATATCAAAATATCGCAATTAAAAATATCGACGATACATACATACTTAGCAAATATAATTATCGATACTTTTAGCCCAATACTATAGCTGCGTAATATCACAGTTGGAACATACTCATACTTTTACGATACCTTGCGACTACGCTTTGATAGCGAGTGCATGATTTTATACGAGGGCGTGAGATACTTGGTAGCAAAACGAATAACAGGTATAAAAATTGTGATAAAAACGTTGATATAATCATGTACTAGCTGTTTCTCGCATTTTCACCCGCGTGGAGATTCCGACTGGATTTTTATGTCATCATAACTCTCAGATATAATATAGCATTGTTACAGTAACAGACTTTTTAAAATCAGATGAATATTTCCTGAGATAATCTCCTACAACCAAACTCACAAACCTTACTTCAGATAGATACCTATTCATAGATACTAGTATTATTAGTATCAAAAACTAACTCCGATGGCTCAGCGACCCAAAGTGTGTCTTGGCCTCCGAAACGAGAGAGCACCACTCCTCTCTTTCCTGAGCGATTTAGTTCACGCAGGTCCATCTCCACCGCTTTCCTTCAGCAGTATCTAGGTCACTAGTCGCTACCAACCACCCAAAGTTGACGTAAAGTTTTGGGCACTAAAGTTATGACTAGACTTGGCACAAACCGTAAGAAAACGACATACCTGTCCCGTCAATAAATCCTCTAAAATGTTTTATCAAATTACCGCCTTGTACCGATTCATACCATGTCATAAAAGCATAAGGGCTTGGGCAAACAGGAGGCGTACTTGACGCGCGTATGGAGATAATTACGCAGCGTCGTAGCGTTGCGTTATTTTGATAACAAAGAAGTTTGACCCCAATTAACTTTTTTTCCATCGGAGCCACGATTCATGCAAAACACTGGGTTTAAAACACATTAAAAAAAGCTCTAGTAAATAAACCTATCGCTAGTATCGATAGTATTGCCTCATTTTAAGCTATCAATAGTGTTGTGATTGGTTGGCTATTTATAGACTATCGATAGTCGCCGATCGATCGGAAACGCTAATGCTAAGCTATTACGCCTTGAC
The DNA here is from genome assembly GCA_931315375.2 of Opisthograptis luteolata. Classification (NCBI taxonomy): domain Eukaryota; kingdom Metazoa; phylum Arthropoda; class Insecta; order Lepidoptera; family Geometridae; genus Opisthograptis; species Opisthograptis luteolata. The sequence goes on along the minus strand of OV928036.1, from coordinate 13,842,748 downwards.
GCGCGTGCTAAATACGCGTTCTGTTTGGCCAAGCCTTTATTCTGCTTGGATGACACTGACGATGTTCCATTAAGAAAGGGTCGTGTAGTCGGCCGTCCAGGAAACGGACTTAAGGCTCAGGTCACAGTATTCTCACCCCGCAGGGGACTAAGGAAAGTTAAAATAAAAGCTAAAAAATAATCAAGGTATTGTTTGTAAAACACAGCTTCAAGGCACTCAGAGTATTGTATTTTTTTAATCATTGGTTATATTCTTGTTATTTATATAATAGGAGAAAAACGGTTAGAACAAGAAAAGGCATATTTCTGTATTGTGGTGTGTCAATAAAAGTTTTATCTATATACTTTGGACTTTGTGTTATAATTTCATAAAGGTTTATTACGAAAAAACAAAGAAAGACATTTAAAAAGTGGGTACGGTCAACGACAAAAGTCGCTAAATAAAAATACGTTTTCTGAGTGTCATTATCATCTTAAACACTGAATCATCACTGTGTTGTGTTGTGGTAAAAAACTACCTTGTAAGTTGTAAAAAAAGCAATCATTAGTCGTCTAATACGCATTTGGAAAATTGAGTATTATCAGATTTTTGTCGCTGACTAGGTACAGTCAGAAACAAAAATCTACCATAATCCGCATTGTCATTTAACATAAGGTGTCTTGGGGTTAAGCACTACCTTGTAAGGAGAAAATTTTGTTTTCCTAAAATTATTTATTAGAAGAATACCATTATACCATTTTATTCAATTTAAAAAGAACATAATATTTACAATTGGATAAAAAATCAAACTAAATACTAAAGCTAAACTATCTATATAAAACTAAACATCTACAAATAAAAAAACCTGATTTAGGTCGCTGCCTGCAGGTAGAGTGCCCAAGAGACTGGCGACATTACCTCTTTGAATGGCTAGGCTGATTCGTTGACCGTTCGTTGGTTTGTCTGTCTATTTTCTACGACCGCGCTATGACGACAAGAAAGCCCGTGGTGGCCCTGACAATCAACCTCGGACCCACATGGACAACGATGGTTCCCATTGGTGAACGCTCCTAGGCGGAGCGCTACAGCCAATGAGAACGTCATGTTGTCCAAAAAAAATTATTTATTATTATCCAAATTATTTATTTATCCATTTTATGTTTAAATTTCTGAACAATACGGTTCGTCTAACATCGCGTAGATTAACATACGTTGTAATTAACCCCAATTTTGAGCTTCCTTGTAATTGGTACCTTAATTAGTAGAACCACTTACTTACGGTTCATTTTCTTCCCCAACTTAAGCAGACGTAGCCGTCCGTAGCTTAAGCCGGCTCTGGTCAAGACAGGATTGCACTTAACCTCTGCCTGAAGCGAGCTCTTAAAAGGTGACAGTCTGTTAGGATTAAGTCTCAGTTTAGGTGTCTCTTGGTGTAAGCGTTGGTTCATTTAACCCGTTGGAAATAAATGGAAAATGGAGGTGCCAACTTTGAGAGTTAAACAAAAGCGTAGGTATATGTTTTGTGTCTGGGTGTTTTGGATCCACATAGTGACTTTTCACATGAATCTTCTAAATATATATTATAACTCAAAGGTGACTGACTGATGACTAGAACATAGACACAGTGATCTATCAACGCACAGCCCAAACCACTAAACGGATCGGGCTCAAATTTGGCATTCAGGTAGATGTTATGACGTAGGCATCCGCTAAGAAAGGATTTTTATTAATTCTACTCCCAAAGGGATAAAATAGGGGATGAAAGTTTGTATAAAACTTTGTCAATTTTAAAACGATCGGGCTGAGACTTTGCATGCATAAAGCTGTAGCCCACGCGGGTGAAACCGCGAGGAACAGCTAGTTTAATATATAGCACTAATAATTCTGGTCTGCTTTGGTTGTGATCCCGCAACTCATTAATATTCATGTTCCCATATCCCAATGTGTACAACCAAACAAGAGAAATCTTATTAGTAAAGCTAATTAAAAAATATCGGACCATTAGATGACAAAAAAAGCTTGGGATTTTAGTGAACTTGCTCCAATTCAATCAATTAGTAATAAGAATAAAATTGTCAATGTGATCGCGCCAAAAAAAATTGCCTGCCGGGCGTTTATTGCCTGTTCTTTTGCCGGCGTAAGGAGGTTGGAACAGGCGTAGCTAGTTTTAAGTTTGACGTTTTAAAGTGATCACAATGTATCCTATTGAATAAATAAAAATTAACTTTTGACTTTTGACTTTTAACAATAATACTAAGAGATATGTACTAAAGTTTGCGTGAGTGTATGTTTGTTCCCTTTTCACGACTCATCAGATTTGAATGAATTTTTGGATTAAGATAGCATAAATTCTGTATTTTCAAATTTGTTACTTTTATTTTGGAAACAGGTTCCTGCGATATAATGCGAAAACCATGAATTGCTGAAGTTTGTGAGTGAGTGTGTGTGTACATTTTTTTACTTCTCACACTAAAACGACTCAACGGATTTGAATAAAATTTGTAATAAATATAGCTTGTACCTGGAATTACACATAGGCTAAGATAAAACCACCCATTGTAACACTAGCTCTAAGATCTTTTCTTTTATGTTGTTCTACACTGAGAAAAATAATCTGACTGTCCTTCTGAGTCTTACCTTCCAAAACCGATTCCTTCCTTATTTTACCTTAGTTTTCTTTCTAATTCACAATTCCTTCTCCTCAGAAAGAAAACGGTATTTCAAAAGGTCTTTTGTGTAGTGAAACAATATCTGTCTATCTATCTATCTATAATCTACATATATGCTTACTTTATCCCGGAAAAAGATTCCTGCGGGATAGCAGGAAAACTGTAGCGCAGCAAGCGTCCGAAAAAACCTTCACTTCATTACCATCCGAAGGTCCAAAGAATCAATAGTTAATATCCACGTACGGTTCATCCGATACAATATTCCAAAGATCGTCTTCATCCCTACGCAGTAATATTTTATGTGCCGACCTTTTTCGGACAGATTAATACATAATACGCACATCTTGAAAGGATTCTGAGTAGAAAATACAACTTTTCGAAAATTGGCTTCAGTTTTACCTGTTGTGTTAATAAGCTGGTTTGAGGAGGTTATTAATGTTTCATTATATCACATTTCAACGTTATCCATTCGGGCAGCTTCAAATTTTTCCTTTAAAAAATTTGCACTTAAAAAGAAAAAAAATGTTTATTTGTATGCGCATCAATAAGCTTGAGCTTTCGGTGAAGAAAAACATCATGATAGCTTAGTGGTAGGGTATTTTGGAGTGGCGACCACGAACTGGAAGACGTTCTGTAGGTGGACCGACGACATTGTAAGAGTCGCAGGGATCCAATGGATGCAAATGGCTAATAGCCGTTCATGGTGGCGTTCAAGGGGGGAGGCCTATGTTCAGCAGTGGACTTCTTCCGGCTGTTGATGATGATGATGATGAGGGCATTTACTAGTGCTTGCCTGGTTAGATAACATCATCAAATTAAGAATCTGTCGCCTAATACAAAGGTGTGTTCCGGCATCGATATGAAAACATACTGCCTCTGGTATCATAATCATTGTTACCATTTAAACATCATACATTCATCATCACAATCAGCTTGTATCATACATACATAACACGTTAATAAAACCGCAAACAGCAAAAAAAAAAATCCGCAACACGGTTTCCCTGGTTCTCTAACATATCTGTACAATCTCTCCGACGCAGCATAGAACATGCAAACAGCTGAGCTTCTCGTTAATTCCATCAACACGTCACAGCGACCAGGCTTCGAATCCATCTGCAACACCGGTTGCCGCCATATCCGTACGATCTCGCCCGCCGTCCGAACATTAAAATATGTGAACAGTACTCAAACTCCTTGGGATTTTGTACTCGTATTGTTTTGTTGAAAACGCTCGTAGTTTGGCTTCCCTGGGAGCCTAACCAAAATGAACTCTACAACCGTTGACGCTCATAGAAAACAAAAAAAAAATGGGAATGACATGTGTCACATAGTCGTGGTCAAATAATTTTTTTTACATTTTATATTTAACCTTTACCATAAGTCACCTGATGCTAAGCGACGATGTGGTCGAAGGTACACCAACACCAACCAACACGCTACACCTGGAGTGGGAACTGGGTCTCAAGTAGGACTGCTGGAACACACCATCATCATCATCGTCAGCCTGTATCAGTCCACTGCTGGACATGGGCCTCTACCATGATGAGCCCGGTTTTCGGTTTTTCTCATCCAACCACTGCCAGCCACTCGGCGCAAGTTGTCATTCTACGTTTGCCAAGTCGCAGTCTCCACTCAAGGACGCGTCTACCCCAACGGTTGTCGTTTCAGCGGCTTATATGACCAGCCCACTGCCACTTCCGCTTGATAATTTTGTGTGCTGTTTTTGGTGACCTTATTTTTCTGACGGATCATCTCATGCCCACACCCCACACGTAGCCATGTGCATCTGTGCGCGGGACCCGTTTATTTTTAGAGCCAACACTCTACTTGCACTATCCCTGGTATTAATTTTAAGTCATTCCCATATTTTTTTAGTTTTCTATCAGTACGATTGTAGAATGCATCTTGGCCCCCTTACCCCCAACTTTATCTCCTCTACTCTCCACGCTCACACGTATAGCCATGTTCATCTGTGTGCGGGACCAGTTAATTTTTAGAGCCAACACTCTGCCTGCACTGTATCCCTGGTATTGATTTTAATCCGGCCGCGGCTGTGCCCGTTTCATCTTGCCAGCTCCGTTTTATATCGCGGTAATCTGATCATTGTGCCCAATTCCGTCAGTTATTGCGTGCGAGGATGTTTGTGATTTTTGCGTAGATTGATAAGGGGTGCTGGTGGGGAGGGATGAATTCAGATTCCGTTGTTTTGTCAATGCTTGTTGGATTGGAAACAAATAATGGCTTATTATGAAGCGTGGGAAGTGAATTGGGCGTGGGAATATTTATGAGTTTCCATGTTTATGCTTTGGTTACTACTATGTTGCTGTTGTATATATTTTTTGGTTTGTTCTTAGAGGTAAGTGAGTGCAGCTATTTATAAACGTTTTCAGGTTTGATGAGTCTGACCAAGAATGACTCGGATACTAAACTGAAAATTGAGCCTAACTTGTTAGTATGTACCACCAACATAATATTAAAAAATACAAAACTCAGAGGGCCTTTGAGCTATTATTTGTAAATACTGCCTTGATTTCGAACTACCCCAGATCGGCATAAGGTATCTCTTTGTCGCTTACGGAGTGAGGCTGTAGAAAGCGGGTCAAATGTCCTTATATGAATAGAAAAAGGAAGAATATGAACTAATAATCTCCCTTTTATCCACATTACATTCCCTCTTTGCTTCTTTTGCTCTACAATCTGTATACTTCGGCCATATACTTCAATTGTACTTTATACGGCAGTACGGACAACAACAGAAGTCGCTGAACATTTATTTTAAACTTCAATCTTTGACTGCATTATCATTTAACATCAGGTGTGTTGGTTGTGGTCAACTGCTACCTTAAAAGTTGTAAAGAAACCCAAAGATTACTGATCAAAAACACATTTGGAAGTGAGGCCAGCATCTTTTGCCGCTGACTGTTCTATAAAACTCTGCAGCTGATGTCACTAAAACTGGTGCGAACGGTTTGCGCTCCCACGTTGACCCAAATCTGTCGCGCTCGCTGCATAATATTTTGTTTGAATTGATAGTTTCAGGCCTGTGACAGAATCGGGGAGCTAGCTTGTATACTGTAGTATACTGTTAATGGAACGCAGAACACATTTTAAAGTAAACTGCACTATAAAAGTTTGTTGAGAAATTATTCAAGGTTCATAAATGTGCAGGTAGACACAATAAAATCTCAATTTGAAAATCTCGGACAATCCTAATAACGATTTCGATCAAGTGGAACAAAGGCCTTCTCTCAAAGAGAGTATGCTAGCCCAATGCAGGTTGGTAAATGCAGCATGCCCTTGAATGTCGTGGTTTTTGGACATGCCAGTTTCCTCACGATGTTTATCTTCACAGTTTCGAGCGAGGGTACATCTGCAGTGCGTAGTCGGGGTGGGATTCAAACTCGGTATCGGCGTCTAGTAAGGCGCACTTGTTACCGTTATTTCGCATGAACCTACTTTTGTATAAAACGTAAAAGCTATCTCCATTCCTAATTTCATTCAAATCCATCAAGCCACTCACTCACAAACTTCGTTAATGCGATACATACATTTTCCGGGTTAACACGAAGTCGCAAAAGCACGTCCGACTTTCCGAATTCGATTAGCATCAGCATTGTCAGCGTTCTAAAACGCTGGTTAGCTGAAAATCGGTTTCTCATCTCATAAACCGCAGACTCCAGCCATCCGACCTCCAATAGCTGTCTCCCATCGTCTCAAAGCACTTATATCGGGTGTATCCTTTAATGACAACACCTACATGAAAGGGGTCTAATGAGACAGTGTCTCGGATAAATTGCTTTAGGTTTATGGTCTGGCACCTTTTAAAAGACGGTTTGAACGTCCCTGGAATCTTAAGCTGAGGGCAAGTGAGTGCACACACTGAACGTTTTAAAGCCGCTTTAAGTTAAAATCTTGGATTAATTTGCAGTCCATTTGTTTATTGTATTTTATTATTTAATCTCATTGAAGCTTATTATTATAATGAAGCCGATTATTATAATGAATCCTACAATGAGCTTGAGCTTTCAGTGAAGGAAAACATCTCTCGTGATAATTGCGCTTTTAACAGTGATGAAATACCGAGAACTGAAACACGAAACTTAATTCTTATGTAAAAAACCCTGCTTATTTTGACAGGGCTAAAAAATGTTGTACATTTAAATATTTATTAACACGTTTATCACAAATCTTCAAAATTAACAGCCTTCATTAATTCAATTCCAATATAATCGTTGAACAATTTGGCTCAAAATCTTTGGGTAGACATGGTAACGTCTAAGCAATACGCTGAATCGCTTTCGGCGAAACGATTATGAGCTGACGAACGAGTAAATTTTGTTCTGGAAAATAAATTAGCAGTACGGATTAAATAAATTGAGCGACTTTAAGGCGAAGTGAAACTTAGCATAGGACAAATGACTTTACTACGAATTTTAGCAGTTATTCATTTACGAAAACAAAAAATAAACAGATTTTTTTTTAAATATTTATTGTATAAATAATTTGAACTTGATGACTAATAGCGGAGCTTTCGGCGAAGAAATTTCTAGTGCTCCCCTGGCTACTACCCTCAACTAAAAAGAAAATGTCACCAAGCGGTGGCATTTTTCATTATTTTTTTTTATTATTTTTTTCTCGTTTTTTTTTATTTATATATATATTTTTTTTATTTATTTCCAAAATCCACAGACCTTACAGTTATTTGATTAGCTTACTTACTAAAACTTACATCTAATGACGGATTTACTTTATATAAGATATAATTGAGAGAGCAGAATAGAAGTTGAACGGTAAGTACAATTTTTAGACAAATATAAAAGTTCTGTGTTAATTAAAATAATGACATTCAAATTTGAGGTGTGCGTGTGTGTGTGTGTGTGTGTGAGCGTGTGTTTCTGTGTGAGTGTGGTGTGCGTGGATGTTAGTTTACACTATTTACAATTATCAGTCTTAATTAGATTTGTAACAATCGATTTAAAACCTTGTTTTTTACAATGAAAACCTTGTTTTTTACAATTTATTTTTTTGATCGGTGTGTTCAAGTAGTCTTCCTAATACAGGTGTAACGTGATGTCAGCTTAGACCACATCGTCACAGATGACTTGTGGTCAAACGCTACCCTGTAAACAGTTAAACAAAAACAAAACATGCTTTTATTATCCCTTACTTATTATAAGTGCGAAAGTAACCCTGTCTGTTAATCTTTCACGCCTAAACTACTGAACCGATTTAAATGAAACTTGGTACGGAGATAGTTTGAATTGTGAAGAAGGACATAGGATACTTTTTATCGCGATAAACTGTAGCCCACGCGGGTGAAACCGCGGGGAACAGCTAGTGATTAATATTTAAAACTATATTTTACTAACTAATGGTGTAGCAATCTACAAAAATTATGATTAGAATATTAGTGTTCGCTGTTAGCACTTTGATTATGTAAACTTACCCGACACACTACTACTTCGAGAAAGAAGCCAACAGAAGGATACAGCTGGGCTGGGCAGCATTTCGAAAACTTCGTCGAGTCTTCTCGTCGCAAATACCACAATGTCTGAAGACAAAGGTCTTCAACCAGTGCGTCCTACCTGTAATGACATACTGAGCCGAGTCATGGACACTCACGGCACGACTAGTCCACCGATTCAAAGTTGCTCAGCGCGCTATGGAAAGGGCTATGCTTGGGGTTTCTCTGAGAGATCGAATCAGGAATGAGGTGATCCGTCAGAGAACTAAGGTCACCGACATAGCTCACAGAATTAGCAAGCTGAAGTGGCAGTGGGCTGGTCATATAAGCCGCAGAACCGATAACCGTTGGGGTAGACGTGTTCTTGAGTGGAGACCGCGACTTGGCAGACGTAGTGTAGGACGCCCTGCCACAAGGTGGAGCGACGACTTGCGCCGAGTGGCTGGCAGTAGTTGGATGAGAAGAGCCAAAGACCGGGCTCAGTGGCGTAACTTGGGAGAGGCCTATGTCCAGCAGTGGACTGATACGGGCTGATGATGATGATGATGACCCGACACACAATATCAACAAGATTTTGATCATGTTTCTCTATTACCTTTCCTTCTTAGTAGGATATTATAAACGTGAAAGTTTGCGAGTATGGATGAATGTTTGTTACTCTTTCACAAAAAAACTACTCAACGGATCTGAATGAAAGAACATCGGCCACTTTTCATGCTGCCTTGGACCTGACCGCAATATAATTATTTTGTATAAAAATTACGAATAGTCTTGAAGTTATACGACCGGTCTATAACATTTTTGGTGAGAGAAATTTAGTCAGGTTCAGAAAAAGAAAAAGGAGTACAAACAAAAATAGTAGAATAGTATCGTAGCAAAAGCAAACAAAGGTTACGGTTAGGGTTGCCTGATCTGAATCGATCTTCCAGAAGATCAATATCAGAAAAATCAATTTCATTTTTTCTGGACTCGCCTTGAAATATATGAAATATATATGTTTGTATAATCTTATTAGGACTAGAATTACAATTTTTTCATACATAGCTCGTTTTCATACAAGCTCAATTCCGTTTTGGCCATTGTTCTTTGGAATGGAGGTGGCTTCTACCCTGGATTAACACATAGGCTACTTTTCATCCCGGAAAAAGGTTCCTGCGAGATGCCGGGAAGACGCGAGTGAAACCGCGGGCGTAGCTCGTTTCAAATATAAATTAATAGAGACCTACTCTCGTTAGCTCCTTGATTATGCAAACTCATCAACACACAAACGTACAAAGTGCACAACACAGGTCTAGACTCCCATACTCGTAAATCATGGCGTGATATGGCTCGTTACACACCATACGCTCGATATTTACGGTCTTGAACGCTTTTTGCTCACATACTGTATATATGTTTATGTTGAGCACTTAGCCTGATTGCGATTGGTATAGCAATTTAGTCTTTTTCGTCATGAAGTAACGTATACACTAAGGTATTGTGTAGGTTTTTTTTTTTATATGTTGCGCGGTAGAGTTTGTATTTTGGTGGCAAAACCAGCACTGGCACTTCGTGGTGGATTATGGTCCATACTCTCTCTCTGAGAGATAGATTTACTCTTTTTTCTTTCTTTTTTTTACTCCTTCTTTTCTTTCTTTTTGTGTCTTATTTTCTCTTTTTTTGTTTTATTTTTTCCCCTATTTTCTCCCTGTTTTTTTTTATTTTAACTCTTTTTTTGAGATTATGGCTTGTGTCATTTATTTGGTATCTTCTAAATTATGCACGTACGTTTTTCAATGGTCTGGTTAACAGTACTACCGAAAGGAAATTATTAACCGTGGTACGGCGACTGTACCACGGTAAGTAAAAATTAACGCTGGTCCGGTCAACTGTACTACCGAAAAAAATTTTCACCATGGTCCGGCCAACCGGACTGTCGCGTCTGTACCACGAGCAAGTAGTGTCCTAAAAAAGGAACTTATTAATTATAGCCAATATCAAGACATAGCCAATGTTACTAACATCGAGCTATCATAGCTTCAAACGTAATCAGATCCTAACATCAGCAGTAAGTAGCTTCTAAAAATGCAAATTAATACGAAACCCACGCGCGATTCCGACCAAAAAACTCGAGCACTACTAAATTATGCCAAGATCACATTTTGTGGGTAAATAGAAATAATACCTAAGCACTTACCTAGAGCTTATTACGAGACCTTTCTTAGGGAAATAACTGTTCCCCGCGGTTTCACCCGCGTGGGCTACAGTTTCCAATTTTTACCCCCTTTAGGGGTAGAATTTCAAAAAATCCTTTCTTAGTATATATACACCCCTATGCATCAAGACAAACATACTCTCAAAATTTCAAGAACCTTTTCCCGGAATAAATAATAGCCTATGTGGTAAGCCAGGGCTTAAGCTATCTCCATTCAAAATTTCATTCAGATCCGTTCAGTAGTTTTTGCGTGAAAGAGTAACAAACATCCATCCATACATCCATCCATCCAAACTCACAAACTTTCACATCTAAAATATTAGTAGAATATATAAAATTACATTTTCTGAGAAGCTCCGTGTTTTGTATATAAATAACTTATTGGAGTTTTTTTGTAGCAAGGCCAAAGGATCAATTGTCTTCAAAATGAGTTTTTCTTAGTATCTATTTTTGGTAGAGTATATTTCATCTATATTCATCCTAACATGAAGTTGCAAATTGGTTACCAAGCTTTTACCAATAATTGTGTTCCGACAGAAGGCCAAAACATGGGCTGTGAATAAGCCATAGAATACTTTTTATCCCGGAAAAATGAATGGTTTCTTCAAGCAACTGATGAGAGCTCATCATTAGACAAGGCCATTAGGCGTGACGTTTATATACCTTGATGTAGGTACTAAGAAAAAGTCGTCATTTATGCCCATTCCAGTTCAATGACACCCAGAATTTTTGAAGTACCCAAAAACCCGCGCGGCAGTATGCTACGCTCGACATCATAAGAAATCTTTTATGCCCTGTATTGTCACTGAAAACATCGCTCTGTAATCTTTGCAACTTACTGTTTATTGGTTGAATAACTGGCAAAGGTATGACCCAAATGAACACTAGAAAAAGGTAAAATGCCTCGTTAAGTCTCTCGCCAGACCATTTAAATATTCCCGCGCGTAGTTCTCCGGTGGCGGGTCCAATGAGCGTCGTTGCTCTTAGCGCGTACGGCGCACCCGCGCACCCTCTAGAGGAAGTTTTGGAAAACACGCGGGCACGTGACAAGTCGATTTGACGTGTAAGCGTATTATAACGTGTATTTCGTTTGATATTTGTTCAAGCTGCCTGTCGGGCGTTGTTATTGTTAAAACGTGAATTCGTTTACTAATAACTAAATGTAAGGTATCTGTCATACTGGCTGCTAGTCGTCTATACAAATGCAAAAAGCTAGTAAAAACCATAAAAAAACACGAAACCTTTGCCGGAAAAAATCCCAAAAAAGATTTTATTCAAAACTTATCCAGCTTAACCAAGGCCTAGCCTTCGGAAAGGGCCTTATTTCCTGAGATATGTACGTTTAGGTTAATAGTTTCTTTTGACACGCATCCCTTTCAGCGCGCACCCATGAAATTAGATTCTCTACTAGATTTATAGCTCGAGCTTTTTCATTCGTGAGAATGAGTGTTATTTATCGTTGTTTGCAAATCTGATGATAGGTTATGTTGCGGACGATGAGCGAAAGGTGTCGCCCCATTTGTGTCACGAGAATTATACATGATACTCGCAGAAATCTGGTTTGATAAGAAATCATTACTCATTTAGCAGATACTATTATTTACCGGTAGCATATTTAGCCAAAAGAATCCTCATCATCACCATCATCAGCCTGTCACGTTCCCACTGCTGGGACTCTGGCCTTCTCTCAGAGAGAGACTATGGGCCGAAATCAGTCAGGCTGGCCCAGTGCACGTTGGTAGATGTCGCATGCCCTTGAAAGTTGCAGTTCTTGGATATGCCGGTTTACCTTCACCGTTTTGAGCGATGGCAAATCCGCACATAACCTATTAAGTCATAGGTGCGGGGACGAGAGGATTAGAACTCAGTGCCATGTAAGTCGCACGTGTTACCATTCGGTCACCATCGCTCAAAAAAAAAGAACCCTACATAGAACAAATGGTTTGCTGGTGCGGCCTGTAACAAACCTTGCTGAACAAGTACCATTTCTCAATTTTCTTAAACTTCTTGAACACTAATCAACACTGTAATGAGTAAACAGTTGAAAAGTTGAGCATGATTAGCTACTTTTGTCGATGATACTATTTACAAATACTATGGGTTTTTTTAAAGTACGACGGATCGGATCACAAATAGAGAGAAATGGCTAGCTATCTCTGTCGCCCTGTATTACATATATAAATTGTATGATTGGCTAGGACGGTTTTAGCGCTCTTGCTAGTAGTCGATAGTTCACAAGTAAAATTAGCTCTGCTCTAAGTAGGTAGCGTCGAGCCAGAAATTGTTATAAATTCTATTAACGTGGTAACAAAATAGGAATAAGAAATAAGAAAATTCGTATATTAAGTGATTTTTTCTTTACCCTGCGATAGGTTTTTAAGCAATTTATTTTTTTGGCTTCTAGTCTGTGACTAGTTGTTACCAGTGGTTTCGTTTTTGTGGACTATCAATATTCACTAGAACTATTGATTTTCGTACAAAGAGATTGGCCTCGCTTTCAATCTTTTTTTGGTGTCAGCAATGTACATTCATATTGAGTATGTTTCATATTTTTTGTTGCTAAAGATATAAAATTGAAGTAGACTTATGTATGTACTAGATATAAATAAATCTACCTCTCAATAAAATCAGAAATAAGTTATTTGCTTTTTCTTCACTGAGTAATGTTTATTGACTGAGCACGAAACGTTACAATTTGGGTAAGAGCTATTCAAGATCTGTACTAATATTGAACACAATATATTAGAAGTTGTTCAACAGATCGTGATTTATTCATTTCTTTTCTCAGATGGATCTAGGTCAATGATTTTTACAGTAAACGGTAATTTGTGCATGCGAACTTCGATTCTACCACGATGTCAGAAGAAATAATTACATACCTAAGCCAAAAATCATTAATGCAGAAAAAAAACAGCAATAAAATCAACCGACTCAAGGAAAAAGAGAGAAACAGAGAAAAGGGTAAAGATTGAGAGAAACAAAACGAAAGATAAAGAGAGATACATAATAATACCCACACAATCACATACATAGTTCTGACCCCTAACTAGGATTTGATATATATATAGGTATTGGATACTACGCGGATCGGGGATTCACAACACCCAGACACAGAGATAAAAAGTAAGAGAAACAGAAAGAAGGATAAGGATAAATAAATAATAATACCCACACAATCCCATACATAGTTCTGACCCCTAACTAGGATATCTTGTATCTAGGGTATAGGATACTATGCGGATCGGGGATTCACAACACCCAGACACAGAGATAAAAAGTAAGAGAAACGGAGAGAAGGATAAAGAGAGATAATAATATATGCGTGAAAAATTAAAGTAAAAAAATGGAAGAGAAAGAAACAGAGATAAAAAAGGCCGAGACGAGCCGAATACCGAGCTCAGTGGCGTATCTTGGGGAAGGCTTATGTCCAACAGTGAACGCAGGCTGATGAAAGTGGCCTGTTTACCTCCCTATACCGCAAAAATAAACCCAGATCATGACGTGTGTCATCATCATCAGCCCGTATCAGTCCACTGCTGGGCATAGGTCTCTCCCAAGGTACGTCACTGAGTACCCACTTGGCGCAAGTCGTCGCTCCACCTTGTCGCAGGGCGTCCTACACTACGTCTGCCAAGTCGCGGTCTCCACTCAAGAACACGTCTACCCCAACGGTTATCGGTTCTGCGTCTTATACGACGAGCCCACTGCCACTTCAGCTTGCTAATTCTGTGAGCTATGTCGGTGATTTTAGTTCTCTGACGGATCACCTCATTTCTGATTCGATCCCTCAGAGAAACCCCAAGCATAGCCCTTTCCATAGCGCGCTGAGCAACTTTAAATCGGTGGACTAGTCGTGCCGTGAGTGTCCATGACTCGGCTCCGTATGTCATTACAGGTAGGACGCACTGGTTGAAGACCTTTGTCTTCAGACATTGTGGAATTCGCGACGAGAAGACTCGACGAAGTTTTCGAAATGCTGCCCAGCCCAGCTGTATCCTTCTGTTGGCTTCTTTCTCGAAGTTGTTCTTACCTTACCTTATGACGTGTGTAGCACGCCTTAAAGATCACATCAGTATAAGTACGTATGTATGTTGGACTTGTAACTGAACAAGGGCCGTAATTAATTGCTGCTTGTATCTAAGTGGCCCCAGAGACGGATACCATTGATAATCGTGGTGGTGTGTGTGATGATACCGTTCAATTTGAACTGAAGGTAACCGCTTTGGAAGTGCTGAATGAAGGGAGTAGAAATGGAACGTTTGAAAGAAAGAAAGAAAATTATCAAGACATTACATAACATTAACAACAACAATATTTCTATCTATGTTAGTATTTATTTTGTCTAGTACCCATAACACAAGTTTCGAGTTTAATTTGGGGCTAGGTCTATTTGTGTGCAATTGTCCCCGATATTTATTTATTTTTTATTTAGTTTACATACAATGTGGATAGAACTTTCAAGAGAATAAGTTCAAAATGCAGTGTTGCGTGGTGGAGTAGAATACAAATATTTTGATACCAGTAAATTTGGCACAAATTGTCAATTTATTAGAATTTCTTAATAAATCTTTGATATCGAGACATTCGATTTGGAGACATTTGATGTAGCTACAGCTTATGTTCTAAGAAGTTACTTAGGTGTTATTAATTTTAGACAAAAAATTAAGGTTCCGTACAAAAAGCTAAAACTAATATATGACTTTTTTTAAAGACATAATTGCTTAAGCCCTGGGGATTAACAATTAGTTTCTATCGCGATAATCTTTATTGACACCACGGAACTAAGCAGTGTGCCTAGTGTTTAAATGTAAGTACCCAAGTTAAATTGTTCTTACTCCAAAATACAAAAAGAACATAGAATACGAAGGCCCGTATTTTAAAACGACGCTCAAGTGTTAATCACTACATAAGCACAGATTTAAGTCTGTCATTTCATACAAGTATGTCACTTAATCGCTACTCAATTATTGATCAATACTTGAGCGTCATTCTAGAATTCCTGCCTAAGGGCCTGTTCAGTGCAACGCGGATGACCTACGCGGACGTCCGCGACGGACGGTGAAATGTATGAAACCTTACAGCGCGTTCAGAGCGACGCGGAGCTGTCCGTGTCGCGGAGAGCTATCCAAGCGCGGTCGAAATCGCTCCGCGCCGCTCCTCCGCGCCGCGGACGTCCGTGGGCGGACGGTGCTTGATTCTAATGTATTTTTGACGACGCGGTAGCCGAGTTGGTAGTGTCCCTGCCTGCGAAGCTAACGGTCCCGGGTTCGAATCCCGGTAAGGGCAAATATATGTGTGATGAGCACGAATGTTTGTACCTGAGTCTTGGATATTTCTATCTATATAAGTATTTATTTCTCTATATAAGTATGTATATCGTTGTCTAGTACCCATAACACAAGTTTCGAGCTTAATTTGGGGCTAGGTCAATTTGTGTGCAATTGTCCCCGATATTTATTTATTTATTATTTATTATTATTTATTTGTTCAGTGCTCGGCGGACAGTCACGCGGAGCGGACGTAAAGTACTGTCGTTGTCATGGCGGCTGCGTCAAATGTGCAAACCGAGAGGGTTATACAAGAAGTACGACTCGATCACGATCCGTATCGCACTGAACGACAAATTCATCCGCGGTGGACTAAAAACCTAGTCCGCGTGCGGATGGTCCGCGTCGCACTGAATAGGGTCTAAGACTGTATTCACAAAACGCGTAGCAACCCTGTTTCTTTAAGCCTTTTATCTACTCCAATAATTCGCACATAATTTCCTTCGTACGCAATAAAGCTACATATATTATTATAGGTATAGTATATAGACTATATGGGTATGTACAGGGTACTGCTTGCGTGCGATAAAGCCCGCATTGAGCTGAGAGCGAACTTATCACTATTATCTGCTTTTACATTTACTCACGCCTAGTGAGTAGTAAAAGTGTTTTTTTTTCACTAGTTACATTTTTTTCCGTCCGATATGCAAGGTTTTTAATTAGTAAAAATGGTTTTTCACCAATTCTCAAAGGGTAACGATTTTTAAATCGGTCACTATTTCATTAAGGCTGGCCATACACGGACAGCCTGACAATCGACAGTCGACTGTTTCAAGCTGCGACTGCATAGTGAACCACAGACTCTATGTACGTACGGTCAGCGATAAAAGTCGCTGAACAATGACAAATTTTCCGATTACCTTCATCATCTTAAGCACCATCCTTTGACCGCATCATCACTTAACATCAGGTGTATTGAGTTGTGGTCAAACGCTACCTTGTAATTCATAAATAAAACCCAACTATTACTGATCTTAAAACACATTCAAGTATGATCAAAAATTCAAAATTCAAAAAAAATATTTTTCTATAGGATCACTTTAAAACGTCAACTTAAAACTAGCTACGCTCAACTACTTTTGTCGCTGACTGTACATACACGAACCGCTCGAACAGTTGCAGTAGTTCACTATGCAGTCGCAGCTTGAAGAAGTCGATCCTGACTGCTTCAGGCTGTCCGTGCATGGCCAGCCTAAGAGTGCGAAATAGCCCTCTGTACGTTTATCCGTTAACAATCATCATCGCATCATTATCATTATTAGTCTGTATCAGTTCACTGCTGGACATAGGCCAAGGTACGCCACTGAGCCCGGTCTTTGGCTCTTCTCATCCAACTACTGCCAGCCACTCGGCGCAAGTCATCTTTCCACCTTGTCGCAGGGCGTCCTACACTACGTTTGCCAAGTCGCGGTCTCCACTCCAGAACACGTCTACCCCAACGGTTGTCAGTTCTGCGGCTTATATGACCAGCCCACTGCCACTTCAGCTTGCTAATTCTGTGAGCTATGTCGGTGATTTTAGTTCTCTGACGGATCACCTCATTTCTGATTCGATCCCGTTAATAATATTACGAACAAAGTTGACGGCGCAGAACTCTACGCTTTAAAACGGCCAAAGCTTTTCATCAATCACACCTCGTTCCCCAGACATTCTCAAGGTACATCCTGCAGTCCACTTAAAGCGTCAATTCCTTTTCCCCCATGAATTATGGCAAGGGGAGGTCCATTAATTCCCGTCATTGTCCCCCTTGCCCCTCCCGTCGGACCCTTGAGGTACTAGAGGCCCTGATGAATCAATTATACGGGTAAAATAACAGAATTCAAGTAGTATTGAGTGTTTGATACGAACTCAGTAAGTAATAGAGGTTAATTATCGTGTATAAGTAAGGACAATGAAGGATTGAATAGTGAACTTTGTTTTATGTTTTTCAAGATAAAATTTGCATGTGTGTGTGAAAGTGTGTATGTGTGCTTTTTAGGGAAGGGTTTTACGTTAAGTTACGTTGATTATGTAACGGTGTGGTCAAAGGTGACGCCACGCTACGCGACGCCTGGATAAGAAATTGGCTCTCTTTTAATTTTTTTGCTAGCTCACATTTTAGTCAAAAAATTAGCATTGCCCTTGCAATGTATGTTATGTTGTTTTATTTGTTTCTTTTTTCTATATATATATACATATATTTATTTATCAGTATTCTGCGCCGTATTAATGTAATTTTCATCTTTTGTAAACATTTTGATTTCTACCTGCGGGGGGTGACCTGGTGACCTGTAGGACAGGTTTTTTCAAAACTTATTTCAGGCACCAGCTCCTCATATAGTTAGATATCATCTTGTCATCTTGCTTGTACCCACTTGTGTAATTTTCTAATTATGAGGAGTAATAAATAAATATTATTATTATTATTATTATTAATGCTGCCAGCATTTTGGGCACCTTGCCGTCTTCTGGAGGCTTACCAAATTTTTAGTGCGTTTGATTTTTTTTTTTTTTTTGACTTGGGAAAATACTTTATTATATTTTAGTGGCCAATTCAAAACTTAAGGGTAGCTAGCCAGGCGAGCACTAAAGATTGCCCTACCACCAAGTTATAGCTTCGTCACGATACTTTGTTTCATCGATAGTTCAATCTTATTGTAGGATTCGAACCCACGGCCTACGCGTTTCATGGAACTCATTGTTTATAGATTTTTCTGCATCATCAGTAGTATTATTCGCTTATACCACAGCATTCAAGTCCCAAATGCAATCATTTCTTATTATCTATGCTTATTATAGAAATTTCTGCCTAGGTTTGGATTTGAATCTAAAACATTAACCTCAGCAAGCACCCTGCCAAAAGTCACTAAACATAAATAATTTTATGATTTTCTTTACCTTCCTAAATCACAAACTTTACTACCTAAATACACATGTGGAAAATCAAGTATGTCCAACTAATTTTAAATAATAATAATAATACTAATCGACATCACCGGAGACCGAAGAGCTGGCAGCTACCTCGGCCAAAGAATTAGTCTAGCCATCCAAAGGGGGAACGCTGCCAGTATCTTCGGTACCTTGCCTAAAGGGACTTCTTTTAATAATGTATTTTAGTTATTAGTTTAAGTTTTAGTTTATTATTATTTTTATTTCATTGTTAATTATTTTTAGTTTGAAGTAATTGACAATGACATACTGATATTACTAATACAATGTAGTCTAGGAACTAATTTTAACATTGATGTACTTCTAACATTTCTCTTTGATATTACATTGCGAGCCTGCCAAACTTTAATTATAAATTTCGGTAAATATTGAAATTATTCAACGTGCGAAATTACTTACGTTATGACTGAATTTAGTATTGAGTTGCTGGAAAATAGTACACTCTATGAATAAAAGATTTACATTCAGTTTTCCTACATTCATAACTGTTTGATATAGAGTTCAAATAAACGATTCAGACCAAAACGAAAACATGAATAAATCATAGTATAAAATATTCAGACTCAAAGAAAATATTGATACACTCGTAGCTCTGGTTCAAGTTAATCTAAATAAAACGGTAAAATTCGATAATGCAGATATTTATTTGTCTAGAAAGTTTGAGACGGTAAAACTTTAGTGGAAAAGTCGACTCGAAAATCTTTTTAAACACGAATTTTCGAAATTTCACTGTACAAAAGAGAATGGCCAAGAAAAGGTTACCCGTATTAATTCATAGTAGGTACCTACTTCACATAGTCATTCATTCATTATCAGCCTTTCACGTTTCCACTGCTGGGACTCCGGCCTTCTCTCAGAGAGAGAGCATGGGCTGTAATCTACCTCGCTGGCCCAGTGCGGGTTGTAGATGCCGCATGCCCTTGAATGTTGCAGTTCTTGGACATGCCGGTTTCCTCACGATGTTTTCCTTCACCGTTTTGAGCGATGGCAAATCCGCACATAACTTATTAAGTCATAGGTGCCGGGCCGAGAGGATTTGAACTCGGTGTCGGCGTCTTAGGTAAGTCGCACGCCTAACCGTTCGGCTACCATCGCTCATAGTCATTAGTCGGCCTCTATTATCTCACTATCGGTTCCCCGTGGTTATATTTCACCGCAATCAAAAGTATTCATTATCCTTTTTCATAGTTAGCTATGTCAAATTGCTAAATTTCATCAAGACCAGTTCAACGGTAAAGGTGTGAAAAGGTTACAATGAAACAAACAGACGAGAGTTACTTTCACATGTAACCGACGCCGACGGGGAAGAAAGGTTCTCGAGTGGCGACCACGAATCGGAAGACGTTCTGTAGGTAGGCGTCCCGCTAGATGGACCGACGACATTGTAAGAGTTGCAGGGAGCCGGTAGATGCGTATGGCTAATAGCCGTTCATGGTGACGTTTAAAGGGGGAGGGCTATGTTCAGCAGTGGACTTCTTCCGACTGACAATGATGATGATGATGACCGAATTAAAATTGGTAAGAACTAAAAGCTATCTCCATTTCAAATTCCACTCCAATCAGTCGAGACGTTTCAGCGTGACGAAATGACAAAAAGACACACTCAGTAACAAACTTTAACATTTATAATATCACAGTGTGATGCGATTGGTGTAGTGTATGAAAGTTAAAATTTAATCAACGACGTTCCTTTTGTATCACTAAGTTAATTTTATTGTTACTGAGCTTAAAATGTTAATTTGACGCCAACCTCAACAGGGATAATGTTTACACGAGTGTTGGAGACAGGGGTTCTGTCTCTGGAATAACAATGTCTTGTGTCAGACACAAAACAAAACAAAAAACGCTACGTGGGAAACGTGGGTTGGGTGTTATTTTTACTCATTAAAAAATTAAGATTATACATTACAAAAGCAACAAAAACTCGAATGCGCCAAAATAAAGTACCTAATGTCACTCCCACAATCAAGACGAAACTAATGACACCTCATATATGTTAAAATCCGTCAAGCCATTTACACATTATACACACACACACACATACACATACACACACACACACACACACACACACACACATGCACACACATATTATTATTTTTTTAGGCTACAGGCCGTGCCACAGAAATATACATACCTACATACACTCAAAAAATATAACCCTCCTTCTTTCGCAGTCGGCTAAAAAGTGACAGTACAGTTTTTTTACACTCTAACGGCCGGTTTCAATTACCGTCCAATAATCTATCCACGGTTTGACATAAAGAACAATGGCCAAAACGGACCCGAAGTCGTATGAAAATGATCTTTATACGATTAAAATTGAAATGTTTTGCCCATTAAGATTATACAAATGATATTTTAAAGAAAGTGTAGAAAAAAAAGATATTGATTTTTTAACCTCGAAGTTTCTTAGTACATTTTTTAACATACATGATACTTGGATGTTTTGAACGCACTCCGCAATTTCTTTGCCATTCCGTTTCACGCTTTGAAAGTCGGCCCTACTTAAATTAAGTCATTAAAATCAACATTATTCACCAAATATGAACAAAAACTAATCTTTTTAATCTATGTACTAGCAAATTGATTGTCACTGTCAAGTGACATTGACAAAATATATTGCGTTCAGGTCCAGGGCAGTATGAAAAGGGGTTCTATGGAGGTTATGTCAAATTTCCATCTTCAGTAGAGAAAACCGAGGATAGATCGATTATTGAAACGCGACATAAACCATGTATTGTATACATAAACTGCTAAAACATATCCCTTCCTTTTGGTAATGTAGGTTCTGTAGAATCTGATCTGAGAGTATAATTACCTTTCCTTATACGACGAGACTACCAAATTGGTCATCTGATAAAAAGCATCGTTACCTGTTACAAAAAAAAAGCAGAAATAAAATCGCAAACACTAAAAACAAAACACCAACTAAGATTTCAACAAAAGAGAGTCGCTTAACATCAAACCACAAAATTCATGCTCTCACGTTCGTTTGTCCCAAGTCCCTTGTGCAGTTGTATCAGACATTTCATACATTATTCTGGTTTACGTCGACGTGTTTAGCCACTCTAGGGTAGAGGTATTAAAAAAGGCGCTTTTGTTGATTTGCAAACGTCGTAAAGCTGCATTTTAAGCAGGTGAAATGGGGGTGAATGTCTGGAGCCAACGTTTCAACAACAAACTGGTATTTTGCGTCCTTTGAGTATAAACTCTAACTTGAAGCACTCGTAGCAGGGGTTGTTTCATCGTTCCTAACCAATCAGGCTATCTTCTAAATATATATAACTCAAAGGTGACTGACTGACTGACATAGTGATCTATAGTCAATAGTCAATTTTTATTTATTCAATTGGATTTCGATTGAATGAATTGGAGCAAGTTCACTATAATCCCAAACATGGTATTTTGCGTCCTTTGAGTATAAAGTCTAACTTGAAGCGCTCATAGCGGGGCTTGTTTCATCGTTCTTAACCAATCAGACTATTTTCTAAATATATATAACTCAAAGGTGACTGACTGACTGACATAGTGATCTATCAACGCGCAGCCCAAACCTCTGGACGGGTCGGGCTGAAATTTGGCATGCAGGTAGATGTTATGACGTAGGCATCCCCTAAGAAAGAAGAAATTTTATTGGTACATTGGTAGCAGGTAAGCACTCGAAAATGCTCTAAACAACAAGATATATCCAACTAATATAATAAATGCGAAAGTTTGTATGTGTGCATGTTTGTTACCACGTATCACCGTAACTACTGAACCGATTTTGATGAAATTTAGAATGTAGATAGCTTATACCCTGGATTACTTTTTTCCGGAAAAAGATCCCTGTAGGATACCAGGAAGACACGGGTGAAACCGCGAGGCGCAACTTGTAGATAATATCGAGTTTTATGAAAGGAAAAAATAAATTCCTTCTCCATTTTTGACACAACAACGGTTCGTCAACCTCCTTTCAGCAATTACCTTAAGTATTTCCAGCGACGCTCGCTCTTTACATCTTTACCCGCGCCCGTCGGGATTTAATTTACCGATAAATAAATATTAAAATAACTGACTAAACATTTCCTTAAGAGCTCGTTACTGGAAAACCGATGTTGGCATTGGAAAATGGTGAGTATTTATTTGGTCCTGAGAAAATAAACACGTGTTTTTTTTAAGATTATTGAGTCGTCTTAGTGTTTTTTTTTCTTTTTTTATCAACTAACGACCTGTCCCAAATTTGTTTGGGTAGGTTTTAAAAAAATATAATATGTGAAATAAAAATTCCGAAACAAAAATTTCAGTTTTTCCGAATTTTTTAATAACGCCCATACAATAACTTACATAGTTTTGACCCCTAATTAGTTCAAACTAAGACAAAAAAATAAAAAATAAAAAAAAATAATGCAAATTAGGAATCCACAATACCCAGAGACAAAGAAATACTTCCGCTTATTTTTCAATGCACAAAACTTGCCATAATTTTAATTCTTTTTATGCAATTTACAACGTAAAAAAACCACATATTATCCTTCTGATATGTTCTACATCTTAAAAAATGGTAAGCTAGAAGTAATAAACTTACGAACTTACTAGTTTACTTACTCCGAACATGCTTGCCTAGAAGATACCTATTCACTCCTGACTTGAAGGTTCCCAAATTATACTTATCGGGAAACAAAGACGCTGGCAAGGTGTTCCACTCCTTCGCCGTTCGCATTATAAATGTAAAAGCGAAGCCTTTTGTGCGGATCAGAGGGATAGCTACCATGTATATATAGCATGTAAGTACAGTCAACGACAAAAGTCACTGAACAATCACACTTTTTTCTATTATCTTCATCATCTTAGACACCAATTTTTGACCTCATCGTCACCTAAAATCAGGTGTGTTATGTTGTGGTCAAAATGATACCATGTAAAATGTAAAAAAAAACAATAATAATTACTGATTTGGAACACATTTGGAAAATCGAGGACGATCAGCTACTTCTGTCGCTGACTTCATTAATAATATAAACAGTGAAATTCTCCTAAACAACTGATCTGATTCCAAAAATTATTTTACTACTAGGAAACTACGTTATCCTTGCGTGTCTTCTTAATTTATGTTTTCTTCTGATAAGTTTTCAATAATAATACATGATTGTTGCGCACCGCGGTTTCAACCGAGTCTTCCCGGTAGCCCGCAGAAACCTTTTCCGAAAATTAAATAGTCTATGTGTTAATCCAGAGTATAAACTATCTCCATTCTAAATTCCATCAAAATCGGTTTAGTGTTAAACGGATTTAAATGAAATTTGGAATCTTAAATAATACTAGCTGTTCACATGCAAGTGTAGTTTTAAAGCCAATGATAGACTGGCGAGTACCACGGTATTGTTGACCAAGTGCAGAACTCACCAATGGAGCAGCAACACAACCGCAGGTAAGCTAGCGGGTCGTCAAGCTTGTTTGCGATTTCGTGACCACACTGCGACGAGCCAACATGTACAATTTTGAACGGGTATTGCTGTCGCG
Organism: Opisthograptis luteolata; assembly: GCA_931315375.2. Lineage (NCBI taxonomy): Eukaryota > Metazoa > Arthropoda > Insecta > Lepidoptera > Geometridae > Opisthograptis > Opisthograptis luteolata. The sequence goes on along the minus strand of OV928036.1, from coordinate 13,818,679 downwards.
AGGTTTTTTGTTCACGTATTGCTAGCTGCGCTCGCTTAGACTTTATTACAATAAAAAGTGTTCTATGTCCTTCTCCAATATTCATACTATATTCAAACTAAATTTAATTAAAATCCCTTCATTACTTTTTGTGTAAAAGCGTAACAAACATCCATCCTTCCATCCTCACAAATTTTCACATTTAATTTTATGATTTTACTAGTTGCGCCCCGCGGTTTCACCTGCGTCATCCCGTTATCCCGCAGGAACCTTTCTCCGGGATAAAAAAGCCTGTGTGTTAATCCAGAGTTTAAGCTATCTCCATTCCAAATTTCATTCAGATCCGCTCAGTAGTTTTTGCGTGAAAGAGTAACAAACATCCATCCATCCATACTCACAAACTTCCACATTTATAATATTAAGTAGGAAGTAGGACTATTACCTTGTTACTTCTTACAGAGTAGCGTTTAATCACAAGTCACCTGATGTTAAGTGACGATGTCGTCAAAAGTGGTGCTACGCTATACCTGTATTGAACACTGACTCTCAAGTGGGACTGCCGGAACACACCAATAGGCAACAGATTGCCTGGCGACAGTTTTTTAACTTGATTGTGATAGCTATAGCCAAGCGAGCATTTGAAAATGCCCCATCACCAAGCTATGATTCCAACACGATATTTTTCTTTACAGAAAGCTCAAGCTCATTGTAAGACGAAGTTAATAGTACTAGGCCATCATAGCTTCGAAATGTTGTTTGTTAACAGGTAGAAACCAATTTACAATTTCTAAGATAGAGCTGGCAGCTACCTCGGGCAAAGAATTAGTCTAGCTAGCTATTCAAAGGGGGAACGCTGCCAGTATCTTCGGAACCTTGCCTAAAAGTAGGTACTACTCAAACACTCATTTTCAGTAATTATAATTTTTTAGATATTGAAATGAAACAAAACACCTAGCGGAGAATTCGGATGCTAAAAACCTGTGTTGCCAAGAAAGAGGGACAAGTTCCGAACCGACGCAGTGCTAATGGGCTGTCGGCTTTCGGATATATTGCTTTTAACGCGAAAGCTATGAATTCGATTTGGAACTTTTTATGGCCGCAGGAGCTTTCGGGGATGTATTTTTTATCGATCGACAACTTTAGTAGTTATCACGGAGAGAAAACTCGTGAAAGTTTTTATCAGTGTTCTAGATACGAACAGTAAGAACGTCTAGAGGCGAAACTGTGAAATTAAAATTGGGATTCATTACGAATATTATCGACGTAATTTTCATTGAAAATCCTATCCTACTAATATTATAAATGCGAAAGTTTGTGTGTGAATGGATGTTACCACGTATTGTAACGGATTTGGAGGAAATGAAACATGTGATTTTCACCATCCAACTTTATTACAATATTTTTTTGTAAAGTATTAAGAGACAAGGTCGTCGTTCGTTCGGGATGCCTGAATTTAAACAGAACTATTGCTAATGCATCAACAGCCGCATACAATACACATTCAACTATAGTAGTACAATTCAACTATAGTAGTACAATGGGAAAACTATTAACTAGAAAGTAAAAGTTGTAGACAACAACATATTGCCTATCAAACATCCGCAGAAGTTAATTATAACATATTACTATTTTAAATGACAGCGACGGGAAGGTCCGCACAGCTGGCACTAACGGTTAACTAGAAGGTAAACGTTGTAGACAACAACATATTGCCTATCAAACGTCAGCAGAAGTTAATTACAACATAGTAGGAACGGAAGCCGCTCACTCCATAAATTGCCCGGACCGTAGTCCTCACCTCATCCTCGGTCAGGACGTTGGCCCCCACATTACACCTCCTGTTAGACCAGACAACACTCATTTAGTACTTGCAAACTGGCAAACAGTAAAATAAAATTATTGAATTAAGTATAATTCTCTAATGGGAAAACATTAACCAAATCTACCTTTTTCACATCTTCACAACAAGCATCACTTTAAAATGCAGGAAATTAAATGGGTTCCGGCGGGTTAATTAGGAAAACAAAATGAGCATCCAGATTATCACTTTCACACCAAGGATTGGACCTTTTCACTGACAAACAAGTTGAGGTTATAAAAAAATGAAAATTATTACTCAAAACTCACCGGTTTGGAGGAAACACCACAGAACAACGCTACACGGATCCATTATGGGTCGCAGAGTACTGTAACAAGGAACACTAGATTGTAATTTCCATGGAAGTCAAGGACGAACACGTGGTTCAAAATTGTAAGGACACCTTACCTGCTCAAACTCAGGAAAATGCCGCAAATGCCGAAAATGCACCGCCGGCGCAAGACGCCAACAGAAACCAGCAAAACAAACACACAGCCACTCCACTCTTCAACACTTTTTATCAGAAACGATTCGTCAGCTTCAACTCTTGGCGGCTGCCGAAAGGAAAAGAAGCCTCCACGTAAAACAAAGTTGCCAGCACTCCAAAAATCCAATTAAGAGCCTTACACATCAAAATCGGTAAACTAAAGAGTTATCCCTACACTTTCCAAACAAAATCGGTCAATTTCTATCGAACGTAGATCGCGATCCGTCATAGACAAGGCACTGATGGATGACACTGACATATTCTTCACAGCTAGACGACTGACGTTTCAATATCACCGACTTTTGACACTGACACACATCATTCACCCTATACGAAAACCAAAACAATAACAGTTGTGACGAACACTTTTAAAGTTAGTTTTAATAGATTTTAGTTATTATTAGTGTTAAAACAACGAGAATGACAACGTATGATAACACAAATACAATGCCGCACCAGTCGGCGCACCAAAAATTGAAATTAAGCCGCAAACAAGAATGCATTTGTGAAACTGTACGCTTCTTAGGTAAACAATCGACATCTCACTTGTGAAACTATAATCATCAAATTTTCAGGTGTTACAGTATCACCGTAACTACTAAACCAATTTTGATGAAGTTTGAAATGGAGATAGCTTATACCCTGGACACATAGGCTACTTTTTATCCCGGAAAAAGGTTCTTGCGGGATAACGGGAAGACGCGGGGTACAACTAGTTAACAACATAAAATAAAATTTAGTATATTTTTTTCTAAAAATTTTGGGTTAAATTCTTAGTACCTACATAGTTATTTCGTTCTTCGTTGTTAAAAACAATTTCAATATTGTCCCACTTAGCCTCACTAGTGCTATATAATGGGTCAAAATGGAGAGTTTAAAATTTAAAGTCCATTTTGTCCCATTATATACTGGTGTGACAAACTATTCTCGTATAAAATCACGGCTTACCCTTTTCCACTAAGGCTGGTAATGCTGGATTTAGTTGGATATTTCTACGTCAATAAGATACAAAAAAAACTTACTTTTCACGTAATGAATCAGTGCAAACCTTACGTCACCCCTAAACTGTCACACCCCTATCAAACTTTTAAGTGTTTCTTCACGAAACTAGGCCAAGTTTTCAAACTTAAATTAATCATTCCAACTTCGTTTCGCTTTGGAAGCTAATAAATATTTTATGACAAACAATCAAATACCTTAATCTTGTTCGTGAACAAATTACAAGACAAAAAATGGGCTAAAATTTTTCGAACACTCGAAACTTATTTTGGTTCTAGCTGTGACCCGCGGTTTCACCCGCGAGGACGTTCCTACAGCACTCTTAACACAATAAAACATAGTCTATAACACTCAAGACTAATTTAACTTCTAATTAGTGAAAGAATTTTCAAAATCGGACGAGTAGTTTCAGAAGAAAGCCTAAGATTTAAAACAAACTGTACATCTTTAAAATACAAGTAAGTATGTTAAGTACACACTAACATTAAAAAATGTGAAAGTAACTTTGTTTGTTAGTTTGTTGCTAAACTGCGAAACCGATCTTGATGAAATTCGGCGTGCGGATAGTCCAACCAAGCCCTGGACATAAGATACTTTTTACCGTAAGAAAATTTAGTTCCCGCAGCTAAAACCGTGGAGCGCAACTAGTCGTAATATAAATTCATACAAAAAAAACCAATGAGACATGTCTGTTATGAAGTCTGAAGTTTCAGAACAATTGACTAAAACATATTGGCTAAACTTTACAGACGAAAAAATTTTTTATCTAGTCACATGTACACAACAGTAACCAGTTTTATAAACAAACTAACGCTCTGCACTCATCTAAAAAAAAATTACAGCCCTAAATAAGCATGAAGCACACATTCTTTGTAATATGTATTTTTTTCCCACTTATAAGCTCGATAAGACGTGTTTTTTTCCCGAAATCCCACGTCCAAATTTGAAGTGACATATTTGGGACAAATATTTTTGCTATCCCTGTGTTCCTGTTTAGTACGGAAATAAACCGAAAAACTTTACCTTACGTGGCTTAATTAACACATTTAAGATTTAAACCAAAATTTCGTAAAAAAGAACAGAGTTATAAACTTACCATTTAAAAAATCCTAGAGTGCACAATTGGCGACGATTATTTAAAGTTACACACACACAAATGCAGACTCCATGTCACACACACTGCACACTACACGTAAATCGTATACACTCGCGTCGAGAAGTGTCAATTTTCTTTTTTTCTCTTACACTCACAAGCGCGATTCAATTTTTAATTATTAATTTTGCGTCCCGATAGGTTTGGGTGCGGTTAACGCGGTGCGGCAAGGCGGGCCGCTTCACTGACAGCGTTTGACGGCCGCGGAGTACTGCGCATGCTTGCCCGCGCATTTGCGGGAGGGACGAAAATGGCGCGGGTTGCAAACACCCTATCCTGCCTTAGACAGCATCTAAACTTTGCCGTAATAACTTAAGAAGCCAAGAAATAAAGAATTAAAAACAATTGAAGTCTAAAAAGGTGTATAGGTATGTTATAAGCAAGAATGCTCCATCATTGAACTCGTTGTCAGTTATCATCAGGTGAGACTGGTCAAATGCTTACATAATGAACATAAAAATCGAAGATCCCGGAAACTTTCTGTGAAAACAGAAACTTATGTGTTAATCCAGTGAGTAAGCTCCTTTTTGCAGGATAAAAAGTGTTAATCCAGAGTATAAGCTATCTCCATTCCAAATTCAAATCAAATTTGTTTAGTTGTTGTTGTTGATAAAGTTACAATATACACACTTTTTCACTCAAATAAATTCGCATTCATAATATTAGTTGATTAGTGTGTTAGTTTTACAATTTCTCTCAATCATGTAGAAAAACGCTTTATGATCAGTTTTTGCCATTTACATCTCGCGCAGTGACACACTTGGCTAGTCCAATCTGAATGAAAACGCGTGTTTGTGTGCGTGAATAGAAGCTGGAATTTTCCGCTGATGTTGATTACTGTTTGGTACAGTTTTAGAACCGACGGATGCCGAATCGTGACGAATACCCTCAGCTGTAGCGGTACGAAGGCTCGTTAGTAAAGTCGTACGATAAATCGCCGTTAATTCTGTTATTGTGGACGATTTATGTGTGTCGCCTTATTGTGAGTTTAAGGAATCTTATATTTTACGTGTTTCATACGCTCACGTTATAAGGTGTAAGCGGATTAACGTTTTTTTCCTGTTTTTCCAGTTTTATTTCTTAGAAGCGACGTTTGTTTTGCGGTAGTTTCAAAGCAACTGTGGTTTTAAATCCGGCAATGAGATTGAGCTTTGGATGAAGGGAAACCTTGCGATGAAACCGCAGCTTGGTGGTTGGGCATTCTCTAGTACTCGCCTGGCTAGCTACCACACTCAAGAATATGTCGCTAAGCACCTATATTGGTGGGTATATCTGTCTCACTTGATAGCCCGTTCCCAGTTAAAACATAGCGTGACACCTTCAAACACTTCGTTATCATCGCCATCGGCATTATGAATTGTTGTTTTAGGAAAATGTAAGGAAAATCGTGTTTTTTTAAGGAACTTACTCGTAGTTCAAATATAACAACATTGAAACTTAAATGTTTTAGTATTCTTTAGAAATTATAAGTTTTAAAGAGTTTCATTGCTCCTGCAGTTCAACATATCACGTTTCCATAGCTGGGACACAGACTTTTTTCACAGAGAAAGAGTATGAGCCACAATCTACCACGAGGGCTGTGTGGATTGGTGGAGGCTAGTGGCAGCTAGTGGTAGTGCCGGCGTTTACAGACCACCCGAAGGACTCTCACATAGCTTGACGACTGCTATCCTAACACAACAACCGGGACCAACGACTTGCCGTCTGAAGTACGGAAGCTTTATAGTGTAAATAGTAGGGATGTGAAAAAATAATCGATTTTTATATTAATCGATATTTTTTTTCTTTCAACCTATTTTAACTAATCGGTTATCTAAAAATGAAAAATGGATTATTGATAAATCGATTTTTGACAGGCAAGAAACGCCCGGCAGGTAATTTTTTTGGCGCGATCACATTGACAATTTTATTCTTATTACTAATTGATCGAATTGGAGCAAGTTCACTAAAATCCCAAGCTTTTTTTGTCATCTAATAGTCCGATATTTTTTAATTAGCTTTACTAATAAGATTTCTCTTGTTTGATTGTACACATTGGGATATGGGAACATGAATATTAACGAGTTGCGGGATCACAACCAAAGCAGACCAGACCCCACAAGCAGCACCCGTTCACGAGTTGACGCATGTGCCAGCCATCATTTTTATTTATATAATCGATTTTTTACAAATCGATTTATTTTAATGAGATAAAAATCGATTTTTTCCCTCCAAGTCACATCCCTAGTAAATAGTGGTCACCCAACCAAGCAGTGGCTGCAAATTGATCGGTTGACAACGACTCAACAAGCCCGCTACGAGCGCTTCAAACGCTACCCTGTTAAATAAAAGAAGAAAAATTAAACCGCTAGCCATGCGATAGATTTAGCGTACGAGAGTATGGCCTACATTCTCTTCGAGAGAATGCCGAGGTCTCAGCAGTGGGAACATGGAATTAAATCTTCATTTTTACTACATTTTGCTGGGTATCGTTTGACTTTAAGTCCTCTGATGTTTTTGACGATGTGTCGCAATGTTCTATGATGCTCTAATATTGAAATTGACTTTTCATGAATGAAATTGATGTTGCTTTTTGGAACTTATTTGACTACAAGTCACCTGATGTTAAGTGACGATGTGGTCGAAGATGGCGCCACGCTACACCTGGACTAGGAACTGGCTCTCTAGTGAGGCTGCCGGAACACATCGATAGGTACTTGGCGACAGATTCTTAACAAGAGGGTGGTAGCTAACCAGGCGAGTACTAGAAAATACTCTACCACCAAGCCATGGTTTCATCACGATGATTTCCTTCACCGAAAGCTCAAGCTCATTATAGGATTCGAACCCACGTCCTGCGGATAGCAAGCTGACGTAACTACCACTGAACCATCGTCGCTATACATGGCGTAAAGGGCTGCAAACTGTTAGGTCTCGGGTTCAATTCCTGATAAGCGACAAATATTTACGTTAGAAACAAAAAAAAGTGGAATAATTTTTTCCGTATCTGGATGTTGCGGATCCCTGATCTGTGTAGTATCTGATACCCTAGATACAAGATTTCCTGGGTACTGGATTCCTTAATTAGGGTCAGAGTATATATGATGTGATTGTGGGAGCGTTATTTTTTATTAATATTTGATTGTCAATTACACGTTGAATTATCAAAACCATAAAAAACTATTGCCAATGATCTTATCGTCGGAAAATATAATCTCTACCTTCCCCGATAAAAGTCATCCTAAGTCTGCTTACATCTGACTTTGAAAGTCATTCGGGTGCGCTCGGTAATCTTCGACTATCGTCGGGGGTCGTAAAGGGACGCTATTTTTATGAGCACACAGTGACACACAACCGCCATGCGACTTTGCAGGTTCCTATCACAACGTGCATAAATCATAAAGTCGAAATTCGTTTGTACATGACAGTTATCGATGTAGCGAAACGGGAAGGATTGTACGATAGCCTTTTTCTGAATTTTTCCGGCTATCTTTCTTTGGGTAAGAGGATAAACATGTGTGTACGACTGTACAATTTCGTTGTGAAATCATCTGGCCGTCGCATTTACAAATATTGCTTTTATTCGGATTAGTATTTAAGATTCAGGGTATTTTGCTGTCCCTTTGATGTCATTATTTGGGGTTGGGACTTGGAGCCTTTCGTAGGAAGATCTACCTATATCACGTACCTTATGATACTTTGTTTTGTTGGTTTTTGTTTCAGTCTGATTGCATAGAAAAATACTCCCCGAAGATTGTCGGTTAAACTGTTTAATTGTTTTCAATCAACCATTTTTAACCGATTTCCAAAAAGGAGGTTCTCAATTCGGTATTTTTTTTAAATTATATTTTTGGGCATAACGCCGTCAAGTATAGACAAACGGTTTTGCAAAATTATTTTTTTGTTGGAAAGAAGACATTTCAAAGGTGGTAAGGAAATCAGGGTTTGATGATGGCAGACCAGAGAAACCGAAGGGAACCTTAAGTCGGTTTTTGTTTTGTTCAAAATTTAACTTGTTCTGTCAACAGCACGTAAGCTACATGCATTGAAATGGTTATCATGTATCCTGAATTCCATGCTGATATAATACTTTTATGTTATCGTGATGCTCCGGTTTCTGCGCCCGTTAGTAACCCAGTTTTACGATGATGAATTGTTTATCAATCCGTGTGTGACCGAGCTAACGTGCAGGTATCTGATAACATATTGTTTAAGGATATTATAGGATAGGATAAGATAATAGCTAGCGTTTTCATAATTTGATATCTTGGCGCAGTTTTGAGACAACATGCTTATAATTGGGGCTAATTAGAACCATCTTTATCTGTAACTGTGATAGTAAAAACTTGAAAATATATAAATAAAAAATAATATTGGCACTTTATCACAGAGTTTTATCCTAGGTGCCAGTTACTTACTTATCTAATTTATTATAGAGCAAAGCCACCCTGGCTACAGCATGTGCTGCATTCACATTACAATAATTCTGAAATAATTAATTATTATGTGGGAGAAAATAGGGTATTTTAAAATTGTTTTCGTATTTTTGTATTTATGGAAACAGTTGTACATTTGACTACTAGTACTCCCACCAGCCCGCCAATGACAAGCGAGCTGCGTAGCATAAAAGTGGCCGCAATCCGCAATACCTCTCGACAGATTGCAGCCCGGTGGAGTTGTCAAGGTTTACTTGACCAACAGCAGTAGTCCCATCAAAAAAAAAATCTCGACAGATCAGAAGTTGTCCAGTCGCGGACACGGCACGACAGTGCTCTGAACTGTCCTTACCAATTTATCAGGTGATGTTGATTTTATTATATTATTATGATTTTGCTGTTACTATGATCGTAAATAATATTGATTGAGTACTTAAGTACATTTAAATCGTATAGTAAATATTTATCGTTATGATGATATTTTTTTTTTTTTTTTTTTTAATATTTACAGGGTAGCGTTTGACCACAAGTCACTTGATGTTAAGTGACGATGCGGTCGAAGATGGCGCCACGCTACACCTGGACTGGGAACTGGCTCTCAAGTGAGGCTGCCGGAACACACCGATAGGTGCTTGGCGACAGATTCTTAACAAGAGGGTGGTAGCTAGCCAGGCGAGTACTAGAAAATACCCTACCACCAAGCTATGGTTTCATCACAATGTTTTCCTTCACCGAAAGCTCAAGCTCATTGTAGGATTCGAACCCGCGTCCTACGGATCGCAAGCTGACGTCACTACTACTGAGCCATCATCGCTATAAGATATCGTACATACAAGTATTATAAAATGTTTCATGTCATAAATGAAGTGAGTATGTAAATAAACTTATTCTATTAAGAAATGTGGATTTATTTAAATCGGTCATCCATTCTCCCACAATTAATTTTACTATGTATTATTATGCAAGTATGTATTTAAATTTACAAGATACATAGCAGTGGGTATTTAGAAACCGGGTTGCAATCGAAATCCCTACTAACATTATATATACGAAAGTAACGCTACCCTGTGTGTTTGTTAACTTTTCAAGCCTAACCGCTAAACAAATCTTGATGAAATTTGGTATGTAGATAGTTTGAATACCGGAAAAGGACATGGAATACTTATAGCGATTAACTGTAGTTTATGTGTGTGAAACCACGAGGAACAGCTAGTTAAAAATTAAAACTCAAATTTAAGTCGAATTGAATTCAAAAAAACAACAAAGACGCTAGAAAAGAAATTAATAACCATCTGCACAAACCAATTAAGATGAAATAACCCGTATAAAAAACAGAGAAGTCACGAACACAAATCTTCGCATAACACTAAATACTTACCTACCATTCAAGTTCCAAAGATTAATCCCGCCAGTTTCCCGGAAAAAAAAGGATCAAATAACCGAAAAAGCAATTTCTTACTTCACATTTAACTTTCATAAAGCGATTATCGTTACATTCCCCTTATACTATAAAGAGTTTCTTCTTACGGTTCATCCGGTAAAAGGTTTGGTAACAATAGAATTAATTCAATTCAGTTGAGAAAAGATAATTTTATTTCGTTATCAGCGCGTTAATTAATTTAAATTTCAATAGGTACTTATTCGCATAATACCGCTCTGTTAATTTATTAGTCTTTGAAATGTTGGGCTGTTTCAAATAATGATAGGATAAAAAACCACGAGAATGTTTAAATATTTTGTATTCCAACTATATCCTTACCAACATCTAAATATATATAACTCAAAGGTGACCGACTGACTGACATAGTGATCTATCAGCGCACAACCCAAACCAATGGACGGATCGGGCTGAAATTTGGCATGCAGGTTGATGTTATGACGTAGGCATCCGCTAAGAAAGGCTTTTGATTAATTCTACCCAAGGGGATAAAATAGGGGATGAAGGTTTGTATGAAACTTTGTAAATTTTAAACCGATCGGGCTGAGACTTTGCATGCATAAAGCTGTAGCCCACGCGGGTGAAACCGCGGAATTTTATCCCCTTAGGGGTAGAATTAATCAAAATCCTTTCTTAGCGGATGCCTACGTCATAACATCTCTACCTGCATGCCAAATTTCAGCGCGGTCCGTCCATTGGTTTGGGTTGTACGTTGATAGATCACTATGTCAGTTAATCACCTTTGAGTTACATATATTTAGATTGATTGATTGATTGGATTAGAACAAGTTCACTACAGCCCGTGGATGAAACAAGCAGGAAATGCTAGATCAATATTAAACAGTTTTTTGTTGTTTATTTAGTGACATTACCACTAAATAGTGAACACAGTAGTATGCACTGCAACAGCACTGTATTTGCAAAGTAAATCATAAGTCTAGCGGCGCATGAAAGCTGTGTAGTCAAAGAGTAGTAAACAGAAGGATAATCTCATTAAATTTTGCTCTCTGTGGCACTTTGCACTCTACTCATGGGTCAGAGTTGGTGCGGAGTATTTAAAGCAATATCTGGACAATAATACTTAAAACAACAGGTACTTACAAAGTTTTATTTACTGTAGTTCTTATGTTACAGAGTGGCAAACAAGCGGATGGCCCGCCTAATGGTAAGTGGCCACCACCGCCCTCTGTTCAATCAAGACCCTAAACTTTAGTAGGATAATAACGGAATGGCAAGGCAAGTTGACCTCACCTCGAAATAAAAAATGTATATGTTGGAAACGGGTTCTAGATTTGTAATGGATTTGACACAATCGGGACGCCAGCGCCAACTGGTGACGCTCGACAGAGTCTTGATAGAAGTACGCGACAGGAGAAACTACACAGTTTGCTTGCGGCGGTCGAGGAATCATCTTGGAACTGTCCCGCGTTCCGTATTACCTTGTGATTGTGGAATATTCTGGATGTACCTACATTATTGATTCGTCAAGAATACAGTGTCAGTTTCATTTGTAATGGCCTTCTATTATTGCTACCAACACCTCCATCAGAACGCCCACGTGAAATCTGCATACCATGGCAGATAGTAACGGAGTAAATCCATTAGTCAGGAAGGAAATAGACCTGATTCGTCATATAATAATAACTACAGTTGGTTTACATTTTGGTATCCCACCCGAATACAACGGTGCTGGCGGACAACTTTCCAGCAATGTCACGCTTCCAAACTTGATCAGTTGACCAACTTGGTGACATTGGTCCGGTGGTTGTGCCCCGGTACCGGGGTAGATGGGAAAAAAGTGCGCTCATCAGGCCGTCCCTCTGTCCACTAAATTACTCTTTTATTCTATGGCACGTAGCGACAAGCGAATGGGGTCAAGTGTCTTGAAATTAACGATTTACTTACGGCTGTGACTGCGTGCCGTGTTGGGACTTGGAGCCATGCTGTCCGGGTAATGTAGGCCATTAGAAAAAAACACTTCTTGCCTATTATAAAAGATGGTTTAGAGATGGTTTGAACCTCGGGGAAGGACATAGGATACTTTTTATCGTGATTAACTGTAGTCCACGTGGAAAACTGCGGGGAACAGCTAGTAACAGCGTCCTCTAGTAATCATTTTTGTCCGACTTGTTTTATGGATATTGCGATTTATTGAAGTCTATTTTATTACGATTAAACATAATAAGCTAAATGAAGCTAGTTAACTGTATAAATAATATTATCTTTTATAATTAACGGATGTTTGTCTATCCGAGCAAAACCGGGGCGGGACGCTAACATTATATTGCTCTTGATAAATTACTTCTTGAAACATTCATCGTTTTGGAACATATTTATCTAATTCTAAGATTGTTCTTATCTCACGAAAATGTACAAAACATTTCTAACATAAAATCCTTAGGCAAAACTTAAAACAAAACCCTCTATTCCCTTGACAAAACACGATAAGATTAGAAAAAAATATACTTGGCCCTTTCGCTTTGGCGGAGGAAAACCATCTCAAGTCAGTTACAGAAGCGTTTCTTTGACAGAGATTCAAAATGTACTTCAAATAGGAAGTACCTTGACATAAGGCTTGCATAACCTAAACATTTCACAACTTTTTTTTTACTAAAATCATAGTACGCCATACCTCTATTTCGTTTTTCGTACTAAAATAGCAGTAACCGTATTGAATAATAGTTATCGGTTATCGGTGTGTTCCGGTAGCCTTATTCAAGAGTCAATTTATGTGTAACGTAGTACCATCTTCAACGACATCGTCACATAACATGAGGTGACGTTTAGTTAAACACTGCCCGCGAACGTGGAAAAATATGTGTCGTTTTCACTTACTTTTTACAACGTAGCATTTGATTAAAAATCACCTGATGATATGGTCAAAGGTGGCTTGACGCTGAATTGGGAACTGGCTTTCAAGTGGAGCCTACAGAACCCACATTTTATCTGGTTAGTCTGTCATCACAAGTAGGTAACGCTTACCACTTCTCCTTAAATTGTTTGCACATCTTTGTCTACTCGGTCAACCAACTCTAACCGTTCTCCAGTACCAACATAAATAAAAGTAAAACATTTCAATGAACGTAACCGTAACAACAAATCACAATTAAATCTAATATATAAAAATGAATCGCAAAATGTGTTGGTAAGCGCATAACACAACAACGCCTGGACCGATTTTGCCAATTATTTTTCTAAAATGTTCGTTGAAGTCCAAGAATGGTTTTTACGGCGAGAAATATTCGAATAAAAGCCGGGAAAACACTAAAATTAGCCCTTTTCTTTTGTCCCATACAAACGTTTTCTAACTAAAATGTAGAGTCAATTTGAACTTTAATACCATACCATAAAGTTCAAGTGTTAGTGGAGAGGTTCCGGGAAGGCAAAACGAGACGTGAGTGACGTTAGTATCGTAGAAATATTGACGTCTGTTTTCGATAAAATTAGGGATCCTTACTAAAACTCCAATAATGTGTGTATTATAATTTTTGCTTTTTTGCTAAATACCCGTGCGAAGCCGGGGCAGGCCGCTAGTCTATAATATAAAAATGAATCGCAAAATGTGTTGGTAAGCGCATAACTCAACAACGCCTGGACCAATTTTGCCAATTCTTTTTTTAAAATTTTCGTTGAAGCCCAAGAATGGTTTTTACGGCGAGAAAAGTCTGAATAATTGCCGGGAAACCCCTAAAAACAGCTCTTTTCTTTTTCCCATACAAACGTTTTCTTCTTAAAATGTAGAGCCAATTTGAACTTTAATACCATACCATAAAATTAGACAGGTTCCGGGAAGGCAAAACAATTGAGTGACGTTAGTATCGTATAAATATTGATGTCTATTTTCAATAAAAGTAGAGATCTTTACTAAAACTCCAATAATGTGCGTAGTATAATTTTTTATGATTTTTTTTGTTAAATACCCGTGCGAAGCCGGGGCGGGCCGCTAGTATCGAATAAATATCGAATCAACAAAACATTTTAACAACACCGTTACATTTGAATCTACCGGTATTTATGAAATGAAAACTATCCCTGCCTCAAAGGGTTCTTAGAAAGGGCTGAAAAGAGCCCCGTGGAGAGCCGATTAATTGTTTAATTCATTTAAAGGACATCCTAAAGAGGGTTGGGGGTGATTTAAGCTTTTCATATACGAACGCTCATATCTACTAACTTGTTGGATCTTTATAGATAAGGGATATTTATTACGTTGAAAATATTGGAATATAATACGTACTAAGGGCTAGAAGTTGGGTTCTTCGTTCAAGGGCCTAACTAATAGAGTTCCAAAACGCGAGAAGTGTGTGTGTATGTGTGTTTATCACACCCCAGTCTCTGTTTAGTCAACAGTCATAATGACATGCGGAGACAATGCTGTTTAATATATTGTTGCATGCATAATTATGCTGTATGTTCCCAGTCCAGGCATAGCATGGCACCACCTTTGACCACATCGTCAATTAGCATCAGATAACTTGCGATCAAGTGCTGCCTTTCTATTAACCCCCAATGTAAAAAGAGGGTGTTATAAGTTTGACGCCGTTGTCTGTATGTGTGTGTGTGTGTGTGTGTGTGTGTATGACTGTGGCATCGTAGCTCCCGAATAGATGAACTGATTTTGATTGTTAGTGTTATGTTTGATGAAAATCGGTCCAAGACGTCAGGGATTTTTTTAATTTTAAAATAAGGCTGTAGAAACAGCAGGGCACAATTATTGTGTAACCATCTATAAGCACAACAAATAAATTGCAGTCCTTTAAGATGGTTATGATTAGAGTTCTTAGGAGTCCGAAACTGATCGGCCATAAAAAATGGTGTTGCAACATATGTTCAAAGGAGAAGGAGTCCGCTTACCATCAAACGGGCCACCTGCTAGTTTGCCACTCTATTACATAAAAAAACACGCCTGCCTGCTGAATAAAACATTAAGTTCAGACCTGATATTAATAACAGAATTCAAGCAAATAAATGATTTGATTTGATTTGGAAATTTCGCAGAACTGTTCTGGAGAACTCCGACACTCCGAATACAAAGCAAGTTTGTTTCAAATCCCAATTTATATACATCACGCTGCGCCGTCGGCTCGGCACTTCATCTTAGTTGCGCTGATGGAGTGACGTCACTCCTATAATGCTTCGCTTTAACCATCAGCTGTGGTGGAGAATAATAATGTAGGGAATTGAAGCCAAATATGGTAAAGACGAGGCCAACACGATTGATTTTGTTGAAGCGATGATGGTTATGTCGCAGTGAAGTCGACTTGCAACCCAGAGGTTGCGAGTTTGTAGGCAATGAGCTAGAGCTGGAAAACATCGTTATGAAGCCATAGCTGGGTTGTAGGGTGTTTCCTTGTGCTTGCTTAGCTAGTTACCACTCTCAGGTAAAATTCTGCCGCCTAGCAACCAGCCCCACTTGAGAGCCAGTTTCCATTTGTTTTCTTGTTAGTGTAACTATTGACCACAAGTCTTCTGATGTGTAGTGACGATATGGTGGCAGATAGCAACATGCTACACCTAAATTGGGAACTCAAGTGGTACACAGACAGGTGCTTTGGAATATATTTTTAACTTGGACTTGGTAGCTAACCAGGTAAGCATTAAAAATGTACTACCACCAAGCCACCAAGCTATGGTTTCATAACGATGTTTTCCTTCACCAAAAGCTCAAAATGATTACAGGATTTGAACCCACGTCTTACGCATCGTAAACCAACGTCACTACTATGTGTAGCGCGACGCCACCTTTGGCTATTGTCACTTAACATCAGGTGACTTGTGGTCAAAAGCTACCCTGTAAGTTTTTTTTTCTAGTGTTGTGCGCTCTCTGGTCTCATCACTCAGTTTCTGTGAACCGAGGATGGCTTCGCATCGGACGAACCAAAGTCTAGGCTGGTCACACCAAAGTCGGGTATTCTGGACGACACCGAAACTACCGCTACATCCGCTCCATCACTGGTACTTGGAGCTGTTGATGACTTCTGACTCATATTGTATGTACCCGTCTTCTGGGCAAAAATACTTTATGATCCATAAAAGGTGATGTGTCCCAGTTTAGGTAGGAGTCACCAGTGTGCGCTCTCTTGTTACTGAGCGCTTTCTTTATATGGGTCTGTGTTGGTGTGGAGTATTGAAATACAATTTCCAGAGATGCGTGCGTTTATTGACGACGCGATAGCTGAGTTGGTAGTATCCCTGCCTGCGAAGCTAGCGGTCCCGGGTTCGAATCCCGGTTAGGGCAAATATATGTATGATAAGCGCGAATATTTGTACCTGAGTCTTGGATATTTCTATCTATATAAGTATTATTTTCTCTATATATAAGTATGTATATCGTTGTCTAGTACCCATAACACAGTTTCGAGCTTAATTTGGGGCTGGATCAATTTGTGTGCAATTGAAGGACGATCAAAACAATACTAATTAATACAGTAGGCACAGATACTACCCATTTCTTACTTAAAAGCTAAAAGTCTTGTAAGAACACCAAAGTTCTAACTGACACTTGAAACTACAAAGTCCCACTTAGGCTACTAAGCAGTTCATCGCGAGGCGGTCGTGTGAGGACCCAAGCTGTCCCGGGGGGCTCTTAAACAATTAATTCGTTTCCTTATTACCTTCTTGGAAACTGGAAGACTTACTTCTTTCTTCCTGGAAGATGTAGGTGAGAATACAGATGTTTTTTCTACTAAATTAGTGGAAAAAATTAACAAGTAGTTTTTTTTCAGGATTCTGTATCATTAAAGAATTCATGTCACACATTTTCGTAACCAATATTTCTTAACCTTTGGTGTTTTAGTTCATTTTTGTTTTTTTATTAGTGTCTTGCTGAAAAAAAGGTAAGATACTGGACGCGCGTGAAACCGCAGGGCGCAGCTAGTTTTTTTACACAGTTGTAAAGATCAGTGGTCACCCATCCAAGTAGTGACCGCACAGAGCGTTGCTTAACCTGGTTGATCGGTTAGAACAAGTTCCGCTACAAGCGCTTTTAAAATATGTACAACCTACCCCGATATCCATAACATCAAAGGCGATAGAAATCTGACCGCGTTATTTTCTTGAGAAAATTGCTAGTCTCAACTGTTACGGGTGGGTTTACGTGACGTTACGTCACGCAACGTGACTCGGGGGATACTGATATTGTTATCAGTAAGGTTCGCGTTTTGATTGGTGATAAACTTAAGTAAAGCAAAACGTTCTTGTTTACTATTTGCTATGCTATTTGATGACGTTTTTTAACCATGGTAGCGTTTAATCATAAGTCATCATCACTACATAGTATACCTAAAACAAAGTTGCTGTCGCTGTCTGTCCGTCCCTGTGTATGCTTAAATCTTCAAAACTACTCAACGGATTTTAATGCAATTTTTGGCAATAGATAGAGTAATTCAAGAGGAAGGTTTTCATGTAAAATACATACATATAGTACAGAACAGCCGAAAAATTCAAAGATTTGTATAATACTGCTCCATATTAGTATCTACAAATCTACATTGCACCCGTGAGAAGCCGGGGCGGGTCGCTAGTAGACAATGTTATCTTATCTCTACTGTTGTTAATTTCGTCTTTTTTCTCCCACTAAGTCCAATACTTGGTTGGTACTAAAACTAAAAATACTCAACGGATTTAAAATTCTATTATGTAATTTTATTCTATTATTATTTATTTTAATGAATCTGTCGCCAAACACCTATCGGTGTGTTCCGGCAGCGCCACTTGAGAGCCAGTTCCCAGTCCAGGAGTAGCGTGGCGCCATCTTCGACCACATCGTCACTTAACATCAGGTGACTTGTGGCCAAACGCTACCCTGTAAATAGTAAAAAAAATATTTATGAGATAAGATAGTGTCGAGTTTGAGAAAGGACATAGGCTTCTTTTTATCGTGATAAACTGTTGCATACGCAGGTGAAACCACGGGGAATAGCTAGAATTTTAAATGAATATACAGACATATATTACCTAC
Source organism: Opisthograptis luteolata (assembly GCA_931315375.2). Classification (NCBI taxonomy): domain Eukaryota; kingdom Metazoa; phylum Arthropoda; class Insecta; order Lepidoptera; family Geometridae; genus Opisthograptis; species Opisthograptis luteolata. The sequence continues at coordinate 13,800,393 of OV928036.1, read as the reverse complement.
TTTCGGTAACAAGCCCTCTTAAATCTAATATCACCCTGAGGTGTGCAGAGTCACGGCTCGAGCGTGCATCTAATTACCTCTACGACCGCTAATATAAAAGTTACATCGTCCTGGAACAAGCCGGGTTAATTAAAGGCGTTGTGCGGGGATTTATGATGAGATTCATATGACATGGCTATACAAGGAAACTGCGCACTCTGACTTGGGAATCACTAACTCAGTGAGTTAGTAATTCCCCCATCGGCCCCCATCTTCAGTGAGTTTAACTCACGGCTTGCTTTCAACAGATCAGACCGCACGATGCACGTTCAAAGATTCAAAGATTCAAAGAATTTATTGCATTCCATAATGTACAATAGTTAGTCATAATATAATTAAGATCAATTATGGACCCTGTTGAGCACAACAACAACATTACTTAAAAACTAGAGGAGAGGAGGACTGCCATCAATCAACAAAAAACCTATATGCCTACTTCAACCTATGTAAATCTATAAAGATAAAGATAAAGATAAAGATGTTTTATTTGTAAACATGTGCTGGTACATAACAAGTTTGCATGCAGATCTTAAATATAATTATTACAACATGTTTTGCCTAAATAGGCGTACAAATAGAGCGAGATGGCCGCTAATTATAAAATAAAAATAAAAAAGAACAAATTAGATATGTAAAATAAAATAAAATTAATAAAAATATCACAAAAAATCAAATAAAAATAGGATGATTGCAAATAAAATAATAAACAAAATCGACAAAGGTCATGGAAGTCATTGAATATTAATAAAAATACAATTGGAATAAAAAAATAAAAAAAATAAAAAAAAAAAAAAAAAGTCAAAAATAGTAGATGTCACACTTCACCACAGAAAGCCCTGTCAGCAAAAAATTCGCTTACGCTATAATAGCATTTGCCCAACAAGATGGTGTTCAGTTTTCGTTTAAGAACACTAGCATTCAAATCCCTAAGATTTTTTGGTACCTTGTTAAAAATACTAGGGCCCATACAAAAAATGCTATTACGCATGAGCGTCTTCCTAGCCGTATGCAAGCGAAGTATGTTTTGGTCACGCCTGTTTCGCTGCACTGTCTCACATAGGCGTGGGAACAGCTGGGGGTTCAATTTTACAAACATAGCTACTTCTAAAATATAGAGGGACGGAAGTGTCAGAATCCTGTGTTCAACAAATTTGGGTTTACAGCTATCCGATGTTCGAAGGCCAAACATTGACCTTATACAGCGCTTCTGTCCTTTAAAGACAAGACCAGTGAGAGTGGAGTTACCCCAGAAAATCAAACCATACCTCAGAACTGACGCCACTAGACCATGATATGAAGTCATGAGCGCATCTATCTTTACAACGGGTGCTAGTTTGTAAAGAGCATAAGCTGAGCTACTTAGTCTTTTAGTCAGATCTTCAGCATGTGATTTCCAATCTAATTTACTATCTACGATAAGACCGAGAAATTTTGTCGAATCTACCTGATTTATGTTTTCATTTTGATAATTTATGTTTATGTCAGTGATATAATTAGATCTCTGTGTAAATTGCATTAAATTAGTCTTGTTAATATTAATTTTTAGATTGTTGTTGATTAGCCATTTGATTATTGAATTTATTGTATTATTAATGTCAGTTTCATACGATTCCTTATTTTGACAAGCTATTGTCACCGTGCTATCATCAGCAAATAATGTCATTGGATGCTTAATCACTTTTGGTAGATCGTTAATATAGACAATGAAAAGAAATGGTCCGAGTACACTACCTTGGGGTACACCAAATGTCACGGTACGTTCAGTAGAAGTGAATACTTCTTCTCTTTTCGTCTTTAGATTGATTCTTGTAATGTTAGTAATCTGTTTTCTATCGGATATGTATGACTTGATTAAATCCCGAACATTACCTCTTACACCATAGGCTTGAAGTTTCTCAATTAGAATATCATGATGGACATAGTCGAACGCTTGGGTCATGTCACAGTAAATTGCACAGATAGCATTATTTTTGTCAACATTCAGCATTACATTATCAAGAAAATCATAGATTGCCATGTTTATAGTTTTTTTCCGCCTAAATCCCTTTTGTTCATCACATAAAATATTGAATTTTTCAAAGTAATTATTAAATTGTTCATAGAAATATTTTTCAAATATTTTTGACATTACAGATAATAAGGCAATTGGCCTATAGTATTCCATTAATTCCCTGTTCTCTTTCTTGAATAGTGGTCTAATGACACTTTTCTTTAGATCATCAGGAAAAACGCCTGTACTGATACATAGGTTAATTATGTGACTCAAGTGGCCACATATATACTCACTTACGGATTTGATAACTTTTGTTGTAATTCCATCATGTCCAACACTATCCGTATTTTTAAGTGAATTTATGATTTTAAAAATGTCATAAGGTAAAGATGGCATCATGAACATTGAGTTGCTACTGTTGGTTATGTGTTCTGTTACATTTTGACCCAAGCTTGCTGCAGTTCTGTTACATTTTGACCCAAGCTTGCTATATATCTAGTAAACATTTCTTGCAGTTAGATTTTGAATCAAGATAGATTAGATTTTATTTTTTTTTTACGTTGAATGCTCCCTGCCTGTCTAACAGTGTGCGTGCTTGTTTGATCGTTCTTAAGGTTCATTTTTCGACGAATCGAGCTGTGCTATGGGATGGCGCACAAAAGCGATTGTGGCCGAACTGTAACGCGTGCTTTACAAGGCACCGATACCGGGTTCGAATCTTCTAGGCCCCGCACCTATGACTTAATAAGTTATGTGTGGATTTATGGATTTACCATTTCTAAAGTTATGTCTATGAAGACAGTCTGGATCCTTTCACAGGATGAAAACTATTTTCATACAAAATTTAATCAGAATTAGTTGAGCCGTTTAAAGAGAGAAGAATCACAACCATACAAACTGGACTTTTATATTTATATATCAGACAAAACAAACATCTCCACATAAATAGCCTTATAGAACGTCTTCAACAACAATTCCTCGGGAAGTTATTCTATAAATTAACTATTATCTCCGCATAATTCTTTCCTGAATAGTGTAAGAAGCCTTCAAACGCCATCGGATAGGGATGCTCGATGATCATCGATTTTCGATAATCACCAATGTTAAAAGATAAAACATCGATTTTGCATTATGTAAAACTTCGTAACATCGATGTCACGGACATGTCCAAATCGAACTGCGGACATACACTGTGCAAGTGAACCAAAAATTCGTTGAAAACAAAATCTCTCTTTAATAATTATTTTCTTTGATTAATAATCATGTGGTTTTATGGTTGTTTTATTTATTGATGACGACGATGTTTGCAAAAAAACATGACATCAATGTTTTGTGCTCGATGAACATCGAGTATCCATGTTCAGTTATCGATGCCATTATCGATGCCATCATCGATGTTTTTGCAACATCGATCATCCCTACCATCGAAGTCTTGCGCGGCCCTAATAAAGCTAAAACCGCTATAATGGAGCTGTCAACTTCAATATTCAACAACGTCTATTTACAATGAAATGTTCTTTATTTTTTTATATTTACGGCTGCTGGGGTTCGTTCTTTTATATATCAAGCTGTGTGGGTTTAAACAGTGATTTTTAGGGTCCGTACCTAAAAAGGAAAAAAATTAACTCTTATGCCCGGACCACACTAAGGTCAACGTCAAGGGAAATATCATCGTCATCGGAAATATCAGGTCAACGTCAAGGGAAATATCAATGCCTCTCTTCGATAAATATTGCGTTAACAGGTTCCCTGTCCCCATACAAAGGGGTCATTGAAAGTTTCTACGCTCACTTATTAATTTCAATATTCTCTTTTGTGTCAAAACAAAAGTTGTATATAAACATTAGTCTAAAAAGGTTTTTGTGAAAAAAAAAATAATAAAAAAAAATAAAAAAATGAACACATGTGATTCATGAACGTACGGCAAAGGATCTAATATACCACGCTTTATGAATCATATATGATATGATCACATATGATTCAAACAGCGTGCTGTGTGAAAACTTTTACAATACGCTCATGAATCATATATGCACTATAAAACCAAATGATATTTTTTGAGCAGGTCTAGAATGACGGTTGAATACAATACCGCTAAAAAAGGGATTGACGTTTCAGATCAGCTTGATTCCTATTATTCCCCTCTTAGAAAAAGCCTAACTTGGTATAAGAAAATCGCATATGATCTCATGTTTCAAGCCGCTATAGTAAACACGCGTATCATATACAACGAACTCACAGAAAAAACAATCACTGTACTGCAAGTTCAAGAAATTGTTATTCGGTCTTGGCTTGGAGAAGCAGCGGCCAAAAAGCACCGCCCAAGGCCTCCAACGCAAGGAAATACTTCCATCACAAGTCACCAACTAACAGAAATCCCTAGGAATGACGGTAAACTAGTTCGGAAGCGGTGCTCTGCCTGTTATTCCAATATAAAAGCAGCTCAAGGCAATCCCCTTCGTGCCAAACAAGTAAACAAACAGTGCATTATGTGTAACAAAGCCTTCTGCTTGAGCTGTTTCAATGAAAACTATAAAAACTGATGTGTATTTGGACAAATATAGTGATTTCAAATGTGTAAATGATTATAATTACGTAAATAAAACTCTGTGATTTTTGTAAAAAAAAATGCCTTTTATTGCCAGCAAAATTGATCGCCATGCAGTAAAAATAAAAAAAAATTACCAGATTTTATTTCGTTTATTTAATTTTGATGATGTGTCCTGTCACGTCCCATACAAAAAACGAAATTAGCCCGCCACGTTCTGATACAAAAAAATATCGAAACAAGCATCAAAAATTGTGCATATATGATTCATGAGCGTAACAGACCGGGTACAAAAGCGCTCCAATGAATCATATATGATTCATTGGACAGGGAACCTGTTAATTATTAACGCTATTATGTGAGTGGCTACACTTGAACGTTTAACGTGAATGCACTTGAATTATCGGCTAACGTCAAACGCTAATGTGAATACCGTTGTCCAATGTCGTGGCCACACTTATGTCAAACGTCAACCATCGCGCTATTGAACGGCATTTCCCGATAGTGTGGCCCTAGATTAGAGGATCACTTTTATATCCTTCTGTCTGTCTGTCTATTAAGACCGTTTTAGAACGCGTTGAGGTAGGTATCCAGCTGAAAATACTTCATTTTTTTCTGTCGGAGAATTGAGGTTGAATTGTCATACCTATAGTTAGTATAAAGTTGGACGTTTTAAAGTGATCACGTCATTGATGCATCCTACTACACAAAAGCATTTTCGAAATTGAATTTTGACATTTGTATAAGTTCTTTTATTATTAACAGCTTCCTTTACAAAAAAAAATGTTTAGCACTGTTATCCTAAAGTCGACGCAGTTAAAATTAATTTCATCCTATAGAAACAATGAATAAGAGAATTCAACAAAACTCGAAACAACTCGTTATTTATTAAGGGCCACTCTTACAAACAATTGGACGTAAATCCAAAATAACGTGCCCGTCAGAATATAAGTGGGTACAAAAAGTTTCAAGTTCATACAAATTATTATTTTAAACTATATACATATAATATAATATTACATATTATATTACAGTATCACACAGGATTTTTTGAAAAAAATATTTTGGGAACCTGAAAATATCCCGGCTCTCCCGGGTTTTTTTCGATGGTTTCCGTGAAAGATGTTAACTTCGTTGGTCTCTGTAGACCATCTTGTACTTTGTTTCAGTGATCACTAGTTACGCCCCGCGGTCTCACCTGCGTCTTCCCGTTATCCCGTAGGAACCTTTTGTGGGGATAAAAAGGAGCCTATGTGTTAATCCAGAGTATAAGCTATCTCCATTCCAAATTTGATTCAGATCTGTTCAGTAGTTTTTGCGTGAAAGAGTAACAAACATCCATCCATCCATACTCACATACTTTCACATGTATAATATTAAGTGGGATAGGATAATTAGCCTGGTTCAGTTTATTGCTGGATATAAGCCTCTCTCAAAGCACGCCACTGAGCCCAATCTTCGGTTTCTCTCATCCATACGCTGCCAGCCATTTTGCATATACATATATCATCGCTTCACCTAGCCGAAGGAAGTCCTACACTACGTTTGTTACTAGCAGTTCCCCGCGGTTTCACCCGCGTGGGCTACAGTTTATCGCAATAAAAAGTATCCCATGTCCTTTCTCAGGATTCAAACTATCTCCGTACCAAATCTTATTTAAATCGGTTCAGTAGTTTATGCGTGAAAGCGAGACAGACAGACAGACAGTTTTTCGCATTTACTTACGTACTCAAAATCTTAACAAAATAGTTCCGTCTGTTTTAGCCTGAAAACAACTTTCATCATCATCAGCCTCTTACGTTTCCACTTCTAAGACAAAGGCCTTCTTAAATAACAGTACTTATAAAACTCCAAAACCACCTCAATGTCATCTCAGCTCCAACTTTCGTCCGAAAAGAACAAAATCAAAGTTTTCTAACACGTAAAAGTAAGCCTAATTCATTCGACATTACAGAACGTGCATTAACCACGTTACGACTGCCGGTTGAGGCACGCGAAAGTACCATAGCTGATGTGAATGGAATACGTGTGAGTGTAAAGCCTATCACGCACTGCAGTCAAATACCGTGCATTTTTGCCGTGCGTTTTTTCTGTGCCTTTTTTTCACTACACGTTTTCTGAAGCATTAAACACGGGTGAAACGCGCGCGCTTCGATCAGACCATCGATGATTTCGGCGAAAAAAGATTCTGCCGTGCAACCAACAGTTGTCATTATAAAATGCCAGACGATTTAGAAGACAAAAAAATTGAGATTGTTGAAAACGTGCTCCAATTTATTAAGTTAGTGATAGGTTAGTGATTTGCCGTTATATTGTATATGTGTCTTTTATTTTTCTATTTAATGTATGTGTTTCCTTGTATAATGGCAATAAATTGATTTTATTATTATTATTATTTATTAAAATAAAGAGTATATAATATGATTGCGCCAAAAAAAAAATACCTGCTGGGCTTTTCTTGCCAGTTCTTTTAATGGTGTAAGGAGGTTGAAGGCGTAGCTAAGTAGTTTTAGTTTGACTTTTTAAAATGAAGAGTGAATCCAAGAAGTGAGCTCATATTAATTTAGATTTTGAAAGAAGATTGTGATTTCGAGGAAAAGTTACGTTGGTGAAAAATATTATTAAACAGGCGACCTTCATCCACATCGACTTGCGGTCAAACATTACTCTGTTAGAGGCAAACGAAAACAAAGAACTGCGTCGAAATAAACGCACAGTGCAAGTGAGTTATCTAAAGTAACAACAATACAATAACCATCTCTCTCACGCTCATAACCTTGACCGCGTGCGAGAGAGACAATGATACTTTTCAAGTTACGTATGCAGTAAACCGTCATGACGCGTTCACAAATGCAGGTGTGCATAAATGTAGTACGTGCCAGGTTTAGGTAACCAACCTTTAGGAGTTTATTTACTTAAACTAACTTTTCTTAATTATTTAGTAATATATTATATATATTTACATGTAACTGTAAATAATAATATGTAATAATTAGACACCAGTACATAACTCTACTAAGCTTGTCTTGCGTTGCCGCAAAGGCTTCCTTAAGAGCTTGCCACTCATTCCAATACAGGGCCATTCTGCTCCAAGTGACCCCAAAAACCTTCCGAAGCCTTCCTTCCTTTCTTTTATTTTGTTTTGGACACCATTTGGTTAAATCCTTAGCTCATCTGTCTTTGTTACTCCTCATCATATGTCCTGTAACTTTATATTGAGCATGCTTTTCTACATACTACGTTGACAGGTCTCTCAGGTTCTCTTGAGACCTTTACGATACTGCAATGTGCGCTAGCTCTTAAAGTATGGAAGCGTATCATTTGGATACGCGTGCGAGTATAAAAGTATCGCTCGTATGCTTTGATTGTTATTATCCCATTTAACAGTAACGTACAAGCAAACAATAGGATTCTCGTTATTTAGAAATGGGATGTTTACCTTTGTATTCGATTTGTTTTAAGTACTCCGTATTTCGGCTGTTTTATCGGATTCAGTTTTCTGTCTGTACGATTTCTAATATCATACATAATATTATTATATCACTAGCTTACCCGCGGTTATCTTATCTTTATCTCGCAAGAATCTTTTTCCGGAAAGAAAGTAGCCTATGTGTTAATCCACGTTTCAAGTTTCACTCAAATGCGTAGAATCGTTTTAGCGTGAAGAATCAACAAACACACATTTTCTTGCGGACTTTTGCATTCATAATATTGGTGTGATAAATGTAAACTCATTTATCCGATTTATTATACTTAGAGGTTTTTTTTATAGAAGTTAAAAAAACAATTATCCGATTTTATTGTACTTAGAGGTTTTTTTTATAGGCAGTAAAAAAAAAATTCTATTCAAACTTAAAAACCATTTAAAATCAAATATTATGTCAATAACATCATCGATTCATCGTTTATCATCAGGTAGGTAATTTGTATTCAAACACCAAAGTTTTAAAAAAATTCAACATTGTTTCATGTCAGAAATAGATCCCAGCTCTAAATACAAGTATTTTTTAAATTTATGGTTTTTGTAAAAAGCGTTGCGTTTTGGCATTAGCTGTAAGCAATATTCTATTTTATGATTAAATTAATAAACTATCTAAGCATTTTTTTTTATTCACTATAGGCAAGCATTTGACCACAGTTTCACCTGATGGTGAGTGAAGACGTGGCCGACGATGGAGCATGCTTGCCTAGAAGATACCTATTCACTCTTGACATGAAGACTCCCAAATTGTACTTATCGGCAAACAATGACGCTGGCAGGGCGTCCCAATCCTTTGCTGCAGCATAAAACTAAAACAGCCAAAAACACAATCGTTCTCTTCAACGCAGTCGGCTAAACAAAAAGGATCGGCCGCACAATCCGCGGCCTAGCGGAAACCAAGTAATCCGTCATTGTCGCTACAAACAGTGCCGGGAAAAAGTTCTTAATGACCCGCTCTTTGTAGGTGAAGCCGAGGCTTAGATAAATGGAGACATGGGCTTTACTACTACGAGGCTAAGGGCTAAGTCTAGTGAAGTCTTTGTTCTACTACTTGTACTTGCCTGGTTAGCTACCAAACTCAAGTTAAAAATCTGTCGCCAAGCACCTATCAGTGGGTTCCGGCAGCCTCACTTGAGAGCCAGCTCCCAATATAGCGTGGCGCCATCTTCGACCACATATTCAGGTGATTTGTGATTAAACGCTACCCTGTAAGTAGAAAAAAAACGGGTAACTAGCCAGGCGAGCACTTGGAAATGTCCTACCACCAAGCTATGGTTTGGTCACGACCTACGGATCGTAAGCCATCATCGCTTAAATACCCATTTCCATTTCATGCAAAATTTCGGTAAGGCATTTTTTAGAGTGGCCAGGGGCGGCGCTAAGGTTAAATTCAGCTCTGAAGGTAGAATAAATCGCAAGCATTTCTTACTTATATACAGTCATGACCTTTTCTAACCCGTTTACAGTAAACCTCTTCGAACAAAGCTGCCTCAGTGACTCAAGAAAATTATATAGGTACATCTATATATATAAAATCGATGACCATTTACAAGACTATTCCATTTGCCACAGAGTTAAAGTCTTTCTTCATTACATTGTTAAGTACTGGCCGCGATGTGGGGAATTCAAACCGACGCATTATCGGAAATACGATTATTGGAAAATGTGGTAGAAATAAGGCGTAGAAATAAAACCTTCACTAGGTTTAACTGATGCAATATTGTGTAGGTACAGTCAGCGACAAAAGTAGCTGATCATAACTCAATAGTTAGTATTTTATTTACAACTTAAAAGGTAGCGCTTGAAATACATCTGATGTTAAGTGATGCATCGGTCGAAAGTTGATGTTTGGAATCATAAAGAAAATATTGTTTGTCCGCCATTACTCCCGCAGTGTCACATCCTTGTTACCTACGGGTAGGTACTTTTTTGCGGGATAAAAAGTAGCCTTGTATAATTACAGAGTATAAGCTATCTCCATACCAAATTTCACTCAAATCCAAAGAGCCATTTTAGCGTGAAAAGAGAAAAGGAAATAAAAACCTGATTATGTAAACAAAAACATTTCTTTTTCTAAACATAAATAAACAATGTAAGTAATCCTTCCTACTCATATTATAAATGCGAATTTTTGTGTGTGTGTGAATATTTGATACCACGTATTACCGCCACTACTAATTCTATTTTGATGAAATTAGAATGTAGATAGCTTATACTCTCTACTTTTTATCCTGGAAAAGGGTTCCTTTGGCATACCGGGAAGACGCGGGTGTAACCGCGGGGCGCAGCTGGTAAGATTAAAATAACAAAGTGGCTGTTTAAAAAGTTGGGAAATATGACTCGCATAGTTTTTAAATTTCATGACAGCAGAGAAAAACGTTACCAAAAAAAGAAAAGTGCTGTTTCCATCCCTCTGATCAGGTTACTTCGAGCGTGCTTTCCAAGTATATGAGATGTAAAAACAAATAATTTGAATGTGCCTTTAAAATCTTTTCCAGTTCCCCCCCTACATAGTACATCGCTCATCTTTACTGGGGCAAGACGGGTAAAAATTAAGGCCCCCAGTTAGAACTCGCCATTTAAGTAGGTTTTACGACAAGATGAGAGATGGGCGGTGCAGGCGTCACTGCCAGATGTTTTATTGCCGAAGCGTGGCCGGTCCGGGCTGGATTTTTAATCAGCTTTTTAGGCAATAAAGCGGAATTATTAAAATGTAGGACAGTGGCTCTTGGTTTATAATTCAGGGGTAGTTTCTTTGGGTTTTTATGTCTTTTTCTACACTTCTCTACGGTTTTTTTTACTTCTTTCATCGTAGGTTCTTACCACCTGATGTTAGGTCGGTCGCAGCTCATGATGCGACAATTTCGTGAAAACAACGAAGTTCGAGCGATGGTGGCCGAACGATAACCGTGTGCGGTTTACAAGACGCCGACATTGAGTTCGAATCCTCTCGGCCCCGCACCTATGACTAAGTTATGTGCGGATTTACCCTCACTCAAAACGGTGAAGAAAAACATCGTGAGGAAACCGGCATGTCCAAGATCCACAACAATCAAAGGCATGCGACATCTACCAACCTAAACTGGGCCAGCGTAGTAGATAACGGCCCATACTCTCTCTTTGAGAGAAGGCCAAAGACCCAGCTATGGGAACGTAAAGGCTGATGGTGATGAACGAAGTTGGTTGCAACTTGTGACTTTTTCAAACTAACAAAAATTGAAAATCAACCAATGCTAATTGCATTTAGTGATCTCCATAATATATTTCATCACATTCGAAAGTTGCAACTCGTGTCTTATTTGGTGACGATATGTTCAAATATGGTACCATGCTACCCTGGTCGGGAAACAGGGTTTCGAGTGAGACGGTGATTCTGTGAGAGGTTTATGCTTAACCTAAATAAATACTATTTTACATACATTATTTGTGTATTAACATTATTTAACATTCAAAAACGTTAATTACAAACATGTGTTAGCTCAAGTAAAGTTATAAGCTCGCAGAAAAACTTCAAGTTGGAATTGGTATCACTCCAATTTAAAGTTACTGTTGTTGTTGTGTTTCAGCTATATGTACATTTCATTTCATATTTCACTAATTTGCCCTACGGCTGAACCTCGCATGTTTATAAGACACAATAACAATAAAACTGAAGTTATGACGCTAATATACCGAAACTAATTCCACTGTACCGAACTATAGTTGGGGAGCTAGCGGTCGTTTCGGCAAAGATAGATAAACTATTGGTACACAACAAAGGTATTCGAAAACTAGAATAACAATAAAATTTAATGGTGAGTATTATATTTTTACATATAACGGGGTAGCGTTTGACCACAAGTCACGTGATATTATGTGACGATGTGGTCAAAAAGCAGCGACACGCTACGCCTGGATATAAAACTGGCTTTCATGGGTCAGCTGAAACACATCGATAGGTGTACATGTTGGTGATAGATTACATTATTGTTCAAGAGGTGTTATGCTGGAAACTAGCGTGTCGCACATTCATGGGCATGTGGCATCTACTAGCCAATATTGGGTTAGCGTTACCGTGTTGGCCCGTAATCTCTTTGAGAGAAGATCTATGTCTAAACATTATAAAGGTATTGAAATTGTTATTCCACAATATAAGTTATGTAATGTTGCACGCTATCCAAATATTAGCGCTTTCCGTACACGATTTTCCTAGCTAAAAGTTCTTAGTCAAATCGACCGCAACCTCTCCTTCACAAACCTATAAAATCCTAGCAGTAAATGTTTGTAATTCGTATTATAACTCTATGCAATAGATAACTAACGAGTTTGCGAGAATTCCCCCGAGAATAAACAAGATGAGAACATGAATTGTTTATGTCTCTGCTTTTATTCTTCTGAGATGGCGCTGGGTGCTGTTTGCAGAATGAAATATGGTAGACAAAGGAATATTAGGCGACGAGTTTTGAATTATGCACATTACATTTTTGGATGTATTTCTTAACACTGAGATTACTAGATCAGTCTGGAAATTGGGATTAATTTAAACTTGTTATGTTTGTGTGGCATGGCGCCACCTTCGACCACATTGACGCTTAAACATCAGAAGACTTGTAGTCAATGTTCACCTTTAAGAAATAAATGTAATATCAAAAATAACTTGAAAATATTATAAATGTTAATTTACATGCTATATCCCTTGCTTCGCCGATCATCGCCATCATCAAAATTCGCGGCCATCACCGATATACCACCTGACCTTCACGTGACCTTCAGTTCTCAAGTGCGCGGGCACTTGACCCCAAAACACTTATCTCTCTGAGAGCTGTTTGTTTATGTTTTGCTTTGTTCCAGGTACTATTCTTGGAAGCTAGTGAACTACTCGTTCTGTAGAAATATAAACAAAAACATATGAATGTTTATTTAGTTTATAACAGCCCATTGTTTCGAAGGTACTTTGAAATAACTGCCGTTTTGTAAATAAATAATAATAAAATAAAAAACAAAATTTTTGTTTCATTTTTTTTATACCATTTCATTTAGTATAATATGGTTTTTAATTTTGGTAATATAAAAATATTCATGTTTTCATACTAATAATTCGACATTTTCACTCGCAAACATTCGACTAAGAACCCCCCGCGCGCCCGCCGCGCGCCCGCCGTAAGTCGATTTTTATGATTTATTTGTGAATGTATTTTAGCGTGTTACTAAGATTTGTTTATACCCTCATGTAGATACAACATTCAAAAACAAGAATAGTATGTTTTACTTACCCACACAAGCAAAATATTTCATGTAAAACAGCAAAATGTCTCTGCAGGTAGATAAAATTCCATAAAAACTATAAAATTTGGCCTTTTTCCAAAAAAATCGAAAAAAATATTTAAAATCGTCACTTTTCGGTAAACTAAGTCATTTCTCAATAACAATGAAGCTCTAAACTCATTGAAATGAACACAAATGCACCTTTCCGAACAAAAAATATGTTTACGACCGCTTACAAGGCCATTCGTTTTTTTATGTACGGCGGAACACAGACAATGTGAACTTCGAGAGACGATATTTTTTTATTTTTCTCCGAAACCTTGCGACTACAGATGTTTAAAACAACCAATTGTTCATTCACAATCGATTAGTAGAGTTTCCAAAGAGAATAAGACACTTTGAAATTTTAAGTGCCGTTGAGTACCGAGCACTACTTAAGTAGTGCTCGGCGAACCACAATTGTGGTAGTCGGAGATTCGCGGTTAGTTCGAGTTGGTACCACAATTGTGGTAGTCGGAGAAGCAAGGGATTAGCATGTAAATTACAAAAAAACATATACTAGAAAATTCGAGAATACAAGCAAAAGAGTATTTTTGGCGTAAAGTAGGCTCTTTTAGGGTTCTGTAACTTACGCGAAAAGAAAAACGGAACTGTGTCAAAGGCTCAGATAAGGCACAAAATTGAAGCCTACTTTCAGTAATCTTTACTGGTAAAAAGTATATTTTTTAATTTACATCTTACAGGATAGCATTTGACGTCACCTGATATTATGTGACGATCGATCGATCAAAGGTGGTGTCACGCTACATCTGGACTGAGAACTACCTGCTTTATCATAGGTGATTGGCGGCAAAAAAAAAATTTCTCTCACCTTCCTATTTTATATCTAAAACTACAGAAAACTGTACAAAAGAAGTTGCAACCATGCAGGAAAATTACAACGTTATTTGAAGATATTGTCAGTATTTTAATTCAAAACAGTTTTACTGTGTCTTATATTTTAAAAAAAAATGCTGATGTTTCCATGCTCAATTCTTGTCAAGATATTTTAATAACTACAGAACCCTAATACAAAAAGCTCGACTCGCTCCTAGCCAGACTTTTACAAACCCACTGAACACCTCGTTTATCCAGTCCATTGAACACACATTGTCAAATCAAGTAAAAATCATTACTACACTTCATCGTAGTTTATAAATAGACACCATTATGGTCCTAAAGCTAGCTCCGAATGAACAATTACTCAATCGTTCACTCACCAGTGAAGTAACGAATGAACAGTTTATATTAAAGCCTCAAATCTTTAACTCCAAGAACAATTTAACAATGTTAAATTTGATAAGTGCTAACAAGATTTCGAACTTTGCTTAGTGACCATTGAACTAGGTAACCGTGGAATGACCGTTCTGTACTGGGAATGACCGTTTTGTACTCGCGGTCATTCCCGGCCCCTCCTATGGGGAGGGGCGGAAAGACCCCGCTGTCATAGTGGGCGGTCGTCGTTGGGGGGCTGGAAGTTGAGGCTGAGCCAGATACTCAGCCCCTCCACATAAGACGAGGCGGAGTAGTACCCCGGGGTTTTAGTGAGGTATGGCGCCTTTGTACAGCGCGAGTCCCACACTCCCTCCGAGCCCCTCCCCTTCTGGGGGGGCATTGCACCGGAGGGGTTAGTGCGTAAGTGCATTTCCCGGGTCAAAAAAAAAAAAAAAAGGTAACCGTAAAACCACTGTGCAGAGATTTATAAATCTTTTAGCACGGATTTACATTGAAATAGATGCCGCAAGCGTGTCAACGATTAGACAACGATGTCCTGCTAATAAACGAGAAAGTTTGAGTGTATGTATGTATGTATGTATGTATCTTTGTTGCTCTTTCACGGAAACTAATAAACGGATTTGAGTGAATGGAGATATCTCATAACCTTTTTTTTTTTTTTTTTTTTTATTTGTTCCGTCCGCCGCCTTTTGTTGGGGCGGGAGGGGGTCACTGTAGCAGTCTACCCACCCGCCCCGACGGACAGGCCCGGAACTCCCTCATTCCGGGCCCACAACATAAAGGCACCTAGGCACCTAGGAGGGGGGGAGTCTAGCTAGTAACGACAAAGATATCTCATACCCTGGACAAAGGCTACTTTTGATCCCGAAAAATGGTTGTTGCGGGATTTTATAGATTAACTTTAAGTACCTACGAACCAATAGTACAGTACCCCTAGTAACAGGTTTTGATAGTTTACAAACACTATAAAAGTTTTCGTTTATACATTTTTTTTCAGCGAATCTTACCGAGACTTGGAGGAACTGAAATCGTTAATACGGGTTATTTTAAATCGTTATAATCATATTCCAACAATGTTATTGAGTTACTTTTTGAATTTAAGCGGATCGAGTTGCCACTTTGACAAGTCGGCGGTGGTAAACGTCGACGTTTACGAAAACTTTTATCGTTTTCAACAATTGTTCTGGTAGTTTTACCTGGAAAGTTTTCCGAGGTTTGTCGTTTAAATTTTCATCTGTCACCTTGTAACACTTCCGTTCGCGACGGCCGTTTTGAAAAAATGTCGCCTAAACAATTTTCGACAATGTTTTTCTACCTACTCATTTTACCACGATAATGGTTTTGAAAGTTAATGAAACTATAGAAAGTTTCCTAAAAATACTATGACGACTTTTTTTTGCTAAAGGAAAAGTTTGAACGTACGAGCGAGCGCTGCAAATTCGACTCAACAAATGGCAAAATTATAAACCCTGCTCTTGAAGGGTTTTTGCAGTTTGCTATGCACATATAGGCGGTTTACGTATAAAACTAGCAGAATTAGATAGAGTGAGATATATTTATATAGTGATAACCCCGAGGTAATTGTTTGCTAATGACACGCCGCCCGTCTATATATGAAAGCGATTGTATAACGAATAAACTCTATACCTAATAATATTTACTAATTGAATTGAATATCAAGCAATAAACTACGATTTCTAGTATGTGATTCAATAGCGCCTCCATATTGGCTAGCCAAGTATATGACAGTGTTGGTATTGAATAAATCATTACAACTTGTAAAATCGAATCTGAGCTTCAGCCATGGAATACACGGTTCAATAGACGAGATATGTACAAAATAATATTAAAAGTCAATTCAAACACTTTCGTCATAGCATTTAAAAGTTTTAAGGTAGCCAATGGAACAAATCATACAAACAGCTGTAGGTTGCGTCGTTTTTCGTAGCATTTGTTCGTAGATCAGATCAATAACTTGTCATTTTTACAACTTAACCTGCTAACTAGACATTCTATTTAGACAGAAACTGTATTGCAATAATATTTGATTTTTATCTCTGAATAATAAAAACCCTATATTGGATCAGTGGCGTTGTAGCAATGATAGCGTTACATCGTAAACCAATTTGTTTTTCTTCCGTGAGGTTAGATGTCTATAAGAATTTCGTTTAAGTGTGCTTCTTGAAATAGGAATCATAACTATTGTAATAAAGTTATAAATATATTACAACCGCTTTGTGACTAAAAGAATTGAAGAAGTAAGGGCTGGCAACACTTTAACAGCTTATATTTGAAAAATATGTACATCCGACTCGGTATAGGATAAAAAAGCCAGAGCAGCCAGTTGTATTCATAAGTGATATTTCACTGATGTGTTGTTAAATTTTTACATCCCTGCTTAACACTTCATGCTGTTATGTTATCGGTAGTCCCTGCTTTATAAATGGATCACGTTTTTATATAAAATACTAGACTTAGATTGAATTCGGTGGACTGAAAATTGTAAGCAGATGCTTTGCAATAATACTGCAAGGAATTTAATTTGTGTGCTTAGGAGGCCAAGCGTCATTTCGTTTATTATGTGCATAACATTAATCTTTTACAGAATATTGGTTTTAAGCAAGTGGGTAGTACCTAAGTATAAGTGTGTTACAACAAAAAAAGTTTATGTTTTAAATAGCTTTGTTTTGTGGTGTACCAACTATTTTTTTTGTTTTCTTTTTTATATATAATGCCCGCACAATCACATACATAGACTCTGACCCCTTACTAGGTTTCCCTGTATCTAGAGTATCAGAAACTACGAGGATCGGGGATCCACAACACCCAGACACAGAACAAATACGTGCGCTTTTTTTTTTCAATGCGCAAATATTTGTCCTGTAGCGGGAATCGAACCCGCGACCTCACGCTTCACAGTCGGCTATCCGCCCATTGCGCCATATCAGTCGTCAACAAACATCAGTTTCAAATAATATATTACTAGTCCGTGATAAGTGTAACTATATAGATAAAAATTGAATTATATTTGTTTGTAAGCGTATCACTTGAGAATGGCTAGACAGATTTGATTACTTTCTAACAAATGTTCGTAATCATCGAAATCTTACAGTGGTTTCACACTAGCGTTTTTTCTGCGCGTATACAGTCGCTTCGGCTTACGCGCTTACCCACTCACTACATTACGGGCTTCAAAAAACCGGAGTCGCGTACACGGGCTTCTTTGTGCATGTTCGCTCAACCCGGTAGTCGCGGCTTCAACGCTCGTACGAGTTGCGCAAGTGGCAAAAGGCGAGTTTTTACGCGCGTATGAATCGCTAGTTTGAAAGCGCCCTTAGAGGAAAAAATGGAATAATTTTGCGGGAGATTGTAAGAGAAAGACTGCAGGTGCTTTTTCTATGAGATTTTTGTAGAATAACCTAAAACCCGCTGGAGCGGCGCAAGCGCTATTTACATCAATATCAATTTTTACACAAAAACTATCAACGACATGAAATTTCCATTCAATGCCGGGCAAAAATAACCTAGAATTATTAAAAATATAACTCAAATATGCCTCTACAGTGCGTGGACAGGTTTGATACGTCCCCAATTTTATTCAGTCGAGCAGTTTTTGTTCCATTTGAGTTTTTCAACGATGAAATTCGATGGAAAACTCCGTGACTTGCAGGTCGTTGAATAGTTTTTGCAGATATGTCGAGCGCGTGGCGTGAGAATTGATAGTTCAAAGGCCGTCAGTCTTTTTAGTTTTATGTGGTAGCGCTTAACTACAAGTCACCTGTAAGCCTAGTATGAGTTCTTGATAGAGGTTAAACGACTTTTTTAACCCCCGGCGCAAAAATGGATGTTATAAGTTTGTCTGTCTGTCTGTGGCAAAGTAGCTCGCAAACGGATTGCCTGATTTTGATGCAGTTTTTTTAAAATTTTAAAGACAGTTTCCTTGCGGTGGTTTTTAGCTATGTTTGATGAAAATCTGTCCAATGATTCGGGTTCTTTTTTAATTTTAAATTTTATATTTACTGTACCACAGATTGTTAATTCTCACTTCCAAACTACAAACTATACCTCTTTACAATAAATTTCAAATTTCAAAACTTTTTTATTTAATAGGATACATTGTGATCACTTTAAAACGTCAACTTAAAACTAGCTACGCCTGTTCCAACCTCCTTACGTCGGCAAAAGAACAGGCAAGAAACGCCCGGCAGGTAATTTTTTTGGCGCGATCACATTGACAATTTTATTCTTATTACTAATTGATAGAATTGGAGCAAGTTCACTAAAATCCCAAGCTTTTTCTTCGTATAATATTATAATATTCGTATCTAAATCGTCGAGACATACAAATCAGCCACATCACTCGATGAGCCGATAACCGATGGTGTAGAAAGGTTCTCGAGTGGCGACCACGAACCGGAAGACGTTCTGTAGGTAGACCCCCCACTAGGTGGACCGACGACATTTTAAGAGTCGATGGATGCAAATGGCTAATAGCTGTTCATGGTGGCGTTCAAAGGGAGAGGCCTATGTTCAGCAGTGGACTTCTTCCGGCTGATGATGATGATTCAAATCGGTTATCTCAATCTGGCATGGGCAACACATCCAAACATTAATGTCCGTGAATGAATGCAGTGTATACGCATTATGAAACATCTCTTCGTCTCTCTCGCACGTGGTTAAGGATAGAGCTTGACAGAGACTGTTATTGTTTTGTTTTTGCTACTGTTTAATGAAATTGCGTTGGTGTGAGTACTGTGAACGTGCCAGCTTTAGATAACAAACCTATACCTACTTTATGATTTCTGGTAAAACGCCAGCACTTAGAAGCATTGGACCTTAAAAATTTATAGTTATTAGTGTTAATTACGCTCTCTTGTCAAATAGCCAAGTTTGAGCCGGAATGTGGAATAAAAGAGCCTTTTTGTACTTTTTTCTGTACTACACAAAGACGTTTATTGTCTAACATGACCTGTCATGTCATTTTGGTCGTTAAAAGTTGGAAGATTAATGGTTTATTTCTAAAAAATTGGGTGCCTTCTTTTGTAGGTAAAGTTTTGTAGCACTTAAGTGCTTTCATTTTCGGTTTAAATAGAAATTTTAAAATGACCTAATATTGCAATCAATATTTTAACTAACTAACTGAGATGGCGCAATGACCCAAAGTGAGTCTTGGCCTCCGATAACAAAAGACGCCACTTTGGTCTGTCCTGCGCCACCTCAGGGCTACTAAATTTGTAATACTGACAGTACAGGCAGTGATAGGCTATAATGACGTCACAACTTGATCGTCTGGCAACTTTTAAGGCATGTACTCATGAACATAACTATTTTCATATACACTTCATGCACACACACATACACACAAAAGCACGTAGGGTTGCTCCGCCTGCAGCATTTCATTCTGTCCCGCGACGACGCGCTTTCAGCTTATGGACGGTAGTGAACGCGTTGTCAGGACGAGGGCCCTGGGGGCCCATTTTATGAATTTAAACTAGTCAAAATTCATTTCGTATCATTTCATATATACATACTGATTTATTTTGATGATAGTTCAGTACTAGTGACGTCACTTTGTCACCCGTAGGTTTTAATTATAATGTGACGAACTTGCGCTTTCCGTGAAGGAAAACATCGCGATGAAACCATGGAGGTTGGCCATTTTTTACTGCTCACCTAGTTAGATACAACTCTCAAATGAATAAATAATCTTTTGGCAAACCCCTATCGTTGTATTCTGAAAGGCAGCCTTACTTGAGAACCAGTTCTCAATCTAAGTGTAGCGTGGCGCCACCATCGACCACATCCTCACTTAGCAGACGTGTGGTCAAATGCTACCCCAAAAGTAAAAATAAGCATTTACGCTAGGTGTTACTGTGTTTGTTATTTTCATGTACTTAACTTATATTAGCTACTCGTAAAATACCTATCATCGTACCTTAAATTCAATAGATATTGCAGATAGAAGAATTGCTCTTCTGGTATTCAAATGAAAGGCCCTTTAAATCAATAAACCATTCCCTGTGAAGTTCTTTTCTTGCCCTGTCATCTGATTTTGTTCCGCACTGATGCATGTTCTTTTTTGGACAGTCGTGTTTTTAGACAAATCCTTACCCCTAAATAAGAAAAAAACTTATTAGAATATCTGGCTTCTTTGTTTTTTGAATGACAGAAAAACGTCGCCTATTAAAAATTAACTAAACCAACGCTATTAATAGTTCCATTGGATTTAATATTAAAATTGAGCGTTTTATAAATTTAATGTGATATTTTGTTTCTCAGTTAGTAGGTGAAAATGACAATTAGCTATTGGATAAATTGAAATCTGTATCATGTGCATTTTTGTATTCCTTTATGCCATTATGTGTTGTAAGTCCGACATGAGACTTAGAGTAAATTTTTCTAGGTTGTGTTTAAGTCCTGAATAAATGTACTTTCTCTCCTTATTCTAAATGTGGTTTACTAATAGTGTAGTGGCCTTACATTAGGGCCCTTACACAGGGCCCCTCATCAACTCCTCCTCTGTGATATGATAGCAACGCCACTTTGTGTACCTAGGGCTGGCACAAAGAAATCCCGACGAAGCCATCCTGTCGAGACTGTTTGGTTAAGCCCCGTGTATTTTGGTTGCATTTTGTTGAGTACGCCGGATTTATTTAGCTTTACTCTACCTTTATATTATTAAGAACAAACAGTTTATTTGTAGAGCTGTGAGAGCTAGTTTCAGCAAATATGATATTTATTTACACCGAAAATGTGCTTTTAATCTCATTTCATACGAGATACATTACTCGCGACCCGCTCAAAGTTTTCAGTCCCACGTTTTATCTGTTTTTTGCTAAATTTGAAGTATGTAATTATGTATATTATTATTATGTCCATAAATTTAAAGTTGCTCAGCGAGCTATGGAAAGGGCAATGCTCGGGTTTTTTTTAAAGATCGAATCAAGAATGAAGTGATCCGATAGAGATTCAAAGTAACTGGCGTAGCCTATAGGGTCAGCAAGCTGAAGTGGCAATAGGCTGGACATATTAGCCGAAGAACCGATAATTGTTGGGGCAAACGTGTTCTTGAGTGGAGACCGCGACTCGGAAAACGTAGTGTAGGACGCTCTCCGGCTAGGTGGAGCGACGACATACGCAAAATGGCTGATGATGGATGGATGAGAGGAATCGAAGATCGGGCTCGATGGCGTACTTCGGGAGAGGCCTATGTGTGTTGATTATGATATGTAATTATGTATACAAAATTTGTTATTCTATAAATGTATATTCTTACTTTTGGGACTCTGGCCTTCTCTGAGAGTGAGCATGAGTCGTAATCTACTACGACGCGGCGGTGCAGTGCGTGTTGGTAGATGTCGCATGCCATCGAATTTTGTGGTTCTTAGACATGCGGGGTTTCCTCACGATGTTTTCTTTCACCATTTCGAGCATTATTATTTTATGTTAGATTTTTGATCTGTTGCTGTTCAAAATTCTGCCTGACACTGGACTGTATGACGCTATTTTAAAGTGACATGAGACCCTCGTCAATCAGCCTCATATAAAAGAGGGAAAAAATACTAGTACCTAAGTAATATTTTATTTTAAATCAAAACGTATTATTTCTGATTCAAATGTTTGCCACAGCAATTTTAAACCGTTAATGCCACTTGAACCAATTCAACGAAAAAATTGCGTGTGAAAAAAATACCAGACTAAAACAATACATGAAAAGTTTTTTTTCCCGTTACCACGGCCCCTTTATACGTGTACCGTTTAAAGGGAACCGAAACGGTTTTGTCCCGCAGGCGTTTTAACTGTTTTAACGGTCAGTTACGGTTAACGTGGTAAAGGGTCCGAAAAAGTTGTAAACATTTGAAAGAAATTCCCCAAAAGCAAAAAAAAAACTCTCCACAGGTCTTTTTGTAGTCACTACTGGGATCGGTGACCACTAGTGATTTTTAGTAATTAATTAATTGATTAAGAAAATGTCATCTTTGACAATATAATATTTTATGCAGAAGGTTCAACTAGTTAGTAGTAATGTTTTTTTTTATGTAATAGATTAGCAAACAAGCAGACGGCCCGCCTGATGGAAAGCGGTCACCGTCGCCTATGGACATCTGCAACACCAGGGGAGTTGCCGATGCGTTGCCGACCTTTAATGTCTCGATTTTCGAGTGTCTGATATCAATCAATCAATCATAGCTTTCATTTCAATAGAATACATTATTATCATTTTATAAGGTCAAACTTAAAACTAGCTACGCCTTTTCCAACCTCCTTACGCCGGCAAAAGAACAGGCAAGGAACACCCGGCAGGTAATTTTTTTGGCTTGATCACATTGTCAATTTTATTCTTATTTTTAATTAATTTAATTGTAACAAGTTCACTAAAATCCCAAGCTTTTTTATCATCTAACTAGTCCGATATTTTATAATAAACTTTACTAATAAGATTTATCTTTATTGGTTGTGTACATTGGGATATGGAAGGAAACATTCGATCGATCACGATTAATCGATTCACAGGACCGATCCACTATTTGAGATCGATTTTGTAAATCTATTTTCTTGCCTAATAATATCGATTCTTCGATTAATCGATCTCCAATCGTCATACCTAGTTCGTTTTGTACGTACCCCGTTATTTTTTACATAAAACAGGTGTACAACTTATGAACTGACAAGCAAATCCAAAAGCATGCCACCAAAGCGGCACATCGAAGGGGCGGCGTGATTTATGTCGCCGCCACGCCGCGAGGTTGATTCATCATTATACGATAAAGAAGCGTGTTATTTTTCGCGTTGTAATTCTGAATGAGTGATGATCCGTTATTATAATGGTGGTATAGGAATTTGGGCAGTAAGCTATAAGTAACGTTACTATTATAACATTGTATTATCAAGTATCTATTCCCCGCGGTTTCACCCGCGTGAAGTACCTACACAGTTCATCGCGACAGAAAGTATCCTATGATCTTCCCCAGGGTTTAAAATTTCTCTACATAAAAATAACCTGAGTTACTCTTTAGTTGCTCTGCGAGTAAAAGTGCCGTCAAAATCGGTCCAGCAGTTTCAGAGATTAGGCGGAACAAACAGACTGACAGATAGATATAAATATAAAAAGTGGAAGTTTTGATGTATGTACCGTATACACTTTCATATTATGCATTAAGTGAAGAGCTGTTAATTTTAAATTAAAAACAGACACTATAATCTTGCTAAAAATGTTTTTTTCTTCTTACCAGGTTAGCAGTTGACCACAAGTAACCTGATATTAGGTGACGATGTGGTCGAAGGTGGCGCCACACTACATCTGGATTGCGAACTGACTCTCAAGTGAGGCTGCCGGAATACACCGATAGGTGCTTGGCGACAGATTCTTGATAAAAAAAACCTTCATAATCTTTGTTTACACGGTAGAAGATGACAATGTTGACAACATAATTTTAAACTGTGTTGAATTTTAGTCCGTCCTTGTCATCTCTACCTTTACAGGTATGTCAACGGAATTAAAACGGAAAAGAGCGAGCGAGAAAGCGTCAATAGCAGAAAGGTGCAAGCGAGAGCGCACTCACTTCCGGTTGAAATCCCATACCGGATGCAAATACAGTTTTTGTAATTTTCTCGACACAACGTATAAAAAGGCCTGTGAATTTTACCTGTTGAATTTTCGCCAAATTTTTACGGCCATTTTTTTTTCATTATACTCTCGTGCTATTTTCATGCATTATTACGAGTGGCTTGGAATTTGGTACGTGAAACGGAGCGTTGCTTTTTTCTTGTTTTATTGCATGTAAAGTAGTGTTATGCAGAACGACCTTTTTTTTCATCTTGCTGTGTAGTTTGACCACAGATTACGGCTGGCATTCTAGAATGACGATCAAGTGTTGATGTATCTGATCCATTATCCGCGGTTTTGGATCGACATGTCATGTCATAATATGTCAATTTAGTACTAGGGCTTGACATATAATGACATGAAATATCGATCCAAATCGATTAATAATTTCGGGTGTAAGAGACATATTTGTATAAACTGACAGCGTCAAATACTGATTATCGATTGAGCGTCATTCTTGAACACGGGTCTTAGTGGTGATGGTGATGTTAAACGGTTATGTGGTTAAAATATAAAATACGCCTGAATTGGGAACTGGGTCTCAAGTGAGGCTGCCGAAACACACCGATAAACACATGACGACAGATTCTTAACTTAATAGTTAGATATTCGATCACTAGAGAATATCCTACGTTTAAAACTAGCTATACGCCTATTTCAACCTTTTTACACCGGCAAAAAAACAGGCAAGAAACGATTACTTTTCGTCGGCTAGCAAACAACACAGCACAAGTCAAAATTTTGCGTTTTTGACATTGATTGCTTTGTATTTTGTTTGTTTCTTAAATTTATAAGTTTGAATGTTTGTTAAGATAAAAAACATACAAATAAATAATTTTATTTCCCGCCTGAAAAGTTCAAAAATTTGACTTGCGCGGTGTTGTTAGCCAGCCGACGTTTTACATTATTTTCATATCAATACTTATTGATAGATTTGCTCCAGCACTAGGGACGTGATAAACCGATGATGGTGATGGATGATGATCACAATAGCGCATTCACTTTTTAATCACAGCTGATATTTCCAATCCCATTCATAACCCGAACTATAATTTCAACCCGAAGACAACCCGCTGAGATTACTGAATCATAAAAAATGCAGTCAGCTGATTAAAATGCCCTCTCTGAGGAACAAATCCGCAAGCCCGATAGGAATTTAAAATCTTTTCGCAATATTTTGTCTTCACCCGTTCTGTTTTTTGCCCTGTTTTTTGTGCGGTTTTTGCACCTAGGATGGGGTTAAATTGAATGTTGTCGTTAGCTGTTCACTGAAGACTGAAGGTGAAATTTATTTTTGTTGGTTTAGTCCCGCGTATTGTTTGTTTATTTTGGTACGAGATTTTCTGTTGACATTTCGTCTTCATTTCGTTTTGTTTTTACAGTGTTGTGTTTCAACGCAAGTCAGTTGATGTTCAGCAATAATATGATTATGACCATAACCACGCTACGCCTGGTCTGGGAACTGGCTTACATGTTTGGAAAATTTTTCATCATCATTATCAGCTTGTATCAGTCCACTGCTGGACATAGGCCTCTCCTAAAGTACGCCACTGAGCCCGGTCTTCGGCTCTTCTCATCCAACTACTGCCAGTCACTCGGCGCAGCTAATTTTTACAATATTTGTTTTGTTGCAAATGAGAATAAGGCTTATTTATTTGTAACAAATTATACGTGTTTGTAAATGTTCCGGAAGGTCTATAAATATTTTAATAATTGACATCACAAGTGTGCCAGAAGAATGTAGCTTGAGTCTAGAGGTAAATAACATTAGCTGAAAGCGTGTACAGCGGTTAATATTTCTACCAGTAGCTTCCCACGGTGCGCGATTCTACGGCTCATCACGCACAGCCGACGACCACGAACGGCAACGCACGCAGACAGGGCTCTTTCCGACGGTCCGCGATTCTATGAATCATCACGCACAGCCGACGACCACGGACGGCAACGCACGCAGGTGCTTCATTTCAAAATGCAAAATGTACCGTCACTGCAGCTGCGGCTGGCCTGTCGTCTGTGCTACCACGGACGCGTTCGGACCGCGTCGGTACGCGCTCAGATGGCGTCGCACCGCACCTTTGAAGTTACCGCTTCGCGACGGCTACCGGCGCACCGCCTGTGTTACCACGGACGAGACCCTTCCCACGGTGCGTCGTGCGTGCTGGTCCGCGTCCGTCCGCGATATCGCGCACCGTGGCAAGGGGCTGTACCTAAGTCTTTCGTTTTGTGTAAGTTGACATTACTGCTATGGAGCTTATGTCAAAGTTTCAGTAGGGCAAACTGTGGATATATAGGTTATTAGGGAACGGCCGTTAGTCGGAGGGCGTCCCAGACTACCACCAAGTCGCAGTCTCCGCTACAAATAAACGTAAATAATAACAAGAGCAAACTTTCCAATATCGCCCGTCTCATTATGAATTATTGTTACCAACTACACCCGCTGTACCGTTTCTAATTAAAACCGAGGAAACTACACGAATAAGCTTTCACATAACTTTTATAATCAACGGGTGCATTTCCTCTCTCCCGGTGCGAGTGCCGTGAAGTTATGGGGGGTGCTAGTGTGTGTGACGGCCGTTTAAAATTTGAATATTTACACACATGCATTTTCATGTAATGGACTAGCTGGTCCCTGCGGGTTTACCAGTTTATCGTGATAAAAATTATTTTATGACTTTTCTCAGGGTTGAAACTATCTCCGTACCAAGTTTCAATAAATTGCAATAAATTCTTTGAATAATAATAGACACAGTATTGCACAGACACAACCTTGTAGCCAGAATCATCCACCAGCAACTTGCCCTTCGGTACAGCCTTGTTGAGTCTGAGGTGCCGTACTATAAGTACGCACCTGCGCCAGTTCTCGAAAATGGTTGTGCGACGCTCTACTGGGACCGTTCTATCATCACGGATAGGACTATTGTTGCCAATAAGCCTGATATCGTGGTGATAGACCGGTCTCAGCGCCGGGCAGTGCTCGTTGACATCACCATCCCACATGATGAGAACCTCGTGAAAGCAGAAAAAGACAAGTTAAGTAAATATCTTGACTTGGCTCACAAGGTGACCGCTATGTGGTATGTTGACTCAACGATCATCGTCCCGATAGTCGTTTCAGCGAACGGCCTCATAGCGAAGAGTCTCGACCAACATCTTAAGAGGCTCTCGCTGGACGGTTGGATCAAGGGTCGCATGCAGAAGGCAGTACTCCTTGACACGGTGCGTATCGTCAGGAGGTTCCTCACTCTGCAGCCCTAACCACCGGTAGCTTGAGTCCTGCCCCGCTACCGGCGGCACTCTAGGTTTAAGTTTTTT
The DNA here is from genome assembly GCA_931315375.2 of Opisthograptis luteolata. NCBI lineage: Eukaryota > Metazoa > Arthropoda > Insecta > Lepidoptera > Geometridae > Opisthograptis > Opisthograptis luteolata. The sequence continues at coordinate 13,772,894 of OV928036.1, read as the reverse complement.
ATAGTAATTTTGTTTAATATTATTTTATAAAATTAATGTAAAAAACTTTTACTTAAGAAAAGAAATAAATAATGAGATAATAATAATAAATATCGGGGACAATTGCACACAAATTGACCTAGCCCCAAATTAAGCTCGAAACTTGTTTTATGGGTACTAGACAACGATATACATACATAAATGTATAAATAAATACTTATATAGATAGAAATATCCAAGACTCAGGTACAAAAATCGAATCTTTCATTTAAATCGGTTTAGTGATAAGGGATCTCGGTTTCGGATATGGGATAATATGTTATTTTTTTTATAAAGGGAATGAAGGGCACATATCCGCGTTCGGATATATATCCAAAGATATAGTTGTGTCCGGAGTTACTCATGGCTACACGGAACAGAAATTTTCTGTTGCCGGCGTAAGGAGATTGGAACAGGCGTAGCTAGTCTTAAGTTTGACGTTTTAAGGTGTAGTGTGTATCCTATTACATAAAGATTCATAAATTTTAAATGTACGAAACATAATTACACAGAAATTTTCACTTCTTGCCCGTGGTACAGTCGCAATAGTCCGGTTGACCGGACCATGGTAAAAATTTCTGTTCCGTGGCCAGTACATACTATAAAGCAGCGATGATGGCTCAGTGGTAGTGACGTCGGCTTGTGATCCGTAGGACGTGGGTTCGAATCCTACAATGAGCTTGAGCTTTCGGTGAAGGAAAACATCGTGATGAAACCATAGCTTGGTGGTAGGGTATTTTCTAGTACTCGTCTGGCTAGCTACCACCCTCTTGTTAAGAATCTGTCGCCAAGCACCTATCGGTGTGTTCTGGCAGCCTCACTTGAGAGCCAGTACCCAGTCCAAATGTAGCGTGGCGCCATCTTCGACCACATCGTCACTTAAGATCAGGTGACTTGTGGTCAAACGCTACCCTGTAAATATTAAAAAAAAAAAAAAAGCATCACTACAAAAATAACGTTATCAAGAATAAGTACCGACCTCGACTCGCCGACCTCCTTAATCCAAATGCGACTGTAAAAATATCTGAAACATTTTTCGCCCCGTAATCTTCACCGGACGTCCGTCAAGTAAGACGGATTATTTGGAGGGTCCGGACAACGGACGCACCCCGAACTCGTAAAAAAATCCTCCTAGCTTCGAAAATTTAAATTACGTTTCGTACATTGACAATGTCATTGCAATTGGACTGAAAATAAAACTTGGTCCGGCTAAAAAAATTTACTAAATTATTATCGATATAGACTGTCGATATTTTCTATCTCTATATAGGTACTATCGATATTCGATATTTATTGTGGAGTATCGAAATCCTATCAATCTCGATAATTTTCAAGGCTTCTGTTTACATATTTAATGTTACTAATATATTTTTTAGCGAAAACCTGGTTTAGTATGTTACTAATGATGTAAAGGAAGTTTTAATACAGAAGCAAACGCAGAAACGGATGTTTAGGGTACTTTTTAGCGAAAACGGAAGCGTAAGTGCAATTATCGATATATCGTCCTTTTTCACCCGTCAATTACCAGAAAATGACGATATATCGAAATTTTAACTCGATATTTGTTATCGAAACTGGTTAAAACTATCGATTTGTTTTGTTTTTCTTTTGCCCGTCACCAATTTTTTATATACGAGCAATTCGTCCGTAGAGAATATTTATTTTCAAATTGTACAAACAGGCTGTTTACTGAGAAAAAATAAAAGTAGTAATTTGAAACGTGACAGGTACATAATAGGTATTTTTTTCCAGTAAAATTACGAGAATTTATAAAATAAAATTTCAAAAGCCATTTTACACTAAAATTTTACTCACACAACAACTATATACAAAAGTTTGTGAGTGTGTGTCTGTGTGTTTGTTACTTCTTCACGCCGAGATGGTTGAGGTATGGTCAGTTTCAGTAAAATTTTGAATAAAGATAGTTATTAATTACCTGTATTGTTTATTACCTGTAACTATTTTAATGAACACATAGGCCACTTTATACCCTAACAAAGGGTTTTATTTAATTTTTTTTTACTACTGACAGGTTAGCTTTTGACCACAAGTCATCTTATGTTGAGTGACGATGTGGCCGAAGGCGAAGATGGTGCCACGCTACACCTGGACTGGGAACTGGCTCTCAAGTGAGGCTGCCGAAACACACCGATATGTGCTTGGCGACAGATTCCTTACTTGAAGGTGGACTTGGTGGTTGATGAAGAGAAAAATGCGTGTGATACCGCTAGGTACAGCAGATCTAATAACTTATAAAACTTGTATAATTTAATCAAAAAACCTAAACTCATTAAAAAATATAAATAAATTTCACCAACTAACAAAACGCTTTTCCATTGGTGAATAGAAACGCTCAACGATCTTACTGCGGCACTGCTTTAAATTTAATCCTTACAGGATTACAGAGACTTGAACCGTGTCGTTATAATAAACTGCACTAATTAAAACCTTCCCAAGAGCAGCACTGGAACATTAAAACTAATTTGCGAGACTGAACTTGAGTTCAAGATATTATAAGGAATTTTAAAAGTGTAACTTTTCATCCCTTTTGTGTGTTTCTCTTCTCCAATCACGATCTTACGTTAATTTCTGACAAGGTAGTGTTTTGCCTTTATCTTCTAAGTGTCTTTTTATTTATAATATTTTTACGATGAAGTAATTCACGATTATTTGCTGACAAATCCTACTTATCATTATAAACGTGAAAGTTGATCGACGGATGGATGGATGGATGTTTGTTACTCTTTCACGCAAAACTACAGAACGGATCTGATTGAAATTTGGAATGGAGATAGCTTATACCCTGGATTAACACGTAGTCTACTTTTTATCCCTGAAAAACGTTCCTGCGGGATAACGGGAAGACGCTAGTGAAACCGCGGGGCGTAACTAGTATTGTATACAAAAACTCAAAAATAGCTTGACTGATTTGAATGTTTTTTTTTGTTTTGTCCCTACTGGGGCAGATTGGAAAATCTCAAAGGAAACAAAATGAATATACTAAGATCATAGTTCGGTGGTAGTGCTCGTTTGGCTAGCTACTTCTAGATGCTTGGAATCTGTCGCCAAGCGTCTAACAGTGTCTTCCAATAGACTCATTTAGAGCCAGTTCTCAATCTAGGTGTAGCGTGACGCCACTTTCAATCACGCTATCACATAACATCAGGCACAGTAAAGTAAGAACAGTAGGTTAGCTAAGGCCGCTCGACGAGTTAATTGCCTTCTCTTGCGGTGATGCATAGACGGCGCATTCCGTACTGAGTGCATGGCCGCGGCCCCGTTCGTTTGTGATTGTGTGCGTGAAAAGTGCGTGCGTACACGGCGCCGCTACTCTCGCACACATTCAAACCGGCGGCGGCCGATTCGTATGAAGCTGAACTACTACTCTTTACTATGCATCAGGTTACTGTGTGGTCAAAAGCTACCCTATAAGTGTAAGTATATAACAAATGCATACAGATGCCAGCTAAAGTTCAAAGCGGTGTAATATCACAAACACAGTTGCTAAGTCGCAAGTAAGCTTACACTAGTCTCGCCATAGTCCCCGAGTACCTATCATGTTTGTTCAAGAGATAGCTGCTGCTGCGCAAACAATCTGTTTAGTTGGAGTTTGGACAAATACACATATGCTAATTGACCAGCTGATATCTTCATTGTTCTAGTTACTGTAAGCATGTAACTTGTAAACAACGATGAGAGGCTGGGTGTTAGCATAATCGAATTTGGTATCTGAATGCTATTACGATAGTATGTGAGTTTGTAGGTTATGATAATTTAGCTAGACATAGATGGGAGAAATAAGTTTGATTGTGGAAATGACGAAGGATGCGGAATGAACCTTCCTTTACAAGACTTTCTGCAGTGCTACATATTGCAGTCTTTCAAGATTGGTGTGAAAAGAGTTACTAAGGGTCAGCAACTCATCGGCAATGGTACTGGTGTTGCAAATGTCGAGGCGACGGTGACCGCTTATCATGAGGCTGGCTGCTTAAACAGTGTTCAAATTAAAACAAATTAAATCATTTATTTACTAGAATACGTATGTCATAAAATAAGATCTTAAATATTAGATAAAGGCACACTGTATTCAGTCTACAAGCAGTGCAAATGTTTCACAAAATATATCCTTTAATTTTATTTATATTGGTAGAAAATTCATTAAACTCCTTGACACTATAAAAACAGTTGCTAAAGAGCCAGTCAGTCAATGATTCTATACCTATATAATATACGTTCTATATCTTAATGTCATTAAAGAAATGCTTAAAAATAAATACTCCCACCATACAAAGAGTTTTAATACAGTAGGTATCAATAAAAAAACCAAAAACCAAAAAAAAGCGTTATTAATTGAAACGATTGAATGGCCGTAGGCCGGTCGGACGCCCTAGATACCGCTGGAAGGACGCGGTGGATGCGGACCTGCGCGAGCTCCAGACTCTCAACTGGACTGAAATCGCTCAGGACAGAAAAGAGTGACGCTCTCTCGTTTCGGAGGCCAAGACACACTTTGGCTAGCTTAGCCATCGGAGTTAGTTAGATAACAATAACTTTTTTAATGATAGGGCACTTCAGCCAGCACTAATTGGCTAATTGGCACTTACAACCGTTCTGAAATTATGAAGTTTTTACCACTATCAAGAGAGAAAGCCACGGGAAACTGGATACTAAGTTAACCTCGGCTAAAAATATGCCAGGAACATGAGGCTTTGCGGGAATGTCAGCGCTCAAAGGCGGCTGCGCGCGACAACCTCTTTCGACGCCACTTTGAGCTCAGAATTACCTAATTGTTAATTATGCCGCGTTTGTTTCACATGTCGACGGAATTCTTGCAACATTCACATCACATTTAACGTTTTTAAACTAAAATAACGTTGTTGTGTTGCGTTAGTGTTTGTTTTTTATTGCTGTTATCAGGAACTATTGCAAACTGTGATGGCGCAATGACTCAAACTACTCAAAGTGAGTCTTTAGTCTGTCTAATAAAAGTTGCCACTTAGGTCTGACCTGCGCCACCACCAGGAGCTCGCGCAAATCTTTCGTGAATAGAAATAAATATAATATATGTGTATAGCTTTTTATTTTTTTCACTGTTAACTTTTTTTTGTACGTTGAAGATGATTGGTAGAAAATGCTAGCTAGCATTAAAGTATAAATAAATAGACAAAAAGATTTAAAAATTACATTTCTCTAAAGAACAGTCCAAAAATACGTTTTTCTCCAATCAGCCTAACTCTCCGAGTAAATTGCCTCTATAAATCAAAACCGTATTAATTATCTCCAAATGAAAATCCAATAAAAACGCTCCTGATAAATCATTTCCAGACAAAATGTTGATCCAGTTTAAAAGGGCAAGCACTAAATTCTTGCCAGCGCTTGCCTAACGTCATATTGATTGTGCCTTAGGATCTGGTAACAGGGTAGCCGGGGTAATCCCCATAGATCTGCCACAAGCCTGGAGTATCCCATCCACCGAGCCTGATTTCAAGACACCAGAATTTCAAATTGAATTTTGAGCTTTATTTTTAAGGATATAAGGGTGAGTTAAAGTGCAAAAATTACGTGGCAGCTTCAAATTATCGTCAAAATAAACGGGGGTCCATCCAATGGGCCTGTAGCTGTCTGTACAGACAAGTTAAAACTTTGATCCATTTAAATCGCTTAATCTTTGACCGGGATCTTTGATTAGATCGACCCCGGAATGGTTTTATAATATAGTTGGGCAGTTTAGGTGTCGTTAGGATTTGTTGGATTTATGCCCGAAATTGGCCGGAATCGATTTTGAATGGGCAATTTTGGCGTGGTAAGATCAAAGTTTGTGTAATGCTGACCCACTTTTGGTATCGATGGGTGAAATTAATGTTCTAAACGATGAACTCAATTCAACATTGTTTGGTACATAAACATCAATTTGAAAATTACGCTAAACAATAAAAAAAAATTATAGCTTAATTGTTTGTAGAAAACGCTGTAATGCTGAAGCCACACTAAGGTCAACGTCAAATGAAAAGTCAATGTCTATCATCGCGATAAATATTGGGTGAATTATTAATGCAATTATGTGAGTGGCCACACTTGAACGGTCAACGTGAATGCGCTAACGTCAAACGTCAATGTGAATGCCGTTGTCAAATGTCGTGGCTGCACTTATGTCAAACGTCAATCATCGCGCTATTTAACGGCATTTCCCGTTAGTGCGGCCCCAGTATAATAGAAAACTACAGTATAGTTAAGGGAAGACTAATCATCATCATCATTATCAGCCGGAAGAAGTCCACTGCTGAACATAGGGAGGGAGGAATTATCAAAAATAAACAATTCATACCTTTCAAAATATCGGTGTGTTCCAGCAGTCTCACTTGAGAACCAGACCCAATCCTGGTGTAGCGTGTCGTTACCTTCATCCATATCATCACCTAACATCAGGACATCAGGTAACTTACTAAAAAGGGACCATAAAATTCAAAATTTCAAAATTCAATATTTTTTATTCAATAGGATACTTTGTTATCACTTTAAAACGTCAACTTAGAACTAGCTACGCCTGTTCCAACCTCCTTACGCCGGCAAAAGAACAGGCAAGAAACGCCCGGCAGGTAATTTTTTTGGCGCGATCACATTGACAATTTTATTCTTATTACTAATTGATTGAATTGGAGCAAGTTCACTAAAATCCCAAGCTTTTTTTGTCATCTAACTATCCGATATTTTTTAATTAGCTTTACTAATAAGATTTCTCTTGTTTGGTTGTACACATTGGGATATGGGAACATGATTAACGAGTTGCGGGATCACAACCAAAGCAGACCAGACCCCACAAGCAGCACCCGTTCACGAGTTGACGCATGTGCCAGCCATCGCTCTCCTCGACCATATGAGAGGGAAGAGGGCGACCCGACACACGACGCCGCTGGCTAAATTTTATCAAAATCCGTTTTTTAGTTTTTTCGTAAAATAGTAGATAACATCCATCCATCCACACAACTTTTTACATTTATAAAATTAAAGTAGGAGGTAGCATTTGTTTGCTTCATGAATAGCTAATGCCATCTATCGGAGGTTAAAGACCTATGTTTTTTAATTGCGTGTCGTAATACCTCCCATTGTGACGTAAAATATACATTTATATTACGAACGAACAAAAAACCACACTACTTATCCGCTTTACCTCTAAATTACATAGCTACATGTACCGTTGCCAGTTTATCTTTATCTTTAACAAAATAATCATTAACCTTTATTTCTTTAACGTTAAGTTTCAAATTTGATCGGTAATTCAGTTTTATAACGTCGTTTGTCTAAGTATTCCTGATATTGTACATCTTTTGGTTCCGTTCAAGCCTCCTAAATAATTTAGGTTACAACTTTTTGTGGTCTATCCCTAATTCTAGGGTTGAGCTACCCTTAGTGTTCAAATTTTAATTTGCTGATATTTTAGCGATTAAGAATTTTAGGAATGTTTTTCACATTGGCATAATTTGGTTTTAATTCAAAAATTGGTCCGTTTCGGTTAAGATATTCTTAGAAGTAACGTTATTTTACATGATTGATTAATTAATATTTCATATCAAATAAGTTAATATTTCAAATCTATATGTATGCTGTATTTTACGCACATTTTTATAGAATTAAGTTTTTTCTGTTTTATTCCATCAAAACCCGTTTTTAAATTACATCAAGCATGCAAAAGTAATCATGCCCATCCAGTTAGCCGCTGAAATAATTCAGGACGGACTCGGGTGTAAGAGATTTAAGTATGGCCCAATTTGATTAGCTAGAATTAATATCAACCTTGATGACTCAGCTAGGTGAAGAGAGTTACTTATATTATCAACTAGATTGTATAACTGATTTCTGCTCGATAAGGCTTATTACTCTATTAGTGAATTCTTAAATGATAAAATCGTGTCATAAATTGTTTTGTTCTATTTTGTTTTAATGTATTTAATCTACATATTATAATTATTTAAATCATGTCTTAAATTAATTTTGCACACCCAATCAGGGTAGAATATGGAGATCTGTATTATATTTTTGTAACATCGCCTTATAACCTGTATGCATGCAATAAATGATTCTGATTCTGATGGAAATTTAGACTTAAAACTCGCTCATCGTACTTTAAAAATCAAATATTTAGACTGTGTCTAACTGAATGACCTTAAATAAATAAACATAACACCCTAGTCATGTAGAAGAAAGTAGACAGTTCATTAACTCCCCACTTTGTTTCAAGTGGCCAGTTCAAACGAAGCACGACAAATGAACCCTTTCACGAGGATCTTTAATTTAATTCCAGTGCGATGCGATTTACTGGAATGCTGTTTCGTATTATACTCTCGTTAGGTACCTCTTTGGACGATATGTAAGTGCCGTTGAATTTGACGCTGCGAGATATTGGACGCTTATTTAATTTTATTTGTTCTGTGATTTTCAATTGAGATATTTACACCTTAATTGAAGCATGTGAAGTGATTTGAAGGGTGATGTTTTTAAATATTCGCTTCTATATTTGCTATAGAAAGGACATTCATGTGTTAAAGAAAACAAACCACTTTTGACCTCCTTAATAGATGATTTAAAAAAAATATATTTCTTAGTGCACCGTAACACTTACTGTAATATTTGTTGTACTTGAAATTTTAATCTTAGTAAAAGAAGATTTTGACAAGGATACTGGCTTGAAAAGATTCATATTTAAACACGTTTAGGTACTAAATTAAACTGAAAGTAGAAAAAAAAACTCAAAAGCACTGATTACAAACTTCATTTGTTTTTTTATTCTCCTAAAATCTTTTTTATTTTCAAGTTTTATCTCTACACTTAGCTTTTGTTCGGGTTTATTAAATAGATATCTTGATATTCTTGAAAGTGATCGTCGTCTTAGAACGTAATTTTAGTTTCTTTTTATTTTAAATTTCTTTCATTGACTTTAATGTATTTATTGACCTCTGATTGTAGACCAATATGACTTTCAGAAAACCTCGTTTATTTGAGAAGAAATATAGTTACGAATTAAATTCTTGGCTACGGGACCCTTATTTGACGATGGTATTATTATCCACACATAACAATTAAGTCATAGGTTCGGGGCCGAGAGGGTTCGAACTCGGTTTTGGCGCCTTATAATACACACGCGTTAGCGTTCGGGCACCAACGCTTTGCATCGTTTAAATTAATTAAAAAAAAAAAGGTTTTCCAACACCCAACCACCCAAAAAAAGCGAAACGTTAAAGTACCAAACTATATATCATAAATGCAGACACCGAAACGGCGGACGAAGGTTTTATTTTACTTTGCTACGAATTTATCGCTTCCCACTTCCGGTACCGATGCGGATCCGGTAGGTTGGCTACGCTGGATGTTTATCGGAATGTTGGCAGCATTGGCAGCATGGGCTAATAGATTGTAACAGTTGTATTGTCTCTGTTATTAGTTACAGAGGGACCTCTTAAATGTCAAGGTTTATTGCTTGTCTGGAAAAGTTACGTCAGACTATTTCTTATACTATTCTTACTACTTAACACACACACACACAAAACATACATCTATATACGCGCACACATTTATACCACATACATGGAAACTAGGGATGCCCAAAAAAGTGTATTGTATCGATATATCGCATCGTAACTGTATCGAACTTGGTTGTATCGATACGCGATATTATCGATTTCCTTTGTATCGATATATCGTATCGTAACCGTATCGCATGCCTTTCAATTAATATGCGATATAATGAGTTTATATCGTACAAAGGGTTATCTTTTTAGTAGTTTTACTATATTCTTTTATTTTTAAAAAACAAAGTCCAAAGATTTATTTAAATCTACCCTCAAGTCTAAACAAAAGCCGGCTGTTCTTGTTCCATAAACAATTTTGTCGACTTTATCATTCTCTTATTACTTATAACAATATATTCAATGGCACTGTCTATTATCGTTTAGTGATGATGTAATAGGAACTTTAAAATTATACAAATATATCACCGACATAGTTTGATACGATACGGTAATGCGATATTTTTATAAGAATGCGATATATCGAAGCGTATCGTATGGTCAAAATATCGCATCAAATATCACTATATCGTATAGTGCTGTATCGATATTCCGATATATCGTATTGTAACGGGCATCCCTAATGGAAACATTTCACACACTGTGTTTTTACTTTTTACAGGGTAGCGTTGGACCACAAGTCACCTGATGTTAAGTGACGATGTAGTTAAAGGTCGCCGAGACACACCTATGGCGAAATATGGTTTCATCACGTTTTCCTTTACTGAAAGCTGAAGCTCATTTTTAGATTCAAACCCACGATCTACGGATGGCAAGCTGACATCACTACCACTGACCTATTATCGCTTGGAAACACCTAAACACTTATTCAGATAGATATATTAATATTCGTGAATAGGCTATTAGTCCTCTGCATCCATCGACTCCCTGTGACTCTTAGAATGTCGTCGGTCCACCTAGTGGGGAGCCTACTTACAAAACATCTTTCAGTTCGTGGTCGCCACTCGAGAACCTTTCTTCCCCATCGATCATCTATATATATTACATGGCAAATGACGAACAGTGCAAAAGAAAAGCGGACGAAGCCACAAAGAATCTACACTATAATCATATCATTTTATATTCAAAAGAAAGTAATTCCGTACCTATCCGAATAATAAATCTCTTTACAAATCCATCGGTGCGGCATAAAATCCGGTCCGAAGTGCGTCTGGGGGCAATATATCTGATAGAATAGAACAGGTAAAGGGTGAGATACGGACAGACGGACCGACACCATTGTTTTACGATCTTACGTAAGAGGGTAACGGTCGCAAAGATTTTATGCGAACACTGCTTACAAGAGGCGTTATATTTTAATCTTCTAATTAAATGCCCTAAGAACTAATAATGTATGTATTATGACTTATGAGCGATGGTGGCCGAATGGTAACGTCGAGTTCAAATCCTTTTAAACCTATGGATCTACCATCACTCAAAACGGTGAAGGAAACCATCTTGAAGAAAAAAAAAAAAATTAGTAAAGCTAATTAAAAAATATCGGACTCTTAGATGACAAAAAAAAAGCTTGGAATTTTAGTGAACTTGCTCCAATTCAATCAATTAATTAGTAATAAGAATAAAATTGTAAATGTGATCGCGCCAAAAAAATTACCTGCCGGGCGTTTCTTGCCTGTTCTTTTGCCGGCGTAAGGAGGTTGGAACAGGCGTATCTAGTTTTAAGTTGACGTTTTAAAGTGATCACAATGTATCCTATTGAATAAATATATTTTGAATTTTGAATTTTGAAACCGGCATGTCCAAGAACCTTATCTACCTGTTTTAATTAATTTATTTATTTACTAAAAGAAAGACCAACAGCTTATACATGTTTGAAAAAATACTAATAAAAACAAAAAGAATTGCAGGTCTTCACGGATAACAACGAGTTACATAAAGTGAACAACATATTAGTAAATCATATAGGCATAGGCACATTATAATTAAAAAAAATAGTGTTTATTAAACAAAACAAAGGCCGGTCGGACGCCCTAGATACCGCTGGAAGGACGCGGTGGATGCGAACCTGCGCGAGCTCCAGACTCTCAACTGGGCTGAAATAGCTCAAGATAGAGAAGAGTGGCGCTCTCTCGTTTCGGAGGCCAAGACACACTTTGGGTCGCTGAGCTATCGGAGTTAGTTAGTTTTTATTAAATAAGTAAATCAATCGAATTTATGCAATTTGGGCGAAGAAAGGCCAATAAATCAAAAATCATAAAAATCGGTCTTGCTGTTCTTGAGTTTTAAATGGCCGACTTAGTTTTATGTATGTTTTATGTATGTGTGTGTGTGTTTTATGTTTTATGTACTGCGTTCCCTACATATTATTATTTTCAGTGATCGGTGCAACTAATTTTATTGCCAACAGTACGAATTCGAGATAAAAACAGATAGAGGACAGAGGACACATTTTATAGGCTAGGTATGTAAGTTAGGGTTGTGGAGAATTTGATCGAGTTTTATTACCTTGTACACAAATGAAAGAGACGTGTGGGCGAGAGTAAGGCCTAGTATCGATTGAAGCGGAAAGGAAAGGAAGTGTCTCGTAAACAACGGGATGTCGAGCTGCCAACTGTAAGAAAATATAATTTTGATAAATATGAGTGAAAGTAGAAAACGTGTGGGAAAAGTGGAGGAGTTTTTGGGGAAAAAAATCGTGAGATAAAGCAGGGTGCAAATTCAGCTGGATACAAAGTACTTACAAGTACTTATAAAGTACTAGCTGCTCCCGGCGGTTTTACTTGCGTGGACTACACTTTATCGCAATAACAAGTATTCCATGTCCTTTTCTAATGTTTAAAATATCTCCACATTGGTGTTGAAGAGTGTTGAACTTCATCAAAATCGGTTTAGTAATTTTTGCGTGAAACAGTAACGAATATCCATCTTAACATCCACATAAACTTTCTCATTTATGATTTTGCATCCATCCTCACAAACTTTCACAATTATAATATTCTAATAGGAATAGTAGCATAAATTTGACTAAGAAATTTTTATTGTTGTCAGTTGTTGATAATCTTACTAACTCGGATACTACAGGATCAATTTTGATGTAATGTGTAGTCAAAACAATTCGTTTTTTTTAGTTAGTTTACCTTGAATGTCACATTGTCCTATTGAGTAAAGTTACAAAAGCAAACAAAAAAACATGAAAATTTTCCAATTATTCTCAAACATATCATGTGATTAATTTTCCTCAAACATATCATGTGAACCATCTTGGAGCTACTTATAAGAGGACCATTACTAGACAAAAGGTAGTAAATCAACTTGTTTTCCACTTACCAAATTACATTCCTATTTACTCAGAACTAAACAAAGAACTTTACAGCGCGCACACGGTATTTCAGTCTGCACAGTGAATAAGGTCGCGCACTTTGTCATCATCGTCGCGAAGACTTTTTTTTAGGCTATTCTCAGACACGGAAAAGACAATTGCCTGTATTATTTTATATTGACTGCCAGCAATTTAACAATCTAGTTTGTTTTGTGTATCTTGAGCCACTCTTTCTCCTGATGACATCTGCGAAATTAACCAAGATGTACGCTAATAGATGGCTAAAACATGTATAGGAATGACAAATCTCAACTTTAAGTCACGTGGTCTGTGGTCTTAAGTCAACAAACGAACAGAGAAATCTGTGTATTCCGGTCTTATACCAACTAGCGATCCCACAATTATTAAAATTCATTTAATAAAAGATTATACATGAGTACATAAAATTTATTGTATTACAACAAACAAAAATTCAACCCTTTTGCGCTGGGTCAACGCAGACCTGGCGACAGTCATCGGCAATACAATTTACAATTTCTTGGTGTCTTCTTCGTTGCTTTCTTTGTTTTCTTTGTCCTATTCTTTGCTTGTTTGTGTTTGTGTATTCTTTGACACTGTATAAAAAACTGTCGAACTTATGTACTGCCTTGGCAATAATGTACTGAGAATCTACAAAACGAGTTCTCGTGTACATTCAGTATTTATTTTGTTAATCTCTGAAAACCGGTTGCAAATGAAAACAAAATATTGTTTGAGGGCGTCGGGTTTTACGAAAACAAGCCGCGATTCCACAGCCATAATGTATACATAATATTATATTGTAATACTAGCTCTACCCTGCTGCTTCACCTGCTGTTTTCAACAATACTGCGAAAAATGACCTTTTTTGGGATAAAAATAGATAAGACAGCAGCCTCACTTGAAAGCCAGTCCCCAATTCAGTTGAACTGTGGCGCCACCTCCGACCACATTAAGTAAAACGGAACCCCGAAAAAAGTTGAAATAAAACTCCCAAATTCACTAATGAGACCTTAAGTTAAGAAAACTGATTTAATGAAAACAAAAAATAAATATTATACAGTTCAAATTTTTATCTTCGTATTGTATGAAACTCATTTAAATTGCTTTCATAACTTTTTAAAGTATCGTCTCGCATTATTTTACCGCTATTTTTAACTAACCTCTTGCAGCATTACGAACAGCAACCCCGCACTAATTAGGAGAAAATGAACAAAAACACAAAACCCCGCAATAATAAAAAAAAATACAAAATATCGAAAGTTCCATATGAAAATGTTAGACGTGAATAGGCCTAGTGATGCGAAAAAAATGAAAAGCCATCAATAAGGTATAGTATCGTATCGTATACTGATTACGGTAGAATTGCCGGCATTGTTACAGTAGCACAGTACAGTAAAGGACAGTACATCAACTTAGTAGAAGCAGCTTGAGCGGCGTAATTTTTATTCCTATATAAACTATGTAGTTATTTTCTCCATCAGCTTATTAAATGGAAAGTGACGGTGTGGCCAACAATAGAGTATTTAAATCTAAATAATACCTATTCATTAATTCTATCCTTTAAGATGCCTTTTATATATTTTCACACATGACCATTTATTTTTATTAGTTACTTATAAATTTTGTTTACAAAAAAAATACATTTTGCAGTGACCCTAGGGTTTTTTTTTGATAAGTTTTGTTGGAGAAATGTCCCATCTATCCTACTTATTTCATCAGTCGCTGAGGAATAAACATCACATCGTCCCTACTAAATTTATTAGTAGTAAAAAAAGTAAAACTACAAAAAATATAAATTGTGACGCCCCAACAGTCAGTCGGGGTCAGTGTATCATGGCTTTAGTTTGTAACGATGTGTGTAATAGATATTTAAATATAAGTGGCGAAATATGTCATGTTTCAGCAAGAGTTTGGCTACTGGCTACAGTATTTTATTCCTTGCAGTAGTGAAGCCAATCAGAGCACGTTCTCAGCCATCGAGCCTTTGCAAATATAGCTGGAACGGTGAGTGTATTCGGAGAAACGAGTCGATAACGGCTTTATCTCAAACAATATCATTCCTGGAAATCTTTTGAAGACTAAAATAACTGAGATGCAGCGGAAACTAGAAGAAAAATAATATATGTTTCGAATTTTCTTCGCCTGCCGTTTTGAATTATTTCTTAGAATTCAGGTTATACAGGGTTGTTAGGTAGTGCTGCGTGCTGCTATTTTTCTGTGATTTCACATTTTCTTCCGGGATAACATGCAATTTATGTGTTAATCCAAGGTACAAGCTATATATCCATTCCAAATTTCAATCAAACCTATCGAGTTGTTTTGGCGTGAAGAAGTATCAAACATACAAATTTTCACATGAGTTGTAATATAGTAGTTTGATTAAAAACCCGCCCGGCTTCGCACGAGTAGACAATTAAATAAATTGTCTGGTCTCAAGTTTATTTATAAATAGAAAAAATCCCTCCCCAAATTTTACAATTTTCTATGTTACTTTTACATTTTTTTTTGCTCTAAAGTCTTTATTTGGAAAATTTTGAAAGTTTAATAAAATAAGTAACTAAACCAGTTTAGTGGTTCTCAAGCGATGCATTCACCAACAAACGGTGTGCAACGTTGTATTCTCGATTCTCCAAATCTACCCTACACTTCCGAACAGACCATAGCAATTGCAGAAATATATTGATATCGTACTCAATGCCATTCACAATAGAGTTTAATTTTATTTCCACCCTCATAAAGGAGCAAAACGATGCGGTTTTATGAGATGTAGCGAATGTATTGCAGTGGGTTCCGTACAAAATACATTATTGTCTTAAATTGCGCACAAGGGAGTAGGTATTTATTTTTAGGAGCTCGTTCGAAAAGCTGTAAACAATCGCTTACTGTATATATTGGGCTGTTGTTATTACTTGGTTATTAGATTTCACGTTCTATGATTAGTTTTTTTTACTAGCTCTGCCCTAAGGATTTACCTACTTGGACTTAAGTTTATCGCTATTGAAGTATCCTAAATAATTCTCAGTTTTCAAACTATTTCCATACCAAATTGTATTAACAAAGACAATAAACAGACAGAAAAACAAAGAGGGGACAAGAAAACCAGGTCGTTATTGTTTGTGTATTCTAGCAACCTCAAAAGCGTAGCATGACGCCATCTTCGCTTAAATCGTTGCTTTAAATTAGGTGACTCACGGTCAAACGCTACCCTATCATCATCATCATCACCCGTTTACCTTATGAAAAAAACACCATCTCCCAATTGCACCGAGTGCGGAGTTCTTGAGGACGTACAACATATTTTGTTGGAGTGTGTGCGGAATGAAACCCAAAGAAGATTGTGGCTTAGCTCTAATCATGTTTTTGAAGTCGGGTTTTGTAATTGTGTTTTGTCAAGCCCTATGTCGGATCAGGCCATAATTTTATATAAATTGGCGGACTTGTGTTTAATTAAGTGAAGTTGTGATTTTTGTTTTTCTTCTCTCAGAGCTCAGAGCGAGAGTATGAGTCGTTTTCTACCACGCTGGCCCAGTGCGGGTTGGTAGATGTCGCATGCCCTTGAATGTTGTGGTTCTTAGACACAGCGGTTTCCTCACGATGTTTCCCTTCGCCGTTTTGAGAAATGGTAAATCCACACATGTATCAAAAAGAACCATTTTAGAAGTAGTATATTATTAGACCTGCGCGAGCTCCTGACTCTGAACTGGGCTGAATTCGCTCAAGATAGAGAAGAGTGGCGCTCTCTCGTTTCGGAGACCAAGACACACTTTGGGTCGCTGAGCCATCGAAGTTAGTTAGTTAGAAATATATTACAGTGGCCGTAGTAGACTCGGTCCCAATCATTCTTCTATAAAAATACCTTCGCCGTAGTACCCCTGTCAAAGTGACACGTTGTCTCTGAAAACTTGAATCTTTTCCCATTTATTCACCTATTCAAATTCCAGCTTATCTTTTCCACACACTTTAATTTCCGCCACATCTTGCAGACACATTTCAGCTGCTTCGGCTGCAATTTTCACCATTTTCAGCTACCGTTCAAAGCCTTAAAAGCCTGGACGGTATGCCTCACTTGTCACAGTTTGGCTTTGAGGATATATCACTTGTAAATTGTTCTTTATGCGGAGGAAATACTTTATCTTGCTGGAATAGGTTTAAGTTTTGGAATTGTGCAAGTTTAAAACTGTTTTTCAATATAACTAATGTTGGAAGATGGTATTTTTTAAGTTTATGTAATCTATACTTTAACGGCCGGTTACAGTAACTAATCCATCCACTTTTTGACATAAATTTGACATTACTTCTATGGAGCTTATCTCAAAATTCCATTTCCAGTAGGGGAAACCGTGGATAGATCGGTTATTAAAACGCGACACCACACCCATGGTTTTCCCGTTATTACAATTTTCCCGGGATAGAAAAATAACCCATGTGTTTAACCAGGGTAACATAAACTAACTCCATTCCAAATTTCACTAAAATCTGATAAGCCGTTTCACCTTGAAGAAGTAAGAAACATACACACTAACTAACAAATTTTTGCATTTATTATACTCGTAGTGTGATATTATAAATTCGAAAAAAAAACTGTCTATGTTCCTCTCTGTATTTGTCGTTACCATTAAAATTTTACAACTAGTAAATTGCAGAACAGATCTTAATTTAATTTGCTATGGAGATAGTTTGAAGCATATAAAAGGACATACAATACTTTTTACCACAATACATTATATTCTAGGCAAATAAAACAGCAGTGAATGCAGCCAGAGGTGGAACGCGCAGACTTGAAGGTGCCTCTTCAATCCAGTTTATATTTATTAGGAAACAAAGCAGCAGGGAGCAGATTCCATTGTCTAACGGGCCATATAATGAAAGAGCATGGGTGAAACCGCACAGCTGTCCAATATAAAATATGCCTGAGCGATAAAGAAATGCCTTCCACTATGGAAAACAATTACCTTCCGGTTGACCTTTTGATCCCACGCACATTGTGTACCCACTCCTAGATTAAAACCAATCGATGGCGGAAAGATGGCGGAGGATATAACTTACCTACAGTTAAAACTTGTATAATCGATGCAAGGTCATTGGATTTTGTGAAAAAAAATCACCTAACATCAGTCGGAAAACGTCCACTGCTGAAAATAGGCCTCTCGCTCGCGCCACCATGAACGGCTATTAGCCATTTGCATCCATCAGCTCCCTGTGACACTTACAATGTCTTCGGTCTTCGGTCTAAGCTAGTGGGGGGCCTACCTATAGCACGTTTTTTTTTTACTATTTACAGGGTAGCGTTTGACCACAAGTCACCTGATGTTAAGTGACGATGTGGTCGAAGATGGCGCCACGCTACACCTGGACTGGGAACTGGCTCTCAAGTGAGGCTGCCGGAACACACCGATAGGTGCTTGGCGACAGATTCTTAACAAGAGGGTGGTAGCTAGCCAGGCGAGTACTAGAAAATACCCTACCACCAAGCTATGGTTTCATCACGATGTTTTCCTTCACCGAAAGCTCAAGCTCATTGTAGGATTCTAACCCACGTCCTACGGATCGCAAGCCGACGTCACTACCACTGAGCCATCATCGCTATAAAGTCTTCCGGTTCGTGGTTTGTAAAAAAAATCATTAATTGATATAACTATAGACAGATTTGGCCATTTATTTTCGTTTGTAAGAGTGCAAATAAGGTTTTCAGAGAAAAATATATTGAAAAAGTTACCAGGAAAATTTTTAAATTCGGGGAAAGTTGACCGGCTATTTTAAAACACTTTTTTTTCGATGAAATTTTATGTAGGATCCACTTATTTAGATATGAACTGAAGTCTACTTTGGTAAAAACGCGAAGTAGGTACAGTCGGCGACAGAAGTAGCTGATCGTTCTCGATTTTCCAAATGTGTTTCAAATCTGTAATTATTATTGTTTTTTTTTTTCAATTTACATGGTATCATTTTGACCACAACATAACACACCTGATTTTAGGTGATAATGAGGTCAAAAATTGGTGTCTAAGATGATGAGGATAATAGAAAAAAGTGTGATTGTTCAGCGACTTTTGTCGTTGACTGTACAGCTAGTAAAATGAGTCACAGTCAGGTACAATTCAATCATATATATAGGTATATTTTACATCGTAGAGTTTGACCACAAGTTACCTAATGCTAAGATGTGTGGTTGGAGGTAACAATAGCCAAAGCCTGGAGTTAGAACTGGTTCTAAAGTACTTAAAACTCGGTACACACCGATAAGGCAACCGATTTTAAGCAGTAGGGTGTTAGCTAACCAGGCAAGCACTTGAGTTTGAGTTGAGTTGTGTGTGTGAATATCTGTTGCCACGTATCACCGCAACTACTAAACCGATTTTGATGAAATTTTGAACAGAGATAGCTTATACTCTGGATTAGCACATTGGCTTTTTATAAGAGAAAAAGGTTCCTGCGGGATAACGGGAAGACGCGGGTGAAACCGCGGGGCGCAACTAGTTAACAATATACTTTGACTTGAACAAACGATATTTATTAGGAGCTTGTTAGGTATTTTCTAGAAGTTTATATGCTCATAGAATATGTTTTTATTTGTAAAACTACCCCCAGAAGGGCAATTCATAATAACATAATCCAATTCAACTATACTCGTACCGCCGCACCGTTAAAACACAGACGGTAAATAAGCAATAACAACATAAAGCAATCAAAAAGAGCAGAAAAATTAAAAGCAGAAACACTGAAAAAAGCAAGAAAAAGCCACCGAAAGCTTCATAAAAATATTTTATCTAAAAACGTTTCAAAAACGTTTAAAAATGTTCCAGAACTTTAATATTTCGAAACACTAAACATGGCCGTAGCATGTGACGTGCAAAAAACGAACCGTTCGTTTTAAAAATAACGCTTTTGCTCATAAAATCTGACGTTTAAAATACAACGCATGGATTCATTTACGAAATGAAATGTTGGCACTAGTTTTTAGGGTTCCGTTCCAAAACAAAGCGACGAAAAAAAAATTACGGGCCATATTTTCTAGGATCACTTTGAAGAATAAAATTATTTATTTACAACTTAGTTTCCCGTCTGTTCGTCTGTCCATCGTCTGTCAAGATACTTTTTCTCATATAAATACGCATTAAGGTATCAACTTGAAATATATACCAAATACTTCAAGTCTGCGGTATCTTTCAGTTGTGAAAAAATTACATAGCTATAAGAATTTACTGTTACAAACTTGTAATTTGCAGTTGTTGTAATAACCGTCTCTAGAGACAGAACGGTAAAGGTAAGTTTGTCCTTTTGAAGTGATAAGAGTCAGTAACGCATCGGCAACTCCGCTGGTGTTGCAAATGTCCATAGGCGACGGTGACCGCTTTCCATCAGGCGGGCCGTCTGCTTGTTTGCCAACAATCTATCACATATCGGTGTGTTCCGGCAGCCTCACTTGAGAGCCAGTTCCCTATCCAGGGGTAGCGTGGCGCCATCTCGGTCCCATCGTCACTTAATAAGATGACTTGTGGTCAAGTAAATAGTAAAAAAAAATATGTATTACATAAAAAAAGCGGAGAATTCTTTGCTGGGCGAACTATTGAACTTGTATGCTTGGATAATTTACCTACAAGTTTGTACGGAACCCTCAGTGCGTCAGTCTAACTCGCACTTGGCGGGTTTTTGTTAAACTACACGGCTGGTTTAGAATAGAGGTGAGAGTGAGGTGAGATGAAACATATTTCACTGAAAATGTTGTTCAACCGATCGGTTGAGTGCTTATTCATGAAGTTTTAAAAATGTCTACAGTAATTCGTTTTTATAGTTTTAGACTTTTTATAAGTTTTAATTTAATAAAATTAAATAACACAGTGAAGTAAGTACTTAGATAAACCTAAAAATCCGAAATGTGGAAATTCGGCGAAGAACCAAGGTCTCCGACATAGCTCTCAGAATTTGTAAGTTGAACTGGCAATGGACAGGCCACATCGCTCGATGAATCGATAACCGATGGGGAAGAAAGTTTTTTAAGTGGCGACCACGAACCGGAAGACGCCCCCCACTAGGTGGACCGACTACATTGTAAGAGTCGCAGGGAGCCGATGGATGCAAATGGCTAATAGCCGTTCATGGTGGCGTTTAAGGGGGGAGGCTTATGTTCAGCAGTGGACTTCTTCCAGTTGATGATGATGATTCTAAATTTCACTCAAATCTGTTGTGTAAGTTTTGTGTAAAATAGTAACAAACATCCATACATCCGTACTCACAAACATTCATGTTATAATATTAGTATATAGGATAGGATAATCCGCATCGTGGGCCCAGTGAGTGCTGCCAAAGCCAAGCTTAAGATTTCGCTTTTTATTTTCTAGTGACCGCTTGATTAGCTACCATCCTTGAGTTAAGAATCTATCGCCAAGCATCTATCGGTATATTCAAGCAGCCTCACTTGAGAACCACCTTTGAGAACCAACCTTTCCAATCCAAGCGTAGCGTGGCGTCAACATCGTCATATCTCAGCCCGATGGGTTTAAAATTGACAAAGTTTCATACAAACTTTCATCCCCTATTTTATCCCCTTGGGGGTAGAATTAATCCAAACCCTTTCTTAGCTAATGCCTACGTCATAACATCTACCTGCATGCCAAATTTCAGCCCGATCCATCTAGTGGTTTGGGCTGTGCGTTGATAGATCACTATGTCAGTCAGTCACCTTTGAGTTATATATATTTAGATAAATAAATAGCGACGTAAGGTCAAACGCTACCATCTAAAAGGAGAAAAGGTTGTGACATAAAATACCGTTGCATATATAATTTTCAAAGTTTATGACCTACTTCTAGCTCAATGGACATAAATTCCGTTTTCTATGAACTGTCGAGACGGGGTTGCATACGGATTCGCGTGCAAACTGGCATAATGTGACCTCTATTAATGCCGCAGTCATGCAAAAAACGAGCCAAGTGCGAGTTGGACCGAGGGTTCGGTACAAACTTTTTTTTGTTATTTTACAACATAGTTACGGTTTTCAGACTTTTTCCTTTACGTGTGCAGTGAGAACTTGCTTCATGCCAAATTCCATGATGATCATGTCAATGGAATGTGTGTCTTGAGAAATCACAAAATAAACGAAAAAATGCTCATAAACGGTCATCATCAGCCTTTACGTTCCCACTGCTGTGACTCTGGCCTTCTCTCAGAGAGAGAGAGAGTATGTGCCGTTATCTACCACGCTGGCCCAGTGCGTGTTGGTAGATTGTCGAATGCCCTTGAATGTTGTGGTTTTTGGACATGCCGGTTTCCTTCATCGTTTTGAGCGATGGTAAATCCGCACAAACTTATTAAGTCGTAGGTGCGGGGCCGAGAGGATTCGAACTCAGTGTCGGCGCGTTGTAAAACGCACGCAGTTACCGTTCGGCCACCATCGCCAGTAGATAAACGGTCATAATATCTCTTCAATGTATTCTTGAGATAAAGAGTTTTGACAGATAGACAAACGGACAACAAAGTGATCCTATAAGGATTCCGTTTTTCGTTTTGAGGTACGGAACCATAAAAATAATATTGTAGTTAAATACAAACGATCGTACAGGTTGATTTATCACATATCGCACTAACCACACTTATATATTTATACTACTAGCTGTTCCCAGCGGTTTCACCCGCGTAGGCTACAGCTTTATGCATGCAAAGTCTCAGCCCGATCGGTTTAAAATTGACAAAGTTTCATACAAACTTTCATCCCCTATTTTATCCCCTTGAGGGTAGAATAAATCAAAATCATTTCTTAGCGGATGCTTACGTCATAACATCTACTTGCATGCCAAATTTCAGCCCGATCCGTCCAGTGATTTCGGCTGTGCGTTTATAGATCACTATGTAAGTCAGTCACCTTTGAGTCATATATATTTAGATTTATGTCGTATATCACCTGCATATTTACAGTTCAAGTAGCCAACCTGCATGGAGCTATAACAAGCGTAAATAGAGGTCTGTATTGAATCGGTGCGTCGTTAAGGTATATCGATCACTACGCTTCAATGACTCAACAATGCTACCTGAATATCTGAGTACCAGTTCCATCTGCTATCTATCTAATAAAGAGGTAACGTGTGTTTGTGAGTTTGAAGGTAGAAGATAATATTCGATATATTATTCTAAATATATATATATATATATATATATATATATATGTATAAACACTAGTTGCGCCCCGCGTCTTCCCGTTATCCCGCAGGAATCTTTTTCCGGGAAAAAAGTAGCCCATGTATTAATTCAGTATATGAAATACCTATATTTCAAATTTCATTCAGATCCGTAAAGTAGTTTTTACGTGAAAGAGATCCATCTATGCATCCATCCATACTCACAAACTTTAACGTTTATAATATTTGTAGAATAGGATTCTAATAATATATGAGGATTCACATCTAGAGAACATTATTTTTTAAATTTTTACTACTTACAGGGTAGCGTTTCAACATAAGTTACCTGATGCTAAGTGACGGTATGGTCGCAGGTGAAGTATAACTTCAAATTTATTAAATTCAAATTTAATTCAATGGTTTTAAGCCTGTTCTGTGGTAACTAAATAATGTTCTACCACCAATCAAAAGGGAGCCTAATCAAAACTGAACAAAAGATTGCAATGTTATCTTTTTAAATTATGACAACATTAAAAAAAATTGAAAATACCTGATTTTCAATTTTTGACTTCATTTCAACCTTTTCATTCCACTCTACAGGGTTATCAAAACTTCCGCATTCAAAACTAAGCCTAACCGTTACATATTCATTCCGCTGCGATGCTTGTGATGGGACGAGCTCGGCGCTGAACAAACTTGGATTAGGCACAATTTTCATACACAAATAGTGGGGCATCGCCGCCTCACAAAACAAACAGAGATCTTTTGCTTTTTCAGAAGCTAGGCACGGACTTGCGTTACAGTGTCACTGAGACAGTACCTAAGCTCTGATCGGAGCTAGCATAAATAATAGAATATAAACTTTATATGCTAAAAACCTTTTTTGCTTATTTGATTTGCTTGAAAGCTCTGCGCCCCAAGGTGCATCCCACAATCGTTGACGCTTATAGAAATCGAGTATGGAAATGTCATTTTTCAAGGTTAAATCACGTAGTTAAAAAATAGTAGCCAAGTTCATTATGATTATGAGTTCAAACGAAACGTCACAAGGCGTTAGAAATTGTAGAAAAAGAAACGTGTGCATCTTGGCTAGGATCTCTGGACCTAATTTCACGCTGTTAAATTTTATACCAAGAAATATTCAATGATAGATTTTAGGTTAGAAATTAAAAAAAATTTTTTATAAAAACACATTTCACTGTGAGCTTTTTAGTTTCATATCATCAAATTAGATGTCTCTTTGCAAATTTATTTGCAAATAGAAGAGTTGTACAGTCATTTCGTAGAAGATTCAAAAGTTAAATCTAAGCCTCTGAAGTCTTCGAAGTTTTTTTATTCAATTTATCAACTGGCAAAGTCTAAAGATGTAAAAAGGATGGGGAATTAAGTTAACCCTATTTTAAGTTCTAGGTTTTACTAGAAACGAAGCATGTACATAATTTTATATGTGCATAGTCATTTGTTGTATCGTTGAGTACGGCTATTGGCTAGTAAGGTCTGTCTTTAAGGTTATATGTAGCAAGGTACGTTTTCATTACCTCGAATACGTGAGCAAACGTGGCGGTTTATATAAAAAAACAAAACTTATACGAAAATTTTACATCTAAATACAATTTACTCTCTCTCACTTTTACTAACCAAAACTGTTAGTTAATCTGTCTAATTATAATATTATTCTAATGATGTAAATAAGTAAAACTGATGAAAGCTTACTGTTAAAAATCTTAATTATTTTGAAATGACTTAGGCTATGTTTTAATAATTGTAATTATTAATAACTATGACAATCTCTACGCGGCTGATATGCGGTGAAGAATGTTTTCATTCAGATTAATGTTCGTTTGCTCTGTTGTTGAACACTTGGCTTAAGTCAATTCAGGCGGAAATATGAAGATTATTCACTGCATTGCACTGCAATTGTTTGGAAATAGTCGAATGTAGGTTTAGTTAGCGTTTGAATGGAACTTTTGACGAATCCATTTTATTTTCAGCATTTTTTGCAGTTGGAGAGTCTTTGAAACAAAAGGATGATATCGAGAACTTTTAGTATTGTGCTGACAGACTGATGTTTTCATTGCTTATATTTTTTATGTTTGTAGATAATTAAAAAACTATATGCGTTATACAGTTAAGCTAAAAATGGAGCCGTGAGAGTTTAGATCGATGGTGATAATCTTCAGACAAATATTTTTTTATAAATGTACCCATATTAAATATTATTTTGGAAATAGTTTATCCCGCGTGGAATAGAGTTGACAGGGTTCATCACGATGGAAAGATTTCTATGCTCCTAGCCAAGGTTTGAACTATCTCTAACTTGGAGATTAGTTTTGATTATTGTATCACTAAAGGCCGGTTTTTTGATCCGCAATCAAAAAAAAAAACATAAATATTAATCATTAGTCATATTATTGATGCACGCCAAATAAAAATAAATAACATTTTAACAAAAAAAAATGACTTCAAAATATGGATTTCTCATGGATGACATTGTGAAAACTAGACTAAG
Source organism: Opisthograptis luteolata (assembly GCA_931315375.2). NCBI lineage: Eukaryota > Metazoa > Arthropoda > Insecta > Lepidoptera > Geometridae > Opisthograptis > Opisthograptis luteolata. Next base: position 13,747,394 of record OV928036.1, on the reverse strand, counting down.
TTGAAGTGGGACCACACGCAAAACACCAGATTTAAAATAAAAAAGGAATCATTGGAAATCGGTTCACCCAGACACATAAAAATAAAATCGAGTTGAGAAGCTCCTTCTTTTTGAAAACAGAAAAAAAATGACTTTGACTTTGAACGTGCACCACGGATACCAAGTTCAAAATCAACAAGTCCATACATTCATGAGCTAACGAACTCCGCTGGCCCCTATAAATTCTGAGTTTCAGACGCACGCGACGCGCGCATAACTTACAAGTTATGGGTCCGGGTGTCAAGTGACACTTGATTTATGCCGCCGGTGGTACTGACGTAGTGGTCTTTATTAGCGAACAACACTGTGACCTGACAACGTGATTAGAAAGTTTAACAGTCATGCTCACGAAAGTGACTGCTTGCAGCGGCGTCGTGTGTCGGGTCGCTCTCTTCCCTCTAATATGGTCGAGATGGCTGGCACATGCGTCAACTCGTGAACGGGTGCTGCTTGTGGGGTCTGGTTTGCTTTGGTTGTAATCCCGTAACTCGTTAATATTCATGTTTCCATATCCCATTGTGCTCAACCAACCTAGAGAAATCTTAGTAGTATAGCATAATGTAAAATATCGGACTATTTATATGACAAAAAATATTGGGATTGTGCTGAACTTTGCAGATGAAGCGGTGTGGCATACGCTTCTTTGTGTGCATATGTGTGGATGTGTGCGTGCTAATACAATGCTATTAAAATAAGAACACGATCTGCCTAGTACTATGTTGTGACGTCACTGCTGCAAAAGAAACTTAATACATTTACTTCATGAGATACAGCTTGTAATCACTTCAAAACGTCAAACTTAAAACTAGCTACGCCTGTTCAAACCTCCTTACACCGGCAAAAGAACAGGCAACAAATGCGTTGCAGGTAATTTTTTGGGCGCAGTAAACGGAATTTTGAGGTAACATACTAATAGAAAAAAATTGCATGGAATGGTTAACCTCCTTTAAAGTCGTTGTTGTTTGGTCGGTCGTAGCTTTATAACAGGGTAACAAATTCATAATCAGATATAAACTTCAAAACTCATAAATTTTAACTTTTCAAAACATTATTAAATATACAAATATAAATAATATCCCATCCGACGAAACCAACTCTATTCAGTCAAAATCAGATAAAAACTGCATTATTTTGACTTCAATAAACAGACAATCATGACGGCATCATGTTTTAGATTGTAATGCAACTTTACTGTTCAGATTGTTTGTCTGAAGTTCCATTTGAAATAGGATAGTTCTTACTTGGTAAGCTACCATCTGCAAGTTAAAAATCTATAGTCATAAGCACCTATCGGTGTGTTCCGGCAGCCTCACTGGAGAGCTAGTTCACTATCTATGCGTAGCGTGACGCCACCTTCGACCATATCGTCACTTTACATGAGGTAGGTAACATGTGGTCAAATAATACACTGCAGGAAGTGCAAGAAAATTGGCATTTACTGTGGCAAAAAGTTGCCATACATAGCATACAATTGGGTGAAATGCATTTTGTAACTTTTGCTAATATCATCATCATCATCGTCATCATCATCATCAGCTAGAAGAACTGCTGAACATATGTCATTTGAACGCAACTATGAACGGCTATTAGACATTTCCATCCATCGGCTCTCACGATCTTTCCATCAGGCGGGCCGTCAGCTTGTTTGCTAATCTATTACATTCTAATTTCTCCATATTATATTCAAAAATAAAATAATACATTTGCGAGTGCAGCCGCAGCCATAACGCTAGTGTACAGCATAAGCGTTCATTTCAATTCTGGCCGGTTTCCAAAACCATTACAAAACTTTCTGCACAAATAACTAGGACAGTAACGAAATATTAAAACGCAATGAGAGCTGCGTTTATTCAGGGACACTTCTGATTTATTGTGTTCGGTACCCAATTCATTTACTATTTCGCCGTCTATAAAGCATAATGCCAAACAAAAATGTTTATTAAGTAATAGTAGACATAAAACAAATTGAAGCGCTTGTGCTTGCCTAGTCGATGTAATCTAATCCCATCAACTTGGTTGGCTCAGTGTTTGTTACGTTGACTTGCGATCTGTAGCTCGTGGGTTCAAATTTATAAACACTAGTTGCACCCCGCGGGTTCACCCGCGGCTACCCGTTATGCCTCAGGAACCTTTTTTCAGGTTGAAAAACTTATGTATTAATCCAGGGTATAAGCTATATCCATTCCAAATTTCATTCAGATCCGTTCAGTAGTTTTTGCGTGAAAGAGTAACAAACATCCATCCATCCATACATATTAACTTTCGCGTTTAGAATATTAGTAGGATATTTTGTGGCAATAGGCTTGAGCTTTCAATGAAAGGAAAACATCGTGATGTAACCATAGTTTAGTTGTTAGGTATTTTCACAGCGAATAGCAATTGATTTTTATTTATTAGGGAGAAGAAAAATATAAATAAATAAAGAAGATTATCATTGTAAAAAACAAACACGGAACTGAAGAACAAAAGCCTGCGTTAGTCATAAAATTCACAATGAATTTGTTTGGATTTTACTAATACTAATATTATAATTAATTGGATACCAAACGTTACCATAATTACTGGTACTTGTAGCGCCCTAATTGGCACCCATTAAACTAAACCGTTTACGGAATAGTAAATAGGTTTTGTTTAACGTTTCCGATATCAACACTCATTGTCACAATTGAAGGGGTTTTAATGCTCTATTGAACAACGCGATACTAGCTGAATACGATATTCCACATTTTCCGGGATAAAATGTAACCTCTAATTTAAACATTGAATGAACTAAATCTACATTTCGAACATCACACAAATCTGTTCAACAGATTCAGCGTGAAGAAGTTACAAACATTTACTTGCAAACTATTGTATATACATCATTACAAGTTGCGCATCGCGGTTTCATCCGCGTCATCCTACAAGAACACTTTTCCGGGATTAAAAGTAGCTTATGTGTTAATCCAGGGTATAAGCTATGTCTATTTCTAATTTAATCAAAATCGGTTTAGTAGTTACCGTGATACGTGGTAACAAACATTCACACACATACACAAACTTTAGGCATGTATTCTAGAATAACTCTCAAGTGTTGACCAGTACTGGAGTAGGTAGCGAATAAGTAACATATTTATATGAAATGATAGACTCAAATATATTACTTATATGAACATACCTTATATCGGAAGCCATCGAGCGGCGTATCCACCAACCCGTACTGGGCCTGTGTAGTGGATAGTGGCTCATACTCTCTGAGAGAAGATCTACCTCCCAACAGTGGGAATGTCATAGGCTGACGATGATGACAATGATAATAAAACCACAGAGCATACAAATAATTGATCATCAGATATCTCAGAATGGCGAGCGCAGTTTTCAAAATTTTGAGTGGCACTGGATTGTAATCAGCAACCGTACATAGTGTTTCCATCAGGCGAGCGACTTTCTCCTTTTTATTTACATGAAAAAAAACCCTTTCAGCACATATATGACCGTATTTCTTCTCAAAACACTTTTACCTTCGGAGAATTTCACTCTTCCGCAAAATCTGATATCTGCATACAAATCTCGCATGGTAATCCATCCATTTTGCACTCCACTACGTGACAGGATCATTCTGGAGCCGAAGCCAGCCTATTGGGCGCCAGAGTACACCACCAACAACTTCCGTAGCTGTACTCAACGAAACTCAGCTTTAGCACTCACGATATAAGAGTTTGTAAAGGTGTATGGGTAAGTTAGTGTTCTTCATTGACTCAATTTCTTGGGCAAACGAATTGTCCCAACGTCGTGTATGATTTCTGTATCGGTTCTGTGGTTTGTTTGAGTTGATTACTGATTTTTTTATGCATTGAAATGCTTTGCTTTGAGTAATTTGGGAGGGCGCAGGGAGAATGTTTGCGGCGATAACGAAAAAGGAGAATTTCCAATAAAGTGCCTTTGAACTTTGAAGTGCTCGTAGCGGAGATTGCCTAGTTGTCCTTAACTGAGCCAGGTTCTTTGCGGTCACTACTTCTTGAATGGGTGACCACTTTTTTTTTACTATTTACAGGGTAGCGTTTGACCACAAGTCACCTGGGCCCCTAGCCAAGATGCATTCTGTAACCGTTGACGCTAATAGAAAACAATGAAAAAGTATTGGTTTGACATACTTCAACGCTGTCACGTGGTCAGAAATATGTCAAACCAATACTTTTTTCTTGTTTTCTATTAGCGTCAACGATTGCAGAATGCATCTTGGCTAGGGGCGCTGATGTTAAATGACGATGTGGTCGAAGATGGCGCCACGCTACACCTGGACTGTGTGACTTGTGGTATTTATAACTGAGTGCTTCGGAGCAGAGACTATGGGTCCGAATCTACCACGCGGGCTCAGTGCGGGTTGATAGATCCCACTAATAAACGTGAAAGTTTGTGAGTATGGATTGATGGATGGATGTTTGTTACTCTTTCACGCAAAAACTACTGAACGGATCTGAATGAAATTTGGAATGGATATAGCTTATACCCTGAATTACCATATAGGCTACTTTTTGTCCCGGAAAAAAGGTTTCTGCGGGATGACGGGAAGACGCGGGTGAAACCGCGGGGTGCAACTAGTAAGTAATAAGGAAGTGATGTTGTAATGTAGGGAATCTCTCTAGCACACTAAAAGGGAAGAAAAATTCCCTAGAATACACAGATGGCTAAAGAGACAAAAACATCTTACACGAAGATAAAAAGATCTTTAAAAAAAACAATGCTTAGCTCTATTTTTGAGCTATTTAAACAGATATATAAGAATATGAAGGACTTGTACTCTACGTTGCAGAAAGGCAGTCCTAAAAGGCATAGAAAACAATTTGTGATCTATTCCACCGCATTGAAGATTTTTCTGACTTCAACACTAATGCTTGAGTGGTGCCCGCGCTGAATGATAACAATTTCAGCTTTGCCTCAACAAAACCGTCTTAGCCACTTCCCAAAACATCTCGGCTGTTAAATCTCAACGTCCCAAATCACCCGGTTCTAATTTACAACAGACAATCGACTGTCAGAGTTGATGCTGACTTTGGAAACGACAGGGTAGCGATCAATCTTCTGCGCTCAACCCTTTAGGTTGCAGACCTACATGGAAAGCTATGCCATGCGATGCAATGAGACACGCCCAGCAGGTTAAGGCTTGCAGGGCGTTTCTTGCCTGTTCTTTTGTTGGTGTTAGGTGGTTGGAACAGGCATTGCTAGTTTTATGTCTGACCTGTATTACGTAAAGTTTTCATTAAGAATTCACGATATTTGTAAAACCAGTTATAAAGCTATGATGGCTCAGTGGTAGTGACGTCGGCTTGCGATCCGTAGGACGTGGGTTCGAATCCTGCAATGAGCTTGAGCTTTCGGTGACGGAAAACATCGTGATGAAACCATAGCTTGGTGGTAGGGTATTTTCTAGTACTCGCCTGGCCACCCTCTCGTTTAGAATCTGTCGCCAAGCACCTATCGGTGTGTTCCGGCAGCCTCACTTGAGAGTCAGTTCCCAGTCCAGGTGTAGCGTGACGCCATCTTCGACCGCATAGTCACTTAACATCAGGCGACTTGTGGTCAAACGCTACCCTGTAAATAGTAAAAAAAATAATTAAACAACTGGCTGCTTTATGGTTTGATTAAGTTGATGTGATGTAAAAAATAAATGTAGACTACTAGTACTACTAGGACTATTAGTTGTATATGTCTACAAAAAAGTCAGTATTCAATTTTTAATTGTTTTATATGGATATGTGAAAATATCTGTCTTCAAAAATTTTACACTTGTTTTATACAAGGGTCGGGTCGTCAATATAAATAAACAAATCTTTTGTCAGGTCAAATTTATTAATCAGTTCAATGCCGAATACTCCAGACTATTTATTTAAGAGATAAACCTCTTGCTCCAACTTGTCGGAGATTCGGAGCTCAAAGTTCGCCACAACAAGCGGGTTATAATAAACCGGATTCAGTCTGAGATGTTCCGATAATTGGCGGCATTTGCCGGAAGTACCGGAACTTACCACAGGACGCTGGTTTTCCACGAGCTTGTTTGGAAACTTTCAATGATAATTAAGTAAATAAATTAAGTAATAAACTTTAGAGCCGTCAAATTCAAATAACTTGTATATTTATTTAGTAGGATACATACAACATGTTTGTAATTACTAAAACAGAAGGGATTCGAAACACTTATTAATGGTAACAAATATTTATTTTACTGAACAGTGTTAAGTGTCGATCAAATGTACAGCACAGAATAATACCCAATCTCTTTTTTTTTTTTGATGGGACTAATGCTGTTGGTCAAGTAACCTTGACAACTCCACCGGGCTGCAATACCCGATCTCAGCCGCGTGGGCTATTTTATACAAAACTACCCCACCACGATCAGGGGAGGTAACGGGCGGTAACGCCCATCGAGGCGAGTCATGACAACCGGACGTGACGTCGTAATCAAATCACGTCTTTACTGGTCCGGTATGCTTGGCTGGCTTGGCTTGGCTTGGCGTGGCGTGGCGGGCTTGGCTGGCTTGGCTGGACCTGGCTTGGCACGCGACGTGGCAAGACCACTTTAGGGCTGACCGTTACATTACCTTAAAACTTCAAATTTAAGGCAGTACAGTCAGCGACAAAAGTAGCTGATCATACTACATTTTTCAAATGTGTTTTACATAAGTATTGATCGGGGTTTTTTACATTTTACACGGCAGCGCTTTGACCACAATATAACACATCTAGTTTTAAGTGATGATGAGGTTAAAGATTGTTGCTTAAGTAGATGCCGGTAACTGGAGAATGGGTTATTGTTCAGCGACTTTTGTCGTTGACTGTACCTCAAGCTGACTATAGGTATTGTGCGCGACCTCAGGTCCCGCGCGCTGAGCGCGACGTGTTTCTCTACGATAAATAACAAAGCGACCTTCCATTAACTCGTCTGAAATCGAGAGCGCCATAGAATAATAAACAGTAGTCTATCAAAATGCCGTTTATTCTGAATTCCCCGCCTTAAAACCAACAAATTCCAACCTCCATGCGCTGGTAAAAAATCAGGCAAGAAACGCCTGGCAGGCGATTTTCGGTTACAATCGTATTTACAATTTTATTTTTATTTGAATTAATTGAACTAAAATCAAGAGAGAATGGGTTTTTCTTGGTTTTGATTACTTACGTGGTAGTGTTTTAAGCCCACAACCTATGGATGGCAAGCAGACGTCACAACACTGCGCCAGCATCGTTTCATAAAATATATATAAATTGCTAAATTAGTGATCAACTAAAAATAAAACTTGATACTATATAAAACAATAGTGAAGCTAAAAGTTTTCGACAGACAATAACAATAAGTTAACTAAAAAAATAGCAAAAGCCACCCCCAAAGCTGTTTCCTTAACATTTTTAGACTCATCCAAAGTAATATATTAACTAAATCGCTCCCCATTTCAACCCCCATCCACTTTGATGTCAGAATAGTTGGTAACCGCACATATTTAAACGTTAAAAATGATGCCATCAGTCTCGACTCTTTAGCGAAAAAAGTTCTTCGAACCATGGCAGACCATTTGTTTGGTGTCTAAGTTCGTACTTTGTACATACCTATACTTTTACTGCGATGTAACGTGTGCGCGTCACAAAGAGCTGATGCCGAATTCGAATCCTTTCGTCCCCGCATCTATGACTTAATAGTTATGTGCGGATTAGCCATCGCTCGAAACGCTGAAGGGAAACATCATGAGGAAACCGGCATGTCCAAGGACCGCGGCATTCGAGGGCATGCGACATCTAACAACTTTTTGGGCACGATCGTCGATCACGTCATTATTTCAACTAATAAGATTCAAGCCAGATTACTACAATCCCAAACTTCTCTGTCTTCTAAGTAGCACTCCAAAACATGAAACAAATCAATTGTAGTTAAACGTCCACAAACATCATAATAGAGATAAAAAAAAGATGTCTACTGAAACTGAGAAAATTGGAACACTTTGCGACACAGGGAACATCTTCGCTAATCATAGATTTCAAGATACCAAGTAGAGACGGACGTAACCATTGATTTTTTTATTTGTGATAGAGTCACCTAAATATGTTAAGTGACTAAGTGGTTGAAATCAGAACAATATACATACATTAATTTAGAATTTTTTTATTCGATTATTATCAATCGACAACAACACAACCAAGTATATAATCGAACATTAAAAATCGTTTTTTTTTTATTCGATTATGACAACGAATGAATCGACAGTCGAATGAAACAATTTCTTTCATACACGCAGCCACCCGTCGCTAATTCTTTGCACTTAACGAAAAGTTTTTTTATACTTTTCCCCAATTTTATGTTATTAAGGTACTTTGCTGAAATTGTAAGCGGTTAAGGAAAAGATGGGAGTGACTGTGGTTAAGAAGATTTTGACGGATTTTCCTTATTGGACTGTGTCCGTCTGTGATAACTCGCGCTGGGTGTTGTTTCCCCTGATTTCCCATTATCTCGCAGGGAATGTATATATCGGCGCAAAGCCGTTATTGTGATTTTAATAATAATAATAATAATCGATTGTCAATGAGTTAACTAATTTTAAAATGATTGTTAGAGGTTAAAACCTCAGCTGGGACGATCACAGGCAATTTTTACGAAGTTTGTAAACATTGCTTGTGCGAGGCCAGTTTTGGTATAAATACGACCGCTCGACAGAGCTCTAATCAGTCTGGCTTGAGCCGTCGTAGCGATCGGACCTCCCGAACTCTGCTGTGCCAAGTACCTAGACTACTTATTGCTGAATAAATAGTTCGAAAACTATCTACTTCGTTTTTCTGTAACCACCTATCATGCACCGACCTGATGATGACGATGATGGTGACGTCATCATTGCTGACGTCAGTCTTGCTAAAACAGCACTGGGCCCGGCCACCCCGTCATCAGAAGTGGGATTGGAACGGAATCCAATCCAAGACACCTCCTCATCAGCTCGTTCATCACGTGATCTACTGGAACAAACCAGTGCTGTATGCTCCCAGCCGATAACGTCACTGGCTGTGCCGGACCCTTCGTTGGATACTGTACCACGACAAGCCAACGTTCCAGAACAGCAGCATATGCTGTTAATACATGCCCAGCCCATCTACGGCAGGGGTACCACCACAATTCCTCATGGAAATGATGCAGAAGATGTCAGAACGCTTGTGTGCTCAACCCAAAGAGTCGCGAGTGTAATCAAGGATGTTTACCTGCCATCATGTGATCCGAATACCAATGTTGGTGTTCGTGAGGCCATTGAAACATGGAAGCTCGATGACTTTGATATCCGGATGAAGGCATGTAGTCTTTGAAGGGACGTGATATATGAGCGTCCACCGATGCGTCATCATCACATTGTGGCCTTCACAAAGTGCGCGTTATTCTACTACGTTACTAATAGGGGCCCGCGCGGTGTATTGACTGCGTTGAAACGAACCGTGCATCTACTTGAAACACCAACTTAAATCTTCGTTGATGGAAGAAGTTTCTGCGTGAATTAATGAATGAAATACCGTGACCACCTCAAAAACAATATTCACGCTATGGCACCAGGAATCGGCCGAGCAAGCGGAAATATTGCAACGTTTGGTTTTGATCAAAAATTATGAAACCAAACAGTAGCGCTCCACACTTGAAGAACTGCAACTTAGGATGTACTGCACAACTCACCGTGTTGCTGGAGTTGCCCCGTTCACACTTATTGCTGGACGACAGTACTGTCTTCCACCGGAATTGCCGAATCTAGTGGACATTGACAACTATGCTATTGAGATGGAAGCGCTTACCCTACACATGCAACTAAAAATGGCACAAGGTCCTGCTGTCTTGGATAGACAGTGTTTCAATCTACATCCATCTCTGCCAAAGAGATTACATACTCATCAAAAACACGCCGCGTAATCAGACATCTAATTCTAATTGCAGGTATCTTGTTAAGAGAGTTCGGCGTTCAGCTCCGTCGTGCCGCTCACCCAGGTGACCATGGGACCGTATCGGCAGAACTTATCTACACCGGCTCCCAAATACCCCGCTGCTACACCAGTCAAACTCGTGCTTTTTACACCACGAGCAGTCCAACTTGTGTAACCAAAACGGGTGAGATCCTTTCATTACCTTAAAACCCCATTAAGTTATCCCGTTTCCTATAATAACACTTGATCTACGAGAATCCACGAGAATCCACGAGAAATCCACGAGAATCCACGAGAACCTACGATTTAACATTCCTATCCCAACGCACTATGCTAAAAATAACATTCCACGAGTTCCCATATTTCCATTCAAGGCAACACACTATGCGTGCATTAACATGCAATGCGTTATACTTCTGACCTTACCAAAAAGCAACACCGGTTGCTTACAGATACCAAACTCAGAAGAACCACATTTCGTTGTTTCAGTATCCACGAGGTTTTCCACGAGGTATCCACGAGAACACTACCAGGCTGGTGCAGAGCGCGCACCGCCTGTCAGAATGGCCGTATCGGCGCAAAGCCGTTATTGTGATTTTAATAATAATAATAATAATCGATTGTCAATGAGTTAACTAATTTTAAAATGATTGTTAGAGGTTAAAACCTCAGCTGGGACGATCACAGGCAATTTTTACGAAGTTTGTAAACATTGCTTGTGCGAGGCCAGTTTTGGTATAAATACGACCGCTCGACAGAGCTCTAATCAGTCTGGCTTGAGCCGTCGTAGCGATCGGACCTCCCGAACTCTGCTGTGCCAAGTACCTAGACTACTTATTGCTGAATAAATAGTTCGAAAACTATCTACTTCGTTTTTCTGTAACCACCTATCATGCACCGACCTGATGATGACGATGATGGTGACGTCATCATTGCTGACGTCAGTCTTGCTAAAACAGCACTGGGCCCGGCCACCCCGTCATATATTTTTCGGGAAAAAAATATTTTTAGAATCTGAGTGCAAGTGCCCGTAGATCGGTCGGACGCGCTAGATACCCTGTAAAATGCAATAAAAAAGTATAACGGTCGCTTCCCCCGTCAACGTTTCCCGCCATTTGTGGCGGCGCGGCGCTCGCGCGCGCGGACGGAAAGCCGAGGCCAATCAGTGGTCCAAGCGTCGCCTCGTGTGTGAATGTCTACAGCTTCCTCAATGCGAAAAAGTGAAATCTACATATGACAACTTTCAGTGTCGATTTGACTGCCTCACTGTTTCAACTCCTAATTTAGGTGCCAAAAAGCCTTCGATTTTATGATCCATAAACAGTGTGTCAGCCGACGACACGGGTCATCAGCTCGCACATCTGTATCTTCGGAACGAATGAGGCTACGGTGAAGTATTATAGCTCAAAATTTGAGGAAAAAATGATTGCCAAATAAAATAAAAAAATTAAGGTTCTAGCTAGAATACTTTTCGAGCTATGAGCTATAACAACTGTGTAAGCCGGCGACCCGTGTCACCAGCTCGCACATCTGTATCTCTAAAACGCGTGAAGATAGAGTTTCGCTGAATAGCTCAAACAAGGTTGTATAAATAAATACCTTGGCTGGGAAAGTTTCAAGTCTCTACATAGGATACTTATTGAGATATGAGCTAAAACAAGTGTGCGAGCCGGCGACACGGGTCCCCAGCTCGCACACCTGTATCTCTGAAACGCGTAAAGGTAGAGTTTCGTTTAATAGCTCAAAATGTAGGTCATAACTTTTCACTTTGACAACAAAATTTTGAACACCATAGACCCAGTAGTTTCAGTGCAAAAAGCAAAAAACTGATTCGCCGCCAAAAATTTCAAAATTATTTCCAAAACTTGTTCGAGCGTCGTGTTGCCGTTTCGTGCGCTACACCATTACAAGCGAATCTGGCCGTAAGGTATGAAGCAATAGGAAGCAATAAAGGTCATTTTAGTGTGGGTTCCAAAAGTCGCAGAGGTAAAAACTAAACTAATGCTATGGCCGCTCGACGAGTTAATTGCCTACTCTTGCGGTGATGCATAGGGTTGTCACTTTTGTTTTTAGTTTATAGCGATGATGGCTCAGTGATAGAGACGTCGGCTTTCGATCCGTAGGACGTGGGTTCGAATCCTGCAATGAGCTTGAGCTTTCGGTGAAGGAAAAAATCGTGATGAAACCATAGCTTGGTGGTAGGGTATTTTCTAGTACTCGCCTGGCTAGCTACCACCCTCTTGTTAAGAATCTGTCGCCAAGCACCTATCGGTGTGTTCCGGCAGCCTCACTTGAGAGCCAGTTCCCAGTCCAGGTGTAGCGTGGCGCCATCTTCGACCACATCGTCACTTAACATCAGGTAACTTGTGGTCAAACGCTACCCTGTAAAAAGTAAAAAAAAGTTAAATTAAATAATAGCTGAATGACCCGGCGAACTTCGTTCCGCGTAAGAGGCAATAAATGAGCAGATTATAAAATTAATGTATGTCAATAATTAGTTGCGCCCCGCGGTTTCACCCGCGTCTTCCCGTTATCCCGCAGGAACCTTTTTCCGGGATAAAAAGCCGGGTAGCCTATGTGTTAATCCAGAGTATAAGCTATCTCCATTCTAAATTTCATTCAGATCCGTTCAGTAGTAACAAACATCCATCCATCCATACTCACAAACTTTCACGTTTATAATATTAGTAGGATCGCATAAACTCGCATGAAACAAACACATCAACCGGTCAATTTAAATTTCATCCAGAGACAACAATACGTTTAGCTGTTGGTTTTGTTATATAACACCATATCAGTTGCGTTCTGGTAACCTACCATGTATACAAATGAACGGCTAATTTTTTTTAATTCAAAAAATATTATCATATTTTAATATGTACTTATTATCCTATTCCGAACGACGACATTTGGCAAAACGAGTGTGTGGATCCAATTCCGTTTATTCCAAATTACTTAAAATGAAGGTAAGTGAGTTTAGGTAACAGTAATAAATAATAATTAGCGATCGAGTGCGCGGGTGGAAGAGCGAGCGACACGGGCTTCGCGTCGCGGGCAGTACAGCAGACTGGCGAGGCGGCCGGCCGGCGGCCGCCGCGCCGCGGGCTGCGCGCGCGCAGGTACCTAGTCCACGTGGACTCACTACTACACGCGCAGCGGTGACGCGCCGCAGCTCGCGGTACGAACAATAGAGCGCGCGGCTAGGGATTCGTTTCCAATGCACAACTCAATGTAAACAAAGCGTTTAGATATTTCCTATATTTAAATATATAATATTATGTATGGGTATCTGTTAGAAAATAACTGTATATGTGAAATAAGTATTAAATATATGTATATTATAATAATGTTTATGAATTTATGTATGTATATGTACTATGTGTGTATTTATCTAAGTAGTGTAAGTTTATAGATATGTAGTAGGTAGCCTACAGACAAATTCAACAAATCAACGATTATAAAAATCGGTCCAGCCGTTCACGTGTTATAAGTGTTGTAACACGATTTTATTTTATTATATAAAGTACTTTTTACCTTTTTACCAAAAAAATAAGCCGTCTGGTTTTTTTTTTGGCTTTGTTCTTTTTGCCAATGTATACAAAAACTTGACAAATTATTTCTTAAAACCTTCCTCGAGAACCACTCTATCTATTGGTGAAAACAGCATTAAAATCAATGCAGTAGTTTTTGAGTTTATCGCGAACAGACAGACAGACGGACGCGGCGCGGAGGACTTTGTTTTATAATAAGTAGTGATAGTGATGTTTTACCAATTCATAAATAGGTTTTAAATAAAATACATTTGAAATATAAAAGACATATTTTATTAATTATAAATATATTTTATTATAAACTATACAAATAAAGGGTCAGTGAGAGCAGCAGATCCGAGAGAGCGAGCAGTGTAGTACCTTCTCGAATGTCGAATGGATGCGATCAACCGCGTGGCGCAGCCCTATTGAGTTCCCGGCCGGCCCTAGTCGTTCCCAAAAACACCGACCGCGGCGGAAGCGGCTTTTGTCAAAGGAAAAGCCGAACCAATTATACAACGGCGATAGCATTTAACAACATACTTTAAAGAAGTTGTAATAAGGTCTATTTTTCTTCTTTATCCATTAGCCGACGCATTTACAAAGGATACAGAGTGCTTTTTTAACCACGACGGAATAGTACAGGATTCGATAAACCAAATTTGATACTTCACATATTTTATAACATATTTTATTTCGCTAAAAGTAAGAAGGGTTTCACGTCTGGTCGTCTCGGACTTCAATGATGGTGTGACCTGAAGGTGAACTTCAGAGACTGCTACTGGAACTCCTCGACGAGTAGCAAGCACTAAGTCTAAGCGAGTTTGGTTTGGACTCGCTTTGTTAGCTATTTACAGTGATGGATTTATACTAGGGCAGTCGGGGCTAGTGCCCAGGGCGGCAAATTTTCTAGGGCGGCAAAATTTGGAAAGTGAGATAAAATTTTCTATACAATATATAATTAACTAATTCTTTTAAATAAACATTTTATCTTTCAAGAAATATAATTCAAGTATTATGTATCACATTCAAATTTTGTATATTATAATATAGGAAATTTAACTAAAAACGATATCAAAACTATTAAAATAAAATTTAAGTCATAGGGCGGCATTTTCTTCAGTGCCCCAGGGCGGCACAAATTTAAATCCGGCCCTGGTTATTTAAGAAACTTTTATGAAAACTGCAGAAAAAAAAGATATTGATTATTTAAGTTCGTAGTGTCTAATGTAATTTTTTAACTTAGATGATGCTTGGATGGTTTGAACGCACTTCGCATTTTCTTTGCCATTATGCCATTGCCATTCCTTTTCACGCTTTGGAGGTCGGTCCTACCTAAATAAGTTATTAATTTACCAAACATAAACAAAAACGAATCTTTTTATTCTATGTACTAGCAAATTGATTAATATGTAGTTGTGTTCTGCCTACGTTACTAATTCAATAATACATACTAATTTTATTTCAGCTTTACTGGTTTCTTGGACAGCCCTTTTTCTAAATTTGTACCGTTGCCGCTATTTTTGGAAAATTATAATGACGTGACACTGGCAGAAATGTCCAAAGTAGACAATTGCCAAATATAAAAAAAAACTAGCAAATTGATTGTCACTGTCAGTGACATTGACAGGAGCGGGACATAGAGTCATAGACCATTGTTATGGATGCCCGCTTTTTGCGTCGAATCGATCTTCTGGATCGTAAATCAGAACCTAGTGAATCGATTATATTCGATCTCAAAATATCGTATCGCAATTATGTAAAAATAAATAAAAGTACACTACAGTATACAAATAATTATAGAACTCAAATCAGAAAATGCTAACTTACCCGACGATAAATTTAACAACATATCATAATATTATATTATTTTTTTACTAATTACAGGGTAGCGTTTGACCACAAGTCGCTTGATGTTTAAGGACGATGCGGTCGAAGATGGCGTCAAGCTACACCTGGACTGGGAACTGGCTCTCAAGTGAGGCTGCCGGAACACACCGATAGGTGTTTGGCGACAAATTCTTAACGAGAGGGTGGTAGCTAGCCAGGCGAGTACTAGAAAATACCCTACCACCAAGCTATGGTTTCATCACGATGTTTTCCTTCACCGAAAGCTCAAGCTCATTGCAGGATTGGAACCCACGTCCTACGGATCGCAAGCCGACGTCACTACCACTGAGCCATCATCGCCATAAAAATATTTCCTACTTTCATATATTATTGCTTTTGATTGATGTCACTCGTACTTAACTAAATAATCACATTCAATTTGTAAATGAGGCTTCATATAAATAGGTTCAGTGGTATAAGCGCGAAAGCGTAACAGACAGACAGAGTTACTTTTGCATTTATTATACATAATTATTAGAAGGAAAGTACCTACTTCCTTACTTGGGTACCACGAAAACAGAAGTTCATAGGAGACAGTATTTTGTTATATAGGTAGGTACATAAAAAACGATATATTTTAGCCAATAGTTTAAAGAATTTTGTATTTTTTTCTTGCATTTAACAATATAGTTTATGCATTGAGTAATAAGACTGCTTTGCCGATGCCGGTTGAATGTGTGCAAGCGTCGTGTTGCCGTCACGTTCACTACACCATTGCAAGCTTATTTGGCCGTAAAGTATGAAGCAATAGAAAGCAATAAAGGTCATTTTAGCGTGGGTTCCGAAAGTCGCAGAGAGTGGGTCGCTCTTCCTCCTTTTTGGAAATCGGTTAATTAAATAAATGGTATCTACTTTCTCTCAATCTTTTTGAAAACAAATCAAACGTAAGCATAAAAAAAATACATGGCTAGAAAAATTAAATAAAAGTAGGCTCAAGTATTAATATTGGGGTCAGGGTGCTCGATGAAATGAAACTCTTGAGTGACTCCTTTCCATAAACTTGTGGACTGTATATTTAGGTTCAGATACAACACTTTGAAGCAATACCATTAAAACAGGATTTCTCTTAGCTTAAGTACAATTTTTGTGTCGGCAACTAGTGCCAGGCACCAGTGGGTATGACGCGCCTCTCGTCCAATCAGAGCGTCGCATGGCGCGCGCGCGATCTATATCGCTGTCCCGCTCTTGCGGGAGGTGCGTCTCTTTCTAATCACAGGTCAGCACATCGTGACATTTTCTAACTAAGAATTTACTAATGATGCTATACATTTATACAGGTATACATAAAGGCTATGTAGTATAATCTGCTACTTATAATAATTAACAAAAATCGACCTAATAACAATTGACAAAATCGACTTATCTATCCGTAACAATTAAGCTGCGTCAGTTTACTCATAATTTCGACGCCTAGCGAATCCGAATGTAGTAGGACTCAATAACTAATATAGTTTAAAAAACTAAAAAAAACACTTTAAAACGCACTCAAAAATATAAAATAATGAAATTGACTTGTATTAGTTACGATATAATGGTTAATTCAAAAAGTGTGGAGCGCTTTTTGGTTGTGTGTACTTTTATTTACCTAGTAAAAGAAGCGCTCCACACTTTTTGAATTAACCATTATATCGTAACTAATACAAGTCAATTTCATTATTTTATATTTTTGAGTGCGTTTTAAAGTGTTTTTTTTAGTTTTTTAAACTATATATTTTTATTTTTTTACTTTTTAGTCTTTTGTTACCAAGTCCAATCTATCGGACTCATCAAAAGGAATCATATGAGCCCAAACTCGAGGGGTTTACTAGTAGCCACTGCAGAGATCTCCTACCCACCTTCTGGCTGCATCATCAGACCCTCGTCACCAAGTTCAATCTATTGGACTCATCAAGAAGAATCATATGAGCCCAAACACGAGGGGTTTACTAGTAGCCACTGCAGAGTTCCTCTACCCACCTTCCGGTTGCATCATCAGACCCTCGTCACCAAGTTCAATATATTGGACTCATCAAGACGATTCATATGAGCCCAAACACGAGGGGTTTACTAGTAGCCACTGCAGAGATGCCCAACCCACCTTCCGGTTGCATCATCAGACCCTCGTCACCAAGTCCAATCTATTGGACTCATCAAGACGATTCATATGAGCCCAAACACGAGGGGTTTACTAGTAGCCAGCGAAGAGATGCCCTACCCACCTTCCGATTGCATCATCAGATCAGGTCGATGATACCAAATTATTGCATTGTCACCGAGATTACATACACATACAAAGTTTCAAGTCGATACGACAATTAGAAGTGGGTGAAAATTGACTTCTAAGATTTGATTACATTGTTAGTTAGTTAGTTAGTTAGTTAGTTAGTTAGTTAGTTAGTTAGTTACAAGTCAAGCTAATAAAAGTGTTTTAAAAAAATAGATGCGCGGCAATTCGTTCTCGTGTACCTAACTACCTATGCGTCCGTAAAGAGCTACCCACTCTCTGCGACTTTCGGAACCCACGCTAAAATGACCTTTATTGCCTTAGTAATAAGACTGCTTTACTGAAAAATTCTGTTTGTTTACATTCCCAAAAACACCGACCGCGGCGAAGGCGGCTTATTTCAAAGGAAAAGCCGAACATATTATACAACGGCGATAGCATTTAACAACATATCTACTCTAACCCAGTTATAATAAGGTCTATTTTTCTTCTAATTATCCACTAGTCGACGCATATACAAAGGATACCGAATGCTTTTTTACCTACGACGAAATAGAACAGGATTCCTTGAAGAGCGACCTTCACCGAGCTGGTTAATGGTGAAAAGTATTCCATATCAAATTAAATAGGTGGGTATGCCAATAATTTTTTTGCAAATTGCAGTGCAGATTTTTTGGGATGGAGATAGCATACCTAATTATATACCTACCCTAGATTAACACATAGGCTACTTTTTATGACGGAAAAAGGTTCCTGTGGCATGACGGGAAGATACCTACGGGTGAAACCGCGGGGCACAACTAGTATTATAAATGCGAAAGTTTGTGTGTGTGTGTGTGAATGTTTGTTATTATAATACCACGTATCACCATAACTTCTACACCGATTTTGATGAAATTCAAAATCTAGATAATTTAGGTATTGGATTAACACATGGGCTAATCTAATTATGAACAATAACCCTGAATGGGGTTAAATAGGAACAGAAAGATAGTTTTGTTTCTTCCCGTAAAACTACTAATTGAAATTAGATGAATTTGTTATCGCTACCTACCATAACCGTACCTACCGGTTGTTTTTGTTTCTAAAATTATATTTGGAGAACGAACGAAAACAGTTCTTTGCAAATTGTTAGCAAGCCCTTGGTCTTGGCTCTCAGTACAGGATCTAACCGGTTATTACCTACTCTCTCTGCGACTTTCAGAGCCCACGCTAAAATGACCTTTATTGCTTTTTATTGCTTCATACCTTACGGCCAGATTCGCTTGTAATGGTGTAGCGCACGAAACGGCAACACGACGCTCGAACAAGTTTTGGAAATAATTTTGAAATTTTTGGCGGCGAATCAGTTTTTTGCTTTTTGCACTGAAACTACTGGGTCTATGGTGTTCAAAATTTTGTTGTCAAAGTGAAAAGTTATGACCTACATTTTGAGCTATTAAACGAAACTCTACCTTTACGCGTTTCAGAGATACAGGTGTGCGAGCTGGGGACCCGTGTCGCCGGCTCGCACACTTGTTTTAGCTCATATCTCAATAAGTATCCTATGTAGAGACTTGAAACTTTCCCAGCCAAGGTATTTATTTATACAACCTTGTTTGAGCTATTCAGCGAAACTCTATCTTCACGCGTTTTAGAGATACAGATGTGCGAGCTGGTGACACGGGTCGCCGGCTTACACAGTTGTTATAGCTCATAGCTCAAAAAGTATTCTAGCTAGAACCTTAATTTTTTTATTTTATTTGGCAATCATTTTTTCCTCAAATTTTGAGCTATAATACTTCACCGTAGCCTCATTCGTTCCGAAGATACAGATGTGCGAGCTGATGACCCGTGTCGTCGGCTGACACACTGTTTATGGATCATAAAATCGAAGGCTTTTTGGCACCTAAATTAGGAGTTGAAACAGTGAGGCAGTCAAATCGACACTGAAAGTTGTCATATGTAGATTTCACTTTTTCGCATTGAGGAAGCTGTAGACATTCACACCGCCTCGTGAACCGCACGCATTTCGAGCGCGTCTCAATATCGTCTTAGAAGTTCTTCCAACTCCCGTTTTCTCCTATACTTCGTGTTATGTATGTTTTATGTGTTGACTTTTCTCTAATAAACGTGTTAGAACCAATATACGTCTATTACATAAGTAAATAAATAAATATCGGGGACAATTGCACACAAATTGACCTAGCCCCAAATTAAGCTCGAAACTTGTGTTATGGGTACTAGACAACGAAAAACATACTTATATAGAGAAATAAATAATTATGTACTTATCCTAATATAAATAGAAATATCCAAGACTCAGGTACGAATATTCGTGCTCATCACACATAATATATTAAAATAAATGTAATGTTAATCCTTTATTAGCCCTAAGGAACATTTAAGACTGTGAGCAATGTAAAATAAAATAAATTAATGTCAACTGAGTGAGACCAAAATCATATTGATGATTAATTCTTTATCACCCACATAAAACAATTTAGAATGAAATTGGTTGCTGAAATGTTCTTAAAAACTTCTCGAAATAGAATTGAAGAAAACAAAGATATCAGTTTCTAATACAAAAAGCTCTTCGTTTCAAGTGAATTAATGATCTCTATACTTCACTGTAGAGCGCTCCGTAGAGCTTGGCGGAGCAATTAGATTTGTAATGTGGGTAGATCGGGATTTTTATTCTGTCTTTAACTATTTTCTCCACATTTGTTCCCCACTTCTTCTATTATAAATTTTGTACAAAGAAGCGATGATGGCCGATTGGTTAGGTAGGACGTTAGCTTGCAATCAGTATAGGTCGTGGTTCAGAAGCTTGAGCTTTCTGAGCTGCGTTTTCTAGTGAATCTGTCGTTAGGAATCTGTCGCCAAGTACCTATCACACGGAGAAAAAAGACCTTCCGAAATACCGTTTTCCTTCTGAGTCAAAAGGGAAGGAATTGTGATTTAGAAGGAAAACTAAGGTAAAATAAGGAAGGAATCGGTCTTGGAATGTAAGACTCAGAAGGAAAGTCAGATTATTTTTCTCAGTGCAGTGTGTTCCGGTAGTCTCACTTATGAGATCCAGTTTCCAATCCAGGTGTAGCGTTGCACTACCTCCGACCACGTCACACTTTAAAATATATATATTTTGAACCTAAATCTAGCTAGATACACATGTTCCAACCTCCTTACGCCGGGAAAAGAACAGCGAAGAAACGTCTTGCAGGTAACTTTTGGGCTCACTGCAATTCTAAACTTTTTGTCATCTAAAGACTCGTGATTTTTTATAATGAGCGTTGTTTATAAAATTTGTTTTATATAAACATCACAACCACTTTCTATGATTTTCTACAGCTTACCTAGTTCTTAACCTGTCTTACCCTAGCGACTTTGTGTTACCTATTTATTGTTTGTCCAAATAACCCCAACTTTGTTTAGGAACAAAATTTATTTTTGTGTTTACTCAGTTTTTCAAACAATGTGCCCTCGAAGTAATGTCACAGAGCAACCAGCTAGACAGAAAACTAGTTCGTGCAATTTGAAAATCAAATCGAAAATTCATATTTAGTTTATTTTGCTTTCAAAATTACAAAGATCTGGGAGTCCACACGTGACCAGAATGCTGGCCTATATTTCGGACAAAGAATAAGCCTCGCCATCCAGCGAGGTAATGCCGCCAGCATTCTGGGCACGTGACCAGACAACAAGGATCGTTTGAACTATCTTTAGACTTTCTTTAGTTAGTTCAAACGATACAATAATAATATGTGCCTTTAAAATATATAAACGTATAATTATAAATAATTGTAACTTTTTTTTTAGTTTAAATTCTTATGTTTGATAGTTTTACTTTGATGATTTGAATAATATACTATTTTCTTTACTTTTATATATATTTCCTTACTCTTGCGAGAGTCAAAAGGCACCACCGACCACAGCATCGTTTAGAAACGCGAGGAATGGTGGCTAAATAAAATAAAAAACTTTCATTTTTACACGTATTAAATCAAATTGATGCTAACTTGTGATTATAACTTCTAACTTCTTTTTGAGAGCCAGTTCCCAATCCAGGTAGCGTGACGCCACCTTCGACCACATCGCCATTTAACATCAGGTGACTTGTAGTCAAACGCTACTCTGTAAGTAATAAACAAAAATTAAATAACAATTTTTCGACTGCAATAGTAGCTTAGGCAAAAGCTGGTAAAAAAAAAACTTTGTTTACTGAAGAAAATTTTATGATTTGATTTGATTTGAATAAAAATAAGTATAATGAAGTTTGCTAACTGTCTTTCCTGATACTACGTCTAAACAAGGAAATAAGAATTCCTCACTCGACCGGAAAGGGAAACTTATCTAAAGTTCGACATTGCATCCCCTGATTGAAGCCGCGATGAGTCGGCATGGAAGCCTTTAAATCGAATGTTTGAGAGAGTAAACGAAGTAATGAAATCTTTGATGAAAGGAGAGCGATTTGCAAGACCTGTCACGCGTCGGTTTTGTTGTTTTAATTTACAGACCGCGTCTTCTTTTTGTGTTTGTCCACTCCTAGATAAAGGCTTCTCACACTACTGAGCCCTATCTTTGGACCTCTGACACTCACACACACACATATTACACGTACGATAACATACACTTCACTACTGGAGGCTTCTCAAAGGCTTCTCCTAAGAATCGCCACAGAGCCCTGTCTTTTTCTCTTTTATATTACACACGCCTACCATTCATACAAAAAAACATTTGATTACATACACAACACACAAATTGATGTTTTTGTATTTTTTCATAGTGCTTAAGGGTTTATACTTACTTACTCTTAAATTATTTACAAATTACAAAATTATTTTTATTGTATACCTAATTGGAACGATGTTGGATTATCATAATAAACAATTCATCATCAGTCTGTATCAGTCCACTGCTGGACATAGGCCTCTTCCATTGATACGCCACTGAGCCCGGTCTTCAAGCTTCAAGCGCAAGTCGTCGTTCCATCTAGTCGCAGGGCGTCCTACACTACGTTTGCCAAGTCGCGGTCTCCACTCAAGAACACGTCTACCCCAACGAATTGTAACAAAAATAATTAATTTATAGATTACAATTTTTTATCAGCCATGACAAAAAAAAAACACAAAGCATAGCTTGTCCAGTTAGTTGCCACAGATAAACCAGGATAATGGAGCATTTACACGAGGTCTATTGTTGTGGGAAATTGAGCCAGTGGAAAAGTGGCTTGAAATGGATTGAGGAAAATCCATTGCTCTGTATTGCCTCTATTCATACAATGCCTTTGATAAATTTGCCCTGTAGTTTGTCTCCATAATTGGCTTCGTGCAAAGCCGGTGGATGCAAATGGCTTATAACCGTTCATGGTGGAAGATTATGAAATGGTCCATAAGTAACACTGAGGTCGTCACTTGAACAGGTGACAGTTTAGTCGCATTTTTATCTTCGCGTTACGGTAGGAATGAAAGTTAGGTTTTACTATTTACTGTGCAATGGTTGGCCGCAATTCACCTAATGTTAAGTGACGATGTAGTGATGATGTTGAAAGTGGTACTACGCTACACTGGCTCTAAAATGGTGCTGCCGGAGCACACCGAGAGGTGCTTAGCGACACATTCTTAACTTACGAGATAGAGATAGACATGATGGCCAGTAAGCCAGGCGAACCATAGAAAATGCCCTACCAAGCTATGATTTTATCACGATGTTTAGCTATAGCAATAGCTTCATTACGGATATCAGGTGCAAAACTAGCCTCCGAGCGACCTGACAACTTTCTGAACACGAAGAAGAAAGTAAGAATGACACAAAAGAAGAAAATCTACACATCATCATCATCATCATCAACCCGTATCAACCTACTGCTGGACATAGACATCTTCCAAGGTACGCCACAGAGTCTGGTCTTCAGCTCTTCTCATCTAACTACTGCCAGCCACTCGGCGCAAGTCAGCGCTCCACCTTGTCGCAGGGCGTCCACCACTACGTTCCTCAGAACTTAGCATGTTTGACGTATTGTGTTTTGGCGTATGCTGTAAGCAATATTGCATTTTATGAATAAATTGAAATTGCCAAGTTCTAAGCGGTAGTTGGTATTCTAAGAAATAATTATCTTCAATCTCAATCGCGAAAGGTTTTCCTTAATTGAGGAAACATTCGTTTAATGAGTTGTTCACCTTTGAACATCAAACAGTCGTTCGTCGAAGATCCAGCGTTTATTTCTCTTTGTCTTATAGACTAAATTATTTCAAGTCGCTTTTCATTAAGAAAGAGTAGGTACTATTTAATATCAATCTCCATAAAAAACCAATAACAACAATACATTAACATTTAACTGTACTTTGTCACAATAAAGTACCTATATCCAAAGCTCATGCTTCTATCCTCAAAAAAATATTCATCTTATGCAGACAGAGTAACAAACTGCTCACTACTTTTATAGTTGACTCAATTCAGTATGAGAAAACGGATTATCCTACCGAATAAGATCACATTATTACGGTACCTACCGATCACTAACAGGGGAAACGGGGATTGTATTCAAAGAGAAAAATTACCTAATAATACCTATAATATTACTATGAGGTAAACGCAGATATCGTACGGATAGAAAATTGCTTTTACAGGGTTCTGTCTATCTCCATTTGGGACGTGAGCTCCATGATAAGAGGTAGCGATTTAAACGTTTTTAAATAATATCAGGTTATCATAGGATTAAAAAAAAAATAGTTTTTATATTATATCAGCTTAATGACGACCACTGCTGTCGGAAATTCTCCCCCGTGAATGCCACAATGTACGACGATAAGCCATTTGCGTCCATCGGCTCCGTTCGTTCACATGACTGCGGTTCAACTAGAGAAGGGCCAACCTACAAAACGTCTTTCGTGTGTGATTACCATATGAGAACCTTTCTTTTCATCGGTTATCGGTTCATGAAGCAATATAGCTTGACCATCTACACCTAAATTTCATATTATGTTAGTGGTTTTTGTTCTTTATTTAATTTACGACGCGGTAGCCGAGTTGGTAGTGTCCTAGCCTGCGAAGCTAGCGGTCCCGGGTTCGAATCCCGGTAAGGGCAAATATATGTGTGATGAGCACGAATATTTGTACCTGAGTCTTGGATATTTCTATCTATATAAGTATTTATTTCATTATATAAGTATGTATATCGTTGTCTAGTACCCATAACACAAGTTTCGGGCTTAATTTGGGGCTAGATCAATTTGTGTGCAATTGTGTGCAATTTCATCGTCACAGATAAAAATACAAGAAATGTCGTTGATTTTATCTGCGATAGTGACATAGGGAATAACAGTTATATTTGGCGTTTGTGAATGAGAATCAAAAGGTGAATAAAACAAGTCAATATGGGTAAACATATGCATTAAATATTTTTATTTTGTTTACCTACTTAAGTCTTTTTAGGGTTCCGTACACAAAGGGTAAAATGGGACCCTATTACTTAGACTTTGCCGTTCGTGCGTTTCGTATGTCTGTCACCAGACCCATACAGTTTTTGTAGAAAATAGTACGGAATTCTTTGTGCGCGAGTCCGACTCGCACTTGGCCGGTTTTAGATTTTTTTATTTTGACTGTAACTCTCACATTCACACAACTTCTTAAATTTTCCTTTCCTTTCTTTACATTCACACAACATCTTCAATTCTTTCCTTTCCGCTGGCTCCCCCGCTGTCGCGTCGCTCATGAACAAACCACGACCCCAACACTAGATTCCCCAGTAGGCACGTGCATAATAAATGCCTACGGAATATCGCGTTTGGCAAAGCAGCCGAATGTTGCCGAATTGTACGTTTTATTCTCGATCTGAGGGTGGATCAGCAGTTATTCTCACCTTTGGTTTTATTATTCGCTCTTGAATTGAGATCATGTATAAAGCTTTTTCTTCGATTACAAGGTTGCGGTGAAAATTCAGGATCATTGACATTGTGAATACATAATATCAATGTCAGCAATACGGACCCAGGGCGGGTCACTAGTATACAAAGTAAACCATCTAGTAAATCCTATTAATGATATAAATGCGAATGTGTGTGTGTGTGTGTGTGTGTGTGTGTGCGTGTGCGTGTGTGTGTAAATGTTTGTTACCACGTATCACTGTAACTACTATACCAATGTTAATGAAATTGGGAATGGAAATAGCTTATACCCTGGACTAAGACATAGGCTTTTTTATGCCAGAAAAAGGTTCTTGCGGGATAAAGGCAAGACGCGGGTAAAACCGCGGGGTGCAACTAGTGATTTAATATCCTAAATAGACTAGATAGCTTTTTCTTGCAAACTTTCGTATACAATCTAGATTTCCATAACAATCTGCATTTCATTCAGACGATATCTGTACAAACAAACCCATGGCATGTATGTAGATTGATATGAATATAAACCAACGCTGGAAGTGTTTCCAAGGGCATTGGATTCGGCACATAATACTATTGGATACTAGCAGTGCCCTGCGGTTGCACCCACGGTTTTCTTATTTAAATACCTTCATTATCAGCCTTTCACGTTCCCACTTACACGGAAAAAAATTACCTTCTGAAATACCGTTTTCCATCTGAATCAAAAGGGAAAGATTTGTGATTCAGAACGAAATTTAAAGTAAAAAAAGGAAGAAATCGGTCTCGGAAGGTAAGACTCAGAAGGAAAGTCCGAATTTTTTTCCCAATGTATTTAGTGGTTTGGGCTGTGCGTTGATAGATCACTATGGTCTATGTCAGTCAGTCACCTTTGAGTTATATATATTTAGATTTTAAGGTTTAGTTAGGTGTTTTTATTTTGTTATTTATATTCTATTTATATTTATATTATATTTATTAGATTTTTTATTTTTTTATTTGTATTTTTGACACGAATTTATTTTTTAAAAACAAATCTCGACAAACAAAAACAACCAAAACAATTAACTTAACAAAATGCAAAAACTGGATGACATCTTCAATTAATAAAAAAAACGTCAGGTAGGAGGTGTTGCCTCGACGACGGTCGGTGGAGAAGTGGGTCGAAAGCGCGTCCGCACCGCTATATTTGCTCGGGCGCTCGGCTCGCGCCAACAATATTATATTATTTATATTTTATTTATATTACTTCTCTTTTATCAATAACCAAAACAAGGTTTTAATTCAATTTAGGTTATATTCTAAAGAAATGTTACGAGTAATCATTGAAGTTAATTTAATTGAAAATAACGATAATGTATAGGCATCAAAATAATTCACTACATTTCCGATATTTAATCAACCAAATGTGGGGAAAATGCATGTTCAACAAAATTCTAAGTAAATCACAACAAAATGTTTTAAAGCTATATTCCGTGGGTTGTAGTCTGATAAAAGCTGGTCGTAATGGATTAAAAATCTTTTGTGTGGAAGCCAAAAGTTGTGTTCCGGGAGCTATGATTTTGTTTGTACGCTGTCTTGATATTTTTATTAGTATATATTTTGTACTTGCTGTTCCCTGCGGTTTCACCCGCGTGGGCTACAGTTTATCGCGATGAAAAGTATTCTATGTCCTTCCCCAGGGCTCAAACTATTTCTATACCAAATTATTTCTAACCGTGGGTTAAAAAATAGCAATTTTCTTACGGATCCCTATTTTTTTTGGAAATAAAATATAGCCTTCCTCGATAAATGGACTATCCAACACTGAAAGAATTTTTCAAATCGGATCAGTAGTTCCTGAGATTAGCGCGTTAAAACAAACAAACAAACAAACTCTGCAGCTTTATAATATTAGTATAGATTGTTGGTACGGTCAACCACAAAAGTCACTGAACTCATTTCTTATTCAATTAAAATGGCCGTAATCTGGCGCGTAATTATAAAATTGGCCGTGTCGTGATGAGAATCTTTTATCACTAACTGTACCTGAGACTTTTTGCAATGATTTGATTTTTGGCGTCTTTACAATTGATGATTTTTCTTATTAATATTTAGCTGTAGCTTTTCCACAGAATATTAAATTATAGCAACAAGCAATGTGAAAAATCTGAACTAAATAATATAATTATTACCTATTTAATGTTTATTCGTGGCATATTGCAGCGTCCCGGTAGTCTCATTTGAGAGCCAGTTTCTAATCCAGACAAAGCGTAGCATCATTTTTCACCACATCGTCATTTAACATCAGATGACTTCTGGTCAAGCGCTATAAATTCAGAAGCAAAAACTTTTTATTACACGACTCTATTTTGCGATTTCTAACCTTAAAGAGCAAAATGTCTTCATCCCAAATTGACCCCTTTAAAGGAAGCCTATCAATACAAACCTAACAACCCAATATTAAAGTAAAGTTGACTTAAAGAAGCTTAAGTGAATTCAACTAGAAAAGTGGGTAGTTGTTTATCTCGGCACTTCACCCGCTGCTCTCATCCATCCCACTAATGCACCCTCTTCTCGGAAGAACCGAGAATTCCGCTCCGAGATGTTATACTTGGAAACCTTTATTTTTGTGTAACGAAAACGTTAAAAAAGATCGCCAAAATAATCTCCAGGTGGTACTTTCAAAAAATTGCCTGTAAAGGCCCTTCGGGTATTGTGTTTCTTAATAAATATGCTTTTTTGTATAAAGTTTCTATTTGTGACTTGGCAAACGTAGGACGCCCTGCAACTAGGTGGAGCGATGAATTGAGCTCAGTGGCTGCCATTAGTTGAATGAAAAGAGCTGAAGACTGAGCTCAGTGTCCAGCAGTGGACTGATACAGGCGGATGATGATGATATCCTATTATGGCTAATAAGTAATTAAGATATTATAGCTTAAATTACTAAGTAGAGAAAAACTAAGAATTGTATCTGTTATGGGGAAGGCGCATTGATTAGGTGTTGAACAATGCCGATGGTATTATCAAATATTTTATCTCTACAATATAATAATAAGTCGGGTTTTCCTTCCTGACGCTATAACTCCAGAACGCACGAACCGATTTCCACGGTTTTGCATTCGTTGGAAAGGTCTCGGGCTCCGTGAGGTTTATAGCAAAGAAAATTCAGGAAAAATTGCAACAGAAAAGCGGGAAAATCTTTTTTCACATTCAGCGCCATCTCTGATACATGTACTACGCCGTATTCTTCAACAAATGATTATTTGCAATTACAGATACAAGGACAAATTTATCATTTGCATGGTTCAAAAAAAAATTCTTCTTCTTTTAATCACCGAAATGTTACATAAAACGAAGCCATCTGGTGGCGAAACGGAGTTCGCCGGGTTTGCTAGTTATTTATAGATTAAAAAATTACACTTTGTTTTTAATGTATATCTCTGAATGAAAGCCTGTGTCTTAGCAGTGGGAGGTTGTAGGCGAATGATAAGCAAGTAGCAACTTAATATACATGAACATTGCAAACTTACGTGAGAGAATCAGTGTGACCCAGCTAGAAAACAAATAAAAATAAAAACTTTTATTAGTATCTGAAACATATTATATCAACTCCCTTTGTTTAGTTATTTCCACATTTCCAACTCAAATTGTGTTCTTTATCGTACATAATATACGAGTATAAGCCCGCAGACTAAAAGACTTCGATACTTTAATCAAGAAACCAATTGATACTTCGATGATCAAAGAAATGCCTGCCAAAGGATCCGTTTAGGGTATTTTGTATCAGAAAGTGGAATTGCGTACAAAACTTGGTTTTCTTTGTGTGAAATAAATAAGAGGTATGAAGGTAAAGGTATTATTTTACGACGTGTTGACGTTACAATCCGAAATGAGGAAATTCACCAAAGAACCAATGTCACCGACATATACATCTTGCAAGTTGAAGTGGCAATGGGCAGGCCACATCGCTCGACGAACCGATAACCGATGGGGAAGAAAGTCTCTCGAGTGGAAACCACGAACCGGAAGACGTTCTATAGGTAGGTCCCCCACTAGGTGAACCAACGACATTATAAGAGTCGCAGGGAGCCGATGGACGCAAATGGCTAATAGCCATTAATGGTGGCGTTCAAGCCCTATGTCCAGCAGTGGATTTCTTCCGGCTAATGATGACCATGATTTTGGTTAAAATTAAAGTGCCATGTTTTTCCGTTTTGAGAGGTCTGCTATCGCAGCAGTGGGAACGTAATGCTGATGATCAGTTTGAGCAAATTAGTATAAACTTAATTAACATGAAATCAATTTAAAAATGGTATATCTAGTATCTACTTTTTCGTACTTTTCCCATCACTTACTCTAGGCCCATTGTACGCTCAGTGGCGTACAGTTTAATTGAAAGTATTGAGTTTCTAGATACTGTTTGTTTATTCATAGTTTGAATATACATAGATATAGGTTTACTAGGTACAAACTAGTATAGTTGTGGCCGTGGATTGCTAGAATGTCGGCGCACACGCAGCACGTTGGTGACCACGGGACGCAAACCCCCTTCGCCCACCCCACATCCCGCGCAGCCTTTTTTTCTAATTCGGGGAAATGCACTTACGCACTAACCCCTCCAGTACAATGCCCCCCCCCCCCCCCCCAAAGGGAAGGGCTCAGAGATGTGGGACTCGCCCTTACTCAAGGCTACGTAAAGTTGGCTACCTTATCGTTACGCATAGTGTGCGTGAACACCCATCTAGGCAAAGCGTGGAGTCAGCGTCGTCATTTATAATCTGTCAAATTGAAATCAAATCATATCAAATATTTATTAATATCTCCTCACAAATAGAAAAATAAAAATAGGTACTTGTCAATTAGGAGTAACAAGACAAAATCGAATTTTATGAGAAGCTGAGGTCTGAAATAGGTTTATCTGTAATTGTAATTTAATGCCTTCTTCTAAGAAAAAAAAAGCGAATGACGTGGAATATAATAATTGTAAAGATTCATAATTTTTTTTGAATAAAAATTGGTAATATTCAATAGCAATAAATCGCTACTTTTCAATTCACTAAAGCGGCTAATAAAAGTGCCACGGTTGAGGTGTTATCAATATCATCAGCTTACGTTCCCACTACTAAAACTCTGGCTTTCTCTCAGAGAGAGATAGACAGAGTATGGGCGGTTATCTACAACGCTGGCCCAGTGCGGGTTGGTATATGTGGTATGCCCTTGAGTGTTGTGATTCTTAGACATGCCAAATTCCTCACGATGTTATCCGTCACCGTTTTGAGCATGGTGAATTCACACATAACTTATTAAGTCATAGACGTGGGCTGAGAGGATTTGTACTCGGTAATGGCACCTTTTAGGTAAGGAATACGCGTTACTTTTTGGCCACCAACGGTTGAGGTTTTGATTGCCACTAATGGCCATGTTTAAATATGGCGCAAGTATTTGTCCCATATTTTAGTATTAGGGATAGATAGATAACGCTTTATTGCTTCACCATAATAACAGAAAAAAAGAACAACCTATAAAAAACTTAGAGCTAGTGTTACATGGGGCGATCTTATCGCTTAGAGCGATTTCTACCAGACAAACTTTGGATAGACGGAGATAGTAAGAAATAAAATGCGATGAGTGATGTAAAATTATGTACCTACATAAAAGTTTATATATACAGTAAAATAATTCAATTTATGAAAATAAATAATTATATTTTATTTCATAATAATAAGGATCCCCGACCCACATAGTTTTTGATACCTTCTATACAGTAAATTCTAGTTAGGTTCAGAGCTATGTAAATAATTATGTGGGCGTTATTATAATTAGTAAAATTTGATTTAGAAACGGTATATTTACGATGTTTTTGTTTTTATTTGAGTTCTCAAATAAATGAAATACCAAGGACTCAAACAAATTCATATTATTCTGTTTGGAAACTAAATTAGGCTGATGATGTTCAACCTTTTTACTAGACCCGTGTGGTCTAAGTGTTTCATTGCAGGTGTAGGTCAACAACAAGGGTTTGGGGTAAATGAAGTCGCTAAAAATGGACAAAGAAGGCAAGTGATGACGCTCAGTGATTTATGCGGGTACACCGTTTAGGGGCCTTTGTTATGTTGTCGTGGTTGAATTGAATGGATACTGCAGGGAATTTGGTTGAGAATGGTTTTGGAAAACCTTTGAAGGTTCAACGCTCATGTTCTGTACTAGTTGCGCTCCGTAGTTTCACCTGCATCTTCCCGTTCACAGGAACCTTTTGCCGGGATAAAAAACCTATGTATTAATACAGGGTATAAGCTATCTCCATTCCAAATTTCAAACGAATCCGTTCTGTAGTTTTTGTGTGAAAGAGTAACAAACATCCATCCATCCATCCTTACTCACAAACTTTCACGTTAATAATAATTCAAGTAGGATTTTTGAATGATGACTAGGTTTTATTCTAGGCAGGTGGGAATGTAGGTAAGGTCATGATGGTAATTAATCAAGTTTATGATTCTTTATTAGGTTTCTATAAATTAGATATGGTCACCGACATTGCTCAATGGATTAGCAAGCTTTAGTGGCAGAGGGCTGGTCATGTAAGCCGTAGGGTAAGGTGTGAAGGGGTTAGAGGGTGTCTTGTAATTTCTACAATTTTTTATTTATTTCTTTTTTATTTTTTATGTTCATTATGTTTTAATTTTCATTGTATTAAGTTGACATTGTGTATTACTTTGATTTAATTTAATTTGACTTAACTTTTATGAAATTAATGTAATTGGCTTTGCCGTATTAATTTATTAAAGTAAATAAATATTAATTTGAAATGGGAAGCTCATAAGATATTTACAAAAATATATCATGAAAACGCATACAGCATATTTAATTTGATAAAATCTCTTGCATATAATTCATTTAAAATAAAACTTACAAAAGATGCAGAAGTCCTATTCTTTTGAACCAAATCAGCTCCGATAAGGTCGTCCCTCAGAGACTAATTACGAACTTTGGATTGATCCAGATAAAAGTTTATAAGTCCATATTGTCGCTTCTACTTAGCGGTGAACGTTTTGTCGTATTTACTTCAACCGAGAGTTCTTTTGAGACATTCGATTGAAGTTTTTTTTGGATTGAAGTTACGATTCTATTAGGTAAAAGCCTGTTTGTAAAGTTTGATGGTGTAGGTGTGATTTTGTAAAGCGAAAATAAAATTAGATGAAAATAGTTGCGCCATGCGGTTTTACCCGCGTCTACCCGTTACCTCACAAAAAGAAGCCTTTGTGTTAATCCAGGTTATAAGCTACCTTTTTTTTACTATTTACAGGGTAGCGTTTGACCACACGTCACCTGATGCTAAGTGACGATGTGGTCGATGATGGCGCCACGCTACACCTGAACTGGGAACTGGCTCTCAAGTGACCTCCATTCCGAATATCATCAAAATCGGTTTAGTAGTTACGTGGTAACAAGTTCCTGTGGGATAACGGGAAGACGCGGGTGAAACCATGGAGTGCAACTAGTTGCCAAATAAAGTTTTGTATTGTAAGTGTTCTTTTCTAAACGTAAAGATTTTAAAATATTGGGAGGTCTTGCTTAGAGCTGTTTCTTCCAGACGACCTTAGAGTGGATAAAAGTAGATATAATATGTACTACATCAAAATTGATGGAAAGATCATAAGATTGCCATAAAATAAGTGCAATCGTAGACATTCTGCTACATATATAATTATTATAATTAAACGGGTTAATGAGTAAAATTGCAATATTTAAGTAAGGGCATTAAGTTACTATGAATTCTAATTGTAACAGGTTTTTAAAAGTTATATTGTGACACTAGCTGTTCCCCGCGGTTTCACCCGCGTGGGCTACAGCTTTATGCATGCAAAGTCTCAGCCCAATCGGTTTAAGAACTGCTAAAGTTTCATACAAATTTTCATCCCCTATTTCATCCCCTTGGGGGTAGAATTAATCAAAATCCTTTCTTAGCGGATGCCTACGTCATAACATCTACCTGCACGCCAAATTTCAGCCCGATCCGTCCAGTGGTTTGGGCTGTGCGTTGATAGATCACTATGTCAGTCAGTCACCTTTGAGTTATACTCGTATATACATATTTAGATAAGACGTATTGTTCGTTAACAGTACTTAAACATAACGAGGGATACGATGCAAAAAAAACCTAGTGATTATTAAAACAGAACTTTTAAAACCCTTGTCACTTAGTATAGATCGATTGACAGCCCCATTCAAAGCTCGTTCTGGGTCGGAAATTATGAAAACTCCAAATTGCTGTCAAGAAAGGGTTAGTAAAGAAAAATGGTTTTAATAAAATTGAAAGGTTGTCAGGCGTTTGCATTGACCTTCGAAGCAATGCCTTAAATCTCCCGAACTAGTTTAATCTTACTAATATTATGAACGTGAAAGTTTAATAATAATAATGATAATAATGCCCGCACAATCACATACATAGGCTCTGACCCCTAACTAGGTTTCCCTGTATCTAGGCTATCGGAAACTACGAGGATCGGGGATCCACAACACCCAGACACAGAACAAATACTTGCGCTTTTTTTTTTATTTGCACAAATATTTGTCCTGCAGCGGGAATCGAACCCGCGACCTTACGCTTCGCAGTCGGCTATCCGCCCATTGCGCCACATCGGTCGTCTGTGAGTATGGATGGATGGATGGATGTGTGTTATTCTTTTACGCAAAAACTACCAAACGGATTTGAGTAAAATTTGGAATGGAGATAGCTTATATCCTGAATTATTACAAAGGCTACTTTTTATCCCTGAAAAAGGTTCCTGCGGGATAACGGGAAGACGCGAGTGAAACCGTAGGGTGCAGCTAGTATACCTATGTATGTGCAGTTTTTTGATCAATCTCTCAGATTACTTCTTCGAATGATGTAATAGTTTGAAAAAGCTTTCTGAGCGCTTAGAAGATCACGTTTATTTCTCCTTATCTAAGTTTGGATCCAAGCATTTAGATTTACAATTTATATGCCGATTGATCTATTTGGACAACCCTAAATGGACCAAGCTTACTCAGCTTAGCTTAATAATTATATTAAGTTAGTTTGTAGTTAGTCTACAGACATGCAACGTAAATCGTAGGTAGTCTACGACATCTGTAGCTTGTAGCGACGCTCTACGCGGAGTAGTACATGCTACAATCCTACTAATATTACAAATTTGTATGGGTGTGTGTGTGTGTGTATGTGTGTGTGTGTAAGTGAATGTATGTCACCATATATCACCGTAACTATTTAACCGACTTCGAATGAAATTTGAAATCATAGCGATGAGGGCTCAGTAGTAGTGACGTCGGCTTGCGATCTGTAGGTTTGAATCCTAGAATGAACTTGAGCTTTCGGCAAAGGAAAACATCGTGATGAATTCATAGCTTCGTGGTAGGGTATTTTCTAGTAATTGCTTGGCTAGTTACCAACCTCTTGTTAAGAATCTGTCGCCGTGCACCTATCGGTGTGTTCCGGCAGCCTCACTTGAGAGACAGTTCCCAGTCCAGGTGTAGCGTGGCGCCATCTTCGACCACATCGTCACTTAACATCAGGTGACTTGTGGTCAAACGCTACCCTGTTAACACAAAAAAAAATGAAGATAGCTATAATCTGGATTACACATTCTATCACGGAAAAAGGCTGGGATGATGCGGGTGAAACCGCGGGGCGGCACTAGTAGCTAATATCAAACAAGAAGAAACTAAAAAACCTTTTAACGACCTCCCCAGACGTTTCGGAAACCCAGTTTTTTGCACAGACCATAACGTCAAAGGGTCTATGTATAATTTAAGGACACGATCTGATACGAAGGGCGACGCCATAAATCTGGCCGAATATTCGGCATTAAAATATGGTTTGTGTGATAGTGCGCGGTGACCCGAGGTCAATCTGGAATGGCGCTGGTATATTGTTTGCATATAACTTGGAGGTCAAATATGTATTAAAAGCTCTTGAATGCTAGGTGACTGAGTGAAATAATGCTTTTTGACAAAGTCTGTATATTTGTTGGTTTGTTTGTTGACTAAATATTTTACAATCAATTTTAAATTTTATTAACAATAACAAATTATTTAAAACATAGCTTAGAACTAAATGACGATAGTTTTATTTAAAACTAGCTGTTCCTCGCGGTTTCACTACAGTTTATTGCAAAATCCTTTCTTAGCGGATGCCTACGTCATAACATCTATCTGCATGCCAAATTTCAGCCCGATTTGGGCTGTGCGTTGATAGATCACTATGTCAGTCAGTCATCAGTCAGTCACCTTTGAGTTATATAGATATAAAAGCAGTGAATGTTTTTTTTTGGATTTATTCTGCACCGATTTTTAAAACGAACTAATATAATAAAAAAACACAGTAAACACTCCATACCTCTGTTCTTTAAAGATAAGAAACGCTCGACAGGTAACTTTTAGAGCAGGAATACATTTACAATTTTTTTCTTTAGTACTGATTTCATGGAGCAAGTCTTTTATTTAAAGGGAAGGGCAAATAGAATTATGTGTGATGAGCACGAATATTTGTACCTGAGTCATGGACATTTCTATCTATATAAGTATTTATTTCTCTATATCATCATCATCATCATCATTATCAGCCTTCCACGTTCCCACTGCTGGGACTCTGGCCTTCTCTCAGAGAGAGAGTATGGGCTATAATCTACCACGCTGGCCCAGTGCGGGTTGGTAGATGTCACATGCCCTTGAAAATGTTGCAGTTCTTGGGCATGCCGGTTTCCTCACGATGTTTTCCTTCACCGTTTTGAGCGATGGCAAATCCGCACATAACTTATTAAGTCATAGGTGCGGGGCCGAGAGGATTCAAACTCGGTGTCGGCGTCTTGTAAGTCGCACGCCAAACCGTTCGGCCACCATCGCTCTCTCTATATAAGAATGTATATCTATGTATATCGGGCTAGGTCAATTTGTGTGCAATTGTCCCCGATATTTTTATTTATTATATTAGGTACTGGATTATTGAAACTAACCTTTATGTCACAATGCTAAACAAATAATTTGCAGAACAATCTCTAATATATAAAATTCTCGTGTCACAGTTTTCGTTGCCATACTCCTCCGAAACGGCTTGACCGATTTTGATGAAATTTTGTGTGCATATCGGGAAGGTCTGAGAATCGGCCAACATCTATTTTTTATATTAATTTTTTATCGAGTTAAATGTAGTCCACGCGGGTGAAACCGCGGGGGGCAGCTAGTTAATAATATAATTAATGCGCGATGTCACTGCATGATACGACGACGATGTCACATCGCTCGTGACAAAATTTAATTTTGATTTAATCATTCAATCGAAATAGTTCAAATCGTGTAAACAATGAACCACTAAATTCTAAAATTAATATAACATAAGAGCTCCAAAATTTAACTAGCTTTAGTTTCGCTGTAAATCAGTTACAAAGCTTTGAAAAAAATATGAGCTAGCTGTGAGTTTATGGTTTTTATCATTATTATGATCAAAGTCAAAGTCAAAATTTGTTTTATTCAATATGATACATTGTGATCACTTTAAAACGTCAGCTTAAAACTAGCTACGCCTGTTTCAACATCCCTACGCCGGCATCTAGCTAGTTCACAGCTGTGAGATATAACTTATTATCCGCTGATCACGTTCCCACTGTTGGGATAAAGGCTTTGTCTTAGAGTGACTGGATCTTAACTAACCGCGGTAGTGCAATGCGTGTTGGAAGATATCGCATGTCTTTGAATGTTGTGGTTTTTGGATATGCCTGTTTTCTCAGTATGTTTTATACACTGATTTAATAGATAGATTTAAAAATTATAATTTACTTTTAAATATTAAATTATTTGTTATGGAAAACCTTTCATTTTTTACAAAGTCAAAACACTTTACATGCAAAAGCTGTTAGTATTTACCTAGTTTTTTTTTTTGTATTTTTGCAATCTCATCACATATTATGGCGAATGTCAAATGAAAAAATAAAATCACATTAACGTATCGAAAGGTGGTCGCAGCCAAATGTTTACATTCACTTCAGACCATTGAGTTCATATTACTGCACAACTTCACGTTAATTGCAGTACAAGAAAAGGAGGTCGGAGGAGGTTGGAACAGTCGTAGCTAATTATTTTTTAGGTGGGTGCTGTCACAGTGACTCCTCTAAAATGGCAGAGGTTAAAATAAAAAAAAGACGAAGCTAATTTTAAGTTTGACGTTTTAAATCCTAATAAAAACATTTGACAATGACTTTGACTTTGAACGAAATCCCCCGGAGCTTAGTCACTGCGCCACTGCCGCCGACTTAAATATTCCACCGACGCGCTTCGATTAGCCTACTGGGAAACTACTGGCTATATTTATTGCCTAAATTACCACATTAATGGACAAAATGCCCGCGGCAAATTGAAAGATACACTCCGTGAACAGGTTTTTGTAGTTATTTGTTATTCTAACCTGTTTGTTCTCTGAGTTATAAATTAGGGCGGATTTATTAGCGTTATTTAGCTCAGTTTTAGTGGTTAATGTTCGCCTGTTTTGTCTAAAACTTGAGTGCTGTTATATTAATGTACTTGAAACGTTTTGGTTTAACTTGAAGTTTAGATCCATTTCTGGTTTTTGTTTTGGTTGATTTTAGCCAAAATTAATAGTAATAATGGAAGAGTAAAATGTGTAACGCACTGGGCCAGCGTGGTCACGGCTCATATTCTCTCTTTTTCTCTGAAAGAAGGCCAGAGTCCCAGCAGTGGGAAACGATAAGGAAGTAAGCAGGTAGTGTTACTGAATAATTGTATACACTGTTTTTTATTACTGTTTTGACAGACAGAAAGTTGATTGCATTACATGCTTACGCGTGCGACTTACAAGGCACCGATACCGAATTCGAATCCCATCTCCGCTTCTTATCTATGATTTTAATTAAAAATATGCGGATTTGCCGTCGCTCAAAACGGTGAAGGAAATTATCGAGAGGAAACCGGCATGTCCAAAACCCGCAACATTCAAGAGCTTGACACCTATAAGCCTGCACTGCGCCAGCGTGGTAGGTGACGGCTCATACTATCTTCCTAAGATTAAGCCCTGTGTCCCAGTTGTGTTAACATGATAGGATGATGATGATGATGATGACTTGCCCATTTATTTGGATGCATAATGCAAAGTGAACAATGAGTTCAAACCATACTGTGGTACGTGTATTTTGTCACTTAACAATAATTGAACCGAAACCGCGCACAGCCAGCCTAACTTACTCGTAAACTAAAATCAAATGCATAATCTAAAATTATTGGCTAAACTACCCGCTTCAATTGCGACCAAATTCCGAATTAAAATCACAGTTTGTACTGTTAGTTATTCTGTGTCTCTGGTATTGATCCACCGATCCAATTAAGTACCGAAATTAAACTCGAAATTCGGTCACCACTAAACATCGCACAAATTGACCAATAGAGGAGAAATAATTTGCATAATGTCATAAAGTTCCTGGTTGGTGCGGGTCCACGCTCGGTCGCACTGATTACTTGAAGAGACAACGACGATAGCACTCTGTAAATAATTTAACAAAATACACTAACATTATGTCAAAATTACCATAGTTAACTTGAACATTATGACGCAACGGGCGAATATAACGCGGGTTCGACTCCCGCTTCAGTGCAAATATTTATACATAAAAAAACGCAAGTATTTGTTCAGTGTTTGTGTGTTATATTATTATCTGACATGTGACCCGATACCAACGTAATGTTTTTTTCTTGTTTTTTTTTTCTTTAATTTGAATAGAGAACATTTCTGTATAGAAACATTAACACATCCACTAGGTGGTCGCTAGTACTACAATGACCATCAACTGAATGTTTTTTTTATAAGTGACACATCACTGATGTGTTTGAAGATTTCGACCGGGCAGTTTATCGTCTCTATTGGACTGTTATCCTCTGTCACTAAAGTTCAAATTTAGTGCTCACACTATGTTTTAATTTTAGATGAGAGAACTATTTAACCGACTGTGGTTGCCTAAACCGTTTTTAATGTGCTTATTACAGAACGTGGCAACTACTTTCTGGTGCAGTGCTAGACAAAATTTGGTCCGTGAACCGTTTTGGTCCAGCCCGCTGGCTACGTGGCTACCGTCGTAGATACTAGATAGCCTTATATCTGCAAAATAGATGAAAATACATGCCTTGTTTTTGTATTGAAATAAATCAACATTTTGATGAATTTGCATTACAATAACTGTGAGTATTGTTTTCATAGTTTTACTATTTAATCAGTTTTAGTTCGAAACAATCCAATGATAGTTTGTAAGGAAATACATATTGGATAAGTTACTCAAAAATTTTAAAAATTCGAAGATTACTAATGATACTTTATCTTTTTAGTATTTTTGTTTGAAGTCCAGACCCGCTTCAGCACATCAATTTATTTGTAGGTGCTATTTATATTAACCTATGCGAAGCCAGCGCTTAATTATTATTTCATTTTTAACAGATCACAAATCATATGATGCTAAGTGACGATATGGTCAAAGACGGTGCCACGCTACGACTGCATTGGGAACTGGCTTTCAAGTGAGGCTGCCGGAACACACCTATAGGTGCTTGGCGACAGATTCTTAACCTAAAGATGGTCTTGAAGGACTTGAAATTGCAACCAAGCCACCAAGCTATGGTTTCATTACAACGTTCAAAATTAACTACAATGGTTATTTTTCTCATACGAAGCAGCTCAATAGACCTATAGCTAGATGGTATTTAAAGCTATTTCAGAGTTAAAACTAGAATTTATAGCGAAACACGTTCCAGCTTATATTTTGCTGGAATTCGGCTAATTTAGCTTGACTTATAGTCTACTGGCTCGCATGTGAACTGATACAGTAAAATTTATTTTCTACCGGAAGCGCTCGGCGACTCCAATCGCTAATTTCCGGTTTCCGTTTGGAACTGCATTTTCAGAATAAAATATCTTTTTTTTAGTTTCTATTGTATATAATTATTTATTTCATACTATAGTAGCGATTTACCTGCTGCTTTGCCCGCTAGGAATTAAATATATTTTTCCATAGAAGCTTTGACTTATTTAGGGAACGATTTTCAAAAAAAGTCCTTTTCAAATTTACCGCCACACTACCAAGTCCATTATTACAAGGGTAATGTTTCAAAGACTTATTATTTTGGTTTGACTTTATCTGTAATATATAAATAATTATGTTCACTATTTGTGTCTTGTGGTTTGACTCACGTGGACTACAGTTTATCGTGATAAAAGTATCTTGTGTCCTTCCCAAAGTGCAAACTAATTAAATAGATACTATTTTTTTTATATATTTTTTTACTATTTGCAGGGTAGCGTTTGACCACAAGTCACCTGATGTTAAGTAACGATGTAGTCGAAGATGGCGCCACGCTACACCTGGACTGGGAACTGGCTCTCAAGTGAGGCTGTCGGAACACACTGATAGGTGTTTGGCGACAGATTCTTAACATGAGGGTGGTAGCTAGCCAGGCGAGTACTAGATAATACCCTAACTAACGAACTACCAAGCCATGGATCGCAAGCCGCCGTCACTACCACTGAACCATCATTGCCTTGAATTTCATCAAGATTTCTCGCGGTAACTTCTCCAGTAACTTGTTATGAATCAGGTATATGTTTTACTTGCTTCTAAGAAAGTTTTATCTTTGTTTAAGCAGTTAAATATAGTTGGACCACGCATTTATGGAATGTGTGGGCCGGGCCGACTAGATTTAAACCTAATATTCAACTTTCTCACACGCCTTCTACACGTGTGCTCGTATAAAACTTCAACTTCGAAGATAAAATTTGTTCCAACTTTACCCTTTCGTTCTATAAAAATTCACCATTTGTCTAGCTCCGCAGCAAGAGTGAAGTTTTGAAAGAATTTTGTTTGAAAATTTTTACCTTACACAATTCAAGAATATTTTTGCGTCTGTCACAGCTGTGATAAAACTCAGGGGCTCTTATCGCATTTGCTGTGGACACAAATAAATGATGTAACACGGAATTTTGACAAGTTGAGCAATAAAATGAACGAATCTTCGAGATGAAAACGAAGCGTGAAATGTGCTCCTGTCAAAAACATGAATGTAAAAAACGACCAAGTTCTTTTTATGCTAAAATTATTCGCCACCAATATAATTGGAAGCCAATTAAGTAAAGAAGCAATCATTACCAATGATGGGTATTCATTTTACTTGTGCCAATTTTCCTTATAGTAACGTACATAACATTTGAAAACCTGAGGGTAACGCAGGGACCTGCAAAATACGTCCTTAATGGTTTTGAAAGTATGAATTAATGTAAGTAACGACTTGTATCTTTTAACTTTTATACTAAGGTGGTTATTGTTAATTAAAAAAAGTATTTATTCAGATACGATAAAAAAATAGAAATTTTGGTTTTTAATTATTTTTAAGTTCACTCAACCTTGGTACTTCCAAATTACCTTGGGATTAGTATTATATGTATATTCTTGTTTCATTTC
Source organism: Opisthograptis luteolata (assembly GCA_931315375.2). Taxonomy (NCBI): domain Eukaryota; kingdom Metazoa; phylum Arthropoda; class Insecta; order Lepidoptera; family Geometridae; genus Opisthograptis; species Opisthograptis luteolata. Next base: position 13,705,510 of record OV928036.1, on the reverse strand, counting down.
TAATCAAATTCAAATTTACCTCTTCCAATAAATCATATCCCACAATATTTAACTTCACACTTAAACACCACCATAATAATAAAATGAGTATGTACAGTATTGTACTAATAAAATTAATTCATAAGGTGATATCTTTAGAAAAAGCCGTCTAAGCGCTAAAAAGCAATTTCTCCCAGACAACCTTTTCTAATTTTTCCCCCTTCTCAAATTTAATATAGGAAAAGGAAGGTTATCAAAGGAAATCTTCCTCATAACACACTTTTACTCCACTTGGGGCCATAACGTGCATTTGATCCCGACAAATCTGAGGAGACAGTTGCACCATAAATCAAGTTAACCGCAAGAGCACTCTTTTGAAAAACTCTAAGAGCTTCCGGTTCTCTGTAGAACAAGCCAGGGCCTGGTTAAGGCAAGAGAAGGGGGCAGGGACTTTATCTTAATATCACCTACCCAAATGCCAACTAATGCTTCCCTGTAGTAACAAGTAAAAAACCAAAAACCGCTGAGACTCTTAATTTTTATTATATGTAACGAAGTCACAATCAAGCAGAATTGTAAATTGTAACTTTTTAATTTTAAAGTTTTTTTTGTATTCTGGTGAACATATTATGACGAATCAATGCAATGCAAGGTCTTGAGAACCACACATTGGATTATTATCTGAAATTACTTCGCCATCCCACGTGTCATTTGTTTGAATTTCATGCTGAAATAGTTCGAACGACTATGCTGAAATTTAGTAAAATAGATCGTTTTGGAAGAACTGTAAGCTTTCTATTTATTTTACAATAAACCAAATTACATTCACCAAATTTCAATTTCAATTTTTTTTTTTTTTAAATTTCATTACCTACATTTCATAGAAGGTAAAATTTCTACGAAAAAGCTTGAGACTGTAGCTTCCTTCCATACTGTTGCACAACCGCGGGGCGCGTAGTTGCAAATTCATTTCAGGGACTTATATAGCTCCCCCCCTTTGTTGATCCTTAGTGCTGCCCTGCATCAAGCCTTTGTACCTTGATGAGGTTTTCCTTGTCTCGGAAGTGAGACCGATCGATAGCGTTCTACAAATGCTAAATGGTGGATCTTTGGGTGTGGAACTGTGATGTAAATTGGTGGATATTTTTAGAAGCCTCTTTGAATGAAACGAATGTTTCCGGTGGAATAATGGTTCTTTTGTTGTAGAAATGGTGTATTAGGGTCATTTTTCGGATATATCGGTTCTATATCCCTACTCAGTATTAGGTAAAATCATTCGGTATTCCATGAACTAGTTGAAACCAATACAGTGATTAAAATAAACGTCATTTCTGTGATACGAAATGGCAAGTATTTGAAATTGTGTTAGTACCATGAAACAAATTTTAGTTTTAGTTGACTAAGCGTGAAACCAAACGAGCGTAATTTTATGAGTCGTGAGTTGTGATCTGTCACCAAGCACCTATCGGTGTTTTCCGGCAGTCTCACTTGAGAGTCAGTTCCCAGTTCATGTGTAGCGTGCCATCTTTGACCACATCGTCACTCAACATGAGGTGACTTTTGGTCAAAAGCTAACCAGTGAATAATAAAAATTAAAATAGGCCTCCTCCTTTGAATGCCACAATAAACTGCTTTTAGCCATATGCGTATCTATTAGATGGAGAGATATGTCAATCCAGGTATATCGTAAATCCACCATCGACCACATCATCACTTAACATTGGGTAAATTGTGGTCAAACTTAACCATGTAAGAAGTAAATAAAGGCATAAACTCACCAAACATAATCAACCCATACAAACGCAAGTCTTCTTTAAATTCTAAAGGCATCCAAAAGAGCTCTCACAGACAAAACGTCAGACGCAAACAGAATGTATGTAAATACAGTTTTGGACGTGAAAAAGTGTCCATTTGCTAAGGGTCCCCAAAGGGTGAGGGAGTAATTTTGTATGCGATGATGGACAAAGGGCGGTAGTCGGATAGTTTGACCTTTTGTTTGATAGGGACGTTTCTTTACATTTGTATTGGGGATTATGGGATCTATGTAGGGCTTGCTTAAGTGGATGAAATTGAACTGAATTTTTAGCGCTTTAGGCTGTTTTATTCCCACTGCTGGGACTTGGATAGTTTAAATTTGTGTAGTTGACTATTTTTATGAAAATGGGCTTTTTATCAAAACATATACAAGGTTGTGATGCCTCATAACATCAGCTATCTTCCAGTAAAATTTGGTCAAAAACGGTCTAACCGTTTTCGAGATTTGCCAAAAAAAAAACAGACAGACTGACAGAAAAAAAGTTGCTAAAAATCTGTTATTTTGACGTTACAAATAGGAACTTCGACTTTATTAATGCGTTAAGATTGAGTGCTACAAAATATTTATCACACATTTTTTTTTTAATTCACCGAGTAGTGTTCGGCCGTAAGTGACGTAATGTTAAGTGACTATGTGGTCGAAGGCGGCGCCTCGCTACCTCCTACAATCTATACATTGTCGTCTCTCTCCCAGTAATGCCAACATAAAATTCCACTCAGTGCCATTCTTGGTAAAACACACGGCAGTGCATACACCTGAATATGTATGGGTGTTACAATATAAGGAGCTGGTCACATTGTTTGTTTGTATTTTATTTTACATCTGATATAGTGTCACTCATGTTCAGTGATGGTGTGGTCGAAGGTGGCGCCATTCTATTATTTTATGGGGAACTGGCTCTTAAGTGTGGCTGCCGGAATACAGTGTTAAGCTAGCTTGACGCAAATAGCTAGCTAGGCGAGCGATAAAAAGTGTCTTACCTTTACTATCAAGTTAACAGACTGTCGCCAAACACATTTCAGTGTGTTCCAGCAGCCTCGCTTGAGACCAAGTTCCCAATGTATCGTGGCGCCACCTTCGATCACATCGTCACACAACATCATGTGACTTGAGGTCAAACGCTACCAAGTTTTACTTGTGTAAGCTCTTAATTCGCTGGTGTTGCCACACGTGTCATACAAAGAGCAAATGAAAAGTGGCAAACATTACCGTAACAAAAGAAACTATTACCAAAAACGGTTTTACAAATGTCCAAACACAAATCTCATTTCCCTTTACGTTACGTCCCTTTTCATACAAATGATGGTATCACACTACGTCAATTTTACACAACCTTCCACTCAGGTAGAAACGACAAACTTACCTGGGGTTGCCATGCGTGAAAATTTTCCCCAACACTGGAAAATTGTATTGTTTGTTAGTAAAAGACAAATAAAGACTTCAAAACAATTTGTTTATTAATATTATTAACGAACAATTTCCAATACAAATGTGGCGTGATGTCACCAATGACAATATCGTAAAAAAATTAAATAAGTGTTTCTTGCCTGTTCTTTTGCCGGTGTATAAAGGCTGGGATAGGCGTAGATAGTTCTAAGTTTGACTTTTGAAAGTGATCACATGAATGATTGTGAAATTGAGTTAGAATGTTAATAGAAATTGTTAGCTACTTTTGTTTCCTTAAATTGGCAACCCCAACTTGCTTCAGTTTTAGGTCAAACTTCGCGAAAACCCAAAACTGACCCATGGCCCCCAGTGATTTATATGAGAAATTGCGGTGTACCTTCCAGTCTTTTATCTGTCCCTTCGAAATGGATGTTTTACGAAACAGGGATGGTTTCTAATGGTTTTCAATTTCCGAGATGGGATCGTGATTGCAATTATTCTAAATTATAGCCACTAAGTGCACTTGGAGAAAATGACGTCATTAATAAGGAAAAGATTTTCATATCATAACAGTTGTTGTTTTCAATCAGTGGAGTTTGTTAATGACTTCATTTAGTTTCAAAGTAATTATAATTTACTTCTTACAGGGTAGCGTTTGACCACCAGTCACCTGATGTTAGGTGACGATGTGGTCAAAAGTGATGCCACGCTACATCTGTATTGGGAAATGGCTCTCAAGTGAGACATCTGGAACACTCCGCTTGGCAAAAGAATCTTACTTGAGGTAGTGACTAGCCATACGATTACTAGAAAATGCCGTACCACCAAGATATGGTTTCATTATGATGTTTTCTTTCACCGAAAGCTTAAGCTTGCGCTTAAGCATTGTAGGCTTCGAATCCTCGACCTACGGATTGCAAGCCATCGTCACTATCACAGAGCCATCATCACTGACTACACGTCTCAAGTGTGGTAATATCATCATCATCATCACTATTATCATAAATTTTAAGTAATTTGACATACATTTGGTTATTCTTATTGCCATATATAGCAGTTATGGTGTCGTTTCTTTAAAAATAAAATGTTGCCAGTTAAAAAATATTTTTACGGAATATTCCGTTAATGCCTTGTATGTACTCCATTGTGTTCACCCCCTTACACTGCATCCGGTAAGTGCTGTTCCATTTCGCGAGTTCCCGTTTCGGAACTATTTGTGCTAATTACCGAGAAGCAGCGACTACTTGCAACACTGAATTATTCGTGATTTTCGATTTGTGTTTATGAATGTGGGATTTGTGCTTTATGTGTTGTTTTTAAGGTTACGTAGTCTTTGGAGCTTGGGAACTGTCTTAACCACCAATGTGTTGCAAGAATCGAACAGCTGTATAAAAGAAAAATATGTTGTGTCTAATAAAATTGCTATAAGAATATTAAAAAGGTATTTTTCACAGTGTTTATCAGCAAACTTCTCCGATACATCATGGCCATTTTTTTTGTGTATATACGTGGTAGTTATGAGAATAGGTCGTAGTCTATTTTTATACTAGGTGATAAAGGTGGCCGTATCCAGATTTTTATACTCTTTATCGCGATAAGTTGTAGTCCACGCGGGTGAAACCGCGGGACGCAACTAGTAACCTTATATATAGTAAACAAAACAAAATTACTACAAAAAAACCCAAACCCAGAGTACCTACCACCGGTTGCCGGGCAACAATCAATCTAAATATTATCATACTAGTTGCGCCCCGCGGTTTCACCCGCGTCTTCCCGTTATCCCGCAGGAATCTTTTTCCGACATTAAAAGTAGCCTTTGTGTTAATCCAGAGTATAAGCTATCTCCATTCCAAATTTCATTCAGATACGTTTAGTAAGTAGTTTTTGCGTGAAAGAGTAACAAACATCCATCCATCCATACTCACACTCTCACATTTATAATATTACTAGCTGTTTCCCGCGGTTTCACCCGCGTGGGCTACAGCTTTATGCATGCAAAGTCTCAGCCCGATCGGTTTAAAATTGACAAAGTTTCATACAAACTTTCATCCCCTATTTTATCCCCTTGGATAAATTAATCAAAATCCTTTCTTAGCTGATGCCTACGTCATAACATCTACCTGCATGCCAAATTTCAGCCCGATCCGTCCAGTGGTTTGGGCTGTGCGTTGATAGATCACTATATCAGTCAGTTAGTCACCTTTGAGTTATATATATTTAGATTAGTAGGACATTATGGTCAAAATGAATAAGTGAATCCCAAAGAGGACTTGGCGTAACATTGTAGTTTAGGTACTTAATGACCCATAGGATGTACAGTACAAAAGTTAAATGGCCGACTTTCAGCCTACATGCCTATTGTGGGACATTTGGCGAACCACCGACTAGTAATTTGGTGCCAACGCCAAATATCGCTACACATATTTTGCATTGTTAGAAATTATTAATGTATTATTCTGTATTATATATATTTTTGTCAGTTGAGGTCTAATATATGTTAACGAGCAATAATTCTTATGACGGAATATAACTATAAAAAACATGTAACGATTAGAATTCATAGTAACTTCATTCTCTTACTTAAATATTGCCATTATACGCATAAATCCATTTAATTTTAATAATTATATCTGTGGCAGAATGTCTACGATTGCACACATTTTATGTGAATGGCAACTTTGTATTCTTTTTATCAATTTGGATGGGGTAGATTTTGGCGGGGAATAGTAGTGACAGTCGATTGTATTGGGAGCTATGGTAGGAAAATATTTGGGTGGCTGTTTAGAGTGATTCATCGAGATCTGTGTGTGGTGATATTTATTCTCCTCCTGGCTTGAATTACATATAACATTAGTGAACCGGATCCAGGTCTCCACGATACAGGCTGAGCCTAGTGCGGGGATCACTAGACATATTATGTGTAAATGTGTTTCAATCTCTCTGCATAAATTCATAGGAATAATTTATTATTGTGTTCTAAAATTGTTTTTATGCAGCAAATAAAAAAGTTTCATTTTCATTTTCACTATAAGAGGACATTCTAATTAATGCTATTTGAATAATAATAACAATAAGATCTAGGTTAGCAGCATATGTAGTTCAGTCGCTAGGGCTAAAGTCAGCCCAAAATCGAAGCAAAATGAGTAGTAGTTCGGTGAGAGGTCAGCAACTAGCGACTACAGTAAGGCGTGCAGAAGCTAGGCGTAGCCTATAAGATAGTTTTATAAGAAAGCTTTACTGTTGGGTCACGTGTTCGTGAGTCGAGACCGCGACTTGGCAAACGTAGTGTGGGACGTCCTGCGACAAGGTGGAGCGACGACTTGCGCCGAGTGGCTGGCAGTAGTTGGATGAGAAGAGCCGAAGACCGGGCTCAGTGGCGTACCTTGGGAGAGGCCTGTGTCCAGCAGTGGACTGATACAGACTGATGATTGTGATGATGCAGTTTTATTGTTTAATTAGTAACTTGTACAATTGTATGTACCGATGTGTTATTCAAAAGCTTTATAAAGGAAAGTGTTAATGTCAAGTAATATAGAAAGGAGTTTTAATCATCAGTTAAAAAAAACAATCTAAATCTATGTATACAATTTCGGTGCACGTTTTTAATTATTTTCCTTTTAATCAGCATGGCTAATTTTTAGAAAAAAGATAGTTTGAACCGTAGAGTAGGACATAAGATACTTATTTTAGCTGTAAGGCGTAGTCCATTTACGTGAAACCAGTGGAAAAAGTTATTTCCTATAACATTTTCCATCCATAAAACATCGTCACGTCCCATCAAGCGTCATGTCATCATGTTAAGCTGATTCCTTAATACCTATAAAATATACCTCCCTGTCGCACCCTTCCCTCGAAATTATTATAAAGAATTTCTTGCGCAACATTACCTACACGACACGGAACGTAACCGATCCGTTATTTCACGGTTAGGGGTTACAAACAGTGCCGGATTAACCACGTAGCAAGAGTAGCTACGGGCCCCGCGCGAACGGGGGCCCCGCAATTATATAAACCCACTCATCTCAGCCTGAGCTTAATTTTTTGAGTGAAACTTAGGTAATAAGATGTGGTAAATTGAATTCACTTGATGTCACATAAACGTGAAACGTTACAACTTTTCCTAATAAGACCATCCACGACAAACACTGGGTAACCGACTATTTCCTTGGTTTTTTTACCACTTTATACTTAAAAATAAGAACCAATAAGATCAAGGGCTCTTTGAAAGAATTTGCTACGGGCCCCGCGCTTGCTTAATCCGGCACTGGATACAAACGTTTTACATTACTATTTGTTTCACGGAGCGTCACGATGCTAGTTGGAGGTCAACTCCTCAAACTCATTGGTCCAGGTAGGCTCATGCATTTATACTATGTATTTATCACGTCGGGGTCACCAGTGTGCGCTCTCTCGTTCTTCTTCTTCTTGTCGCGCCATCTCCTACGGGAGGTCGGCTATCATTAGGGCTATCCTAATTTTGGATGCTGCTGCTCGAAACAGGGATCTTGTGCTCATTTTGAACCAAGTCCGGAGATTTTTCTCTCTCGTTACTTAGCGCTTACTTAATATGGGTCTGTGTTGGTGTGGAGTATTGAATTTTACAAAACAAGAATACAATTTTTTGCTTAACCGGAGACTTGACTGACATATTTGACAAAAGTTAAGGTTAAAAAGATAAGAGGACGATGTCCCTATCATAGTAGCATACCTGATTCTGAAAGATGATGCGGTCAAGAGTATAACATGTTGGCCCAAAAGCTACCTTTTACTGTCACAATTAGAGCCTAAATTAAAGTGACACTAGGAAGAAAAAATCTTTTTAACACATTCCGAGAAACCACGTCTCCGATATATCACGGTCCAATCTCGTCTCGTACGATCTCAAAATTCCTCAACAAGGCCAGCTTAAGGTTATAAATTTTGTCGCTAGCGGAAAACGCGCCCGATGAGACATTTCTCGCCGAAATTAAAATGTAACACAATAATTTACGGTACAGCAAGCATGCCGGATACCCTGCGGCGATGCAGTGCCAAGTTGTTTTGGGCTTAGCTAGTCGTAAACAAACAGTCGCACAGATTTTGATGCTTTAGTTCTGCGTTAAAAAGCAATTCAACACAATTTAATACAAACGTATTTATTGCAGTAGGTACATGAGGTCTTAGATGTTAAAATAGCGATGATGGCTCAGTGGTAGTGACGTCGGCTTGCGATCCGTAGGACGTGGGTTCGAATCCTACAATGAGCTTGAGCTTTCGGTGAAGGAAAACATCGTGATGAAACCATAGCTTGGTGGTAGGGTATTTTCTAGTACTCGCCTGGCTAGCTACCACCCTCTTGTTAAGAATCTGTCGCCAAGCACCTATCGGTGTGTTCCGGCAGCCTCACTTGAGAGCCAGTTCCCAGTCCAGGTGTAGCGTGGCGCCATCTTCGACCACATCGTCACTTAACATCAGGTGACTTGTGGTCAAACGCTACCCTGTAAATAGTAAAAAAAAAAAAAAAAAAATAGCGAACATTTATGGACCCGAATAGGGTATAATAATTTAGGTGTTTAGCGTTTTGATATATTAGTTGCTAGTTGCCCCGCGGTTTTACCTGCGTCTTCCCTTTATCCCGCAGGAACCTTTTTCGGGGGGATAAAAAGTAGCCTATGTGTTAATCTAGAGTTAAAGCTATCTCCATTCTAAATTTCACTCAAATCTGTTCAGTCGTTTTTGCGTGAAAGAGTAACAAACATTCATCCATCCATTCATACAAACTTTCGCATTTATAATATTAGTACAATGTAATTTTCTTGATTTAAATTTTTTTTTTCGAGAGAATAAAATATTAATACATAATTCATACTAACACTGTAAAAACGAAATTAATTTGTCTGTTACCTTTTCACACCTCAACCACATATCCGATCTTGATAACACTTGCTGTGAAAATAGTTTCAACCCTTGGAAAGGATCTTGGGTACAGTCCTGTACTTGATACAAGTTAAGAAGCCTCAAATATTATTTTGACCATAAGTTACCAGATTTTAAACAATTAAAAATCAATGCGGTCGCTATATTTCGCTTTCAAGTGAAACTGTCATGCTGGGGCCTCACTAACGGGATATGCCGTTCAATAGCGCGATGATTGACATTTGACAGCGGCATTCACATTGGCGTTTGACGTTAGCCGATAACTCAAGTGCATTCACGTTGACCGTTCAAGTGTAGCCACTCACATAATTGCGTTAATAATATAATTAACGCAAGTTTTATCGCGATGATAGGCATTGACATTTCCCTTGACGTTGACCTTAATGTGGCCCCAGTATCAGAGACTTTTTAAAATTACGAATTTTCATTATTAAGCAAAACAATCATAATCTACTTCAAATTTATCCAACAAAGTGTAAGCGTGTTTCATTTACATTCAATGAAAGCCCAAACCCGATCTATACAAACAAAATAAAACTAATTCTAAGTCAATTAAAACTTTACCAATCCTCCCCTCATAAACACATGGAGCAACACAAAGAATCGAACAATACTCGGGGATAATAACATGGGGATGTTATCTACCAATCGAAATATCGTACTACGTATCTCTACACTCGTACTAGACCTGAGAAAAAACATCGATATATCGAAATTTCGATAATATAGTTCTCATAAAATTATCGATATTCAATCAATTAGTAATAAGAATAAAATTGACAATGTGATCGCGCCAAAAAAATTACCTGCCGGGCGTTTCTTGCCTGTTCTTTTGCCGGCGTAAGGAGGTTGAAACAGGCGTAGCTAGTTTTAAGTTGACGTTTTAAAATGATCACAATGTATCTTAAAGACTAAATATTTTTTGACTTTGTCTTTATTTAATCTATATATTTTTTATTTTATTTATCAATCCCTACTACTCGTATATAATTATATCCCTACTAATATTAAAAGCGAAAGTACCTCTGTCTGTCTGTCTGTTTCGGTTTCACGCCTAAACTCTGCCAAACCGATTTAAATGAAATTTTGTACGGAGATAGTTTGAACTCTGAGGAAGGACATGGAATACTTTTTATTGCGATAACAACCCCTAGTCTAGCGGGTGAAACCGCGAGGAACAGCTAGTTTCGTATTCATTTTTAAACGCAAACTGTTTTTGTATTTAATGTTGCTAGCAATGATACCATTGAGGTGTCATAAAAGAAGCAAACGCTGAAACAGATGTTAAAACCGTTTTAGAAGAAGCGGAAATAATATGTTGGACTTAAAATTAGGATATTATTATTGTTGCGGATTGTGGTCGTTTGCAAATGAAAGAAGCAGTTTATGGTACTTCTTGTGTATTCTTGGGTTCTTCAAGGTTTGAAATGATGCGCCCGCTGTGCGCTGGAGTCGCAGACCATAGTCTACTCTATGCGCAGACCGAATGTGAGGTCGCGCTGCGCGCGGCCGCCGGCCGGCGGGCGGTGCGGCGTGGCGGGGGGAGCACGCGCGCTGTGTGCGTGAGCGGCGCGGCGGCGACGGCCGCGCGGCCCGCGCCTGAGTGCGGGTTCGATTCCCGCGTTAACAATTATGTATATATTATTTACTCTATAACTATCGATATTATGTCTTTTTAAATTTGTCCATCCCTAAATCATACCGGAAACGCGTGTCGCCATTAATCTAGGTGTGCCAGAGTGCCAGAGATATTTTTGTTCTACCTTTTATAAACATTCAGGATTTATAAGATTCAGTAGCGATTCGGAGTGTTTATCATCATCATCATCATCACCATCATCATCATCATCATCTTGTTACTTTGTCACTGTTGCACCCAGGCCCTCTGTCAGAGTATGGGCCGTAATCTAGCACGCTGGCCCAGCGCGGGTTGGTAGATTTCGCATGCCCTTGAATGTTGTTGTTCTTGGACATGCTGGTTTCCTAACGATGGATTCCTTCACGGTTCTGGGGAAGGTAAATTGCATGACTTATTAAGTCATAGGCGCAGGTACGAGAGGATTCAAAATGGGTATCATTCTTAGTGCTTAGGATATATAGCTGCAACCAGAGCTAAGGAGAAGGTACTAAGTTTTAATCAAAAACTGTATGTTAAACCTCAATGAATTTTGAACCACAACTAAATTGATGCAAATAGTACAAAACTTCATGCAACGACAGCGCAACAAAGTCCAAAATTGTGTCCAGCAATTTCACTATACCGAAACTTTTACTAAATGTCATACAGAACGTTTGGCTAAACCAGCACCTTTGACAATTTTCTGCATCGCGAAATAGCATGCTCGCGAGCAAATAGTACCTACCTACATGTTGAGTTGTACAGAAGCGTTTGTTACTCCGCTGTGCAACCTCTGGAAATGCTTTTACTATGTTGACACGACAAATGAGAATGTAAGTGTTTGTTTTAAGTTTGAAACGATGACGGCTCAGTAGTAGTGTTATAACCATCTAAATAATAATATATGTAACTCAAAGGTGACTGAACAAGAACAAGCAGACGGCCCGTCTGATGGAAAGCGGTCACCGTCGCCTATGGACATTTGCAACACCAGGGGAGTTGCCGATGCGTTGCCGACCTTTAAGAACTCTTTTCACACCCATCTTGAAGGATTGCAATCTGTAGCACAGCGGAAAGACTTGTGGGGGGAGCTCGTTCCAAATTTTGCAAGTACCTAATTTAACACTAAATTTTAAGTGATGATGTGGTCAAAGGTTGGTGCCGGTAATCGTATTTTGTGTTATTGTTGAGCGATTTTTGTCGTTGACTGTACTACTACTTAGGTACGGTCAACGACAAAAGTCGCTGAACAATAACAGATTTTACGATAGTCGTTATCATCTTAAACATCAACCTTCGACCGAACCATCACTTAACATCAGGGGTGTTATGTTGTGGTCAAACGCTACGATGTAAGCTGTAAGGCTGTAAGTGGGTTCCGGCTGAAAATTAGTAACTGAGGCTGGTATACAGCCTCAGTTGTATGCTGAGCCGGACCTATTTCTGACGTCGCGCAATGTTGTACCTGTATATTTTATGTGTGATTGTTAATTTTTGTTCTTGTCCCTAATTTGTGCGATATTGTGTGTGTCAGTAATAAATGTATTTCATTTCATTTCATTCATTTCATTCATTTCATTCATTTCATTCATTTCATTCATTTCATTCATTTCATTCATTTCATTCATTTCATTCATTTCATTCATTTCATTCATTTCATTCATTTCATTCATTTCATTCATTTCATTCATTTCATTCATTTCATTCATTTCATTCATTTCATTCATTTCATTCATTTCATTCATTTCATTCATTTCATTCATTTCATTCATTTCATTCATTTCATTCATTTCATTCATTTCATTCATTTCATTCATTTCATTCATTTCATTCATTTCATTCATTTCATTCATTTCATTCATTTCATTCATTTCATTCATTTCATTCATTTCATTCATTTCATTCATTTCATTTCATAAGGAAAAATCAAACTTCACTGATCTAATACGCGTTTGAAAAATCGAGTATGTTCAGCTACTTTTGTCGCTGACTGTGCCACTGCTTGAAGTTTCTACCCCTATATATTAGTACTCGTATAATGTCTTTGTCGAGTTATCAACTCATTATCATCTTGTAGGTAGATACTTTATCGCTGAAGCCAGCAAAGTAAGCTTGTAAGATCTTATTCATTTCATTCATTTCATTCATTTCATTCATTTCATTCATTTCATTCATTTCATTCATTTCATTCATTTCATTCATTTCATTCATTTCATTCATTTCATTCATTTCATTCATTTCATTCATTTCATTCATTTCATTCATTTCATTCATTTCATTCATTTCATTCATTTCATTCATTTCATTCATTTCATTCATTTCATTCATTTCATTCATTTCATTCATTTCATTCATTTCATTCATTTCATTCATTTCATTCATTTCATTCATTTCATTCATTTCATTCATTTCATTCATTTCATTCATTTCATTCATTTCATTCATTTCATTCATTTCATTCATTTCATTCATTTCATTCATTTCATTCATTTCATTCATTTCATTCATTTCATTCATTTCATTCATTTCATTCATTTCATTCATTTCATTCATTTCATTCATTTCATTCATTTCATTCATTTCATTCATTTCATTCATTTCATTCATTTCATTCATTTCATTCATTTCATTCATTTCATTCATTTCATTCATTTCATTCATTTCATTCATTTCATTCATTTCATTCATTTCATTCATTTCATTCATTTCATTCATTTCATTCATTTCATTCATTTCATTCATTTCATTCATTTCATTCATTTCATTCATTTCATTCATTTCATTCATTTCATTCATTTCATTCATTTCATTCATTTCATTCATTTCATTCATTTCATTCATTTCATTCATTTCATTCATTTCATTCATTTCATTCATTTCATTCATTTCATTCATTTCATTCATTTCATTCATTTCATTCATTTCATTCATTTCATTCATTTCATTCATTTCATTCATTTCATTCATTTCATTCATTTCATTCATTTCATTCATTTCATTCATTTCATTCATTTCATTCATTTCATTCATTTCATTCATTTCATTCATTTCATTCATTTCATTCATTTCATTCATTTCATTCATTTCATTCATTTCATTCATTTCATTCATTTCATTCATTTCATTCATTTCATTCATTTCATTCATTTCATTCATTTCATTCATTTCATTCATTTCATTCATTTCATTCATTTCATTCATTTCATTCATTTCATTCATTTCATTCATTTCATTCATTTCATTCATTTCATTTCATAAGGAAAAATCAAACTTCACTGATCTAATACGCGTTTGAAAAATCGAGTATGTTCAGCTACTTTTGTCGCTGACTGTGCCACTGCTTGAAGTTTCTACCCCTATATATTAGTACTCGTATAATGTCTTTGTCGAGTTATCAACTCATTATCATCTTGTAGGTAGATACTTTATCGCTGAAGCCAGCAAAGTAAGCTTGTAAGATCTTATAAAACATGATACGTAGCTCTCAGGACGTTTGTCGGCAAGTTACATCAAAAGTTTGTACGACTTGTTTATTTAACAGATTAGATCTTATATTTGTTTTAAGGCCTATAAAGTTTAGGAGTTTCGTTAAATCTGGCGAGTTATCTACTTTCTCGTCTAGATGTATAAAAACTTTATGCATTGTGATGAAAAATGTACTTTATTAAGTTTTGTGAGTTGTAAACGAGATTAACTTAGTACTGTTTGTGAATGTACTCCCGCAGTCTTGTTTTAGAGCCAGTTTAGGAATTTTCAACTTTAAAAATTAAAATTTTGCGGTCTTATGTACTGTTTTAGTAACAGTGAAAGTTCCCCTAGTTTCAATCGCGTGTTACCGTTATCCCACAGGAACCTTTTTCCGGAATAAAAAGGCTATGTGTCTAAATAGGGTATAAGCTACCTCTATTCCAAATTTTATCAAAATCGGTTTAGTATTTACGGTGATTCGTGGTAACGAACATTCACACACACACACAAACTTTCGCATTTATAATATTAGTAGGATGTTATATGTCATTATGTGCTACTAGCTGTTCCCATGTAAAAAGTATCCCATGTCCTTCCCCTAGGGTTCAAACTATATCCATAACAAATTTTATGATTAGGGTTCAACAGTTTTTAACTTTATTTTCTTTATGTATTAGTATTTACAATTTCACTGCAAACATTGCCCATTCAATCCGGAATATAGTGATATTTGCATTCTGTGGCTTAATAACTGGCAAAGGTATAGTATTATTCCAGACGGACTTTGTAATAGAGTCGAGTGAATACAAAAAAAAAAATCCTGCTGTCCATTCACGTTCCACCCAGTCCTCTAGCAGATTGAGTTTGCACATTTGCTGTTTCTTTGACTTTGGCCACGTCACAGAGCGTTGGTGTTACCGTTTTGTTTCACAGAGTCCTTAGCGTAGAGAGAGTTTTGAGTCAGAGATAAAGCTGTGAATTGGGCCTGATTACAACCGTTTTTCTTTGTAACTATGACACCGAAAAATCAAAATAAAGGAACATGTGTGATAAATTGGGCATTGGGCGAAATTATATTCTATTCATATTATAAACGTGAAAGTTTGTGAGCATAGATGGATGGATGGATGTTTGTTACTCTTTCACGCAAAAACAACTGAACGGATCTGAATCAAATTTAGAATGGAGCTTATACCCTGGATTAACACTTATGCTACTCTTTATCCCGGAAAGAGGTTCCTGCGGAATAACGGGAAGACGCGGGTGAAACGGGGCGCAACTAGTATAAAAATATATTGGTATATTGAAAAAAAAATCCCTCCTTCCGCAAGTCCTGGATATCCCACCCCACTTAATTTATGCGCTCTTTTCTCCCACATACTTGCAAAATGTGGAACGAGCTCCTCCGCAAGTATTTTCGCAGTGCAACAAATTGCAGTCCTTCAAGATGGCTGTGAAAAGAGTTTGGTCAGCAACGCGTTGGCAACTCCCCTGATGTTGCAAATGTCCACAGGCGACGGGGACAGCTTTGCATCAGGCGGTCCATCAGCTTGTTTCATCATCATCTTAATCAACCCGTTTCAGTCCACTGCTGGACATAGGCCTCTCCCAATGTATGCCATCGAGCTTCTTCGGCTTCTCTCATCAAACCACTGCCAGCCATTTTGCGTATGTCGGCGCTCCACCTAGCCGGAGGTCGTCCTACACTACGTTTGCCGAGGCGCGGTATCCACTCAAGAACACGTTTGCCCCAACGATTATCGGTTCTACTTGTTTGCTATTACATAATAAAAAAATAGTAATATTTTAGCATTAGAAACGATAATTACCCATTCAAGTCATATCGCTTTGTGCGGTTCACAAAGTGGCAATTACAATTTCTGCCACGTAACATCGGCGTGTTCTCAGAATATGTGTGAGCTAGGATATTCATAGGCGGCCCGAATGGCTTTCAAAGGGATCCCGAATACGTAATGCTCAGTATTTCATTCATTATGATGGGTTGAAAGTTGCAAGAACCTTGTGTAACGGCGAAGCGATTAATTCCGAGTTATACGGAATAACGGGTCGAACAGATGTTGGAAGGATTGGCGATAATAATTTATAGTTATTAGAAAATAGTGTTTGATTTAATTTGAAGCTTACGTGTGGAAATGACGTTAGTACCTTCTATCAGTATTCTGGACATATTGGCCGAGAAGACTGATTCCGACGCAACCTTGACTATGTGCAATAGTTATCATATTTTTGACGAGCTAGAAATGAATGAGCTTAAGCTTTCTGTGAAGCAAAAAATCGTGATGAAACCATAGTTCGTGGAAGAATATTTTCAAAATTCTTTAGGACAAAGATTCAGCGTTATGCCTTCCTCTACCGAAAGCTCAAGTTCATTGCAGAATTCGATATGAGGGAAGTTGAAATCACTACTATACTGAGTCATCATGACTTTGAGTCAGCATTCCTTAGAGTCATCATTGCTTTAACTGAGTCATCATGGCTTTGACTGAGACATCATTGCTCTTTCTTAGTCACCATAGCTTTGATTGAGTCATCATTGCTTTGACGGAGTCATCATTGCTTTGACGGAGTCATCATTGCTTTGACGGAGTCATCATTGCTTTGACTGAGTTATCATTGCTTTTACTGAGTCATCATTGCTTTGACTGAGTTATCATCACTTTAACTTAGTCACCATGACTTCTATAACAAAGGAAGAAGAAAAATAGTACAATGAGTAACTACTCACTACTACTACTCATTTTCACTTCTCGTTTAGACAACTTTAAGCAAGAGACAAAAGGAGCCCATTTTTACAAAGATTAAGCCCAACTTAGCTTGTCTAGTACCAATTCGAGCGTTGTAACAACGTTCTAAGTTTGTGTCTTAGCATTTAGCTTCACTAAGTTACCTCGTTAGCTGCTTAGCGGAAGTAGTTAATATCTTGTTAGAAGATAATTTGCTAATTAAGTTCAATGAACGGATTCTTCACAAGGTTGACTTTAAGGGAAAGTATTTCGAAATTAATCATTTACCCAATAGGCGATCATGGCTCAGAAGTAGTTACGTCAGGCTTGAATCTTACAATGAGCTTGAGCTTTCGTTGAAGCAAGATATCGTGATGTAACCATAGCTTAGTAGTAGGGCTTGTAGGATTCGAACCCACGACCTACGTGCCGCATGCCGACGTCAAGACCACTGAGCCACTAAGTCTATATCACCTACGTCGTGATGCATTTAACCTGTCAAATAAATAGTGACGATGACTTGCGACTAGTAAGTAGGTCGTGGATTCAAACCCTGCAATGAGTTCGAGCTTTCAGTGAAGGCAAACACGAGATTGGTGGTAGATTGCTGTCTAGTGCTCACCTGGCTGGCCACCATACTCAAGTTACGAATCTGTCGCCAAGTATCTATCGCATGGTCCGAAGGCTCCTTTGAGAGCCAGTTCCCAGTCGAGGCGTATCTTGAGGCCATCTTCGACCACCTCGTCAATTGGCATCAGAGTACTTTGCAGTCTAACATATTCATTATCATCAACATCATCAGTTAATTACCTTCCCGCAGCCTGTGGCATAGACCTTTTTTAAAAGAGAGATTATAGGTGCAGTCTAGCACGCGAACCCACTGCGGATGAGCGGACGCCATCTTCGTCCACATCGTCACTTTACAACTTATGACTTGTGGTCAAACCTTACGCTGTAAGTAGTAAGGAAAATAAAACTTTAGACTAAATTTATATTTCACTAGTTGCGCCCCACGGTTTTACCCGCGTCTTCTCGTTTTCTCGGGATAAAAACTAGCCTATGTGTTAATCCAATGTATAAGCTTTTTCCATTTCAAATTTCATTGAGATCCGTTTAGTAGTTTTTGCGTGAAAGAGTAACAAACATCCATCCATCCATCTATCCATACATACAATCTTTCGCATTTATAATATATAAGGAGGATTTTGGTATTCTTAATGATTTAACGATAAACTTTCTTAATGATAAACCTCTCTATGATTTTACTATTCACATTCTCAATTTGAAACTCTAACAAAATTGTCTGATTTAGTGCATCCACTGTATACTGAATACATTTCTATTTACAATAGAGCTGATAAATAATTAGCACAAATTCCGGTCTGATCTAGTTTTATCCGATTAGCATCCGCAATCGGCTGCCGCTGCATAAATTGTAAGCTTATAGGTATAGTTATAGAACTCTTTACTAGATTTGTTGCGTCATCGTCATTATTTGTATCAGCTTACTTCTCCATTGAGAGCGATGATGGCCGAACAGTAACGCGTGAAACTAACAAGATGCCGACACCGAGTTCAAATCCTCTCGGCCCCGCACCTATGACTTAATAATTTATGTGCGGATCTGACTGGCAGTTCAAAGAATTGCAAAATTCAAGGGCATGCGACATCTACCAACCCGCGCCGGGCTATCGTGGTAGATTACGGCTCTCCCTTTCTGAGAGAAGGCCAGAGTCCCAGCAGTGGGAACGTGAAATAGTGATAATGATGATGATTTTTCCATTTTTATTCAATACAAGTACCTATATACTCTGAGTGAAAGTAGGGTAACCGAAGATATTAAACATTTTTTGAAAATAATTTATTAATAATTTTTACAAAATGTTGCTTGCATCTAAGTACAGATTTTTGCATAGTGTTACGTGTTACGTACCTACAAATGCTTTAATAACGGTAAAGAGCCAAAAAACATATTTGGGTTCACGAATTAGGAGTCAACCTGTATTCATAAAAAAAATATGTCGAATTTTTTTTCTTTCGAGCATTAAATAACGCAAGCAAGCCCAAATTGAGCGAGATGGTTTGATGGAAAGCGTGTCAAACTTTTTTGCAGAGATGAATCACGTGCTATATTATATTATAATGTTTGACCAAGTTATTGATGTAATTTCCTTTTTATGAGTTTTATATTTATTGTGACAAATGACAGAAATAGATACGTCAACTTATGACGTACTTCCACAAGTCAGAAGATGGCGCTGTCAAAATGCAACGGATCGACAATTTACTTCTTCTTCCGCGAGTTGCGACGTGACGTCATCCAATACGAGCCAATGAGAGCCCAGCATTTTGCCGCCAAGGAGATGGCGCCATAAGCAACTATCTACTTACCTACCTGAAAAATGTAACTGTTTTAAACATTCAGTCGGAGCTCGAATTTTGGTGTGTCAGCCAGATTGGCAAAAAGTATAGTCACGGTGGTTCAGATTAAAAGCTAAGTATTATTCCTTATCGGTTATATTTTATTAAAGTGATTCTATGTTTTTGGTTAAAGTTATATAACTTATTCATTATTTTAAATGATTGCGATTGTTGTAACGTTGTAGGTCGAGTTGCTAGAATTATGATGTCTGTTAGTGAATATTCATTGAGTTTATTATGCTTAATTAAATGGTAAATTATAATTTAGATTGATGTTATTGTAAAGTGGTCGAGATAAAATGGAATACAAACATATTGTGGTAACTTCAAAGGTATTTTATTATTTCCTGAACTAATAGGTGTAACATTATTGAGAAAAGAGAAGTAAGATATAAATAATAAAATAAAAACACTTACTAAACTTTAAAATGTAAAATAAAACTACCTATCATATTAAACTTGCGTTACATCTTTTTATATATTTGTGTTATATACAATACGAAGATAGATAGAATTACGGAAAATTCTAAGCTTTTTCAGTTTTTTTTTTATATTTTTTTTTCTTTTTATATTAAAAAAAATCAGTTATATCTAAGATTTGTATTTTTTGGACTTTTCGGACTTTTACCAGAATTACCTATACATAATAATGACTCAATATGGAAAATAATATCACGCATAGGACTTGCATCTAACTTTCATCTTAGTTTTTTTTTAACTATCTAGGTGTAGTGCTTCTAGCTTTTGATTATATGTCGTTTTTTATTTATTATGAACTAGCTCAAATAAGCCTAAGTCCTAATCCAGGGAATAACCATACTCCATTCCAAATTTTATAAAAATCCGTTTCGCTGTGAAGAAGTACCTACTCGAAACTTAATACTTATACTCACTCACTCACTCAAAAACTTTCCCATTTCTACTCGTAAAATTAATAAAATGACAAATTTATAAATATTATTTTCTAATTACCTTGTTTCATTCCCTAATCTATCTTTCACCTTTTGTCATTAATTATGTTGTAGTCAACGCTAAAGTTGTAATAACATTTGGAATTGAGCTGACGATAGCGTGAAATGTATATAATTATGTAACCGTTGGTGATTATTTTGGTGTTCATTAATAAAATGTAAATGTAAATTCTGGTCTAATTACTAGTAGAGGAAAAACCTAAAATTTAATTTTAGGTTTTTGCATTAACATAATATTTTGATAACTTTAGTTACTTTATGCCTAAATAAATGATTGGTCTCTCAGGCAAGATCACACATTAATCTCATACTTTAAGTTTAACTCACAGTTATCCAGGTACATTGAAAATATTTTTGAATAACAAAGTGGAATCCTTTGGGATAGCCTAATAGGATGTAATGGATAGTTACATCTTTTTATATGCTAGTTTGTTTTCTGTTACAGAATATTAATATTAAACACTCACTTACATAGCAGACTTTCACATGTATAAGATTAAATTGTGAATGACAATTTCTTTATCTAGTACCTCACCATCATCATCATCACGTGGAGAAGTCCACTGCTGAACATAGGCTTCCCCTTTAAAAGCTACCTTGAACGGATATAAGCTATTTGCATCCTACTGCTCCCTGCAACTCTAACACCACCTGGTGGGGGCCTACAGAATGTCTTCCGGTCCGTGGTCGCCACTTGAGAACCTTTCTTCTGCATGGATCGCTATCCACCAATGAATGCCTGAAGTCTTGGATATTTCTATCTATAAAGGTATTTATTTCTCTATATGAGTATGTATATCGTGGCTGCTAGGACTGTTATTTGGATATTCGGCATGAAATGATGCACTCGGTTCGGTGTAAAAGCGTATAATACACGACGACGACCGATGTGGCGCAATGGGCGGATTGCCGACTGTGAAGCGTGAGGTCGCGGGTTCGATTCCCGCTACAGACAAATATTTGTGCATTAAAAAAAAAGTGCAATTATTTGTTCTGGGTCTGGGTGTTGTGGATCCCCGATCCTCGTAGTTTCTGATACCCTAGATACAGGGAAATCTAGTTAGGGGTCAGAGCCTATGTATGTGATTGTGCGGGCATTATTATTAACTCTTCATTTATTTCTTCTCTTAAGTAAAAGTTTTTTACATTAATTTTATAAAATAACTTTAAACAAAATTACTATAAAAAACTTAAACCTAGAGTGGCACCGGTAGCGGGGCAGGACTCAAGCTACCGGTGGTTAGGGCTGCAGAGTGAGGAACCTCCTGACGATACGCGCCGTGTCAAGGAGTACTGCCTTCTGCATGTTCTTCTTCTATATTATTATTATTATTAATACAAGTTTCGAGCTTAATTTGGGGATGGATATTTTTGCGTGCAATGGTTCCCCCGTATTTATTCATTTAATGCTCAGCACATATTTTGTTTTGTCCAAAGCTACACATTATATCTCTACATTCAAGGGAAAAGTGCAAACAGGATATATCTAAATGCATTGTTTCCCTGTATTTACAGTCGATGAACAATTATTATTATCTCTGGAAAGCGGGACAATGGTCCGAATTAATATCATTGTTAACGGAAATGATTAAATGCACAAATGTTACCGCAAGTGTGTTTGAGCGTGGATGTGGACTAGGAGCCAGCAACGCGAAAGTTTGCATCATCTAAACGTTACAAACGGATACCAATAATGTTGGTTACATAAACACTATTATTCCTTTTCCTTGCGATCCAATTCAAACACTGTAATGTTTCAATAAACAATTTATAAATTGTTGTTTGCGATCCTAGGTGTAAAAAGAAACCTTTGTTTTTTAATAAAGTAGCAAATAAGCATACAGTCCACCTAATAGTAAGCGGTCACTCTTGTGTATTTTTTTCTATGATCAAAATAATATTTGATCCAAGAATGTGATCGATGGTGCTGTCACCTAAATCTTGTATTGGGTACTGGCTCTCAAGATAAGATGCTGGAACACGACGATAGGTGCTTGGTAACAGATTTTTATGTTGAAAATGCTAAGTAATCAGGCGAGTACTAAAAAATCCCCTACCCTAAAGCTATTTAGTAAAGAATAACATTAGGCTAATGATAGAGAAATTTAAAATTAATATTTTTATTTAACACAGAAAGTGTGTTTTATTTATTTTATCTCATAATGATTCGATTTTATATCGTTAGCTCTTAGTCTAACACATTTTTTAAATAACAGCTGTTTTGTTTACTTTATTGCGGCTGACAGTGGTCTGTTGAAATAAGTCGGTTAATGATATTGTTAATATTGGAATTTGCGGTTTAAAGTTATACGTTTATTTATACAGGCAGAATTCAATTTAAATTATTTATTTTCTGTAATGCCATTGCGATCACGCAGAGCAAACAGTGTGTGGGCAAACTGTTTGTGACAAACTGCAGCGCGATTACATAACTAGGATGGAAATTGGCTTTTAATTTACTACTTACTAGGTAGCTTTTGACCACAAGTCACCTGATGTTAAGTGACGATGTGGTCAAAGATGGCGCCACGCTACACCTGAAGTGGAAACTGGCTTTCAAGTGAGACTGCCGGAACACACCGATAGGTCCTTGGCGACAGATTTCTAATTTGAGGGTGGTGACTAAAGCCGCCACACGAGCAATAAAAAATGCTATAGTTTCCTCACGACGTTTTCCTTCACCAAAAGCTCAAGCTCATTGTAGGATTCGGACCCACAATTTGCGGGTCGCAGGCCGACGACACTAACACTGAACCATCTTCGCTTTAAAAAAGAGTATGTTTAGCTACCTTTGTAGCTGACAACGTTAATGCCTACCACTAATGCTGGGGCCACACTAACGGGAAATGCCGTTCAATAGCGCGATGATTGACGTTTGACATAAGTGTGGCCACGACATTGGACAACGGCATTCACATTGGCGTTTGACGTTAGCCGATAATTCAAGTGCATTCACGTTAACCGTTCAAGTGTAGCCACTCACATAATAGCGTTAATAATTAACGCAATATTTATCGCAAAAATAGGCATTGACATTTCCCTTGACGTTGACCTTAGTGTGGCCCGGGCATAAGAAAATTCTAACTACCATGTTCCCGTCTCAAGTACAACATCTCGTTTAAGTGAAGAGTAACCACCGTTGTTTCAGCTTTGGGCCGAGCCTGAAAAGCGGTTTCAAGTCATTGTGCGCTGAATGGGTGCATGAAAATTAAATGTCCGTCGTCAGCCCGCTGCAAGCGACGGGAAGGCGGGAGGATGGAGGCAGGAGAAACTGTGGAGCCGACAGTCTTTTATATAATGTACTTTTTAAACCTGGTTAGAAGAAGAATAGACTAATATAATTTTGATTTGAACAACAATATTTATAAGGTTAGTATCAAAAAGAAAATGTATCGATTTACCAGGAAGCAACATCATTGTGATCAACTGATCACTATATAAAAACTTTTTTAAATAAAACCATTGCAAATGGAACTAATATGCGAAAAATAAGCTTGTAAACAAAAATGTATATATATATTCTATCTTGAGTTACCGACTAACTTAAATTTAAAGGTTCTCGATCTCAAGTGGTGACCACGAACCGGAAAACTTGCTGTGCCCCCCACTATGTTGACCAACGATATTGTAAGAGTCGCAGGGAGCCGATGGATACAAATGGCTAATAGGCCTGTTGCGGATAGATAAGTCGATTTTGTCAATTGTTATTAGATAAGTCGATTTTGTTAATTGTTATAAGTAAGTAGCAGATTATACTACATAGCCTTTATGTATACCTATATAAATGTATAGCATCATTAGTAAATTCTAAGTTAGAAAATGTCACGATGTGCTGACCTGTGATTAGAAAGAGACACACCTCCCGCAAGAGCGGGACAGCGATATAGATCACTCGCGCGCCATGCGACGCTCTGATTGGACGAGAGGCGCGTCATACCCACCGGTGCCTGGCGCTAGTTGCCGACACAAAAATTGTACTTAAGCTAAGAATCAATTTTCAATTTTAAAATATCTTTATTATCATGATAAATAAATATGTACAGTTCTAGTGTAAGTTAAATCCTAGAGCTAAGAGAAATCCTGTTTTAATTGTCTTGCTTCAAAGTGTTGTATCTGAACCTAAATATACAGTCCACAAGTTTATGGAAAGGAGTCATTCAAGAGTTTCATTTCATCGAGCACCCTGACCCCAATAAGGCCTATGTTCAGCAGTGGACTTCTTCCGGCTGATGTTGATGATCATGATGACTTATAAAAAGTAAAGATTAGTTATAATCTTGAGTTTTTATAAGTGAATTTCATTGCCACTCAGGCGCTGCCGTCGCACGCCTTACCGTCTCTAAAGCGCTGCGCGGTCGAACATATTCACCAACCGCAAAATACCGCGTCATTGTTTTTTGATATTGTCGTTTTTACTTAATTTCTAGCAAACTTATTTAATTTCTGAAACTAGTTTCAGAAAGTAGACAGATTGGGCATTACACTAGTATGATTTGTATAATGAATATGATATTTTTAAATACACATTACCACGTTAACTTTGTCGTCATGAAATTATTACGTTCATCTGTTGTAAAATGTTTATAAATTTCCGAATAGCAAAGTAAATAACAATTCTATCAAAATAAGAATTAGATAGGTTACACGTTGCTAAAAATAAATGTCAATAACTAGTTATACTGTAAAACACTTCACAATTCTAAATACGAAATTCTCCACAAGTTTGTAAAGTTGTACCTAAAAAAGCAAATTGAAGCCAGTGTCTATTTTTTTTCTACATCCATAGATGTTTTTCTTTTATCCGATAGTGCTGTTCAACTAGTAATGATTTTAGTCGATTATAATCGTGTGTCACGGACAATAGTCGATTATAGAGGCTTATTTACAACACTTGTCGTTGAATCAGCTGTGGGCTTCGATCGTTACCCGCAGCGCTTTAGCGCGCGACGCGCGGGCAGCCATCGAAGCCCGCATCGCCTGAGTGGTTATTGTGTTTGGCACGCGCTCGTAGTGGAGCTAAAAGTACTTATTCTGTTGTTATCCGGCAAAAACTTTTATGATACTAAAAACGCATTAAAAACTTTAAAGATTATGTAAAGTTTCTATATCTTTTGGCAAATTTCCAAAAACACATACAAGAAATTAATAGCATCAAAATAATACGAACCTCTCCATCGCTTGTAATAACGCAGTAAGCTTTCAGGGTTCACTACATAAATTTGTGGGAAGTGCACTTGTGCTTCATAAAAATAGACTTTGATCACATGCAAGTTAAGTTGAAAATGCTTTACCTTGTCACTTTCAGACGAACAAGGAAGCTATTATTGTTAAAAAAAAGCAATTTTTTGCTTTAAAATATGGCTTTTGTGTCCGAGAGTAAGACGAGGTGAAGTAAATTATAATCTGTGTTTTTTTCGAAAGTTAATAGTCACGAGAAGTGTTTGTAAACGTGGATATTTTTGTTGTTAACTCGCGTTTATCGTGTTTGCGTTTATTCTTTTATTCAATTTTAGTAAATGTTATGAAGAGAGTCATATTACCAAAAGAAGCGGTGACTATGAATGTTAATGGATGGAAGGGAAGAGGAAGACCAAAGATAAGATGAATAGATTGTGTGAGGGTTGATATGAATGAAAAAAGAGTGAATGAAATGATGACTGATAAGGGAGAGTGGAAGAAGAGTACATTCTACGCTAACCACAAGTAGATGGGACGAGGGCAAGAAGAAGAAGAAGAATTTGAGTAAATCAAGTGAATTGAAAGACGCTGTGTACAAGTATGCCCCCACTAGGTGGACCAACAACATTGCAAAAGTCGCAGGGAGTCGATAGATGCAAAGATCTAAAAGCCGTTCATGGAAGCATTCAAAGGGGAAGAGCCTGCGTTCAGCAGTGGATTTTTTTCGGCTGATCATTATGGTGATGATGATGATGATGATGAAATCAAATAACCAGAGCACGATAGAAGATTTCCTGATGTTAAATAGCTAATTTCCTACCTTCAAATAGAAAATGTGTCATTAGACGCTGGAACACAGTGTATTCAATAAAGTTTTATTATAAAAGTATATTCGACTTTTACTAGCTTTTATAATAATAATAAATCCTTTCGTTGGCGTATTCAGCTTTTGGCCTGGGGATTGTAAAATGAGAACGGAGGAAAAGCAAGAATTACGCAACATAAATAATGACGAATTATTCTTGTCGGTAAATAAACTGACGTTCATTAAAATTTTCATTTGCATGCACATGGTAAAGTCGAAAAGTTATTTTTCGGAAAATAATTTACCATTATCATCATTAGCGTATTACTTTCCCACTACTGGGACTCAGAGAGAGAGTATAGGCTGCAATCTACCACGCGGGCCCAGTGCGGGTTGGTAGATGTCACATGTCCTTGAATGTTGTGGCTCTCGGACATGCCGGTTTCCTCACGATGTTTTCCTTCGCCGTTTTGAGCGATAGTAAGTCCACATATAACAAAATAATCACCCCAACATTTTTGATTTCTTTTTCTATCCATGATTGTTCTATGTTTCTTTGTATTGAAGAAGTTTCGGAACTACTGAACCGATCTTGATTAAATTTGGTATTGAGATAGTTTGAATACTGAGGAAGGACATAGCATACTTTTTATTGCCATAAATTGTAGTCCACGTGGTTAAAACCACGGGAAACATAGTTATATATATAAAGGTGAAGGACGTGTTTCAATTTGTTTCTAGAAATTATAATAGAATAATTAATTACAGTATGAAGCCACGCGAAGATGTTGAGAGTTATTGTTATTATTAATTGAAAACAAAAGGAAAGAGTAGGTCTCCTTTTCACAATGGATATAATTGTGACAAAGACGCGCCCAAGGAGAGCTCGAAATTTACCCTATTTCTGGCATTGTTTGTAAATTGTTATCAAATTGCTGTTGTATTAAAGTTATTTTCAAAGGAAAGAAAAAAACCAGTCACGTGTGAGTTGAAATCGCGCACCGAAAGTTCCGTATAACTAACTAAACTAAGTGAGATGGCGCAACGACCCAAAGTGAGTCTTGGCCTCCGATAACAAAAGGCCACTTCGGTCTGTCCTGCCCCACCTCCTGCCAGTCCTCCACCTGGAGCTCGCGCAAATCCTTCGTGACTTCGTCTTTCCAACGATACCTGGACGGCCGACAGGGCGACAGCCACTCGGCCGTCCACTGTATGCTCGTTTGACCGCACGATCCTCTTCCATTCTTTCAAGGTAACCGACAGCAAAGTTAGTGTGCTTTCATCTTGCCGATGACATTCGGCTCAGCCACCAGTTCTTCGATCGAAGAGAGTTCCGTATAAACTAGTTTTATTTTTGTTATTAAACTTAACATTTAGGGTGTGTAAGCTTCGTGCCAAATTAACTTTGTGCAGAACCAGTGTCTGTCTGACTCCAACTCGCACTTGGCCTGTTTTTTGTTTTTTACTTATATGTCCGGGCCACACTAAGGTCAATGTCAAGGGAAATGTCAATGCCTATCTTCGCGATATATATTACGTTTATTATTAACGCTATCATGTGAGTGGCTACAATTCAACGGTCAACGTGAATGCACTTGAATTATCGGCTAACGTCAAACGCCAATGTGAATGCCGTTGTCCAATGTCGTGGCCACACTTATGTAGGTCAAACGTCAATCATCGCGCTATTGAACGGCATTTCCCGTTAGAGTGGCCCCAGCATTACAGGGTAACGTTTGACCACAAGTCACCTGATGTAAAGTGACGATGTGGTCTGTTTTTTTTTTACTTTCAAAAGAGCCACTGGATGTTCTAAAGCGACGGCCGTGGACTTTTTACAATTTATTTTAAAATTCTAATACATTTTTTTGTATAAACCTCATCATGCGTCAAACTTTCCCCGTTGCCGCAAAATTATCATATGAATGCTCGTTTAATACAAAATAACGCTACCAAAACACGAGGTTGTCCAGGATTCAATTTTCGGGTTGGGTATGAGAATGATATAATTTCCCAAGGGAGCGTTATGTCAAACGGTAGAACTGTGGAAGTTCTTGGATAGGGGAAACTGATGATTAAGCTATGGGGTTTGGGATGTAAAAGGGTTGAACCCTTTATCTGTCGCTGATAATATTGTAGTTAAAATAAAATTAATACTAAAATAAATAGCTATTAAGAGCCCATTCGGGGAAATACTGTCACTATACTTGCTTCTTATCTATCTATCTATCCATCTATCTATCTTTATAATATACTAGCTGTTCCTCGCGGTTTCACCCGCGTGGGCTACAGTTTATCGCGATAAAAAGTATCCTATGTCCCTTCCCCGGGGCTCAAATTATCTCTATACCAAATTTCATTTAAATCGGTTCAGTAGTTTAGGCTGAAAGCGTATATATTCCGTATACTCCAAAATTATTCCCGCACTTCGGTGAGGGGGTCACCGCGTTACCCATTATCCTTTTTTAATTCTAAGTTAATTTTTCTTGGACCACACGTTTGAACCGCGCAGTTAAGAATCTTCCTGGTCCGCGACCGCACTTTACCTATTTCATAGATTCTCCCGGTGCCCCCCCTCACCTCACCGCGTTTCCCGCTGTGCTGTTATTTTTCTACTACTACTTAAATTTTTAAACTCGTGATATCTTTTGAATGGAATGTCCAAATTGAATGATTCAAAAAGTTGTGTAAAGGTATTGAAGCAGTTTTGGATAAGAAGTAATTTATTTTGATAAGGATTAATACCAAGATACAAATAAAGAGCCTTTTCTAGCGGCGGCATCAAAAATTAAATTTTTAAAATAAAAGATCACTTATTGTGGCATAACTATAATAGTTAGACATATGCTCTCGCGGACTTTTTTGTAGATCTAAATGAGACCTACAAACCCGTAATACATTATTTTGTTCTAGTGTCAATAGTTTTTGCAGCGCACGCAAAAATAGGTTTTCGATTTCACACCTTGGGTTGCAAAATAGCAATTTTCATACGGATCCCTAATTTTATTGGAAATAAAATATAGCCTATAGCCTTCCTCGATAAATGGGCTACCCAACACTGAAAGAATTTTTCAAATCGGACCAGTAGTTCCTGAGATTAGCGCGTTCAAACAAACAAACAAACAAACAAACAAACAAACAAACAAACAAACAAACAAACAAACAAACTCTGCAGCTTTATAATATTAGTATAGACTAGCTGCGCCCGGCGGTTTTACCCGCGTCTTTCCGTTATCGCGAACTTATTCCAGAATAAAAAAATAGCCTATGATTCAATCCAGTTTCAATATGCTATCTCCATTCTAAATTTCACTTAAATCCGTTCAGTAGTTTTTGCGTGACAAAGTAACAAACATCCATACATCCATACTCACAAACTTTCACGTTTATAATCTGACAAAAATCAACTGCAAAATTCAAATGTAATGTAAGGAGAAAAGATTTGTTTTTGTTTGTATCGGTTTGTGATAGATAAAACCAAAAACTACTGAATCGATGTAACACAATATAATTTCTACATAAATTCCTGGCAATGATAGTTCAGCTACTATTATGCCTAAATTACTTGTGCAGAAAAAAAAATCATTTTAGAATTTTTATTTCGATAGATTCCGTACATAAAATATCCAGTACAAGCAAAAATTAGACAGGAAGTCGCTGTTTGCAAAATAAATGCTGACATAGCAAACAGAACGGGGTAGCAAATACAAATATTTGCTGCTTGTTAGCCGTACCGCAGGGAAATCGCATGTGGTGGTACCCTGTTATGATATATTATTATAGTTTAGGTATATCAAACTTGTATACAATTTGCTTGCAAAATAGTTTAGTTGCGGTTTGCAATCCGTATTGGAGCGATGATAGCTTTGGTTGTGACGTCAGCAATGACTAAATTGTACAAGAAAGATAAATTTGAGAAACCCCCGACAGCTTTGACCGATTTTTATCAAACATAGCTAAAAATGCCTTACAACATTTTGGAAAAGAGCTGATACCCTTTAAGAACCACCGCTAGGAAAACTGTTTTCAAATGAAAAACCATATCGAAATTGGTCCATCCGTTTGAAAGCTACGTTGCCACAGAGAGACAGGCAGACATCGACGTCAAATTTAAACACCTCTCTTTTTGAGTCGGGGGTTTAAAAGAGTGGTAATTTCATCATCATCAGCTGGAAAAATTTACGGCTGAACCTCTCTCTCCCATGAACGCCGCATTGCCATAAATTACGTCAAGGAAAATGCAGGGCCATAAAAAACTTGCTCTTTTTGGTCTTGATGAACAAGTCCAAAAATTCTCCAGAAATTCAGTAGACACAAACCAAAATAGGAGTTGTAATTACTTCTTCAATACAGGTTAAAATAATGCTATTGCTGAATAATCTTGTGACCGCAATCTAGGAAAAAAAGACTTTATAAACAACGCCATCTAGTTCGGGTATGAGACGAAATACTTCATCTTGCAATTCCCTTTTATGCAAGTGAAATTGTGGTCAGAAACTACTTTATACTAAAATTATTATAAAAGCAGTAAAAATATGTATCTCTCAAATTAATTCATAAAAGTCTTTATCATATAAAGCAACGATGGCTCATTGGTAGTGACGTCAGCTTACGATCTGTAGGTCGTGGGTTCGAATCCTACAATGAGCTTGAGCTTTCGGTGAAGGAAAACATCGTGATAAAACCATAGCTTGGTGGTAAGTCATTTTCAAGTACTCGTCTGACTAGCTACCACCCTCAAGTTAAGAATCTGTCGCCAAACACCTATCGGTGTGTTCCGGCAGCCCCGCTTGAGAGCCAGTTCCCAATGCATGTGTAGCTTGGCGCCATCTTCGACCATATCGTCACTTAACATCAAGTGACTTGTGGTCAAAGGCTACACTGTAAGAAGTAAAAATAAACCTTGCATTAATAGAAAGCTACATAGCCTGGGTTACATACTACGCTATGAAACGAAAATCTTGTGGAAATCTATACACAGGTGAAACCACGAGTTATTCTAAAATAAAAAGTAAACTCATTTGGTTTTCAAAAACAGGTCCAACTTCGAAAAGTTTTACAAGAAAACACAGTTTGCTTCGTTTGTGTCGCACTAGCCAATAACTGTTCACTTTAAGTTGTTACTAGTGACCGTACTAAACTAAATTTTAAGCCGAAACGGAAACCGAAATTTGGCCTTCATTAGATATAGTTTCAGCCGAAACCGAAAGTCATTTACACGCATGCTCATAAATAAATATAAATATCGGGGGACCACTGCACACAAATCGACCCAGCCCCAAATTAAATTAGATAGTAAAAAAAAAAAAAATAAGCTCGAAACTAGAAATGGAAATATCAAAAACTCAGGAACAAACATTCGTGCTCATCACACGTATATTTTCCCTAACCGGGATTTGAACCCGGGTCCGCTAGCTTCGAAGGCAGAGTCACTACCAACTCTGCTACAGCGTCGTCAAACAATCATGATCTATCTTATTTGAACTTAGTTTTGATTTGGGATATTTATCACGTATTTTTTTCGTTTGAGTTTTGAGTTAGTTTAGACATGTTAAACTTCTAAAAGTTAAAATGGTTTTCAACATTTCGTTACACAAACGTTAGTTTCGGCACAACCAAAGTTTTGGATAAGAAGTAAAAGTCTCTCGGGCTGGCATTTTAGAATGACGCTCAAGTAGTAATCTACTTAAGCACATATTTGAATCTGTCATTTCATACAAATACGTCACTCAATCGCTACTCAATTATTGATCAATGTTTGAGTGGCATTCTAGAAAACCAACATAAGTCTTGTTTACATTTTTGTGCAAGTCTAAGTTTATAGAATCAATATTTGCCCGAAACAGGCCGAAACTGAAACCGAAACTTCAGTCGCTCCCTAGTTGTTACAGAACTTTTATATTGCAAGAATATAAACTTTTGAACAATCTGCAGCGGACATATTGTGGTTGTTCCTTTGTTCTTGCGAGAATCGAGGGTAGTTACATATGCGAAATGTGTTATTGCTTGTGGGAAATGCAAGTTTCATATGTTTTGAATTGACCTGCAGTTACAATATGTCGGTAAGGACTGTAAGTTTGAACGCTTTCTCTTAACGAGGTTTAATATTGTTTTCTTTCAAAGTGACGTCGTATCTTGGTGGCTAGAACTGTTTTCTGGAGATTTCAGGTCGCTTAATGTGTAGTGATAGAACTCTTTTGCAGAGTCCACTTGGAAAATTACCGTTGTTTTTCAACTGCCAAGCAGTAGTGTGCGAATTCAATTTAAAAAAATTTAGTTGTCTGTAAAGTCGGTTTACTGACGATAGTTGAACGTGACAACGTCGATTGGCCGATTGTGCTTCTTTGTCGCTCGTTCCGCGCTCTCGCTTGCACTTCAAGCCTTACATGGAACGCCTCAGAGCGAGGTAACGCCGCAGAGCGACGTAACGCCGCATGAGTCATGTTTTTTCGTGCGTGCAGCCGACTCTATCGAATTATACGTCACGTCAAAAAAACTTCTTTAGTTAGAACGGATATACTATATGTCATAACGACTCATAACAAAATAAATAAGTAGGTCAAATAAATCGATGTCACATTCAATAAATTTAACAACACAATAGAATTAAAACATTACTATCATCTGGCGTAAGTATATCCTAATGTCTGCTATCCTAAGACTACAAGTCACCTAGTATTAAGTGACAACGGACCATTCCAAGGCAACTCTATACACTACACCTGAAATTGTAAAAACAATAACCTTCACACTAACAACAATAAAATTCGTCAACCCTAATTAAAACTTTTGAATAATTAATTACATATTCATAACATCACCCTCAACACAACTGTACAGCTCACTGTTTCATAAACACCTCAAATTTGAAATCTGATTTAATGAACAACACAGAGGCGTAACCGCGCAATCTTCTCGTTTTAAAACTTTAACATCCCAACTAGCAGCAAAACAAGCTCTCTTTACCTCCCACTAAATAATTCCCACCACATTGCAGACCTACATAAATTAGTACGTGGTCAGACCTACGAGAATAATTCTACTTAATTAATCAGTAGTGGGCACGAGTAATTAAGGAGTTGTTTTTTGTTGGGCCCACGGAGCGCGGTCGGCTGACGCGCTTGGTTAGCTATCGATTCACACTTGTCTGGTAGTGATGAATGGGCGCCATTTGAATATTTTGCTTTGTTTGTGATCAGTTTTCCTTTATGTATAAAGCTGGGCCCCGCGGTTTCAACCGCGACTACAGCTTGTCGCTGTGAAAAGTTATTGTTGTGTTTCCCCAGGGTTTAAAGAAAATCCGTACCAAATTTCATTTTTGTTCTTTTATTTTTTTGAGTGGTACAGTCAGCGACAAAAGTAGCTGAGCATAGTCGATTTTCCAAATGACATGTGTTATATGTAGATCAATAATGTTAGGGTTTTTTTTTTACAACAAACAAGGCAGCGTTTGACCACAACACAATACACCTGATTTTAAATGAAGATGCGGTTAAAGGCTGGTGTTTGAGATGATGAAAGTAATTGGAAAATTAGTTATTGTTCAGCGAGTTTTGTCGTTGACCGTACTTTAACAATTTTTCTTTTTTTTGAATAAATGTAGCCTAAGCTTCTCGTTATAACATTAGCTATCTGCTAGTGAAAGTTCCTCAAATCAAACTTTTTAATAAACAGTTTTTCATGATTTTTCTCATGTTTTAATAGAAAAGAGAAAAATAAAAATTTACTTAAAAAAAGTTTTTGGCATAGTATCTCTAGAAATTATGATCCAGTTTAGAACACCTCTTTTCTAATTAAAAAGTTTAAACTATCCCCGATGGGAAAGAAAGATTCTCGAGTGGCGACCACGAATTGGAAGACGTTCTGTGGGTAGGCCTCCACTAGGTGGACCGACGACATTGTAAGAGTCGCAGGGAGCCGATGGATGCAAATGGCTAATAGCCGTTTATGGCGGCGTTTAATGGGGGAGGCCTACGTTCAGCAGTGCGCTTCTTCCGACTGATGAAGATGATGAGGATGATGATCCCGAGTATCACAGGTTATGTTTTGTTCCTTTAAAATACCTACGAACGTGCAACTACAGAACATACGATAGCTAGTACATTTAAAGATCTCGGAAAACCACTTTGCTCTCACCAAACTGTGGTCAGCGCGTAGGTACTCTTCTCTTGTATTTCTCTCTCTCTCTCTCTCACATTCATGGCTGGTTACCCATACATTGTCGATTTACACCCCACGGTACGTGACGAGATAGGGTATGTAGACATTTGCATAGTTTATTTTGTGCGGTCAGCTGATATTTGGTTAGGTCGGAACAGGTTTCAGCTTGAAGGAACCCAATACGGTAAGGAAAGCCAACCTATGCAATCTAATAAAACATAGGTTTATCTATTACACGTTTGTATTATGAACTAGTTGCGCGGTTTCACCCGCGTCTTCCCGTTATCCCGCAGGAACCTTTTGCCGAGATAAAAAGTAGCCTAAGTATTAATCTAAGGTATAAGCTATCTCCATTCCAAATTTCATTCAGATCCGTTCATCCATCCATCCATCCATCCATACTCACAAACTTTCAGGTTTATAATATTAGTGGTATTGTATTTTGAAGTGATGATGGCTCGATGGTAGTGACGTCAGCATACAAGGCGTAATTTATAGGTTTGAACCAACAACCGATGCAGTAGACGTGTTTTAAGTGGGGCCGCGACATGGCAAACATAGTGTAGGACGCCCTGCGACAAGGTGGAGCGACGACTTGCGCCGAGTGGCTGCCAGTAGTTGGATGAGAAGAGCCGGAGAGCAAGCTCAGTGACGTACCTTCAGACAGGCTTGTGTCCAGCAGTGGACTGATACAGACTGATGATGATTATCATAGCTTGATGGTAGGACATTTCTCAGTAAAGGTGTAGCGTTTTGATTAGAACTGCAAAAGAGTGGAATGCCCTGCCTTGGTTAGTGTTTCCCGAAAGATACAACCCGGGGGTGTTCAAGTCAAGAGTGAATAGGTATTTACTGGGCAAGCGTGCTACACCTTCGACCACATCGTCGCTTTCCATCAGGTGAGATCGTGGTCAAACGCTAGCCCAGTTGTATTTCTATTCTTAACAACATGATTTCTCTAAGATTGATATTGATCTGCTTGTAAAGAATTTTAATTAAGTCTTTTGCTATTTCAGTGACATTTAAGTCTTTGCTTCGGCTTTATCGTTCTTGATAACTACATTACATGAGATTTTTTAATTTCGCTGTGTGCGTGTGTGTGTACCTAACAGGACCAGTTATTGACTATAAGATGTGAGAAGGCGCCTCATCTTTCCCTCTATATACCTACATCTAAGCTGTTAGCAGCTGAATATATTTCAAAGCAGTAGTACTTATCTGAAAGCAAATGAGGTTAATAACAGGATTTTATGGCAGCTATTTTTCTGGGAAATATCCAGCTATTTCACGATCAAAAGACGTGTGATTCATTTTAATAAGGCTTAGCCCACGCACTCTGTAAACGATATCTTATCAAGATTCCAACATCGTGTAAGCTTGCTTATTAGTGTAGCCTACATAATATTTGGTTATGGTTTTCTTTAGTGGAAATGATAAGCTAGCATCCCACGGTCTGGTTCTCCATCGGATCAGACCACACTAGACCGGACGGTGACAGGCGAGCAACAAAATATTAAATACGTATAATTTGGAAACATTCAAGTCAAGAGGTGGGATTGAGGTCAAATGCTTATATAAAACTTTTTTTTTTGCTAGTTACAGGGTAACGTTTGACCACAAGTCACCTGATGTTAAGGGACGATGCGGTCGAAGGTGGTACCACGCTACACCTGGACCGGGAACTGGCTCTCAAGAAGGGCTGCCGGAACACATCGATAGGTGCTTGGCGACAGATTCTTAAGCTAGCCAGGCTATTAAAAAAAATACTATTCTCTACGTCAATAAATTACCTGCTGGGCGTTTCTTGCCTGCTCTTTTGCCGGCATAACGAAGTTGGAACTGGCGTATCTAGTTTTAAGTTTGGCGTATTAAAATGAACACTTGTTGTATGTATGTATTATGATAAAAAAAATATTTTTTTGATTTCATTACTTTCAACTAGCAAATCATTAACAATGAGCTTCATGGCACGTCGGTACCAACTAAACAAATTTATTGACATTCACACACGAACGGTACGCACATCAAAGCGGCAAAACCCTTCCTTACGCATTACATACACAATACACAAATTTGGGAATCCGTCCTCATGACCCAAATACAGCAAGAGAGAGGCATGGGTAAATTATAGGTACTAAACCAAACAAATAGCTGCTTTAGAGCTACTTTGTCACACGGTACTCGTAAACGGTGTGTGGGAGGCCACAGCGTGACAAGAGCGGTTGTGACTAAAACTCGAAGCGTTGAGCGTTTTAGCAGTGTAGGAGTGCACAAAAACCACTAAAAAGTAGAGAAATTGGGTAGGAAGTTGTGACTTTGTCCAAGCTTCGAGTTTTAAATATTGCTTCATGTACTCTAGAAGAGTTTTGCAGAGTAGGTACTACATCTATTCTGTGCAGAGTGTAGATAAGATACGCGAAGATCAAAATTTGGTATGGAAATTGCAGATGACATTCATATGTTATTTTGAAAATAAAACATTTTGTAAATTGTAACGCACTCGGAGCTTAATAATTATGAGTTCCTGAGTAAGTGGACGTGTATGTGTGTGTGTGAGAGAGAGAGTTCGTGTGTGTGTATGTAGGTACGTGCCTCCATGCATGTGGGTGAATTTAGTTTGACCAAAATAATTTCAACAAAATGTCTCGTCAAATAAGTCATAGAGCGATGTCCATTATGTTTCATTCATTGATGTTTTCATTAACATACTCTGTCGTTGTCATTGTAATGAAACTGTGTGGAACATATTCAAAGGCTTTCAAACTCATCTCAGGTGGCGAAGCCCTTTCGAAAGTTATTTTCATTAATTGTACAAAGGTACAGAAAAGCATTTTGTGAATTATTTAATATCCGACTAATATATAAGACTAGTTGCGCCCCGCGTTTTCACCCGCGTCTTCCCGTTATCCTGCAGGAACATTTTTCCGGGATAAAAAGTAGCCTATGTCTTAATCCAGGGTATAAGCTATCTCCATTCCAAATTTCATTCAAATCCGTTCCGTAGTTTTTGCGTGAAAGAGTAACAAACATCCATCTATCCATCCATACTCACAAACTTTCACGTTTATAACATTAGTAGGATTACTGCGTGAGCATTATTCTAGAAATGAAGAACTACGAACATACTCACAACGGAATTTCATAAATGTATAAAACTACTTGCGACCCGCCCCGGCTTCGCACGGGTGCAATGTAGATTTGTAGATACTTATATGGGGCAGTATTTTACAAATCTTTAAATTTTACGGCTTTTCTGTACTATAATATATATGTAAATATACATATAAATTTTCCTCTTGAATCACTCTATCTATTAAAAAAACCGCATCAAAATACGTTGCT
This sequence comes from Opisthograptis luteolata, assembly GCA_931315375.2. NCBI lineage: Eukaryota > Metazoa > Arthropoda > Insecta > Lepidoptera > Geometridae > Opisthograptis > Opisthograptis luteolata. The sequence goes on along the minus strand of OV928036.1, from coordinate 13,667,706 downwards.
GAGTTTTAAAGATTTAAGCATACATAGGGACATAGGGATAAAGGGACAGAGAAAGCGACTTTGTTTTATACTATGTATATAGTGAAGCACAATATACGTCACAATTCATTTCCCCAAGACGTTTTCGCTCGAGTTTTCCTTCTGTTCAATAGCACTTGTTCTGTTCTCAGCTATAAAATACCTTACAAATAAAATTACACGTACCTTTGTTTGCAAGGACAGACGGAAGGGTATGATTTTAGGGCTAATAAATGAGAGTACAGCGGCGGGATGAACTGAAATATGGGGCTGTAATGAATTATAAGGGTGTACAAATTTAATGTTCCAAGAAGTGGATGGAAGTGTCAAGTGTCTAGAGCAGATGTCGTAGGTACAAGATAATTTGGTCCAGTTCTTGTCAAGTTGGGGATTAGTTTGACTAATTGAAGATGGATAGATAGCCTCTAGTGATTCATCAATATCTTTTTTATAATACAGTTTAAACGGTGGAAGGTCAGACATCATGTACATTTTTTTACTCCTTCACGTTCAGGATACACAACGAGTACAAGGCCTCCAGAGTTCTACATCTAGTACACACGAACCGTAGCATAGGTGTATCGCTATCCACAGCTATTGAAAAAATATAGATTATTTTCATGTTTCTAAGCTTGCTTTTTACGCCAGTGCGCTACAACTATCGTAATGATAGTAAACATGTTCTATGCTTCTATGCGACAACGCTTCGTCTTCGTCTGCTTGTTTGAAGATGTACGTGATGCTCGTACTGCTCTTGTACTATGCGCGTCTTACGTTGCTTAGGCTATGACGCCGTGAGCGGAGAGGCTTTGTGTGTAAGTTTTTATCACGATGAACTGTAGTCCAGAGTACAGCTAGTTCTTAATGGGAAAAAAAATTAAATTAAAATGAAATTTGTCAAATGTGGATTAATTTCACTAAACATTCTTCGCTTCAAACAAGATAGTATAACATTACCTTGACAGCAGAAAAGTGACTCGTAATTAGTAACGCGGTGGTGCCCACCCAGATTGACTCCCACAAAGTCAAGTACACGTTGGACTCACGCACCGAGGGTTCCGTAGAAAAACTCTTTCATTTTTTACTATTCAACTACAGATTTAGCGTTTCCAGACCTTTTTCCCTTATATGTGTTATAAAACCTTGCTTCAGGCCAAACCGGACTCTAGGTCAACGGGAAGTACCCTGTAGGTTTTGATTCCCTTGTGAAATCGCAAAATATGCGACATGAACGGTCATATTTTTTGATCAGGTTGACTTACAAGTTAAATTTTTTCACAACTGAAAGTGACCGTAGAGCCGAGAATCCTTTAAGGGTTTAGTTTTTCCTTTTGACGTACGGAGACCTAAAAACAAAGACTCCTACCTACGTGACTATCAAGTACCAACCGAAGTCCAAGCACAAAATCCAGTGCAATCTTCTCAAAATTACTTTTATCATCACCATCGCCACTCGCTCCGTTACAAGAAAGAATACGTGTTTGTTCTCTCTTTGCTTATTACTCGGTCTAGCAGCTGCAATGCTTTGCCGTTGGGAAAATATAAACGGGAGATACGTTATGCGCGTATAAAAATGTCTTTTAACACGTTAAGTGCGAAACAGGGCTTGAAACACCCTGTTCGTGTCTCATCTTTATAGCGGTAAGAAAAAACTTTAACTTCCTTGTCGTGCGAGAGGCATAACTTCCATCTGATTCAGAGTAGGAGAGAGATAACTATATGTTTGAGATGTGCTATTGATTCCTAGTTCTATGGTACACCAACCTAAATGCCGGGTTTGTTAGACCCCGTGCCGCACTGAACAAATAATAATTCCAACACAGTGCGGAACGAGGTAGCGAACACCTCGTACCCCCGCGCACCTCGTACCGCGCCCTACGCTAGCTTCACGCGGTTAGTGTTGTGCAACGCATTCGAGGCTGCGCACGCGCGACGAAGTAAGACCGATTATGGAGCTAATATTTGGTACAGCCCTTATTAACGCCTGGATTGTGTTTAATTCAATTAATGATGATAGAAATAAAATGCCAATGAGATTATTTGTGGAACAACTTATTGAAGCTTTTACAAAGAAAGACTTGGATGTGGACACAGGTAATTTTCAAATTCTAACTACTCTATACTATATAGTTAATAGAAACTTGAATGTGACATGTTGAGTAACTTTCTTCAAATAGACTGATGATCGTGATAACTATTAGTGTGTTTGTTTATTGAATTCAAACGGTGTCTTGCTCATCAAAATTTTACTCTACCCAATTTAACCAACTTAACCCAACTTTACCAAACTCTATCCAACTCCACCCGATTCTACCTTACTCTTACCATCTACTCAGCTCGACCTTACTTTTACAGAACCTACTGCAAATAAATCACATCATCTCGAAAAGGGACCAAAGAAGAGGAGATGTGTAGGATGTTACGAAAAACTCCGCACCTTCTTAACGAGTCGTGAAGCTGACAAAAAAGTGAAGAAAATTCTCAAAGAATGCACTGGTTGCAAAAAATATTATTGTTTGACAGGTTTTAATGAAAAACATCCATAAGTTTGGTAAATAAATACAATTAAATAAAATCGATATTTATTTTCCCATCACTAAATAATGTGAAACCTGCCATTCTTCAGTGCGATGCGGGGTATATTAGACCCCACATTTTAATTAACCTATAGAAACTAAACTAACGAATCTAACCACGGGCGGCGGCAGATTTAGGTTAATAATTTCATTGTTAATAATAATCACAACAAAAGCCGTCCACTTCATCTTATCTGGCGCCAAAAAAAGGATTTTGGTCTCCTACAGGCGGTGGGGTTTAATATGCCTCGTGCCGCCACAATTTCTGGTATAGGACAAGGTTTAAAACGACCCGTAACGCAGTAATGGAATGTACAGATAAATTTGTGCCGCTCGGAACGTGTTAAATGACCACTGTGGGGCATTCGGTGGCTCTGCCTGATGGCGAGTTTGGTGTTGAAAATTTGCTTTCAATCTATCTTGTAGAATGTTTTTTTTTTTAATGGCATATGAATGTGTTCGACTTATCCATGGCACAGTGAATTGAAGTAAATGGTTTATGTATGAAAGTTTTTGTTGTTACTATTTACTGCACAATCAACCGAAATAAATGGTCACACAATTCACAAAATGGAGCCATGGCTCTCTTTTCGTTAGTCTAGTTTTTTTACATTATTATAAGTGTGTATTATTATTATTAATAACATAACAAAATTTATTGATACGTGTAGGTACTGATAAATATGACCAAAATGTCATGCATAAGGTGCCATCTACTATATAAAAATAAGTCGGGTTTTCCTTCCTGACGCTATAACTCCAGAACGCACGAACCGATTTCCACGGTTTTGCATTCGTTGGAAAGGTCTCGGGCTCCGTGAGGTTTATAGCAAAGAAAATTCAGGAAAAATTCAACAGAAAAGCGGGAAAATCTTTTTTCACATACAGCGCCATCTCTGATACATAGCATGTACTACACCGTATTCTTCAACAAATTATTGTTTGCAATTACAGATACAAGGACAAATTTATCATTTGCATGGTTCAAAAAAAAAATATTTTTTTCTTCATTTTTTCACCAAACGAAATGTTACATAAAACGAAGCCATCTGGTGGCGAAACGGAGTTCGCCGGGTTTGCTAGTGTTAATATATAACTAAAATAAATAAAAATATCTCAGATTTCTCAGATTTGGTCTCTCAACAGGGATCTCCTATGTACTTACACAAAAATGTCAGTGTCAAGAATCGGCCCATCTCAACCAAAATAGAAGTTGATAGTGAGGTATCTTCTTTTTGATTTATCTTTGGCTTTGCCTAATATCGTGGTGTTTTTGTCGAGTTCTCAAGGTTTCTTGTTAGTAGAGACAGGGTATTATTTTGAAGAGCTTGCGGAGGAGAAAAATATATTTTTGCTTTCACTGAAAGAAATGAATCACATTAATATTGAGATAAAAATAAACAATAATTTGACATGTGAGATAGAATTTCTATAATATATTAGTTCGTAAAGTGATGGATAGTAGGTACCTACCTACCTACTTAGAACTTTTTTAGGTTCCGTACCCAAAAAGCAAAACGGGACCCTATTACTAAGATTTCGCTGACTTCGCTGACTGTCCGTCCGTCCGTCCGTCCACCCGTCTCTCACCAAGCTGTATCTCATGAACCTTGATAGTTAGACAGTTTTTTTTTCAGTTTTGTTTTCTACTTAAAAGGTAGCATTTCACCACAAGTCAAAGTTGGCGCTATGCTGCAGCTGGACTGGCAACTGGCTCTCAAGTAAGATTGTTAGAATACGCTAGTAGGTGCTTGGCAACCAATTCTTTTCTTGTGAGTAGAAGCTAGGGTCCCAACACAATTAAGTTAAAACTGATAAAAACTTACAGTAAACCATTAAAATGGCTCTCTGTACAATCCAAAAAATCCAAAACACTCTAAAAACCTTGCTAACGTTCGTTCTTATAACAATGTGGTAGGGTTGATATAAATGCGGTTATATTTCCGCTGACCTTGCCTATTTGTATTCCATATCCCAAAGGCATTGCTCGTTCAGGATTCTGAATACCTTTCTTTCATATTTCATGTTTTCGCACCGATGTGAAAGGATTGTGTCATATTTTTTGCGACAAACACACATAGGAATAAAACTGTGTTTACACCTAAATTGTTTCACCTAGATCAACATTAGTAATACTTAAAGCTAGCTGTTCCCCGCGGTTTCACACGCGCTGACTAAATTTTACCGTGATAAAAATATCCCATGTCCTTCCTTAAGGTTCAAAGTATCGCCAATGACACAGAGTGAGTGTTACTTTCATATTCAACTAAATTAAAATTGGTGAAAACTTGAAAAAATTCTAATCAATAGCGACGCACGTCTGCACAGCCAAAACAAAAAGCCATATAATAAACGAGAAGAAAAAAAAATTAAAGGTCAAAATATTTGTCCAGGCATTCTTGAGTTATTTCTTGAGGTAACTAAACCAACTTTGTTTTATATATTTAGATACTTGAGAAACCGAACTCATTCAGTCATTCATTCGTTAACTAACGCATTCCCTCAAACCCATCATGAAATATCAGTAGGTACAAAGCGTTCAAAAGAAAATTGAGCGAAGCCGAATAAAATTTGATGAAAAGCGAGACGAAATTTGACATGCATGTGCCACTTGGCCCCACGTTGGGCGCCAATCTGTGCGCCGCGACCCTTCTCGAACCGTAACCTAAATGAACCGGCCACGTTTGACTTGTAATCTTTTCTATATACTGTTACTAGCTGTTCCCCGCGGTTTTACCCGCGTGGACCGATAAAAAGTATCCTATGTCCTTCCTCAGGGTTCAAAATATTTCCGTACCAAATTTCATTTCATTCGGTTTACACTGAGAAAAATAATGTGACTTTCCTTCCGAGTTTTACCTTCCAAAACCGATTCCATCCTTATTTTACCTTAGTTTTCCTTCTAAATCACAATTCCTTCCCTTTTGACTCAGAAGGAAAACGGTATTTCGGAAGGTCTTTTTTCTCCGTGTTGTAGTTAAGGCGTGAAAACGAGACGGACAGACAGAGCTACTTTCGCTTTTATATTATTATATTGATTACAAAAATGCGAGACAAAACAAAAGCTATCCAGGCGAACTGCTTACAGTTTCATAAGATTTATTGGAACTAAAGCCAATAAAACCAATTCATATTATTACTTGGTTGTAATTATTGCTAATTGGCACGTTGTAAAAGGAAAGAAAAATTAATCTCCCCTATTATTTGGCATCTGCAGACTTTAATTAAAGTCTTGATTAAAGTCTTCATTACTCGGTAATGACCATCGCATATTGACTGAGTATGCTTGCTGGGAGGTGGTCACGCGATGGTCCACTTAGCTCAGGTGAGGGTGGTAAGTGGTACGGTCAGCGACAAAAGTAGGTGGTCGTACTTGATTTTTCAAATGTTTTTCAGATCACTTACAAGGTAGTGAGCACAAGACAACACACCTAATGTTCAGTGATGATGCGGTCAAAGGTTGGTGTTCAAGATGATAAAGGTAATCGGAAAAATCTGGTATTGTTCAGCAACTTTTGTTGATGATTGTACCTCAGCAGCTACCTAGAATTGAAGGTGGTAGGTCTAGCGGTGTTATTTTTTAACTGCTTACAGGGTAGAGTTTGACCACAAGTCACCTGATGTAATAATGTTATCGAGATACATACCTTCACTTAATAAACATCTAAATTAGACTCTAAGGGCCGATCCTTAAGTGAAATGTCATACCAAATTTCGGTAAATTTGTCATTATTGTCGAACTTTTCGTACTAAAATTTGACAATAAGATCAAGCTTACCGAATTTTGGTATAACATTTCACTTAAGGATGTTTAAAAAACCGGCCCTTAACAATTGTTTCTTTTTTGGTTCTAATATTACCTGCCAGCGTCATTAACATGACAATTAGATTTTTAAATGTTTTTGTTTATATGTAAAATTTAAGGTAAATATCCCGTTGCAAAACCAAACTGGTCCGAAATGGGTTTAAAATAAAATAAAATTTGAAATTTAACGAGTTCAGAAAATGCTGAAAGTGCTATTTTTCTGTGGAAATTTTGTATGAACCCTGGTGAAGGAAATAAGATACTTTTTATTGCGAGAGTGAAACCTCAAAATGCAACTAGTCCTACTAATCCTTCTATCCTACTAATAATAAAAATGCAAAAGTTTTTATCCCAGAAAAACGGTTCCTGCGGGATAACGGGAAGACGCGAGTGAAACCGGAGGGCGCAACTAGTATTATATAAAGTCAGCACAGCGGCAGTTTCACTTGAGATCCAGCGGCCCGATCGCACTAATAAATTACAGCTGAACCGCTACTGAACCTCAGCCGTTTCTTGACTTTTTGAACATTTCGTATCGCGCTAATGATTTTCGCGTAAGTAGCCGTAGCGTAATTAGAGTTGGATCGTTAACGCTGTCAAACGAACGGTTTTGATGAAGTAGGAAAAAATGAACTTTTTTACGATCGTTGTGCGGTGCTTTACCTACTTTTTACTACTACTACTTACTTACTTTTAGACAAAATTATACAACAAAAACAGCAAAAACTTAGGTAAAATGTATGCGTACATGGATTAATTGGAAAGGGCACATGAATTAGATGTAGCGGCGGCTCGGAACCTTGCGAGGAAGAAAAATACAAGTGCAAAGACTTAGTGCTTTTTATATGAGTGATAGGCAGTTTATAAAATGTTATAGACTGTTTAAGGAGTTAACTCGCCAAGTAATAACAGAGTTAATCCCTCATAAGCCACCCACGTTTCGTTCTGATGCTTTGGATATTAAAACCAAGGTAAGGTTATGTTATGATAATTCTGCAATATAGCCATCAAAATCTTACTTTGTCTCTCCTTAGTGGTCTGTGAATAAGTGAAATATGGATAGGCTTTACATTATAGCGCCAGCGATAGGCAAAACTTTACATTATGTTTGTACCTACATTGTTTTTTTCATGTTAACAAAATTAAGTTTCTTGACAATAAAATTGTTCTAGGTTTTGGGGCATTCTATGCCACTGGATCATATCAGATGATTGTAGGAGATAGTCAGGAGCATTGTGTGTCACAGGCTGTGTATCAAAAGCCATTCAGCAAGTTACAATAGCCATATACATTAATATACAAGTCAATTGTAATAAATAAAGCCTTCCCATTTAAACAATGTAAGAGGGAACATGATAAATGAGAATAAGTGCATAAATCAACTAATATAATTACAAAGAATACATAATAAACATGTAGGTATACCTACTAATATAAAATTACATTGCTTTGATTCACAAACCACCAAAGTAGTTCCAAGTAATGCGGGCTATAAATCCTCTTACTATTAAAAGAAAATCATTGGTATGTGCCTAATTATGTGGTCCACTAGATCACCTACCTTAGGCTAGGCTATAATGTTGTGATTATTTACTAGGAACAATGCCAGAAACAAAAAAACAATTTTCTTTTTTGTTTTTTAGAATGTTTAAAACGCCTGGATTACTGCATTGTATCGATGGGGTGTGTGTTCTGCTAAGAACATCGAACGGTATTTTAATAGAAAAAGGATTCCATTCCCTTAATATTCTGATAGTAAGTACCTAGTGTATTATATTTTACACTTGCCAATTGGTCATGTTATGGGAACAACCCTTGTAATTCCTACCCTTCCCCTTTATGCCACAAATTTAAATATATTATGAGTGCATGTTACCCTGGGTCTACACATGACAGGGTTGTGTGGTCCAACCATCCAATGAATGGTTATCTTGAACGGCTTCACACCGTCACTGCAGATGATTTGTATATTTTGGGTATGTACAAACTAATCTAGATTTTATGTTGTTACTGGTTCTTTACTGGGCAAGTATGCTACACCTTTGACCACATCATCACTTTCCATCGGGTGAGAATATGGTCAAACGCTAGCCTAGCCTCTGTTGTAAAAAAAACTATGTGATGTGTTAGTATTTTCTTGAGATTAATTTATTTATGTTCTTGTTATTTTAGGATATCCATTGAGGAGTTGAGACCCACAATTAGGACACCTATCTCAGTCTGAGATCCAGGCTGAGGGCTATCATTATCAAGATAGATGATAGACACTTGAAAACTAGAAATGTTGCTGAACATTGTTGAAGTGTTTAAAGCTTGTTTCAGGTATAATTTAATTGTGTAATAAACAAAACATAGCACTTTATATAATAATAAATGAATTTTAGGTTATATATTCAAATTAATAAAAGTGTTGTAATAAAGGTATTTCATTGCCGGTGCTTGTTGGTAGACATGATGTTACATTATTCACTGATAGCTGTGCAAAGTATTGTGTCATTTCATTAGATTAACTACTAGGTTTATCCCTTTCATTTTTCTGTTAATTTAATTTTATGTGTTAAGTTAATATTATGACTAATGTGTGAATATTTTAAGAGGAATTTCAGTGAAGCAAGATAAAATACTTAAGGTATAATAAAAAATACTTTACATAAAACATGTTTTTATTCTGAGATAATATAATATAGTTATAACTATTTTTCATCTTCCGACTTCACAGGATGACTTGGGGTTGTGTGGGCCTTGCGGTGGTTGACAATAGGTACTGAAACAACAGATAACAGATAGTGAGTTCCATGAGTATCAATATTTGAAAGGCAGCTTTATGATAGGAAGGATACTGCTGGTTATTTTACTACATAATTTATGTAGGTACAGTCAACAACAAAAGTTGCTGAACAATCACACTTTTTTTCTATTATCCACATCATCCTAGACACCAATTTTGACCTCATCATCACCTTAAATCAGGTGTGTTATGTTGTGGTCAAAATGATACCATATAAAATGTAAAAAAAAACAATAATAATTACTGATTTGAAACACATTTGGAAAATCGAGAACGATCAGCTACTTTTGTCGCTGACTGTACACTAAAACAATAATAAATTTGAGCATCATCATAGAGCTGTGTGAGCTGTGTTTGTAGTGCTAGGGTTAGCTACCACCTACAAGTTCAAAGAAAAATCAGTCGCCAGCCTCTGTTTTCAAAGGTTAGGCCCATTTAGGCCATCATTAATCGTGAGCTGCGGTCAAACTATGTAATATAAAAAGATATGACAGCTTGGACATTTGTTTATACAGCTTCTGCCTGCATTTCATAACTGCGGAGGATCATCACCCTTACAATGTAGTTGTGCAAGGTACTGTCTGTCTATCCTTAGGCTTTCTCATCCATGTCAGACTGTTTTTGTGGATGACATTTACATTATGAGAATTGGTTTAATAAAGTAAAGTATTATGTACACATAAAAATTTTACTATGACAAATATACTTACATCATAATTTGAGGTAAATTGATTCTGTTTCACATCAAGCAGAAGGCCAATATCTAAGTAGTACAGTAGGGATATTGCTGGGTCCAAGCTGGGCTAGCATTTACGTTCATCATTTTTCCCTGGCTCTGCATTTATGGTCTTCCACATATGCAACAATATTTTCTTTGCATCTATGCAAGTTACTGTTACTGTGTTGCTGTTACTTCTGAGTAACTAGGTAAATAGTACCTTCGCCCATTCTTTCCCTCTTCTGGCAGGACTTTCCGCATTGATATGGCCCCCGGCGCATGCTTGCCATATTCGTGCCGCAACTGCAAGAGCCTCTTTGGACCGTACCCGTCCCAGAGCAAGGTGGCGGTGGCTTCCCAGGAATTCTATCAGTAGCAGCTATGCATCAGCAGCGCTCTTCCATTTCCAAAGTCCAATGTGTTCACAATCACAAATAGGTGAAATACTGTGCCTATTATGCATAAAATAGGTCAGTATCGGCACAAAAATATACTTCATCACAGCACCAACCAAATACTTGATGCGGAAGTTCAATAACTTGGTTTTTAATAGGTAAAATACTTGTAAAAGTAGGAAAAACTTTCCTCAAACTATTATTATTTTACATGAGTCAACGAAATGTCGCGCTGTCATCTCAGCATCTGTCAAAACTAGAGTAGTGAAAGACAAATTTTCTGTGCAATTAGTCGATTATAGCAGTCTAATAGCACAAATATTTGCTAATATGTCTCATCTCTAACAACGATCGCTGAAGCGCTACGGTCCAGTTACGGTGCATCTCAAGTTGGCGTTTAAACATTAACGCGATACCGAATTCCATATTAGCTGGAACGGAATTGAACCCCATGCGCACCGTAACTACAGCTAGACCTGAGACGTTCGTAGTTGTTTAAAATTAGCGCGATCGGGCCGCAGTTCTCAGTCCTGCTATGCGATTCTGCAAATTGTATCTCACTAGGCGAATTCGATTACGTGAACCGCACTCATTTCGACGTTCATCTCCCTTTCGCGCAAATCGGCATTCCGCGTGCTGTGAATATGACCAATGAGCGGTCAGTGAGTTTACTAGGGAGTGCCGCACACCGTTTTGTTTCGAATCGGTATTATCGGTTTTTAATAATTTCGTATTTATGGCGTATTAATAGTTAATTTAGTGAAATTATGGTACAACATTGACAAAAAGTAATAACACGTTACAAATTTGGTCTGACATAATGCGCAAAACATAGAAAATGATTTTACAATATTGTTGGGCAGAATGAAGTGAACGTCCATAGCCAGAGCCGGCGACCGCACCAGAAAAAATAGTTTGTTGACAATGACAAGATGACAAGTGTCACTTCACTAGCAAGTTTCGTTTCCTCATTGACCTATATTTATATCTCAATGCGTTTCCTAAACAAAACAAAACAAGTTGAAGTTGTTTTATTTCGGAGTATTTTTTGTGTTTTGAGTTTAAAATTGATCTTTGAGACTACAAAAACCTAATGCCACAGAAACTATCGAGTTATGACGGAATGTTAAGACCCAACATGCTGGGGTTCTCGAGATAGCAACGCTTCGGGAAACCAACGGCTCGGTAGCGCGAAGTAACAAGTGTTACATATTATTATACCAAATTCGTGGGTGGTGCGCATGCACGTTGCCGTCGGCCGTTTAGACGATTCTTATAGTTGAACATGAGGTAAGTTGAAACTGTATCTAGTTACATAGAGCTAATTCTAGTTTGATTCTAATTCTATTTGGTACCATGTACGGCTAATAATGAACTACAACTTATTGCATGCATTTACAATACTTTGCATCTTAATTTCAGCCAGACTACCATGTACCTAATTAGCTATCTATCAGACATAGCAGACAGCAGGGCATACTTGCCCTTTATTCTTTTCTCTGAGTAAACAAGACTGGGCAAGAATTGGGATATGTCTGGGTTGTTCAAGTGAACACAATGTAATTGTGGTCTGGGCTATGTTTGCATCTTTCCAACTAAACCAAAAATTGTAAAAAATGTATTTAAAATTCTGATCACTTTAACTTATGGCTAATGCAATATTATTTTTTATAGATTGAGGCGTTCTCTTCTGTTGCAAACACCGACACTGCCACTGCTAGTATGTATCAGTGTCATTAGTTTCATGATTTACAAACAACATAATAAGTAGCCTAACTAGGATAGGATAGTAGTATTAATATTCTAGTACTTGACAAGTTATAGAACTATTTTCACATAATTAAATGAATTAAAAGAAACTGCTATAATAATAATCAAAATTATTTTTTCTTACACAGCTCCAAGAAGACGCAGAACTAGGATTCGGGGCTCAGAGCCATAAACGAGACAGAGTCAGTTTGCTCGAACCACCGAAAGATTTGTGAGGCTGGAAGAACGCCGCATGAATATAGAGGAAAACAAGGCATCTCTCATGCAAGCTGTTTTAGAACGCTCATCTCAGAGAGAGCATGCATTATTAGAGGCCCTCACCAATGTAGATAATAGGATGGCTGAGCATAATGAAATTATGGCTGAAGCCTTAAAAATTTTTGGAGACGGTGTTACAGCCTTATGCGATGCAAATTTAATCTATGATTAAATTGGAATTTTAATTACCATAATATCATCATTTTTGTTATACTTTAAGGATTTAATTGTCATATTTTAAGGATTTAATTATCATTTTTAGACTTTCTAGGTAATATAATTTTAAAGTTGATAGCAAAATAATTAATATTTAACTGTTTGTATTTACAACTGTATATCCTGAAACCTGTATGTATCTTATTAAAAATGTTAGTTAATATTATTAAAATAGTGGGTATTATATTTTAACTGTTACTTAATATTATAAAAAAACTCTCTGTAAAAGATTTCTTTTTTTTAACGATAAGACTGCCTGTTAAAGCTATTTTCTTAGTGTTACTTGTATTTCTGATAATTTTATATGGGGATCAACAGTAAAATAAGAGAACAATAGAAGATTGCATAAAAAAGTGAGGTTTTATTTGCTTCTGCATCCCATAAATATTAGGTAACCTATTTAATTATTTCCTAATATAGACAACAGCAAATTTCAAATCCTATTATCCTACTAATATTATAAATGCGAAAGTTTGTGTGTATGTGTGTGAATGTTAGTAACAACGTATCACCGTAACTGCTAAACCGATATTGACGAAGTTTGGAATGGAGATAGCTTATATCCTGGATTAACACATAGGCTACTTTTTATCCCGGAAAAATGTTCCTGCGGGATAACGAGAAGACGCGGGTGAAACCGCGGAGCGCAACTAGTATAAAATTAATATTACGACAATAAACATGCTTAAAACTATAATAAATACAAGGGAAATAAAACAAGTTAACTATAATTAATATTTTACACTCGGAATATAATAAAATTAATTGTTTTGTAGACTGTTTTAATAACTCACTTACGCCTCATCAGTAAAATACTAACTTTTATTTTGACATTTCAAATCGAGATCGTAAGCGAAATGACACCCGCGTGAAGCGACTATTGTGTTGTCAGATTTGCTCGACAAACCGAGCGTGATCACTTGTGTGTAGTTCCTTGCCCTCGCGCCATCATTCGGGTGGCGCTGGTGGCGCTGACGGTTTTGTCAGAATACGAATTTGACATCTCGCCGCGAGTTCAGCGCTCGCTCCGCTTTCACGCAAATTAGTTACAACGCAGAATAGCACTACTGGTGCCAAAGAAGTAAAAATAAGCAAAGAAAAACAAGCCCCCAATGTCCCGGGGTTGTTAAAAGTTGGCAAATAATGCTCTAGTATCTAGTTTCATTATCCAAACTCTATCCTGTACCTACCCCATCCAGAATTTTACTAAAACAACTCGAAAAAACAAGCAATCTAAAATTGTATGACACTGCATTTTCACCCAAAGGTGCTTCTGCTGCATTTTCCATTTTAGGTACCAACCGCCAAAGATAACAATCTAAACGAATCTCGTACAAAGAGAGTGGAAATACAGAGTAAATCGAGTAATCTTATTCAAAAGACACACAACACCACTCCCGTTCCTACAGCTAATTACATCCAGCTAGGAACGGAAAGTCACGTAGAAACTGTTGTTGGTTCTGTGGCAGAAATGTGCACTGTGAGGCAGTGAAAGAACTTCACAAAATCTTGAAGCAATAGTACGTCTGCTCCTCGAATTCTGCAATGACCAATGACCTTCAGGTTTTGGTCGAGTAAAACAACACATCGTGTTGAACATCATCATCATCATCAGTGTCTGTCAGTCCACTGCTGGGCGTAAGTCTCTTCCAAGGTACAGTCAACGACAAAATTAGCTGATCGTTCACGATTTTCCAAATGTGTTTCAAATCAGTAATTATTATTGTTTTTTTTTACATTTTACATGGTATCATAAATTAATTATACCAAATGATTTTAGGTGATGATGAGGTAAAGAATTGGTGTCTAAGATGATGAGGATAATAGAAAAAGGAGTGATTGTTCAGCGACTAAGCTCTACAATGAGGTAAATAGTTTTCATTGCCTGATTAATACTGCAACGAGTTTGAGATTTTGGTGTAGAACAATATCATGATCATCAGCCTGTGTCAGTCCACTGCTGGGCTTAAGCCTCTTTCAATGTACGCTACAGAACCTAGCCTTTGACTCTTCCCTTGAATAACTGGAAAAGCTGTGGTGGTACTTCCTCAGGTGAACTCTGCACAGGAACCTCAACAAAATAATAAACTTACTATTGTATGAGACATTATAGATATTAAGTAGTATCCTACTAATATTATAAACGTGAAAATTTGTGAGTATGGATGGATGGATGGATATTTGTTACTCTTTCACGCAAAAACTACTGAACGGTTCTGAATGAAATTTGAAATCGAGATAGGTTATACCCTGTATTAACACATAGGCTACTTTTTAATCCGGAAAAAGGTTCCTGCGGGATAACGGGAAGACGCGGTTTAAAATGCGGGGCGCTACTAGTATATACCTCTGTCCAACTTTAGTCACTGACATAATTTCCATAACGGTAACCAGTGGGGATACAGTGCAAATACTTTGTTACATTTTAAAAGTCAGCAGAAACCCACGCTTTGTAATCTAGGTTTCATTTTCAGATCTCTTTATGAAGCACTAAGAATTTAAACTCTTATCTAACATCTAACATTATTACTAGTTGTGCCCCGTGGTTTCACCTGCGTGGTCTACAGTTTATCGCAATCTATGTCCTTTTCTAGCGTTAAACTAAACCTGAACTTCTTTTGTCTGTGAAACAAATCTGGATGAAATTTAGCACAGATACAGATTATAGTCAAGTTAACACATAGGTTACCTTTTTTCCCGGGAAAAGGTTTCCGCGGGATGATGATATAACCGCGGGTCTAAAAGAGGGGCACATCTAGTAAATAATTTAGAAAACATCACGGCGCCTCATCCAGCTACATCGTTGGTGACTTGCAGTCAAAAGGTACCTTGCAAGAACCAAAAAAAGAGAAAAATTTAGTCACATAAGCATTTCTACACACTACACGCGCCAAAGCAAATACTACGAAAAATCTCCAGCAAGTATTTGTATAAATATTTGAGATCTGCTAAGCAGTAATCACGTTCACAACAATTTCATCGTTAGCACACCGTGTTAAAGTCTAAAGTGGATTGGAAAATCACACGCAAAGTTCCGTATAGCATTCTAAATCACGGGATCTTTCGATGTGGCATACAAAAAGGTGGAAAAGCGTCGTGAAAGCTTTCCCTTCCAAGTATTAGACAAACACTCGTGATGCGACGTTGGGTATTTTACATACGGTACCTCGAAGCAGCGATTATGAACACAGAACGTTGAATAAAAGCGTAATTTTTATTTACAAAATCTTTCTACCTTTTAAGAAGACCAAACGTTATTGAGGAAAACTTCAAAAACTTCCAACAGAAATTGTGTTTTCTGAATGTGAAGTAACTATTTACAAGGTAGCGTTGGACTACAAGTCTCTTGATGAGTGATGACATGGTAGAAGATGGCGCCACGCTACTCTGCTACTCTGGACCAGGCTTTGGTCACCAATGCTCGATTAAAGTAAAAAATTAGTTTTTATGATTAATTATGATACAATACGACAATACATGTGATCACTTTAAAATGCCAAATTAAAGTCTATTTTGTCTATTGTCTATTGGGAAAAGAACAGACAAGAAACACCCGATAGTTCTTGATCACGATTACATTTACAAACTATTTTCTCATTACTGATTGAATTAGACCAAGTTCACTACACAATCCTAAGCATTTTTGTCTCCTAAATCATTTAAGGGGGCGATCAATCCCAAAAGGTGTATTTTTAAACACATAGTTTAATGGCAAAGAATGTAAATGTTGAAAATAAAAAAATACTATAGGTAGGGGTAAAACCCGTAGAAGCCGAGTAATCGATAGAATTTTGAAAAAAAAAACTGGTCTTTAAAAAAAAACAAAAAAAAAACTTGTACGAAAACTAAACTGTTTTAGTTCAAATGTTCTAAATTATCAACGACAACCATACATTATTTTTTACGAAATATATAGCCAAACTAATTTTCTACTTGAGTAATCGATTAGTTTATTTATTTCATGCTTAGATTTTGAATAATTAAATAAAATTATAGCTTGGAGCTCGAATCCATCATTATCGTCAACTGTACGCGGTCACGCGATTTTCAACTCTAAAAAAAGTAACGTAGATAAAATATTAAACACAGGGGCCGTCTGTTTTTTTTCCAGCACCCTTAAATAACACGCGGAACATTCCTCTTTGACAAAACGACGTTATCTACTCAATAGATTTACGAGAACCGAACCCGAAACAGAGTTATTACATCTCTAGTGTAATTCCGCCATCAATCCGTGGTATTCAGTCGTAAGTCAATGTTATTGATATTGATGGCGGCTGCGGTGACGGATTTGTACTGTTTTGTCGTTGCAAATGGCACAAAATGATCTAAGAGCCATATTCTTAGCAACGTATTCTGAATGTGCTCTCGTTGTAAATATCGAAAAATATTCTAAGTACACTAGGTATTTGTGTCGATTCTGGTGTGCACTTCTTAAAACTGCTCTAAATTTGTCGGGTCTAAAAGTAGTGCAGTCCTTTTTTTACTTCGGTGGTTAGAAAAGGACAGCAATACCTTTGTTTTGTCAAATTAAGAGTAGATTTAGAGGATAAATATCAGAAGCGACACGATTATTGTACAAATTTTCTCTACTATACAGAATGTTTTTATTTCCAACTCTGCATTAATAACAGAGGTAAAGTTCTAGGACCTTTTTTTATTGGAGCTCGAAAAGTCACTTTTAACAACTTTATTTCAATTTCCCACACCCGTACACGTTAAAGAACACTTAATGGTTAACAATCCACCAATAATATCACATAAATATCACCCGAAGAACCACAAGGTTTGCAAACGAAAACAAAATGTTCATGTTGACAGTTCAATTCTCGCCAAAAAACTCCTGTCCAGTCTTAAATTATCCCTTTCACAACCCAGGTGCTTTGATGAAGAATACAAGGAGTTAGCCCCTTCATCCATAGATTATTACTGACGTAGTCCGCAATCACAGCCTACCCTGATCTATCGAGTGGGGGCACGTGAGATGAAATTCACTGTTAATGAAAACATACGGGGCTGTTTCAGGAGTGTGCGCGAGTTTTATTACCAGAATATGCTTTTCTTACTGATGGGGCACTGGCTTTCTTTCAAAGAGAGAGAGAGACAGAGAGAGAGAGAGAGATAGTATAGGTCCTAAACTACCATTGTAGACCTACATAATAATATTTAAATCTACTCTCTCACTCTACGCTGTCCTTCAGTGCCGGTTGGTAGTAACAGGCGTGGTTCAAAAAACCTGTTTCCTAAAAATCCACACATAAACACACAAATTATAAGAAAAGGAATCGCATTTATTGTTTTAATACAGTGGCTTCTATATTTTTTCAATTTAAACATTAACACAAAAAATGTTTTCTAACTTCCAACTTCCCAATCCAGGTGTAGCGTGGCGCCACCTTCGACCACATCGTCACTTAACATCAGGTGACTTGTGATCAAACGCTACCCTGTAAATAGAAAAAAACCCTTACTCATTGTTTTGTACCTAAATGTTTTATTTCTTTCTTTTTACACTAAATTAGAACACATACACGTCAATTAACTTTTAACAAGCAATAAGTAAGCAGCTAACATTAACTAGCATTACAACATGTCTCTGACAGCGGCAGTAAGCGGTCTTTTTATTTCCTTCAAACTTACATGTCGTTATCGACGTCACTTTACCGCCCGCATTAATATCCCGTGAATTTACAATCAGAAACGTGCCTAAAGTCTTGCCGAATCTGAATTGACGTTTGCTGATAAAGACACCATAAATTATGGAGAAAGGGCTTCTTCTGGGTTCAGAGATGGAGATACGATTTTAGACAGAGCCCGTTCTCACTGCGTTTGATAAAAAACAGATAGCCTCTGTCGCAATGAATTTTACACCAAAGGCGTGTTGTTTCATATCTTGATATAAATAATTGCTTTACAGTTGGAATTAATACAATTGAGGATTGAAAGTAACCTATGTGCTAACTGAGGTTATGAGCTATATCTATAATTATAAACTATACGTAAATCAGTTGAGCTTTTCCTGCGCAAAGGTGTAACAAAAATACAAACTAACTCACAAAAAAAGAACACCTAAATTATTCACAATATATTTTAGAGTATGTAGTTTATACTTTAGTTAAAACAAGATTTCGATCATTTATTGAAAAAAAAACTCATTACTCGGTATATCTTTTCTCTTATACCTATATAAAAATCAATTGCTGTTCGTTAGTCTCGCTAAAACTCGAGAATTAAAGAATTAAAATTAAAGTGGTCACAATGTATCCTATTGAATAAAAAAACATTTGCATTTGAATGGCTGCACCGATTTGGGAGTTCAGGGAAGGTTTAAAATGTGACTTTTATTGGCGGTACAAAGTTCGCCAGGCTAGTCTGTGATAAAAAACATCAAATTATTTTTGTCACTATCATTTTTTATTTATGATAGGCAAGCATTTGACCCCAGTCTCACCTGATCGTAAGTGATGACGAGGTCGATGGTGGAGCATGCTTGCCTAGAAGATATCATTCACTCACCCACTCACTCATTCACACTTGACAAGGCTCCCGAATTACACATATCGGGAAACAAATACGCTGGCAAGGTGTTCCACTCCTTCGTTTCTTCTCCTTCGCTGCGCTTTTTTCAATGTTCAATTCAAACTGTCAATGTCTTATGTCAGTGTCACTTCCTTTTTTTTTTTTTTTTTGTTATGGTGTCACACGATTAGTGTATTTGCCAGTGTCAAGTATAAAATATTTGATACTCAAAGAGTTGAATCAAGTTTAAATGATGATGATAATGATGATGAGATGAAGGGATGAGGATAGTGTTTAAGTAAAGTAGTGGAGCTTTACTTAAACTTTACACGGACACACTCGTACACATTAACGAACACATAATGGTTAATAATCCACCAATATTACACATTATCACTCGAAGAAACACAAGTTATGGAAATAAAAACAAAATTTTCACGTTGACAATTCAATTGCCGCCATAAAAGTCGCCACTTCCTTGTCAATTACAAATCCGCAAGCGCAAAGCGTCTTTTATTTCATCATCACCGAGAAGTTCCTTTTACAATATGTTAAACTAAAACAATCCATTAGAATTCTCGAGCTCAAATATATTCATCATACCTGAACTAAAAATAGGGTAACAGTTACCAACTGCGACCCAACACGAATCTACTATACACTCACTACAAAAGTTGTCCACCAAAGTGCAACAGAAAGTTGGGACACTAAAAAACGTTGGCAAGCGAAAAATGTAATGGACTATTACACGAGAAATTTGTGCTCGGTTACAGCAAAAACATGGCTTTACATAAATCGTTTTAATTTTATGCCAGTTTTAAATTAATAAAAATGCTTCTGTGGACCTTTGTACAGATAGTGTCCCATAAGTTAGTTTACGTGGAAAAGTTTTTAGTTAAATGACAAAGTTGGAATGGTTTTTTTACTACTTACACGGAGAACAAAGACTTTCCGAAATACCGTTTTCTTTCTGAGTCAAAAGGGAAGGAATTGTGATTTAGAAGAAAAACTAAGGTAAAATAAAGAAGGAATCGGTCTTGGAAGGTAAGACTCAGAAGGAAATTCAGATTATTTTTCTCAGTTTACTTAAAGGGTAGCGTTTGACCACAAGTCACCTGCAGTGCAATTCTAATTTATCGTCACTTAACATCAGGTGACTTGTGGTCAAATGCTACCATGTAAACAGCAAAAGGAAAACCACTTGGAAAGATTCCGTGCTGTCGGATTCGTCGTCACTTTCGCTTCACGGAAATGTTTTCCGAAAGCAAATAGGTGTCGAAAACTTTTCCGTGAATAAAGAGCTGGTTTGTGAATTTAAATGTCAGTTTCCGAATTTAGACTAATGAATCGCATCAAAAAAATTCTCTTAATAATTCGCCAGTATATAATATTTTACCAAAGTTTTTGTAGGACACATTTATTATGTTACAGTTAACAAAAATTCATTACTGTTTCTCTGAATTTCGAAATCAGATCTACAAATATGGGTATAAATTTAAATTTCTTCTTTATTATCAAAAGTTATTCAGAAGTCATATTTTATACACATATTTTTTTACATCTTACACGGATAAAATGTAGCCTATGTGTTAATCCAGTGTATAAGCTCCGTTCCAAATTGCATCAAAATCGGTTTAGTAGTTACGGTGATACGTGGTAACAAACATTCACACACACACAAACTTTCGCATTTAAAATATTAGAAGGATAAAAGACTTGAACCACTTGCTCCTATTTTCCATGCTGAGCTCCAATACAGCATTTTTTAAATCCCACATCAAAATTAATTAATACTGCCACTCAATAAATTGAAATGAACTTCAGATCGCACTATTTTATAGGTAAGCCAACTCATGGGACACGGAAAACGTGACTTTTCACTAGTTACCGTGTGAGCTGGGCAAAGTTGCGGGGAAAGCATATATGTCATTGGATTGTTTCTTGTTTCAATGCAGTTTTGTTGAAATTGCAGTATTGGTTTTGTTGTTATTTAATTTTAGAGAGGCAGTCTTTAATCCAGGTGCGGTATTGCCATTTTTCACTATGACAGAGGAGTTTTGGTAACCTCTTTACACCAGCAAAAAAACGGATTACATTATGGTTATAGCAACCATATTTTTACCGCCATTGATTTATCTACATCACTTACCATATATCATCAGCCTGTATCAGTCCACAGCTGGACATAGGCCTCTCCCAAGGTACGCCACGGACTTTTTTGACGGCAATCGAATTTCAACGTGAAAATTTTGTTTTTATTTCCAAAACTTGTGTTTCTTCGAGTGATAATGTGTAATATTGGTGGATTATTAAACATTATATTGTGTTCGTTAATGTGTACGAGTGTGGAAAATTGAAAAGAAGTTGTGAAAGTGACTTTTCTAGTTGCTTCAAAAAAGTTCGTGTCAAATTAAATAAAGCGCCACTAATTTACTTAAACACTATCCTCATCCCATCATATCATCATCATCATTATCATCATTTAAACTTGATTCAACTCTTTGAGTTTGAAATATTTTATACTTGACACTGGCAAATACACTAAGTGACGCCATGTCAAAAAAAAGGTATGCCACTCATTCAACTATACTACTCCATCACTCGGTTTCGTTCTATTCACGGCCGCAGAAGCCATAAAAATAAAAACATTCATTTTTTGGTGTGATACAATACAACAATTACAATTTTCTTCTTATCCCGCGGTTGCACCCTCGTCTTCCCGTTATCCCGCAGGAACCTTTTCCGGGATAAAAAGTAGCCTTTGTGTTAATCCAGGGTTTAAGCTATCTTCATTCGTTTTTCATTCAGGTCCGTTGAGTAGTTTTCGCGTGAAAGAGTAAAAACATACATCCATCCATCCATACATACAAACTTTCGCGTCTATAATATTAGTAGGATTCAGAACAAGTTCACTACAATACCAAGCATTTTCATCTATATTCCTTTGCTTCAAATCTCTTTAAAAAATGTCACATCAAATTCAGAACGAAAAAATGTATACGAATCTTTTGTATGTGTGAGGTATATGGACAATACAAAACACATGTGTGAGTACGACGCCAACTTTTCACAGCTGGCATTTGTTTGGAAACTAGAATGATTAATCGTAGCAGCTCTGCACTTTGCTCCTTGTTGAGCCTCTAGATATTATATCTACATACATACATTATTTCATCATCATCATTACCAGCCTTCCACGTTCCCACTGCTGGGACTCTGGCCTTCTCTCAGAGAGAGAGTATGGGCTGTAATCTACCACGCTGGCCCAGTGCGGGTTGGTAGATGTCGCATACACTTGAATGTTGCAGTTCTTGGGCATGCCGGTTTCCTCACGATGTTTTCCTTCACCGTTATGAGCGATGGCAAATCCGCACATAACTTATTAAGTCATAAGTGCGGGGCCGAGAGGATTCGAACTCGGTGTCAGCCTCTTGTAAGTCGCACGCTAAATTCCGGCCTTATAAAAACACAGCTAATGGCTCGGTCCTACGGCTTACCTTTTCACAGACCAGACAGAATGGCGAACGTCGAATGCACCCTGCCTGTGGCTTCCTGACATTGTGCGTGCGCGTTTGATAATTCCTAAGGTTCATTTTCCAACAAAATCAAGCCACTCTAGACCAGACGACGAACAGTGGGTGTCCATCATTGTCTTTTTTATACTGTTTTAAACTACCATGAAAACTATGAATATAATAACTATGAGAGGCGAGTGACTTGTGTGAAAACGGTAATGTGATCGTACGCAAAAAACGTGAGAGGAAGCGGGTAGATAGATACCTATGTCTGCCCGTTATAATATCAAAAATCCTACCCGCAGAAACTTTTAGTTTTCTCGTGATCATGGCGCTTGCAACAGTGCCGAAATATCGAGAACTCAAACAAAAACAAATACATGGTAATTATCCCGTTTCAAAACCTATTGTCTTTTTTGTCTTTTCATAACCCAGTGTTAAAAATTATTATAATTAGTTACATTATCTTTGATTATAGCTTACAAAAGTTGTAAACAATTTTCCCGACACAAATACTACCTCATTACTGTGAGAGTGTTTACCGTGATGGGCTAATAAGATCTGTCATAATTTATCATCCCGCGGTGTCTATCTAACTTCGGAAGCAGGAGAAAATGTTTGATGAATATAGTTTCTTGCGAAAATTAATCCGAATCTGTTAAAGATGTGATGTTTGTGGTGCGTAGTTGTTGTGACGTTGACTTGCGGCCTTCATCATCAGCCTATTACTTTCCCACTGCTGGGACTCTGACCTTCTCTCAGAGAGAATTTGGACCGTAATCTACCACTTTGGCCCAGTGCGGGTCGTTCGACGTCGCATGCTCTTGAATAAATAAAATAAATAAATATCGGGGCGGGGACCTTTGCACACAAATTGACCTAGCCCCAAATTAAGCTCAAAACTTGTGTTATGGGTACTAGACAACGATATGCATACTTATATAGAGAAATAAATACTTATATAGATAGAAATATCCAAGACTCAGGAACAAATAATTATGCTCATCACACATATATTTGCCCTTACCGGGATTTGAACCCGGGACCGCTAGTTTTGCAGACAGGACACTACCAACTCGGCCACCGCGTCGTCGAATGTTGTGGTTCTTAGACATGCCGGTTTCCTTACGATGTTTTCCTTCACCGTTTAGAGCAATGGCAAATCTTCGGGCCGAGAGGATTTGAACTCGGTGTCCGGTAATAGACAAGGTAGAACTTAGGATACTCGCAATAAACTGCAGTCCACGTAGGTGAAAACGTGGATTACATAAATATACAATAGATAGGGCGGCAGGTTTCAATAACCGATCTATCCACGGTTTGCCTTACTGGAGATAGAGGTTTGATACAAGCGCCATAGAAGTAATGTCAAATTAAATCTCTAGTAGGAAAAATGGTAGATAGATCGGTATTGAAACCCGTCTTATAAAGACAACTATGATGGCTCAGTGGTAGTGACGTCGGCTTGCGATCCGTAGGACGTGGGTTCGAATCCTGCAATGAGCTTGAGCTTTCGGTGAAGGAAAACATCGTGGTGAAACCATAGCTTGGTGGTAGGGTATTTTCTAGTACTCGCCTGGCTAGCTACCACCCTCTCGTTAAGAATCTGTCGCCAAACACCTATTGGTGTGTTCCGGCAGCCTCACTTGAGAGCCAGTTCCCATTCCAGGTATAGCGTGACGCCATCTTCGACCGCATCGTCACTTCACATCAGGCGACTTGTGGTCAAACGCTACACTGTAAATAGTAAAAAAAAAACTGAAAATCATTCCCCAAATCGGGCTAAAACAGACGCTGAAACATAGTTTCTGACAAACAAACAAACAGGTCATTTTCCAAACAAGTTGTTTGTAAAATGTAATAGTAAACATGGCCATATAAATGAAACAGCTAGGGAATATAGGAAACAATGCGGCGTCCATTTTAGCGGAAAAGTTTGATTTCTCCTGAGGGCATCCGTTGAAATATCATGGTTAAATATCCGGGGCTTTTCACTTCCGTTATCATTGTCTTTACTTATAATGAAGCGGTAAGAAAAAATAATGAATGACGTCTTACAGACTTTTTCAATAACCTTTCTTCCGAGTTTTGAAATAAAAAAATTATTTTACAGAAAACTTTTTAAGAAAATTATTACACCGATAAAAAAAGAAACTGAAGAGCGAAAAATTCAAAATGTTACATTTTGTCTTTGGTTTCTATCATGATAAACAGCAGTGTGCATACATTGCAGCTGCGGTCCCACGGTCTGTTTTTCCAACAAATCAGATCTCATCAGACTGAACAGCGCACCTTGCCTGCCTTGAGTTGTTAAAGTTTAAAATCCTTGGTCCCACTGAACTATAATGAGCGGTGAGTTTAACGTCTAGCGACTTTTTTTATCGTCACTTCAATGCATAAAAAATAGATAAATACTGTTTATCTTCTGGTTCTTCGAAAAATTTAAAAGGCATTACTGTGGCAGACGATGATAAATTAGTGTTCTTGGTTTTTTTCAGAACATTTTTAAAACAGTTTCAGAATCCAAATGCAAACAGTTGCAAAACAGAAACCCGCAGACTTGTAGTATCGGCAAGACATTGCGCGGGCGTTCCCGCTCTTCTGGTAACCGATTTATGTTTAGATAAACATTTATTGCCATTTGTCGGAACGCTTTGAAAGTTCCCTTAAAATGCTTTGGAAGAATAGAAGAATTTGTTGAATTTAAAAAATTGGGATTTACAAGTCTTCCTCTGTACCTACAGCTGACAATCTATGTATAGGCTACTACGAGAAACTATGTGTATCAGAGATCCACTACAACCAGGCACGACTATTTGAGGTCACACACTACCCTGTAGGAAATAAAACAGATGTCATCCCACTGGACTGGGTAGAGAACCTCGTTCACCTATCATCACCACAATACACAGTGCTTGGGACCAACTTTACCCTAGGGTTGTAAGGTACGAGGCACAACGAATGTTTCCGGTCAGATTTAAGTTCAAATGTACCATTCGTATGGATGCCATAGTTTTACATAAACTGCCGGACAGATGGCGCTTTTTTTCAATACAGGAGCAGATCATTTGTGAAGGCCATGGAAGTTGAAACCAATATCACGTATCATAGAAATTGATAAGGTCTGACAGTTTTGTGGTTTGCTGTTTAATTCAATTGAAACGATTTACAAACCAAATACTCGTACATTAACGGAATACAATAAGATAATACAGTGAAGTTATTCACTTCACTCCGCTTCTTACAGACAAATACGGTTATTTATTGCAAAAGAAGAAAAAACAACTGACCATTGTAAAAAAAAATGTCTTTCAGCCCCATCTTTGCCGCCAACCTGTTTCCACAAAAACCTACAATGCAAGGTGGAGGAGAATATAATAGAATAGAATACACAAAACTTGACTATACGCCATCTGTGAGATTTTAATGGGCCTTTTTTCGCTTGACAGAAAATCTTCCCTTTCTCTCACTCTTTCTCTCTCTCTCTCACAAAAACACAAACTCTGGCAATGCACGTGACCGTCCATCCGCATACAATTCAGTCTTTATAAATATAATGCTCTTGTATAGCCTAGACCGAACTATTTTATTCCCTGTTATCCAGTTTGGCCGGTAACACACGCAAGTTTGTTTACACCGCACTCGACGTAATTTCTCCAGGGACAACACTACACGTGTCAACGCAGTATATTATGTTTTAAACGATCGTCTTGTTCCACTGCAACTTCAAGTGGTTTTGTTGATGAATATTTTTATACTGTGTCGCAAAGGTGTAGTTTATGGATACGTGGTGCTTTTCTCTTGAGAGTCAGTGCCTAATCCAGATGTAGTGGTGCCTCTGGTGTTATCTTTGAAATGACTTATCGCCAAAAGCTACCTTGTATAAAGTGACAATAAAACTTACATGACAAGTACGAACTAAGTATTACTGACTGAATTCAGATTTTTTGATGAAATGAGATGTATTTCATCATGCTGCCACATCAAAGTCTTAGTTATGGGGCATACTAGACTTTGAGGAATTGACCTCTAACTAGCGTCGTGGCACACGTGGCACTCCGTGAAACAAGTATCAATGTACGAGCGCCATCTACCACCTAATAGACGTACTACAGTTACAGAAAGAGTAAACAAGAACGTGTGCGAAGTTAGCCGGGAAACGCTATGATAAGGGGAGTTGATCGGAGTCACACGAAAAAGCTAGAGTGCAAAGGCAATGCAGTAACAAACTGGAATGCATTGGCTGTGCTTGAAAGTCGTAGCATGTCCCGGTGGAAATAACAGTAAGTGAGGACGCGTATCATATCCAGTTATGATATGTACAACTTTGTTCAAAGAAATCGATATCGCTAAGCCATTTTTAACCGATTTCCAAAAAAGCAGGAGGTTCTCAGTTCGGTTTTTTAAATGTATGTTCGGGCATAACTCCGTCATAAATATATGTAGACGGTATTGCAGATTTTTTTTTCTTGGAAAGAAAATATTTCAAAGGTGGTCC
Organism: Opisthograptis luteolata; assembly: GCA_931315375.2. Taxonomy (NCBI): domain Eukaryota; kingdom Metazoa; phylum Arthropoda; class Insecta; order Lepidoptera; family Geometridae; genus Opisthograptis; species Opisthograptis luteolata. Next base: position 13,640,630 of record OV928036.1, on the reverse strand, counting down.
CATGATAAGAAAATCAGGGTTTGATGATGGCAGACCAGAGACACTGAAGGGAACCTGAAATCAGTTTTTGTTTTGTTAAAAATTGAACTTGTAATACATTTTCTCAGCTAATTTATTTTTTGTCAATTGTTGTCTAGTGTAAATAGTGCCGCGCTACAGCGCCTTGCAAAAGCAAATAACGTGTACAGATTGCAGTACAGTTCTGTCAAATACAGTGAATCGCAAAATCTAGTACGAAGTTACATAACGTTTACTGGTTTAACACTAATTCTAAAAAAAACGATTACATAAACACAAACAGTAAGGGCTAGCGCTTACATACAACTGTTGCATCGACTAAACTGTTTCGTCGAGTTGTGTACTTTTCGTGATTTCTACTCAACTGAACAGTTTAGTTGATGGAAGTGCGTATACAATCGATTTTATATCTTCTCAAATCGACCAGTCTTTATTCAGCAACGCTCGAGTCAAGGTGTTTACAAACCATGTCAATTAACAACAAAGTTTTAGTTTGTGCTTTGCTTTATAGAAATTTTAAGAGAGATAAAAAAAGAAGATACTGTGTACATCCTGTACTTAGTGATAGATTATCTAGTGGAATATTTCATACGTTACATTCTAAGCTGAAAGAGCACCCAGACAAGTTTTTCAAATATTATAGAATGAGTGAAGAAACGTTTAATGAAATAATTTCATTCGTAGCGCCGCTTCAAATGCTTATACGAGACTGGCAGTCGCGGTCAGTCGCGGATCGACTGTTTAGTCGATGGTCTGCGCACATCAATACAATGCAATACAAATTGAGCGCTTGATCGATAGTTATCCAACTTTTAAATCAAAAGCAAATCGATATAGCTTTTTGGCTTTTTTGTCGAACAACTATCGAGTTGACTGTATGTGCGCTTTAATATATTCTTTTAAACATATGATACACAACAAAATAGTTGTTCAACTAAAAGTTGTATGTAAGCGCTAGCCCTAAGGAAACAAAATAACCTTAACTAGTTCCGAAGTAGCAAGAAAAAGTTACAACGTGATTTGGCGACCTTACAAATTTTAACCGGAGTGCGTCGGATTCATTAGAGTTCCAAAGCGAGTCAAACTTTGGTACAACTCCGAACTAGTAAGTTCTTGGGCCTACACAGGTCCGTCTTTACTATAAGGGCAAAAGAGGCCCGGGCTTAGGGCCCCCAGCCACACTGGGCCCCAGAAATTACGACACATTCGTTAACACGGAATAAAGAGAAACTTTACATGAAGATCAGCTATGACAGTACCAACTGAACAGCAATCTTTTTTGACGCATACGTCATATACGCTGGAAATCTTTGTCTAGCTTCTCGTTACTTAAAAATACATGTAACATTTATAATGTTATATAAAAATACTGTCAAGAGTTTTTTATGATCTGTATTTTTTGTATCCAACTAAAGGGACCCTGAATTATTGCATATGAAAGGGCCCTGCATAGCTTAAGACGGCCCTGGACCTACAGCTAAACTTTTCTTATAAGGCAACTCTTACACGCAGCGGTTAGTGGCGAGCCACAAGGTGCTGAATTAACTTATCTAAATGTTTTTAGCCATGGTGTTAATCTAAATGTTTTTTAGTCTTGGTCGCTGCCAAGTTGCTGGCACGTCGCTGCCACGTCGCTGCCACGTCGCTACCACGTCACCACCACGTTACTGCCTTATCATCACTACGTCGTCACAGCGTCGCCACCACATCGTCGCCACGTGTCAAATTAATAAGTTACTAATTTTATAATCGATTACATTATCATTAAATTAGTAAACGTCGCGATTAATCTAGCACAAGCTACCGGTTACGTCACATTGGCTCTATGTAGGTAGCCACTAGCCAGCAAGGGGCTCGCCGTGCGTGCTCTCATTTTCACTTGAACCCACAAGTGTAACCACGTCTTCGGCAAAGTTCAGCTATTCACTCGCAGTTCGGAACACGTGTAGTAAAATAAGCGGAAACTATTCGCATAAAACGTAGCTGTTCGCTAATAAACATGCTGGGCTCAGTTCATTTGTCAGTGGTACCGAGGCATCGACTCGGGTCTGGCGTGAGTTTGCAGCGAAAGTTGTTGTAGATTTTTTTTTGTAATTCTATATAAAAAAGGAGTAAAAATTTATAGACTTTCCATTCCTACACATAGGTATTCCCTAAGAAAACAGCAAGGGGACAGAATGGCAATAGTTAGTTCGATCTGTCCCCATGTTAGCGATCAGGGGACAGATTCGGTGGTGGCATAATTTTGCAGCAAAGATTATTTATGGAATGAATTGTCTTTTAGAAAGAGTAGCATTTAATCGACGGTATAACCCTATAATATGTCCCACTAACAAAACAAAACAAAGAACGGGGCAGGCCAGAATTATGTAGTTTGAATTATGTATTATGTAATTAGAATTACGTAGCTGTCCCTTCATTAAAATAAGGAGGACATATAAAACTTTTTATTCCTGTTTGTCCCTTATCAATCAAAGAACAGAACAGGGGGCAATGGGAACGATTGATCAATCTCACCCTTTTCCTGAATTATCCAAAAGCTTGTCAGTTACGAATTATTCCTGAAGTAAGCATAATCGTGACTTGATTGAAAACATGTCCCAACTGTCACTTCGTGTTTCTTTATGAAGCATAGTAGATTTTATAAATGAAATGAAAGTTAATTGGCCTTGCTAAGGGTGCTCATCACAATTTTGATAATCATGTATCGCCAACGCCATCTACCGGATGTTTTGAAGTACTTTTTTAATTAGCTGTTAAAATGTCACATTTTCAACCCGCGATCTCTTGTAATTTAAACCACCGAATAAACACATCGATGCGGTTTGGTCGTGTACGTGAAAATTGCGACGTGAATTTATAAAAGCGACTTTGTTACCCAAATTATTATCGTCGGTTACTGGCTTACTGGTGAGTGATGGTGGTATTTAACGGATAAGTCGATATATTGCTTGTGGCGGAAGAAAGGGGAGGGAAAAGTCAGGAACAAATGAACATTTAAAAAAATCGATCATGTGTAAACCGAACTCGAGTGGAAAGAGTTCCGAATTTGCGTGCAAATTTTAAAGATGTAGATTTTCCTGTAAACTAGAAAAGAGGCCGTTGGCTTTGCCATTTGACGTTGATATTTTTAATTTTTTTGTGTTAAATAAATAAATACTTTTATGATATTAGATTTTTATCAGTCCATACTTCCTATGCTGGGGCCACACTAACGGGAAATGCCGTTAAATAGCGCGATGATTGACGTTTGACATTTAATGCTACGACATTTGACAACGGCATTCAAATTGGTGTTTGACGTTAGCCGATAATTCAAGTGCATTCACGTTGACCGTTCAAGTGTAGCCACTCACATAATTGCGTTAAAAATAATTAACGCAATATAATTATATTGTGATGATAGGCATTAACATTTCCCTTGACGTTGACCTTAGTGTGGCCCCAGCATCAGTAGTAAAAACAAAGGTGCTGCCACGCTACACCTGGATTTGCTGGCTCTCAAATGGGGCTGCCGATAAATACCGCTAGGTGCTTGGCGACAAATTCTTAACTTCAGCTCTAACAAGGCGAGCACTTCGAATGTGTCAGGCCACAATTAAATCGTCAACTCGTGAACGTGTGCTGCTTGTGGGGTCTGAAGCTAATTAAAAAATATCAGACTATTAGATGACAAAAAAAAGCTTGGGATTTTAGTGAACTCGCTCCAATTCAATCAATTAGTAATAAGAATAAATTGTCAAGATGATCGCGCCAAAAAAATTACCTGCCGGGCGTTTCCTGCCTGTTCTTTTGCCGGCGTAAGGAGGTTGGAACAGGCGTAGCTAGTTTTAAGTTGACGTTTTAAAGTATCCTATTGAATCAATTTATTTTGAATAAAATAACTACTTTAAGATTTGATCATATTTTTATGTCACTTGCGGTTAATCGTTACGCAGTAAGTTATAAAAATTATATATAGCTGTTGGAATTGTATCAAATTACGCATTGAATAACTTCTCTCACCTACCTCTCCTCAATCTCGTTTCCCCTAGTCCTAAATAAACCAGAGGCCATGAAATTATGCGCTCCGACCAGGTAATAATTAATTTATTCCATATTATTATGCAAAGAGCATTGAGTATTATCTTTAGAGACGGCCTGCAGATCTTTCTCTGGGCCGAAATTCGTTCTCCGTAAAGCAAGTGAGACGACTCGTTTTGATTTTGTCTGTACACATCACAGATGTACACTGAGTGATTTATTATGTAACCTAATCGAGGCTAAGCGTGGGACCTTCGAATTCACAAAAAAAACGATATAAATTTATTTTTTCAAAAATGTTGCCTAAGAACAACAAATGTGATAGACGTATATGGTTCTCACACGTTTATTAGAGACAAAAACATATAAAAACAACAACATAAAAACAACAAAACATAACAAAAACACAAGGGAAAAATAAAAAATAAAACAAAACATAAGGGAGAAAACCGGGAGTGGGAATCAGAATAAGAATCATTTATTGCATGAATATAGGTTATAAGGCGATGTTACAAAAATATAATACAGATCTCCATGTTCTACCCTGATTGGGTGTGCAAAATCATAATTTGTTACATAATAAATGTCAGCATTATACTAAAAATTAATTGTTATAAAATTCAATCTAAATAAAATTCCATAGTTATTAAATTAATTTAACACATGATTTTAATAATTATATGTAGTTTAGATACATTAAAACAAAATAGAACAAAACAATTTATGACATGATTTTATCATTTAAGATTTGATATCCTTGAGACGCGCTCGTTTTGCGTGCGGTTCGCGAGGCGACGCTTGGACCACTGATTGGCCTCGGCTTTCCGTCCGCGCGCGCGAGCGCCGCGCCGCCATAAATGGCGGGAAACGTTGACGGCGGGAAGCGACCGTTAAACAAATTAAAAAAATTTTTTTTGGTAATAATAAAAATATTCATCAACGCATTGCAAATGCGAAAGTTGTGTGTGTAAGCGCGGCCTTTTATTTACGCTTATGCTTAACCTTTGACTAAATTAATCCGTTATTTTTAGTAGGTATCTAAAGTACGGGGACAAAATTGCAGTATTGCAACATTGCACCTCATTGGCAGAATATAAATATAATAATACATATAATATGATACCTACTTCCGATCCAACGATGTTTTTTTTACTACTTACTGGTTAGCATTAGAACACATCACCCGACGTTAAGTGACGATGTGGTCGAAGATCTCGCCACGTTACACCTAGATTGGGAACTGGATCTCAGGTGGGGGCTGTCGGAATACACCAATAGGTGCTTGGTGACAGATTCAAAATTAAACTAGCTAGGCAAGCGCTAGAAAATGTTCTACCACCAAGCTATGGTTTCACCACGATTTTGTTATCAATTTCAACGCGAGGGAAGCCGAGGCCCACCTATTGCAGCATAATTTCGGTACGGAGGCATCTCTAAACATAATAACTCAATGGCAGAGAGCTATAAAACTTCGGTGCCGAGAGGAATGTTTATTTAAATAAGACTTTATTAACGCTTATGATGTTATTTCTGCTTCGGCAAAAGTTTTGATATAAAAAATTAGTCGGGAAGGGTATTGAGTTTTTGCGGTTCGCTGGTTTGAATTGTGTTAAACATACCTGGTAAAAAATGTCCAGTCTTTAATATTAGATCTAGTTTTGCGTATATAGTTATATAAAAAACTAGCGGGGGTAAAACCTAGTCTTCAAATGATGATTGTATCGCGATAAAACTATCCTACGTCCCTTCCCAGGTTTCTTGTTCATACTTGATGGTCACGGCTTATCATCAGGTTGACCATCTGCTCGTTTGCCAGTCTATTAAAGAAATAATTAAATGATTATATTTCATGAAAATCGCCTCGGCATTTTAGACATGTAACAAACGAACAGACCAACAAAACTACTTTTTTTCAAAGATTCAAAGATTCAATGAATTTATTTTTTTGAATTTATAATCTTAGTATAGATTGAAAAGGATGAAAACTATGATTACTATCTCTCTCTGAGAGAAGGCCAGAGTCCCGGCAGTGAGAACGTAATTAGGTAATGATGATTACGGTGAATCACTAAATGACGACTGATGTGGAGCAATGAGTGAATAGATGAATACGAAGCGGAAGGTCAGTTTCGATTGGTGCGGTTTTTTTACCTCTAACCAGGTAGCGTTTTACCACAAGTCACCAGACAATGTGGTCGAATGTGGTGCCACGCTACACCCGGACTGGGAACTGGCCCTCGAGTGGGACTGCTGGAACATATCGTTCGTGACTTGGCAAATGTTATTACCAACTGATTGAATTAGAGCAAGTTGCAATTCCAAACCTAAGCGTTCATCAAAGTGCATAATTATGACATTACAGCACACAGCAAATCCCTCTGAAACGTTCCTAGACAAAGTTTCCGCTGGGGTCCTACAACTCCCCAAGATGTCTAGGTAGATCACTTCAATCAACCCGCAAAGGCGGCAAGTTCCGCCAACTTCCGTTACTCCGGCATAGATAACAAGAGTTGTCTGCCGTCATCTTGTCAGGACAAGATAACGGGCTACTTGTACTTTGGAAATGTGGGCTGTTTATTCTTTGTTATGGTGTAATGGGAAAAGTTTGGTGACTTTTTTCCGGGGCTTTGACTTGGACAGGATTAGCTATATTTGATACTTTTTTTGGGACTTTGAAATTTTGAACTTGGGGCTTAGAGATGTTCAAACTTTTTGGCAGGAAACTACGTATGTATATATAATTACTTTCAACCCGCCCCGGCTTTGCACGTGTAGCCAAATGTAAGGCGGGTCTTGAGCTCATACAAAACTCTCGTATAAAAAGCACACTCAGCTTTTCCCGAACTTTACAATTATCAGTGGATATTCTAAAACAAATAACTTATTAACTCCGATGGCTGAGTGACCCAAAGTGTGTCTTGGCCTCTGAAATGAGAGAGCGCTATTCTTCTCTATTTTAAACAATTCAAATTTACAATGTGATCGAACCAAAAAAATTACCTGCCGGGCGTTTCTTGCTTGTTCTCTTGCCGTCCTAAAGAGGTTGGAACAGGCGTAGCTAGTTTGATGTATCCTATTGAATAAAAACTGTTGATTTTGATGCGGCAACTCGTGAACGGGTGCTACTTGTGGGGTCTGGTCTGCTTTGGTTGTGATCCCGCAACTCGTTAATATTCATGTTCCCATATCCCAATGTATACAACCAAACAAGAGAAATCTTATTAGTAAAGCTAATTAAAAAATATCGGACTATTAGATGACAAAAAAAAAAGCTTGGGATTTTAGTGAACTTGCTCCAATTCAATCAATTAGTAATAAGAATAAATTGTCAATGTGATCGCGCCAAAAAAGTTACCAGCCGGGCGTTTCTTGCCTGTTCTTTTACCGGCGTAAGGAGGTTGGAACAGGCGTAGCTAGTTTTAAGTTGACGTTTCAAAGTGATCACAATGTATCCTATTAAATAAAAATGTTTTGAATTTTGATTTTTGATTTTGCAGACGTCACTACCCATCATTGCTTCTGAATTCTTCGTCTTTCACATTTAACTGTTTTACAAGGTAAGCGAAGAAGTTATTCATTACTCCCTTGAATAACAAATGGCATAGTTCTGCAATTTTGCCCAACTAGTTAACTATGCAAAGCAAAGTTCGCGGTGTCTCGCAGTTTCTCCAACTAGACTACAGGCTGGTGCTTATTAAATTTCGCAACAAATGATTTATTCAATACTTGACGGTTTGTTGGGTATGTTAACTTCAAGTATGATTTTTTTTAAACGTTGTGCCGAAGAAGTTTTGTTGGGATTGGAGCTATTTTTAAACGTTGAAAAGAAGAGTCTGTACTTATATAAATGAAATAATGAAATGAAATACACAATATCGCACAATACAAGGACAAGAACCCATTTCATGACATCACGAACAAGTTTAAAACAAAAAATTAAAACAAAATAAGAAAAAAGATGTCGCTCAAAACGGTGAAGGAAAACATCGTGAGAAAACCGGCATGTCCAAGAACTGTAACATTCAAGGGCATGCGACATCTACCAACCCGCACTGGGCCCGCGTGGTAGATTACGGCCCATACTCTCTGTGTGAGAGAAGGCCTGAGTCCCAGCAGTGGGAACGTAAAAAGGCTGATGGTGATGATGATTAAGAAAAAAGATGTATAGGTATTTAATAGTTCTCTCTAATCATTTAGTTCATATATTTCTAGTTTGTATGTCTTTTTATCATAATCTATCGTCAAGCACCTATAGGCCACTCAAGGGCCAACCAATCCAGATGTATCGTGCCTTTAACCACATCTTGTGGCTAAACGCTACCCTGTAAATTCTAAAAAAAAGTCTAGTATGAAATTATTTAACGTCTCCTTAAATCAATTCTGATTAAATCACGTTAAAGTTTTACAACACTTCATTTTATTAAGCCCTACTCTAGAATAGTCTAGAGACCGTCTAACCAAACTCAATTACTTTATTTTTAACTTGTTTTTTTTGCTTCGTGTGCCCTAGGTACAGTCAACGACAAAGATCGCTGAGCAATAACAAATTTTATGATCTTCTTTATCATCTTAAACACCAACTTACGACCGAATCATCACTTAACATTAGGTGTGCTGTGTTGTGGTCAAACGCTGCCTGGTAAGTTGTAAGAATAAAACAAGCATTGGTGATCTAATACGCCTTTGCAAAATCCTGTATGATCAGCTAGTTTTGTCGCTGACTGTACGTTAATTGAAACATGTTGAAAAAGTATTCCTTTTACTTTAACCAAAAATCAGGATCTTAGAAAAAAACCCGAAGCGCACAATTTCTTGTTTAAATTGAGATTAATGAGAGAAACTTCTTCTCTCTTACTTAAAAAAATTAACACACTTTCCTGCCTAATCTGAAAAACCACTGCCGTGACTTTAGCTTCGAGTATTTTAATTATCTTAATCTTCTACGAAACTCTGCGAAGGTTTCTTGACGGCTTAGAATTCTGATTAGGTGGTACAAGCTGTAGGCGCACAGATATACATAAAATGAAGCCTTAACAGAAGGATCAACAGACAGACAGACAAAATGATTCTTTATGGGTTCCGTTATTACTTTTGCTGATAGAGGTACGGATCCCTTATTTTTACTACTCACAGGGTAGTGTTTGACCACAAGTCACCTGATGTTAAGTGACGATGTGGTCGAAGATGCCGTCACGTTACACCTGGACTGCGAACTGGCTCTCAAGTGAGGCTGCCGGAACACGCCGATAGGTGCTTGGCGACAGATTCTTAACTTGAGGATGATAGCTAGCCAGAAGAGCACTAGAAAAGACCCTACCAAGCTATGGTTTCATCACGATGTTTTCCTTTACCGAAAGCTCAAGCTCATTTTAGGATTCAAACCCGCGACCTGCGTATCGCAAGCCGACGTCTCTTATTGCTATTCCTTTTTTTTGCCGTCGCACATGACTTGCACCAGCAATTCCCACAGATCTCGCTAATTTATAAGACAAAAACCGTCTCGCTTTGGTTCGCTGCAGAAGTCGTGGAGTGAGACTTGTGACCGGTGATCAATTTCAACGGGCTTGAGGTCGTCGTTCGCTTTGTATTTTTTTTTGCTGTTAGGGATTTCGTTTTGTTTTTGTTCGTAGTAGTAGGTACTTGTAAAATTTTGTACTTGGGCTTAGCACTTTTAATTAATGAAGAGCTTTTTATTTTACATCTGACTGGGTAGCGTTTGGCACAAGTCACCTGATGATAAGTGTCAAAGATGGCACCAGCTACCACGCTACACCTGGATTAGAACTGCATCTTACACTGTTGTTTCATTATCCCGTAGGAACATTTTCCAGGACAAAAAGTAGCCTGGGTTTTAACACAGCGCATAAGCTATCTCAATTCTAAATTTGTATCAAATTTGTTTCGTCATTTCAGCGTGAATCAGTAACAAACATTTAACATACACTGTCACTCAAAAATTTTCGCTTTATAATATGACTCGCAGCGCCCCGCGGTTTCACTCGCGTGGACTACACTTTACAGCAATAAAAAGTAACCTATGCTATGTATTTCTACAGTTTTCAAACTATCTCTACAAGAAAAGCATCAAGTTAAGTTCAATAGTTAAGTCGTGAAAAAGTATCTAACAAACAAACAAATTGAACTACTTTCTTATTAGTATGGATGGATGGTATGACATAATATGATTAAGACATTACAAATTGATCCAAAACCGCGGTTAACAGATCAGGATCGATTATTAATTTCGGGCAGTAATGAATATTGTTTAACAACTGTATATAATTTAAATAAAATATTTACTTCTACAGGATAGCGTTTGACCACAAGTCAGCTGATGGTAAGTGGTCAAACATGGGACCACGGATGCGGAACTGACTCTCAAGTGAGTGATTTTACAGAAAAACTAATTTTAACGAACTTTTGGCGAAATCTACCAAAAAACTTAGCGGAATTTGAAAAGTCTTGTTGGCGACACTGATCTTGGCTAGGCCTCCAGGGGTCTTTACATCCCTCGAGTCCCCAGTGGCGGATAAATGAATCCGTAACGTACATTGTGGCCGCCCATCGGATTGGCGTATGTCATTCGTACAGAATAATTAATGTAATTACAAATGGACACGCGCGGGTTGACTGACGGCTTCGGTTTAGCTAAAATGTGAATTCAATATGTTTTTATGGATTTAGATTTTGGGTATCTGTTGTTTATAGACTAATTTGTTTGGGTTACCAGGTGCTACTTTCACAGTGTATAATTGGTGTGTACAACGCAAATTAATGAAGTAACCAACATGTGTACTTAGAGGTACAGTCAGCGACAAAAGTAGCTGATCGTTCTCGATTTTCCAAATGTGTTTCAAATCAGTAATTACTATTGTTTTTTATTACATTTTACATGGTATCATTTTGGCCACAACATAACACACCTGATTTTAGGTGATGATGAGGTCAAAAATTGGTGTCTAAGATGATGAAGCTAATAGAAAAAAGTGTGATTGTTCAGCGACTTTTGTCGTTGACTGTACATACTTGTTTATCTTTATCATAGAACAAAATTTCAAATAATATAATGAAACAGGAAATTAATTGCATACTTCATAATAACATAAACCAAGTTATTTGATGCCAAACACCTGTCGATGTGTTCCGGCAGCCTCATACCTACGACTATTTCGTCACTTAAATTAAATTTCATGTTATAAGGTAATTTGGAAGTAAGTAAGTAGTATATTGATTGTAATAAGTGACTTTGCGAGCATCAAAACATGTCACATAAATGGCCGATCTTTTGGTTGCATTCACTTGCAGCTAAATATTGTTAACACCTTGAACACCGTAGACCTAGCATTTGACATAAATTTCAAAATGACACTTTCACAATTTGCTGACAAAATAGGAGTCTTATTAGAGGAACAGACAGATACACGGAAAACAAAGTGAACCCTAAAAATTAATAAAACATATACCTACTGATTAAATTGAAATCAAACACAGTCAACCAACTCTTCCAAATGTTTCAGCCCAATTAAAGCGTAGTTACCACCCCACCCCACACCAAATCGTACCTTACCACCAGATACGTGACACAGTAGTCAAACGCTTGACAACAGCCACCACTTTTTCGTGTCACGTTAAAAGTTTCCTTCCCTCTAACTACCTATACTACTTATATTATTTGAAGCAGTGTCTTGCTTACAAATACCCAAAACAACTTTCAAAAAATTGTCTTGTTTGTCTGAATGTATGTTTACATCGTTCAAGTTAACAAGTTTAATCCCTTGCATTCATATCAATCCTTACACAAATTATTTATCTTTGTTTTGGTAGAGTTTTGTATTTTTTAATATGTTGGTGTTACTAACAAATCTTTGCTGTTTACAGATCTGAAGAAAAAGATGTGACTATATAAGATTTTGCACATCTTTAGTTTCACTAATTGGTTTTTGCATTTTGTATGCTATGCTATGCTGTATCATGTTTTTTTCCCCAACATAATCTTAGAGACATTAACTTAAAGAAAATACTTTAGGAAACACCCTTTCTTATTCAATGAAAGTTTCAGACACTGTTAAAACAGCACTACTCGTTTTTATACAATTAATTAAGGCAAAAAGCTACTTGCTGTTTTGCTAAGCCCGGAGGTGGGCTATTTACATGTCATCTAGTTGTTTAAAAAAACAATAAAGTCACCCCATCCCTAGAAGTTTACTTCCACCGCGTTGGTGTTGGCTTGACGCCAATTTCCTATCTTGATGAATATTTCATTATGAAAATCCAACTATCGTTCTAAAGTAATGAGAATTGTAAATTTAGATACAGAATGGCGAAGTAAATTCAACTTTTAAGGGCTGATGATCTTGTAGAACAGGGTTTCACAAAGTGGGCGATAACGTCCCTCTGTGGGCGCTGCAGGCCTAAAGGCGGTAGGAGACCGAGAAAAAATGGAGGCGTTGTGTAGAGACTTAAAAGATCATTTATTCTCACAGTGGGCAGTAGACAACAGGAAAACCTCAAGGTGAAGCTAGTAGGCTTTTAAATTGAATAACATTTGGTACAGCAGACTCCCTTAACCTCCTCTTCCCTCGAAATTATGGGAGAGGATCGTGAGACCATGCGAGCATATACGGGACCGCCGACCCAGGTACCGCTGGAAAGACGAAGTCACGAAGGACTTGCGCGAGCTCCAGGTGGAGGACTAGCAGGAGGTGGCATAAGACAACCTGAAGAGTTATGTTTTGTTTTGTGTTTTGTTATCGGAGGGCAAGACTTACTTTGGGTCGTTGAGCCATCTCAGTTAGTTTGGTTACCCCCCTAATCAAACGGGGTCGCACTATGGGAAGGTGGAGTCATTTTCCTGTCATAAATCCATAACTTTCGTGTTTTTAAAGATATTTAAGTGATTTTTTTGACTCATAACCTTGGATATATAAGATTTAATATAAAATAAATTTTGTAGGTATAAAATGATTTTTAATTAGCTGCGCCCCGTGGTTCACTCGCGTCTTCTCGTTATTCCGCTGGAACATTTTCTCGGGATAAAAAGTAGTTTATGTGTTAATACAGAATATAAGCTATCTCCATTTCAAATTTTACTCTGATCGTAAGCGTAGCGTAAGATGTTTAAAAACGTCCACAGACGAGGTGTTGTTGCAGAGAAGCGTAGGAGATCTTATGATAGTCGTAGTACACTGGCGTAAAAAAACAAGCGTAGAAAATACTGTCTCGCATGTTTGTAAAATGTTTAATAGCTCTGGTTCAAACGCTACGCCTACGCTCGGATTTGTGTGTAGAAATCTACAGGTCACGTACTCGATACGGTTACGAGATGTGTGCGGAAAGCCTTAGTCAAACTTCCTAAACAAAACACAATTATTCCCCAGAGTTATTCAACAGAAACGACTTCCACCGCAATTATTTACCTATCCACTCACAGTTTCCATTAACTGGATCAATCTAATTAAACCTTATTGGGCAGATAAGTTCCAAATGACCTGATAAGGGTTGACACAAGTTTCAGAAGCGGAGTGTTTTCTTATCTTACGCCTGACTTAATATTATCTTTTTCTCTCTTCGCCTTATCAAACCGTTTTATTCCTTAATAGATTCTTGTGAATTGGGGAAAAACAATTTGTTGTTCGGAATAGGTTGTACATTTTTATTTTATTACGAGTTTTTGTTTCTTTTATTTTCGTTTGTGGTTTTACACGTTTGTGTATTTTGCTAAATAACATTCGTAGTTAAGAGGACGCCGTGATAAACAATGAACCTGAAATCAGCTCCATACAAAAACGCAAGCGAGCTGACTAAAATGCCGTAAGGTCGTATGCGTCAAAAAAAGGTTTTTTTCGTTTAAAATGAAAGCTATCGTTAATTTTATAGAACTAAACCTGTAGTTCTTTGAAGAATGTGTATATACCATACAAAAAAAAAATTCAACTCTTAAATCGGTTTTGTATGCATGTAAAATGAAAATCTCTTTTTTTAGAGGGCAGTTTTCGATCATTGTTTCTCTGCTATGAAAGTTAACCAATCGCGTTTTCCTTCTGACAATTTGATGTCAAAAACATAATCTTTAATGTACATAAATATTAGCTCTGTATGTTTTGTAATTGCTGAGAAAAAAAGGAGATCCCTGCAGCCAATATTGCCAACCTTAAACTTTAACTATCGTCGAATCTGCAGTTAAATCTTCAGTTAAGCAAAATATTTGTGGCACCAACTATGGTTAAAAAGACGTCATAATTTAACGGTAAAATTAATGCTCCAGTCAAAAAGGTGTCAAGTACTCTTTGATATTAAAACTAGTTCTAGTTATATAGTTTATTCCAACTGTATCAATAACTTTAACTATGGTTTTTCTATTTCAGCCTATTTTTCATTTTTGGGCAAATCTAGCCCATGATTATTAAATTCGGTTAGGCCGAAAACCTGATACCCAGTCAGCAATATAGTTTGAAACTTGAAATCTATTCTTTGACCGACCTAGTTGAAGGTATTCTTTATTCTTGTTGTTCAAAGTAACGGTCCATTAACTTAATTTAATTTGAGTGGATTTAGAAGTTAATGGTCTTCAAATTCAATTAATATAACTACTTTTTTCTTTTAGGGTTCCTTGATTCCTTGTTTTATACACAATTTGTCTAGTTGCCCACTAGCCTATTCGCCAAACCACACTGGACCCACTTGGTGGATTATGGGCCCTCTGAGGCCTGTGTCCCAGCAGTGGGAACGTAATAGGTTGGATGATGATGATGATGATGATTATATTCAAAAAATTCTATCCTATCCTACTATCTTACTAATCCTACTTAATATTATAAATGCGAAAGTTGACATGTGTGTGTGAATGTTTGTTACCACGTATCGCCGTAACTACTGAACCAATTTTGATGAAATTTAGAATGGCGTTAGCTTATACCTTAAATTAACACATAGGCTCTCTTGCGGGTCAAGGGGATGACACGGAAGAAACCGCGGGTCGCAACTAGTATTGTATTGCATCAATGTTATGTTAAAAACTTACTATCCTACTCGACAACAGATGATATACAAAATTGTTCCGTAAAAACAATTATTCGGCGATTCATTTTCATTCTCTTTTGCAATGACGTAACACAAATTTATGTGTTTGCTATTACGTTGGTCCCTAATAACGTAGATGAAAATAAGAAGAAATGGGCCGGAGGCGCTTGGTTCTTCTAACTCTACAAGTTAGTGGTAAAAGTGTAGTTAAAAAACTACAAATAAATTAATTATAGAGGCTTATTTACAACACTTGTCGTTGAATCAGCTGTGGGCTTCGATCGTTACGCGCAGCCCTTTAGCGCGCGACGCGCGGGCAACCATCGAAGCCCGCATCGCCTGAGTGGATATGTAACGAAGATAAAACTAGAACATAATAATAATTATGTAGGTACCTCCTTACCATAATACGGAAAACTGAAAGATACATGAACTGTCATGACATCAATCAAAGTCAAATTTCAAATTTCAAAACTTTTTTATTTAATAGGATACATTGTGATCACTTTAAAACGTCAACTTAAAACTAGCTACGCCTATTCCAACCTCCTTACGCCGGCAAAAGAACAGGCAAGAAACGGCCGGCAGGTAATTTTTTTGGCGCGATCACATTGACAATTTTATTCTTATTACTAATTGATTGAATTGGAGCAAGTTCACTAAAATCCCAAGCTTTTTTTTTTGTCATCTAATAGTCCGATATTTTTTAATTATTTTTTAATTAGCTTTACTAATAAGAAGAAGAAGAGAGTCATCGATTTGTTGTCATTCTACTTAATTCTGTCAACCACTGTGAAATTTTGTGCAATGATGTTTTGCGTTATTTTGTAGATTTAGAAATACATAACTACTACGACCCTGGCTATTTTATTTCGGAGTCCGACGTTCATTTTTGGCAGATACCTATCAAATTTTAATTTCTAATAAAATATTGTCTCTAAGCTAAAGATTACATAAATAACTCAAAATGTAGTTCAACGATCATCTGACTAAATATTTTTTTAAAATCACTATTTAGAGAATCGAACTTGTATTTTTCTACCTCAATAATAGAAAAGAAAAACAAAACACAAACTGCAAATTCGCATCGCATCGCAAATATCTGTGAGTTCGCACGAAAGAACTTCCAATCTGAATCGCATCGCACCGCATCGCATCGCAATTTTGATTTGTGTGGGACCCCTTAAGCATTTGACACGAAAAATCTAAGACCTCACAATTCACTTAGTGACCAGCCTTAGTGAATTTCACTAAGGCTTCTACCTATTCTAGAATGAAGCTCAAGTGTTGATCAATGCTTGATTAGCGATCAAGTGACGTATTTGTATGAACTGACAGCGTCAAATCTGTGTTCAAGTACTGATTATCGCTTGAGCGTCATAATAGAATTCGGGCATAAGACTTGTATGCTTGTAAGCTTGAAGTAATATACCGTTTTGCGTCCCGCCTTTTCCTCATTCAACTTCCTCTGCTGTATTAATTGGAATGAAGTTTGGTAGATCCAATTTACTATCAGATGTCTTCTGGAATGGTCGAAGACGCAACGTTAACGATGTTGGAGTTAGTGGTTGCTGACATGGGAAGTTTGACTGTGTTCTTGGCAGAATGGAAAATAGACAGTTTTCTTCTTCTTCTTCTTCTACTACTACTACTACTTCTTATTTTTATAAGCTAGTAGCCAATTTTAAAACAGCCTGTATCTGTACATATTACTTTATTTGCTGCGCCCCGCGTTTTCACTCGTGTCTTCCCATTATCCCGCAGGAGCCTTTTTCCGAGATAAAAGTAGCCTATGTGTTAATGTAGGGTATAAGCTATCTCCATTCCAAATTTCATTCAGATCCGTTTAGTAGTTTTTGCGTGAAAGAGTAACAAACATACATAGTCACAAACGTTCGCGTTTATAATATTAGTATAGGATTTGCTGCACCATGCCTTACACCCGCCTTGTTCCCATTATCTGACATCTTTCCGGGATATAAAGTAATAATGTGTTAAAACAAGGTATAAGCTGTCTCCATCTTGAATTTCTCTCAAATCTGTTCAGCCGTTTCAGCGTGAAGAAGTAACAAATATTTACAGTAAATTCACTCACTCACAAACTTTCACATTTACTCGTATAATATTAGTATGATATTGTGATTCTGGAAGTGATTTTTAAGAATAAGACTAAGAATAAAAATCATTAATTAATCATCAATCATCAAAATCATTAATCATCAAATCAATCATGAATCAGTTATTTGCAACAAATCATACAAGAATACAAAACAAAATAAAATGCAATAAGTAATAACTACTAAAGATGTATTGCTGCAAACCGGCCTCAACTCAGCGTTGTGCTGCTCTTTGATCAGCGTTGGTCTTCCGTTGAAGCCGCTTTTGATGACGTCACTAGCATGAAAGTAATTTTAAATAACACAAAAATTAAAGCAAATACAATTTTATCCTAAAAACGATCAAACAATCAACTACACTAAGGAAGTCGCATGCCTTGTGGCGGAAGTTTTTGTGGGGCATTCGTGCAAGCTCGCAGATATTTGCGATCCGATGCGATGCGATCGCAGTTTTGTGTTATTGCTATTGGAAAATAAGCAATAATAGCAGCTTGTAAATTTTCAAAGCCGTCAACACAAAACCGCTTGTATCAGTACAGAACCTTGCAGTTGACAATGTCATTTGCGAATAATGTAACCTTCATTTTACAGCCAATAAACTGGCTCATAAAATCCGAGAGCCATCGAGCGAGAACAAATGGGAAAGTTGAAATAATTACTTCCTTAATAATTAATTAACTACGAAATTATACTGCGGACACAAAACAAACGAGATTCGTTGTTTATTTATTTTTTTCAATTATCCCGTAATTGGTTTCCTTTGCTGCGGTTTTTGTTCTGTTATGAGATATTGAATTAGTTTATTGGCTTTTGGCTGCTTTCTAGGAATGCTAACAGATATAAGTATTTTCCTTCCTTACTACTTGCGTTTTTTTAGCTTCCGTTTGAGTTTATTTTTTATTATTGCTTTGTTACAAAATGAGATAAGTTTCAAGAACAATTTAGAATATCTTTACCACACTTGTGTAATGAGGTTTAAGGTTGATAAAAATAATTAATTCAATGCAAAATCTAACATTAAAATGTATTTACTTAGTTAGATACCTACTTAATTATTATGATTACTTCAAAACGTCAAATTTGCAACTAGCAACACCTGTTCCATACTCCCGGCAAGACAACGTGATCTGATCACATTTTTCAATTTATTCTTATTTTTCATAGAATTGCAACTTAACTATAATCCCATTTTATATAAATATTATAAGTAAATAGCTCAAACTGTTCTAATAAAATTTCATGTGCAATTTCTAAAAATACTAGAAAAGAAAAATCTCAACCAAACTGTCATATCGCCTATCGCGAATTCCGGGATCATCAATAAAATTATCCAAATTATAACCTTCCGAGATTTAGGGAGGCCCATAAAAAAGCAATTAATTTGAATAAATACGGCAGAAAAAGCAGTTTTTTAACGGTTACATTTCGGATTCTGTCGCTGTTTTATCGCGGGCGCTGTTAATGGGGCTTTAATATCACGGGAGCAGTTGCCACCTCTTTCTAGGGGTCGTTCTTATCATTTCTGCTGAATGCCATTTGAATACAAAATTGTGTAGTGATGGACAACACTGCTGGGACTTGGCCAGGTAGCGTAGATACAGACTTGCCGCCAAAACAGAGATTTTGCCGGCAATCATCGCTAGAGTTATTCAAAAGTCAAAAGTCAATTATTTTATTTTTATAAGATTCATTGTGATTACTTTAAAACGCCAACTTAAAACTAGTTACGCCAGTTCCAACCTCCTTACGCCGGCAAAAGAACAGGCAAGAAACGCCCGGCAGGTAATTTAGTCGGCGCGATCACATTGATAATCTTATTACTATTTGATTGAATTGGAGCAATTTCACTACAATCCCAAGCTAGCCTAAATAGTCCGATATTATACAATAAGCTTTACTCATAAGATTTCTCTTGCTTGCTTAGTTGTGCACATTGGGGTGTTCTCAGTATACTCTATTCTTTTCTTCTTAAAATAAAATAATCTTATACCTACATTGATTTCCAAGCCACACACACACTATCAAGTCCTGGAAATCCCACACCTTACAATTTATGCGCTCCTTTCTCCCGCAACTTGCAAAAGCGGTTATTTTTTATTTTCCCTCCCCAAGTATTTCCGCAGTGCTACAAATTGCAGTCCTTCAAGATGGGTGTGAAAAGAGTTCTTAAGGTCGACAACGCATCGGCAACTCCCCTGGTGTTGCAAATGTCCATAGGCGATGGTGAACGCTTTTCATCAGGCGGGCCGCTTATTTACCACTCTATTACATAAAAAAAACAATAAACTATACGTGTGTTCCAGCAGCTTCACTTAAGAGTTTCCAATCCAGATATAACGTGGTACCTTTGACCGCATCGTCAATTCTGGACAAAATTTCCTTGTGGGAATTAAAAATGTCAAAAATTATCATAAATTCGAGAGTTTGTGAGTGAGTGACTCTGTATGCTTGTTAATTTTTCACGCTAAAACGGTTGAACCGATTTGAAATAAGTATTGTTTTTTTTTTTCTATTTACAGGGTAGCGTTTGACTACAAGTCACCTGATGTTAAGTGACGATGTGGTCGAAGATGGCGTCACGCTACACCTGGACTGGGAACTGGCTCTCAAGTGAGGCTGCCGGAACACACCGTTAGGTGCTTGCTTATATCTTGGATTAATACTATAAGCTACTTTTTATCCCGGAAAAGAATTTCTACGGGTTTAAGGAGTGATTTTCAACAGCATCATTACTTAGCGACAGATATTAAAAGAAAACTTGTAAAAGATCTTTTATTCCGGTCTTGCCAGCGTCTCTTCTCATCCCTAGAGAAACAACCGTTTCTCGGAAACGTGTTTAAGTATGGTAAAATGCAATAAATAATAGTTGGTCATATTTCAAGCAGGCGCAGAGGTCTAGACGGTGACACCCGGGTTTTAATATTTTATGTTGTAGCGTTTTATTAAAGTGTTGTGTCGACTTTATTTTCTTTAGATGGCAGTAAAGTTTTCTTGCTCTGTTATTGCTTGCTGGACTCTTTTAATCTTTATGGAACTGGAGAAGAATAAAGATGTTTATGAAAGACGTTTGTTTCTTTTATGCGAATCTAGAATGGATTATTTGAATTAAGTTTTGAGCAAGGGTTCTAGGGCCTGTTTTTCGAAAACATCTTTTTGTGTTATTCAGAAATCATCTATTTAGTTAGCCTTGCTTGAAAACTAGTTTCCAGTACAGGTGTAACGTGGCGGTACCTTCGATCAAATCGTCACTTAACATTAGATGTTTTGTGGGCAAACAAACACACACACTGTAAGCAAAAAAAAACCCTGTATTTTCAAACTGTGTGTTTACAGATAACTGTTACTGCGATCTAAAAAGACATGCATGGTACTAATTTCTAAAGTACACTTTCCTAAAATAAAATCATTCCAAAAAAGAGCATAGCTTAATGTATCAGACACCGTTTGATCAATATCATTACCAAGAACGGGCCGACATCTAAAACGTATCTCCCAAAAAAGACAGCGTCAGATTTCTCGGTAATCCGCTGAAGAAACAACGCGTACCCTTATTTCCTTTATTTCATATCAAAGACGCCCACCAAGCATCTGCTCCAATCTGAGTGCAAATATTTATTGTGCCCCTCCCGACTCTCCTGTACGTCCCCTCTTAGAATTAGTTTATACCATATCGGATATGGCATTGATAAAATGTCCGGACTGTGCGAGAGTTTCTGTGCGATACGATAAATTGTTGGCGCCGATTATTATTTTTTGGGCTTGCTTGTCTTTGTTTAGGTATTCAATCAAATGTCTTTTGGAAGTGCTGGTGATATTAAACTTGGATTTAGAGCAGTGGCTAAACGGTAACACGTGCGGCTTACATGGTGCCGATACCAAGTTCGAATCCCATCTCTGTCCCATATCTATGTTATTCCACTATTCTAAACGGTGTAGAAAAAGTCTAACACTAGACACTCAAGAGACACTCAAGAGCATGTGACATCTACCAACCTGCACTGGGCCAACGTGGCACATTAGAACTTTTACTATCATTTTATCTGAAGGAAGGCCTGTGTCCGAGCACATTACACTCTTTGAAACATCTGTACTAATAGGTACACCAAAAAATCTTTATTATCCATTATGATAATATCATTCACTGATTTGTCTCAGATTAGAGATCTGTTACGACATACGGCACTTCTCTCCAAAATATTTCGGTGCATTTTGGTTTCACGCGATTTATAGTTATGCACAAACAGAGACTAGAACTTTTTATCGGACACTGCAAACAAATTTAAATCAACATCCGATTATTAATCGTTTACATTTTTCCAACGTAGTGGAAACGTGCATTTGCCTGCGATTAGGCTTGGTGCACAATTGTAGTGGATTTATCTGTTGTTTATCCTCTTATGTGGGATAGAATATGTTTAGAAATGGCTAGTTTTGGATTAAAGATTGTATGTTTAATAAAGAAAATCATCTGAATTTAACCTCAATTATAATAAACGTGACTTTTTTATTACTTAGTTGATCAAACACATTATCAGTACTTTTTTGAAGTACACTAATTTCAACTAAACTTTTGGAACGAAAACTAAGAATAGTGTTCCAAGTTCGATTCATCAAAAAATCGATTCTGAAAAGCGATCGTAAACAATGGATCGCTTCGATCTTAGAATACGCAACTTAAACACAATCATCTCAAAGATGTTCTTATTCAGTCAAAATCGATAGTCAACAATTGTGTCACCGGCTCGCCTGACATCCAACGTGACATAAGACCCCACTGTCCTACATTCCATTAAATTTTAAACCCAGAAACCGACGCAATGTACAGACCGTTAGTCAGCTTGTCCATCTGTCTCTACTTTTTGCAATCGATATCTCTGGAACATAGCAGCTGTGCCATCTCCGGGTGCGGTCTCGAAGGTGGAATGAGAGATTTATTGGATATAGCTGTTCCCCGCGGTTTCACCCGCGTGGGCTACAGTATATCGCGATAAAATGTATCCTATGTCCTTCCTCAGGATTCAAACTATCTCCGTACCAAGTTTCATTTAAATCGGTTCAGTAGTTTAGGCGTGAAAGAGTAACAGACAGATAGACAGAGTTACTTTCGCATTTATAGTAAAGGGATGGTTTTGATCAGGCGTTTTTATTCATTTAAAAATGAGGTAGGTCACAAGATTCCAACAAGTAGCGAATCACCGGAGAAACTGAAGATAGTTTTGGCGGTTTGACAGGGTCTTTGACATGTCCTTAAGAACATCTCGGACTTGAGACGTGAACGGAAGTGCTACTTTTTGCGATATCGGCAGTATAAATGTTTGGTACAACTTAGACGTCACCAAAACATCACTGGCTCTTCGATAGTAAATTAATGTTTTCATAAACATGCCTGGGGATATGATCACCATATTGACAACCTTCTTCGTGATAAATCGAAGTTGCTGCACTGCCCAAATATATGCGAGCAGCGGCCGGCAAAAGTTGTATGAAAATCTATATCTGTCGTGTTTGGCGGCCAAATAAATTACGTAGAAAACTCATATCTGTCGTGTTTAGCGGCCAAATAAATTACGTAGTAAACTCATATCTGTCGTGTAATTTAAAAATGAAACGATTTTTACTCCGAAACATGGCAATCAAGGCATCCTGAGCTGTTTTAGCTTCAAAATTCAAAAATTCATAATTCAAAACTCAAAAACTCAAAACTCAAAACTCAAAAATATGTTTATTCAATAGGATACATTGTGATCACTTTAAAACGTCAACTTAAAACTAGCTACGCCTGTTCCAACCTTCTTACGCCGGCAAAAAAACAGGCAAGAAACGCCCGGCAGGTAATTTTTTTGGCGCGATCACATTGATAATTTTATTCTTATTACTAATTGATTGAATTGGAGCAAGTTCACTAAAATCCCAAGCTTTTTTTGTCATCTAATAGTCCGATATTTTTAATTAGCTTTACTAATAAGATTTCTCTTGTTTGGTTGTACATATTGGGATATGGGAACATGAATATTAACGAGATCACGTTGCGGGATCACAACCAAAGCAGACCAGACCCCACAAGCAGCACCCGTTCAAAAAGCTAATAACATTTTATTTTGGTTTTTCTTCTTTTTTAGTGTTTTAAAATGAGAGATCGCGGCATCTTTCAACTTGCCCACTCCCTAACCATGATGTGCGACAAACGTGGCGACTTTTTGCCCTCTTTGGCACGACTCGTGATATTTTCAGAATAGCCTCTGAAATTCAGCAGTTCTAAGCGCGTTTGGTGCTCGCTCATGGTTTTGTGAAGCTAAGTTTCTGTTTAGCTAGTGATTAAATTGTGCTTGGTAGAGTTTAGTATGTTTAATGCTCTTTTCAATTTTTTTTAGACCATTTTGATATGAAAAATTTTGCAAAAATTTTTATTTCAAAATTGTCTCTGAAAAAATTTATACTATTTATTTATTTCATAAGTTAATTTAATTATTACTAAAATTACAATTCTATTTAGTCCTAAGATATTTTTTTCCTACAGGTAAGCGTTTGACCACAAGTCACCTAATGTTAATGTTAAGTGACGATGATGATGTTAAATTGATGAAGTTATTCATCGTTTTTTAAGCACATAGGTACGAAGTTGCGATTATAATAAGTTTAAATCGTGCAGAAATAAAGGACGCTTTTTTATGGAAATTCTATTTAGTCTCCCTTGTAAAAAAAAAACGATCTGTTCCTGATTCGTCATACTCCTAATCGGTCATATTCCTAACTCGTCATATTCCTAACCATGTACATTTGACTGCACAAATTTATTATCTGAAAAATTTATATCACAAACTTATATTAGAAATCTTCTCTGGTAAATAGAACCTTAAAAAAATTATCGTTTCTGACCCTCTGAGGCCCCATGAGACTGCATTAACAGGTGCCCGCGCTTAACTTTCCACTTACACTTTACTACACCTTTGTGGATTAAGAATCTCCACGTTTCAAGTTCCAGATCACCAGCAAGTGATTCCCGGGTACTTACATTTGTTACTCATTACCAAGCGAATAGGTTTTATCGTCGGGACGTGCCAACGGTTGAACCAGGAAAATACTGGTGCAAGAAAGGTTAGCGGTTCACCGTTCCATAATTTGATTTGTGCTGGAAATGTGGATCTGGTGGACTTGGGAATAGGGATGGCGATTCTTTCCAAACCTTGTCGGTTTAAAATCGATTTGAATAGAAATCCGAAGAATCGATTTGCGAAAAATTGAATCTTAAGCGAGGTTTAGACTAGCAAGTTCTTCCAGCAATTTCTTGAGCGAGTTCTTGCTGGTCTGTTTACATAACGTGCAATATTTGCAATATATTTACACATGTAACTTGCAGCAAGATACGCAAGTTGTAAAACTTGCAGAAGTTAGCTTGCCACACCTATTTACACAGTAGTAACAGCTTTTTTTTTTTTTTTTTGTTTTTTTTTTTTTGTATGTTTTATACAATTGTCCTCGGACATGGGTCCGAAACATTTTGCATCGGCGAAAACATTTTTTTTGCGTAATTAGCTGTAACTATTGAAATTGCATCTAATTACGCAAAAGGTTTGCTCTATTTTCTTTGTGTGAGCAATATATATAAAATATATGCTCAGTCAGTTAGTGGGGTCAATAAACTAATCTACGGTCTTATACAATAAGTCTCAGGCAGAACTACAGCTACATAAACAGGCTTTATGGTGGCCTCATTTTACTTTTCCATTTGTTTTTTTTTTTTTTTTTTTTCATTTTCTTTCTTTTGTTTTTCTTAAAATTTCGTCTGTGTTTTTTTTTTTCTTTAATTTTTTTTTTTTTTTTTTTTTTTCTGTTTCAATTTACATTTCTATTTCTTATCTTAAACTACAGTTGGTTACTATTAGTATATACTTATTATATACTAAAGTCTAGCCATTTAACTACTTATTCCTATTTATAACCTTACTTGCTATTTTAGTACAATATTCTACAAAACTAAGTAACAGCTTGCAGAAGTCAACTTCTGCAAGTTTTATTGCTAGTCTAAACCTCGCTTTAGAATATTAATTTGTCAAAAATCGATTTTGTATCGGATCGAACGAAATTAATTGAGTAAGATAATGAAATTAATCGGTTTCAAGTCGTCAACCCTACTTGGATATACGGTAGATATACAACGAAGGAATGGTGTCATGCCCCGTGGCCTTTCTAAAATTTTCCTGCTTTATCACGGCTTTTACAAACTTACCTAAATATAGTTTTATTTAAGAGTTTTATTTGATCACAAGTCTCCTAATGTTAAGTGATGATGTGGTCGAAGATGGCACTCCGCTAGACTTGGACCAATCTCTTTACATTAAGTAACATAAGAACAAGTAGATAAGAATAGCTCCAAAATTTTTTTGGCTTTTGAAATTTTATCGATCGTTGTGAAATATAAATGTTTTCATTGACTTCAACAGAGTTTGTATAAGCTATAACGATGATGGCTCAGTGGTAGTGACGTCGGCTTGCGATCCGTAGGACGTGGGTTCGAATCCTATAATAAGCTTGAGCTTTCGGTGAAGGAAAACATTGTGATGAAACCATAGCTTGGTGGTAGGGTATTTTCTAGTACTCGCCTGGCTAGCTATCACCGTCTTGTTAAGAATCTGTCGCCAAGCACCTATTGGTGTGTTCCGGCAGCCTCACTTGAGAGCCAGTTCCCAGTCCAGGTGTAGCGTGGCGCCATCTTCGACCACATCGTCACTTAACATCAGGTGACTTGTGGTCAAACGCTACCCTGTAAATAGTAAAAAAAAAGCTAGTGGCCAACACGAAACTTGGCTTTCTACTCCTCTCAAAGCCGTCAGATATGGCTTAACGATTTACTAACGTCCGTTCCTAATAACCGATCTATCAACGGTTTTCCCTACTAGAGATATCAATTTGACATTAAATATATGGAGCTTATGTCAAATTTCCATCTTCAGTAGAATAAACTGTGGATATATCGGTTATTGGGAATGGCTGTGAGTAAATCATGTCTTACCCGGTATTTCACAAATGCTACTGAAATAAAATGTAGGTATTTGAAAAACATAAACATATCATTCTACGAGTACTGACAGCCTGTCAGCTGTCAATCTATGTCAGTTTCCATAATGAACTCCTGTTGCCAAGTTTAAAAATTATGTAAGTATTTTGTTCCCTTTTCACACCGCAACGGCTGAACGGATTTGAATGGAATTTGGAACGGGGATAGCTTATACGCTGGATTAAAACATTATAACGCTTTTTAATCCCGGCTAAATGTTGCTGCGGGATAAAAATATATAAGCTAGACTAGCTGTTTCACCCGCATGGGCTACAGCTTCATGCATGCAAAGTCTCAGCCCGATCGGTTTAAAATTGACAGTTTCATACAAAATTTCATCCCCTATTTTAAATAAATACACCTGAAATGGGAACTGGCCCTCAAATGAGTCTATCAGAACACACTTATCGCGCAATTAGCCAGAAACACTCAACTCAACTTAATTTTCTACGAAGCAAATGATTCATCATAAAACATTTTTAATTATTACGAAATGTCAATGCCATTTTTCTTAAATAACACGTTGTTTATCATTTTATTAAGCCCAGCGCAATCTTTCGGAGGGTACGTAGCACGGCAGTTTAGAAATAGCGCTGGCTTGTGTGAGAAGCCAAGAATCCCTTCAGGTCGCTGAACTATATACTAGAGTAAGATATTAATGCTACGGGAATGATGCGAATACACTTAGGAGATGGAATTAGCTGATGCATATTTTTTGGTGCCAGAGTTTGGAGTCTAAATCAGTGGTCGTCAATTCGCGGTCTGCAGCTTTACGGCATGCGGCCCGCGAATATTTACTATACCTTGTGAGTACAGGTGTACATTTGTCTCATCTTATTGATTAACATTTTGACCCGTTCTTAAAATTACTATCTAATTAAAATAAAATATAAAAATGCATCAAATTGCCAACGAAAAAAGAGCTTAAAAAGATTTTTATTTTTTTTTGCTATATTAACCATTTTAGAAATTTCTTGTTTGTTGGTTTGGGTGTTGTGAATCTCCGATCCAAATATATTCTGATCCCTAGATTCAGGGAATCCTCATTAAGGGTCAGATTTATGTATGTGCTTGTAAATTATTTTACAAAATCACAAGTTTGCGAGTGGTTTTATTATTAAAAGTACGTTAAAATAACACCTTGTGTTATGCATTTAATATCTCCAACATACTACGTAAACTGATAACTAAGGTCCGCTTTAATTTTATTTCGGCTCTAATTTATAAAAGGTTGCCAACCGCTGGTCTAGACCATTCGTCTTGGTTTCCAGGAAAACCACTCCGTGTTACCAAAAATGGCGACAAATTAAAGGAACCTATAAATATTGTAAATGTGACACATTGAGTTCTGATGATTCACACTAATTTGTCTATTTTTAAAACACTTTTATTAGCTTGACTTGTAACTAACTAACTAATTATGAAGTGAATTCAATAAACCATGGTTGTATTTTAATTGTAGTCAACATTGTGATAGTAAATCATATTAGAATGATACCCTACTTTGATATTATAAATGTGAACGTTTGCGAGGATGGATGATAGATGGATAAATTTTTGTTACAAAAGTCATTTATGTAGCAGATTGCAATCCTTCAAGACGGGTGTAAAAAGAGTTCTTAAAGGTCGGCAACGCATCGGCAACTCCCCTGGTGTTGCAGATGTCCATAGGCGACGGTGACCGCTTTCCATCAGGCGGGCCGTCAGCTTGTTTGCTAATCTATTACATAAAAATAAAAAATAAAAAAGGAAGCAACAGAGTTCATTCGTTTTCGTTTTTTTGTTCATTTGCAACCAGTTATTCAGCTTATTTTTAAAGTAATTTACTGATGATGCCTGTTCCAGTTGAACTCTAGAAACGACAAAGTGAAGCGCAGTGCTCGATTTAAATGGTGGTCATTTACAAGTCATGATCATCATCATCATCCGCCATAAAAAGTCCACTACTGAACATAGACCTCTTTGAACGCCACCACGAACGGCTTTTAGCCATTTGCATCCATCAGCTGCGACTCTTAGAAGTACTTACAATAATTAACCCCTCCTATTTCCGACTTCCACCGGTCATTATCCGGATGTTTACAGTGGCACGTGCCGAGATAGAAATAGGTACGCGCGGGTAGTCGCGGTGTCGTTGCGTGCGCGTGCGCAGCGGCGCAGGTGCGGCGCGCTGCGCGGGATGTGTCTTAAGATATTCATCAACATCATCAGATTATTTGTGTCTACTGCTAGTGCACGGTTCATCTCTTAGAGAGAAAGTGGAAAAACCATCAAGCCGGCCCAGTAAAAAAAAACGAATAATTTAAAACAATTATTTTGAAGTTATGCAAGCCTACGCAGTGGCGTTACATTCCCCGAAGAACCAACATAGCTCTCAAAATTGGTTTTCAATAACTGGAATATTATTTTAATTTTTTTCGGATGAAATGAGTTGTTTGTGTTTGTGGGCTGGAACATAGTTTCTGATGAACATTCACGCATTGATTAAAATTGGTATATAAAAAAAAAAATTGAACTGATTGATGTGATTTAAAAAAAAACAGTTTTTTTAAATTGTAGAAATTACCGTAAAATTGAGAGAGAGCTTTTGACATTCAGCGTTGTTACGATCAGAAATTCAATTCTAAATCCCAAACAAAACTTCACTCATTATAGCAGTAACGAAATCTAGATGACTACAATCGCGTTATATTGAATTACCATTAAATTCTAAAATTTCAAATCTACACTGGATATTGAACAGTATCAAAACCTTCCTAACAACTTCAGCTCGCTGTTAAATTTCTAGCTCATCCCTTTAAAAGTTCCCTGAATTGTTTCAAACGTTAACCAGCACAAAAGAAAGCATGTCCACGTGTGAGCATGCCCGCAACTATCCCAAGAATCTTATCCCCTCTGCCTCACATGCCGTAGTATTTCGGTATTAGATGGCAGCGACAACTTTGGACTCCATCCAGTTGCAAAGTCGCGCTATCGGGGCTTACACGCTATCGATCGGTATTAGTTATCGTTATATTAACAAGTTATAGCAGCTATTTTTAGATATTAGGGTCGCACGTTGTCATTAAATTTGGTGATTGATAACTTTAGTGATGTGATGAGTGATTTTGATGACATTGATGATGTCAAATCTGAAAGTGATGGTTGTGTTGACAAACATGATGATAATAGAAGTGATGAGAATGAGATGAGTGTAGGAGATGCGTTTATCAAAAACAGCGATGAATTGATTATTAAATGGAAAAGACCAAAGACAAAGCTTTAAAACAAAACTCTAAGCACGAAATACCGACCTGACTCACTGAGTACACAGAACCTAATAAAACTAAAGTGCAAACAAACAATAAAACATAAAAACTATTTCGAGATCGGCGAAAATAAACCAAGAAGCAAGCACATAAACAAAATGGCTACGGACCGGCACGCGACTCCTTTTATAAATCACAATCTGTTTATTTGTGTTGTCATCTCGCTCGCTTTGCCGATAGTTGGCGAAGGAGCGACGAAAATCTACGATGATACCCGAAGCTTCCCCAATGATGGAGGAAGAAGATTGAGTAGAGAGTATCATCTGAGGCAGGGAGCTTTGCGAGGTCTGATAGTAAAGCCAAGTCGCCAGTATGATCTGCAGCTAGTGGAGATGTTCCTTGGGATTCCTTACGCCGCGTCTCCAACTGGGAACTTGAGGTTTATGCCTCCAGGTTAGTTTTGCCTTTTCGTCAACAATCAGGCGTCTCAAATTGCAATCAATGTGGTTAATTTTGACGTATCATCAGCTAGAAGACGTCCATGGTTGAACGTCGGCTTCCCTCTTTCAACTTCTCAATTTTTCGGCGCGGGCGTAAGATAAGGCAACTATTAGACGACGCGGTAGCCGAGTTGGTAGTGTCCCTGCTTGCGAAGCTAGCGGTCCCGGTTTCGAATCCCGGTAAGGGCAAATATATGTGTGATGAGCATAAATAATTATTGTGCCTGCGTCTTGGATATTTCTATCTATATAAGTATTTATTTCTCTATACAAGTATGTATTTCGTTGTCTAGTACCCATAACACAAGTTTCGAGCTTAATTTGGGGCTAGGTCAGTTTGCGTGCAATTGTCCCCGATATTTATATTATTAATAATGACGCCTACACAATCACATACATAACTCTGATCCCTAACTAAGGTTATCTGTATCTAGGGTATCAGACACTATGGATTAGGGATCCACAACACCCAGACATGAAACAAATACATTTTGTAAAGTTTAAAATAAAGGAATGCATACTTGTATTTAATAAACTTCAACATCATCATCATCATTTAATTAGATTCCCACTTGTAGGACACATGCCTTATCTCAGAGCGAGTTTTGGTCAAAATCTGAACTGACTAAATGCGGATTGGTAAATGTCGTATGCTCTTGAATGTTATGTTAAGGTGCTTGGACTTACTGGTTTTCTTTACCTTCTTTTGAACTTATACATGACATATTAAAGCCATGTTAGCTACCATCGCTTATAAATGTATGTATTTCATTTTCCTTGTTTATTATATTCAGCTAAATTTAAAGTACCAGGCTGTATACAGAAAGATTTATTTTCTCAAGGATTTTCTGGAACAAATGACCATTTTTAAGATTAATCTCGCCTTTGTACACGTTTCTATAGAGCCCACAGTGAACTGTTTTATTTGTGTACAGTAAATAATATAAGAAAACTATTGTATGTTCCAGCATGCTCCTTTCAGAGCCAGTTCCTAATCCCGGGTTATATTTTGTCAGATGAATGCGAAAAGTTGTAACTGTATAAAACAGTTACACGGTTCCAATGTTTGTGAACTCTTGTTGTACTGCGACCATTTTAAATTTTATCCTTGTTTGTGGTCTATACTAATCCTCTAATAATCGAATACTAGCGGCCCATCCCGGCTTTGCACGAGTTACATTTATGTTTTATCATTTTGGGACAAACGTAGAGTACATTATATCTTTAAGAAAGACATTATGTTAAGTGGTTTTTTTTTCTTTGTTCACATTACTATGTATGTATATTTTTCTTATAAGATTTTTATTTTTTTATCCATAAACCTACTTTAATTCTTTTTAATTTTTTCTGAACGTCTTATATTCTTCCTGGTCGGCGACTGCACTTTACCTTTTTCATAGATTCTCCCGCACTTCGGTGTCCCCCACCGCGTTTTCCGCCAATTCTCGCTGAGCTGCAGCCACCGGTATTTGAAGTAATAAACAAATCTATAGAAAATACCAGCATCTGAAATGACAAATACCTAAGTTCTCATGCCCGGGCCACACTAAGGTCAACGTCAAGGGAAATGTCAATGCCTATCTTCGCGATAAATATTGCGTTAATTATTAACGCTATTATGCGAGTGGCTATACTTGAACGGTCAACGTGAATGCACTTGAATTATCGGCTAACGTCAGGCGCCAATGTGAATGCCGTTGTCCAATGTCGTGGCCACACTTATGTCAAACGTCAATCATCGCGCTATTGAACGGCATTTCCCGTTAGTGTGGCCCCAGCATCAGAACGTGAGTCTTCTCAGTTCATTCGATTGAACCGAGCACGAACGGAGGATTACCCAAGCTGCCTCTTGTTTAAGAATGGCTTATGAGAAAACTATTTAAGCAATGTATATTGCAACAGCAGACAGCTGTAAGGGTAGATGTAAATGTAGACTTTGCTAAGGGCACCGACATAGCTCACAAAATTAGCAAGCTGAAATGACAGTGGGCTTGACAACCGTTGGAGTAGACGTGTTCTCGAGAGGAGACTGGACTTGTCAAACGTAGTATAAGACGCCCTGCCACAAGCTGGAGCGACGACTTGCGCCGAGTGGCTGGCAGTTGTTGTATGAGAAGAGACGAAGACTGGGCTCGTTGGCGTACCTTGGAAGAGGCCTATGTCTAGCATTGGACTGATAAAGGCTGATGATGACGATGATGATGTAAGGTAGACCTCCATGAGTCGCGATAGCTGCGACTGACGCGTGCGGCTGTCTCGCCAAGTCTGGTGCGACAATGCTAAATAATTTTTAGATGTAACTGCGGGGTGCGTCAAATACTTCATACTACTAGCTGATCTCCGCGGTTTCATCCTCTCTGTCCATGCGTCTGTCTATCTGTCTGTCTGTGTGTTTCGCATTCACGCCTAAACTTTTGAATCGATTTAAATGAATTTTGGTACGGTGATAGTTTGAACCCTGAGGAAGGACATAGAATACTTTTTACTGCGATAAATTGTACCCAACGCGGGTGAAACCGTGGGAAACAGCTAGTTATTTTTATTTATTATTGTTGTAATACAATCTTAACTTTGTTACAGTCAGTGCCCCACCGTGGTCAAGCGTGAAGATGGCGACGCACTTCGCGCCAGTTTGCCCTCAATCTTTGCCCCTGATCAAGAAGGGCAACCCCCCATCAATGGGCAGACAAAACTACCTGAACAAGATCAGGCCGTTCCTGACCAACGAATCAGAGGACTGCTTGTATCTGAACATTTACGTTCCGTATCGAGGTGAGAGAGTTGTTTTGTTTTTTTTTTACCGATCTCAAAAAAAAGGGAGGAGATTTTTCAACTCTCTCGTATATTTGTTTTATTTCTTTATGTGTGATCGAGGATAACTTCGTCGTTTATGAATCGAATTTGATGATTATTTTTTATTGGATTCAGAGATATCCCTAGCTAGGGTGATACCATGATAAGGAAACTAGGATCTGATGATGGCATGCCAGAAAAATCGAGGGGGAACTTGAAGGCGTTTTATTAAAAATTCTACTTGTAGATGTATCTCTTTGATTTTTAAACAATGTTTATGTTAGACTTATCGTAGCCTTAAAAATACATTATGTAGCGTTAGTATCACACACTAGACTGAACTGTTTCTTTTTTTTTACTGCCTACAGGGTAGCGTTTGACCACAAGTCACCTGGCGCTACGCTACACAAGTTTACTGGAATTTCATAAAATTTGCCTTAAAAAAACTTCGCAATTGGATATTTTAATGGAATAAATTGAATAAAAGCTTAACTCTGATAACTGGTAAGCTTTATATTCTCTTATTTATCAAAATCAATTGCTGTTCGTTAGTCTCGCTTAAAATCGAGAATGGCTGGACCACCGATTTGGCTAATTTTGATCTTGAAATATTTGAAGTTCAGGGAAGGTTTAAAAGGTGAGAAACTATAAATGAATTTTCTTCAGACAAGTTTTATTGGCGATACGAAGTACGCTGGGTCTGCTAGTAATCAATAAAAACCATTGATTCAGCCTTCCGTCACTTTTTCCATCTGATGCTTTATGATAACGATTGAGCTATCACATTTTTATGCTGGGGCCACACTAACGGGAAATGCTGTTAAGTAGCGCGATGATTGACGTTTGACATAAGTATGGCCACGACATTGGACAACGGCATTCACATTGGCGTTTGACGTTAGCCGATAACTCAAGTGAATTTACGTTGACCGTTCAAGTGTAGCCATAATTGCGTTAATAATTAACGCAATATTTATCGCGATGATAGGCATTGACGTTTACCTTGACGTTGACCTTAGTGTGGTCCCAGCATTAGTGATGTAGGTTTTCGTCAAAAACGTTGCTCGTCTTTTTATAATTTGAAAGATAGTCTTTTTAGGTATTGAATTCTAAAAAAATCTTCAGAAAAAAATAAACAAAGGTGCTTAGTTCTTTATTACGAATTCGCCGAAGCATAACTTCGATCAATTGAAGGCTTTTGTATTTAAGTTTCTAGATAAGAGATATCTGAAAATAGACGACTAAAGAGACTGTTTTCACTTTATCAGAAAAACGACGAAAATACGAGAAGACATTGTAGACTGTAAATTGAAAACGCCTCTGTCTTTTTGGTTATTTATTTTTATCTAAGTTTATATTACTTGTATATCTACTTAAGGCTCTGTCAAAAATAGCCTCATGCCGATTTAGAAGCAACCAAAAGGTCTAAGTCACGCAACGAGCCATGGAGAGAGCCATGCTTGGAGTTTCAGGTCACCGACATAGCTCTCAGAATTTGCAAGTTGAAGTGGCAATGGGCAGGCCACATCGTTCGACGAACCGATAACCGATGGGGAAGAAAGGTTCTCGAGTGGCGACCACGAACCGGAAGACGTTCTGTAGGTAGGCCCCCCACTAGGTGGACCGACGACATTGTAAGAGTCGCAGGGAGCCGATGGATGCAAAATGGCTAATAGCCGTTCATGGTGGCGTTCAAAGGGCCTAACGTTCAGCAGTGGACTTCTTCCGGCAAAGAAATCGATAAAATAATCAAGACGGTATTTTTTTTAACAGTTAGGCTGTGAATTTTACGTAGATATATAATTATTATGAATTTCCGTAAATATGGTGTACCTTAAAAATACCAACTTCCATTTATATGAATATACCTATGTTATATTGTTAGTACCTCTTTACGAATTTGTACTTCTATATCTGTATGTATGATGTATACACACACACGCTCACAAACGGTATTGTCGCCGAGCACCTATTGGTATGTTTTAGAAGCCCCACTTGAGAGCCAGTTCCCAATCCAGGTGAAGCGTGGCACCACTTTCGACCACCATAAAGTGACCTGTGGTCAACGCTACCTTTTTAGTTGTAAAAAAAGAACAACGTTTCTTTATTAGCCAGTTCAACTCTCAAAGAACGTGCCCGAGGATGTCCCAACAACTTATTTCTGTCCAACAGAACACTAAGAACCAAACAGTCATAACAATTGATCTATTTTTTAAGTCGTTTAATTACAAACCCCCGACCCAGTTCCCTTTGAAACCGGCGCCTTTAATTTGGCACTACGCGTTTGTTGGCACACATTAAGAATTGTTACGTTACTATCGAATAAATTGGCACTCGTGTACAGATTTTTTGGATTCTCACATAAATTTTCGACGACATTGCGCGTATGGCAACTGGGAGAAAATGAAAGCATTAAATCACTTGGGAGCCTGTTTTCGATACAGACGCAGCAGGCCACCGACCACATTGTCACTTAACCTTGCTATCAACAACGTCACCTCGCCGGTTAGGTGGTGAGGAGGTACCTTATACCTATTTGGGAATAACGATAAATATAAATAAAAACGGCAACAGTATTTAAAAAAATATATCTAAAGGTTTGTATTCTGAGTAATATTGTATTTAAAATTATTGATGACATTTATGTAGATATCTACTTATTAACAAGTCTTTTTTATTTATAGATCGGGAGGAAAATAGTTGTAACATTAAAAAAGACGCTTTGCCCTTTTTTATTACTAACCTAATTTTTTTTTGAGCTTATCTATGATCAATTGATCATAGTCAACTATACTCAATAACTACTAAACAATTTTCGACTGTCTAAGATCGATTCACGGGATCGATCCATTCATCACTAACCGATTTGGAAAATCGATTTTCTTAGCTAATAAGATCGATGCTTCAATTAATCGATCTCGGACCACCGCCCACCCACACCACTACTTCAAACTACTTTATATAACATATCACAGACAATGGGACATCTTTGATTCCTTCACAGCAGCACTCAACTTTTCAACTGTTCTTAGTATATAACTATAAGCAGAATGAATGATCTCTTAAAAACAAATATATGTACGTTATTTTTACAAATTAGTTCACGTTTAACTGCGCTCTATATTTTACCACCTACCTACTTTTCAGTTTAATGCCACACTCACAAACGGACCGTGTAAAACAGTGACTGAAATTCAAATAAATTTAAAACTATTTATTGTCCATTGATAAGATCATCATCAGCCTATTACTTTCACACTGCGCTGGGGCATAGGTCTTCTCTTATGCCGGGGCCACACTAACGTCAACGTCAAGGGAAAAAAATGCCTATCATCGCGATAAATATTGCGTTAATAATGAACGCAATTATCTGAGTGGCTACACTTGAACGGCCAACGTGAATGCACTTGAGTTATCGGCTAACGTCAAACGCCAATGTGAATGCCGTTGTCAAATGTCGTGCCACACTTATGTCAAACGTCAATCATCGCGCTATTTAACGGAATTTCCGTGAAAGTTTGTAAGCATGGATGTATGGATGTTTGTTGCTCTTTCACGCAACAACTACTACTAAACGGATGAAATTTGGAATATAGATAGCTCACACCCTGGATTAACACATAGGCTTCTTTTTATCCCGGAAAACGGTTCCTGCGGCATAACGGGAAGACGCGGGGTGCAGATAGTAAGCTATCATGATGGCCCAGTGGGTTTTGGTAGACGTCGCGTGCCTTTGAATATTGAGGGTTCTTAGAAATGCCGGTTTTTTCACCGTTTTGAACGATACCAAATCCACGCATCACTTACGCCTGAAGTTAATAATCTATCCTGGGCCCGTAGCCAAGATGCATTCTGCAATCGGTGACGCTAATAGAAAACAAGAAAAAAGTATTGGTTTGACATATTTCTGACCACGTGACTTAGCGTTGAAATATGTCAAACCTGTACTTTTTTCTTGTTTTCTATTAGCGTCAACGATTGTAGAATGCATCTTAATCGGTTTTGGATCGATATGTCATGTCATAATCTGTCAAGCCCTAGTACTAAAATATTATAACATGACATATCGATCCAAAACCATTGATAACGGATCAGGATCGATTTATTTATTTCGGGCGTTAAAAATGAGTGCGAAGCTGTGATAGGAATCAAACTCGGTAACGGTGACTTGTAAGGCGCACGCGTTACTGTTCGGCCACAATCGCTCAAATAGACATAAAACAAGCGTTTGGAGTACCGATTGAGATAGGTTGATACTAAAACGGTTGTGACTCATGCCAAATGCCATGCCATATGGCTGACAGTAGGCATGACTATATTGTTAAAACTAGTTAATAGGAACTTGCTTAAGAATTTGTCTGTGCTCAGAAGAAAAAAAGAGAGAAAAAAAATGATGAGAGCTTATGTAGTTGCAGTACTAAGAAAAAACGGGGACCTTGAATTTGTATGTAAGTTTAGTGATCGTGCACTGCCTTAAGGTACAAGTTCGATAGGGGCAGCAAGGCAGCAACCAGCGTTGTGTAAAAATTTGTCACAATATACATAAAGAAAGCAGTACTTAGATATTTCTGGATCATGTAACTATATTCAGCAAATGACTTTGCCTTAAACAAAACAAACTTACAAGCAGAAAACGTAACGTGAATCATACCACTGTTGCTATTTAGTTGGGGTTTAAATACTTCAAATATCCGTATAGATATTTGGAAACATCAAATATTGACATTATTAACTTACGAAATAAACAAAAACCAACAAAAACAATTAGTAAACAATTAGATTAAACTGCAAATATTTAGCAATTCACGAAATGTTTTGGTAAAATCCATCTCATCAAAAAAAATTTTTTCATTTTAGTGTTCAATTATTACTATAGTATAAAGTCGTGTTCCATACACGGTCAGTACACAGTAATTTAAAAATGAACAAACTCTGGTGGTCGTTTATTCTAACTCACTTACGCCTCAAGCTCAAGTGCTATGATTTTTTTCTTAATGAAGGAATGTCAAAGATTTTTTATTATTATCTGAAGCTTGCTTGCTATCTGCTGAGGGCAAGATCGATTGCTAAGTACCTATAGTAACAATGATTCGAGCATCTTGTCCTAAGTAAGGTACGTTTGGTTATTATGCAACTGTTTGTTTTTTATAAGCGACAGTTATGACGTCAGTGCTGCCGGCAGCGTGAGGTGCTGCCCTCATCGAACTTGTACCTTTAATTTCCAAGAAAATGGTGATGACTGATTGACGTTTGTGTACTCTTTACGAATTAGGTTACCGGCGCTAGTTTTTTTGGATCCCAAGTTCGCATCAATTAATGAGAACGTCTGAAATAGTTGCTAATTGCACAGTATATAGTGTTTGGATAGACGATGTTTGCTTTTCTTTTGGTACTGTAAACTACGTACATACATTAGCAAATCCACGAGGTGACCCAAATTCGGTATAGCATTCGAGGTTACGTCTGTTCACAAGAAAAAAAAATTATATACTCGTCGAATTGAACCTTTTATTCTAACGACAAATTTACACAGTTTTTCCACAGAGTAGTTTGATTTCGATAATTATTTTTAATAAAATAATAAAATGAAACCTATTGTTAAACATTTCAAAATTAATTTGTTTTGTTTTATTTTTGTAAAGCGGTTGACTGGAAGTCACATGTTGTTGAGTGGCTATGTGATTGAAGATGGCACCACGCTACACCTGGACAGAGAACTGGGTCTCAAGCAAACAAACAAAAAAACACGCGGAAAAATGTGCAGTTTAGTCTAAAATATAGCATAAGTAGGAAAAACTATATATTTGGGCATTTTTAACTTCACTGAGAAAAATAATCTGACTTTCCTTCTGAGTTTTACCTTCCAAGACCGATTCCTTCCTTATTTTACCTAAGTTTTCCTTCTAAATCACAATTCCTTCCCTTTTGACTCAAAAGGAAAACGGTATTTCGGAAGGTCTTTTTTCTCCGTGTTGAATTGATTAGCATTGACAGTTGAGTAAGCTTAACTTTGAAACCACAAATCTCAAAGCTTACATGTTCTAGTATATACCGCAAAAATACATTGAATACGCGTCTCCCCGCTACAGAATTTATATACATTTAAAAATAACGTATAACCAACCCGACTAATTATAGTCTGACGACATTCCTAAACCGAAATAAATATAGTTCACAGTTCTACGCTTCGTTCAATGGAGATTTCTAAATAATAGACCACTAAGCTTCGCCCCTGGCTTTACATAGAATTTCTTAAATACTTGAAAAGTCGCTGAGTGTGTACTGAGTTAACCTCTAGACGAGGTTTTATGGTAGACATTATAAGAAAACAAAAACATTTCAATAACATGACTGTAGTCTTAAGTCATCAAACTGCCCATAAATAATGAAGCGTCAACTAAAATTGTTTTTTTTTTATTTCACTTATATGTGTGTGTGTGTGTGTGTCTTATGTGTGTGTGTGTGTGTGTGTGTGTGTGTGTGTGTGCTTTTTTATTATAAATTCATTAATATTTGTTTTTTTTTTAATATTAACTGGGTAGCGTTTGACCACAACTCACCTGATGTTAAGTGACGATGTGGTCGATGTTGTGTCAATAACATACAGCATAATTTTATTTACAACAATGTATCAGCTTAAACAGCTTTGGCTAACCGTGTCACACACACAATCAAGCAGGGAACGGCGTGTGATTGGCCCGTTTTTTCGCATTTTAGCCCTCTTTTGGTTAAGACATTTTTGAACAAAGAACCCGACGTTTATCTTTTGCGTATGTTTGCCAATTCATCCTTAACTTGAAGGCGGTAGCTAGCCAAGCAAGCACTAGATAATAGAAAATGTCCTACCTCCAAGCGTTAAGTCCTTAACTTTTGACACAAAGCTTTCGAATACAAACAAACCAAATTGCTTGTAATTATTAAGCTTAAAATGGAGAGACAGACAAAGGCACGCGACGCTGAGTTTGTATATAGAGACAGGAGAATTTGAGCTGACAAACGGACGGAAGTGTCTCAAAATAGATCGCTTTCGTGTTGTTTTGAGGGTGTTGAAATGGTTTATTGGCCCTGGTTTTAAGATTCATTGACAAGTGATTCACTGAGCGTTTAGAGGAGTGTAAAAGTTTATGGATTGTAAAAAGTGTAATGTGGATGTAATAATTACTAGTGATCCGTCTCGGCTTCACACGGATGTAATTTAAAAATATAAGAGGTGTTTTTTTTTACTTATTATGGCCCACTGCCGGGCAAAGGTCTCCCTCATTTCCTTCCAGATATTTCGATCGTAAATGCCCGCCCGCACAATCACACACATAGGCTCTGACCCCTAACTAGGTTTCCCTGTATCTAGGGTATCAGAAACTACGAAGATCGGGGATCCACAACACCCAGACACAGAACAAATACTTGCGCTTTTTTTTTTCAATGCACAAATATTTGTCCTGTAGCGGGAATCGAACCCGCGACCTCACGCTTTGCAGTCGGCTATCCGCCCATTGCGCCACATCGGTCGTCCAAAAATAATGTATATAAATTTTTCAGAGAGTTGGTTTCAAAACATTGTTTGTTTCTGCTTACATAAATACTTTATTCGGTTTTATTATATGTATAAACCTTTCGTGAAATATTATCTACCTGAGGGTGAAAACCGCATTAAAATCCGTTGCGCGGTTTAGGAGCGGATGTATGCAGAAAGAAAAATGTGGAAGGCGACTTTGTTTTATACGAAGAGATTAGTTTTGATCATGAAATGAACCTTGTATTCCGGTTTTGTTTTTTAACCTATACTGTCCCACTGCTGGGCAAATGTCTCCCCCATTTCCTTCCAGATATCTCTATCCCCCGCAACCTCAGGCCACCGCTCCTCAAATGAGTCAAGGTAATCACGCCATCTTTTTCGGGGCCTGCCTCGGCGACGTCGCCCTTCCTCAGGTGTCGTCATCACTGCGTGATGATCCTTGGTTTATTTTTTTCTGTAAAATTTGCAGACGTCTGGGATACGTTGGGCTAACATTTGCAAATCCCTGGCATAGGTCAAACACTAGTTTCTTTCATCCTATAAAAACAAACTGAGCTGCTTTTTGGGACAAGACATTTTCCCCACTGTCCATTTACAACCCGGAAGTCACAAGAAAAATGCCATGCGAACAAAGCGTTGAGTTAGAAGATTATTTAAAAGAGAAGAGATTAAGATCCCAATCGGATAAAAGAATTCTATTCCGACTGCACTTTTGTGCTCCGAAAACGTTAAAACTATCCCTAAGTTTCCGAAAATAGGGTTGAAAGTTGAGTGATGAAACGCACCAGTTGTAAAAACGAAAGGACGGTCGTAGCGAAAATTTCACGTAATTTTCCGACAAACAAAGCAATGGGGGGAACAAAGGAGGGATAAACAATGGGCAGACGGAGTTCAATGCAAGACCGTCTACTGCTGTAGTACCTACTCCGGGTTTTTATTGTGGGCAAATAATCTATAATTACCTTTCTCCTGAGTTTTAGTTGGGAAAGTTGGACTGTGTTTTACGAAAATGTCCTTGCTTTAAAGTTTTATTGTTTCGTAATACGACTACTTACATTCTTAATGAGTAGTATTTTTTATTTAAAACTAGCTGTGCCCCGCGGTTTCACCCGCGTCTTTCCGTTATCCCGCAGGAACCTTTTCCGGGATAAAAAGTATAAATTATCTCCATTCCAAATTGACAATAATATTTATACGATAATAACGTCACTCAATTGTTTTGCCTTCCCGGAACCTCTCCACTAACATTTAAACTTTATGGAATGGTATTAAAGTTCAAATTGATCCTACATTTTAGTTAGAAAACGTTTGTATGGGAAAAAGAAAAGGTATGTTTTTAGTATTTTCCCGGCATTATTCGAATTTTTCTCGCCGTAAAAACCATTCTTGGACTTCAACGAACATTTTACAAAAATAATTGGCAAAATTGGTCCAGGCGTTGTTGAGTTATGCGCTTACCAACACATTTTGCGATTCATTTTTATATTATAGAAGAAGATAAAAAAGATTGATCAAAATTGTTGATTTTACCATATTTTTCGTAAAGGTCAAAAATAGCGTTTTCCATATCTAAATCAGTTCATAGTTCTCTGAATAAAATAATTTGAATTTGAATAAATAAAACTCAACTGAAATGGTTCTCGGAAATTTTCATGCCTACTTCAAAACCGAATCCTAACAGACTTTATGATAGTAAAAAAATTAAGAAAAATAAACAATTTTGTATCATGAAATGTAATACTCGTAGTTCAGTGTAAAAAACAATGTAATAATTCTTCAGTGAAAAACACCAGATTACTTACTGCCCGTTTCAATAACCGATCTATCGACGGTTTGACATAATGTTGACATTACTTCTATGGAGCTTATGTCAAATTTCCATCTCCAGTAGGGCAAATCGTGGATAGATCGGTTACTGAAACCGGCCATTACTGGTGAAACAATGTAGCCCTAGTAGCATAGTTGGTTCGGTCGGTCGTAACAGATCAACCAGGTTAAGCAACACTCAGCACAGCCATCACTTGGATGGGTGACCGTTTAACTGCACTTTTTGCTTATAGGGTAGCGTTTGATCCCAAGTCACCTGATGTTAAGAGACGATGCGGTCGAAGATGTCACCACGCTACACTTGGACAAGTCGGCTGGAACACACCGACAGGTGCTAGGCGACAAATTCTTAACTTGACGTTGGTAGCTAGAAAATGCCCTAAGTACCACCAAGTTATGATTTCATCACGAAGTTTTCCTTTGCCGAAAACTCAAGCTCATTATAGGATTCGAACCCACGACCTACGGGTCCCAATCCAGGTGTAGCGTGACACCACCATCGTC
This sequence comes from Opisthograptis luteolata, assembly GCA_931315375.2. Classification (NCBI taxonomy): domain Eukaryota; kingdom Metazoa; phylum Arthropoda; class Insecta; order Lepidoptera; family Geometridae; genus Opisthograptis; species Opisthograptis luteolata. The sequence goes on along the minus strand of OV928036.1, from coordinate 13,598,010 downwards.
ACTTAACATCAAGTGGCTTGTGGTCAAACGCTACCCTGTAATACGCTGCCGTGTTTTGGACGCTCTCCAACCACCAAATCGCAGCTGCCTTTTTTTTTCTGTATTATGTATAAATAAATATCGGGGACAATTGCACACAAATTGACCTAGCCCCAAATTAAGTTCGAAACTTGTGTTATGGGTACTAGACAACGATATACATACTTATATAGAGAAATAAATACTTATATAGATAGAAATATCCAAGACTCAGGTACAAACATTCGTGCTCATCACACATATATTTGCCCTTACCGGGATTCGAACCCGGGACCGTTAGCTTCGCAGGCAGGGACACTACCAACTCGGCTACCGCGTCGTCGCGGCGTCGTCTCGGCTACCGTGTATAGTAATAATTATTATGTTGGATTAGCTACAATTTAAATAAATTTTCAATCGGGGGGAAATAAAGATTCGTGTTTGGGAGGCTCCCGCTGCTCAATCCATCCACCGAATCGCAGCTGACGTTCTCAGAGCTTCATGATACGACTCATTAGAGAGTACTAGAGCTTGACAGATTACTACTAAAATGACATATTGTGACATGACATGTCGATCCAAAACCGCGGATAACGGATCAGAATCGATTATTAACTTCAGGCGTAAATCATCTTGCAAGTTAGGTATCACCCAAGAGGAAATGATAGACCGAGTTTGTGCCTGACTCACGTATTATAAGTAAGTAGGTAGTAAAAACGAAAAAAAAACCCTAAATATTTAATAAACTCTAGTTTTAACGAAGTAGCTCAACCGTTTACGATGACGTTTACCGCCAGTTATTTGCTCAGAGCGGTTATTTCCGCCCTTACATCAAAGGGCGCGAACACTCGACCCACATAGAGTGTGAACGCAAATTCTGGAATCTCTCCAATAACCCAGCACACCTACTTATAACATTATTCAGAAAACTATGAAACGTTGAAACGTGTTTTTATGAAAACCTTGTACCTATTTTTTAGTCACTTTGATTAATTGGAAAATTTTACTTTTTAATCATAATCAAAACATTCCTTAAAAGAACTCGGTAAAGTATGGAGGTAATTGAGTAACAGAAAATAATTAAGCTAAGCGCCATCTGTGAAACTTAAGCAGAACCAATAGCGCCAACAGCTCAGTCTAGTTCACAGAGCTTTGTAACTTCGACCACTCTTTGTCCACGTAGTCCCAGACCTTTTACATAGATGTCGCTACTGGTATCAAATTTTAATGCTCTCGAAATCAACGTTAAACAATTTCAATGTAAGTATTATTTTCAGAACAAAAGCCGAAACCGTTCCCGGTATTGGTGTTCATCCATGGGGATTCCTTCGAGTGGAGTTCCGGGAACCCTTATGATGGAAGAATATTGGCTTCGTACGGGAACGTGATGGTCGTCACAATCAATTTTAGATTGGGAATACTTGGTAAGTCCATAAAGTTTTGGGGCTGGTCCTTAAAAGGAAGTTAGACAGAATTCGTTCGGGAAGGTTTACCATTTTTCTAATATGATATTAGATAGACAGATATCTATCTGTCTGATAACGCTTTATTGTTTCACCACAACAACAAAAAAATAGAACAACATAAAAGGAAAGATCTTAGAGTTAGTGTTACAAAGACCACCCGTCTTATCGCCTAGAGCGATTTCTATCAGACTACCTTTAGATGGACAGAAATAGTCCTACTCATATTATAAACGTGAAAGTTTGTGAGTATGGATGGATGGATGTTTGTTACTTTTTCACACAAAAACGACTGAACGGATCTGAATAAAATTTGGAATGAAGATAGCTTATACTCTGGATTAACACATAAGCTACTTTTTATCCCGTAAAAAGGTTCTTGCGGGATATCAGAAGACACGGGTGAAACCGCGGGGTAAGAAATAAAATATATGCCTACAAGGTTAAGAAAGTTATCGACGATTCATTTTAGTTAGCGTTATTATTGAAGACAGGCTGATTTTTGTATTACAAGCCTTTTTAATTACTTAAGCAATTAACAGTAGACTAAAATCACGAAAACTAAAACATTACTTCATCATCTAATATAATATTCTAAAGATTATTTTATAATATCCTTGAGAGTTTTTTTTAGAATTGTAATTTGGGAATACCAACGACCAAAATGAGAAAGTAGGTTTATTGACGACGCGGTAGCCAAGTTGGTAGTGACCCTGCCTACGAAGCTAGCGGTCCCGGGTTCGATCCCGGTAAGGCCAAATATATGTGTTATGAGCACGAATATTTGTTCCTGAGTCTTATATATCTCTATCTTTACAAGTATTTATTTCTCTTTATATGTATATTGTTGTCTAGTACCCATAACACAAGTTTCGAGCTTAACTTGAGGCTAAGTCATTTTGTGTGCAATGGTCCCCCGATGTTTATTATTTTTATTATTTTAATTTTATGGTTTCATCGTTTTCAGGATTCCTGAAGCCAAGTCTCACAGATCACGACTACGGAAACAATGGACTACTGGATCAGTTAGCAGCGTTGCAGTGGATCAAAGACAATATTGAGGATCTCAACGGAGACCCTAACTCTGTGACTCTTATGGGACACGGGACCGGCGCCGCGTGCATTAACTATCTTATGCTGTCGCCCATATCTAATGGTAAGAAAAAACAGTTTATGCTACTTACTGGGTTGCGTTTCACCACAAGTCACCTGATGTTAACCACCTGATGTGTTCCAGCTTCTCACTTGAAAGCTAGTTCCCAGTCCAGGTGTAGCGTGGCGCCATCTTCGACCACATCGTCACTTAACATCAGGTGACTTGTGGTCTAACACTACTTAAGTCATATATCTATAACTACACTACTTCTCTGACACACATATACGCACACACACACACACACACACACACACACACACACACACACACACCACAGTATATAAAGAACAGTAGGTCAGCTAAGGCCGCTCGACGAGTTAATTGCCTACTTTTGCGGTGACGCATAGGTGGCGCGTTCCGTACTGAGTGCATGGCCGCGGTCCCGGCCGCCTCCTTTCGTTTATGTGATTGTGTGCGTGAAAAGTGCGTGCATACACGGTGCCGCTACTCACGCACACATTCAAACCGGCGACGGCCGATTTATATTAAGCTGAACTACTACACTTTTACTATGCACACACACATACACTCTCTTTCTGAATTATGTCTTTGTGTTTCTGTAAAACTGACTTCTTTTTCAGGTTTATTTCACCGATCGATACTGATGTCGGGGTCAGCACTGTCCGACTGGGCAATGACCAAGGAACCCACCCAGTACACCATGCAAGTAGCCCAGAGTCTAGGCTGCAATCCCAACTTGAAGAATATGATGAGCTGTCTCCAAAGAAAACCGTAAGTTCATAATAAACTTGATACTATTACGACGTCCTCCGGCTAGATGGAGCGATGATATACGCAAAATAGCTGGTAACGGTTGGATGAGAGGAGTTGAAGATCGGGCTCAGTGGCGTGCTTTGAGAGCGGCCTACGTCCAGCAGTGGACTGAAATGGGATTATGATGATGATCTATTATATTAACAGACCAAGTCTTTCCGCAGTGCTAGAAAATACAGTCTTTCAAGATATGGGCGTGAAAAGAGTTCTTAAGGTTGGGTAACGCATCAGCAACGCCCCTAGATGGAAATGTCCATAGGCAACGATGACTGTATACCAGCAGGGCCGTATGGCCATTAGGTTGTTTGCCACTATGTTACATGCTTTGCGCTGTTTCCACAAGAATTTTGGACATGTTTCATCAGACAAGAAAACATTAAAAGAAAATCTTGTTTGGTAACAACGAAATATAATTGGCAATAAATGTCCTGCAATGTTTATGTTTGGGTAAAGGAGATAATTTCCAAAACTACTGAACCGATTCTGAAAATATTTTCCCCTGTAGAAAGCTACATTATCCTTAAATGCTATAGGCTATACTTCATTGTGATAAAAATCTTGTAGTACAGGTTAAACCATCGGAACAAGCTAGAGTGACAATAAATGTCTAGCAATCTTATCTTCAATATTAACGTGTATTATAAACAATGATTCCGATGTTTGCTCTTTTGTAAGCATCAACTAAAACTTGCCTTATCTCTCGAACTACCTTATCGCAGTTAAAGTTCTGAAAATCATTGAGTTGTTAATGAAGAGTTCTTACTGCGATAGGGTCCGAACTAGTGTTGTGACAATATCGATGGTAAATCTTAAAAAGTGTTCATATGAAAAACCATATTACCAAAACAAATTTTAAATACATATTATATTTATTGTAGTAGTGACTATAAATACTGTGAATTCTAAGCCATGAAAATAACAAACCGTTGTCGTTATGTTTACTATCGATTGTTTATAATTTACTTGCTGTGTTCTGCGGTTTTCCTGCAGGTACCTTTTTCTTTGATAAAAAGTAGCATAATAATAATAATGTTAATCCACAACATAAAGTCCAAAATTCATGACTCACTTCTTTTCTTGAAGGTTAAAGGAAAATTACTTTCTGAATACAAGACTTTTCAAACAAGAAAAAAAAGTCAGTTCTAATAAATACAATAATAAGAAATGCAATTTTTTTATAATATAATGAGAAGGATGGATATATTAGGATTAGGTTTTGAAACGGGATAATTACTGTGTATTTGTTTCTGTTTGAGTTCTCGATATTTCGGCACTGGTACAAGCGCCATGATCACGAGAAAACATTTAAAAACAGTAAAAGTGAAACAGTAAGGATGAATATTTTGTTTCCCATTTTTTTCATTGTAACTGTCACCGTCAGTGGTCGCCCGGACGTTCGCCCGGTCGGTCGCTGTGTCTTCCTATTTTTCAAGGCCTACCTAATATTTGCGGGAACTACTGCTATGGATAGATTTATCGATAATAATCGACTATTAATCGGCAACACTAGTTCGTCGATGTTTATGATTATTTGGGTGCACAGTCGTTATGAAGTTGCTTAGAGTTGGAAGGTTTATCGGTTGATAATTGGCAAAATTTGGCCGGGGTTGTAGCCGTTTGATATTTGGATCAAGGGTGACGTTTTGCACGTCAATTTTGGATGCTGTCGGATAAAGTGACAGTTTCAGAGTATCGTTTTAATATGTTGCTTAGCAAGGTTGCAAGGTACTCGAGTAGTGACCACGGACCGGAAGACGTTTTGTAGGTAGGCCCCACTAGGTGGACCGACGACATTGTAAGAATCGCAGGGAGCCGATGGATGCAATAGCCGTTCATGGTGGCGTTCAATGGGGAGGCCTCCGTGCAGCAGTGGACTTCTTCCGGCTGATGATGATGATGATGATGAAATTGCCTAGCTAAGAAGGCCAAGATGTATTCTATTTAGGATGATAAATGGTGGTACATAGTATTTTACAATTGTTAACACTGACAGAAAACTAAAAATAACTATAGGAATGATCTCATTCATTTTAACGTTAGGTCACTTCGTCGACAAACTTCGTTGTTTACACGAAGTTTGCGTGTCACGAGCTGCAACTAACCCTATAATTCTGACTTTGACGTTTATAAACTTTTGTTAAAAACACTCTTGGACTTTTTTGGCGGCAATTGAGTTGTCAACGTGAAAATTTTGTTTTTATTTCCAAAACTTGTGTTTCTTCGAGTGATAATGTGTAATATTGGTGGATTATTAACCATTATGTGTTCGTTAATGTGTACGAGTGTGAGAAATTGAAATAAAGTTGTGGAAGTGACTTTTCAAGTTGCTCCAAAAAAGTCCGTGTAAAGTTTAAGTAAAGCACCACTACTTTAGTTAAACACTATCCTCATCCTATCATCTCATCATCATCATCACCATCATCATTTAAACTTGATTCAACTCTCTGAGTTTGAAATCTTTTACACTTGACACTGGCAAATACACTAATCGTGTGACGCAATAACAAAAAAAAAAAAAAACACTCACCATAGACTAAGAAGTGTTTTTTTTTAATCGTAGAATGAGCCTCTGGTGTCATCTTAATTACCAACTACTAAACTTTTTTGTTCGCTTACACTTTTTAGGCATTAACGATTGTAAAGAAACGTTGTTATCTTGGCTAGACCACAGCTAGTGACGTCACTGGTTAGTTATCCACCTAGAAAGAAACTAACGTTTATCTTTTCCACAGATTATCAGAAATCAAGAAGGTCCAAATCCTAGCGCGTAAGTTTGAGACTCCCCTTGGACCTATCATAGCTGGATCATTCATCCTAAGCGAGCCTGGCATCACCATGGAGTCATATCCTAATCTGCTAAGCAAGTATGATTTACGCTTATCACGTCATATGTACCGTATTTATACTTATTGTTACCATTGTATGCAAATGCGCGACTCGCTTGCACTGTTTTAGCTTTGCTTGATTTTTTGTCTACGAATACATTTTTACAAAAAAATAACCTCAATAATCGTACAGGCCACTATTTTTCCCACAAATTCTACCCTTCCAAAGACAATTGTCTATGAAGAACGACTATCAATAACGGATGATATACTGGTTCACTCCATTCCGTTATCGCGAACTTTCGCCCGATGATAGAAGTTGGACAAAGGGGGCTGGCAGGGAATGACGGGCCCTCGAGATAACTAGAGTTCATAAGTGCCTTCAAAAAGTGTCTTTGATATTACAATATAAGTACCTTAACTTATACTTCAGGAACATCTATAGATGTTTATTACTCCTTCACGCAAACACTGCTGAACAGATTTGGAAAAAAAAATTGGATTAGAGATAGCTTACAATCTAGATTTACACATATTGATTGCTTTTTTCTAAGTACATTTTTTTTTACTTTTTATCTTGCAAAAAAGAAAGATAACGGGAATATAATTATGTACAAAAGATAAGCCACAAGACATACATACATAGATTATAGATACATAATATATAATATACTTAAGTCTTAAGTTTGATGTTTTGAAGTGATCATAAACGTATCGTATAAAATAACGAGTAATTAATTTTATTACTAGTTGATTAAATTAGAGAAGTTCACTACGATCCACAAACCACAAATATAGCTAATTAGTTAATTTCGCATTTTTAACATCAGTATAGATTAGCATGTTAGAGCGCACGATCAGTTTTACTAAGTGTCTGGACAGTTCAATCAAACAAGTAAAGATCATCCCGCCAAATTCAAGACGGTCAAATCATAATCAGGAATCACTGATTGGTGTGATTAGAAGGGTTCACTGAACTGTGCAAAGTCACTGAACAATCTTACCCTTCCCCGATGAAATTTTAATCCGCTCAGCATTTTCTTGACGATTACGTTTCAATTGGTTTTACGTTTCAATTAAAACTCTGACATCGAGATCAATGAATTTCCCCTCCGATAAACTTGATCCTATCAGCTTTTGTAATGTAGCGGAAATTAATAACTACAGGAGTCCTGTTTTATTTAATCTAGGGCAAATATGGTGGCTTAATTACGACGTGTTTTTTTGAATATTTTTTTTGGGCCGCTTTATACTGTGCTATATTATTTCATTTATTACCATTATAATATTATAAGCTTGAGCTTTCGGCGAAGGAGAACATCGTGATGAAACCATAGCTTGCTGGTAGGGCATTTTCTAGTGCTCGCCTGGCTAGCTCGCTATTGGTCGCCAAGCACCTATCGGTGTGTTCCGGCAGCCCCATATGAGAGCCAGTTCCCTATACAGGTGGTGCCAACTTCGACTAAATTGTCACTTCGTCATATATAAAAAATGTTTTACTTCATTTTTACAAGTAGGCCCTTTCGCGATTCAATTTATATAGTATCTTTTCAGGTATCAAATGCTCAGTGGAGTGACAGAATTGGAAAGTTACCACGATTTTGGAGTAATTGAACTAGATCATGGAATTCTGGAGAACCAAAGGGATGACTTCATCACGAAGTATGCCAAGATTGTGTTTGATGGCGCCGAGGAAGAAGCATTGGCTGCTTTACTGAAAGAGTAAGTCATCATCATAAGTCTGTTACGTTCCCACTGCTGGGATTCGGGTCTTTTTTCTGAAAGGGTGGTCCATAACTTACCATGCTGGCAGAGTGCGAATGGAAGATCTCATGCTCTTCAATTTCCCGCAATATTGAAGAGCATGAGATCTCCCATTCACTCTTGGTTAAGACATTTAATATTTTTATATTAATTAGCTTTTGCCACTGGCTTCACTCGCCCATTAATTTAAATTTTCTAGTTCCCAGAAAACTCACGAACAAAGAGATTGACGATTCTGGGATGGGACTGCCCTTATCATGATATTATTGCTACAGGCATACTTTTTTTTATGAAATAACCAGTAGTTGGCCCGCCTGATGTTAAATAGTCACCGTCGCCTATAGATATTTCCAACACCAGGGGCGTTTCCAAGTCATCCCGAGGCGTAATTTTTTGCGTTATATGGTGTAAAGTACCTATGGGTGGGTTTTGCAAATGATTTCACTATATTTTTTACTTTTGTAATTTATAACCACAGATTTGGATTCTGTGACAGCCGTAATTAGTAGGTATGTCGGTAAGTTTATAACAGTTTTAGTTCGCACCTGTTGCGCCCCGTGGTTTCACCCGCGTCTTCCCGTTATCCCGCAGGGACCTTTTTCCGGGATAAAAAGTAGCCTATGTGTTATATCCATTCCAAATTTCATTCACATCCGTTAAGTAGTTTTTGCGTGAAAGAGTAACAAACATCTATCTATCAATACCTTAAACTTTCATATTTATAATATTAGTAGGATTCCAAACGTTGCGTGGCGCGCTACCTTCAACCACATAATCACATTCACAAAAAAAAAGCTCTTCAAAAATAATTTGACACTAAGCAAATAGTAAGCTATCTACCCTACTTACAGATACTCGCCTTCAAAGCAAGACCCGCAGCGGTGGACTGTGGAAACCAACCGGGACGTCATCCTGAACCTGTTCAGCGACGCGCGCACCCTGGCTCCAGCCATCAGGTTCGCCAACTACCAGTCCAAGGCGAACAGGCAGTCGTACTTCTACGTCTTCGGGCATAACTCCATCAGCAACGACTTTGCCGCCGTAAGTGCTTGTCCTGAACTATCCGATTGTAAAGATAAAAGAAGCAAATAAAAACAATACACTGTTTTAAACTACCGTGGTCAATAACATTAGACGTGAGAGGAAGCGGGTATATAGACATGTCTGCCCGTTATAATATCATTAATCCTACCCGCAGAAACTTTTAGTATTCTCGTGATTATGGCGCTTGCATTAGTGTCGAAATATTGAGAACTCAAACAAAAACAAAAACACGGTAATTATCCCGTTTCAAAACCTAATTCTAATCGAATAAAAGCAGTTCTGGTGTTCAGTAATCATAAGTCGTTCAAAAGAGTGAAGGAAAACATCGTGAGGAAACCAGCATGTTCAAGGGCATGTGAGATCTGCCAACCCGCAATGGGACTGCGTGGTAGATTTTGGACCATGCTTTCTCTTTAAGAGAACGCTAGAGTCCCAGCAGTGGGAACGTAATAGGTTGACTTGACGATAATGATCAAAACTCATAACAACATGTGATCACTATAATACGTTAAACTTACAACTAGCTACGCCTGTTTCAAACTCCTTATGCCAGCAAAAGAACAGACAAGAAACACTCAGTAGTTCATTTTTGTAGTGCATTCTCATTTCCAATTTAATTTTTATTACTAATTGTTTGAATTAGAGCAAGTTCACTACAATCTCAAGTTTTTTTTGTCATCTCTGCGTAATTTCAAATTGTTGAAATGGCAAAGCTTAAAACATGTATGTTTCCAAAATTCACGAGATTCATATCTGCATAATGAAATGCAAACAAACTAAAGCATAAAAAAGTGTTTTAAAAATTCATCGTGAAAAGAAAGAGTCTGTCCGTTGTACAAATCAACATACCTACGTTCATTAATCTCAAAAAATACAGCCTTAAAAATGCTCCCGTGAAACTTTCCTATTGTCCATTTCTACTTGCAAATCGAAAAAAGGAAGGAAGCGAACGCCAGGCGCCGAATATTGCAAGTTTTCAGAAGTTCCCCCTCAACAGGTGTTCGGGGCAATGAACTGTGAACAAAAAATGTTCTATTGACGTGCACTGAATATTAAAGGTGTTGTTGGATGTGATACAGCATTTTTGATGTGGCATTTCATGGTATTTTTAGGGTTCAGTACGTTAGTCGGTAAAAATGGAACCCTATTGTCTGTTTTTTGCCGATATACAAAACTTTATAATTCCAGTGTAAAAAATTAAGCATCCAAACAAAAGTAGGTAGGTACAAAAAGATACACGGCCATTTATGTAATAGGTATAATGACTATGTTTATACTGTAAACATACTCATCAAGACCTATATCCACATCTGAGTGGTGTGCAGACAATGCCAAGATCCTACTGACTGCGCCAGCGCAACGCAACCACCACCGCACATTGCTAATGCAAAACATAACCTATAGTATATATTTTGAGAGAGAGTCTAGGTCATCTAGGTCCCAGACCATTTTGACATGAAGCAAGATCTCCCAGCACAACGAAAGAAAACAACCAAAAAGGTAAATTTGTGCGGAACCTACAGGGTTTGTGTCCTACCGCGAACTTATCCGGCTTTTTGTCACTCACAGTCCATGAATAGCCGGGCTTTCTCTTAGAGGGAGAATATGAAATGTTGCACTGTCTGTCAAAGTCACATGGAGCTCGTAATTTAGTATCTTGTTTCAGCGGAAGCTCATATGTGTCGTTTCATACAACACTACCTATGTTGTACAGCTCAGTTTTAGTGACGTTGGTTTGTGACTCGTAGGTCATGGGATTAAACACAGGATGAAATAGAAACCATTGGTGATAGGATATTTTCTAGTTTTAACCTGGCTAGCTGAAGTTAAGAATCTGTCACTAAGCATCTATTGGTAAGTTCCGGAAGCCGTATTTGAAAGTCAGTTAGGGGGTACAGTCAGCGACAAAAGTTGCTGATCATGACAAATTTTCCAAACGTGTACAAGATCGAAACATTTTTGGTGTTAGAGTTGCTTAATAGAATTATAAGTTGTGTACGTTCAGCTACTTCCGCCGTTGACCTAACTACAGGTTTTTGGCCTTTCGGCCTTTACAACTTTGCCGGGCTGCAATCTGCTGGAGTAGCATATCGTGACTAGTACACGGAGAAAAAATACCTTCCGAAATACCGTTTCTCTTCTGAGTCAAAAGGGAAGGACTAGTGATTCAGAAGGAAAACTAAGGCAAAATAAGGAAGGAATTGGTTTTGAAAGGTAAGACTCAGAAGGAAAGTCAGATTTTTTTTCTCAGTTAGTCCAAACTGTAACTGATTAGGCCAATCACATTGCAATACTCTAACTCATGTACGCTACGCACTACTACTAGCCAGGCGTCACGGTTCCAACTCACGTAGCGTACGCAATAAAAAGACCCTAAGTCCTTCCTCAGGGTTCAAACTACGTCCATACCAAGTTTCCTCAAGATCTGTGTCCGGTACAAGGCATAACAAACATAGGAACAAAAGACTCTCGCATGTACATTAGTGTGGATGTATTTTTTCCAGCTTAACAAGAGCGTCAACGGAGAAGAACTGCCGTATATCCTAGGAGTTCCACTGGGTGGCGCCAACACACACTTCCACACTGAGTACACGGCGCAGGAGAAACTGCTGAGTGAAGTCATGATGCGGCTATGGACCAACTTTGTTAAGATTGGGTGAGTTTCTTAACGCTTATACTCTGTACAAGTTTTTGCAGAGTGACTGCCCAAGACTAAGTGAAGCGATGACCTGAATAGATGGATGAAAGATAGGCTATGGTTTCATCATGATTCATTGTGTAAGCCATAGTTTGTTAACTGCTGTTGTGCCTATCTTATAAAAATAAAAATAAAATAAATAAATCACAATGTATCTCTTCACTGAAAGCTAAAACTCATTGTAAGATTCGAAACCAACTACCATTGAGCATGCATTTGTGAGCCTGTTCCCAATCCAGGTGTGCGTCGTCACTTAGCATCAAGTGACTTATGGTCAAACGCTTACTATGTAAAAAGTAATGAAGATATTCAGATAAGCAGTTTGTTTGTTTGCCACTCAATTTTAATTAAAATTAGTTAGTTACAAGTCAAGCTAATAAAAGTGTTTTAAATAGACAGAATAACAATGAACACACATCTGCTTTACAGGTCACCAAACACTCAAAGCGTGAATAAATACTACACCCTAGATCACAAGCAATGGAACCAGTACAACGTGGAATGGCCTGAATATGATGTTGACAACCAGCCTTACCTGAGATTAGGTAAATATATTTTCTTGTCTGTTATGATATTTAACACATTAGAATTAGGTTTTATAACGGGATAATTACCATGTATTTGTTTTTGTTTGAGTTCTCGATATTTCGGCATTGTTGCAAGCGCCATGATCACGAGAATACTAAAAGTTTCTGCGGGTGGGATTGTTGATGAACGGGCAGACGTATCTATCTACCCGCTTCCTCGCACGTTTTTTACTTACGATGACATTACCATTTTCACACAAGTCACTCGCAACTCTATTCAAATCAAATACTTACAAAAACAAACAAATACATGGTAATTATCCCGTTATAAAACCTAATTCTAATGTTTTTGACCATGGTAGTTTAAAACAGTATATTTAACACATTTTTCTGTTTCATTTATTGATCACCAGAACAATCGTAACGTACACCGTTGCAATGATAATAGAGATAAACAGCCGTTATTATCAACTAGAAATTTGACACAAGCTCCAAAGAAGTAGTGTCAAAAACTTATCTATAGTAGTGCAAACTGCAGATAGATCGGTTATTGATTTTCAACACGTGTCAATACAATTATTAGTAAAGACAACATACCAAATACGATTAGCGAAAAAATATATCTTACAAAGTATTTAACTGTCAATTTAAACTTGCTTATGCTTTGTGATAAATACGTGGTAATATAAGTGTTAAGAAACTTAAGTATAATCATAATAAAGTATGTATAACTGATAACATAATGCGTTTCCTTATAGTTTACCTAAATATAATTATGAAAAAAATAACTCAAAATATTGTATCCATGAATTTTTCATTTGTTGGCTGAACTATCAAATTGTAAAAGTGGAATGGCTCGGTACATGATAACCAACAGTTAGAGCAAAACAATGCGTCCAATATTTACGATTCTAAAACAATTCACGGTGTTCTTTCAGACATCCCTCCGTCAATAAGCAGCCTCTACCGTTCTAACTTCACCAGCTTCTGGATCGACGAGCTCCCTAAGAAGATGGGCAAGTTCATGATAGACCCTCTCTTCGACTTCACCCCGATACCTACCACTCAGAGGCCGAAGCCACATAAATCTTTCGGTAACTACATACAATATTTCATTTTAATTACAGGATTTCCAAACACGCAGAAATTGAAAGCGTTAGATTTCAACATCTTCTAATCTTCTTCTTCTTCTCTTATATATAAAAATCAATTGCAGTTCGTAAGTCTCGCTAAAACTTGAGAATGGCTGGACTGATTTGGATAATTTTGATCTTGAAATATATTTGTGGAAGTTCAGGGAAGGTTTAAAAGGTGACTTTTATTGCCGATACAAAGTTCGCTGGGTCAGCTAGTAATTATATAAAAATCTCGTGTCACAGTGTTTGTTATTGAACTCCTCCGAAAAGCTTGACAAATTTTTATATAATTTTTTGTGTGAGTTTTGGTAAGTTTGAGAATACTCGTAGGCTATTTGTAAGACCCCTAAATGATAAAAGTGTCTTTATACAGAAAAATAAACTTTTTGCTAAACTGTAGTTCATGTGGCGAAACCGCGGAGCGTAGCTAGTAATATAAAATGAAAAAGCTAACGCGTATGAAATCGTGCAGGAAAATAAATATTAACTAGAGCTACTCTATTTACAGTGCCAGCAGAGTCACGCGCAAAACCTAGTATTTGCATAAGTTTAGCGAATAAAACTTTCATAATAGTTCAATGATATGTTTACACTAACTTTTGTGCTTCGACATTGTTTTGGCAAAAATAACAATCGAGTTCCTTTAGGGCTGCAAAAGTTTAGCGAAGTCAGATTTTCGTTTGCCATTACTCAGTTTGGTGAACTTTTGTTATTTGGCATCGACATGACAGGGGTTATTTTGATATACATAGTAGTAAAGTTGGATTGTGACGCGTAGGTCATGGGTTCGTGTCCTACAATGAGCGGGAGCTTTCAGTAAAGAAAAACATCGTAATGAGTTGAAACTATAACAACTAACTAGGTTAAAGTTTGACCACGTCTTCACCCGCTGGAAAATGACGTTGTGATCGAAGATGTCTTCTTCTAAGTAAATACCTATTTACTCTTGACTTGAACACCCCCAAGTTGTATCTTATTGTAGCTTGTGCGATATCAATACCAATTTCTGTCATGTTTGTAATTTCAGATACGATTCGGAAAATTTGGCAGCCGCAAGTGGCTCCAGTACCACATTACAACCCGTCCTCGTACGGCAGACTGCGGCCGTATTCCGCACCCGCAGCAAAACCTGACACTGAAAGCATATACCGACAGATACAGTCAATAAAAGAGCCATTACGACCCGTGCCATCCGGCTTAATGGATAAAGCCGCAACGCAAGCAACCACCACAAAACCGAAGCCAAACATACCCGTTAAAACCTCCAGCGCGACCATCACTTTAATTATATCACTCGTCATTTTATTTCTCGCCGTTGATGTAGCTATCTGCTCGATATTATTCTTCAAAAACAGAAAACTCCGATTGCGAGAGCAAACCCTACAAAATTCTCGACAGTCCCGAGCCGAAATAGGTGAAGTGGATCTAATCGGACAAAAAAGTAAGGATGATAAAGGCGCGCTACAAACACTTAAGAACGGCTGTAGCGTCATCAAATCTATAAGCTTAAACAAAAAGCGGGGAAGCATAAAAAAGATTAAGAAAAAGTCTGATGGGTGTAAAACGCCCAAATCCGATGACTCGGGTGGCTTCCGTGAACGATTCCAACTCAGGCGGCATTTGTCTACTAGTACATTGGATGCGCATACTAAAGTGCGAGATTGGATTGCAAACGAAGTCATGCATAGATGCTCTCCGGCTATACTGAGAAAATCAAATTCTGATCTCAATAACGATAAACATATCAGTGTAGCGAAACCTTTTACTAGATCGGAAGAACTACTCTCAGATACAAAGAGGTTACAGAAAGACGACTTAAAAATAGACAGTACCTCGCCAAAGACAACAGCGTCTAAAAGCTACAGCGGTAAAGCAAGAACATCAGAAAAAACTACTTCTACATCAGCTCTTGGATCGCATTCTTCAATAGAAAGTCAAAAACAATCAATGAGTAGCATAAAACAAGCAAGCAAATCTACTGATTCACTGAAAAGCAAGGCCACAGATAGCTTAAAATCTAAAAAAGTTTCAGTAGCTGTAGATGCTACACCAGCTGCACGCACAAGTGCTATACTAAGACAAGAGCCAATAGAACTTTCCAAATCATTCGACTACGGTGATCATGTACATTCCAATAAAAACCAATTAAAGAAATCTAAAACAGAAGGTGAAATAAAAACTAGTAACGTAAATAATCAAAAGGACAACGAAAACAAAATATATACGAACGTAGTGACTTTATCTGTTAGTCAAACCAAACCCCTGGTTATATCTCACAAGCATTCCACTTCTGATCCAGTAAGTGATGTCAATTATGATAAACTTTTCAGAGAGAAAATGGAATCTGGTATTCCCGTAATCGATATCTTACCTCCAGTTACATTCAGAAATGATATAAATGTAACTTCTCGGGACGAAGGGTTATTAAACCAACCACTCAGCACGGAGGACGCTTTGGTAACAATAAAGAGGAGAAACTTTCCTAAAGTGCTTCCGGACTTTCCTAAAGCTCAAAAACGGTTGTCGCTGCAACCGACAACTTTGCAAACTTTTCGCAGCTACTCTACTAGCGTCGAAAGTCAGTCAGATCGATCAAAAGTTCCACCACAGCCTCCGCCTAGAACTACGACTTTGGACCGTCGGCTTGCTTATAAAAATACAAAACCTATGTCATCGTTTGACACCTTGAATGTAAAGAAAATTCCTGAAATCGACCATAGTAAAAACTACGAAAATATAAATAACCTTTCGCCTAATATTCAGATTTTGAACAGATCTTTTGAATCTTCAACACAAGGTTCTGACCGATCTGACCCTTCAATCATTATACAATCTATAGATCGCGAAAAACCAAAAGTAATTATTGCATCAAGCACTCCATCTTCGGATTCAACTATTGTAATAAAACCATCGCTGAGTCAACTCGAAATTACTTCAAACGTTCCAAGAGTGAGACTTCCAGATGATTTTCATTCGCAAATGGAAAGTTCAGTGACTTCGTTTTCATCATTTTGCTCAGATGACGATGATGACGATGATTTAGATGAAGCATTTATGGACGACTTAGCTGAAGATAAACTAATACAAGAACTAGTTGGAGGCGTTGAATCTCCAACTAATATGGAAGACGTATTAGATTCTAAAGGACCAGATCATTCGTTTGAAAAGAAGCAAGAAATAATACCTTTTAAAATTAACACGGGGAACATTATTCCAAAAAATGCCGATGATTACGTATACGTGACAGATCTGCATTTACCAGATGTAAGTGGATTACAGCCTACTGCCCAAATTAAATCCAATTTTAGCTTGAATAAGTTACAGCACAGAACTGAAAGTATAAATAGACCGCCAGAAAAAGCGGTCAAATTAAAGCCAAAGAAGAGCATGAAACCTTCAATTCTCAGTTCATATAGTTTAAAATCTAGAAGTAGTGATAGAAGTAAAAGTGATTCGAGTAAGTTAGAACATTCTAATTCTGGTTCATCAAATGATACTGAAAGCAGTACTGGGACAGTGAAAAAGGTGGAAGTGAAAAAGGACAATAAGGCATAGGATAAGGCATACTTATAACGAACAAAGGTACTTCATAAATCAAATAGAAGTGATATTTATAATCTCCATTTTATCATGACAGGCTTACACCATTTTTCCAATGATGTGCAGTTGCATTTTATATAATTAAGTAGCTAATTTATTAGGGAATAGTCGTGAATATTCTCTACAAAAACAAATAATCAATAAGAAAATATTAGTTATCGCATACCCTGGTATTATGTATGATTTTAGACTTTATTGTAAGTTTATTACGATGTAAATTACAGTACGACGTGTAGAAAACTATTAACTTTTTATTACAATAAGTTTCTAAAGAAAATAAATAAGTTTAGTATGTTGCATGATTTATCATTATCAGACCAAAACTGTATACCAAAGTGGCTTAAGTAATAATATATATACGAAGCATTTAGAAAATAAAATATTTTGTACACATAAATGATTTTTCTTTTGCAGACCTTTTGTATTCACTGTTTGAAACAAATTACTACTTTGCTCAGACTAAAAACTTAATTTGGTAAAATAATAACAGAGGCAATGAAAAATAGTAATCAGAAGAAACTATCTTAGATATTGTAAGTCGTGTCATGCTCTTAGAAATAATCTTACAGCGACGATGGCTCAGTGATAGTGACGTCGGCTTGCAATTCGTAGGAGGTTGGTTCGAATCCTACAATGAGCTTGAGCTTTCGGTGAAGGAAAATATCGTGATGAAACCATAGCTTGGTAGTAGGATATTTTCTAGTACTTACCTGGCTAGCTACCACCCTCATGTTAAGAATCTGTCGCCAAGCACCAAACGGTGTGTTCCGGCAGCCTCACTTGAGAGCCAGTTCCTAGTCCAGGTGTAGCGTGGCGCCAACTTCGACCACATCGTCACTTAACATCAGGTTACTTGTGGTCAAGCTACCTTGCAAGTCGTAAAAAATATATATATATCAACATAAAACAGAACCGCCAAATCCACCATCAAATCTTTACGAGGAAGCATCGAAGCAACTCCTAACTCCTAAGATTAAAAAGAGTAATCGAAACTTACTGAAACTGAGATTAAGGATCCTGTAATAACTGGAGCGGGATTAAGCGATCTTTCTTAGCATCGCGAAATCTCTTATTGTCTTTTGAAACATTACTTCGGAAGTGTCTTGCGCGGCTCGGTCTTTGAGAGCGTTGCGTGGTCCAAGTGATGTGAATCAAGCTGGTTCATTATTATCTAGTGTTTTATATCTTCCTTTCTACTAATATTATAAACGTGAAAGTTTGTGAGTATGGATCAAAAGTCAAAAGTCAATTTTTCTTTATTCAATAGGATACATTGTGATCACTTTAAAACGTCAAACTTAAAACTAGCTACGCCTGTATGATGTATGGATGGATGTTTGTTACTCTTTCCCGCAAAAACTCCTGAACGGATCTGAATGAAATTTGGAATGGAGATAGCTTATACCCTGAATTAACACATAATCTAATTTTAATCCCGAAAAAGGTTCCTGCGGGATAACGGGAACGGCTTATATCTCAATCTCATATTTTAAACAATGCAATAGTTACAATCCGCTTAAACTTTGTACCATTTCCCGTCCTAAATTCAGTATCAAACTCTGTTATCACGCCAAAGAGTTTGTAACTGTTATTCCTAGTCATAATTTCCATTTGAGAGCCTTCCACCATGACTTCTCCGTGTCTTGATCCTTCTAGGAGCGAAGATCTTACACAATTCATGTCTTAAGAAGGGCTCGACTTGGAATTATTCGAACAATTAGAGCCCTTGCCGGTTTATTTATAAGTTGTAAAACAACGCTAACTGAGGAGATTATATTTAATTGTGCTATACAATGGATCGTAATACTGCTAAACTCTATCCAGTTTAGGAATGAAAAGTTAGGCTGGAAACTAGGAAATTTAGTTTTTTGATAAATTGTATTTTTAACCAGACTGACAAAAATTTTTTAATCCTAATGACCCACATTTAATATGGATCTAAGAGTTTCTCAAAAACACATCAAAATAAAATGTCATATATTTACATCATTATTTATTTTATTTATTTCGAACAAGGTAGCGTGTGACGAAAAGTCACCTGATGTAAATTGACGATGTGGTCGAAGTTGGCACCACGCTGCACCTGTTTTGGGAATTAGCTTTAAGGTATAATAATGTATGTATTCTACTAGTTACGCCTCGTGGTCTCACCCGCGTCTTCCAGTTATCCCGCAGTAACCTTTTTCCGGGATAAAAATAAGCCATTCCACATTTCACTCAAATCCATTCCTGTATCTTCATCATTATCAGCCTTTCACGTTCCCACTGCTGGAGCTCTAGCCTTCTCTCAGAGAGAGAGTATGGGCTGTAATCTACCACGCTGGCCCAGTGCGGGTTGGTAGATGTCGCATGCCCTTGAATGTTGCAGTTCTTGGACATGCCGGTTTCCTCACGATGTTTTCCTTCACCGTTTTGAGCGATGGCAATAACTTATTAAGTCATAGGTGCGGGGCCGAGAGGATTCGAACTCGGTGTCGGCGTCTTGTAAGTCGCAAGCCTAACCGTTCGGCCACCATCGCTCTTATACATCCATATTACATCCATGCTTACAAACTTTCACGTTTATAATATTAGTAGGATGTGTGTATAGCTTATGCACTTTAACGATGCTACATAACAATTATGTTTCAGAGGAATGTGTGCCTACTTTTTGTTTCTACTGCTGCATGCCCTCCCAAACGAATATCTCAATGCTTCCGTACAGATATTTTTAGACAGTTGCATTTTTACAAAACAAAAGTTGGAAACGGAAGCACTCCCCAGTGATTTTCAACGCTTTTGGTTCAACTACTCGCACACAGTCCTGTTGTAATGTAGAGGCGATACAGTAACATAGGTTCAGAGTTTTTGCATGAATGAACATAATATTATTAAATTAATTCAAGCATTCACCCGAATCTGAGAAAAGGTGGTATAAAAGTCAAAAGTCAATTGTTTTTTATTCAACAGGAGACATTGTGATCACTTTAAAACGTCAAACTTAAAACTAGCTACGCCTGTTCAAACTTCCTTACGCCGGCATAAGAACAGGCAAGAAACGCCCGGCAGTTAACTTTTTTGGCGCGATCATATTGACAATTTTATTCCTATTACTAATTGATTGAATTGGAGCAATAGACGGAGAGATTGGCGGACAACAAAGTGATTTTTTAAAGTTCTGTTTTTAACAATTGAGGTAGGTAAAGAATCCTGAGACCACATCAAAGGTGGCACGACGACATTGCGCAGGTGGCGGGAGAGCATTGGTCCAGAACTGCAAAAAATAGGCAAGAAGGGAAGAGAGTTCTATAGTTTGTACGACACATCAATTCCCACGCGGACGATGCCGCGGGGCACAGCTAGTCTAATCTAAACGAACTAACAAAACAGGATACTGTATTTGTATTTAATACTAGTTGCGCTCCGCGGTTTCACCCGCGTCTTGCCGTTATCCCACAGGAACCTTTTTCCGGGATAAAAAGTAGCCTATGTGTTAATCCAGGGTATAAGCTATCTTCATTCAAAATTTCATTCAGATCCGTTCTGTAGTTTTTGCGTGAAAGAGTAACATGTTTATAATACAATTAGTAGAATTAATAGGAAAGAAATAAAAGCTTTATTATTATTATTATTGTGGAACCCCAATAACGTACGAGTTTGTCTACTGTCTACAAAAATACTATGCGGTCCTGCCAAAAAGAATCCATTTTGTTTACTGTATCGCACCCGAGGCGGCTCTTCCAGTTTTTTCGGCTTTGATTGTCCATCGAATAAATCGTGGAGATGTTTGTTCAAAGCGCGATAGCTCCGACATGAATTTGTCTTCGACTGTACGCTGGATTGTTAATGGTCAGAGCTTTATCAATAAGGACTTTGTTAGGGCTGCGCCGATTCTGCAGCCCCTCGGTCAAGTTCGCCAAGGCATTTTACATTTTCCTCAACATAGCCTTAAATAGTAGACTAATTCTACTACATAATTCTTAATTTTCTAGTTTTTTTGCAAATTTCTGTTCCCCGCGGTTTCACCCGTGTGGGCTACAGTTTATCGCAATAAAAAAGTAGCCATGTCCTTTCTTAGGAATTATTCCAGCTCTGTATCAATTTATCAAATTTCATTTAAATCGGCTCAGTGTATAGTTTAAGTGTGAAAGACAGATAAGAGTTACTTTCGCATTTATAGTATTAATAAGTAGGGAGTAGAAAAGAAGAGATTAGCGATAATAAGGGCGCGCTAGCGCTTACATACAACTGTTGCATCGACTAAACTGTTTCGTCGAGTTGTGTACTTTTCGTGATTTCTACTCAACTGAACAGTTTAGTTGATGGAAGTGCATATACAATCGATTTTATATCTTCTCAAATCGACCAGTCTTTATTCAGCAACGCTCGAGTCAAGGTGTTTACAAACCATGTCAATTAACAACAAAGTCTCTTGTCTCTTCAAAGTCTCTTGTCGCAGCGTAGACGTGGCGCCGCTTCAAATGCTTATACGAGACTGGCAGTCGCGGTCAGTCGCGGATCGACTGTTTAGTCGATGGTCTGCGCACATCAATACAATGCAATACAAATTGAGCGCTTGATCGATAGTTGTCCAACTTTTAAATCAAAAGCAAATCGATATAGCTTTTTGGCTTTTTTGTCGAACAACTATCGAGTTGACTGTATGTGCACTTTAATATATTCTTTTAAACATATGATACACAACAAAATAGTTGTTCAACTAAAAGTTGTATGTAAGCGCTAGCCCTAAGGTGCTACTGTAATTTAATCTTCGTGCTGTACATGTATAGGTACTCATTAATATTCATGTTCCCATATCCCAATGTGTACAACCAAACAAGAGAAATCTTATTAGTAAAGCTAATTAAAAAATATCGGACCATTAGATGACAAAAAAAAGCTTGGGATTTTAGTGAACTTGCTCCAATTCAATCAATTAGTAATAAGATTAAAATTGTCAATGTGATCGCGCCAAAAAAATTACCTGCCGGGCGTTTCTTGCCAGTTCTTTTGCCGGCGTAAGGAGGTTGGAACAGGCGTAGCTAAATTTTAAGTTTGACGTTTTAAAGTGATCACAATGTATCCTATTGAATAAAAGAAATTGACTTTGACTTTGGCTTTACCTTACAGATCCTTTAATTGTAGCGATCGGGTAAAACAGAGCTCTGACAAGGAGTAAAAATCCTGTTTTGTCCTACTTTTTTATAAGTATTTTGAACTTCAACACTAAAACCACCTCTTCTTTTAATTTTGTTAGTCTAAACATTCGCTTTAAGGTAGATGACGTCATCCCTGATTGCACGTAGGAAATAAACATCAAGTAAAGACAAGTTTCGCTTCCCGAAAGTCCCGGAATTTGTGTAGTTCTGTACAGTATCGAGTTGCGATGCAAAATCAAGTAACCCCGATCAACTTGGAAGAAGTGACAGAACTTTCGACGTAGCTCGGAAGTTGTACATTTATTCGTAACAAAAACAGAATGTATTAACAATCTAGAACTTTCGAATTCAAATTTGTTAGCGAATTTCGTTGTTTGGTTATTTTAAGTTCTACTTATTGATTGGGTCTCCTTGAAAACGCCCACACAATAACTTATATACGTAGCTATCCAACCGATTCCCTGGATACAAGTTGACCAAAATTTAACAATGACATAACAGATTAATTTTTGAATTGAACAAATTAAAGTCTGAATAAGAATTGCAATAGAATATGTTGGTCATATTGGCAAGTTCCCAGATAAAACTAAAATTGTAGTTATGTGCAACTTTATTTATAATTTTAATTGAAATAAACAACAACAGGATAATTTATAGAAAAGATTTGCTTAAAAAAATAAAAACTTCATTGTATAGCTTATTAAGTTTCCAGCTCTATATGTAACTCAGAAGGCCTTAATTACTTTAAGAAAATCACCATTAAATCGGCATGATATTATATGCTCCTTATGTCACCCGCAAAGTTAAGCTACCGAAACCATTCTCAAAATGAAAGGACCTAAAATGCACTGAGCGGTCCTAAACAATATTGCTGCAGCGTCTAAAAATATAAATTGACCAAGGCGAGCTTATTAAAATTTAAAATAGCCTCGTAAGGATGCCTGCCTTGATTTATGGATACTGGAAACAGTGTCAGGGCTTTGTTATGAATTTTTTTTATATACCTTACTGGTGCTTTGCTTTTTAGAACGGCGGTAACTAGCATTTTTTTTCCACTGTTTTTTTTTTGCTAAAATTAAAAAAGAAATTATTTAGACAAAAGATTAAAAAAAAAATCTATTAAAAACAAAAATAAAAATATTTTCTATAGACAATATACAATATTTTTATTTATAGCAAATAACAACGGTTGAAAAAAAAACGTAAACTTACGCAAACAGAACATTAAAGATGTAAATACACGAACTAATATATTATAATATAATATAATAATAATATAAGCCTTTATTCAGACATTTACATTGTACACAATTATTCACTAATATATAAACTCTTAAGTATTTTTCATTTCTGTTGTTGTAGTGAAACAATAAAGCGTTATCTATCTATCTAGATTGTCGACATCGACGACTTGGTCTGTTTGCCCAACATTGGCAAAGGCCTCCTCCATCTCTTTCCACTCCATTCCAAATTAAAAAAGAAATTATTTAGACAAGAGATTAAAAAAAAAAATCTATTAAAAACAAAAATAAAAATATTTTCTATAGACAATATACAATATTTTTATTTATAGCAAATAACAACGGTTGAAAAAAAAACGTAAACTTACGCAAACAGAACATTAAAGATGTAAATACACGAACTAATATATTAATTATACATAAATGTACAGTAACTATTTTTTGCTACAAACCGGCACCAACTCAGCATGATGCTGGTAAAGGAGATCATTCCACTCCTTTGCAGTCGTATTTACAAACGAAACGGTTTAACTTTAACAATCAATCGAGCCGAAACAAGCTTGCATTCACAATCCACAATCAAGCCCAACTACCATCCAGCTTGCAGAACTCTCATGTCAAAGTATAAAGTGCATGTAAAACCGTCTCATTTGCAAAGATAATTGAAAATGTCGGACGCGCCGGCCGAGCCGAGCATTGTACTGCAGAACACTTTTATTCTCTCGCGGCAAATTGCTTATTTCCATGTGAATGTCCCAAGAGCTTAATTGTGTTCTCGGAATTCGTAAATTTGGCAAAATAAGTTAGGGGACGGAATTGCGTTTTGGTTTTATTTATTTCGCGGTTGTTTAATTGTCTGACGCGATCCGATTTAATATTCAACTCTAGATTTAATACTCGATTTAATCTCATCCCTCCATCGCGATTCTATCACCGTTCATTTCGTCATCTGAATTAAGTTCATCCGCACACAATCGAGTCACGGAAATCTAACACCACTCGATTTATGCGCTCCTTTCTCCCGCATACTTGCAAAATGTGGAATGAGTTTCCTTCACCAAGACTTTCCACAGTGCTACAAATTGCAGTCTTTCAAGATGGATGTGAAAAGAGTTCTTAAAGGTCAGCAACGCATCGGCAACGGTGGCCGCTTTCTATCAGGCGTCTGCATGTTTACCACTCTATATAAAACAAATACTTTTATGAAACACTAGCTGTGCTCCACTGTTTCACCTGCGTGGACTATACTTTATTGCGGTAAAAAGTATGCAATGTCCTCCCTCATAGAATTGAAAAGGTAACAAACAAAAAACAGAGCTGTTTTCGCATACAATATTAGTATGAATTTTAGCAATAGTTTTATTGTAAACCACCTGGCAAAATGTAAAAAAATCTGAAAATATTTTGACACAATAATGTTTACTAAAATGTTTCAATCAACGAAGAACAAAACGAATAATAGTCGTCTATTCAAGACTCAATTTTTGTAGTTGTGGTTTTCGGTAGGTAGAATAAAAGCCTTCAATCCCAGCTACATGAATCGTAAAGTCAACGACCTTTGAACGGCCTAGAAACTTCGACAGCAGAGTTGGTCACTAACTTATATCAACTTACTAAACTTGAGGTGGTCAAACTCATAAACGGGGTATGCAAAGTTGAGGCTAAGTTCAGCTCGGAGCTCAGGAACTAGTTGTGGGGAGGGTGGACAAAACCTAGGTATACTGCGTACTTAGGTAAGCTAACTCGCTGGACGGTCTAATGTGAAAACTTAGGAAAGCGGTGAGCAGGGGGTGAATGACAATTTAGAATAACCATACTTTTGTACAGGATTTTGAACTCAGCGCTACGATGTCACAGCATTATGTAATGATACGTACATTAGCAATACTTGCATACTTTTTTTCATTTTACTACTTACAAGGTAGCGTTTGACCACAAGTCACCTGATGTTAAGTGACGATGTGGTCGAAGATGGCGTCACGCTACGCCTAGACTGGGAATTGGCTCTCAAGTGAGGCTGCCGGAACACACCGATAGGTGCTTGGCGACAGATTCTTAACAAGAGGGTGGTAGTTATCCAGGCGAGTACTAGAAAATGCCCTACCACCAAGCTATGGTTTCATCACAATATTTTCTTTCACCGAAAGCTCCAGCTCATTGTAGGATTCGAACCCACGTCCTTCGGATCGCAAGTCGTCGTCACTACCACTGAACCACCATCGCTCTAAAAATATACCTTGTTTAAATTTTTTTGACCTTATTTTTCATAAATTTTTATTTAATCTTTATTTGTTTTTAGACTTTTGTACAAGGAGGCCTTAATTCTTGATAGAATTTTCTGCCAGTCATCCTGAACAGGTAAGAAACACGGTAACAAAACCTGATAAAATAAAAATGCTCACTCTAATATTCCACTGGTGGGCGAGTCTTCCCAATTTTTTTCGGACATCTCGATCACCGATTTATATAGAAGAGATTTATTCCATAGGCACTAAATTTAATAAGGATTTCTAGGTAAGCACTGAACCTTAGAAACACCGACGCAAAACCTGAATCTTCTAGGCCCATAAAGTATGACTTACACCCACTAAAATATGAAACAGTAAGCAGTCTTCCGGGACATTACTCATACAATCTACCAACAGTAGATTGTACATGTATATAGAGTATACAGAGGGTTGTTAGTTCATCCAAATACAATACCTCTTGAGCTAGCGTGATCCACCTTCGACTGCATCGTCTCTTACCATAAGGTGAGATGTGGTCAAAAGCAGAAACTTAAAAATATAAATTAAAAAAGCATTGAACTATGTTTTATTGCTTTTCCATTCATCAATTTCAGAAACAACTACAAATTTTATAAGAATTTGAAAAAAAAAAATGATACCAAAATAATTATGTAACTGACACAAATATTTTTTTTCAAACTAGCTCATTATGTGTGTGTTTTTTGTTTAGCGTCGATTAAAAAGATATAAGAAGATGTAGAAAAAAATATGCTGAAAGAAGCCTCCCTTTTTAACCCCCACTTTGAACGGCTATAAGCCATTTCCATCTATTAGCTCCCCACAACTCTACACACACACACGCACATACTCACATACACACAAACACACAACTACGCATACGAAACGACGTTACTTTGTCCAAATTCCCAAAGGACACAAGAATTTGACACCAATTTTCGAAATGGACCAATTCGCCAACACCCTGTAGCATTTTATAGCTATGGGAAGCTTCTAGTTATTTATACTTGCATCACAGCCTTTTATGTGCACTAAATATTTTATTGGCCATATTTACGGCTAGCTATCTTTGGGGTGGTTATGTGCCCTTATCGGCGGTTATATTTGTGCCCCGTGTTGTGGTTACATGACTTTTGCTTTTTATGTAGTAGGACAGTCAGCGACAAAAGTCGGCGAACAATGAAAATTTTTTTTTCTCTATCATCCTAAATACCATTGATCGAATCATCAGGTGTGTTGACGTGGTGAAAAGCTACATTGTAAGTTAAAAAAAAATCATAGGTAATTGAAAATCGAATTTGATCAGCTACTTTTGTCGCTGACTTTACTACTTTCCTGTCTAGTAGTTTTTTTTACTACTTTCAGGGTAGTTGACCACAAGTCACCTGATGTCAAGTGACGATGTGGTCGATAATGGCGCTATGCTACACCTGTATTGGGAAATGGCTCTCAGGCTGCCGGAATACACCAAAAATAGGTGATAGATTTTTAACTATATAGAGGTTGGACGCTAGCCAGGCGAGCACTAGATAATGCCCTACCAAGCTATGGTCTCATCACGATGTTTTCATCGAAAGCTCAAGCTCATTGAAGGATTCGAACCCATGATCCACGAGTCGCAAGCCGACGGCTATCATCGATATGAATGTTCCGTTTCAAATCAGGCGACTGCTATGGTGCAATGGGCGGATAGGCGACTGTGAAGCGTGAGGTCGCGGGTTCGCTACAGGACAAATATTTGTGCATTGAAAAAAAAAAGCGCAAGTATTTGTTCTGTGTCTGGGTGTTGTAGATCCCCGATCCTCGTAGTTTCTGATACCCTAGATACAGGGAAACCTAGTTAGGGGTCAGAGCCTATGTATGTGATTGTGCGGGCATTATTATTAATATTAAATACTTATCTAAAAAAAAGGGTTGTATACAACCTCAATTCTTCCATTCCTGTAATCTTGGCCTTAATGACTTGCCCTGGGAAGCGGCACCTGTATTGTCTTTTCATTGAACTTATAATAGGTAAAGTTCCGCCAAGTTTCGCTTAGTTATTACGTGAACTTAACGTGTCGTAAGTTTTAGCTATGTTGAGGTCCTAAATATGAAGGCACATACATATCTATTTCAAAGTACATACTAATGGATTTTTTCCATCACTTTAATCACACTATCAGAATAACATAAATGCAAATATGTATTGGTTAGTCAGTATTGTTTGTTATTTATTCACGATGAAGCGCTTAACGGATTTGAGTGAAATTTGAAATAGAGTTAGTCTAGATCCTGTGTTAACACGTTGGCTAATTTTTATCCCAGAAAAAGGCTCCTGCAGGAAGACGCGAGTGAAACCGCGTGGTGTAGCTAGTTGCAAATAATCCAGCGAACATAACATAGCTTTTAAAACTTCCCGTGTAAGTCGACTTATTGGACAGCTTGTCCTATTAAGGCTACGCAAAAATGTTGCCGTCCGCTAAAATTATGAAGGCTCAAGTCTTGAAGCCATTAAAAGTTTCGGCGAAATTTATTAACGGCCTCAGGAAAGTTAAGTGAACGCGATGGACGATATAATGTATAAATCTTAACAGGTAGGGAATAAGGGTTCTTTTTCCGATAAACGTCAGGTGAGTTGGTACGGCCATGTGTCGTGCCAATTTTTTTTATTATTAATTTTGTAAAGGCATGTGCGTTGAATTACGGCATTTTTATGTATAGACACTACGTCACGCGGTTTCTCTCACGTGGACACTTTGACAGGTCAAGAATTAGAATACAACATGACATTCAGAAATAACTTAGCTTTCCATTAGTCAAAGAATTTACAGAATTGGTTGAGTAGTTTCAAAGACCCTACACCAGGGTAAGGAGAAGAAGAAGAAATTAAAACAGAAAGAAGAATCAACAAAAGTAATAAAAAAGGAAAACATCTCTTCCAGATGAAAAATGATGTAACGATTCTAAAGAAATTAGGAGGACTGAAATGAAAAACAGGGAACTTTATATAAATACTAAATGTTATATTACAGTTGAATCTTACTAAATGGAACTAGGTATTGAGGTGGTCATTTCAATACTAAACTTATTGACTACAGTTTTGTTTCATATTTCCATCCCTTTCATCAAAACGTCAATAGAGCGAGATGGTGTGTTGTATCTCAGTCAAACGTTTGTTTTTAGCTTTAGAAGACGGCATCACACTACGCCTGGACTGGGACCTGGCTCTCAAGTTAGGATCATCATCATCAGACGAAAGAAGTCTTTGGCTGAACATAGGCCCCTCCCCTTTGAATGCTACTATTAGCCATTTACGGCTCCCTGCGACTCTGCTGGAACATTATAATCTACCGATGAAGCAGCAACTCACTGTCAAGTCGAAAACTTTTAAAGAAACGACAGACTCTCTTCCCTTTCTCATATTCCTTAGCAATTATTGAAATCTTCTGCCACACCTGATAAACCTCGTCAGGTGTGTATCTGTGTGAAGAAGCGAGACTCCAGTAGGCGCAAGCGAAAGGCAGCCAGGGCTTGAACAGGCTCAGTCGCCTGTCGTGAACCAATTCCAGGTGCAAGCCAGTTCTAGAGACCAGATACGTGAGGTAGACGTCTTCTAGATTCACAAGGCGTACTTTCTTTGCAGCGGTGAGTATTTTCTCTAAGTAGTCGCCTGAAATAAGTTTGTTTCAAATTTACTTACTTATACATAGGCTGGCCATACACGAACAGCCTGAAGCAGTCAACTGTCGACTACATACTACATAGTGAACTACAGACTTCTCCCTACGTACATATACGAACCACGCGTGCAGTTGTAGTAGTTCACTATGCAGTCGCAGCTTGAAGCAGTCGATCTTGACTGCTTCAAGCTGCGATTAATTAATGCACCCCGTGTATGGCCAGTCATACGTAAACAAAAATCATAAACTAGGGAGTACAGCTGCTGTGTCCAGGTATTCCTCGGGAAACTTTGCCATCAATAAAGTTATCTATATTAAAATCCAGGGTAAAAGCTATCTCCACTGCAAATTCTACTCAAATCCGTTAAACCGATTCAGCGTGTAAAAGTAACATCATACACACTCACTCACGTTTATTAAGTATAGGCCCTCACTAGATGGATCGACGACATCGTAAGAATCTTGGGGAGCCAATGGATGCAAATGGCTAATAACTGTTCATAGTGGTGTTCAAAGAGGGAAGCCTATGTCCAGGAGTGGACTTCTACCGGCTGATGATAATTTGAACACCAGAACAACTTAGAATTAGGTTTTATAACGGGATAATTACTTTGTATTTGTTTTTGTTTGAGTTCTCGATATTTCGGCACTGTTGCAAGCGCCATGATCACGAGAATACTAAAAGTTTCTGCGGGTAGGATTGTTGATGTTATAACGGGCAGACGTATCTATCTACCCGCTTCCTCGCACGTTTTTTGCTTACGATGACATTACCATTTTCACATAAGTCACTCGCAACTCGATTCAAATCTCGACACACTAAAACTCACGGTATCCCCTCGCGAGCTATGACAGGTGCTATTTCTGCTGTCACACAACCGCACCACTGGATTCCAGGCACTTGACAGTTGAAACCCGTCCTCTCGATTAAAGTTCTTATACTTGGTTCTTATACTTCTTTTAGTATTCTCGTGATCCTGGCGCTTGCAACAGTGCCGAAATATCGAGAACTCAAATAAAAACAAATACATGGTAATTATCCCGTTATAAAACCTAATTCTAATGTTTTTGACCATGGTAGTTTAAAACAGTCATCATCATCAGCCTGTATCAGTCCACTGCTGGACATAGGCCTCTCCCATGATACGCCACTGAGCCCGGTCTTCGGCTTTTCTCATCCAACCACTGCCAGCCACTCGGCGCAAGTCGTCGCTCCACCTTGTCGCAGGACGTCCTACACTACGTTTGCCAAGTCGCGGTTTCCACTCAAGAACACGTCTACCCCAACGGTTGTCGGTTCTGCGGCTTATATGACCAGCCCACTGCCACTTCAGCTTGCTAATTCTGTGAGCTATGTCGGTGACTTTAGTTCTCTGACGGATCACCTCATTTCTGATTCGATCCCTCAGAGAAACCCCAAGCATAGCTCTTTCCATAGCTCGCTGAGCGACCTTAAATCGGTGGACTAGTCGTGCCGTGAGTGTCCATGACATGTCCATGTGTCCATGTTTAAAACAGTATACCAGAACAACTATACAATTCTCACCATCAATCAAGTATGCAGCCCCAGTGATGTATTCTGGTATGTGGTCAATGTTGTACAGCCACCGAGGGACATACCACTTGTTATACTCGTCTCTGTGTAGTTTTGTGTCGGACACTTTGTAACCTGTGAAGTTTAAATAAATAAACAATTGTTATTTATCGAATAAAAATCCCTACAAAGTACATGGCCTATCAGTGGTCTGATAGATCGCAACCTATGCACCAGGCTAAGCAACAGTCACAGAGGGCACGTTAAGCTGAATACTGACTGTATCAGTCTTAAAAGATTTGTGTGTCCTGAAAACTCCAAAAATAGATTTGGCCATTAGTTTACATGAAAGAAGAGGAATGGAATGGATGTGGAATGGTTTGAGAGCATCAAACCCCCACAAAGGTTCATCGTCATCATCATCAGCCTGTATGAGTCCACTGCTGGACATAGGCCTCTCCCAAGGTACGCCACTGAGCCCGGTCTTTGGCTCTTTTCATCCAACTACTGCCAGCCATTCAGCGCAAGGCGTTGCTTCAACTTGTCGTAGGGCGTCAATCGAAAGGAGCAAACAATTGTAAGGATCTAACTTACCTAGTAATTTGGCCCTAGGGTTATCTCTCAAAACACTTTTCAGGATCCAAGGGTTAATGAATATGTCATCATCAGTCTTGCAGATGTACTTAGCGTGGAGACAGCTAGCCTGGATCCATTGCAGCATCAACATGGTCTTCAGGGTCAGATTCTGAAAGTGCTCCTCCATGTCATAGACAATCACGTCGTTGTACTTCCTAGCCTCAATGTAGTTATCTTGCTGTAAGGGATAGGTGAAAATTAGATCAATGTATTTGATCAAATCGTTAATTGTTACATCTGCACTCAGAGAGAGACATTTTGGACGTTACAGGAATGTTGCAGTGTAAATCAAAATAAGGAATTTTAATATGAATGAAAATATACCAGTGTTTCATGCTGACTATCCACTCCCAGCACAAAGAAGGTAGGCTGATGCTTGCCCCAAGTATTTCTGATGGCATGTCGACGGTCTGCATTCAAAGGCTTGCTGGCCACCAATATGATTACAGGAACTTTTTTGTCGCAGGAAACTGATGATGGCTCTATCAAGAGTAGACTGAAAAGAGGCAACGTGAAATCGTTGAAAAATCATATGAAACTTATGCTTAATCATGCTTATATTCAACTAGCTGTTCCCCGCATGGGCTACAGTTGGCCATTTTTACCCCCTTAGGGTTTGAATTTCAAAAAAACCTTTCTTAGTACACCCGTATTCGTCAAGACAAACATATCCTCCAAATTTCAAGGCTGTTCGTTGATATCAGTCAGTCAAGACTTTGATTTTCATATATAGAAGATTACTCACAATGTCTTCTGCTGTTTCACTTTAATGGTTTTAAAACGAAGAACTTTGTCACCATTATTAAGTTTGCAGGGTAGCGTTTGACCACAATACATGTGAGAACGTAATGAGCTGATGATGGTTATGATGATGTTAACTCTCAAATGAGGCTGCCGGAACACACCTACAGGTGCTTAGCGACAGATTATTAACTTGAGTATTGTAGCTAGCCAGAAGAGTACTAGAAAATACACTACCAACCAAGCTATGGTTTCATTCCGATGTTTTCCTTTACCGAAAGCTCAAGCTCATTGTAGGATGCCAACTCACGTTCTACGGATCGTAAGCTGACGTCACCTACCACTGAGCCCTCATCACTTCTTTTTTTTTTTTTTTTTACTATTTACAGGGTAGCGTTTGACCACAAGTCACCTGATGTTAAGTGACGATGTGGTCGAGGATGGCGCCACGCTACACCTGGACTGGGAACTGGCTCTCAAGTGAGGCTGCCGGAACACACCGATAGGTGCTTGGCGACAGATGGTGGTAGCTAGCCAGGCGAGTACTAGAAAATACCCTACCACCAAGCAACGATGATAATGAAGAAGAAATAAAGGAAGTTAATGATGATGATGATGATGTCAGGTATGGTACTAACATATTATCCAAGTAATACTGCAAATTGCTGTTCCGCCTGAAATGTTGAAGGTTCTGATCTAGCGGTGGTGGTGGCATAAGAGCGTTGCTGGTCACATCTGCGAGCCAGCAGTACGTCACCAGAGTCAGTACAACCCATACCAGAAAGAGAAATAGATGCCGTTTTTGAAGTCGACCTGGTTGTAAGAGATTTAGTTACTAAAGTATCTCACGGTGCAATCTGACTACATTTTTTGGTTTTAATACAGGATTCCAGTAAAAAACTACCTTCAACGAGCTGGTTAATGGATGAAAAGTATTTTTATATCAAATTAAATAAGGTTGACTTAAAAATTTCAGCCCAGTACCTATATGACAATTTTTTAAAATCATTTCACTGGTTTGTTTAATAGACAAATTCCTTAACCATAGAAAAAATGAAACCTAAAGAATACAAACGTTAGGTTGACTTGGTTGGTAACTGCAGTTTTTTTCTTCGTACTGTACCTACCTCATCATCATCATCATCATTATCAACCTTTCACGTTTCCACTGCTGGGACTCTGGCCTTCTCTCAGAGAGAGAGTATGGGCTGTAATCTAGCACGCTGGCCCAGTGCGGGTTGGTAGATGTCGCATGCCCTTGAATGTTGCAGTTCTTGGGCATGACGGTTTCCTCACGATGTTTTCCTTCACCGTTTTTGAGCGATGTTTTCCTTCACCGTTCTGTACCTACCTAAACTGTTATATCATTTTAACATATACCATACTAACATTATAAACAATTCTTACCAAAATGCCTTAAGCAGAATATTCGTTTTACATGCCTTATTATTATTCTAATCATATTCAGTCTTTGTAAAACAGATTATTTATTATCTTAAATTCGACGTACCTAGTGTACCACTAATTTCACATGGAAGAAGAATACCTAATTATTTTCATTTAATTTTCTTTTCATGATGTACTCACGACACAAATGACAGTTAATAATGTCATTGGCATTGACATACATTTGTCACTTCTGGCAATATTTTTGTTTTATTAGATTTTTTTACGAAGCAGCTTTGATATTAAAAATAACTTACAACCTCCGTTACCGTTTTATACCCTCCTTGAAATCAGACACAGATTAGATGAAAAGCCACCAATGATGTTTTCCTTCACCGAAATCTCAAGCTCATTGTAGGATTCGAACTCATGACCTACGGATTACAAGCTGACGTTACTACTACTGAGCCATCATCGCTTCAATTTCGAACTCAATCTCTATGATTTACTTTTGACTTGAAGACTTCCAAAATATACCTACTTATTGGAAAACAAACATTCACTCCATTACCGTTTGTCTTATTAAACAAATGTAGACACGAAACGTGATTTGCGGATTAAAGGAATGCCAACCATGTACGGATACAGTGTTGCTATACGTCTTATTGTCCAATGGCAATGTATTGTTTCTAAAAATACCTTACTAGTATTTTTCTTACACTCACGGCGAGGTTATTCCGCTCGCGTCGGCTAGCACCCTATAAAACATCATTATAAGCTGGCACAATGTATTCGACTTCATCCCTGTATAAATGTCTAGATAAACACAAACTAAGAGAAATAACTTGCGAGATTAACGAGTAAAAAATGACGCCAGGAGACGAGATGCAATGTGTCAGGATTACTGGTAGATTGTACGGGTTCGGAATGCGGCGAGCATGTTGGGATACTTGTTGGGACACAAGACTGTCTAAAAGTTACGCGATTATTTGCTTGATTACTTGCTTGAGTTCAATTTAAGACTGTATTTTTGCAATGCTTACAATCTATTATTTAATTTCTTAACATGTGTAGTATCTTCTTGGTGCTATTGCCAAAACCTTAGCTAGTCATCATTTACGGCACCCTCATATCCTAAACTATTTTTAAATTGGAAAATTCTACGTTATCATTAAGGTCTATATAGCAGAATGGAGTTGATAGTTAAGAATATAATTTTTAGGTCCTCCAGGTCAAAAACAACGAGTTTATTGAGATGCAATTTTATTCTAGTTTATTATAGGCTAAGCATAGGCTTTTTACTTTTAAGATTGTTATTTGCTTAACCTCTACCGTGCCTCAAGAACAAGCTTTCACAATGACTATAAGACATTCCTAACTCATAGCAGATACATAAGTTATCTGTTTAAAAAACACTACAGTTACTACTAATAAAAAGTACGAGTTTTACTTTTTGAAAAAACTTCATAAGATTGGT
The DNA here is from genome assembly GCA_931315375.2 of Opisthograptis luteolata. NCBI lineage: Eukaryota > Metazoa > Arthropoda > Insecta > Lepidoptera > Geometridae > Opisthograptis > Opisthograptis luteolata. The sequence goes on along the minus strand of OV928036.1, from coordinate 13,562,944 downwards.
TAACTGGCTCGTTATCATCTCGTTCCGTATGTACACTCGTCAGAAGATTAGCAAGCAAATGCGAAACACTTTTCAACGTTGCAAATACTCACACTAATTCGCTATAATTCAGTTTGGGGTTGATGAACTCGAATTTTCTTGAAAATATATTTACTGCTGTTTGTTGGACGAATTGAAGAAGTTACATTTATTGAAGAACATTTTTCATCTGTGGCGTATTTTTGTGTAACGTGCAATCTGTCTTTTTTTATCTAGACCATCATCATCATCATTACGTTCCTAGTGCTGGTACAGTCAGCAACAAAAGTAACTGATCACACTAGATTTCCTTAATGTGTTTTAGATCAGTTTGGCGTGAGTTTTTTTTACATTTTACAAGGTAGCGCTCTGACCACAACATAACACACCTGTTTTTAAGTGATGGTTGGGTTAAAGGTTGGTGTTTAAGATGATGCCGGTAATCGGAAATTGTGTTATTGTTGAGCGACTTTTGTCGTTGACTGTACACATACCATCTTTCAAAGCGAGTATGGGCCATCATTTACCATGCTAGCCCAGTGCAGGTTGGAACATGTCACATGCCTTTGAATGGTGCGGTTCATGACGTCCCGGTTTCTTCACGAGATTTTCTTTACTGATGGTCTTTGAAAGATGGACGCGTTACCGTTAGGCCACCATCGTTTTCATAGGTTCAAACTTTTGTTTCTTAAAAAAATTAATAATTGTGTTCGTTGATAAACCTTTCAATTGAAAACAGATATGTATTTATTAATTAAGAAACTCAACAACGTAGTACAATTATATTGAATATTATACATTGAAAGGCCAATTAAAGAATTTCATATTAAATTCTTTTTTTCTTTCTTAAACCCAAGGTTTAAGGCAAGTTTGTGAAAAAGATTAAGCTAAGCTAAGATTTCTGGGTAAGTACAGACAGCGACAAAAGTAGCTGATCGTTCTCGATTTTCCAAATGTGATTCAAATCAGTAATTGGATGAGGTGAAAAATTGGTGTCTAAGATGTTGAGGATATAGAAGAAAAAATAGAAAAAGTGTGATTGTTCAGCGATTTTTGTCGTTGACTGTACAAGTTTTTATTATTGCTGTACAAACTGTAGTCTACGCGGCTGAGGCCACATAGCACAACCAGTAGGCAATAATTCTAAGGATTTTTTCCCGTAAAAGTGTGAAAGAACTCGACAAACCTTTCACTCGAATACTACTCGCATTCACGTCACTACGCTTTACAGTTTTCAGTAGATTTCATACAAAGGGGTCACCAGAAATGCACGCAATTTCGCTCAAAAGCTTTTACAGAATTTCGCGCCGTGTATTTCGCTTGACTGGCTTAACGGTTCGATGATGCATAGATTTAAAAATCGACGAATGAATCGATGTTACAAATCTAGGCATGAGGGGAATATAATATATTCAATCATTTATCATGTTCATCATTATCAGGCATCTCCCAAGGTACGCCACTGAGTCCGGTCTTCGGCTCTTCTCATCCAACTACTGGCAGCCACTCGGCGCAAGTCGTCGTTCCACCTTGTCGCAGGGCGTTCTACACTACGTTTGCTAAGTCTCGGTCTCTACTCAAGAACACGTCTACTCCAACAGTTATTAGTTAGATGGTCACTTAATTTTACTCTTTTACTTTTTACTGTGTAGCGTTTGACCAGAAGTCACCTAATGTTACCTGCGGGATACACAAAACCAAGAGTGCAGCTAGTAATTATAGCGTTCGTTCAATTCTGCGTACGAACATTCGTCATCATCATCATCATCATCAGCCGGAAGAAGTCCACTGCTGAGCATAGGCCTTCCCCGTTGAATGCTATTAGCTATATGCATCCATCGGCTCCCTGCGACTCTTACAATGTCGTCGGTTTCCCTAGTGGGAGGCCTACCTACAGAGCGTATGTCCATTAAATTTTCTTAATTATATTGATAGACAAATGTCATTATTTCAGTTTCTTTAAACTTAGTCCTTAAAGATTATCTGGAGCATGTTTTGTAAATCGCATGAACAGCTTTCTTCAGCAATACAACTATGGTATTAATATCAGCAGCGTTTCTCCACTATGAAGTAGTTCGTGCCTCCTTCTGTTGCCAACCTCCAGCCTAAAGTTCCCACGTCAACCACGGTTAATTGAACGTTCCAAGTGAACGCATTAGACGCGGACTGTAACAAAGGATGGCAACGCACGGCGTTCAGGCATAAATCCGAAACGGGCCCTGTGTTTTATGGACGCTCCGCTCTTTTGGTCCAAATTGTGAACATTAGCTTCTAATTGGATTTTTTTAATACGCCTTGCAGTTTCACTCGCGTATTCCCGTTATCCCGCAGGAACCTTTTTCCAGAATAAAAAGCCTATGTGTTAATCCAGGGTATGAGCTATCAACATTCCTCATCAAAATCGGTTTAGTAGTTACGGAATAAGCTGATGACGATGAAAATATTTTTTCATAAAAACAGTAATTGGTTTTGAAGTTCATAGTGATTTCTCTGCAATGAACTCAAGATTGCGGTTATGTAATACTAGCTGTTCCCTGCGGTTTCACCCGCGTGGGCTACAGTTTATCGCGATAAAAAGTATCCTATGTCCTTCCCGGGGCTCAAATTATCTCTATATTAAATTTCATTTAAATCGGTTCAGTAGTTTTAGCCGCGAAAGCGTATATATTCCGTATACTCCAAAATTATTCCCGCACTTCGGTGCCCCCTCACCGCGTTACCTGCTGTAGGTATCCATTATCCTATTTTAATTCTAGGTTAATTTATTTTCGGACCACGCGTTTGAATCGTGTTGTTAAAGATCTTCCTGGTCCGCGACCGCACTTTACCTATTTCATAGATTCTCCCTCACCTAGCCGCGTTTCCCGCTGCGCTGGGGTGCGGCGGGTTTATTTTTCTACTACTACTTACATTTTTAAACTCGTGATATCTTTCGAGTGGAATGTCCGAATTGAATGATTCAAAAAGTTTTATAAAGGTATTGAAGCAGTTTTGAATATAAAGTAATTTATTTTGATAAGGATTAATACCAAGATACAAATAAAGAGCCTTTTCTAGAGGCGGCATTGAAAATTATTTTTTTTATGTAAAATATCACTTATTGCGGCATGACTATAATAGTTAGACATATGCTCTCGCGGACTTTTTTGTAGATCTTAATGAGACCTACAAACCTGTATTACATTATTTTGTTCTACTGTCAATAGTTTTTGCAGCGCACGCCAAAATAGGTTTTCGATTTCACACCTTGGGTTGCAAAATAGCAATTTTCTTACGGATCCCTAATTTTTTTGGAAATAAAATATAGTCTATAGCCTTCCTCGATAAATGGGTTATCTAACACTGAAAGAATTTTTCAAATCGGATCAGTAGTTCCTGAGATTAGCGCGTTCAAACAAACAAACAAACAAACAAACAAACAAACTCTGCAGCTTTATAATATTAGTATAGATTCTGTTGCCAAGCACCTATTGGTATGTCCCAGCTCCCTCACTCCTTAAGAGCCTGTTTCAAAGCCATCTTTAGCGTGGTGACATCTTCTACCACATCGTTACATTGTGGTTAAACAACGAAAAAAGCTGTTTCTTTTAATCGGTTCTGCTATTCTTGTAAAAATGGACCTAATACTTATATTGTTTTATTCATTCTATTCCATCCGTTACCAGGCAGTACCTTGGGCCAACTTTCAATTACTAACGCGCGGTTGGTTCCTACCAAACTACATAAATATTTTACTTCTGAAGCGACTCTTTTGCCTGCATTTGGGCGCCAAAACTGGCACATTTATTTACCTCAGTCTCGAGAAATTCTTTTTCTAGGCACCGAAACGTACATTTTGCTTGCAATTTTCCGGTTTTTGAAACCACCTGGAAATGTGATCATAATTTTATGCGTTTCGTTGGGGTGTCGAGCATTAAAGTTAAACGTTTTAGAGTTTCTTAAATTGTGGGGAAAGTTGATTTTAAAATGTGTCTTATTTGACGATGTGGAAAATATCTTACCTTATTTTTAATTAGCTGGGCTATTCGGTCTCCCGCAGGGACTTTTTACGGGAGTAGCCTTTGAGTTAATCCAGGGTATGATCGATCTCTACTCCAAATTACACTCTTTCAGCATAAATAAATAACAAGCTTTCATTAATTCAAACTTTCGCTTTTACAAAAGTAAGATTAGGTTATTGTAATTCATCATCATCATCATCAGCCGGAAGTCCACTGCTGAACATAGGCCTCCCCCCTTGAACGCCACCATGAACGGCTATTAGCCATTTGCATCCATCGGCTCCCTGCGACTCTTACAATGTCGTCGGTCCAACTAGTGGCGGGGCCTACCTACAGAACGTTTTCCAGTTCGTGGTCGCCACTCGAGAACCTTTCTTCCCCATCGGTTATCGGTTCGTCGAGCGATGTGGCCTGCCCATTGCCACTTCAACTTGCAGATTCTGAGAGCTATGTCGGTGTGTATTGTAATTAGTTTGATTTAATTAATTTTCATTCAAGCACTGGCAGCTTTACCTGAATTTCCAAAATAAAAGTGACAACTAGTTTAACTTCTAACTAACTAAAATAATTTGGTCTACTGACATCTCTATCAACATAATATATATATAATTTCTTCTCTTCACAGCTGTAGCCTTAGAAAGGGGGGGTGGGAGGTGTTCTAGGGAGAATCGTAAATGTTATTTATATGTTGTACGTGATGTCATATCGGATAAATAACAGGCTGAATAGAACATATCATATATACCAGTAATAAAAAGAGGTAGTTTGTTTATAGACTTGGTAACTGCTGGATTTTGATGCTATTTTTGAAGTAAACTAACTTACAACTCCATCATCATCATAGTCAGCTTATTACTATCCCACTGCTGGAACACAAGACTTCTCAGAGAGGGAGAGAGAGTGTGTGTGTGAGAGAGAGGGAGGGGGGGTTCCCATATGAAACTGCGATGCAATGCGATGCGCCATCAATCAGATTGGAAATTTCTAGTGCATTCATGTGAGCTTGCAGATATTTGCGATGCGATGCGAATTTGCAGTTTTGTGTGGGACCCCTAAGGGGAAAATTCTACCACACGGGCCCAGTGTGGGTTGGTAGATATAGGCTAGTGGCCAGACAAAGCGCTGGAGTTTTTAGAGCTGCCGCCAAAAATTGTCACATCGCTTATGACATTTTCAGAAGATTGAAAAGGTTTTATAGAATATTTAAAAAATCAGATACGTTCAACGACAAAAGTCGCTGAACAATAAGAAATTTTCCGATTGCTTTCATCATCTTAAACACCAACCTTTGACTACATCATCACTTAACATCAAGTACGTTATGTTGTGGTTAAACGCTACCTTGTAAGTTGTAAAAAAAACCCAAACATTACTTATCTAAAACACATGGAAAATCGAGTATGATCAGCTACTTTTGTCGCTGACTGTACCTATACTTTGTGAGTTTTCATTTAGGAGGTAATTTCCTATTACTGATCTAATTTTGAAAATACTTCGCTGTTAATAAGTTGCACTTCCCCTCGGGATTCTGAGTTTAATAAGTTAGGTTTTATTTAATAAAAAAATTGTAGGAATATTTACACAAGTGAATCTGTGTGGCAGAGGTAGTCTTTCTTAATGTTGTAAAGACATCGTGATCCAGTAATGTATAGTTCTGGATGCTAAAGCTGTTATAAGTACTTATATAGGGTGTTCTATTTGGAACGCAGATTTTAATACTGGTCACAGTATATATTTAATTTAATTTTTTTGGTTGAAATAAATCTCTCAAACGATTGCCGAGTTAGATATATATTGAGTGTATTGTGTGTACATAGATGTCGGCAAGATTATGCAACATATCCAAGAAAATGTCGTTTAAAATTTTATTAACAACAAAAGTAAATAGAGGCCATTCGTGAAGGACATTTTTGACAAATTTTAAATATATAAAAAGTAATCTTCGTCATCTTGTCATACTGAAAGAATAGAATTTCGCCTACTTTATTTTGAAATGAATACCTTGCTACTTTCTCCATGATAAAAAAAATATAAAATTTATTAAATTAAATTTGCTTGCATTCTCAATGGGACACCCTCTATGTTTGGGAGAATAATGAGACATTTATTCAGATGTTGGGGTCTAATAAATTTGAAGGCTTACATTAGAAGCGTGAAAGGGCTTTTGAGGTCATTTGGTAAACTGATAAACAATGGATGTTATAATGAGGTTACTTACAAGACTTTATTGAGTGTTTAATTTTTTTCATATATAATTATATATGCTCGTTTGACCGCACGATCCTCCCCCATTCTTTCAACGTGGCCGAGCCAGCGAAAGAATGCTGCGAATGCGAAGAGCTGTGTGCGAGCATACAGTGGACGGCCGAGTGGCCGTCGCCCTGTCGGTCGTCCCAGATATCGCTGGAAAGACGAAGTCACGAAGGATTTGCGCGAGCTCCAGGTGGAGGACTGGCAGGAGGTGGCGCAGGACAGACCGAAGTGGCGTCTTTTGTTATCGGAGGCCAAGACTCACTTTGGGTCGTTGCGCCATCTCAGTTAGTTAGTTAGTTATAATTATATAACTGGCGGTTTCAGCCGCGTCTTCGCGTTATCCCGAACCAGACAGGAACCTTTTTCTGGGATAATAAGATAGCCTATGTGTTAATCCAGGGTATAGGCTATCTCCATTCCAAATTTCATCAAAATCGGTTTGTAGTTACGGTGATACGTGGTAACAAACATTCTCACACACACACAAACATTCGCATTTTTTTTTTTTTTTTGTTTTGTTATGGCGTCACACGATTAGTGTATTTGCCAGTGTCAAGTATAAAAGATTTCAAACTCAAAGAGTTGAATCAAGTTTAAATGATGATGGTGATGATGATGATGAGATGATGGGATGAGGATAGTGTTTAAGTAAAGTAGTGGTGCTTTACTTAAACTTTACACGGACTTTTTTGGAGCAACTTGAAAAGTCACTTTCACAACTTTATTTCAATTTCCCACACTCGTACACATTAACGAACACATAATGGTTAATAATCCACCAATATTACACATTATAACTCGAAGAAACACAAGTTTTGGAAATAAAAACAAAATTTTCACGTTGACAATTCGATTGCCGCCAAAAAAGTCATTCGCATTTATTTTATCCCGGAAACAGGTTCCTATGGAAAACCGGGAAGACGCGGGTGAAACTTCGGGACGTAACTAGTCATTAATATTATTAATGCGAAAGTAATTCTGTCTGTCTGTCCGTGTAAGCTACGGAACTGATTTAAATGTTATTTGGTACCAAAATAAATAAATAAATAATGCCCGCACAATCACATACATAGGCTCTGACCCCTAACTAGGTTTCCCTGTATCTAGGGGATCAGAAACTACGAGGATCGGGGATCCACAACACCCAGACAGAACAAATACTTGCACTTTTTTTTTTTCAATGCACAAATATTTGTCCTGTAGCGAACCCGCGACCTTACGCTTCACAGTCGGCTATCCGCCCATTGCGCCACATCGGTCGTCGATAGATAGTCTAGAGTCTGAGAAGTGATATAGGCTCCTCTTTGTCACGATATACTGTAGCCTACGCGGGTGAAACCACGGGGAAAAACTAGTAAGAAACAAGTAAGATTGTCGGAACATAGCGATAGGTGCTTGTCTATACGGTCTTATCTGATTGCGATGATCAGATACTGTCTACTAAAATAGATATCGAATGAGCAATGGGCTCGATTGACAAGCTCTATAGAATGATATGAAGGAAGTGACACATCAATGGTTGTTGCGGAGTCAGACAATCTCAATAGACTTCTCTACAATATCACACCCTTCCACCCTTCTTGACGAGGGGTACATGCCGTGTCAATAGTGAGGAAGTTGGAGATAACGAGTAGGTATTTTGTACACTTGGCTAGCGAGGCCATTAGTGAAGTGAGTAGTATTAGGGTTCCGTTCCGTACCTTAAAGGAAAAAGAAACCCTTGGGGATCACTTCGTGGTCCATCTTACTGTCAAGTTCGTTTTCTGCAAAATGTGTTAGGATTAAATTTGTTAGGTGTTTATTTTGTACCAAATACTAAGTTCTATGTTTGCCTTCAAGCTGTAAGTAAATCAAGCTTTTAAGTCAGTGAAATAAAAATATGCGGCCATTTTAGCCTCACACTTTGACACAGGCATATGAATTAAAATCTGTAGCGTTCTTCCTTTCGAAAATCATTCATTTGTACTCACATAAGAGAGTCAGTCTCAACCCAAGTGCAGCCACCTTCGACGACATATTCACTTAGCATCACGTGAGCTGTGGTCATAAGCTAACCTGTAAAAAACTAAACAAATCACAGTTTGTACGGAAACCTCGATGCGTGAGACAGACACGAGCTTTTTATGTTTTTTCTCTTTAAATACAGTGAGATCTTTGATTATAGTGAAGTAGCCTTGTGTGACCCGTAATTCGAAAGACGCCTAAAAAAATCAGGAAATCAGTATCTGAGGCTGATGTGCAGCTTGCAGTTCTATGCTGAGCCCGGACCTATTTCTAACATCGCGCAATGTCGTACTTGTTTATGTGTGATTGTTACAATTTGTCATACATACATGGGACGGCCGAGTAGCCGTAGCCCGATTGACCATCCCAGATATCGCTGGAAAGACGAAGTCACGAAGGATTTGCGCGAGCTCCAGGTGGACTGGCAGGAGGTGGCGCAGGACACACCGAAGTTGCGTCTTTTGTTATCGGAGGCCAAGAATCACTTTGGGTCGTTGCGCTATCTCAGTTAGTTACTACTTGTCCTTGTTTTGTGCGATATTGTGTATGTATGTCAAAAATAAATGTCATCATCATCATCATCATCATCAGCCTTTCACGTTCCCACTGCTGGGACTCTGGCCTTCTCTCAGAGAGAGAGTATGGGCTGTAATCTACCACGCTGGCCCAGTGCGGGTTGGTAGATATCGCATGCCCTTGAACGTTGTGGTTCTTGGACATGCGGGTTTCCTCACGATGTTTTCCTACACCGTTTTGAGCGATGGCAAATCCGCACATAACTTATTAAGTCATAGGTGCGGGGCCGAGAGGATTCGAACTCGGTGTCGGCGTCTTGTAAGTCGCACGCCTGACCGTTCGGCCACCATCGCTGAGCGAAAATAAATGTATTTTATTTAATTTCAAAGTAGCCAAATCTGAAATTCAATATTCAAAAATGCAAAACATCATGTTGCAGTGCTTCAATCTGCACAAGTTAGCAACAAACTTAAATTGAAAGTTATTAAGTACCATACTTTACGTAGAAAATTCCGAGACTGCACTCGTGAGAACTTTTAACACGGCGAGTATTGGTAATTTTACTTTTTGAACTAATTTCGAGTTTTCAAAGCGATTTGCCAAATAGAAATACGCCATGTTTCATGTGTCAGCGGATCGCAATATTTTGTGCAAAGTTCGGTGAACGTTTCGGATGGATTTTGATTATTTCAGTATCAACTGACATAGATCCATCTGCACTTTGAACCGACTTCAAATAGGAGGAAAAGTTTTCGGCACTGAAACGGTTATAATAAATAAATAAAAAAAAAATTACCTGCCGGGCGTTTCTTGCCTGTTCTTTTGCCGGCGTAAGGAGGTTGGAACAGGCGTAGCTAGTTTTAAGTTTGACGTTTTAAAGTGATCACAATGTATCCTATTGAATAAATAAATAAATTGAAATTGAAATTGAAATTGAAATTGAAATAAATATCGGCTTACCTAAAAAAAGGGAGATATGCAAGTCAACGTTAATTTTATTATGCATAACTTTTACACAGAGATTTCATATCACGAAATAGTTTTCTTTATCAGTCGCAGCTTTGACATCAATATTCAAAAAAATATGATAAACTAAAAAAAAATTGCAGCGTATTGTCCATATCCCTACCTGAAGACCTCTCGAAAAGACGTCTCTCTTAAAGACGTTGAAAAGTTTATGAAATCGAATAAGGCTTCCTTAGATATTTTAAAGTAATTATCAGCACTCATAACGCAAATAAAGTAGAGTCAAAATTTGTGCCTTATTCCAATTTGTAGTTTAAAGTAGGAAGTAACAGGTTCAAATAAAACTATTGTTTAATTAAAGGATACTCTGCCGCTGTTATTTTTCAAATAACTTCTACTTAATAGAACGATAACAACCTAACTTAAAAAGTACTTAGTGTTAAGTTCAGTTACCATTTGAATTTTAAGGCCAGCTTAATGACACAGTAGATTTTCACGAGCAGTACCTAAATTTTTTTACATACCTATGCAAATAAAAAAATATTGTATTATTTCATGAGAGAAAAAAAGTTCATTTCTCATACTCGAAAAGTACACTTGAACACACATCATAGGGATGAAAAATATGAAAAAATATACAAGAATTAAAGGTACATAAGGAAAATAGATGCTAGTAAGTAATTATCTGTTGGTTACCCTCAGTGTATTAAATTAGCGGCTTTCACATTAGATTGAGCCTGTATCGTGAAGACCGGAAAACAGTATTTTTTGTTCTAGGGATGCAAAGTTAAAAACTAGGTGGCCATGTCAAGCGTACTTTCCAAGTCTGAGAAATGAGAAGTATAAAACACTAGTGTTGTAATGTAAAGTAAAAATCACGCGTGCGTAATAAGCTAAATTATGACGCTTGGTCATTATTACTTTACGAGCAAGTGTGTTCAAAACTTAGATAAGACTTAATTATTTATTTTTCAAGTTAATGTCTTAATTTTTATTGAAGCTTATTCTCTGTCTCGCAGTTCTACTGTGCTAATGGTAAAGTTTTGTTTTCACGAGCTGTTTTGAATATTTGATGGCGGAGGTGTTTACATTGGTCGATTCGGTTAATGTTTAAACACTTTGTGGATGCTGTTGTAGAGGGCTAACGACTCGTTGCCTACGGATCTACAACTCTGCAGTCAGCGTTTGGAAAAACCAGTTTTTAATATGAATTAAGCCATGAGAGATAATATGATTCTTAAACACTCGTGTGTTAATATTCTAATAATAATATTATTTCATCACAGAGACTTTTTTGAATATCATATAATTGTTATTTATAATTGGGAAAGTGTTTGTTGATTTGTCGATTTTTGAAGGTGGAACGGATTGACATGATTTTTGGATAAAGCTAGTTTCTGAACTAGAAAATAATTCAAGCTACTATTATCCGAGAAGGTGACAATCTCTACGTAGTTGATACCGAGCATAGTTAGTACAGTCAACGACAAAAGTAACTGATCGATCTAGATTTTCCAAAGTGTTTTAAATCAGTAATTACTATATTTTTTTTACACTTTACGTGGTATCATTTTGACCACAACATAACACACTTGATTTAGGTGATGATGAGGTCGAAAATTGGTGTCTAAGATGGTGAGGATAATAGAAAAAAGAGTGATTGTTCAGCTACTTTTGTCGTTGACTGTACCATCACATTTTTATCGCAGAAAATATTTGTCGAAACAAAACGCAAAAAAATATGACCACCGTAACTTAAGTCCTGTTTTCCAGCAATATTTATACCCCCAGTGGATCTCCCAGCTTGACGCAGCGTATCTGAAGCTACGGCTAGCTACCCCTAGATTTATGGCCTCTATAACTTAATCTTGGAGCTCCCACTCCCTGGGAGTATTTTGTTGGAATTTACTCTTCCTCTGTATTTGTGTAAATTGAATTTGCTATCATAGCGTTGGGAGAGGAGTGCAATGTTAAGTTGTTTTTGGCAAGGTCTTGTCTTAAATAGCTTCTCTAGTGATTTAGTTGCGCTCTGTGTATAACATTTTGTATTTAATTTATTGCTGTACAGTTTTTCGACCAGAAAGTAGGGTACAAACTTTACTGCGTTCCGGATTGAAGGACAATGTGTCAAGTTAAATTACAGGGTGTTGATGATTTCACGGTGATGAACGTTTTTCATTGTTGCGCAGGGTTTTAATTTGTTTTGTCACTATGCCAGAATTGTTTTAGTTGTAGTTAGTGTGTGTGTGAATGTTTGCTACTATGTATCACCGTAACTACTAAACCGATTTTGATGAGATTTTGAATATAGATAGCTTATACCCTGGATTAACACATAGGCTTTTTAACCTGGAAAAGGGTTCCTGCAGGATAACGGGAAGACGCGGGTGAAACCACGGGGCGCATCTAGTTAGAAATAAGTTGAAAATGTGATCGCTCCTAAAAGTTAATTGCCGGGCGTTTCTTGCCTGTTCTTTTGCTTTTGCAAAAAAGTTGGAATAGGCATAGCTAGCTAGTTTTAAGTTTGACGTTTTCAATAAACATGTTGTATACTTACTAACTGAACATATTTTGATTTTCTTTAGATCAATTAGAACAATGCATAATTTTTAAAACAAAAATGTCACGAAGTGAGTCTTATATTATATTTGTAAATATTTTTTATTGTAGATAAGTTTTATTATTGACTAGTTGTTCCCCGCGGTTTCACTCGCGTGGGCTACAGCTTTATGCATGCAAAGTCTCAGCCCGATTGGTTTAAAATTGACAAAGTTTTATACAAACTTTCATCCCCTATTTTATCCCTTTGCGGGTAGAATTAATCCAAATCCTTTCTTAACGGATGCCTACGTCATAACATCTAACTGCATGCCAAATTTCAGCCCGATCCGTCTAGTGGTTTGGGCTGTGCGTTGATAGATCACTATGTCAGTCAGTCAGTCACCTTAGAGTTATATAAATTTAGATTTTGTCCATAGTTGTTTTTCGTACAAGTTGCCAGGCCCTGTTTTTACTTTACAACTTTACTTGCAACTTAATAGCTTTTTAATTTTTATAAAAGGAGGTGAAATTGCTCCAGTAAAAACTCCTTGTCTATTTTACTGAATCCTCAGGCGTTTTCGTTTTAATCAACAGTTTATTAGCCTTTTATCAAGCAGAAAACTGGCGGCTCTTTACGAGTCTGTGGCTTTAGTAATCAAGTTTATAAAATACAGACTCAATTTTGTACAAAATTTAAAATTAAGAGCATTATGTGTAATCCATATCCGTACTTATAACCTTAAAGGGAATAAAAAACAATTACCGGCATAAATTAATAACTAAGAAGAATACGCCAATATACGCTATTACATTTGTTTAGTTTAGTGGTTTAGTCAGCGATTAGTATTCGAAATGCATGTATGTATAAAAATGGATATGTTCAACAAACTTTTGTCACTGACTGTACTGACGTCGGCTTGCAACTCCTAAGTGTTAGGGCTGAATTAAATCTTACCTTGGTGGTAAAGCATTTTCTAGTGCTCGCCTGGATATAGCTATCACTTTTAAATTAAAAAGCTTTCGGCAAGCATCTTTATATTGGTGTTTTCTAGCAGCCTCACCACTTTTTTTTCTATATAGTTAGAGCGTTTGACCACAAGTAACCTGATTTTTAGCGATGATGTGGTCTAAGGTGGGGCACGCTATACTTGGACTGGGGCTCTGGCTCTCAAGTGAAGCTGCCGGAATACACCGATAGGTGCTTGGCAGCAGTTTCATAACCTCAGGGTGATAGCTAGCCAGGCGAGCACTAGAAAATGCTCTACCACCAAGCTATGGTTTCATCACGACGTTTTCCTGCACCGAAAGCTCAAGCACAAAGACCTACGGGTCGCAAGTCGACGTCACTACTACTGAATCATCAACTCTATGTGCATTACAAGCAAATAACTTAAATAAACATTATAACTGCTATAAACACGCAGACTTTAATCCCAGAGCGCCAGTCTCTCTTGTAGACGTCAAACTTCTACTCGAATAAAACCAGAGCTCCCTAGAGTTCTACAAGGTAGCTGAAACATAGGGATAACCATTACGTATTAGTGAGATTACATAACGTATCAGAATTTGTAAGTTGAAGTGGCAATGGGCAGGCCACATCGATCGACAAACCGATAACCGATGGGGAAGAAAGGTTCTCGAGTGGCGACCACGAACCGGGAGACGCTCTGTACGTAGGCCCACTACTAGATGGACCGACGACATTGTGAGAGTCACAGGGAGCTGATGCATGCAAATGGCTAATGCTGTTCACGGGTGCCTTTAAAGGGCCTATGTTCAGCGGTGGACTTCTTCTGGCTGATGATGATGATAGTGATGGAAGCAATACGAAGTCTTATTGTCGTCAAAAAATACATTCAGAACAGAAGAATTTCAAAAAGAAAATGGCATTCCGTAAAGCTATAATATAGCTCAGCATCAACTTTAAGTATAAGCGAACGTTACTTTTTGGAACTTGTTCAAAAGTAAACCGTGTGTTTCCAAACAAATCGCGAAAGTGGGTAACAGCCGTCGCATTGAATTGGTATAAGCATTTGCCGTTCACATTTTGGAGGTACGCAACTTATTATAATTTTGGCAATTAACTGACTTGTTCGTTTCTGCCTGAATGTCATTTTTACGTGACAAATTTATGTAAATTAAAGCTATAGACTTGTTGAGGTGTGCTTGTATGGTATTTGTAGATTTGAACAACAAGCAACTTTGCAAGCAAAAAAAAACCGACTTCAAAGGTTTTCTTATGGATACCATTGTCACTAGGTGGACCGACGACATTGTAAGAGTCGCAGGGAGCCGATGGATGCAAATAGCTAATAGCCGTCCATGGTGGCGCTCAAGGGGGGAGGCCTAAAAAAAAAAAAGCAGTGTTCAGCAGTGGACTTCTTCCGGCTGATGATAATGATGATGTACCATTGTCAGAACTGGACCAAATTGACACGGGAAGCGACAGCTTTCAAATGAAAATAATAATCATCAAAATCGGTTCACCCCATTCAGAAAGTTTAAGTTTACCAAACAAACATTTAAAAAAAACAGTCGATATGAGAACCTCCTCGTTTTTTGAAGTCGGTTAGAAAAACATGTGTCCGACAAACATATACATATACTCATATTTTCACCAAACGCACGGAACCCTAAAGAGAAACCATCCCCTTCCCCTGATAAGCCTAAAAATACTATAAAACATTTAGATACCGTAAATTTTCAAACCCACAAAATACTCCATTTTAATGCGTCTATATTTTTAAGGGCTGCCCCTTAGGAGTGCCATTTATTTGGAGCCTTAAAACCGTTGACGGTGGCATCGCATATTCATGACCCAATCCATTGTGTATAAATAACCCTCAAGGTAGTTTAAGAGCTTACGGTCACTTTGACTAAGGTGCCAAAGTTTTTGAAAGCAAAATGGAGAGATAGGTTTTGGGTTATTAGGTAGATTCCATGATGTAATCAATAAGATCTTTTTATAACATTAATAATTGTTAAGGTCCTTATTAGGCAAATTTCTTCCTCATTTATTTCCAGGTATTTTGTTTTCTCACTAATATTCCATAACGCATTATTTTAAAGTTAAGCCAGAATAATAGACTGTTCTTGCATGATAATCAGAAAATCACGGGTTGCAGTTATTTATAAATAACGCTGGTACCTAACAAAACCTAAAGCATTTAAATAAAATTATTGTCTATTGTCTATTGTCTATTAAATACTGACTAAAAAAGCAATGATATATTAAAAAGTTTTGTATTAAATAAAACCTGCTAAATTAGTTTTAAATAATATGATCTAAACAATCAATGAATCTACTGTCCTTTACTAAACAATTCGATCTCCTGGTTTGGCTTGGCCACGTAGTGCGCACGGGGGACGATCGGCTGACCGTAGGCCTGTCGGACGCCCCAGATACCGCTGGAAGGATGCGGTGGATGCGGACCTGTGCGAACTCCAGACTTTGAACTAAGAAGAAGAGTGCTCTCTCGTTTTGGAGGTCAAGACACTCTTTGGGTCGCTGAACAATTGAATCACCGTACATGATAAATAAAACAAAGTTTTCAGGATCATGAAAAGAGACTTGAAAAGCCACATCACTGAGATTGACCGGTAGCTCCCCATTCAATTTAGTGATCGACAAATGTTGTTCACAAGATGTTTACTGAGATAAGTTGCTAATAAACATACGTGTGTCAAGATATTTATGAGACATGACAAGCAATGTTTATGTATATGTTTACATCTTGGGTATATTAATCATAATTACGTGACTGACTCAGTTATGTAAGTATATAAGCGACAAACTAGTTTCCTGTGGTTTCACTCGTTTCGAATTATTTCATGTCAGGTTTTTTTTTACTACAATCAATGTAACCAAACGTATCGTCGTCGTCGTCGTCATCGTCGTCGTCGTCGTGTGTTGTCGTGTCGTGTCGTCGTACGTGTGTAATGTATCTAATTACTAATTTGTTGTATGACTGAATTGTAACATTTGTGTTTCTAATAAAAAATTGGTTGTCTGTAAAGTCGGTTTACTGACGATTGTTAAACGTGACAACGTCGATTGGCCGATTGTGCTTCTTTGTCGCTCGTTCCGCGCTCTCGCTTGCACTTCAAGCCTTACATGGAACGCCTCAGAGCGAGGTAACGCCGCATGAGTCATGTTTTTTCGTGCGTGCAGCCGGCTCTATCGAATTATAACACGTTGTCACGTCAAAAATTTGTATTTGTACTTTCAATCATGTTATTTTCTCCTCCCCTGAGTTTAGTTAAATTATTTTTATAGTTCTCATCAAGATCGTTTCAGCGGCTTGCGTGAAAATGCAACAAACAGACACAGCTACTTTTTCGTCTATTATATGAGTATGAATATTGTTATAATAATAATGTAGTCCTCTGTAAAAGTTAATAAGTATAAAAGCAATCGATTTATGTAATTTTAGTGAATATTTCATTTACGAACTGTAACTTTTTCTAGTCAAGAAAATGTTGTAGGTAAATTACAATGTATGTTTTCTGGCAATTTTAAGTGTAGTGATGTTTATTAGATGGTAATGAGGTCCAGCCATTTGTGTTTAAGTAAAGTACTTCACTTCTACTTCACACGGACTTTCTGGTACAAGAAAATACATTTCAATTTCGTAGTCTCATACGAAACGTTCACAAACACAACAGTTAACAAGTGAAATACATTTCCCCTTACTGAGGTCATAGATTTTATCAAAATATTGTCACAGAGATGAAACATTTTTTTATTCATGATTCACTCAAATTGAATCGTAGACTCGCTGAACATCAGCATTATGACATCAGACGACATTAACTTCCTTGTTTCGTGTAGTGGGATAAGTCACAAGATTCTTGCCTGTTTTTTTGCCGGCGTGAGGAGGTTGGAACAGGCGTAGCTACATAGTTTTAAAGTGATCAGAATGTATCCTATTGAATAAATAACTATGGACTATTGACTATCTCGGCTAGAGGTGGGTCGGTATTCGTAATAATGAAACTATAATTGGATTCCGAAAATGTGTATTAAAACGATCTATAATTATGTATCTACTTCGTATTAGATTTCATGTGCCAGACATTCACTATGTTCCATTGAATTGCGCAGGCAACTTTTTGATGTGTTTATGAATTTATGACACTTGATAGGTGTGGTTGGTGCGAAGCATCATTATTTATACGGAATAAAACCATAGAATTAAGTGTAAATTCAAACTTCGGTACCTAATACTATTTTATTGTTTAAATCATTGCCTGATTTATTATGTTACAAAATTGTAAAAATACATGAGAAATATGTGTAATAAATGATTTGCGTCCTGTAACCTGTCTCTCGATACAGACATAAATCACCACCTCCTATGCATTACGCCAGCGATCCATTCACCCACTTCTTTTTATTGCCAATTTTTACTTTTATGTGTTTTCTTTCAGTTAAATTAAATTACTTATGGTGGTTAATGTTACATTCGAAGTGGATCTTTATTTTAGTAATATTTTCTTATCTATTCATAACCTCATTTTTTGTCAAGCAAAAGATCTACCCGTTCTTTTACTTTTTACAGAGTAGCGGTATTTTGATAAAATCTGTGAACTTGAATGAACAGTGACCTGACCCGACTTTATACGGGTAGGCAATATAAGTCCCATAGAAAAACCAACTTTCAATTTATTTTGAACTTCCAATTTTCTGGTTTAGTTTTAAAAAGATTTCAACATAAAAGAACATGTTCACGAACTCATTTTCGAGTCTTTGCAAGATTAACGCATGGCAATTGCCTTTAAATATGGGTGTAGAAAAAGGACTTAGGGCTCCCACACAAGACTACGAATTCGCAACGCAAATATCTGCGAGCTCGATTGTAGGTATACCTATAGTTTTGTGAGTCTTAAAGTCGGCAACTCATCGGCCACATCCCTGGTGGTGCAAATATCCATAAGTGATGGTGATCGCTTACAATGTAGCAGGTCGTCTGCTTGTTACTCTATTACATAGCAAATAATTATTTATGTACTTACCTATATAATGATATATAGATAACTAGCAAACAAAAAACACAATGAGTCCAGCGTTATATCAGTAGCTTCCTACAGGTTAAGCAAAAGCATTCACATTGCACCCGTAAATAATATCCGAGCGAGGTGAACAGTTAATTAACAATAAATAAAATGAAAATTTGGAGTGCCGGTGCAATATTAAGTTAACGCGGAAACAATAGGGCTCGGTGGACGTTGGCTAGGCATGGGAATGATTGCTACATTTAGTGACGTTACTGTTTCTGTCACTGCTATTTCACATGTGAAAAATCACAGCAAGTGATTTTTGTCATCGAAGACCGTTTGTCGAAGGCAAATGAAAATTATTTATAGATACTAAGATCTTTCTCAAATTTGATATAGACTTTAAATTATTGTTGGTAAATAGGTACATACTGTGATTAACATATGGGATAAAAAATTTAACAATATGGTAAAAGTTCGGTATTTCATTAAATAGATATACTCGCGTAGGTATTTAAAAAAATCTCGATATCATTACTACATTTTCTTTTGATAATCCACAAGATCCACAAGTTATAAAATATTTGCTACTTATTGCTATATGCTAGTTTATGATAATGAACTGCAGCTACTAATCATACCAACGTATTACTTTGCAAATAGCATGTAGCATACGTGAAAAATTACATCCTATGTCATTCAGCTTTTCACATGTGATACGTGAAATGTTTCAAGCCTTAACATTTCTCATTATTACACAAATTGTGCGCTTGTGTGTGTGCTGATCAAAATATTAACTGCGGCCGTTAAATCTATTTTGGTGGTAAAATTAACGATCAGAGCTGCTTTATTGTTCTTTGGAACTGTTTACGATAGTGTTACGAGTTTTTCAAGTATGTATATAATTACAGTATAATCTCACTAATCCGGCACGTCCAATAATCCGGCACCCTCCGCCCACACCTCCCTTTCCCCTCTATACCTGTGCGCTTTGGTCGCGGACCTCAATTAAGGATTATTTCAAAACTAGTTAATTACCTATGTGCCTACACGTTAATTCAATTGTTCCATAATACATTACATACATTTATTCTCTCTATGAAATGCTTTATTTTATTTATTACCGATGACTTTTTCAGTATAACCCAGTAATCCGAACATTCCAATAATCCGGCACCCTCCGGTTTTTAATAGTGCCGGATTAGTGAGATTACACTGTAATGACTGGCTGTGCTCTACGATTTTACCAGCATGACAATTTCCATAGAAATTATGCATTTTCTAGGGTATATGAGTTCAATATACTCTCAACCCAAAACCTATTTCCATGGAAAAATAACATCTATCCGTTGCTGCAAAAAAGACGAAGAAACCAATAAATATATCGCCTATGACCAATGTAAATTTTGTGGCGGGGAAAGGGTCGATAATTTTCAGCTTTTTTGTTTATAACTTTTTTATTTTCCATTTTACGATAAAAACTAATAGAAATAAAGTTATAGACAATTTCATTTGCAACAAATGTTAGATTTTTTTTTTTTGTAGGGTTGCTAGTTTAAGAGATACATTGTAAAAACTCTTTGCACCCCTTTTTCCAAGATGGCGACCGGGGGACAAGAGTAGGGACCCCAAAAACTTGAACATAAGCTTATTATCAAAAAAACAAAAAAAATGTATCTTTTGAAAAACGTAACCCTAAATATAACTTTTCAATGGATTAATATAGGAAATATCCACAAATAAAATAATAAACTAGTAATTTAACTACTTCGAGTTTTAATTAAACAGCAGAAGCGAACCTAGCGGGAAAAAAATAGGCAGTAAAGTCTCTCATATTCCCGCGATCAGTAAACGTAGTGACAAATTGTGGACAAAGTCCGGGATCCGGGCGGCGAGCATCAATCAACCTGCGGAACGCGACCCTCGATCTTAATCCAATCGGCTGTAACCTGAAACAAACATGACGCACACGGGTAAAGAGATTACAGGTTAAAAAGATTGCAGATTTTTGCAAAGCTTGTTGTACCTACCCCGCGGTTTGCACGTCATCCCGCTGGTACCTTTTTCCGGGATAAAAAGTATTACGTATTACTTATGTGTTAACTAGCAAAAGCGTTTAAACGTATTGTCAATTTTAAGCCGTTTATCACAATATCTTTACTCACGACCAACCGGACCAGCTATGCCTGGAGCACTAAATCTTAACAATTTACGAACTCATTCTTTCACTGTCACCCATTCACACATAGACAAGCATTGTGTAAGCTAAGGCCGAGCGCATCTTGGATCACGATGAAACATCCCAACTCAACCTGTTTTCTGTCACAAGCTTCTTAGAAAGGTGGATTTTGTCTTGTCACTCCTAATATACCCGTTTCCATTATCATCCTCGATAATAAATGAGAAGCAATAAACTTACATTTCAATTTGATTTTTGTGTTGTAACGGTCACCCATCCAAGTGATGGCCGTGCTGAGCGTTGCTTAACCTGGTTGATCTGTTACGGCCGACCACACCAGCTATGCCACGAGCGCTACAAATCCTGCAAAAAGTTAAAAGAATAGAAATATGACTGCAAATTAGGAAAGCTTAAACTTGCTTCATCATCATCATCAGCCGTTTACGTTTCCGCTGCTGGGACTCTGGCCTTCTCTCAGAGAGAGAGTATTATGGGTCGTAATCTACCACGCTGGCCCAGTGTGGGTTGGTAGGCACAATGTCACATGCCCTTGAGTGTTGCCATTCTTGGACATGCCGGTTTCCTCACGATGTTTTCCTTCACCGTTTCTAGCGATGGCAAATCTGCACATAACTTATTAAGTCATAGGTGCGGGGCCGAGAGGATAAGAACTCGGTGTTGACGCCTTGTAAGTCGCACGCGTTACCGTTCTGTCACCATCGCTCTTAAACTTGCTTGCTTGCTTGTATCTTAACTAACGGCGTAATACAAGTATTTTGTTTAGTTTATTTTAACTACATATTTTGTTTATTTACTTTTTAGTCTCACTGTCATCAGAATTACATCTTCGATACAACAATTAGAATTAGGTTAAAATTGACTTCTCAGATTTCGTTACATGTTTTTTAGTTTGTTAGTTCAACAAGTGAAGCTAAAAAGCATTCCCAGAGTGCGCTCGGCCTTAGCCACATTCCATCCAACTCACATAATTGTCACGCGATTCGTCAACGCACTGACAAATGTGGGATTGTGGGCATCCCAGAAAGGGTCCCGGATCAGGGTGGGCCATCAATCAACCCGCGGGACTCGACCCTCGATTCCGTTGCGATTGGCTCCCCATCTATCATTTGGATTCATTTTTTTAGCTGAATCGTAATGACTTTGTGCGCCGTATGAGAGTGAATTAGTTCTGCCTTTAGGTTTGGCTTGTGAGACATCTGTAGCAGGCAGAAAAGCTTTTGATAACCTATCGGTGTGTTCCGGCAGCCTCACTTGAGAGCCAGTTCCCGATCCAGGTATAGCGCGACGCCACCTTCGATCACATCATCACTTAACATCAGGTGACTTGTGGTCGAACGCTACCCTGTAAGTCATAAAAACAAGACAAGTAAGCAATGTGTATCAAGGTCTCCTTGATCCATTTTTTCATGACTGCTTTTGTTGTTTACAGAAAATGGTTAGAATAGAGGAGGAAAAGGGAAAGCTAGAAGACCTTAAGACTTCAACCGAGACCGACGGCTAAATGTGCCTTCCGAAGCACGGAAGCGCTCAGTTGTACACCACTAGACTAGTGGTCACCCATCCAAGTATTGACCGCAGAGAACGTTGCTTAACCTTGTTGTTCGGTAAAGAACGACTGGGCAAGTAATGCTACGAGTGCCTCCACTATCAGTTCAACTAAGTTAAGAATACATCAATGGCACTTGAAGGAAATTGAAAATGTGGGTTGATTAACTACCCCTCCAGCACCCCTTCCGGCGATATTGCGGAGCGTTTCTGAAGGCTGTGTATGGGGTATGAATTATTTCTGTTGACAGGGGTATGACGAGGGGTAAATATGCACTTTATGCGAGAGGGTTATAAATAAAATTAACTTTTGTTGTGATGGCCACTTGTTTTGGTAGAACTGTAGAACCAAAGCTTATTGAATTTAGGCAATGAAATCAAATTTACTCGATTGTTTTACGCTCGTTTAAATCACAAACGCAAATTGGTTTACTAACGCACTGATTTAAAAAAGGAGGGTTCATTACAAATTATTTTTTTACGTCATTTAAAAAGTAGATTTTTCCCTTATTTACACTGTGAAACTTTATATGTTTTGTCCATCCCATTGTTCACACTATCTCAATACTAAATTTTACCAGATACAACGGAATGAACGTGTAAAGGTTACAAACACACAAACATAGTTACTTTCTTAAATGTATTCTAATTGCCAAGCAATGCAGCAAGATTAATAAGAAAAATCTTGCCATTCTTATAAAATATTTCTAGGCAGGACTGCAACTATATAACGAACTAGCTATTATAAAATTATCAACTCGTTAATGCAGTTGAAAAGTAAAAAAATGCATGCCATTTGAAACAATTTGAAACTAGTAGTAAACGCAAAATTCCTAGACAAGTTATTACAACGCCCTGAAATGCTTACGCAAGAACATCTGCTAAAGGATTCTTATCTCATCAGTCTCTCATATAATATATAAATTTAATTTAACGAGACATCAAACACTTATCACGCCGCAAAGCGACAAGTATCTCGTTAATTTCATCATATATTATGCATAGCACTTTGTTTTAGGGATGAAGTCCATAATTCAGATACAAATACTGGACTGAATAAACTGTTCCAAAATACGATATTACTTCTAGATAATATATATTATTTCAACTCGTTATTTTTTTTTCACTACAGTTTTTGATTACCATACGCGTCTCTGGAAATAATAATATTTTGTGCAATGTTTGTTTATACAATAGTGTTTATTTTAAATTTAATAATATGCAAGAAGCTTGAGATTTATCACCCCCATTTCTTTAGCATGTCAAAAATTTCACTAAAATTATGACTTACAGATTTGCAAGAGATGACTGTCTTTTGCAACCAACCATCCCACTAGTTTTTGAAACAGTTCACGTATCAAGCAGTGACTATTATGTAAGACAACCTGTTCCAGTTGTAAACGACTATGTCCATAGTATTTTGTATAACTGTAAACATGAGGAGAATAAGTGACCATAATTGCTTGATGTAATCTAAAAAATTAGGGAAGCCTATTTATTTTGCTAACACTTAGATACCATTAGGTACCTACCTTTTTTATACGATCCAAACACAGTGTCGCATATATTTCGCATAACAATATAACATTACGTTGGACAAACTATTAAAGGAATAGGTATCATAAAATACCAAGTATCAATTAGATACTAGTACGCTTTCGTCATATCTACTACAAATTTAACCCATAACAGTACATCTTACGAAGCAATATATCTCGCGAAATAAGATGGTGACATATTTTAATAATAGGCAATGAAAGTTTAAAACAAAAGTCGTTAAGGAAAGGATTGGACTGTTAATATTACCTTGTGAATATAAATTTTATTTAAGTGTTGAGATTTAAATTGCTTTTGGGGTAATACATTACGAATTTATTGGAGGAGTTCTAACATTACCTGTAATTTTCCGAGTTATTGAATGATTTAAATATTTAGGGGTGAATTTGAGCATTTCTGTAAATAAATTGTATAAAGTTGATGAATCTGTTTTGTATTTCATTTTACCGAGATGTTGAATGATTAAATACTAAGGGGTGAATTAGAGCATTACTGTAAATAAGTTGTGTAACGATGATGAATCAGTTTTATGTTAAACTTCACCTAGTGAATAAATGATTAAATTTTTTTAGACCAGATTAGAGAGCATTAGTAAGCGGTCAGTTTCTTTTGGAAATTTGTAACACTAAGGGCGTTGCAAAAGCGTTGTCGACCCTTAAGAACTCTTTGCACACCCATCTTGAAGTACTGCATTCTGTAGTACTGTGGAAAAACTTGTGAAGGGAGTCGTTCCACATTTTGCAAGTATGCGGGAGAAAGGAGCGCATGAATGGAGTTGTGTGGGATAGTCAGGGCTTGATTGTGTGTGGATGAGCTTTAATGTGATGACGAGTTGACTGGTGATAGAACCGCGACAGATTGAATAGCTCTTTGAGGGTTCCTTACTGTCTATTTGGTAAAATATACAATGCTAACCGAAGACTAAGCGGCTCAAGAAGGTCCTAACGCTAGGGGCTACGATGTAACGTGTAAAAAAATGTAATCAACCACAGCAAGCCATGTAATAGCGTTGTCACAACCTTCTCACTACCCTCATCTCATAATTCAACCAAGAAATCCCGCAGGTCACCCGGGGCTAATTATATTTACAACCGAAGTAAAAGGGCTACTCGGGCCCACTCCTGTGCAAACCGGGGCAGACGGGCAAACCGGGTAATTTATGTATGGTGTCATTAACTTGGTCATTATTCGCTATGCCCGGGTGAGCCTATGGGGGATTCGTGTAATCAAAGAAATGGGGATCTGAGGTTTTTCAGTTGATAAGATGTACAAGTTGTTGGTGAGAGGGTAAGCAAATCGAATTGGTTATGTATTTGGTTTTTCTTACAAATAGTACGTGTTAAAATTAAAAAGGTAACTTTGTGAAGAGCTGGTACATGAAATAGATTTAAAAAAGAATAATGAGTCTAATCACCATAATTATACTTGCATTTATATAAAGATCGAGGCCGAGTGGCCGTCGTCCTATCGGCCGTCACAGGTATCGCTGGAAAGACGAAGTCAGGAAGGATTTGCGCGAGCTCCAACCAGGTGGAGAACTAAGCAGGAGGTGGCGTAGGACAGGCCGAGGTGGCGTCTTTTGTTATCGGAGGCCAGAACTCACTTTGGGTCGTTGCGCCATTTCAGTTAGTTAGTTTATATAAAGAAATTTAAATATACGTGTTATTCCACATCTTCATTTAACACCTGGGGAATTGTGGTCTGACGCTACCATGTAAGTAGAAAATGTATTTATCTAAGCAGAAAGGAGGCTTATGTATAAAACATTGCCTCGTTATTTGACCGCCTTTTCAATTTTGTCGTTGTTATTTTATAATTATTAAATAAAATACAAGACCTGTACATTTTTCTAATACAATTTTGATATTTATATCATAACTGAGTGGCAAACACTCAAGTCTAGTTGTTTACTAGTTTTTATTTTATGCAACTTAGTGTTGAGACGAGCAGGTCACTCGCTTGATGGCAAGTGTCACGCTTGCCCTCAACAATTTAAGACCACCTAAAGTTTAAATTACTTTAATTATACATTACAAAAGGAACATAAAACCCGACTGCGCCAAAATCAAGTACCTTATGTCATTCCCACAATAAAGACGAATCTAATGACACCTCATATGCTAAAATCTGTCAAGCCATTAACGCTACAGGCCGTGTCAAATAAATATACATACAAACACTCGAAACACGTAACCCTCCTTCGCAATCGGGTAATTAGATGCGTTTTAATTGTTGAAATACTAGGTTTTACTCTCTTTCTGAGCGAAGTCCAGATTCCCAGCAGTGGGAACGTGAAAGGTTGGTAATGATGGTGATGATACTAGGTTTACTATGTATCTTTGACCTGTTACAAACTTTAACATTTCAATTCCATTATACATACAAAATTTTGCATGCAACATTGTAACATAATTTGTGTCTACATTATTAAATACAGCTACGACTGACGTAGCACTACAAAGGTACAATTTAATACTCTGCGTAGCTTCACAAAGCCTTTACGTAGCACTGAGAACTGATTATGAGGAGCTACGTACCAAGTCTAATCAGCAAATGAATTTCGTAACGGGTACACGTAGTGCTTGTAGCTTAGCTGGTCGGTCGGTCGGTCGTAGCAGAACAACTAGGTTAAGCAACACTCAGCGCGGCCATCACTTGGATGGGTGACCGTTAGTGGCAAGACAAATTAGCTAATGGATTCCGTAACGGGTATATGTACTGCTCGTAACTTAGATGGTCCGGTCGGTCGTAGCTGATGAACCAGGTTAAGCAACACTCAGCGCGGCCATCACTTGGATGGGTGACCGTTAGTGGCAAGACTAATCGGCAAATGAATTTCGTAACGTGATCATGGCGCAACGACCCAAAGTGACTCTTGGCTTCCGATAACAAAAGACACCACTTCCTCCACCTCCACCAGTCCTCCACCTGGAGCTCACGCCATATCCTTAGACTTTTATATGGAATTAACTGCGCCCCGTGGTTTCACCCGCGTTTTGCCATTATCCCGCAAGAACCTCTTTCCGGGATAAAAGTAATCTATGTGTTAATCCAGGGTATAAGCGCTATCTCCATTCCAAATTTCATTCAGATCCGTTCAGTAGTTTTTGCGTGAACGAGTAACAAACATCCATTCATCCACCCATACTCACAATGTACACCATTCATGATTAAATTAACTATGTTTAATTTTATATAACGCAGAAGCTTGAAAGTCGGAAGCGACAGTGATATGAGATAAACTTTCCGTGCCAATGGCAGGGTTGAACAAGCTCCTTTGGTACGCAACTTGAACGTAGTTCTATTCTCAGATAACGAATGAAGTTTTGTTTATTGTGTCCGACTCGTTTTTAACATTTATAGTTCTGTGTGACCATAATCCGGACTTAAGTCTTGCTTCTCCATCATTTTTATCTTACAAGACACCGATACCGATTTGTAATTAGGATTTTAACCCATATGAGTGTTTAGCTCTTCGATAAATTGTCGAGAAAGAAACTGCCAGACTAGTCTACTTTAACTCTTTTTACAGCATTATGTTCTATGGAATATTTCTGTGGGGAAGTGCTGTAGGTATTGCAAAAAAGAGCTGTTCGTGCGCATATGAATTTTCCTACGGAATTTCTATAAATATGATGAAAATTAAATGTACATGTATACCTAAACATTTATTTGCATAAAAAATACATTTGAATACACAAATATTCGAAAGAGTTAATATTACATATCGTAATTTCACACAACTTTAAGTACGAATCAAAAATCTGGCCCTTACTTAATAATCATCTTTCATAATTATCTAACTTAGAGGCTAAAAACAAAATATTAGTCTTGAATTTTCTCAAAATCGTGTCGCAAACTCTAAAAACGAGTCCAAAGAATGAATTTCCCAAAGACATTAGGCAGGATCGCACATCTCGGGCCTGAGTAGATAAAGAAGCATAAAATATAATGTCACCAGACTTTCATTTCAGATAAAATTCCTCGCTTAATTCGAACGCCGCTGTAAGGGTCTGCTTATTTAGGATTATTATCTGGAGCCTACTGAAATAATGAAACTGTTTAAATTTATACGTCACTTTAGGGGTAATTAGTTATCTAGATTTGTTTACGCTGATAGCCTAGTTCAGCTGATTGTAGGTAACGCCCAAGTAATTGGCAGGAAATTAACAACATTAAATAAGGGCCTTTAAAATAAGCTCAGAGTCACACAACGAGCCATGGAGAGAGCCATGCTTGGAGTTTCCTTGCGTGATAAAAACCGAAACAAGGAAATTCGCCGAAGAATCAAGGCCATCGACATAGCTCTAAGAATTTGCAAGTTGAAGTGCCAATGAGCAGGCCACATCGCTCGACGAACCGATAACCGATAGAGAAGGAAGGTTCTCGAGTGACGACCACGAACCGGAAGACGCTCCGTAGGTAGGCCCCTCACTAGGTGGACCGACGACATTGTAAAAGTCGCAGGGAGCCGATGGATGCAAATGGCTAATAGTTGTTTATGGGGATGCCTATGTTCAGCAGTGGAATTTTTACGGCTGATGATGATGAATAGTAATTACGCAAAAAATAAAGTTATGTACAAAATTCCCGCAGGAATTAACCAATTAATTTAATTCAAAACCGTTTGTAATTCCGATCGCGACGCAGTACAACGTGTTAATCTTTTTTAAGGAAATGAGAAAACTTCCGCGCATTTCCCCACAGCTAAATGTAGCGAACGTTTTTTCTAAATTTTTTCCCTTTTGTTGTATGAAACTTTTGGGTTTCATGTTTTGCTTCGGGCCGCACGCAATTTGGAAGAAGTTTCGTGTTGTTTGAGATACAAGATTTATAAATATGTTTAGGAAAATGAAGTGTAGGTACGTATCCTACTAATATGATAAACGCGAAAAGTTTGTATGTATGAATGGATGTATGGATGTTTGTTACTCTCTCACGCAAAAACTACTGAACGGATCTGAATGAAATTTGGAATGAGATAGCTTATATTATACCCTTGATTAACACATAGGCTACTTTTTATGCCAGAAAAAAGTTTCTGTAGGATAACGGGAAGACGCGGGTGAAACCGCGGGGCACAACTCTAGTGCAAAAATATAAATAGCTTCAATGAATAAGTAACATATAAACAAAAATGGATGCCAATGTCAGAACTGGACCAAAAATGGGACCACACTGGAAGCACCAGCTTTCAAATAAAAAATAATCATCAAAATTGGTTCACCCAGTCGAAAGTTAGGGAGTACACATAAAAAAAGTTGAATTGAGAACCTCCGCCTTTTTTGAAATCGTTTCAAGAGTGATTAGGTATTTTTAGTCTAGAAATAATGGCTCGTTTACACAGTGCGTGCTGCTGCCTGGCCAGTAGACAGCTACTCGGTTTGTCTACTCGTACGCCAGTAGCTCGGCTCGCCTTTGCTGTCTACACCACACCTAGCTACTGCTCAGTCCGAGTCGAGTCGCGATGTCGAGTGAACTTGTTTTAATAAAAAAAACGGTGATACGCTCTATGACAACAATTTTATGTCAGGAATTGGAAAATATCTTCGATAGTTTTTATCGAAACAATTCCATAGGTTTTCTTGTTCTCTGTAGAGTTTCATGGATGAAATATTATTGTGAGAAGACCATCAGCTGCGTTTGGAGCTACTGCCGAACGCGTCCAAACGATGCGAGCGATGCACGAGCCGCTGTCATGTGCGAGTTGCTGCCGGGCGAGCAGGCGAGTGAAAACAAAAAATGTTGAAGTAACTCAGATGCGAGCTACTGACCAACTCGCACGTACGAGTTACTCGTAAGTGACGTCCAAACAGTGCGAGTAACTGCAGTGCAGCTACTCGGAAGGCTTACTCGTACGCTAGCTCGCACTGTGTAAACCAGCCATTAGGATAAAATTGCTGTAATTCTCACTACTGGGCTCTAAAAAGTAAATACCTCTTTCAAAGGTCAGTGTGTAGGCTTTTTCATCAAAACCTTTGGGAGTGAAATGAATTTGCTATAATATAATTCGCTAAATATTTTTTTTTACCAATATGAAAAAAAAAATTATGATCTCGCCGAAGAAATTGTCTACGAAGAATTTCTAAGTTTAATTTTAGGTGAACGGTTCTAAAAATGATCTCAAGTTGTATCAAACGAAATAATTCCTGAACTTTGAACATGTTTATTATAACGTTGATAATTTTAGAAATTATATTTAACAACGGACTCGAAAACTTATAAATTCCATTCGATACCTTATTTTCGCTCCGTCAAAGCGACATTGGCGAAATTGTGGCAACACCACGGAAGCCATCTAAATAAAGAGCCGAATTCGATACTTGACTTTGAACAATAATTCTTCGTACAAAATAAACAAGTATTAAAATTTCTCATTTCTAAGAGATGTTGTGTTTTCTAAGCAGTATTTACGAGTAAAATATAGCTTCAAATTACTGTGTCTCAAATAACCACTAACCACGCATGATGACAAACACGTGTACAGTAAAACCAAGAGCAGTAAACTGAGTACCTACAGTCTTGTCCTATACATGACCTCAATTCAATAAAAGGGTTAATGCACATTTTCACAGGCTCTTCCTTGACTTGTATGGAACTGGGACTGAGAGATTACCGCTTTGATAACATTAATTTGATTTAATGTGCGTAAAACGAGTTGCTAACACCCTTTCAAGTGCTTATTAATATAATTATTCTACCAATATTAATTATCACATCAGGTGACAAATCATATTACCATAATCCTTTTTAAAATATCTACTTGTAGCTATTATTGTTGTCAGCGGCGGAAGCTGGAAGTTGTAACAATATCGAGTTGCCAACACATATAAGGCAGTGCCAACACATATAAGACTTAGTGACAGTTTCAACACTTGAGTGTGCTAGCTACCGAGGTGAGCACTAGAGAACGTCGTACCTCCAAGTTTCCATTAACATATCCTACTTGCCTGCACTGTCCTAGTACCGTCTTACACTAGATTGGCGGTTACAAACAAACTGATGCGTGGAAGCTCTTATTAAGGCTAGATTTATCATTGTCTAACACCGTCACTGTTATTTTAGACGACGCTTTGCGTGGAGTAATTTACGGAATGTGACTCACGCCAAGAGAATCAAGAGTCATATTCTCTTCTTCTTCTTTTCTGAAGAGCGATGGTGGCCGAACGGTAACTGCGTGCGCTTTACAATGCGCCGACACAGAGTTTGAATCATCTCGGCCCCGCACCGATGACGTAACAAGTTTACCATCTCTCAAAACGATGAAGGAAAACATCGTGAGGAAACTGGCATTTCTAAGAACCACAACATTTGTTGTTGTCTGCTCCTTGGAGAAGCGTGACTTAAATGATTTAGATTTTGATCGCACATAAAAAAATTAAACAATATATGTAATCTTATTCGTGGTTATTTTCCTCGCGCACCTAGCTTGCACAGCACTTGTGTAAACACAGCCTTACTCTACTTTCCAAAGCATTAATCTAAGTAAAGTGTCAATTACGTGCGAACGAGACGCTGGCGCCACTAAATCTGTTGACCTTACAAAGATTACCTTCTATGTTTACAGATGAAAATTTTAGTTACAAACTTGTATAATAATACTTACATTCAAAATCATAAAAAGAAAAGGTTTTGGGAACTACAACAGCAAGCTTCCTTTCGCCAAATCAAAGCATGTTTTATAGAAACACTAACTGCGCCCCGCGGTTTCACCCGCGTCTTCCTGTTATCGCACAGGAACCTTTTTCCGGTATAAAAAGTAACTCAAGTGTTAATCCAGGGTATAAGCTATCTCCACTCCAAATTTCACTCAAATCCGTCAGTAGTTTTTGCGTGAAAAAGCAACAAACATACATACATACCATATACAAACTTTTGCGCTTATAATATTAGTAGGATGCAAACTCGCTTACAAACTTTCGAATTTACAATTATTGTTTTACATTTTTATACTTTTTACTACAAACAAGGTAGCATTTGACCACAAGTTACCTTATGTTAAGTGACGATATGGTTGACGTTGCGACACCAGCTATGCGATTCTGCAAATTGTAACTCACTAGGCGAATTCGATTATGTGAACCGCACTCATTTCGACGTTCATCTCCCTTTCACGCAAATCGGCATTCCGCGTGCTGAGAATATCGCAGCGAAGTGAATATGACCATAGATTAAGTAGACTATATACTACGAATATGATATGACCAATGAGCGGTCAGTGAGTTTACTAGGGAGTGCCGCACACCGTTTTGTTTCGAATCGGTATTATCGGTTTTTAATAATTTCGTATTTAGGGCGTATTATAATTATAATATATAATAGTTAATTTAGTGAAATTATGGTATAACATTGACAAAAAGTAATAACACATTACAAATTTGGTCTGACATAATGCGCAAAACATAGAAAATGATTTTACAATATTGTTGGGCAGAATGAAGTGAACGTCTATAGCCAAAGCCGGCGACCGCACCAGAAAAAATAGTTTGTTGACAATGACAAGATGACAAGTGTCACTAGCAAGTTTCGTTTCGTAAACAAAACAAGGGACTTTTTTGGCGGCAATCGAATTGTCAACGTGAAAATTTTGTTTTTATTTCCAAAACTTGTGTTTCTTCGAGTGATAATGTGTAATATTGGTGGATTATTAACCATTAGGTGTTCGTTAATGTGTACGAGTGTGGGAAATTGAAATAAAGTTGTGAAAGTGACTTTTCAAGTTGCTCCAAAAAAGTCCGTGTAAAGTTTAAGTAAAGCACCACTACTTTACTTAAACACTATCCTCATCCCATCATCTCATCATCGTCATCACCATCATCATTTAAACTTGATTCAACTCTCTGAGTTTGAAATCTTTTATACTTGACACTGGCAAATACACTAATCGTGTGACGCCATAACAAAACAAAAAAAAAAAAAAAAAAAAAAAACAAAACAAGTTGAAGTTGTTATATTTCGGAGTATTTTTTGTGTTTTGAGTTTAAACTTGAACTTTGAGACTACAAAAACCTAATGCCACAGAAACTGTCGAGTTATGACGGAATGTTAAGAGACCCAACATGCTGGGGTTCTCGAGATAGCAACGCTTCGGGAAACCAACGGCTCGGTAGCGCGAAGTAACAAGTGTTACATAGACCAAATTCGTGGGTGGTGCGCATGCACGTTGCCGTCGGCCGTTTAGACGATTCTTATAGTTGAACATGAGGTAAGTTGAAACTGTATCTAGTTACATAGAGCTAATTCTAGTTTGATTCTAATTCTGTTTGGTACCATGTACGGCTAATAATGAACTACAACTTATTGCATGCATTTACAATAGTTTGCATCTTAATTTCAGCCAGACTACCATGTAACTAATAAGCTATCTATCAGGCATAGCAGGCAGCAAGACATACTTGCCCTTTATTCTTTTCTCTGAGTAAACAAGACTGGGCAAGAATTGGGATATGTCTGGGTTGTTCAAGTGAACACAATGTAATTGTGGTCTGGGCTATGTTTGCATCTTTCCAACTAAACCAAAAATTGTAAAAAATGTATTTAAAATTCTGATCACTTTAACTTATGGCT
Organism: Opisthograptis luteolata; assembly: GCA_931315375.2. Taxonomy (NCBI): domain Eukaryota; kingdom Metazoa; phylum Arthropoda; class Insecta; order Lepidoptera; family Geometridae; genus Opisthograptis; species Opisthograptis luteolata. The sequence continues at coordinate 13,529,779 of OV928036.1, read as the reverse complement.
AATGCAATATTATTTTTTATAGATTGAGGCGTTCTCTTCTGTTGCAGACACCGACACTGCCACTGCTAGTATGTATCAGTGTCATTAGTTTCATGATTTACAACCAACATAATAAGTAACCTAACTAGGATAGGACAGTAGTATTAATATTCTAGTACTTGACAAGGTATAAGGTAGAACTATTTTCACATAATTAAATGAATTAAAAGAAACTGCTATAATGATAATCAAAATTATTTTTTCTTACACAGCTCCAAGAAGACGCAGAACTAGGATTCGGGGCTCAGAGCCATAAACGAGACAGAGTCAGTTTGCTCGAACCACCGAAAGATTTGTGAGGCTGGAAGAACGCCGCATGAATATAGAGGAAAACAAGGCATCTCTCATGCAAGCTGTTTTAGAACGCTCATCTCAGAGAGAGCATGCATTATTAGAGGCCCTCACCAATGTAGGTAATAGGATGGCTGAGCATAATGAAATTATGGCTGAAGCCTTAAAAACTTTTGGAGACGGTGTTACAGCCTTATGCGATGCAAATTTAATCTATGATTAAATTGGAATTTTAATTACCATAATATCATCATTTTTGTTATACTTTAAGGATTTAATTGTCATATTTTAAGGATTTAATTATAATTTATAGACTTTATAGGTAATATAATTTTAAAGTTGATAGCAAAATAATTAACATTTAACTGTTTGTATTTATTTACAACTGTATATCCTGAAACCTGTATGTATCTTATTAAAAATGTTAGTTAATATTATTAGAATAGTGGGTATTATATTTTAACTGTTACTTAATATTATAAAAAACTCTCTGTAAAAGATTTCTTTTTTTTAACGATAAGACTGCCTGTTAAACCTATTTTCTTAGTGGTACTTGTATTTCTGATAATTTTATATGGGGATCAACAGTAAAATAAGAAAACAATAGAAGATTGCATAAAAAAGTGAGGTTTTATTTGCTTCTGCATCCCATAAATATTAGGTAATCTATTTAATTACTTCCTAATATAGACAACAGTAAATTTCAAATCCTATTATCCTACTAATATTATAAATGCGAAAGTTTGTGTGTGTGTGTGAATGATTGTTACCACGTATCACCGTAACTACTAATCCGATATTGACGAAATTTGGAATGGAGATAGCTTATATCCTGGATTAACACATAGGCATAGGCTTTTTATCCCGGAAAAATGTTCCTGCGGGATAACGAGAAGACGCGGGTGAAACCGCGGAGCGCAACTAGTATAAAATAAATATTACGACAATAAACATGTTTAAAACTATAATAAATACAAGGGAAATAAAACAAGTTAACTATAATTAATATTTTACACTCGGAATATAATAAAATAAATTGTTTTGTAGACTGTTTTAATAACTCACTTACGCCTCATCAGTAAAATACTAACTTTTATTTTGACATTTCAAATCGAGATCGTAAGCGAAATGACACCCGCGTGAAGCGACTATTGTGTTGTCAGATTTGCTCGACAAACCGAGCGTGATCACTTGTGTGTAGTTCCTTGCCCTCGCGCCATCATTCGGGTGGCGCTGGTGGCGCTGACGGTTTTGTCAGAATACGAATTTGACATCTCGCCGCGAGTTCAGCGCTCACTTCGCTTTCACGCAAATTAGTTACAACGCAGAATAGCACTAAACTGGACCGGGAACTGGGTGGCTTTTAGTGTCATATCCACTCGGACGAAGCCACGAAGTTTAACAAGTATAATCTCAACTGTTAAGGCAACAACCTATGCTAGCATTTGAACTTTGAAGAGCCAAGATAGCAATTTGAAAACAAAAAAAAAAACAACTCACGAAGAGGACTTCAAACCGAAAATCGCAGTACAATAAATTTTGTTTACTGCCCAGAAAAACATGTTGACTCAATTCGTTCTGCAACTTTTTCTCGCGTCAACATGTTTACGCTTGGTAGGCGTGGCCTTTAATTATTTTTTAAGCACTCGCTGTCAATAGTCAACAGTCAATTTTTATTTATTCAATAGGATACATTGTGATCACTTTAAAACGTCAAACTTAAAACTAGCTACGCCTGTTCCAACCTCCTTACGCCGGCAAAAGAACAGGCAAGAAACGCTCGGCAGGTCATTTTTTTTGATCACATTGACAATTTTATTCTTATTACTAATTGATTGAATTGAAGCAAGTTCACTAAAATTCCAAGCTTTTTTTTTGTCATCTAATGGTCCGATATTTTTTAATTAGCTTAACTAATAAGATTTCTCTTGTTTGGTTGTACACATTGGCTGTGTTAAAAAATTAGGGGTAATAATCCTTACTATCCATACTAATGCGTAGCATAAATGTGAAAGGAACTTTGTCTTTTTATTTGCTGCCTAAACTGCTGAACATTTAATATCTTGCGTCAACTCGTGAACGGGTGCTGCTTGTGGGGTCTGGTCTGCTTTGATTATAATCCCGTAAATCGTTAATATTCATGTTTTCATATCCCAATGTGCATGCCCAACTAAGATAAATCTATATAAAATATCGGACTATTTAGATGACAAAAAGCTTTGGATTGTAGTGAACTTGCTCCAATTCAATCCATTAATATCTAGTAATATGATTGCGCCGAAAAAATTACCTGCCGTGCGTTTCTTGCCTGTTCTTTTACCGGCGTAATGCTGTTAGAACAGGCGTAGCAAGTTTTAAGTTTGAAGTGATAACAAATGTATTTTATTAAATGAAAAATATTTGAGTGTTGAATCAGGGCACTTGCGGTATCTAGTCCAAACTATATCTTCGCCAAAAAGACAGGCTCAAGAGCCTTATTCCCTTTACGGACGCATTGCAGTCCCACGTAGGGCACGTAGTAAGTAAACGTGACTGTACCATGGAGTAGTTAAAACGAACGATAGCTGTAGCAAATCTAAAATTCCGAATTCGGACTTCTTAAATCGAATCGAGAGTTTGATTTTTACGCCCGAATAACCGACTGTGTTGGCGTATTCGTCGCCTGAAAGTGAATTTCCGAATATTCCTGAGCGATTCCTATATCGGTTTGGAGCGTTATGCGAATCGATTCACAATGGTATATTGAGTTGGCGTCTAACCGCGTAGAAAATACGGTGATGTTAGTGATTTTTGATGCGAACATAGTTGAATTTGACGCGCCTTGAAGCTAGCTTTGTGTCACTATTACCCACTGGTACAGCAATAAATGTATAAAACTTTTAAACGTCTTACAGGGTAATTTTTATATCAATACTAATAAATTCGTTATTATATAAGTTTTATAATATGGCGAGATCCTACGGCTTGCCTTTTCACAGACCAGACAGCACGGTGAACGTCGAATACACCCTGCCTGAGGATTTTTGACGTTGTGCGTGCTTGTTTAATCGTTCCTAAGGTTCATTTTCTAACAAATCAAACCGCTCTAGACCAGATGACCTACCGTGGGACCAGGGTGTATGTCCCGGTTTTTACCGTGGGACCAGGGTGTATATCCCGGTTAATTCAAAAGCGTTATATCCCGTGCTAACTTTCAAACGGAAAATATCACACTTTAGAAACTCTACGCTCTTGTTTCAATTAGAAATGTGGTTCTTACTTTTTTTGCCGGAATGCAGAAAGCTTACCGCATTTTTAGAGTGGAATGAAATGCCATGCGATGGTCAGTATTTCATGAAAACTACAACCCGGGGGTGTTTAAATCGATTTTCCAAACCGATAAAAATGAAACTATTTGCTTGTAGATAGATTGCTAGCTTTTGTGTTGAAGTTACAGAGCCTAAAGAGATTTATAAACTATACTTAATATCCAAGCAACTTGCTTCAAGTACCATTAAAAAATATATAAAAAACCTACGTCAGATTTTATTTTTTTTAATTTAATTTTAGGATAATAATGCACTTTTTATGTAATAGAATGACAAAAAAGCAGACGGCGCGCTTAATGGTAAGCGGCCACCGTTGCCTATTGACGTTTGCAACATTGGTTTGGCGTTGTCGACCCTTAAGAACTCTTTTCACACCCATCTTGAAGAACTGCATTTTGTAGCATAGGCGGAAAGACTTGTGGAATTAGAAATAATGGCCGGATTCGACCGGATCCACGGCGTTACTAGTTTCAATTTTTCAATGCGGAATGTTTTCTGTCTCCTGGGAAATTAGGTATAACTCGAGGTCTCAATGCTGTCCCAGCTAACACAGCTTCTTCATTAAGGGCACTAGAAACTCAGAAAAATACACATTTTCATCCGTTTCTCTTATTACGTGATTACTTTTTAGATGCCTCATTCATTCATTGACTAATATTTTTTATTAAGTACCTACGCTGAGTAATTTCGATTTAGTACTACGATTTAGTACTACTACTTTCCATTTTGTACTACTATCTAGGTAACTACATGAACAAGAATTATTGTGACGGAACTGAAAAAAAATGTTGTGCAACCCCGTAGATCGGTGGTTTGAATCCTGCAATGAGCTTGAGCTTTCGGTGAAGGAAAACATCGTGATGAAACCATTGCTTGGTGGTAGGGTTTTTTCTAGTACTCGCCTGGCTAGCTACATTCGCTTAAAACTGAGATTTGAAAATTCGGTGCAACTGAATAATACGTTCGCGAAATTAATCTAACAAATCTAGTAAGAAGTAAATAAAAAAAAAACTGTTTGGACAAGAATGTTTGGCCTGCCTCGGCGACGTCACGTCGTCCGTTTTCAGGTACACCCACTGTGTGATATTAAAAAAAAACTAAAATTAACTCCGATGGCTCAGCGACACTTGAGTGTGTCTTGGCCTCTGAAACGAGAGAGCGCTACTCTTCTCTATCCTGAGGTATTATTTTTAATTGCTACAAGCTATAGTTCACGTTAGTCAGTCAAATCATACTTAATTTAACTACCTTTACTTCATTCATTATAATATTTTAACATAGTCATATCTGCAGCTTATCTAAAGTGACCACTAAGTATTGTTTTAAATTCACTATAGAGACCGAACACTGTGAGAATAAATTATTATCCAGTTTATAATTATTGTGAACCCGAGATTGTCTGCTTTTGACACTTAATTGTCCATTTTAAAGACAAAAGGCCCCTTGTCAGAACGTTTGAGGTCCAAAAACTAATCTGTATATATCTAAGCCCTAAAACTAAATTTATGAAGGGTTCATTTATCACCAGATTTTTTATTTAGTCCTTTTTACATAAAACTTTAGGTTTGACCAGCATATATCTTTTTCTTTATTTTGACCCGTTTTACAATGAAGGGTAGGAATAGAGTTTGACTACGTGCCATTTGCTGTAAAGTGACGATGAGGTTAGAAGTGACAACACACTACGCCTAAACCGGGCTCTTAAAAATGAAGCTTCCTACCCTAATTTCCAACTGCGGACCTACATTGAAGTCACTACCATAGTAAAGAGTAGTTCAGCTTCATACAAATCGGCCGCCGCCGGTTTGAATGTGTGCGAGAGTAGCGGCGCCGTGTACGCACGCACTTTTCACGCACACAATCACAAACGAACGGGGCCGCGGCCACACACTCAGTACGGAACGCGCCGCCTATGCATCACCGCAAGAGTAGGCAATTAACTCGTCGAGCGGCCTTAGCTAACCTACAGTTCTACCTACTACCTACAGTTTTTACTTTATCACTACCCACTAAATGCCGATTACAATAGGTAGCCTATCCACGGGTCCCGCTAGAAGTAGAAATTCGACATTATTCCTATAATATAAGAGGTATAATATATCAAAATTTCTATCTCTAACTGAAATAAACCGTAGATAAATGGATTATTGAAACTGGCCGAACACCATCAAAGCTTCAGAAGCTGCCGAAATTCACCTTAGGCTTAGCTGCAGTTAATATTAAATTGGAAGTCGGTTTAGAAACGCGGTGATTGGTTCCGGCCAAACTATATTGAAATTAACTTACCATTCTAAAATAATAATAAGGGTAGTGTCAACACTCTCCTTAGATTTACCCAGTAAGGGTTGGTACACACTGTGTTAAGTCAAGTCTTAGTGTTTAGTACAGTGTATAAATTATTTCAATAATTTGTCAATAACAAAAAAAAATCACGAGGCCCCGTTTAACACAAACTATACTACACTAAACACTTTACAATTCAGGCATGTTTAGTGCGTTTTTATTCGCAAATGAGGAGTAAAAACGAGATGCAAGAGGGAACTACTCTTAGAAAAAAAATAGAACACGCTACTAAACACAACTTTTTTGATTACTAAAAACTCACCATGCTATCCTACTAATAAACAAGAAAGTTTGTATGTATGGATGGATGGATGGATAGATGGATGTTTGTTACTCTTTCACGCAAAAACTACTTAACGGATCTGAATGAAATTTGGAGTGGACATAGCTTATAACCTATATTAACACATATGCTACTTTTTATCCCGGAAAAAGGTTCCTGCGGGATAACGGAAAGACGCGGGTGAAACCGGGGGGTGCAACTAGTATAGAATAATACACTTAAAGGAAAAGAACTGAACTTATTTTTCACTAAACACTAAATTGACTAACCTACACCAGCCTCAGTTACTGATTTTCAGCCGGAACCCACTTCATGACATCACGGACATGTACAAACAGAGAACAAAAAAAATAAAAATGGAAGTAAAAATATTATCATAATAAATTTATACAAAGTAAGAGAATAAAAGACAAAACAAGAATTTAAATAAGAAACACAGATAACAAAATCAAATAGACACAAAATGAAGGCAAAAAACTGACATTATCTTCCGACGTGACAGCCGCAGTCACACTATTATCTGTGCCTGCCACGTCCACCTTTATTAACATTATCGTTTTAATATGCATATTAAGTTTAGTAAAACATTCTTATTAGACGCTGGCGCCACGCTATACTAGATTAAAAACTCTTTACTGAAATGTTAAAACAATAGATATGTGATTAAAGAGCCAAAGAGATTAGAAGTCTTTTTTAACAAAAATGTACGTCGCTTAACGCAATAATTCTAAAGCGTTATATCCCGTGCTAACATTCAAATGGAAAATATCGCACTTTAGAAACTCTACGCTCTTGTTTCAATTAGAAATGTGGTTCTTACTTTTTTGCCGGAATTCCGAAAGCTTATCGCATTTTTAGAGTAGAATGGAATGTCCTGCGATGTTCATTATTCCATGACAACTACAACTCGGGGGTGTTTAAATCGATTTTCCAAACAGATGAAAATGAAACTATTTACTTGTAGGTATAGATTGATAGATTGCTAGCTTTTGTGTTGAAGTTACTGAGCCTAAAGAGATTTATCATCTAATATCACACGGACGAGTGACGGACGCATTGCATCGCCGCACAAGATTTTAAAAAGTTGAAAATTCTGGGTAGCACTAAACTATAATTAATAGCCGAGCAACTTGCTTCATGTTACATTAAATAATAAAAAAAAAAACCTACGTCAGAAACAATTTTTTTTAAGTTTAATTTTAGGATAATAATGCACTTTTTTTTCTAAAACACTACTATTTTACACCACTAAACACTAAGCAAAGTAGATACCAACCTAAAGGCAAAACAATTGAAACCCCAGCCCAATAGTCGACTAGGGACGCAATATTGCAGGGTTACCACATTGAGGGTTATCGAACGGGATAATTGATGTGTCTGGCACAACTGTTGCTGTGTTGTCCTACCTGAGGTCACGGTAAAGTGGGACACCGTATGTATGTACAGAACTAGTTGCGCCCCGCGGATTCACCCGCGTCTTCCCGTTATCCCGCAGGAACCTTTTTCCTGAATAAAAAGTTGCCTATGCGTTAAGCCAGGATATAAGCTATCTCCATTCCAAATTTCATTTAGATCCGTTCAGTAGTTTTTGCGTGAAAGAGTATCAAACATCCGTCCATCCATCCATCCATCCATACTCACAAACTTTTACGTTTATAATATGAGTAGGATATGATACGATAATTATATACATTCGTGGCAGTAATTGCATGAGAAGAGCCGAAGACCGGGCTATTTATGAGAGCATTAAAAGTTTATTCAATCAATAACCTATATTATTGGCGATAAGAATAAAATTGTCAATGTGATCGCGCCAATAAAACTACCTGCCGGGCGTTTCTTGTCACTTCTTTTGCCGTCGTAAGGTAGGAACAGGCGTTTAATTTTGACGTCATAAAGTATCATACATTTGACTTTGACGTTGACTTACTCAACGCTCATGTTTTCGCTCTTAAATATTGCCGACTAGGCAAATATTTAACGACAAAGATCCTTGTATTTGTTTAAAAGAATATTCTTACTCGTAAACTAATCCAGAATCAGATGCAGACACAATTCCATCGCAATCAATAAACCTACCAAAAGGCAATCTATCTATGAGAGAGGTAGGTGTGACGTCAGCGTCCGCCATTGCAAGGTGACCACAATGACGGATTATCCTCGTCGGTAATTGACATGTCCGACGCAACTGGTCCGTTCCCGTATATTGGCAGTTGATGGACTAAGATTCGTCATTTGAAACGAAATTGGTTTGAGGTTGTGGTATTGAACATTTGATATATATTTATGCCTTAAGCCGCATTTTGTTGTATAGCATACCTACTACTTACGTTAGTGATGAGCGCTATTTATCGAGATATCTAGTGATGTCCAACATATCGATATAATAAGCAAATAGGAGAATTACAAATAAATATGCGAAAAATCAATTGTATATTGACTAATCCTAGCGAGTGACATTTTCATGTTATCAAAAACAAAGAAAACCAAATTTTAACAAAAATGGGCTCAGCAAACGTTTTTGTTCTTTTAAAAATAACAGTGTAGGTTTTTACTAAGGAATTAGAATGTTTATATTTAAATTTATGTCACGGTTTAAATTGTTTAACAAAACAAAGGATTTTCTGCTCTTTAAAACGTAATATTACCTCCGGGAAAGATGCAAAATCATGTTTCTCAACTCAGTCTTCATCAAAATGAGGCATCGTTAAAGATTCCCTGTAAGTAACTCTATCCTGAAAACTCCGCTTTGTTATGTAAAGATTTTAAGAGATAAGCTTAAGCGTTACCTTCTAGTCAGTTAATCAACTACCAAGTATGCAAATATTAAAATGTTTCATATGAAACACAAACTTTTTAAGTCTTGTGTGCAATTTAAGTTGTAAATATTTTTGAAAAATTTCATATTTTTTTGGGTTTATCATTTTTTACTAAGTCTCAGTGTTAAACCGAAATTTGATGTAAAAACATGTGCACATAATTTAGGGCTGCATGTAACAGCTTTAGATTATTAATCATTAGACTACAGTTTATCGTAACAAAGAGCCTACAACATATTTTTCTCAGGCCTAGCAACAAAAAAACAAAATAATTAAAAAAAAAAATCATCATAATGATTAAAAATATTTTTTTTATCAAAATCGGGCAAGCCATTTTGGAGAAGTTCGATAAACAAACACGATAATTATACGAAATTTTTATATGTTACTAGTTGCACCCCACGGTTTCACCCGCGTCTTCCCGTTATTCCGCAGGAACCTTATTTCTGAATAAAAAGTATGTGTGCCTATGTGTTAATCCGGAGGATAAGCTATCTTCATTCCGAACTGCATCAAAATCGGTTTAGTATTTACGGTGATAAGTGGTAACAAACATTCACACACACACTCACACACTTTCGCAATTATAATATTAGTAGGACAAGAAGAGAGATATCAAGTTCGTATTTCCGGAGATACACGAACATTTCAGAGTCGCAGAACTTTGATCGCAACACTTTGTTAAGTAATGCACGTTTAATGCTCTTAACAGTAGTTCACTTGTAACTTAACACAAATAAATTAAACTAAGCCGGACTTGAGAACAAACTGTTTGCATATTCATTCTGTACGCCTGCAAGCACTGACGTAAAGGGTTGTTAAAATTTACTAAAATACTGCCCTGGGATTGCACGGGTAGATAAGGCAGGCCTTGAGTTCATTGAAAAGTATCTTAGAAATAAAATAGCATTTTTAATTATTTTTTTAAGTTAACAACAGATTTAAAAACAAAATTACAAAAAAAAAACAAAAAAAAAACCTAGCAAGAAATTGGTCAATTAATCATTTTGCGAAAATTTGATTTGGGGGTTAGGATAGCAAAATAAGATAATTTCCTTATTTCATGAATTTTTGCATTTTACATCTTACATGTTGCATTGTTGGATAAAACAATAATTTTATTAGTATGTATAAATGAAAAAATTAATTAAAAAAAAAATCTTTTAAGTAATTTTTTATTTTTATTAAATTTAAATTAATGTATAAATTATATTATTATTTCGTAAAATAAATAATATTTGAAACAGGATACAAACAGTGAAAAGGATTGCAAAATAGAATAGTTTTTTTTTCAAGCATGGTTGTTTTTCATCGCTCAAGCTCATTGTAGTATTCGAACCCACGTCCTACGGATCGCAAGCCGACGTCACTACCACTGAGACGTCATCGCTATCGTCAAACAAGTCCGCAGAGGAAGAGTTGCGGCATACGCTTCTCTGCGTCAAAGGGGGTAAAGTAAAATAGTAAAACAGGATTTAGGTTAAAGTAACACCCAGCAGTAACTCACCCGCAGGAACTCTAAGTCCTTGCACTCTAATTACAAACACTAAAGTCCATTATCATTTCGTTCCTCCCCTAACTAAAAGCGAAGTGATTAACTCTTTGAATAAACTTCTGAGTGAATGTTATTCTACGGGTACCTACATTCGGTTTTTAAGACTTCCAAACTAATTAGAGATAAGTCGACTTTAATGGATTTGTTCCGGTTGGAAGTTGTAAGGCGTGGATTCCTAAAAGCATAGTAAAGGAGTAGTAGTTCAGCTTCATATAAATCGGCCGTCGCCGGTTTGAATGTGTGCGTGAGTAGCGGCACCGTGTACGCACGCACTTTTCACGCACACAATCACATAAACGAAAGGAGGCGGCCGGGGCCGCGGCCATGCACTCAGTACGGAACGAGCCGCCTATGCATCACCGCAAGAGTAGGCAATTAACTCGTCGAGCGGCCTTAGCTAACCTACTGTTCTTTATATACTGTGGTAAAAGGCTGGAAAAATTAATTGGAATTACAGGTTTTATAGCTTGGCATTTTTAAACCGACTTCAAAAAAGGAGGAGGTTTCTCAATTCGACCGTATAATATATGCTTTTTCATGTTTGTTCGCGGATAACTTCGTCGTTTATGAACCGATTTTGATCATTATTTTTTTGTGGTATCATGATGAGGAAACCAGGATCTGATAATAGTATTCTAGAAGAAATCGAGGGGAAAGAGAAGTCGGTTATTTTTGTTGCTAAAAATTATAATTCACCCCTAGAGAAGGGGGCCACCCTTATTATCCTTATCTCTCCTGTTTTTTTCATAGCGATAAATTGTAGTCCACGCGAGTTAAACCGCGCAGCTAAAAATCATGATAAATTTAAATTGTTAAACCATTTTAACTTCGTGATTTTGATCTTAAAATGAATTTTCTCGAAGTCTACCTCAGTAGATCCAAAAAGGTATAAATCAAAGGTATAACACCTATTTATTCACACAAAGGCCCATAAATAAGCTTAAAACAACAATACAATGGTGGTGTTATCAACACTCTATCCCTTTTAAATATACAAGACGAATGGCTGGGAGCTACGAAATAAGTCGTAGAAGTTAACTTTCAAAGGCAGCTTCCACAAAATTATCACAGATGGCGCTGGATAACAAACAAATTTTAAAATTATTTTTTCATCACAATCCTCGTAAAGGTGACTTTTACGGCATTACATTTCTTTTTTTCATAATTTTGTTAATTACGCCACGTGTTCTTTTTCATTATAATTAACACACTAGTGTTATAATATGACCATTTTACACCTATTTTTCCATAGCGTCTTTTGGATGGGCAGTGTAACGCCCGAAATCAATAATCGATCCTGATCCGTTATCCGCGGTTTTGGATCGATATGTCATTTTAGTACTAGGGCTTGACATATTACAACTAAAATGACATATTATGACATGACATATCGATCTAAAACCGCGGATAACGGATCAGGATCGATTATTGATTTCGGACGTAGGTGATCTATGATCTATCTATCGAACAATGTTTTTATATTCTTTTGTTTAATGCCTTGTCCTTTCAAACATGCATCCACAAATCTGTCCAACAATGCCCTTTAGAAAACCTCAGCGGTGATACAATAGCGAACAAAAGAGTTGAGCGCGAGCGTGACGAAACCCTAAAGTGATTTACAGCGCTCGCGTGACGCGATTATGTACGCACTTGTGCGGTTCACTGTACTCACTGAAGTTTATCTAGACAGGGTGTTATTTATTTTATGGGTCTAGTGAAAGGGCCGTGAAGAGAAAAATTGATAAACGGGTGATGTTTTATAAGCTGATTGGAGGTTTAAAAAATGTGACCAAATAAAGATCGCACTTTACTTTTTGCTATACAAAAAATAAAATGTCTTTACTTTTTGGTGCAAGTTTTATAATTAAAGAGATACTTTATTGTCAAATATGGGTACACTAGTTGCAACCCGCGGTTTCACCCGCGTCTTCCCGTTATCCCGCAGCAACCTTTTTCCGGGATAAAAAGTAGCCTAAGTGTTAAAGAGTATAAGCTATCTCCATTCCAAATTTCATTCAGATCCGTTTCGTAGTATTTGCGTGAAAGAGTTACAAACATCCATCCATCTTTTCTCGCAAACTCGTATTAATAGGATTAAATACATTTGAAAAATAAAGGTGTTAAATTAGTAATATAGCGTACAAATTTAGCTTGATTTTGCGAGGATGCAAATTTATATGTTTATCAAGCAAAAGTAAAATTTATCATAAAATAATGCTTATTAAATAGAAAAACGTCATTCCTCCAGTCATTAGAATTAATTTAACTAAATTATAAAGGATAACGTGTGATATCATTTACTTAACACTATAATATAAGAAACTAAAAATTATTATGTTTATAGATTAATGTGAATTTTTTTCTATTATAATTACAAAGATTTTTGTGTGAGATACATCCTTATAGTAACGTTAGACAATAACTCACCTAATGTTCAGTGACAATAAAGGTCAAATTGATTGTATTCAATCTAAAATTTTAGGTACATCGTGATTCAACGACCTTAACCAACATTCACGTAATATCCAATTAACCTGTGAATTGATTTCGCCCCGTTTTGTGGTGCCCATTAAAGTTTGCGAGCGCGGCGCTGATATAGCATCGACTGATAGGCAATAACCAATCAATAGCGGGGTATAAGGGTACTCGCCCATTAGGGTACTCGCCCATTAGGTAGCCACGTCGCATCGACCAGACGTGGTGACGTCGACCATGGTTTAAAGATCAATGTTATATTCACTGTCAATTTAATCGCCTACCTTATGCATGTTGAGACACAATAATATAGATGCACCCTGTGTGGTTTCATCTACGATTTTTCTGTGGTCCTGATGTTTTTCTATTTTTCAATTCACCCGGGACAAAAAGTAGGCAATGTAGGTATAAGCTATCTCTATTCCAAATTTCACTCAAATCCGTTAAATCGTATCAGCTGCTTTATTTTTTGAAAAGTACAATCTGGGTCTTTTTAAAGCTATAGTGAACAGGCATATCATGGGCTAACGTGATTCATCCTTGACTACATTGTCACTCACACCATCAGGTGACATATATGATCAAAAGCAGGTTCATCTGTACATCAAAAAATGCGCGAAAGAAGTAACAAACACACTTGCAAACTTTCGCATAATATGTTTTCATAACACATAATAGTGTTCAAATACATAATAGTGTATAATAGGTAATAGAGTTTTTTTTTTTTAAAGTTAATTTAAAAATGCCAGATGACTTGTAGTCAAACGCTACTCTGTAAGAAATGAAAGAAAAAAACAGTTTTTCACTATCGTGGTGGTCTCGCCCAGACTACCTAATGCGCGTGTAGCCTAAGTTAATTAATCTGCTGCTATGGCAATAACCAGACGAAGAATTTGTTTCAGCTGCTCTTATTTACACTAGGCTTGTTGAAGACAAACTACCGCCTGGTGTGTCATTATGTTTTCACCTCACAAGCTCGGAAAGAGTCTGTCTATCATTCGGAATCTTAGTGCAAAAGCGCATTTTGCGTGCTAGCGTGGAAAGTATTTTTAAACTTCGAAACTTTCTATTCAATAATTTTCCATACCGCCAGTGCACGTAATGCAACAATACTTAGTTCATGTCAGTGTGCCAACCTTTTTTTGGAATAATGGCACTGGCCAGCACGACTATTGCATGAACTTGCTTTATGTGTTTTTTATTACATCTAGAATTTTCCTCGCTGTAGTGAGGTGAAAAGTTGCGTGTTTCGCTCGGCTGCAAAGTTATTCTGCGTCTCGTACCTTTGAAACCCTTGCTACGCTCAGGATTCTAGAACCCTTTGCCTGCTCAGATTTCAATACAAGTACCTACTCGCGCCAAAATACAACTTTACTGCCTTGCATAACAAATAACTATTTTTTAATGACTATAACATTGTTTGAGTTCAATGATATCTAATGGGTTAGAGCTGGTAAATACTTTTCTAAACATAGTCCATATGGTATAAAAGTAGATAATATGTGAAGTTCAGAGGGTCTTAAATTAATTAAACGAGCTAACTGACGCCATTGCTGTGCCTACATTTCAGTCCCGTGAGCATAATTAATGGTTAAACGAACTTACCTTAAGTGATGTTCGACCATAATTATACTAGACGTTGCATTCGAAGATATTTATTCACTTGGTAGTAATCCTATTTATTGCACAAGGCGTCGCACATAATTTTTAGAGCTGTAAAAATAAAAATCAAATCACAAAAATATAAAATTCACTGTTTCTGAACGATACCTTCCATGTCATAGGCAGTGCTGTCATCTCCGTCATACTTCATTCTTTCAGAGACACTTATCTCGTTTGTTAGTTGTATGGGCTTTAGTAGCTGGGTTCGGGTGGGACTATAAATATCTTCGAATGCAACGTCTAGTATAATTATGGTCGAACATCACTTAAGGTAAGTTCGTTTAACCATTAATTACACTTCGACGTTGCATTCTCGATATTTATTCACTTGGTAGATGTTTAGCGCTTTCACACAAACGAGATAGGCAGGCAGGATTCTAGATAGAAAAATAAAAAGATACATTAACACATATAAACGAAAAAAGTGGAGTGATTATCCACATCATTATGAACCTTACGTTCAACCTAAAACCAATAAATCAATTGATAATGTAAGCCCAATTACCGTTATTAGCATTATTGCTTGAAGATATTATGAATTACCTTTGTGAATGCAATACTAATAAGCTTCCTGACCATCCTGTTGTTCATTTTATAACATGGACAGAACTCCTTATAACTAGCCGAGGTAGGAGTGTAGCGGCTACTATGTGCTGCAAATACCAGTATTTGCACCAAACTATAAATGTAAGTATGTCTAATGTATATGTGACTTGTGGTAGGAGCAATGGATTATCTCTTAGATGTATGAATTAATTTCTTTGATGGAGGTAGCTCTTAGGTGCCATGACATCTATCTAAACTGATAATACTTTCGTTTCGTGAGGTAAAAAAGTATAACTAGATTAGGCACCAAAGTATTTTATTTGTAGGTGAAATCAGTAATTAGTCTTTATTTCTAGTAAGTGCTTCTAGCCAAATATTAATTTCCATTCGTGCGACTTACTTTAATTTCGCACTCATTGTATAGTTGACAACGCGAGGAAAGACACAAATTTTTTGGATATGGAATCAAAAGCTTTACTCTCGTTTGGATAAAATTACTACAAGTGATTGAGTACTAGGATCTCATGTAGATACGTATTTTGAATAGCAAAGTTTAATTCCGTAAACTTCTTTTGTGAATCCTATAATTTGGTCATCTAAATAACACATTTACCTGATATTAAAACAGAAGCCGAACGGCGAGTCTGTACCTGAATGATATTCAGAGACGAGAATTTGAATCCTATTTGAGAAAATAGGAAAAATTATGTAATACTTTGAATTATTATTATTATCCTATATGGGTTTATTCTCGGGTCTTTGCCCGGACCTTTATTAGGCATTGGCGGAGCCGTAGCCAAAGCTAAGACGCCACGCTAAGGGTGAAGTGTACTATTAACACAATGCTAAAAAGTTATCGGAGTTCTTATTGAAATTATTGATATCCAATTATTATTATTTCTGAAATTATTATTATTATTTTTTTTTTAGTCTAAGTTTAAATTATAATTAATTTTGATACCCCTTGGAAATATAACTATGTTTGGTTGATAATACCTTCGAAACCAGGATATAATGCTACCAGAGAGGGTGAAATGGATCAATCTTCTTTGGAAAAATAAAAATAATAAGAGTAACTAAAGGCCTTCTTAGGCCTATTAGCTGACCATGACTCCCGTGCAGTGGCTTGATCAAAATAATATTTCTTAAAAATACAGATAAACTAGAATAGAAGGAAGACGTAAAATAAATGAGTTTCCCAATCCAATGAATGCATTGACCATAGGGTCCATAAGGTCAGGCTATGCCAAAGGATCTCTTATCCGTAATAATATGTATATATCACCTAAAACGTAAATGTGAAAAAATGTGAGACAAGTTCAACATTGTGATGGTATGTTTGGTTGTTAACTTCACATACAAAACAATTGTGGTCTAAATGGGTGCCCAGTTCTGTGAATGAATCTGAAATTTAATGAATTATAAGAAAGTACATAACATGCATAAGTAAATATAATCATCTGCTTAGTTTTTTTTTTTTTTTTTATATTATATGCTTCGCACAAATATTCTTGTACATAAACATCAATTTAGGGACTCCAAAAAACAGTTCGTGATTATGATCACGATAGATCACAGGCACCTGGAGCCAGGTCCCATTCAATGTTTTGGTCCTTTATTAGTTAATATATATTATTTTGTACGTATATTAAGCTATCTTTGCTTAAGCTAGTGCCAGATATCTCTGAGAGTATATAAGATATCTTCATTAATGCAGACAATAGCGGTCACTCTGCCCATGTTTATTCTGTTAATCCTTAGCAAAGCAATGAAGGCCAATGTAAGCTGATTTCAATTCTAATAATAAAGTATGCTAGTTTTGATTGTGTGATACCAAAAAAAAAACTCACGTTACAAAAAAACACCCCGCCCAATAAGGGAGGCACCTATGAAGATTTCTAGAAGGTACTTACCACTGAGTTAAAACAATATTTTTCCCAAGACGACTCTGACTTAGAGTTTGATACATTTCTCATATAAATCATTCGTGATGTTATGCAGTTTGTAATTTTTCTTTCTATACAAAGGAAACTGCAGGGTAGGCTGAGAAAAGTAACCTAAGGTATTAACAAAGGTAAAAAAGGTAAAAAGGCCCTGATTGTCAATCTGCTTAATCTGGAAAAATATTTTGTTTCGTCAGGTATTTTTAAGTTTCTTTTTGTAAACTTTAAACACATAATGACTATTCTGTAAATCTACATATTTCAATGCCGAAATGTGTTTGTTTTTTGTTCCAAATCAAAATACATCTTCGCTTGTTTTAACACAAATCTTAACCTTTTGAGAAAGTTTAATGAACCCTCCAAGCAAATTTTAAATTATGGTCATTAATGTGTAGTAAGACATCAAAATAACACACAAGTAACAACAGATCTCGGTTTCTAAGATAATTACCAACTGGTAGAGAAGCCAATGACAAACCAAAGGAAGTCATTGAAAATCGTAGGTTATCTTGAAGTTTTAAATTATGGGTAGGAACTTAAAATTACGGTTCCTTGATGTGGACATAATGTATATAAAAAACCTTACTTGGTAAATATTATCTGTGTGAATATCTTCCATTTTAAAGTCTTCAGTTGTTATTGTCCTTCATATTCAAAATGAACCTGATGTCTAGAGATGTAGGTAGAACGCCAGCCTTGCTAAACTTTGAATGAAGGCCAGAGCTTTCTCAAATTTTTTCTTTGTAAGAAGTTTAGTTTTTAGCATTTATTTCAATTTTCTATCCAACTGTATATATTTCGTTGCTTTGTTGTTATATAATAAAAGACAAGTGTTTTGTGTTCTTGTTTTTTGTTTATGATTTATGTCCCACAGATATACGTCTAGAAAATGACTGGCTTGTTTTAGCCTTTATAAGGGGTTTATCCCGACGCTTTAAGATCGTGTATAAGACTGCAGAAAATTCTAAGTTGAACCTTGGTGCCCTCCGTAAGCTAGGTCTTCAGGTATTAGGGTTTCCTTTATCGTGGTTTCTTCTGCCTTTACCATTTACACTAGGATTCTACCCAAACGTTTAGATACCTTATCATAAATCGCCCACCAAATAGTTCATCTTTCCGTACTGGATCTATGAATGCATTTTGGCTATAAAAACTCTGGTGCGGTAGACATGGCTTTTCGCTTGAGCTCGGACATGCTAGCTGCATCTGCAGTATCTGTACCTAGACCTGTCGGAATGAATGTACGGGATCTAACCCGGTTATCATCATCAGAAGACCATTGTCGCGGGTCTGGTGTCGGTGACCTTGGATGATTATGGTCGAGCTTTGCCTAGTCAAGAAGATCCAGCGCCATATCAGGTTTTGTACGTATTCACGCTTCACCTATAGACTATTTGATTCAACCAGCTGCATGTGCAGTATTGAAGGTTTTAAAGTCATTGTCCATACTCACGTTACGCCTCTTGGCTGTATGATTCAACAAGCTGCGTGTGCAGTATTGAAGGTTTTAAAGTCATTGTCCGTACTCACGTTACGCCTCTTGGCTGTATGATTCAACAAGCTGCGTGTGCAGTATTGAAGGTTTTTAAAGTTATTGTACGCACTCGCGTTACTCCTTTAGACTGTATGATTCAATAAACTGCGTGTGCAGTATTGAAGGTTTTTAAAGTCATTGTACGCACTCGCGTTACTCCTCTAGACTGTATGATTCCATAAACTGCATGTGCAGTATTGAAGGTTTTTAAAGTCATGGTACGCACTCACGTTACGCCTCCAGACTGTATGATTTAAAGTCATGGTACGCACTCACGTTGCGTCTCTAGACTATATGATTTAAAGTCATTGTACGCAATCACGTTACGCCTCTAGACTGTATGTCATGGTATGCACTCATGGTACGCACTCACGTTACGTCCTATGACTGTATGATTTAAAGTCATGATACGCACTCATGGTACGCACTCACGTTACATCCTATGACTGTATGATTTAAAGTCATGGTACGCACTCATGGTACGACTCTAGACTATATGATTCAGCAAGCAGCGTGTGCAGTGTTGAAGGTTACAATACGCCATCGGAGTAACTCATTATCAGCCGAGCATCATGCAAGAAAAAAGAATGGAAAAAATCATGAATTATGTGGGTAGTTAGAAAAGAAAAACTACGCAAAAATCATGAGGAAAAAATATCAGTTATTTTCCAAAGTATGCGCCTTTTCCCTAAAAAGGAAGGGACAAAGGCAAATTTACAGATAAAACTAACACACAGTTAATGACCACGAACTAACCTTGATCGTCCGAACTAGTTGGCGAGTTTCGTATCTTGCGTTCCCAACATGTTATTATTCGTCATTATTTGGACTTATGACGATCTTTTCTCCATAACACTGCTTTCAACTAACTTTTTCACAAAATTTCCAATAAAATAACGAATTTAATCGATAAGTCGAAGCTGCGACGCCCGCACATAAAAAAGGAATGAAGTATGACGGAGATGACAGCACTGCCTATGACATGGAAGGTATCGTTCAGAAACAGTGAATTTTATATTTTTGTGATTTGATTTTTATTTTTACAGCTCTAAAAATTATGTGCGACGCCTTGTGCAATAAATAGGATTACTACCAAGTGAATAAATATCGAGAATGCAACGTCGAAGTGTAATAAACTTTTTGGGAACTATATTTTGTAAATTCCATATTAACAAGGGTTTTCTATGTTTTAGAGACCGGTCGAGAGTCGGGTTGAATAATTATGAAACCTTATGTTTCAACGTGTTTCAACTACAGTAGCACCCGCTTAATGTAATAAATTTTAAAACTGTGTTCCAGTTGAACAGCAATAAACAAGCGATTACAGGACATAAAGAGATTTACCAATCGATTTCTCAGAAAAAAATAATAATTACAACTAACAATATAAGCATAAATCCAACCTCCTTAAAAAAATAGGCAAAAAAAGCCCAGCAGTTTTTTTATGTGCAATCACTATTATTAAATACAAAAAATAATAATTATCAAATCGGTTCAATCGTTCGCTAGTGATGCGCTTACCAACAAATTGTACACAAAATCAGTTTAAAATGACGTGTACAATATAAAAATTATTGCATTAAAATGTTTGAACAAACAATTTAACATTTCTAAACATTGTTTGTAACTTTATGTGACAAAATGAATAACACTTTGGTAACTTTGTACTGTCAACTTCGGCTAATAATCTTAACAAATTTGAACCTTATGTCAACGTGTTTTGGTTCAATGTAAGCCAGGCTTACTATGAAGATAGTGTAAGTTAATTTGTCTTCTGTAAAACTTTCGTAAAAGTTTCCCTTTTCCCCAAAGTATTTTAGGCTTTCTCGGCTGATGTTTATATACGAACTGGGATGGTAACATAAAAAAAAACTTTGAAGTTGACAGTTTTTTGTAACAATATTATCTGTGGTGAAGTGAAGTTAACTTTTTCTTTTATGTCACTGCTAGCTATGGAGTATAAAGACTCAATACTGCCCTATTTTATATAAACATGCACTGCTAATGATCGATCATTGAACGTCATTTGAATAATCTGTAACTGATTCAATCGATTATGTAGCCAATAAATTTCAGTATAATAAGTAAATTAGGAAAACAAAATCCAAAAGGGCTCCTTTCGCAGTTGAGTAAAAAATCACTGAATTCAAAGCGATTTTCATTCCCTTCAGGGCACAAAAAAAAACCTGTTTAACACATTATAGCCTATACAACCGCGCCACGTACCGGCTATAAATGACTTCGCATATTTGGACATTCCGCTACGTTTTTTTGTACAAATACAATAAACGCCCCCCTGAACGTTTGACGTCAACACTTTTGTAACCAGAAATATTTCGACAATGTTTAGGGGGGTACTGTGAAAGCTTGGGTACAGTCAGCGACAAACCAGCTGCACATCAGTAATCCTACTAATATTATAAATGCGAAAGTTGTGTGTGTGAATGTTTTTTTTTTACTAAACCGATTTTGATAAAATTTGGAATGAGGCTAGCTTATACCCTAAATTAATACATAGGCTTTTTATCCCGGAAAAAGGTTCCTACGGCATAACGGAAAGACGCGGATGATACCGCGGGGTTCAACTGGTATCTTATAAAGCGTGTAGATAGCTTGTAAGCGCTCCCACACTATTATCATCCTATTACGTTCCCACTGCTAAAACTCAGGCCTTCCCGCAGAGAGAGAGTGTAGCCGTAACCTACCACGCTGTCCCAGTGCGGGTTGGGAGATGTCACAGGCGCTGATATTGGACATGCCGGTTTATCACGATGTTTTCCTTCACCGTTTTGAGCGATGGCAAATCCATACATAACTTATGAAGTCATAGGCGGGGCCGCACTTTTTAAATATTTTTTACTCTACTGTGGTGTATCAAAAAGGATGGTTATGATTTAATATCCTATTAATAATAAATCTTTATTTCAGACACAAGAATCCATAAACCAAAAAACTTTGCCTATATAGTGATCTATTAATATTAAAATGTTATCGCTAAAAATTGCTTTGTCCCCACAAAATTTTGTTGCTAAAACACTCGCTGTACTAAAGCGATAGTTAGCCCGCAAACTTTTCACAGACTTTCGCAGTAGGCGCGGTGTGTTCGTCGCGACAATGCCTGAAATTCGATTCAAATGTAAATCGCGTTGAATTTTCATGCAAATTTTCACTCTGTCCCGCATGGGGGTTTTAAAATAGGCCCTTTTTAAATATTGAGATGTCTCTTATGGTGATGGGGTGGGATTTTTTGAACCCCTAAACACAGAGGCATAGGTTACATTCATATTGTAATTAAATTCAAATACCCTCAATGCAGTAGTAATCTAAGGTAGTAAATGTTTGTGATCTGATTCCTGTCATTTTGTGTTCAAAATGAAATGTCAATGTCACTGTCTTATCTCGTTAGCACTTAGCACCATCTACACACATGGTTTTGTTTTTGTTTTGTTATGGCGTCACACGATTAGTGTATTTGCCAGTGTCAAGTATAAAATATTTCAAACTCGGAGAGTTGAATCAAGTTTAAATGATGATGATGATGACGATGAGATGATGGGATGAGGATAGTGTTTAAGTAAAGTAGTGGAGCTTTACTTAAACTTTACACGGACTTTTTTGGAGCAACTAGAAAAGTCACTTGCACAACTTGATTTCAATTTCCCACACTCGTACACATTAAGAACACATAATGGTTAATAATCCACCAATATTACACATTATAACTCGAAGAAACACAAGTTTTGGAAATAAAAACAAAATTTTCACGTTGACAACTCAATTGCCGCCAAAAAAGTCTACACACATGGTTGTAATAAATTCTAATTGTATTACAATTTGTACATAATCAACTGATTTATTTTTAAACCTGCTGATAAATGTTATTCAGAATTTCTGTTTATTGACTGTTGTCAAATCATGTACATGACATAATAAGTGTTTACCATCACTTCGTCTTTAACGAATCTAATGTAGGTACACAGACGGCGTTTCGTTTTTCTTTACATCTTCAGTGAGACATCTTTCATTCTAATTTAATCCAAATTCGTGATTCGCAATTTGTTGACATAACCGTACGTCGCGTTTGACGCAAAAGTATTTTTTACGATTTGTGAAAATGAGAGCGTGTGAGCTCATCCGTATTTTTTGCATCACAGAGGGTAGATTTTTTTTTAGATAGGCAAGCATTTGACCCCAGTATCCCCTGATGGTAAGTGATGACAAGGTCAAAGATGTAGCATGCTTGCTTGGAAAATACCTTTTCACTCCTGACTTGAAGGCTCCCAAATTATAAGTAAGTACTTATCGGGAAACAGTGCAGCAGTGAAACGTTTTGTGCGGATTGGGATAATTTCAACCATGAGTTTTTTCAATTTAGTATATTTTTTGTACTATGTTTTTAAAATATACCAAAATTGAACATCTTATTAGCTAGCCAGGAGCCAGGCGATTACTCAAACATACCTTACCTCCAAGCTTTTTTTGATGTGAATACGGCTTTAAATTTGCTTCCATAGTGGGTGGCAGTTCAGAAATCGATGATAACAAAATCAGGGGATACAATATGTTGCTGCAGCTACATTTCTATTATCTACATCTAAAATTTAATTACACCACTCGATAGCTAATGGATCAAAGAATCGGTTACGCTGAGTGAAGACTTTGAAATATCGTTTGCAGTGGAGGGGGGAACGCCATTTTGAGGTTGTTTCACTGCGTCATATAATGCATAATGTATACATATATGTCGGAAACGGGTTCAAGATTTAAAATGGATTTGACGTAATCGGGACGCCAGCGCCACCTGGTGGCGTTCGACAGCGTCTTGATGGCAGTACTCGACAAGAGGAACTACACAGTTTGCTTGCGGCGGTCAAGGAATCATCTAGAAACTGTCTCGCGTTCCGTATTACCTTGTGATTGTGGAATACTCTGGATGTATCTACATTATTGATTCGTCGATACAGTTTCAGTTTAATTTGTAATGGCCTTCTATTATTGCAACCAATACCTCCTTCATAATGCCTACGAGAAATCTGCAAACTATGGCAGATGGTAACGGAGAAAGTCCAATAGTAAGGAAGACAATACACCGGATTCGAGATATATAATACGCTCAAGGAAAATATTAGTCGTAATGTACACGTATTTACATCATCACGTCACTTCCACTGAGCTGTCCTCATTGCAAAGCTATACTATATATTAATATACATTCTTATCAGGAACCAAGCAACACCTGTAATTAATGACACCCACTATTGTACGTTTCAAAGATGCAAGTCACGCGCGTTATTACGCTTTCAACCCCTATTTGTGCGCTGTAAATCTTAGGGGTTGTGTTTTGAAATACCACCACGAAGACGGTTCTGACATAATAATATCTCCTTCAAAGTAGGTGTTCGTAGTAAATGATAACCGATGGTACCTATGTTATTAATGCGAAAATTGTTAAGTGTCTCTGAAAGTGACCTACTGGGTTGTCTGGTCTGGAGCGTCTTATTTGTTGTAAAATGAACCTTAGGAACGACCAAACGTCAGAAAGCCATAGACAGGGTGTATTCGACGTTCGCCATACTGTCAGGTCTGTGAAAAGGCAAGCCGTGGGCCCCTGCCATTACTTAATTAATATTTATCGAATAGGTAGGTATAAGTTTGTGTTTAGCCGAGCCGATCGGTAGCCGAGTTGGTAGTGACCCTGCCTACGAAGCTAGTGGTCCCGAGTTCGAATCCCGGTAACGGCAAATATACGTGTGAGTACGAATATTTGTTCCTGAGTCTTGTATATAGAATTTATTTCTCTATAGCTGTTCCCCGCGGTTTTACCCGCGTGGGCTACAGCTTTATGCATGCAAGGTCTCAGCCAGATCGGTTTAAAATTGACTAAGTTTCATATAAACTTTCATCCCCCATCCATTTTACCCTCTTGGGGATAGAATTAATCAAAATCCTTTCTTAGCGGATGCTTACGTCATAACATCTACCTGCATGCCAAATATCAGCTCGATCCGTCCAGTGGTTTGGGCTGTGCGTTCATAGTTCATTATGACAGTCAGTCAGTCACCTTTGAGAAATATATATTTAAGATTTATGTATGTATACCGTTGTCTAGTACCCATAACACAAGTTTCGAGCCATTTGCGGTAACTCAATTTGTGTGCAATGGTTCCCGCTATTTATTTATTTAGTTTGTGATAGAATGATTCAACCATAACTGAACTCGAACGTTTCATCAAGTACAAAAGCGTTTAGTAAGTGGTACCGCAAGGTGCGCCAGCTTGCCAGCCCACTAACGGCCCACACATCTAGTTATTTCGCATTCGCACGCCCGCCGGTTTGAATGTGCCCACTTGCGATGTGATAAGTGCCCTTGGAACGCGCGCCGGTTATACCGTAGCACTTGTATTTACAGTTGAAGGGAGACAGTGGGTTAAGTACAACGCCTTTGTAGGATTGGTATAGTGATGTCTTTCGAGATACTGGCAGCAGCAAAAAAAAAACCGGCCAAGTGCCAGTTGGAATCGCGCACCGAGGTTGCATTTGAAACGAGGAAATTCGCCGAAGAACCAAAGTTGAAGTGGCAATGGGCAGGCCACATCGCTCGAAGAACCGATAACTGTTAGGTAAGAAAGGTTCTCGAGTGGCGAGCACGAACCGGAAGACGCTCTGTGGGTAGACCTCTCACTAGGTGGACCGACGACATTGTAAGAGTCGCAGGGGTCTACGTTCAGCAGTGGACTCCTGCTGGCTGATGATGACGATGACCGTGGTTTCCGTAAAAACTTCTTTATTTGTTATTAAACTACATATTTACGGTTTCCAGACTCATTCCTTTACATGTGCTGTAAGACCTTGGATCATGTCAAATTTCATGACTCTAGATTAACGAGAAGTACCTTTGAGAGTAGTGGAGTTTTGATTCCCTTTATTTTGTAATAGTGTGGCAATCAAGCAGACGGCCCGCCTGATGGAAAGCGTTCAGCGTCGCCATTTGGACATTTGCAACACCAGGGGAGTTGCTGATGTGTGGCCGACCTAAACTAAACTCTTGCAAAATCGCAAAATATGCGACATAAACGACCTGCAACATGACAGTTGATCTTACGGCCAACCTAGTTACGCCATGATTAAAAACAAAGACACAAAACTTTGTTCTCGCATCACTTCATCTTCTGCCAATGTTGCCACTGTGCCCAACCAAGTATGAAGAGAAGTTTGAACATGGGAACGATTTCAGAGATATTGTGAATAATGATTCGTTGGACGCGCTCTTTGTTGATTTTTTATCATTTGTTGGTAACATTACATCGTACCCTATTAGTATCGAACTTAAAAGGTACCTTTTATGAATAGAGAAGGGATTTCTTCAGTAGAATCAGTATGTGGATATGTTATACTAATTGGGTAGGTAACTTTTATTGGATTTGGTTGTCATGTAACGTTATTATTTTTGAAAGGGTACAGATTTGTGTAGATAATATAATGTTTAGCAATCGTAATAGGGATTTACAATAAACTTGAGCTTTCCGTGAAAGAAAACATTGTAGTAAAACTATAGATAGAGAGAAATACTTTACTTCGGAAAATTGTACACAATAACAAGAGAAAGACACAAAACAAACAAAACAAACAAACAAAACAACACACAAAAACAGTAATATTACACGTAAGCCATTAATATTATGTGATGGTGCGAACACTGCTGCTGTGTTTAACTTAGTGGTAGGGCGTTTTCTAGTGCTCGCCTAGCTAGCTACCTTTTGGTTAAGAATCTATACCGCATATCACCTATCAGTGTATTTTATAATCCATCGCCAAACAGCTATTAGTGTTTTCCTTTTCAACAGGTTCTTAATCATGAGGATGTTATCTAGGGTAGGTGAGCACACTTAATAATGCCGATCACCGAGTTAAGGTGTCATCTAAATGTTTTTCTTCACCAAGAGCAAAAGTTAATTGCAAGATTTGAACCCTATGACTTACGGATCGCAAGCTGACTTCACTAAGATCAAATTTACTTTTTTTTTCATATATCTCTAAGCATAGCTCTTGTCGGTAGAATGCTCTACCGATCTTGTTAGGTTTTTAGCCATCTATTTTTTTATTTGGTCTACGTTCGTTGTTCTTGGTCTACCAAATGTAATTCAAAACGTGGGTTTGAAATAAACATGTCACCATAAACAACTTGTTCGGTTAAATCGCGACAAGCTTGTTTTCCGTTATTTATGTACGTTGAAACATTTATTAGTAAATTGTTTACAACGTTCAAAATAGGTCATGATGTTGCGTACATGGATATACGATTTGTTGCCATGTAGCGGAAAATAGAAGCATTACCGTGGCTAAAGCTGAACGCATATCTGTCAGCCGTACACGCCGTACTCACAAAGCGTGCTGCATTCCTGAATTTGGCTTTAAAATCTTATGCAGTCTCGCACACTTATATGCAGCTGTCCGCGCCGCATGCACGTTAAATGCAGAATGTAGGTAGGATGCGCGTGGTGCTGACAAGTGTGCGATCATATTTGAGAGTATGTAATGTTTGTCAGGTGTGTAAAGTATATCCCATTGTTTCTATTGCGCCATAAAAAACCGCTAGACCCGAAAGAAATAGTGTCTCTAAGGGTCGGTAATTGGTTGAGAATTACCATTCCAAAATAGGACAGTTAGGGTTTTCTTTTTATTAAATGTTTGTTTTTATACAGTTTTCATCGGATTTGGTCAGCAATCAATAGAAACTCATAAGTAATAGAATAGTGGGGTACACTGCTTGTCGTCATGTCAATAAGATTGTCTAATGGAAGGAAACAAAAGGCGTTGATGGACTAGATGACCTATGTTCATGACTTGACTTCTACCAGCTTATGATGATGATAATATAATGATTGATGATATTATAGTAAGTGTAGTGTGTGTAGTGTATGTGTGTAGTAGTGTGTGTGTGTGTGTAGTGTGTGTGTGTGTGTGTGTAGTAAGTGTACGTATGTAAATAAGATGATTACATTTTCGATATTTTATGTTCTTCTCTATAGACAAGGACAAATATATATTACTAGCTGTGCCCCGCGGTTTCACCCGCGTCTTCCCGTTATCCCGCAGGAAACATTTTTCGGGATAAAAAGTAGCCTATGTGTTAATCAAGGGTATAAGCTATCTCCATACCAAATTTTACCCAAATCCGTTTAGCAGTTTTTGCGTGAAAGAGCAACAAACATACATACACACAAACTCTCGCGTTTATAATATTAGTAGGATAAGATTTTGAGTTACAAACCATGTTGAGACAGTAATTACTATATGAAAAATCGACTGTTATTAATTTTGTGTATAGTTCTTAACTAACTCCGATGGTTCAGCGACCCAAAGTGTGTCTTGGCCTCCGAAACGAGAGAGCGCCACTCTTCTCTATCTTGAGCTATTTCAGCCCAGTTGAGAGTCTGGAGCTCGCGCAGGTCTGCATCCACCGCGTCCTTCCAGCGGTATCTAGGGCGTCCGAACTGGCCTACGGCCTATCAATAATTCTTGTATTTTATATTTTAACAAGCTAATAAAAGTGTTTTAAAAATAGTCTCACATGAAACAATTTTTTTAAATATTTTTTTTATCACATTTTACATTAACGTTATAATTATTCGATACTTTAAATTTAAACTTTCAAAGCAAGTGTCCCGTGCATATTACAATTACCACAATTTGATCCACTTCAGAGCCAATTAGCTCATTATTAACCCCATTGATTGAACTCAACTGGCTATTATTAGGCTTATTGATATCCAATAATGATGGTACTTAAATTTAATAGCTCATTTTAGTTATAGCTATTTGAATTCAGTGATAATTTCTGATTAAAGATAACAATATGGATTAATTTTACAGGATTGTCATTTTTATCGAATGAAAATTAAGAGCCATTTGTTTTATTGCGTATTGGGAAGTTTTCATTTCAATTTGAAATGCACTTTTTTTTTTTACTAATTACAGGGTAGCGTTTGACCACAAGTCACCTGATGTTAAGTGACGATGTGGTCGAAGGTGGCGCCACGCTACACCTGGACTGAGAACTGGCTCTCAAGTGAGGCTGCCGGAACACACCGATAGGTGCTTGGCGACAGATTCTTAACAAGAGGGTGGTAGCTAGCCAGGCGAGTACTAGAAAATACTCTACCACCAAGCTTATTTTTATAGCGATGTTGGTCTTTTTATTAAAAATCAGTTATGTGCGAATTAAAGTCGCATTGTGAGAGTGTTATATTACACGGTAAAAAGACTGAAGATTTTCGTTTCTATTTTTCTGTAAGGTTTTGGTGTGTAGTTTGAGTCTAGACTTTTCAAATAATTAATCAATGTAAGCTCTGTACAACTTTGATGTTTAGGAAATCTATATTTATATAAATGTCCCATAAACTCCATAATCGTAATAAATGTTATTTTATATTTATAAAAATCAATTAAAATCTTCAAAACATAGTACATCAGACAAAAGCAAACTTTATGAGTTAAAAATGAATATCCGAGTGTTTTTCGATATTAGAACAGAAACTCAAAAAATCATTTTATTTTTTGTAGACCTCTTATCCTATCTTATCCTACTAATGTTCTAAATGCGAAAGTTTGTGTGTGTGTATGAATGTTTGTTACCACGTATCACCGTAAACATTGAACCGATTTCGATGAAATGTGGAATGGAGATAGCTTATACCCGGGATTAATATATAGGCTTTTTATCCCGGAAAAAAGTTCCTGCGGGATAACGGGAAAACGCGGGTGAAACCGCGGGGCGGAACTAGTATGTTATACACTTAACATTCGCTAACTTGTTCCCCCTTTCTGAACTGTTGTCATTTATTTAGACACAGTAACTCATTCATCCAAAATTGTATCGTTCCAACTTCCTTATCTCTCTAAACAACTCGCTGATGTATAGTATGGTAACTATGAGAAATGCTCCCCATCCCAAAAAGAACCCGCTCAATTGTGAGGCTCACTTTTTCCTCATAACACAAAATGAGCCCCATTTATCCAATGTTGCGTCGACAACTGAGCCAATAGACGTCCTATCGTGTATAAAGAAGATTTAAATTTGTGTTAATATTGTATTAATTGCATTGTGATGCACTAAATTCAATTTTATTAAACTTTATTGCATTTTTTTAGTGTTTTATACCGCTAAAGGAATAACGAAACATTTATAGGATCACTGTTTTGTCTGTCTGTATGTCTGCATGCCTGTCTGTCAAGACCTTCTTTGTTTTTATTTTTTAATTCATTGTACAGTCAACGACAAAAGTCGCTAAACAATCACACAAAATCAGGTGTGTTATGTTGTGGTCAAAATGATACCATATAAAATGTAAAAGAAATAATAATAATTACTTGATTTGAAACACATTTGGAAAATCGAGAACGATCAGCTACTTAAGTCGCTGAGTGTACCTGTTGCAAAATATATTTCATTTGACTAAATTGTGTTCATTTTATTTCATTATTTTGTATGATATTACATTGCATTGGGTTTTATTGTTTTGTACTGCACTGTTTTGTATTTGTGTCTGATGTGTAATCTAACTTTATTTTTATCATCATATATATTTAATTTTTCATGTAAGTACTTGTAAATTTCATAAACATAAAAATTTCATAATGTACTCTTTTAAATCAGGTTTCTCGACGCCTTTAGAACAAAGAACCACGCAACAAATTGACTTAGCTCTAATACTTTCCCGCATTAGCGTGTTGTGCCCTCTATTTGAGGGATCGTTGGATATACCAACAAAATGCTCGAAACTTTTGCTAGGCATTTTTTGCGAGGTTAAACTCGTGTTGTAAATGATGGTTTTGGAGCATGAATAAATTAGATGCTGCATTCAAAATTGCCTAAGGCGTGAGTTTGTCCACGTTTTAGGGTGTTTTTATTGATATTGTTGAAGGGACTGCGAAGGGAAGATATAAGGTAACAGGGAACGCTAAAATTAAATGCTGTTGGGAATGACCCTAGATAAAATTAAAGATTAGTGGACTGTATACAAAGGTTTTTTTTAATATGACTTTATCAAACTTTACTAAAATATGTACGGATAATTAGGTTAAATATTATGTCTACGGCGCGGCGCCGCAGTCGCAATATGAATGCGTGTCCGTCTGCCGCCGCGCTGGATCGCGTGGGGGACGGCGCGGGGAAGCGCGGGGGTCGCGCACCGGCTCTGCGCCCCGCACCCTGCAGTAGCGGGGTATGTCGAAGCTGGCGCTTAGACAATGCTAAACGAAATTTGTGTTTAGGTTCTGACTTTAAGAGAAGGGAGAGAGAGAGAGAGAGAGAGAGAGAGAGAGAGAGAGAGAGAGAGAGAGAGAGACTTAATTTGGAAAAACTGCACACAATAATTGCATTTTTTTTTGCAATTTTGCTTTTTGGTTTACAGAAATTTTCTACCATCTACCAAGATGTACTCAACCTGCGTGGTACAGTCAGCGACGAAAGTAGCTAATCGTTCTCGATTTTCCAAATGTGTTTCAAATCAGTAATAATTATTGTTTTTTTACATTTTACATGGTATCATTTTGACCACAACATATAACACACCTGATTTTAGGTGATGATGAGGTCAAAAATTGGTGTCTAAGATGATGAGGATGATAGAAAAAAGTGTGATTTTTCAGCGACTTTTGTCGTTAACTGTACATTACAGCATATTACTTTATCTGTGAAAGAAGACTTATGTCCTAGTGGTGGGAACGCAATAGGCTGATTATGATGATGTTCAGCAGTTTCTTCAGAGTCAATTTCCTGTGCAGGTGACGCCATCTTCTCATTTAAATCAGGTGACTCATGTCAAACGCAACATTGTAATGCCCGGGCCACACTAAGGTCAACGTCAAGCGAAATGTCGATGTCTATCTTCGCGATAAATATTGCGTTAATTATTAACGCTATTATGTGAGTGGGTACACTTGAACGGTCAATTTGAATGCACTTGAATTATCGGCTAACGTCAAACGCCAATGTGAAGGCCGTTGTTCAATTTCGTGGCCACACTTAGTATGTCAAACGTCAATCAGCGCGCTATTGAACAGCATTTCCGTCACGTTAGTGTGGCCTCAGCATAAGAAGATGACAAAGATATCACAAAATCATTTGCTATGATTTTTTCTCGTCAGAAATATCATTGACACAAAATAATATTATGATCATTAAATAGCAATGATTTCCATGCTATTCGCAAGTCACCCCTAAGCAATATCCGTAAACTTCAACACGGTCCTCGTTGGTATAAAAGAATAAAGTTGGTCAGAGCTTCCATTGTATTTGAATTGTAAAACACTTTTGAAAGAGAAATTTCCAATGGAATTACGTTCGGAATTTGTTGCGGACATGTGGTGTTGGTATAGAGTTTGTTTTGAAACAACATCATGAGCCGCTTAAACTGTAAGAAACATGAGTAGTATAGTATGTAAAAGAAACAAAACACAATATAACTTCAAGACGATGCAATGCTTTAACGCTTAGTAATATGGTACGTACATAGACGTTTATAACACTTTGTAATATTACTACTGCAGACTGTAGTTTCACTCAATAAAACTACAAAAGGCGTATGGAGAAACACGTTTCGTTTTATCCAAATTTTAAAACGTTCCTGGCAATTTTTTCAACTTTTCACTCCATAAAAACCTTCCTTGAACTTCAACGAACACAACAAAAGAAGAATTTGCGAAATTGTTTCATCCGTTCACGTGTGATGAGATGACCAAGAGAAGTAACAACAAAAAAACTAACTAACTGAGATGGCGCAACGACCCAAAGTGAGTCTTGGCCTCCGATAACAAAAGACGCCACTTCGGTCTGTCCTGCGACACCTCCTGCCAGTCCTCCGCCTGGAGCTCGCGCAAATCCTTCGTGACTTCGTCTTTCCAGCGTTACCTGGGACGGCCGACCGGCCGTGCGGCCTGTCACATTGAAGAACTGGTTGGCCGTGCCGAATGTCATCGGTGAGATAAAAGCGCACAAACTTTGCTGAATCGGCCATCTTGAAAGAAAGGGAGAGGATCGTGCGGTCAAACCAGCATACCAAGAGATATACGCCTGAAATTAATAATCGATCCTGATCCGTTATCCGCGGTTTTGGATCGATATGTCATGACAAAATATGTCATTTAAGTACTAGGGCTTGACATATTACTACTAAAATGACATATTATGAGATGACATATCGATGCAAAACCGCGGATAACGTATCAGGATCGATTATTAATTTTGGGCGATAGAGATTCATTTTTACTTATAATGATAGAAAATTAGTAAGAATGGACAAGTTTACTACTTGTGTGAGATAAGCTTAACGAATATCAGAAAACGATTGCAATCGTTACGCCCCTACCTAACTATAATGCCATGCGAGGGCGGATTTAGGAGAGGGGGTACTGGGGCACGGGCCCCTTCCAGACTTGCAAGGAGCTGAGACTGAGAGATAAATATCTACTATACTCGTACTTGTGTAAAAAAGAGCAGCAGGCAGGTGGCCCACGTGATGGTAAGCGGTCAATGTCACTTATGAGTAATTGTAACACTATTTTATTTCATTGATAGTAATGAATTAACCAAAATAAACTAAGAAGAATCTATAAAAATTCTATAAGGAAAACTAAGGTACCTACTTACTTAGGTACATACTTGTCTGGCCTTCGAGAAATAAATCAATTAAATAATTAATTCACATGCATTGCTTTTCATGCCATGTTGCATGAAATTATATGTATACTAGTTGCGCCCCGCGGTTTTACCCGAGTCTTCCCGTTATCCCGCAGGAACCTTTTTCCCGGGTGAATAGTAGCCTATGTGTTAACACAGAGTATAAGCTATCTCCATTCCAAATTTCATTCAGATCCGTTCAGTAGTTTTTGCGGGAAAGAGTAACAAACATACGTCCACCCATCCATCCATCCATACTCACAAACTTTCACGCTTGTGTGAATTAATTATAATATTAGTACATATGAATAGGTAATTTTATCGTTATTTAATTAAATATTATGTAAAAGGTGTCAATGGCATGCCGTTTTATAAGATTAAATAATTTTCATTTTATATCCTAGATCCGTCATGCTATCTATAATGCCACCAACTATCTATAATGCCAGCAACTATCTGTAATGCCACCAACTATTCCGCAGTTGGCATTACCGCACTCGTAGCGGTTCGTAATGATAGGCAATTTGTATAATCACCTCGCTCCCAGGCAACTGACGCGTTTGCGTATACATATAATAATATACGGAAATATTACTTGAACGGACTATTATCGGTGACTTCGCTTGCAGTTTTTAGGATAAAATACATTACGCTGAAATACGATGAAGCTTTTTTTTATCCATCAAGATGGGCATTCGGCATCGCCCTTAGCGTTGCAAATGTCTTAGGTGACGGTGGCCACTTACCATCAGGTGGACAGTCAGCTTGTTTGAGAATCTGTCGCCAAGCACCTATCGGTGTGTTCCGGCAGCGCCACTTGAGAGCCTGTTCCCAGTCCAGTTGTAGCGTGGCGCCATCTTCGAACACATCGCCACTTATATCAGGTGAGTTGGGGTCAAACGCTACCCTATAACAAGTAAATTAAAAAATATCTAACCAAAAATGGCGTCATAAAGGTAGGCCTATAAAATAAATCCTTTTTGTAAGGTAACCCGTTGCCAAGATTTTTAACAATGGTATCACGTATGATTAACGAAAACCCTTTTTGTAACGTTACCGCCTGGTTAATTTTTAATTGAAACGTAAAACAAGGGTCAACCACCTTCAAATATAATAATTATAAAATATACGGAACATAATTAGATACATTCATTTCGTACAGTTGACAAGTATAATAATAATAATAATAATGCCCGCACAATCACATACATAGGCTCTGACCCCTAACTAGGTTACCCTGTATCTAGGGCATCAGAAACTACGAGGATCGGGGATCCACAACACCCAGACACAGAACAAATACTTGCGCATTTTTTTCAATGCACAAATATTTGTCCTGTTGCGGGAATCGAACCCGCGACCTCACGCTTCTCAGTCGGCTATCCGCACATTGCGCCACATCGGTCGTATACCTATACAACGTATACAGGTATATAAACTACGGTAACTTATATACGTTAATCTAAGATTGCTATCTTAAATTCCGATTTCACTCAAATCCGTTTAGCCTTTTCAGCGCGGAGAAGTAACTAACATACCCACTGACTCACAAACTTTCGTATTTACAAATAAATACTATTAAATATAAAACCAAGCACTTTCAACAGCTACATAATTCATCTGAATTTGATAAACGAAAACATAATATATCTAAGAGCTTCAACAATGTTAAAAAGTGGTTGAAAATGTAATTTAAAATCACTTCCACCCAAACAACGGGGGATGAAAAGTCAAATTCATTTTTTCTCTTGAATTAAGATTGATTCAGTCGCGCGGCGCGTCTGGGGGATGACAGGCCCGGGGGATGAAAAAATATTTTGCTGCTTTGATTTTTTGACAAGCTCTGTCTAGAGGCTTACGACACGGATATTTTTGAAATGAAGTTATTTATTAATATCAAATTTTGATTATAATGCCCGCACAATCACATACATAGGCTCTGACCCCTAACTAGGTTCTAGGCCCTAGATACAGGAAAACCCTAGATTCTAGGGTATCAGATACTACGCGGATCGGGGATCCACAACACCCAGACACAGTGTACAAATATTTGTCCTGTAGCGGGAATCGAACCCGCCCATTGCGCCACATCGGTCGTCAAAAATATCATTTCCAGCTTTAGTTAATTCAACTAATATCAAATTTTACTCTTCTTAATATCATATCTTATACCTACGAATTCTTCTAGAATCATATTATTGTGTTTCTCTTTTTAATTTCTTTTTTCTTTTTTTAATCCTTCTCTTATATAATTCTACTCCTAATATTTGATTGAAATATATACGAAAAACATCAGTGATCATAGAAATCCATATAGAAGAGAACAAATAATAAAATGACCGAAACAGAACGAAAGACGTGATTACCTTTTGCCGATTCAAATTGTCCAAAACTGGTTTTATCCAGAATTTACGTTTAGGGTAGCTTACGTGAGGAGAATAAGGCTTTAAATGAAAGGGGATGAGACACTGATGCTTTGTATTATTAAAGCTGGCGACGAAAATGCTTGCGGAGGTTGATTGGTTTTGTCTGAAAATTCGAAAGTTTCTTTACAAAAACATGTATATTTCATTTTTTAAATTATGGCAATGTTTTGTAGGTCAAAAAAGTCAATTTCTTTATTCAATAGGATACATTGTGATCACTTTAAAACGTCAAACTTAAAACTAGCTACGCCTGTTCCAACCTCCTTACGCCGGCAAATGAACAGGCAATAAACGCCCGGCAGGTAATTTTTTTGGCGCGATCACAGTGTCGATTTTATTCTTATTACTAATTGATTGAATTGGAGCAAGTTCACTAAAATCCCAAGTTTTTTTTTGTCATCTAATGGTCCGATATTTTTTAATTAGCTTTACTTATAAGATTTCTCTTGTTTGGTTGTACACATTGGGATATGGGAAAATGAATATTAATGAGTTTTGGGATCACAACCAAAGCAGACCAGACCCCACAAGCAGCACCCGTTCACGAGTTGACGCATGTATTCTAGTCACCTTTCAAATGGGTATATTTACACAAAATTTAATTTAAAAAATCAACATTTTTAAGGACCTCACAGATTTTCGAATTAAGAATATGCTTTGAAGTCAAAAATTAATGAGTTTGTATCATTTATTTATTTATTTCGATTCAAATGACTACCTTACGCCATAGCTTACTATGCAATTCTGCGTGTGGCAAAGGCTTCATTAATCAGCTTATTACATTCCCACTGCTGGTACACAAGCCTCCTTTTCGAGAGAAAACATGAGACACAATCACGTGTGTGAAGTTATGAACTCATTTTTCAAAATCCGATTTTAATTATAAAATTGACGGAACTATTGCTAAAACCTATCAAGAACTGTAGAACTATGCTGGATGCCACTTTATTTGCAATTTTTTTGTGAGATGCTATTTTCGCACACACGACACAATCTACCATCGGCCCAGTACGAGTAAACGGAAGAAAAAAAAATAATTTTTAACATAATAATGTTTGCAAACAAAACGTATCAACATTTTCACAATTTCAAATTTACACTTGAAAATACCGGAGCCGGCAATGCGTCAACAAACAGTAATCATAGCTTAGGCAGCGAAATATTCAGGCACGCTAAACCACCTGAGTCTGGGGCCCGGAATGGCGTGAGTGCAAAGAAGAGCTAGCTAGCACTAAGCTGTGTGTTTACTCATACGATTTACGAGCGTCTCTTTTGTCTTCACTAAGAACATTTTTAGATTCAAATATTTTTACATAGTTTTTCTGTTCGGGCCGTAACTTGTCAGTATATAAGCACATGTGAAGAATATCATCAATTTGTACTTATCTATGGACTTTTTTTGTGTAATATATAAATAGTCCTTCAATATATTATGTATTTAAGAAATACAAGGTATCTCACATTGCACGGGTAACCCCCGACGAAAATAAGGGGTTATATGTTTGTAGTGTGCATGTGAATCTGTATGTCTGTCTGCGGCATAATATATAGCTCTTTATAGGATGATTTTGATAAAGTTTAATTAATTGAAAGGTGACTGGATCAAGGGTTTTCTCAGTTATGGCGGTCGAAGGATTTTTAAATTTGAGTTTAGTTCCAAGATCAAATAGCCTAGGACACTCTCCAGCTCTCAAAATATATCTATCCCTGAAAAAAACACGTCGATCCCTTGATTTATTGCTGCGTAAAAGAAAAAAAACAAAAAACCATAATTTCAATCTTTAATGTTAAAATAACTGTGGCTACATTAAAATAACATATTCAATAGAAATACAAACCTGAAAGTTAGTAGTTCACGTTTAAATTATAATTGAATAGCTTGTTTCAAATATATTATGTTCAAATAATAAATGTATTTCTATAAAATAAATCCAATTACGTTATCAAATAATACAAAGGATTAATTACACGAATTTAGAGACTCGATGACCAACACACACAGTTTATATGACGTTAGGCTTGAGCTAAATGTAACGATTTATCGAAAATAACGATATTTACTTTTCTTAAAAATATGTTATCTATTTATATCGCCGATATTTTAATTGTGACATATCGATATTCGATATTCTATTTAGAGTACCGTACCGAAATCGAAACAATATTGATATATTTTTTAACGCAACTCTGGTATCTTCGTTTTTAATGTTACTAGCGATGCAACGGAAATGTCATAAACTCATAACAGAGGCAGAAACTATCTACTAGTACTAATAAAGTAAGAAATGACCACCGTTCTGCACAAAAAAATTGTTCACGCTATGAATATCGATATTCGTTATCGTTAATGATACGATTAACATCGATTTGTATTTTTCACTTCCCTATCCCTAAATTACGTTTTGGTCAAATAATTTGGCATACCAATGGTATGAACTGTAGTTACATTCAATTCTATGTAGCTAAATGGATGATTCAGTAAATATCTACTGCGCTTTGGGCGCAGATAATGTCAATATTCATTAGACAAGCGTGATAGCTGATTTACTAATTTATACAGTACTGGTGAATGCACAAGTTTGTAATAGCCCGAGACTAAGCTGAAAGTTTTGGCTTATTAGGTACAACGACTTTTCTCTATAGTTATTGTCGTAAGGAATCTAAAATATATAGATGTTAATCTACAAGACACCTAGCTTTTACAAGAAAAAATATTAGTACCTACCTAGGTATAATATAAACAAATTATTGCATTGTAATCAAAATTACATATACATACAGAATTTCAAGTCTGTACGACAATTAGAAGTTGGTTAAAATTGACTTCTAAGATTTGATTACATTGTCAGTTAGTTACAAGTGAAGCTAATAAAAGTGTTTTAAAAATGTTTTTTAAAGTTGCTACAAATTTTCTCCAGACCTATACAATACACAAAGAAAACTTGTCAGTACCGCCATCATAATACAATTTAAACGTACAACATCAAAACTTCACTACGAAAACAAAAGCAAGAAGGAAAATGAGTTAAAAAAAATAATGCCCCATTTTAAAAGTTACATCAATATTTCTCAACATCTAATATTAGCAAGGCTTGTTAGTATCATTCACATACAACAAGTCACATACAAAACAATACCCTGAGAACCTTTAGAGAAGAGCTCAGTTGTAAATAACACTAGTGCTCAGTTGTAAATACCACTAGTGGTCACCCATCCAAGTAGTGACCGCAGAGATCGTTGCTTAAATTCACAATCATCATCAGCCTTTCACGTTCCCACTACTGGGACTCTGGCCTTCTCTCAGAGAGACAGAGTATGGGCCGTAATCTACCATGCTGGCCCAGTGCGGGTTGGTAGATGTCGCATGCCCTTGAATGTTGCAGTTCTTGGGCATACCGGTATCGTCACGATGTTTTCCTTCACCGTTTTGAGCGATGGCAAATCCGCACATAGCTTATTAAGTCATAGGTGCGGGGCCGAGAGGATTCGAACTCGGTGTCGGCGTCTTGTAAGTTGCACGCCAAACCGTTCGGCGACCATCGCTTTCTAAAATCACAATAACACTTGTGAACTCGTGTATCCTAGATATAACACATCGCATCGTACGTGAGCGTGATTAGGTATAGTAGTTATATTACATTCACTGATTGATTGATCGCTGGGATAGATAGTAAGGGCAGCAAATTAATTTTCGTTGAAATTGTACGTAAAATGGCTCCACCATTTTTAACGCCCGAAATTAATAATCAATCCTGATCCATTATATGTGGTTTTGGATCGATATGTCATTTTAGTACTAGGGCTTGACATATGATCATATTTTCTAGTGCGCGCCTGGCTAGCTACCATTCTTAACTCAAGTACTTATCTGTCTCCAAGCATCTATCTATATGTGTATTCCGGCAGTTTTACTTTAGAGCCAGCTCCCAATCCAGTTATAGCCCAGTGTTATCTTCAGCGACATCTTCAAACATCAGGTGACTTGTGGCCAAAAGCGACCGTGTAAGATGTAAAAAAAGTAGGCTAAGATTGTGGTATCGACGAATAATAAATCGTGACTGAAGTATAACGTTCAATATCGATAAAATAATTAGCCTATATACTTACTTGCCATTTGTTTTGAAACGTTCCTGAGGCAGTTCCTAGAATGAGGGTTAATTTCCAATTTGGTAACATCCCCTTCA
The DNA here is from genome assembly GCA_931315375.2 of Opisthograptis luteolata. Lineage (NCBI taxonomy): Eukaryota > Metazoa > Arthropoda > Insecta > Lepidoptera > Geometridae > Opisthograptis > Opisthograptis luteolata. Next base: position 13,489,691 of record OV928036.1, on the reverse strand, counting down.
AACACAATATTTGTTGAATATTAAACTATTTGTCCTGATCTGGGTTCAATCAATACCCTCACTTCTACTCTGCTAAAGATCAATGTGTATGTTCTTTCAATAAAATCCCAGATGAAATCAATGTGGGGTGCCGGAATACACCCATTGATGATGGCGACAGATTCTTAACTTGAGGATGGAAGCTTCCAGACGAGCACTAACAACCCTATCACCAAGCTATGATTTCAATCCGATATTTTCCTTCATCGAAAGCTCAAGCTGAACGTAAGATTCTACATTCTAAACCAAGACCTGTCGATGGCAAGCTGACGTCACTATCACTGAGCCATCATCCCTTCAAAAGTAATTATTTCTGACTAGGCCCCCCGCGTTTTTGGCCGCGTGGACTACACCTATTTGCGATAAAGAGTATTCTTTGTACTTTTTTAGGGTTAGAACTATCTCCACATCAAATTTCATCAAAATTCGTTTTGTAGTTCTTGCGTGAAACAGTATCAAACATCCATCCATCCACTCATACTCAAAAACTTTCATAATTTTAATATTACTAGCTGCACCCTGCGGTTTCACCCGCGTCTTTCTCGCAGGAACCCGGTTTCGGGACAGACGTATCTGTTAATCCACGGTATAAGCCATCTCCATTCCAAATTCCACTCAAATCCATTCAGTACAAAAAAAAAAAAAAAAAAAGTACATAGTGTTTGCGAGAAAAAGTAACAAACATCCATACATCTATACTCACAAACGTTCACGTTTTTCACATAAGTAGGAAGTAGGTTTAGTAGGACTTAAGGTGCAATATAACCTTGTTTCAGTCTAATTAGTTCTCAGCCTCAATCCTCACAGAGATTAGCCTAGATTGCTGCCGTTGGCGCGGTATTATCGAATTATTACAAGTTACTTTACTTGAAGGTAGACGCGGTGTGAGACGTTGCACTCGAGAGCTATTAACTCGATTAGGAGTTTCCCTTACCATCAGTTCTTACTTCGCAAGGACCAGCCATGCTAATAGATGGTCCGGTCGGTCGTTACAGATCAACCAGGTTAAGCAATTATTTAGAACGGCCATCACTTATGCTGGGGTCACCGGGTAATGCCGTTCAATCGCCCGATGATTGACGTTTGACATAAGTGTGGCCACGACATTGGACAACGGCATTCACATTGGCGTTTGACGTTAGCCGATAACTCAAGTGTCAAGTGCGTTCACGTTAACCGTTCAAGTGTAGCCGCTCATATAATAGCGTTAATAAAATTAACGCAATATTTATTGCGATGATAGGCATCGACATTTCCCTTGACGTTGACCTAAGTGTGGCCCGGGCATTAGATGGGTGACCGTAGCATTTTCAACTGAGCGCTGCCACGGTTCAGAGGGCATCGAGAGGTTGCTTACTTCTCAGGTATTGCTGGAAAGACGAAGTCACGAAGAATTTGCGCGAGCTCCAGGTGGAGGACTGGCAGGAGAAGGCGCAGGACAGACCGAAGTGATGTCTTTTGTTATCGGAGGCGAAGACTCACTTTGGGTCGTTGCGCCAACTCAGTTAGTTAAACAATATCTTATTATGATCACTTGGAGACGTCAAACTCCTTGTTGGTTACGTTCAGAGCGCAATAATATTATTATTGACAACTCTTGTAACTGATTGTGAACTAATATTAATTTAGGTGAGTTCCCGGGTAGGGTTTGTAATAACTGCATTATAAGCGCTCTCCCGCGAAGCGATAAGTTGATTATTCTGGCTTATTTGATTTGATGTGGAGGTCAAACTAGGCCAAGTGATTCAGTAGGCTACTGCTAGGCTAACTGTTGAATATTTTTATTTTTAGTTAAGTGTAATTACTTGATAGTCAGTGTCCTGTCCAGACGTAGCGTGATACTACCTTTGATCACTTCGGAACTTAGCATTAGGGGATTAAAAGTAACCTAGCTGTTGATTTAGGGTAAAATCCGTTTAGCCGTTTCAGTGCGAAGAAGTGTTAACGTAAACACTCTCTCACAAACTTTCACATTTATAACATTAGTGTGAAAAATGATTAGACGATATATTTATTTTAGCAAATAACAAAAGGTGCATAGGTAAATGTTTTGTGACTTCTTTCGCTCTATTTGAATTACCTATCATATTGCATTTTTTTTAAATAATTGCGTGGTAAAAGAAGTTGGCGCGCCACAATTCTTAAAATAAAGCTTATTTATTCTAATGTACTGACATTTAACTTGGCAGAAAAAACCAGTCACCTAATAAACATTTCATCTCCCATCTCAATATTTTCGAGGTATGATGAATATTCTTAGAAATTAAGGTCTCGGTGGTTTATAAGAAGATGAAATCGATATGCATAAGTAATAAGAAAACAATTCGGAGAAACTAACAACTTTGTTTTTTGTTGAAAACCTTTGGGATACACGTGTTCATGCAGTGACGGATTAAGCAAGCGCGAGGCCCGTAGCAAATTCTTTCAAGGAGCCCTTGTGCTTGTGTTACCAGGTGAAATTTGATGTTTTATTAACGCCAAGGAAATAGTCGGTTAACGATTGACGTGGATTATCTTAGTAGGAAAAGTTGTCACGTTTCACGTTTATGTGACGTCAAGTAAATTTCAATATACCAAATACCTACCTTATCTTAATAAGTTTCACTCAAAAAATTACGTTCATGCAGAGATGAGTGGGTTTAAATAGGACTTCGGTATCCTACAGAAAAAAACTCTTGCAGATGGCGATAAAATAGTTGATCTGCAAGCTCAGCTAAATAAACAGCTGCAGTGGGCTCGAATGTCAAATATCGAGATTGTGGGCCTCCCCGAGACTCCGAATGAATCGACTGTTGCCTTGGTGGTGAAGATGGCTAGTCATGCCGGGGTCCAGCTGCAACCCGCCCAGATTGAATCAGCGTATCGCGTCCAGCCCATGCAGAAGGTAGAAGGCCGGCCTAAACCTATCGTCGTGAGGCTTCAAACAAGGATGCTGAAGGATCAAATCATCTCTGGACTTCGTAGAACTAAAGGCATCACCACTCGTGACTTAGGCCTAGGTGGCGCTGATAGGAGATTCTTTGTAAATGAACACCTAACCCCCGAGAATAAGCAATTACTCACAGCGGCAAAATCTCGCGCCAAGAGCAAATCCTACAAATTTGTCTGGGTCAGAAATTGTAATATTTTTTTAAGAAAAAACGAGGAGACTCCTATTGTTATGATAGCTTCAGAAAAAGACTTGCAGAAAATTGTATGATAATTTTAAATCTGTTTTTACCTGTGTCATCCTCGTTAACAATTATTGTTGAAACTTTAAACGCATTACCTATTTATCTAAAAAAATGTACGTCACTTGTTCTTCACTACAGACCTGTACCGCACTATATACAACACACTCACATCATCACACAAACACATAAATCAAAAATCACTCCACACTATCAATCAAAACAATTCACTGACCAATGCACCACTCATACATTTACTCACCATTATATTGTTAACCTATGTACTATATTCTTATTCCATATGCGATGCATCAATACAGCCCATATTTTAATATATTACGTGTTATTATTATATTCACCATACCACATTCTAGTATTGTGCACTTATAACGTTTATATTACACTATACTTATATCTATACTTACGTACTCATACAAGCCAATGTAATGCTCTCCGATAAGTTGAACTTATTTTATCAAAATGTGCGAGGCTTACGCACTAAAACATTGCAGTTTAGGCAGAATATACTTACGCATAATTACGATGTCATACTAATCACGGAAACTTGGCTAACTGATGGTTTCTATAAAGGCGAGCTATGTGATGACCGCTATGATGTATTTCGTTGTGATCGCAGCGTATCAACATCATGTAAGAAAACCGGCGGTGGAGTCATGATCTGCACTGGGCGCTCGCTGCACGCGCAGGAGCGGCCGGAGTGGGCGTGCGCAGGCGTTGAGTGCGTCTGGTCGACTGTGCCGGCGCGCTCGCTTGGCGTTGGCGATAAGCGGGACCTACATATATGCGCTATATACATGCCGCCGGATGGTACCTTGCCACCGCGGCTCGTCGCATTTACTAACTTGCTTGTACGCATTTTCACGTCATGCCCTAACGATCATTTTATAATAGCGGGTGATTTAAATCTTACTAATTTATCCTGGTCGTCCTCGGGGCCGATAGTTCTTAAACGTGGGTCAGTCGAGTTACAAGAAGCAGTAGTTAACTTTATTGATGCGTGTAGTCTATCCGGCCTTAATCAGCATAATTTTCATTTGAATAGTTGTAACAATATTTTAGATCTAATATTTAGCGATACCGCCATAGATGTTTACCGTTCTAGTACAGCACTAGTAAAAGAAGACCAATACCATCCCTCTCTAAATCTTGACGCATCGGACCTTATGATTCCCTGTTTTAAGCGTCGCTCAGTTAGCAAGTTGCAATTCTTCAAGGCGGATTACGACAGTTTAAACAATTATTTTAATAATACAGACTGGGATACATTGTTAGAGGGAGATTCCATTGACGAAATAGTTCAGAAGTTTTATTCTCATCTTCGCAGGGCCATAGACGAATACGTACCGAGAAAATATACTATGGGCCTTTCCCCCACGGACAAGTACCCTGTCTGGTATTCAAGGTCACTCATACATATTATTAGAGATAAATTTGCTGCGCATGGACGTTGGAAACTGCACCAAAATCCGAGGGATTATGATGAGTTCTCCATTTTACGATCCAGACAGAAAAAAATACAAACGAAGTGTTATAATATGTTTAACGAGAATATTCAACAACTACTTAAAAAAGAACCGAAACACTTATGGTCTTATTTAAAATCATTGCGAAATAGCAGCTCTGGATATCCGAATACCCTCACGTTAGGTGATAAAACATTTAAAAACGAACTAGATGCTTGTACGGGTTTTAATATTTTTTTCGAGAGCGTGTTTCAGAAGCCTGCTTCATCTTACAACCACTACTTACAATCATACCCAGACTCAAATGATACAGTTTTTAACCTTAACATTACTAGCACCTCTGTTTTTAAGCTTCTTAGTACCCTAGATGTTAATAAAGGCCCAGGCAGTGATGGTATTCCTCCAATTTTTATTAAAAAGTGTGCTAAATATTTAACTTATCCGCTTCACAAAATTTTTATGCTATCAGTCAACGTCTTTACTGCTTTTCCAGAGATCTGGAAAGAGGCTAGAATTGTACCAATCCATAAAGGTGGTTCACGGAGCCGTATTGAGCATTATCGTCCTATATCAATATTAAATATATTTAGTAAAATTCTGGAAAAAGTGGTATATCAGACTGTTTGCACAACTATTTTCAAAGCAATTCCAGATGAACAACACGGCTTCATGAATAAGCGCTCCACTGTTACAAATTTGGCACTTTTTACAAACTATGTTCTTTGTAGTATGGACGATGGGAAGCAGGTTGATGTTATCTATACTGATTTTGAGAAAGCATTTGATAGAGTAGATCACATTATCCTTCTTCACAAGCTTAACGCGTTAGGAATACGCGGCGACCTTCACAGATGGTTCAGCTCATACATTACTAATAGAAGGCAAGCTGTAGTAATTGGCAGTGCACGTAGCGACTACGTTACTATCAGCTCTGGTGTGCCTCAAGGGTCAATCTTAGGTCCTTTGCTGTATAACGCGTATCTTTTTGATATCAATACTAGTTTCAATAACTCTAAGTTTATTATGTTTGCTGATGACAAGAAAGTGTTTTTAAAAATCGATGACACGCGAGACTGTATTAAAATCCAGAATGATTTGACTAATCTTAGCGAATATTATGTTAAAAACAGAATATCTATTAACACAGCGAAGTGCCTCCAAATCACATTCACACGAAAATCGAAACCTATTAATTACATTTATCAAATAAATAATTCTCCTATCTCAAAAGTAGACTCAACACGCGATTTAGGAGTCAGATTAGATTCGAAGATGATGTTAGTTGAACATATCGACACTATTGTCGACAAAGCTTACAAGCAGCTGGGTTTCATCAAGCGAGTGTGTAACTCTTTTACTAACATAGATTGCATCAAAGTCTTGTACTTTGCTTATGTGCGTAGTATATTGGAGTACGCCTGTAGCATCTGGTCACCATGTTACATTGTCCATATAAATAGGTTGGAGTCTATACAAAATAAATTCGTTAAATTTTTAACCTTTAAAGACCACAGATCGTTTGACAAATATTCCGAAGCCTGTAAGTATTTTGGCTTAGATTCATTAGAACAGAGGCGGAGACAATATGATGTCGTACTATTGCATGATATTTTAACAGGTAAAACTGATTGTGCTGAACTTTTAAGTAATATCTCATTGCAAGTACCATCTTACCGAACGCGACACACACCCCTGCTTCATGTTCCGCACGTCAGCACAAATTATGCGCAAAATTCTGTTCTGTGTCGTGCAGCCCGTACTTATAATAAACAATACTCTGGCTTGGACCTATTTCACTTAACTAAAAACGCCCTTAAATCAGAAATTAAAAAGATGCATCGCTCTATAATATGAAGTTTTATAAATGTTTCCTTCGACACATACATCACTTACATACACGCACACACAGTCACACACACTCTCTCACACACACACACACACACACACAAAACGCTCTTTTCGCGCATTTTTTATTACTTACCTACCCGTAATTTAGATTAAATCTTAATTTGTGTAATCCTATTTTGGCCTTAATGTATAACAAATGTTTGTCTACTTTTATAATTAAAAACGCTGTTGGATTACCTAAATAAATAAAATAAAATAAATAAATAAATATGCGGGGCCCCATTTGCGCGGGGCCCCATTTCGCGCGGGGCCCGTAGCATTTGCTACTCCTGCAACGTGGTTAATCCGGCACTGTGTTCATGAGTAAGTGAATGGTAAGCGTAGTTTAAGACGCCCAGGGAGTAGGTAAAGCGACGACTTGCGCCGAGTGGCTGCCAGTAGTTGGATGAGTAGAGCCGAAGACCGGGCTCAGTGGCGTCCATACGAAGGATCCAATCTACCATAATAACAAATTAATGTTATTATAAATTTTAATGTGAAAGTTACTCTCTCCGTTTCTGCGTATGTTCTGCGTGTGTTACCTTTTCACGCCTAAACCACGGAATAGATTTTGATGAAATTTGGAATACAAATAGCGTGAAACGTCGAAAAGGAGTTAAAATACTTTTTATTGTGAAAAACTGTAATCCGTGAGGGTAAAATAGGATACAGCCACTATTCTAGAGTAATGTTATGGGATGTATTTTTATATTCGAAAAAAAAACCTACGAAAATTTAAATAGGTTAACCCAAAGTATCAAAAATATTCCAAAGAAAGTTGTCTCGTGTGGAGACGGAGCGATCACTAGTACTATATATAGTGAGAAATATCATTTTGAGACCTGTCTAGTATATTGCGCCCACAATGTTATGATTGCGTTAGATCGCTGAAGGCATAGTAAAGATATAGTAGGATATTGTATTATGGCTGAGGCCACCAATATCGTGTTTGTCGCTCGGATTATGTTTGATAGGAAAGTTGTTTCTTTTTATTTCCAGGCTGAAATTGTTTCGCGTGAAGATGTTATGATGGCATTGGAGAAAAATATACGCTAACACATTTATGCTCGTGTCTCCAAGATAAAAATAAATACAAAAGTGAAATTTAAAGATATACTTGTCGAATTGCATGTGCAGATGAATGAAATGGCAGCGTGTTACACTTTGTTTGCTTCACAACAGGAAAGTATTTCACAATTAAATTATAGTGACGTATATTTACATTTTAGCATAAATTTAAATTTTTACTTTAGTGACCGAGCTGAGCTTGATACTCCGATCACCCTGAGCCGAGACTCTGTAAAAGCGCACCATCGTGAAGGTTTCAGAGAGCTGCCAAACAAAGAAGGCGCGCTTTCGTTTCGTTCCGTGACTAAGACCGGATGCAACATACTTATTATGGTTGTTTGCCACAAGTCTCCTGATATTAAGTGACGATGTGGTCGAAAGTAGCGCCACGCTTCACTTGGCCTGCGAACTGGCTCTCAACTGTCAGAACACACTGAAGCATGGCGACAGATCTTTAACTTGAACATGGTAGCTAGCCATACAAGCAATAGACAACTTTGCAAGCAAAAAAAACCGACTTCAAAGGTTTTCTCATGGATGCCATTATCAGAACTGGACCAAATTAAAATGGGATTACATGGCAAGCATCAGCTTTCAAATAAAAAAAATAATCATCAAATTCGGTTCACCCAATCGAAAGTTCTGAGGTAAGGGGTAAGGTCTCCTTTCTTGAAGTCTGTTAAAAATGCTCTAGCATCAACTAGTTATTAGGACAGGTAAAACGCTTTAACTCGAACATTATAAACGTAATCATGTAAACAATTATCTTCAAAGTAATTACAGTGATTAGCTTATGTAAACGATAGATTTTAATATATCCTTAGATGAACACGGAAGATTAATGGCTCCTACGATGATAACGACAATTACCCCGGCTGGGTAAAGCTTGAGCTGTACTTAATGCAAAGAGATAAGAGATGAAACTGTAGCTTGGCAGTAGAACATTCTTTAGTGCTCGCTTATGAACCACTTTTGTTGCCAAGCTCCTAGGTCTGGTAGACTTATTCAAATTAAAATTTTTATTTATTTAGTTTTTACAACATGTTGTGATCCCTGTAAAACGTCAAACTTGAAATGGTTGCATCCTCCTTGCACCGGCAAAAGAAAAGGCAAGTAATATCCATCAGATCACTTTTGGGCGCGATCACATTTACTTTTATATTTTTTTCTTATTACTAACTGATTGCATTGAAACAAGTTCACCACAATCCCAAGCATTTTTGTCATCCAAAAAGTCTGATGTTTTAATATAAGCTTTCCTACTAAAAAGATTTCATTTGATTTGAAATAGAGCTATCGACAAGTCTTGGATTCCACTTGGGATTTTGTTGAAACATTGACCTTCGAAGGAGATGGTCCGTGAATTTTATTAGACAAAATCTATAATTAATAACCTCAAAATTAGTTTGAATTTAACCCCCTAGTGGAACAACACCATTCACCAAGGGTAATTAGACGACAGTCCGTGGCGGGAATTTTTAATCATTCACGGGAAATTTATAATGAAATAATTAATTACAAAGAGGTGACGACACGTTTTCAAGAGCGCGCCGACCCCCTAGCATAATTATGTTTTGTTGTCGACTATTCTGAATCTGACAAAGGTAGTCAGGCCCTCGGAAATTCTGAAATAATTATCTCCATTACGTTACATTGAGTTCTGTTTGAACCGATAACCGTTGGGTAGACGTGTTTTTGAGTTGAGACCGCGACTTGGAAAACGTAGTGTAGGACGCCCTGCGACTAGGTGGAGCGACGACTTGCGCCGAGTGGCTGCCAGTAGTTGCATGAGAAGAGCCGAAGACCGGGCTCAGTGGCGTACCTTGGGAGAGGCCTATGTCCAGAAATGGACTGATACAGGCTGATGATAATGATGTTGAGTTCTGTTTATAGATGTAGGTACTAGCGACACTTTGTGACTTTGTATTTTTTGTGTGCATGATAAACTAGTTTTAGTTAGTTGAGATTTTGAATTTTGCATGCCATTTCATGGGTAAAATGTGTCAGATCAATATTTATGTTGTTATTACTAACTGTTTCACTCACATTTTTAGCAAATAAAGTTTCTATTCTAGTCTATTCTATATAAGTGAAACTGTCAGAAATAAAAAAAAAAATAAAAGAGATAAAATTTAGCTTGAGCAGAACAATGAACCAAAGTTATGCGCAGTACCTACCTACCAGAAATAACAGTCTGCATGAGGGACCAATTTGCATACATATTGTCACACCAGGATCTGGCTCGGAAACTTCACTTGAGGAGGGTCGACAACTAATTTGGAACATCTTGAAAATTTTCAGATGAAGGGACGTGACAATAGCTCGGTAGTATTTAGGTAATGAAGTGGTTAAGGTAACCCTCGTAAAGGCGAGCGCTTTGTTTTTGATGGAAATATGACGATAAGATTTTAATAGGTCGCGTTTTACGACTCGCCTAGTTCAAATCCCATCTTGGAGCATTGGGATTTGTCTTCGCTATAAGATAAGGTAAATTTTGTTTGCATAGAATATGAGTAGTTGTTACAAATAAGTGGTGTTGAGTGATATTGATATATATTGGGCCTTTATTGGCGCGCCAAATAAGAGAAAATCAATCAATTTGAGCACCAAATGATCCAAACAACATATACGACCAATCTTATCTTACTAACTGTAATAATGATTATTAATGCGAAATTTTGTGTGTGTGTGTGTGTATGTGAATGTTTGTTGCCACGTATCACCGTAACTACTAAACCGATTTCGATGAAATTTGGAATGGAGATAGCTTATACCCTGGATTAATACAAAAGCACATAGGCTTTTTTTTGTATCCCGGAACAGGTTTGTTTTGTAGCGTTTGACCACAAGTCACCTGATGTTAAGTGACGATGTGGTCTAAGATGGCGCCACGCTACACCTGGACTGGGAACTGGCTCTCAAGTGAGGCTGCCGGAATACACCGATAGGTGCTTGGCGACAGATTCTTAACAAGAGGGTTGTAGCTAGCCAGGCGAGTACTAGAAAATACCCTACCACCAAGCTATTGTTTGATCTTGATGTTTTCCTTCACCGAAAGCTTAAGCTCATTGTAGGATTCAAACCCACGTCCTACGGATCGCCAGCTGACGTCACTACCACTGAGCCATCATCGCTATAAAAGGTTCCTTCGGGATAACGGGAACACGCGTGTGAAAACACGGGGCGCAACTAGTATTAAAATATATTTGGCGCTTTATTGGCGTGCAAAATTAGAGAGTATCAATCAATCTGAGCACCAAATGGTCCAAACAAAACATACGACCGATCCTAAGAAACAGTAACACTAAGAAAATCTGAGCCTGACGATAATCTAAGTAATATATCAGAACTCGCAAATCTTTTAAAAATTACAAGGACAAAAATGTACAACCTTCAACGAAATATGTAGCAAATAGAATACAACCCTGTTATCAAGGGAACCCAACATAAAACGGGCCGAGAGATGTTTTAAATCTATTTTCACGGAAGATGGTCGCCTACTGGATTATCGTCAGACAGAAATGGCGGCGACAAAGTGAATCAAATTCACTGGAACACTTTTTATAGTTACAGCGTTTATAGATTTCAGATTAGGCCTTTGACGGTTCAGGGTTTTCTAGGAATAACTGGAGTAATAAACTTGCTGAGCCCCGCGGTAATCCGTTATCCCGCAGGAACCTTTTTCCGGGATAAAAAGTAGCCTATGTGTTCAGGGAATCCAGGGTCTAGCTTTGTGCCAAATTTCACTCAAATCTGTTGATACACACTCGCTAACTCACTAACTTTAATACACCTATATTCTAGAACTAGCTGTTCCCCGCGGTTTTACCCGCGTGGGCTACAGTTTATCGCGAAATCCTTTCTTAGCGGATGCCTACGTCATAACATCTACCTGCATGCCAAATTTCAGTCCGATCCGTCCAGTGCACTAGCTGTTCCACGCGGGTGAAACCGCGGGGAACAGCTAGTTCTAGAATATATGTGTATTAAAGTTAGTGAGCGAGTGTGTATCAACAGATTTGAGTGAAATTTGGCACAAAGCTAGACCCTGGATTCCCTGAACACATAGGCTACTTTTATCCTGGAAAAAGGTTCCTGCGGGATAACGGATTACCGTGGGGCGCACAAACCATAGTTTGGGCTGTGCGTTTATAGATCACTATGTCTGTATTACTTTCTCATTCTCTCTCTCTGAGAGAAGGCCAGAGTCCCAGCAGTGGACTGATGATGATGATGATGAATATACATGTATGGGAGATTCAATCACAAAGCTTTTACCATTGCTTTATTCATTTTTTGTATGGTATACCTATACACAGAGAACCGCAGCTACAATTCTAATCTTCCCCAACAATCTCCCTAATGATCATTGTTAAAATTTCTTAACAAGATTAGAGTTTTTTTGTAAAACGCGGCCCGGACTTTTGGCAAAGAATTGTGTCGTACAAACTTCACGTAGATTTAAGAGATTATACGAAGGAGACTTTGTTAAGAAGATTATGTTTTTTGAATTAAGACGGGAAAAACATTCAAATTTACTTTGGCATTTAGTTGTATAAATAAGTAATAAGGTAAGTTGTATATAAGTATTAAACTATTCGGATACCGGTCGTTATCTAAAGCTGGCACGGACTCACACTAAAGCAAAAAATATCAATCTCTGTCACGTTCATAACCTTGAACTTGACGTGCGAGAGAGACAAATAGATGTTTCATGATGTTTATGGAGAGTGACGTCATGCCGTGCACATTTACACATTTACAGACACAAAATGTGTCAATGTGTGGTTTATGCCAGCTTTAGATCCTACCAAGGGTTAAGATTACCTAACTTGATAGCTATTTTCCAGTCTAGGTGAAGCGTGATGCCACCTTGAACCATATCGTCACTTCACTTTATGGTCAAACTCTCCCCTGTGAGTTTGAGGTTTATAAAAAGAACAAACCATAAATAATTAATAAGGGCCAGTAATAACATAATATTTCCAACTAAAGAGTCATTAATACTTACTTTGTGGTTTAGCACAAAAATTTGCGATAACACTAACCTAAACAGGGTCTCGTTGTAATACCTAAAGCTAAAAAAACTACTTCTCTCCGTTCTCCAAGTCAAAAGAATCGAGCCAATAGCTGGATAATGAGACAACAACGTCTTTTAATTAGAGAACTTTCCTTTTGTCCGCTGCGTCCTGACTTCCCTCGTTAATGAAGATTTACAGAGTAATCTGAAACGCCTAACAAACACTTCGTGAACTGTGAAAGGATGGGACTATGTTTTTAGCTAGCTCTTTCTCTAATTATTGTTTTTTCTGGCAACAAACGACCGATCGATCGACGGATAAGGTCGATGTACTCGAAGGCCAGAACACAATAGTGGCCCATCAAAATGGGTGTCAAAAGAGTTATTTAAGGTTGGCAATGCATTGGCAATGCATCTAGTGTGGCAAATGTCCTGTGACCGCTTACTTTTAGGCGGGCTGTCTGTATGTTGGCCACTCTATTACAGTAAAAAAATAATTAAATTTGCGGTTGATACCTAAGCTAGGCGTGTTCCAGACTTATTTACGACCAAGTTCTGCTTCCTACACCATGTTTTTCTTCACTGAATTCTCAAGCTCATTGTAAGATTTTCGTGACCAACATCACTACCACATTCATTGCTTCATAATATGTTTTATTTGAAAATAAGAAATACTTAGTTTACATACTGAATATTTCACGTTTCTATTCCACGTTGCAAGTGGTATAGACAAAGTATACTCGTTTATAAATAAGCATCCATTTTTGAAAAGGAAAACATTTTTGCAGAATTCGCCTTGGGAAGTACTACATCTTTGCTAGATATTGAAATGACAAGCAGCCATGTTCACATATAACTGTGTTCCGGGTGAAGGGCAATGTTTTCAGTAAAATTACAGGACATACGTGAAAAGATTTAACATGTAATATATCAGGTTAACTAGCGCAGTCCGTTGCCGCACAGGATTTTGAACTGTTGAAGGCCAAAATTCTTGGTGACAAAGTCAAAGTCATAAACACAGTTTGTCTCTCTAGCTCTCTCTCTCTCTCTCTCGCTATCTCTCGCTCTCTCTCCCCTTTCTCTCTCTTCTCTCTCTCTCGCTATCTCTCGCTATCTCTCGCTCTCTCTCCTCTTTCTTTCTCTCTACTATAAATTAATTCCGGATACGCTAACAAACATTAATGAAAATTTTCAATCAAATAGCTTAAGCCGTTTTAGTATGTTCAACTTCGAATGAGAAAAGGCTGATGAATATTATCAATCCCATTAAATTATAAGACTGAAGGTTTTTAGGGGTAGACACATTTATCAAGCTTAGGTACCGCCCATCGGTCTTCGTAGATTCGATCATGATAACGGTTGAATTGAGACGATATTACGATATTGGATTGGAGGACGATTATTTTGAGGCGGTACGGTCAACGACAAAATTCACTGATCAATTTGTTAATAAAAAACAATATTATCTAATCTGATACGCATTTGGAAAATCAATCATCAGCTACTTCTCTCGCTGACTGTACATACACCCTAAGTTTTTTTTAACCCCCGATGCAAAAAGAGGGGTGCTATAAGTTTGACGTGTCTGTCTGTCTGTCTGTGGCACCGTAGCTCGCGAACGGATGAAGCGATTTAAATTTAGTTTTTTTGTTTGTATGAAAGGTGAGTTACGGGCGAGTGTTTTTAGCTATGTTTGATGAAAATCGGTCCAAGACGTCGGGGGTTTCCTAAATTTTAGATGACTGATACTTACTTATAAGTTAGTTTTCCCATCACACCCTTACACTTAGCTTTAAGAATACTTTTAGATTAACTAACAATATAAAATAACACAATAAATAAATAAATAATATCTGGGACAATTTCACACAAATTGACCTAGCCCCAAATTAAGCTCGAAACTTGTGTTATGGGTACTAGGCAACGATATACATACTTATATAGAGAAATAAATACTTATATAGATAGAAATATCCAAGACTCAGGTACAAACATTAGTGCTCATCACACATACATTTGCCCTTACCAGGATTCGAACTTAACAATGATTTGTACTTATGCTGTGAATGCAATTCTTAACAAACAGCTCAAGAACTTTGAATTCATGGAAAAGCTATTAAAGTTCGACAGTCCGAAAACATAGTTCGAGTTTGCATTGAATTGAAATCCGATCTGTCTTCGGTCTTCCGACGACTTTATCGGACTACGATGCCGTTTAATGAAATTGAAGAGAGCACTGAAAAGGCATTTTGTTAACAGACAGCGATAAAGTTGCAAACCGTGACTAAATAAAAAGTATGAAACAGTCGGCGTCGTATCGCTGTTTTACTAACTGACAGCACAGTTAAAGCGGAAAGTCTTAAAATCATAACAATTAAAGTGTTGAAAAATGCTAATAAAACTAATAAAACTAATATTAAATTATATCTAAACTAACTTAATCTAATTTAACTTCTTGTTTCATAAGCTGTAAGAAATAAAAGGCATTTTTATTTTTATTTTATTTCTTTATTTATCTTTCTCGCTCTAGTGTAAAATGTTTATAATTGATAAAAAGAGATATGCGTATGACAGAAATAAATATTTCATTATGTTGTTTAAATTTTAGTGAAAAGGTCTTGCTTTTAAGTCAGTTTCTAAATCACGCGTCAATTACGCTAGCCTCCATTCCTCAAAATAATTAGGAACCAAACCAAGATCCACCAATTAACATTAAAGAATTAAAGCCTTAATTCTCCATTCACTACAGAAAAGCTCGTCGCCACCGTTAACGATTCAACAATCTTCCGCTGAGTTTCAAAGCCCGAGAAGCCACGCTTTTTAAACTTTTTCAAAAGCGTTAAAGATCTAAACAGTAAAGTCAAACATCTTACCAATAATGATCAGTACTTAAGTTCTCGGCTGAGCATCCTGATCTGAGCAGAATGGTCTTCATAAAAAACTTACTTAGCTCTCAAGTTCTCAAGAACGTAGCTCAGAAACTTTATAATGAAAGCCTCTTACATTTTAAGTCAGAGGTTCTCAAGTGGATTCTAAAATTGCTCCCTCAAAGGCAAACTTTACCTATCAAGGTATGAGAGTGTATATAAAAATTATGTCAATATTTTGCTTTTCAATTTATAGAGTTTTGAAGTTGATTTTTTGGAGAGCCGTAATAACTGGACATATTGATTTTCTTTTGAAATGAAAATGAAATTAAATGAAAATAATATTTATAACTGACATACACAATATCGCATAATACAAAAAAAAGAACAATATATAGTAACAATCACACATGAACAAGTACGACATTGCGCGATGTCAGAAATAGGTCCCAGCTCAGCATACGACTGTGACTGCACTGGCTGACTGGCTTTTGGTATGTCCGATTCATGGTATTCAATGATAATGTTTTGGTTTAATTTAAACAAGATAATATTATTATTGTTGTTAAAACAAAACATTAGCCATATCTGTCACGCTCATAACCTTGACCGCGTGCGAGAGAGACAAAGATATTTTTCGCGTATGCAGATCGACGTAATGGCATGCGCTCATTCACAGACACCACACAAGCTCAATGTGTCAATGTGTTGTTCGTGCCAGCTTTAGATAACCGACCTTGACCCTTATTCGTTATGACCATCTAAGCACTTAACGCGGGCGCGTTACGTTATCTGGGTGAAATGACCGCTAAAGCCCGTAATGACATCACACATTTTAGACAAAGAGTCTTGATGACCATAACAAATAAGGGCGGTCCTTGTAGTAAATATTTGCTCATCATAAAGGAGTCTTCCTTTTTTTATTTGAAGTTCTGTGCAGCAACAATTGTTACAAGTTATTCATCATCATCATAATCAGCCTATAACGTTCCCACTGCTGGGACTCTGGCCTTCTCTCTGAGAGAGAGTATGGGCCGTAATCTACCACGCGGGCCCAGTGCAGGTTGGTAGATGTTGCATTCCCTTGAATGTTGCGGTTCTTGGACATGCCGGTTTCCTCACGATGTTTTCCTTCACCGTTTTGAGCGATGATAAATCCGCAGGGTAGAGAAGATTCGACTCGTTGTCAGCGTCTTGTAAGGCGCACGCATCACCGTTCGGCCACCATCGCTCACTGAACCACCATCGCTCAATGAATGAGGGCACTTTCCAAAGGGGGCTTGCAATAAAACTTTGAGCACCCAACTTTGTTCGAACAAAAGATAGAAACTTGCGACTTTCTGACGCTCTAACAAGTAACAATAGAGCTGAGTTAGTTGTAAACAATCGAACATTCTCTCTGGATGGTAACCTAATTAGACTATTATGTACAGGGGGTGTATTAATTGCTTTTATTGAGACAGAAGCGCTGCTACAGTGAAATACGTTTCTGTTTCAGATGGTTTTGATGTGAAGTTTTCAACTTCTGCAAAAAGAAGAGATAATTTTTTTTTATTGGTCTTTTCTTTTTATTTCATGGTGGATTATGACTCATACTCACTCTCTCTCTCTGACAGAAGGCTTGTTTCCCACCCGTGGGAATGTAATAGACTAATGATGGATGATGATGATCCCAATCCAGCCAACTTCGACCACATCGTCACTTAACATTAGGTGACTTGTGGTCAAATGCTACTTCGTAGGAAATACAATAAGAAAAAAAATGATGAGTTGTTTTCTAGACGCGGGAAGTCTAATTGTACTTGGGATGACATTAACGAACTGTTTTTAAGTGTTATTCTTTTTTTCTTTATAATTTTGACATTGAGACTTTTTTGGCGGCAATTGAACTGTCAACATGAAAATTTCGTTTATATTTCGAAAACTTGTGTTTCTTCGAGTGATATTGGTGGATTTTTAACCATAAATTGAAATAAAGTTAGTAGTGAAAGTGACTTTTCTAGTTGCTCCAATAGGTCCATGTAAAGTTTAAGTAAAGTCCCACTACTTTACATAAACACCACCCTCATCCCATCATCATCTTCATCATCATATATACTTGATTTTACTCTCTGAGTTTGAAATATTTAATACATGACACTGGCAAATACACAAAGCGTGTGACGCGATTACAAAAAAAAATATCTTTTGACATTTTGACACATATCTAAAGTAAAATCTTTATTGCGTTTGATCACAAGTAACCTGATGTTAAATGACAATGAGGTGAAAGTTCACATTTAAACGAGAGTTTATTTCCCTCTGTTCCATCACTACCATGTCCGTAGAGTGACATAAATCGTCAATGCACGAGCGCTTGCTCCCGGGAGCAAATGTAGTGTTTGATATACGATTCCGGAGCTAGTACGATTTCGATTTACGATTTGTTTTTCGATACCCTTAACATTTTATTGATGCTTATTGCTTAATCGTGCATTTGAATGATATTTTGTTCAATAAAATTTAGAACAGGGGTAGAAGCTATGATAGCCCAGTGATAGTGACGTTGGCTTGCAGTGTGTAGGTCTACACAGAGCTTGTGTTTTCGGTGAAGGAGATCATAGTGATGAAACCGTGGTAGGGTATTTTCAAGTTATCGCAAGTAGCTACCTACCGATCTGTTCTGGTAGCACCACTTACGACTTAGTTCCCAATACAGGTGTAGCTTGACGCAACCTTTGGCCACATCATCACTTAACATCATGAGACTTGTGGAAATATGAATGTGTGAAATTAAGTTGACAAATTAATCAAACATAACATAAAAAGTTATATGTACTCGTATTTAATTTGCATATTTTTTTAACTGTAGCTAAAATACAGAAACTAAAACAAAGAAGGTATGAGAAATATCTATTATGATACTAGTTGCGCCCTGCGGTTTCACCGGCGTCTTCCGGTTATCCCGTAAGAACCTTTTTCCGCGATAAAATGTAACTTATTAGTTAATCCAGGGTATAAGCTATCTCCATTCCAAATATCACACAGATCCGTTCAGTACTTTTTGCGTGAAAGAGTAACTAACATCCGTCCATCCATACTCACAAACTTTCACGTTTAGGTATAATATTAGCAGAAAGTAGAATTTGCACAACCTGGCTTAGTACGGTTTCGCAAAAAACACTCCCACCAAAAAACACACCTGCTAAATTGGCTAGCTCTATTCAAAAATAAAACGTTTTTATTCTCTTAAATAAACACCAAAACGAACACAATAGAAACACTTGGAAACGCGAAGCCGCATCTTAAATCTTTGTCGAAAATGACCTCCGTTTCATTTTCTTTTCTTGCCGTGAAAAATTAACTGCGGCTTCAGGAGGAAAGTCTTTTATTTGCTTAGACAAGGGAGGTTTAATATTTGCACGCGGAGTGTTAAAATAAACATGCCTGGTTGTTGTTTTGTTGGTTATTTTGTTTTTACTCAAATGTATGCTAATTTTGTAGATTAAGACCCTGAGCTCAACAACCTGACCTAGCAGGCAACAGAGGTCACGCCTATCTGGGAGTGACGAAAATCTAAAAAAAAGCTAATAATAATCAAGGCAGTATTTTCAAAAATAGCCTCTGGCTGGCCTTCTGGGTATTGAGTTTCTTAATATGCTGGTGATATTAACAAGTTTTTGCTATTTTATAGATTGGGAAAAACATTGAATGCGCTCCTTTCTCCCGCATACTTGCAAAATGTGGAATGAGCTTCCCCCACAAGTCTTTCCGCTGTACAGATTGCAATCCTTCAAGATGGGTGTGAAAAGAGTTCTTAAAGGTCGGCAACGCATCGGCAACTCCCCTGGTGTTGCAGATGTCCATAGGTGACGGTGGCCGCTTTCCATCAGGCGGGCTGTCGGCTTGTTTGCTAATCTATTACAAAAAAAAAACTTCAAGAAACTTTTTAATATAAAAAAAATGTATTATAAATGCGAAAGTTTATGGGTGTGTGTGAATGTTTGTTACCACGTATCACCGTAACTACTAAACTCATTTTATCTAGGGTGGTATCTAGGGCGTCCGACCGGCCTACGGCCATTCGGTCGTCCCAAATAAGAACGCTGTCAAAGGTAATAAAAATAAATAAAGAACTGACTCCTCACGAAGTTAAATTTTAAGTGGCCACTCCTATCTAACCTGTAGCTATTGTTATTATCCATTAGTGATGAGAAATGAACATTATCTGAATTGAATTTCACAGTGCTTAGTTTGGAATAGTATTTTTTTATTATAATATGTGGGTGACTTTTGCTGGAACATTTCATTCTACCTACAACGAGGTGACTTAAGCCGAGCGACGAACCTTCGCAAACATTTGCATGTATATTGCTTGGCGCGACTCCACCCGTTTTTTCCAGAACATGAATTTTAAAATTTTCGATTCGCCCTGCCCCATCCAATATTGTGTTATAGCTTCTCTGTTATTGAATTGCTTTCCGTTATACTCTTTGCGTTGTTTAAAATTAAAATGGATATACGTAAACGGAAATTAATTTCGCTTTTCAAGTAAGACTTTTTGATCCCAGATTACGTGATATGGAGTGACGATGTGGTCGATAATGGTGCGCCTGATCTGAAAATTGGCTTTCAAGATGATGGGAGTGAATATATTGTAATGTAAATCTATCGCTGCAAACTGAATTAAAATCCGTTGCGTAATTTTATAGATCTAAGCATAAGTACATAGGTACAGACAGCGGGAAACGACTTTGTTTCATGTAGCGATAACAAAATTAATAAAGTAATAAATAAAAAAAGTATTTTAAAAACTAAATAAATATCCTATTAGAATCGTTTTCGACTTCTACGCGGACAAAGTCGCGGGCTTAAGCTAGTAATTATATATAGTAGGGACTAATTAAAAGAATTAAAAATGAAACGTGCTGCAGAACTTCATTGGAAAGTGGAGACTTCGACATGGTTTTTATCGCAATGAATAATAGCTTACTCAAGAATAGTGTACTTTCTAGAATAATAAAAAAAAACACTCAGTAATTCTGGAAACCAACTTCAATATTCAATATCCAATACTTTATTATTTCTAAACTAGCCGCACCCCGTGGTTTGACCCGCGTCTACCCGTTATACCGCGGGAACCTTTTTCCGGGATAAAAAGTAACTTATGTGTTAATCCACAGTATAAGCTACCTCCATTCCAAATTTCACTCAAATCTGTTTAGTAGTTTTTGCGTGAAAGAGCAACAAACATACATACATAAATAAATAAATATCGGGGACCATTGCACAATGCACACAAATTAACCTAGCCCCAAATACGCACAAACTTTCGTATTTATAATATTGGTGGGATATTGTTATTTGAATATAATTCTACGATATACATTTCCTATCTACACATACATATTGCACAACCTAACAAACCCCCTAAAGGGTCAAGTACATTAGATCTGTACGTATGACATATTCCCCTACACATTGTCTCAAAGACCCTCGTGTGGCAATTTACCCCATACGTGTCATTAGAAGTAGCCCTTCCACTAGATAACACACTATTCGAATTAGGATGTTGGCTGCCATACTTTAGTTTCACGAGTCGGTGGACAGGGGTCTTTAGGAGAAGATGTGTTACTATAAAATGATGCAATGTGTTCTTTTGTGTCCAAAATGTCACTTCCGCAACTTTGTGTCTCCTTTCAATAATTCCAATATAAAGTGAAAACGTTCTAGTTGTTTCCCTGCAAGTGTCCTCCACGCCTACCTCAATACATGATTATACAGTCCACTAATACCGAAGGAGGAAAGCAGCTTTATTATTACAACACTAGTTATGTGAAATTTCACAGTAGTTCCTCCTTTGCTAATAACTAAGATCTTAGAGCCGGACAGTTTATGTGGGCTCTTCGAGATTTGGACTATGTCTAGCTATTTATATGAATATATTAGGAGAATTTAGTACCAGTTTAGGAAGGTTCATGCCATTAATTCAAGGTCATTTTTATGACGGACAAGCTTCGTATTCGTATATACTAATAAAGTAGCAATGAACAAAAAAGTGAAAATGTTTTTACCGGCACAGTTGCCGATTTTCATATATAAAAGGAAAAACTTTTTAGAACTTTTCGCAACAGCAAATTGAAAGCCAAATAAGAAATAAAATGAAATAGGTTAAAATTTTGTAAACATACAAAATGCTTGAAAATCAGGGGCTCTACTTTACAGATATTTTTTACAGTTAGCTAAATTCATGCCTAATAAAAATTAAAAAAAAATAAGTAATAAGGTTACCTTATGTGACGATGTGGTTGAAAGTGGTAACTTTTTCCAATCCTTTTCTACAAAAATAGCAAAATTAATGAATACCTATATATAAGTAATTATTTTCCAAAAATAAATAATTTGAATAGAATTTGAATTTAATGAATAAATACACTATTTAGTAATATATAATCTACTACAAAGGTTTACTGTTTTTTGTTGTTGTTATATCCTCATTAATATATCACATAGATTTATTAGTATTAGTAACTTCATAATTATATATAGGAATCATCACGTTATTATTTGTGTTTTAAGAAAAATGTTATGTAAATTTAATAAACTTAAATAACCTTTTCAGAAATAAGGAAAATAATTATTAACTACATTGCTAAAATAAATTTCCTTAAGCAGAAAATTTAAATGTCGAAATGTTCGTCCTTTACGTCCAATCTCAAAACTCACTCGACATTTTTACAGATAAAAAAGTAAACGTGTGCCAAAACGTAAGGAAGTAATTGAAGATCTCTCAGCTCTACAGAGCACTTGAATTATGTATTTCAACCAATTTACTCCACTCGAGGAGGCGCGGGAGGGAAATATATTGCATACAGAATGTGTTCCCTCAAATTATCTCGTAGCTGAGGTCAAATACGAATTCGCTGTGTATTTGTAAACAACCTCGGGAGATGAGATCTGATGTTTCTTTAACGAGATTTTTAATATTTTCATGTTTTTTGACGTGACAGCGTCTTATAATTCGATAGAGCCGGCTGCACGCACGAAAAAACATGACTCATGCGGAGTTACCTTGCTCTGCGGCGTTACCTCGCTCTGCGGCGTTACCTCGCTCTGCGGCGTTACCTCGCTCTGCGGCGTTACCTCGCTCTGAGCCGTTCCATGTAAGGCTTGAATTGCAAGCGAGAGCGCGGAACGAGCGACAAAGAAGCACATTTATAGCGATGATGGCTCAGTGGTAGTGACGTCGGTTTGCAATCCGTAGGACGTGGGTTCGAATCCTACAATGAGCTTGAGCTTTCGGTGAAGGAAAACATCGTGATGAAACCATAGCTTGGTGGTAGGGTATTTTCTAGTACTCGCCTGGCTAGCTACCACCCTCTTGTTAAGAATCTGCAAGCACCTAACGGTGTGTTCCGGCAGCCTCACTTGAGAGCCAGTTCCCAGTCCAGGTGTAGCGTGGCGCCATCTTCGACCACATCGTCACTTAACATCAGGTGACTTGTGGTCAAACGCTACCCTGTAAATAGTAATAAAAAAAAAGAAAACAATCGGCCAATCGACGTTGTCACGTTCAACTATCGTCAGTAAACCGACTTTACAGACAACCAATTTTTCTTTTTTTTCATCCGATGTTTGTTGATCATCGTTGAAAATTATATTCTGAGAATAATGTAGATAATTCATATTTAAATTTGATACACCTGGAAGTTTTGTTTGTAACCTTTTCACGACCAAAACAGCTAAACCGATCTTGATGAAATTTGGTATGGAGATTGTATCACTACACTATCACGGTAACAATAACAATTATAGGTAGATATTGATTCACTAGCTCACTACTACACCAGCTCCGAGCCAGGCGCACGTCCTCTCCGTCGGTATCGGTACGGGGTCTAATGCCAGACTCTCGACGGCCACGGCTGGTGTACATGAGATAATGTATTGTATCTATTGTATAGATACTTGTACAAATACTACAGAGATGGTTCAAACTTTGTAAAAGGGCATACAAAACTTTTTATCGCAATAAGGTGTAGTCCACGCGGACGAAACCGCATGGCGGAGCTGTTACTAATGAAGATGACAGGATTCCGTATAAGTTATATGAAAGCCTTGTATGGAACCAGTTCTGAAGCTCTGGTTCTGTATACGGCCGAAGGGAGCACAAGATGTTAAGTGACGATTTGATCGTGAGACACGCTATACATTCACACACACACTAAAAGCCTGGACTGAGCTATCGCAACACCGGATAATGCCAGCAAGCAACTTAAAAACCCAAAGTTGAAATAGCGTTGGCTTGCCTATCACATCACAATATCGACCACTTTTACAAGAAATAGACACAATTTATTTTGTTCCTCAATTCGAGAGAATTAGGTACCCTGAGTGTAGGCACTCTTATCTAATTTAGAAGAGAACCTTTAAATTACCAAGGCTCGGCGAGATTAGGTCTGTTGTCGGTACATAATTAAGAATTGTATATTCTCGGAAAGAGGCTTGGAGCAAATACAATGAAGATACGTTATTTCGTCAGGCCAACAAGTGAGCGAAAATACATTTGTCACTGTCACTGTCATTTATCATTGTCATTTTTCAGCTCGGATATGTTATTCAGCTGAGCTGTTATTGGTTGTAGCAATTGGAATTGATAGATTAAACGTTACATAGTGTCGTTAACATTATCCTAATTTTTGACGCATGAACGGCTTTTAACTGATGCGTACTTTTTTATTTCATTTGCTTTTTATTTCATCTTGTTTAATTAAATTAGTGATGCCATGCGACTAGGTGGAGCGACGACTTGCGCCGAGTGGCTGGCAGTAGTTGGATGAGAAGAGCCGAAGACCGAGCTCAGTGGTGTACCTTGGGAGAGGCCTATGTCCAGCAGTGGATTTATACATGCTGATGATGGTGATGAATTAAATAATTAATAATGTCCACTTAATCACGTCATCATCATCATCATCAGCCTGTGTCTGTCCCACTGCTGGGTATAGGTATCTGCCAAGACATGCCATCAAACTGGAACCTTGGCTTATATTTTCCTCTTCTTATTCTATCTTTGTGTATTTATTTATCTTATTCATTATTGCACTTTAGTGAACTCTAGTTGCACCCCGCGGTTATACCTAATCCCGCATTACCTTTATTCCGAGATAAAAAGTCTTATGTGTTTATCTAGAGTATTATTAAGCTACCTCCATTCCAAATTTTATCAAAATCGGTTGAATAATACAAACTTTCGCATTTATAATAATTATTAGTAGGATGCTACGGAATCCCTTCGTCCCTTTTCTTATTCTACCTTTATTTATCATATTCTTTATTGCACTTTAGTAAACATTATGCTTTGGCATTTTCAACTAGCATAACTACCGGCATATTGAATTTCAAGCTCCAACGCTAAGCTTTCCTTTATCTTTTATTTTCATCAGAGGCAGCGAAATGAAATCCTGTGCCATCAATAATTACGCGACCTCGTTTCTATATTGGTAGAAGATTTGATTAAATCTAAATAAATTAGGCCGCGATGTTTAATGAAGAATCTTTTATTAGAAATAGAACAGGATAGAGATGAAAATCTACGATGGGATTTATTGTCATAAAAATAGTACCTACATATACAATAATAATTATTTTTTTCTTAGTTTTATTAGATACAATAGTAGGTTAGGTACATACCTACATATAACCCTTTCTATCCTATTACATTATTTTTGTTTCTCAAACTATTGGTTTAAAATGACCTTTACGTACCCAAAGGTCCGGGCAAACAGCCTAAAAAGGTTTTTTTAAATAATAACGCTCGAAAATCTCATTCCTAAAACCGGAAGCTGTATAGATCGGTGATCCACAGCAAACACTGAAGAAATACAATAAAACAAATGAATCTGTTTTATTTTTGTGATTTTTAACAATCTATTTTTGCAGTCCTGCTTGAAAGCCAGTTTCCAATTCAGATGCGCGGCATGGCGCTGCAGTTAGCCACAATGTCACATAACATCAGATGACTTGTGGTCAAACGCTACCACGTGCAAGAACAACTTTGCAAGCAAAAAAAAAAAACCGACTCCAAAGGTTTTCTCATGAATGCCATTGTCAAAACTGGACCAAATTACAAAGCACCAGCTTTCAATTAAATAAAGAATCATCACTTTGCGTCACCCAGTCAAAAGTTATGAGATAATAACATACTCGTACATAAAAAATGCAGTCGAACTGAGAACCTCTTCCTTTTTTGAAGTCAGTAAAAAAAAGCAAAGGGCCACGTTACTATTTTTCGAGCGATGGTGGCCGAACGGTTAGGCGTGCGACTTACAAGACGCCGATACCAAGTTCGAATCCTCTCGGCCCCGCACCTATAACTTAATAAGTTATGTGCGGATTTACCATCGCTCAAAAACGGTGAAGGAAAACATCGTGAGCAAACCGGCATGCCCAAGAACTGCAACATTCAAGGGCATGCGACATCTACCAACCCGCACTGGGCCAGCATGGTAGATTGCAGCCCATACTCTCTCTCTCTGAGAGAAGGCCAGAGTCCCAGCAGTGGGAACGTGAAAGGCTGATAATGACTGACTGACTATTTTTCCCCGTAATCATAACGTTTCCCATCGCGAGAACCTCTTAACGTAACGTGATACGTAGTTCTGTAAATGTGTAACAACCATTAACACAATGGCGCTAAATGTTGCCACTCTGGTTGTAACTTCTAAACCCTCTTGTTGATTCTCATTACAAAGTGTTTTTTACTTGTTACCGGGTAGCGATTGACCACAAGTGGCCTGGAGGCCCACCATGAAAATGTTTCTTCGAATCTTTTGACAAAAACGAAAATGATAAAATCGTGAAAGAACTGCTCTGTCGAAGTGACATTAATCCATTTGTTCGGAGTACTTTATGGTTTTTAAGCGAGGATGGCTCAGTGGTAGTGACGTCGGCTTGCGAAGCCTACAATGACCTTGAGCTTTCGGTGAAGGAATCTGTCGCCAAGCACCTATCGGTGTATTCCGGCAGCCTCACTTGAGAGCCAGTTTCCTGCCCAGGTGTAACGTGACGCCATCTTAGCAATACCAGGGGCGTTAACAAGCTCAGTAGTTTTCTTCAGGTAAGCAAAGTTTGGTGAAACCGCTATACAAACTACAAATCCTCATTTAGTTGTATCACATAACAATCCTGTGAAAAAGGTTTTTTTCGCAGAAATCTTTTCCTTTTCATATTTACGAGTGGATTTTTACGACGAGAGCTATTCTTTTCGTTCTGGTAGTTTCACGGGTGGTGCAACTTACAAGCCGAAGCGATTAAATAAATTGCTTTGCATTTTGAACTGCAAAGCTATTTCGATTGTGAAAAACATTCAGACGATCTCTTTTTGTATGATATATTTGTAGATTTATATTATTAGTTGTTCCCTATGGTTTCACCCGTGTGAAATACATGTAATTGCAATAAAATATATTCTATGTCGTTCTACAGGGTTCGAACTATATCCATACCAACTGCATCAAAATTGGTTCAGCAATTTAGTCGTGAAAAGTTTATACTTAAACTTATTTATTTTTATGGACTAGATATGTCTATGAAGTTCAAGAATAGTGTAACTTTCTAACAGTGAAAATAATATCAAAATCGGATGAGTAGTTCAGGAGGTTACCAGCTATATCCAAACTCACTGTTGATAAGAAAATAAAGTATTAGTAGGGATTAAAATCTAAGAAAAGAGTCGTTTTCTTTACTTTTATTATTTCATCAAAACTCCTTACAAATTCAAACATTTTTAGTTACTCAAGCGGTGTTATTAGAAGTCACATCAATATACACTTTGCTGCTGGTTATGAGAGGGCAAGCCCCGAGCAATCTTTGCCCAAAAAGTTTCCTAAAAGACCAGTCAAATCCACCTACTATAATAGCTCGGGTTATTTTTTACCCACACATCTATTTATGGTCTCTTAACAAACAACGAACTCTGCCGCCGGCTAGACACATTGTATGAAACTGACCGGATGTTTAGTGCGAACCGAATGCAAATAGCCCCAAGATATTACCGGAAAATGTAATACTCCCGCATAGTTACTTAAAGTAGTTGAATAACGAATTTACTTTACCTATTGGTGGCGTTTGACCACAAGTCATCTGAAGTTGACCAATGATACGCTACAGCTATATTGGAAACTGTGAGATTTTTATTTTTATGTAATTGATTAGCAAACAAGCTGACGGCCCGCCTGATGGAAAGCGGTCACCGTCGCCTATGGACATCTGCAACACCAGGGAAGTTGCCGATGCGTTGCCGACCTTTAAGAAATCTTTTTACACCCATCTTGAAGGATTGCAATCTGTAGCACAGCGGAAACACTTGCGGGGGAGCTCATTCCACATTTTGCAAGTATGCGGGAGAAAGGAGCGCATAAATTGCGAGGTGTGGGATTTCCAGGACTCGATGATGTGATGATTCTTATTCTTTCCTATCCAGGCGAAGCGTGGCGCTACATTCAACCACATCATCAACTTCCTCTTCTTAAAATAGCGTCTCCTAGTTCGTGGTCACCACTCGAGAGCCTTTCTTCCCCATCGGTTACCGGTTCGTCGAGCGATGTGGCCTGCCCATTGCCACTTCAACTTGCAAATTCTGAAAGCTATGTCGGTGACCTTGGCTCTTCGGCTGTAACCTATAAAAAACTTTCGTTTAAGACCCATAAAAGTGTCAAACTCAAACTCAAACTCAAAACTTTTTTATTTAATAGGATAAATTGTGATCACTTTAAAACGTCAACTTAAAACTAGCTACGCCTGTTCCAACCTCCTTACGCCGGCAAAAGAACAGGCAAGAAACGCCCGGCAGGTAATTTTTTTGGCGCGATCACATTGACAATTTTATTCTTAATACTAATTGATTGAATTGGAGCAAGTTCACTAAAATCCCAAGCTTTTTTTTGTCATCTAATCGATATTTTTTATTTAGCTTTTAGCTTAGTCACTTTTGACTTGCACTCTACCCGTTACGTCACGTAAGTCATAAGAACCGGGGTCCCGCATAAAATGTGCATTAGTCTGAACAAATAAACGCTCTTATCCCCACATTCTGCGTGGATTTGCGGCTCTCCGGCTATAAAGTGAGTATGTCTGTATTGTTGCGACCATTCCGAGGAATTGCTGCTATAACGAAATTGATCTGCGATATGACGAAGATGGCTGACGTCCCAGCAAAAGCAGGTGCAAGCAAAGGCAGGTGTGGGAATGACAGATTATTCCTTCGTTCTAATGATGTAAAGACCGAGGCACAGTTGGTAGGACCCCTAGGTCTCTGCAAAAGTAGCATGATTGTATGGTGAGCAATAAAAGAAGAGGAAGATGGGTGTAAAATGAGTTCTAAAGGGTCAAGGGTCGGCAACGCATTGGCAACACGGCTGGTGTTGGAAATTTCCATAGGCGACGGTAATGCCTTACCATCTGGCGAACCGTCTGATTGCTATCCACACTATTACATATAAAAAGCAGAACATTATCAAATTTTTGAGCGTCATGAACACCAAACATCTTGGTCTGATCAACAATTGAGAAGTTAGGAGTGATTTACAACTTTTGTCGTTGACTTTGCAAACTTTGAAGAGCATCTACTTATGTCTGAGATTCGAAAAATGGTTATCTATCTTTTCCTTTAGGGTAGTGTTTGAATACATATAACATGTGAAGTGAGGATGCTTGGACTGGGAATTGGCTCTCAAGTGAGGCTAACACGCCAAATGGTGCTTGGCAACCGATGCTTAGCTCGAGGTTGGTTGCTAGCCAGACGAGCACCAAAAAGTTTCCTATCACCAAGCGGTTTCATCACAATGCCAAATTTAAGCTCACTGCAAGATTCTAGCCTAGCCCATGATTGGCAAACAAATACATCATATCATTACCACTTAGCAAATCGTCGCTTCTGTTGATAGAGGATATTGGTATTCGTTGAAAGAAGGACTCAACAGTCACTCGGCTTCACTGAAACTTCCCAACTTCTAACCCAACTGTCCAAACCCGCTTGTCGATTCCTAACTCCATGGAGTAACAGCCACATCATTACCGACTTTATACACAAAAACTTCCCATCAACCTCAAGGCGTTCCCTCAACCAGACCCAAAGCCTTTCGCCCGAAAGTTTATAAACAGACCCAATTCCTTAAAAGTTGGGACGATCCATCTCGTAACAAAAACAAATGTCGGGACGATAATCGACTGTTGTATCGTCTCGATTGATCGGAGCATTATCGAAAGCCCGGCTAAGACTCGGCTCTTGGGTAGGGGACGAGAATTGGTTGAAGGTAGAATGTTGCACTCTTAATCGTATGTTGGCTCTCAACTACTGTCTTGATGTGAATACTTTTATTTTTACATAGTACAGGGTAGCGTTTGACCAAAAGTTTGAGTGATGATGTGGACGTATGTGGTACAATATTACAAACAATAGGGATGTTAACACTAATTACAAAATAATGTTTAATCTAACTTTTAGGTTAGTTTGTATTATTAGGATATCGAAAAACATATTTTTGTATTTAAATATAACTTAATAATTTAAATAAAAATGATTTTAAATGCCATATTTATAATCTTTTGTCACGTGACTGCAAACACCAAAAAGAGCTTCTTACGTCACTAAGAATCGCGACCATCGTGTTTTTCGGTCAGTGACGTCATGTCAGTCACGTGACAGTTGTTAGTGTTTTGGCGGAAAAATTCATAATTACTCTAATTTTGTATATTTTCTCATCGAAAATACTAATAATTTTAAATAAAATATTTTTTTATGGTAAACAAGAGTCAATCTTTAAAATAAAAGCAATTCCGAAAAATAGTTAACATCCCTATTGTGTGAAGACGTTTATATGTAATTGAGTGGCAAACAAGCCGACGGCCTGCCTTAGGGTTGGAAGTCGTCGTCGCTTATGGACATTTACAACACTGGGTGAGTTGCCAATGCGTTACAAACCCTGAAGAACTCTTGACACACACTTAGAGAACTACATTTTGTAGCACTGTGGAAAAACTCGTGGAACTTGGGAGTGGACTTCTAAATCGTAGGCAATTTTGTTCTCTACCACATTTCCTTACCACATTTCCTTTTTTTACATAGCTTAGCTTTTGACCAAAAAGGACAAAAAGGTAATATAGAGACAGAGGGACGGAGAGAGTTACTTTCGCATTTCACTAGTATATGAACTTCTTGTGTCGCGTATCATGAGACGCGCGTAGTACGAGAGCAATACGAGCACGTGCATCTTCAAACAAGTCCACAGAGGAGGCGTTGTGGCAGACTTGTTTCAGCATGTACTTACATGCTCGTATTGCTTCCGTATTACGCGCGTCTTACGATACGCGTGTGCTACGACGTCTTGTGCGGAGGAATGTACACAACTCAGCTAAAGACCTTATCAAACAGTTCTACCTTCTCGGTTTCCATGACTAGAACAAATGACTGCAACGTAGCATCATCCCTTCAGGATATTGGCTCGATATAAAATTACTTCAACGCGCGTGCTCCGGGTTTTAACAGCTCATCTTTTAAAATTTTATAATTTAACCGTAATAAAGAATTTTAATATCTTCCTGGTAGAAATTGAAATAAGGAATGGAGTGAGTTAGGAGATGGTTTTAATTACGACAAAGATTAAAAAATTGCGCTTTACATTTTCTCCATGTACAATGTAAAGTTTTTGTTCGAGTGCGCTAAGTAAGTCCCTGGCTTTTAAATAATCTGAATAAGGACGGCGTTTTTTTAAGTATGTCTTTTCTAAAGTGAAAATTGTAAGGTAGTACTTTGTGGTACGGCGGTCAATGTGCTGAAGAAAACAAACAATGGAAGTCGTAAATCATTGCAAAAACAAATGTTGTATTTTTGTCGAGCTGGCCAGTACCTACATTGTTATTTACACTTATTTCGATCACTCGAGGTTACAGCCTAGCCTATAAACGTTAATTTATTGCCTAATAACGTCCGGTTTTATTACATTTTCCATAATAATTAATCTCCTAAAAGCGATACTGAAAATTAGAAATGCTTTGAGGTACATTCGTCCGGCGGATACAATTTTATCTGATTAGATTTCTGTCAAACCGCAATCAAAATTATTTTATGACATTTGATGCGGGTTCTCAACAATACAATGTCTGTGGGCAAAATTTTTGCCTTTTTCAGGTATAAACTCGTATAAATTGTAATCACTTATAATATAAGTAGAGAAAATACACCAAATTGCTTAAATTTCTTGACAACTTACAGGGTTGCGTTTGAGCACAAGACATCTACTGTTAAGTGACGATGCGGTCAAAGGTAGCACCACGCATAACTTGGATCAGGAACTTGGCTCTCAAGTGAGGCTGCTGAAACATACCGATAGGTGTTTTGCGACAGATTCCCAATTTGGGCGCGGTAGCTAGCCTGGCGAATACTAGACAGCACTCTACCACCAAGCAAAGCCTGTCAAGACTCTTCCCGTAACTAAAGTTTTACAACCAGCATGTTAAGATAAAAGTAAGTAGAACCAAGTAAACCCAAGTAAAAACCATCGGCCTAACGGCATACCATTAGAAAGTTCTCGAAAGCACTCCAACCAGAACCAAAATAAACTAACAGAGTTGCAATTAAACTTTACGAGACTGCCGGATCGAGTACCTCCCGAACTATTTGCTAGCTTTTTTGGGGATCCGCGAAGGGATTAAGAAACGTGAAAGTGATCGGTTTTCGGATGCAATTTGGTTTTAGTTCCAATTTTAATCAGTGTTAGAATCTCTTAATTTTATTCCTTCACTGTTCAAGCTCATTGCAGGATGCAAACCTGTGCAAACCACTGAGCTTTCATGACTACAAACAGTTTTATATAATATAAAATTATTTATAGCGATGATGGCTCAGTGGTAGTGACGTCGGCTTGCGATCCGTAGGACGTGGGTTCGAATCCTACAATGAGCTTGAGCTTTCGGTGAAGGAAAACATCGTGATGAAACCATAGCTTGGTGGTAGGGTATTTTCTAGTACTCGCCTGGCTAGTTACCACCCTCTTGTTAAGAATCTGTCGCCAAGCACCTATCGGTGGCGTGGTGCCATTTTCGACCACATCGTCACTTTACATCAGGTGACTTGTGGTCAAAAGCTACCCTGTAAATAGTAAAAAAAATAATATGGAGTCCTTTGGTAACTAAGCATATTATTTGAGAAAGGCTGGACAGATTCCTTTATATTTTTTTTTCATAATAATTAGTCCAATTAAAATTTTAAGAGCATAAATACCTATTTAAAAATTAGGAACTTTGAAAAAATTTGAATATTTGGCAAATTTAAAAAGTCGTGTTTGTTTTATTTGCTAAATCCGGGCAAGGTATACGATAAAATTATAATGAGTTGCAATTTCTTTGTTTATATATTCGGTTGTTTTTTTTCAATTTTATAGGGAGTTTCATTTATTTATTCTAATTTTAATCACCTAAGCACATCCATCATCATTTGATTCCTGAAACTCTTTTCCTAACCTTTATAGCTTCCTAAAGCTACATTACCTGTCAATGTCATATGTGGTTTTAGTAAATGTACAAGCGTATCTCACACTCCCACACAAAAGTCCTCTCTCTAGATAAAACAAAAGAAATACCTACGGAACCAAGAGCCGTAAGAGCACAAACAAGTACGTACCTATACGAGATTTCCACATAAGCTCCGGCAGTGTTGACGGATCCCATCGGTGTAGAACTTGTTGTTTCGACGACTCTTCGCGCCGGCTTGTCTAGTTCGTAGCGAACTGCGAAACTCTTTGAAGTGAAATAGTAAGTAAACAGGTATTTTTAAAGCAATGCAGTGGATATTATGCGTAGAAAGTATGTTGGGCATGTAAAAGGAGTTTTACGTACCAGTTAATACTTTAAGAAATCATGAACAAAATCTAGGAGTCTGTCTGGAATTCAAACATCGAGAAAAGCATTAATGTATTTATCCTAGCGCCATATAGTTTCATTTTGAAAAAAAAAAATTTGTTCAATGAATTAACATTTCATAAACTTTACAGGTAAATTTTTGATAACCGGGGTTACGTTTTTACAATTTGTTTTAGAATTTTTATTTTTTTATGTATAAAATCTTCTAATTATATATTATATGCTTTTACACCGAACCGAGTGCATCTTTTCATCCCAAATATCTATATATCAGTCCTAGCAGTCACATTTGTGGTCCTTCGAGCCGGATCGAATTATTATGTTACTTATAATTATTCTCTGATAATGTAGCTTTTTATTTGTGAAGATTTTTTGGAATCAACTATTGATATTGAGTTAATCCAATACAAACGAACATACAAAGAAAAGCGCTTTATTTATATTTAGATTTAGACCATTTCAATTACTCTGTAGAAAAAATATGTTCATCATTTTAACTCAGCATTGTCTGTCAACCTTAAGCAGCTGGCATATCAATTTCAATTTTCAATTTATTTATTTATTCAATAGGATACATTGTGATCACTTTAAAACGTCAAACTTAAAACTAGCTACGCCTGTTCCAACCTCCTTACGCCGGCAAAAGAACAGGCAAGAAACGCCCGGCAGGTAATTTTTTTGGCGCGATCACATTGACAATTTTATTCTTATTACTAATTGATTGAATTGGAGCAAGTTCACTAAAATCCCAAGCTTTTTTTTGTCATTTATTGGTCCGATATTTTTTAATTAGCTTTACTAATAAGATTTCTCTTGTTTGGTTGTACACATTGGCATATGGGAACATGAATATTAATGAGTTGCGGGATCACAACCAAAGCAGACCAGACCCCACAAGCAGCACCCGTTCACGAGTTGACGCATGTCCCAGCCATCGCTCTCCTCGACCATATGAGAGGGAAGAGGGCGACCCGACACAATAAATATTTAATTACCCGCCACGTCAAAAAAATATCATCAAATGTTTACTGTGAGACATAAAGCGTTATATAGTCAAGAGAAAATTGTGGAAAATACTCATTTTTAACGGCTTCACTCATAAAGTGAGCGATAAAAATTAAACAACGTCAAGCTTTTCTTACCACCTTTCTTAAAGTAGCATTTAAAAGATTGAATGACAACACCATTTTGAATACTGAATGGTAAAAATGTGATTTTATTTTAGGGTTCCGTACCTCAATCGGAAAAATGGAACCCTTAGAGATCCTACTCTTTGTTGTCCGTCTGTCTGTCTGTGAAGAATCTTTTTTCAAGAACGCGTTTAGGTGTCAAGTTGAAATTTATGTCAAATACTTGGGGTCAATTTCTTTCGGCTGTGAAAAAATCAAACTTGTAAGTCAACGTGATCAAAAGATAATTATGACCGTTTACGTCGCATACTTGGCGATTTCACAATGGAATCAAAACCTAAAGGGCACTTATTTTTCGTTGACCTATATGAAATTTGGAGCAAGGTAAAGAAAAAGTCTAAAAACCGCAAACAAGTAGTTCAATAACAAAAACAAACGATTTTATACGGGACCCTCGGTATGCCCCAGATAGCACCGAACAAATGCTTGCGCTTTTATCAATGCCCGAAAATTCGTCCAACAGTAAGAATCAAATCTGAGACCCCTCAGTTCCCACTTCGCCGCATCGGTAGTCAACCCTACCAACAGCTGACACCCTTCCAGAACTACAAATAGAAGTCAAGAGCTTCTTATTCTCTAATCCTCACCTTGAATAACCAAAATGCCTTGTGTTTGCAGTATCTTAAGGCAGACCCCTTTTTATCAAAGCTGGGCCGATCGAGGTAAGAGCTATTATGCTCAGGTAAAACTGACGCTGAGTCTGTGCAGATAAACGAATCAATAGACGGTGGATAGAAGAGCAAAACCGGCTCGTGATCTGTGATCTAACACCATTAAAAAATGGCGAGTGTGGCGGCATTCAACAGAAAACTGATTAACTTTGCAATAGAAGGGAAATTATACAAAAATTTACATTTGCAATTTTTTTATTGAGTGTTTGATAGTTTTTTAGGTAACTAAATAGAAATTATTTTATTACATACATACCTACCTAAAAGTTGTGATTCTAATAATTTATCCTACTTCCTACTAATATTATAAACGTCAAAGTATTGTGAGTATGGATGGATGGATGTTTGTTACTCTTTCACGCAAAAACTACTGAACGGATCTGAATGAAATTTGGAATGGAGATAGCTTATACCCTGGATTAGCACATATGCTACTTTTAATCCTGGAAAAAGGTTCCTGCAGGATAACGGGAAGACGCGGGTAAAACCGCGGGCCGCAACTAAAAATAAAAACAATGCCCACAGCCTGCCAAGAAACTTATGAATCTTCCTATTTTCTTTAATTTTTTATACATAAATTTTTCCTTTATGTATCTAATGAACATGCAAAGAAAGATCGGGTTTCCAGTACCTAAGTCTTCTGTGTCAAAAACGATTGCCACCCAAAACTGTCGCACAGCAAAAACAGCCAGCCCTCCCAGTGTTGGTCTAGACAAGCTTTAGAAATCTTGCACACTACGCATAATCCAAGAACGTACTTACTACAATATTGAGTTAGATTACATTATAGAATTCGAGCCCAAGACTTGCGGATTTCAAGTTGACATCACTATCGTTTAGCTATCATTGCTTAGAATACACGAGCTCTGATAATGATCTATCACCAAGCTATGGTTTCAGAGTCGCAGGGAGCCGATGGATTAAAATGGCATAAAAATTGTATTGAATTTTCACATTCGATAAATATATTTTGACAGTTATTATCGAACTAGCTGTTCCTCGCGGTTTCACCCACGTGGGCTACAGTTTATCGCGATAAAAAGTATCCTATGTCCCTTCCCCGGGGCTCAAATTATCTCTATACCAAATTTCATTTAAATCGGTTCAGTAGTTTAGGCGCGATAACGTATATATTCCGTATACATACTCAAAAATTATTCCCGCACTTCGGTGCCCCCTCAACGCGTTACCTGCTGCCTATTTCAATTCTAAGTTAATTTTTCTTGGACCGCACGTTTGAACCGCGCAGTTAAAGGTCTTCCTGGTTCGCGACCGCACTTTACCTATTTCATAGATTCTCCCGGTGCCCACCGCGTTTCCCGCTGCGCTGCGGTGCGGCGGTTTTATTTTTCTACTACTACTTACATTTTTAAACTCGTGATATCTTTCGAACGGAATGTCCGAATTGAATGATTCAAAAAGTTATATAAAGGCATTGAATCAGTTTTGAATAAAAAGTAATTTATTTTAATATTTTTTGTATTTAGATTAATACCAAGATACAAATAAAGAGCCTTTTCTAACGGCGGCATTAAAAATTATTTTTAAAAAATAAAAGATCACTTATTGTGGCATAACTATAATAGTTAGACATATGCTCTCGCGGACTTATTTGTAGATCTAAATGAGACCTACAAACCCGTAGTATATTATTTTGTTCTAGTGTCAATAGTTTTTGCAGCGCACGCAAAAATAGGTTTTCGATTTCACACCTTGGGTTACAAAATAGCAATTTTCTTACGGATCCCTAATTTTTTTGGAAATAAAATGTAGCCTATAGCCTTCCTCGATAAATGGACTATCCAACACTGAAAGAATTTTTCAAATCGGACCAGTAGTTCCTGAGATTAGCGCGTTCAAACAAACAAACAAACAAACAAACAAACAAACAAACTCTGCAGCTTTATAATATTAGTATAGATGTGATAATATACACGCCGCGAGAATTAGGCCCCTGGATGAAATTTAGAATAATAATGATAGCTTACACCCTGTATTGAAACATAGGCTACTATTATCCAGGAAAAAGATTCCTACGGGATTTGTATAATCTGACGTTCATAGAATCTGGTATCTAAAGACACATCTGATTCTGACATTGTGGCTTCCGGATTGGCTTACTTAGCCATGAGCGCAGATGTTTTTTGGACGATACCTAATATCATCTCTATGGACGCAGCCTAATGATGATGATGATGTGTATAATAGTAATGCTGTCTTTTTCTAACCACTGAAGTAAAAAAGGACAGCATTACTATTAGACCTGTCAAACTTAGTTTAGTTTTAGAGAATGCAAAACCGAATCGACACCATTAGTCGACTGAACTTAACTAAATAGCACTTTAAATGCACTTGGTGGTTTTGAAACGTACCCATAGACTCGACAAGAAGCAATTTCACCCTCAAACAAGCACTCAGCGCTCGCTTAATTGTAAATCAGTACACACCACGTATCTAATGAGAGTTCGAATCGGTTAAATAATTAATGTTGATACAAGGCTCATTAGTAATACCAGTAGCAGAATTAGTAAGTGTACTATTTAGTGGTACGGAATACTAATTTGAACGTAGCGAAACCGTCGCTTCCGATTGCAAGTAATGGGTACATGGGATGAATCTTGAAATGTTGATTTCTAATATCTACGAAATCGTTTCTTTGTTTCATAAACAAAAGCAAAATACTCTTGGTTTTTAATCAAAAATATAGCCAACAATATGTGTATTTTGTAGGATACATCTACATATTTGACGTTAAAAACTAGTGTTAACGAGCAATACGTCTTAAGTCACAGTGTTACTTTAAATAACATGTAACAATTAGCATTCATAATTAGTTACTTCATTCTTTTGCTTAAATATTACAATTATACTCCTTATTCCATTTAATTATGATAATTATACTAATGTCTACGATTGCACACATTTTATGTGGATGGCAACTCTATTTTATAAGAAATAAAAGAATGTAAGAATGAATGAATGAATGAATGAATGTGTGAATGTGTGTTATTGTAAGAAATTTAATTGTGAATATATATATATTTTTAAATTGAGCTTTTAGTTTACTTATTTTTATTACATACATATTGTATTTCTTTTAAGTACTTAATTATACACCACCAACTGCATTTTATTTCATACAACTTCTGTCCATCCAAAGGTTGTCTGGTAGAAATCGCTCTAAGCGATAAGACCTCCCATTGTAACACTAGCTCTAAGATCTCTCCTTTTATGTTGTTCTATTTTTCTGTTGTTGTGGTGAAACAATAAAGCGTTATTAATCTATCTATCTATCTATATTCTTTCCCTCAAATTTTGTGGGGTAGATTTTTGGCGGGGAATAAGAGAGACGATTGTACTGGGAGTATTGGTACATACTGTAGAGAAAATATTTCGGTAGCTGATTTATAGAGTGATGCTACCAGATCTGTGTGGGTTATTTACCGTCTTCGTGACATTAATTACACTAGCTACACCTGTTCCAACTACGCCGTTAGGAAACGCCGTGTGGATCCTTTTTTGGGCGCGATCATATTTCTTTTTTCTTATTGTGCACCAACTGATTAAGTTGGAAGTTGAAATAAGTTGCAATCTTAAGCTTCTTGTCTTTTAAATAGTGTGATATTTTGTAGTAAGCTTTTGTATCAACGAGTTTTTAATTTGATTGATTTTTGATTTTTCGCCTTATAACCTGTATTCATGCAATAAATGATTCTGATTCTGACATTTGAAGAGCTGCTGGCTTTTTAGAATTAAACTTGTGATAAACACTTTTCTACTCTATGTTAATAGGCTTTCAGATATAACTGCAAAGCTAGATATTTGAAATTCAGTTTAGTTAGGTTACAGCCCGATTTGAGGTTTTAGGCAAATTATTTCAAATATTTAGGGGTAATTTAGAGAGTTTACATTGTGATGAAACCATTGGTGGTAAGGCATTCTATAATGTTCGCCTGGAAAGCTACTACCCTTTACTACTTATTATAAAACAAAGTCCTCCGCGCCGCGTCTGTCTGTCTGTCTGTCTGTCTGACTCTCTGTTCGTGATAAACTCAAAAAGTACTGGACCGATTTTCATGTTGTTTTCACCAATAGATAGAGTGGTTCTCGAGGAAGGTTAGTGGTTTAGTATATAATTTGTCAAGTTTTTTTATACATTGACTAAAATATAATGACATTTGTTGGTGAGGTCAGAAAAAAATAAGCTGTCTGGGAGCTTTCAACAAAAACGCTGCCTAAACCCTTTGAGATATAACAAAATGATGTATGGTGGAATTGTGTATCTTATACAGGTCTACAAAAAGTCCGCAATGGCATAATTATGTCTATCTCTTAAGGATAACATACTATAACTAATTAGTTATCAGTTATTGGCGTGTTCCAGTAGCCTCACTTGAGAGCCAAATCTCAGTCTAAGCATAGCGTGGTGCCATTATCAACTACATCGTCACTTAAAATCACAATCTGCCGTCAAAACTTTCTTGTAAAAATTTTGCAAGAGATGGAGAGGGCTTCGTCTTAAAAATAAAATCGCAACAAAGGAAAATCAATCAACAAAATAAATTAATTCACAATTTAAATTCAGTTATCGTTGTGGGGCTAGCCTAGTTGTTCTTAACCGATCATCTAGGTTAAGCAACGTGCTCTACGTTTGCTTACAATTTGGATGGGTGATCACTAGTAGTATTTACAACTGACCGCTTACGTGCTTTGGAGGACGCGTTAAGCCGTCGCTCCCAGTTGTTGCCTCAGGATCAGGATATGCTGGAAGCCTTCGTGTGGTCTGGAAACTCCAACCCTTGGGCTGGCCATTAGCCTATGCGACAAACCACACTGGGCCTGCGTGGTGGATCATGGCCGTCTGCAAGAAGTCACGTGTCCCAGCAGAGGGAACGCAATTGGCTGCTGATGATGATGATGATCTCATATGTGCCTAATGCCAATGGATTAAGGATACTTTTCAGTAAACTCAGTATATATCGAAAAGCTTACTCGCTGTTTGATAGAGCTACTTGTAAGTCCTAATGGTTACGATTTACGTTCGAATGTATTTACACACGAGGATTCTGTTAGCGGTGAGATTGACGGCTGAATTGGAAATGGGACCAACTAACAGTAATACTATATTGGCTGCCGAAACGGGATAATACGGGAACTTGATTCAGTAATGTATATTGTTACAACCATTAATGAACTAACTAAATTGAGATGGCGCAAAGACCCAAAGTGAGTCTTGGCCTCCGATAATAAAAGACGCCACTTCTGTCTGTCCTGCGCCACCTCCTGCCAGTCCTCCACCTGGAGCTCGCGCAAATCCTTCGTGGCTTCGTCTTTCCAGCGATACCTGGAACGGTCGACCGGGCAACGGCAACTTGGCTTGTATGCCAGTTTGACTGCAAAATCCTTTCCAATTTTTTCAAAGAAACAACCATTATTGGAACAGGTCATAATTATTAGGCTATCCTGAAATTGTCACAATAGCAAAATTGAGTGGCACCACGCTACATCTGGTTTGGGAATGGAGCCCACCGATAGGTGCTTGGCGAAAGATTCTAGACTTGAGAGTGTAGCTAACCAGGCGAGCACTAGAAAAATGCCCCACCACCAAGCTATGGTTTCATCACGATGTTTTCCTTCACCCAAAGCTCAAGCTCATTGTAGAATTCTAACCCACGCTTTAAGACTCTCAAGCGTTAAAATTTTGTAGGCTAAAACTGTTTTGCAGCTTATCTTTATCACTCTGTCATATATCATTCCAATCTAAGCTCGTTATCACAGCACCCCATTGTTAGTTGACTACATAATCATAACATCAACATGATATACAGCGGAGACGCAGTCCGGCGTCGATATTCCCATTTCACGACAGCGGGACAGCACAATAACATTATGTTATTAGTAGATGGGACATATGCATGATAGATGAGATATCTATTATCTATCTCTTTCTCGCATACACTACAGTGATGGATTATGGGCTAGTTTGGACTGGGTTAGTTACTGGCATGAGTGAGCTAGCGCTAGTTGTTTTCTATTTGGAGTTTACTTCTTAAGAATCAATACATATGAAAGGTCTCCGGTATGAAAAAGTGAGAAGTGAAATTAATGGTAGCGTTTAATTAAATTAATTCAATAAAATTGTGACAACTTATGAATATTATGTCATTTTACCTAATCAGTATGAAATTTACCCTCTTCGCTTTTTGAATATTCAAAGACAATCAAACTTAAGAAATAAACAGTTTTTACTTCTAAAGGTATTTATTTAGAACTTTGCAATTTCGGCTATTGACGACTGCGACCGACGACTATGACCGTACCGCACTTGCGTCAGTGAACTCTCCATCTAAAGTCGTATACGACTCAATTGCGAACATCGGTTGCTGTTGCCAACATTGGAATATGGAGTAGCGTTTGACTGCAAGTCACCTGATGTTGAGCCACGATGTGAACTGGTTCTCAAGTGATGCCGCTTTAATACACCGATAGCGGTGCTTGGTGACAAATTCTTGAGTTTAGTAGCTGGCCAGGCGAGGACGAGAAAATGCCCTGATACTAATTTATGGTTTCATCACGATCTAGTCCTTCATGGAAAGCTCGAATTTACTGCAGAGTGCCAACCTAAGATCTACAGTTCGCACTAATACTGAGCTGTCATTGCTGGTAAGATAATAATTATGTTCATGCCTCTTTTAGTCGCCTGATGACTACTGTCAGTTGTGAATTATTAGCTACAGTAGCGCTGACTGGTCAGCGTTGAAGCAATTCTATCGCCCACGCGACTAGCACGATTAAATTGGCCGTATACATTAGTCATCAGTCTTTACAGCGAGTCAGACTAGTACTGACGCCAGTTACTTAGCAGATTCAAACCCGTCTTTACTGTTGCGAAATGTGTCTTAACTAGAGGCTTGTAGAATTTAGGAGGCGGGCGGAATGTTGAATATGATAATGGATATTGATTATAATGATTCAGTTCACGTTTAACTAATATAGCGAACAAAACGCCAGACTACTTATGAATAACTCCTGTCGCGACGTGTAAAATGTGGAATGTGGATGTACTCTGAAACGGTTTAATTATCATGACCTTGTTTGGAAAAGTACTATAACACAGTACAGGATCATTTAAAGAACGACCTTCACCGAGATTTAATGGATAAAAGAATTTTATAACAGATTAAATATGTCAATAAATATATTGCAAATGGGTTTTCTGGTTTGGTTAATAACTTAATAGCCAAATTCCATACCAATCGAAAGTACCAAACTTAAATATAAAATACTTTTCACCCATTAACCAGCTCGGTGAAGGCCGCTCTTTAAGGGATTTTAGACCATAAATGGAAACATTTGATTCAACATGGAAACAATCTTCATACAACTCCTGACATTGACACTTTCAATTATTATTATTTTTTATTTCCTTTGATATCGCACAAATATAATTTTTGTACACTGGAAACGGAAATTTGAATCTCTTTACTCACTACTATCATAAGCACAATATACTGTGACTTTTTTCTTTATAAGTTTATATTCATATTTCAGGTTCTATTAGTTATAGTAGGAGATAGGGTTGCCTGTTTTCATTACAGCTGAGTAGTTGGAGAAAGGGAGACGAGAAAAAGAAAGAGATAAGGAGAGTGGGACAGTAGGTATTATTTATATTTCATACCTCTTACAGCAAAGGTTGAAGGCTCTCAAATGAAGCTCCCGGAAAACATTGATAGGTGCTTTGCGACAGGTTCTTAACCTTAAAGGTAACAAGGCGAGCGCTAGAAAACCCCTAACCACCAAACTATGGTTTCACCTCAATGTTATATTTTCACCAAAAACTAAATCTCATTACATGATTTGTAACCACAACTTACCGATTGCAAGTCAATAACCTTCACCTCTGAGTTATTATCGCTTCACAGTAAAGGCCGTGCGTAATCCAACACGCTGACCCAAAAAAATGTAATCCGTCAAATACACCAAAAAACCTTTTCATTTCCAATCGAGGCATCCAGAAATAAAGCCCATCTGCACATTTCCCAAAGCTATTAGCGTCGTAGTAATCCCGCAAGATTACTGCTCAATAAAACGCGTGTCGTGAGAGATATACAAGCGTACTCAATATAGCTATACAAGTACACATATATATGTACAGATCTATATGTACGGGGAACAATAATACAGGACGATTCTATCACATACGTACACGTTCACGGTGTAATTGAGCCAGTAGATAAAGTTTATCTTTCTAATCCTATCCTATCCTATAGTAAATGCGAATGTTTGTGTATTTCTTTGTGTGTGTGTGTATGTGTGTGTGTGTTGTGCGTACGTTGTGTGTGTGTGTGTGAGAATGTTTTTTACCACGTATCACCGTAACTACTAAGCTAATGTAAATTAAATTTGGAATGGAGATGGCGTATAACCTGTACTAACACATATCCCACACACACACACACACACACAATCACACACACACACACACATGTGCACTGCTTCCATTCTTTTTTCCATGCAAGCTAATCCTCAGTTGTCCTACTGCAAGCACTGTCCTAACCACAGTCCTGTCCCCTGGCGATATAGCTTGATTGGATTATGCCTGTACCGATATTTTTGGAATAATACCATGTATTTCTATCAGTTGGTACCCTACATTGTAGGCAATAGAATTGTTCGGAATAGCGATTTGCAAATTACGTTGTAATTTTCTATTCTATTGTAAATGTCCATTTGAAATGGTATGGTATTGTTTGTTTTAGATTCATTTGCATTTGTTATATTTCATGTTAAATAAATCCAATTCGCAAACGCAGCGAAATTTTTACCCGACAAAAAAGAACTAAATTCAATAATTTATTAAATCAACCTCCTTTTAAGAAAGATATTTATAAAAAAATGTATTTAACATGTGTATTTATATTTATAAT
The DNA here is from genome assembly GCA_931315375.2 of Opisthograptis luteolata. Lineage (NCBI taxonomy): Eukaryota > Metazoa > Arthropoda > Insecta > Lepidoptera > Geometridae > Opisthograptis > Opisthograptis luteolata. The sequence goes on along the minus strand of OV928036.1, from coordinate 13,445,476 downwards.
GTCATACCATGTTATATTAAAATTGAAGAAGGATTTCAATTTAAAAAAAATTAAGTGACTGCCTTTTAAAATATTGTTTTTATAGTGTAAAAAAATTTATAGAGCATTGTTCGAGCAAAAATATTTGTTAACATTTGCACGTCTGCATGCAGGCTGAATACTGTACCAAATTTTAATTTAAGATCTTATTATGATGTATATTATGTATTCATTGAAAAAGAAACTAAACTAACTTACTGATAACTTCACTAAATACGAGAGAAAAATAATGAATAGTTATGCCCCCTTTTCCTTTATGAAAACTAAGAGGTAAGTCCCGAATTTGCTATTTTTTGTGGTGATTCACGGTCCAGTCTATTTGGGAACCATTTATCACCAGATCAGTTTATCTGCCATGAGCGCTACAATCACAAAAATCACACTAGAGTTTCTTCGTCGCACAAAAACTGTGAGGTAGTCAGATTTTCTTGATGCAATAAAAGTAAGAGAGGATCCCGGTAAATGTTGAGATGGTGTTCGCGTCATAAAGTGAACCAATATTGCTTACACGGCTGTTTCGCTGGTTACGTGAAATCTGAAATTTGAATTTTATGCACCCACCTTCAATTTCGTGAGAGATTTTTGTAACAAACTGTTGGTACTTGCGATCTCGTGTTATGCTGTAAAAAATAAAATTACATCTGAAAAATCCAATATTATAAACGTGAACATTTGTGAGAATGGATGTATGGATGTTTGTTACTCTTTCATGCAAAAACTACTGAACGAATTTGAGTGAAATTTGGAATGGAGATAGCTTATATCTTGGATTAAAACATAAGCTACTTTTTATCTCGGAAATGTTCCTGCGGGATAACTGGACGCGGGTGAAACCACGACGAATCCCGGCCGAAGCAAGAATTTGTTAGTGTTCTATTTTATTTTATTTCATTTCGAACTGACTCTCAAGTGAGGCTGCTGGAATACACACACTTTTTTTATACGATTACTTTTAATTATGTTAGTTAAAAGATTGTAAAAGTCGTTATCTGTATTTTATATATAGGTACAGTCAGCGATATAAGTAGCTGATCGTTCTCGATTTTCCAAATGTGTTTCTAATCAGTAATTATTATTGTTTCTTTTACATTTTACATGGTATGATTTTGACCACAACATAACACACCTGATTTTAGGTGATGATGAGGTCAAAAATTGGTGTCTACGATGATGAGGATGATAGAAAAGTGTGATTGTTCAGCGACTTTTGTCGTTCACTGTACATAGTAGTACATAGTTAATTGCAACTACAAAGGAAATTACGAAGCATATAACATTACCGACCCGAAATTAGTTCAATATTCTAACACATAGTTCTCGGAAGGTCTCTCATAGATGAAACTTTCTAACAATCTCATTCAGCTTATATGACAAACTACCAGAAATAGCTAAAAGTTTCCGGACACGAAATATGTTATTCCTTTAATATTGACTTTACATAAAAAACCCCGATGAGGAAGTTAGTTTCCCGTGGAGTTTGTAACAGGAAATAGTTTCAGGTTTCCTTTCATCCATAAAATTAGGGGCGGAAAATTCTTGAAGCTTAAGCTTTACTTTGCAAGAAAAATAGAGCATTTAAAAATTGTATTTATTTTGTCGCAGGAACTAAATGTGTTTCTAAATAGCGGTAATGTCGCCAGTCTTTTGAGCACTTACTGCAGACAACATTTTTTTATTTGTAGATGTTTAGTGGTATATCTATACTAATATTATAAAGCTGCAGAGTTTGTTTGTTTGTTTGTTTGTTTGTTTGTTTGTTTGTTTGTTTGAACGCGCTAATCTCAGGAACTATTGATCCGATTTGAAAAATTCTTTCAGTGTTGGATAGTCCATTTATCGAGGAAGGCTATAGGCTATATTTTATTTCCAAAAAAATTAGGGATCCGTAAGGAAATTGCTATTTTTTAACCCAAGGTATGAAATCGAAAACCTATTTTTGCGTGCGCTGCAAAAACTATTGACAATAGAACAAAACAATGTATCACGGATTTGTAGGTCCTATTAAGATCTACAAAAAAGTCCGCGAGAGCATATGTCTAACTATTATAGTTATGCCACAATAAGTGTTTTTTTTATTTTAAAAATTGAATTTTAATGCCACCGCTAGGAAAGGCTCTTTATTTGTATCTTGGTATTAATCCTTATCAAAATAAATTACTTCTCATTCAAAACTGCTTCAATCCCTTCATATAACTTTTTGAATTATTCAATTCGGACATTCCATTCGAAAGATATCACGAGTTTGAAAATGTAAGTAGTAGTAGAAAAATAAACCCGCTGCACCGCAGTGCCGCGGGAAACGCGGTGAGGACCGAAGGCGGGAGAATATTCTATGAAATAGGTAAACTGCGGTCGCAATTTACGAACCAGGATGACCTTTAGTTGCGCGGTTCAAACGCGCGGTCAAAAAAAATAGAATTAAAATAGGATAATGGATACAGCTGGTAACGCGGTGAGACGAGAGGAACCGAAGTGCGGGAATAATTTTGGAGTATACAGAATATATACGCTTTCGCGCCTAAACTACTGAACCGATTTAAATGAAATTTGGTATAGAGATAATTTGAGCCCCGGGGAAGGACATAGGATACTTTTTATCGCGATAAACTGTAGCCCACGCGGGTGAAACCGCAGGGAACAGCTAGTTTTTTTTATGACTACTTGCAGTGTAGCGTTCAACCACACATTTTTTAAAATTTAAATTTTTTTTTTAATATATGGCACAATTTCATACAAATTGACCTAGCCCCAAATTAATTACATTTATATCTTAGTAGTTTAATTTAACTGTATATTACTGTTTTTTTGTTAATGTAATAATTAAATAGGTAAGTTAATTAGGACTCTTATTAAAGGTCACATCTAACATCTTGTTGATCATCGCCGAGACTTGGCAAATGTAGTGTAGGACGCCCTACGACAAGGCGGAGTGAAGACTTGCGCCGAATGGCTGGCAGTAGTTGGATGAGAAGAGCCGAAGACCGGGCTCAGTGGCGTGCCTTGGGAGAGGCCTATGTCCAGCAGTGGACTGATAACGGCTGATGATGATGATAATAATGATGATGATTAAATTTTGTTCTTGTTCTACTTAATCGCACATTTATCTGTATTTTAGTGTACCAATAAAGAGTCAAGCAATCTATCTTTAACGATGATATTAGCAAAACAACAAAATTAGCATCAAGTTAAAAAAATTGAGGCAAAATATCATACAAATTACAGAAAGATTATGTTAATTCAGATGTCGCTCGTATTTCATTCCTCATTTCTTTGATTCAACTATTATGAATTGAATCCGATAAATCTTGTGGGGATATTGAATCGCATTAATCGTTCGGATGAGGACAAAGATTCCTTCCGATGGTACAGATATATTTCAGGTCCCATTGGTGGAGAACTTAATAAGAGAGAATGAACAACAGGTCCCTTTCAAGTTGAAATTATGATTTGCGCCAGTTTTAATTTGGTTGGTTAACTAGAAAGACGGAAGAATCTATGTAAAACTTAAAAAAAGGCAACCAGTCAAATGACTACGAGTTTAGTCATCGATGAAAAGTTTAAGCGAAGGCATAGATCAAGTTTGATGAATTTTTTTGTCATTATTCAGTTGAATTATAAAAAAACTTAAGTATTGATAATCAAAATTACAATATAATATTTAAGTAACTTTATGTACGTATTTAAATACATAGATTTAAAATATACATAGTACTGCGTTAACTTATTAAGATTTACTAACAAACTTTATTTTTATTATCTTTATCTTTACTTTTATGTTTATTTTCAAATGTATCTAACACTAAACATTAAGTATATTTTTTATTTTTTTCAAACTCTGTAACCTACCTAAAAACTTCGCAGGAAATAAAAGGCTTTTTATTTTATTTTTATTTTATTTATTTTATTTTATGTACGTATTTAAGTATTATTTTTAACGTAGGTACCTATAACGTGTTTTGCCTATTGCACTTTTATAAAATCACGTTGGTCTAACCTAACTAAATTTAGGAATTGTTTGCTGGCCTGCTGTGCAGCATTGAAGCCAAATTACTTACTAAAGAAAAATATTCTTACTTTCCTTCTGAGTCTTTACCTTCCAAGACAGATTCCTTCCTTATTTTACCATAGTTTTCCTTCTGAATCACAATTCCTTCCCTTTTGACTCAGAAGGAAAACGGTATTTCGGAAGGTCTTTTTTCTCCGTGTACTTCTTACGTTAGGCATTTAGATCCCTGTTGGGAGATTTGCTCTCAGAGAGAGAAATTCTCTCTAAAATGTTGAAACAATATAATTTTAGTATCGAAGCATTTTCGCCGAAATACCTACAAGCTATTTCAAATTTGACAGTCCAATGCCCTTGACAAGAGCCTACCTTCATAAATCGTTTCTAAAGCGCTCTGACCTTCCGCCAAACCACTCACCGCCCATTACGCTTCCAGCTTGCCAATCCGCCAAAAAAGCGCGTCAAATTTAAAACCATCACAATACACCTCCGCGAAGTGTGCCGTAGGAAAGCGCTTTTAAGCGCTAATGGCCTTTTCCCACTCTACCTGCATTATTTAGCGCGGCCACCCGGAAAACAGATATAAATGACACACTTTGCTGGGTCTCTCTCGGTGCCTGTTTTACGCGCACTTTGGAAATTTTCGCGATCAGCGGACGCAAGTGGATCGGAAATCTGACGATGATTCCGCGCTCGTTGCCGCTAAATTGTTTTTGTTTTTATAGTTTTGATGGGTGTTTTGGAGTGATTATCCAGCGGGAATGTGGTGCTGATGGAGCGTTTAATGTTGGAGGAGGTGTTAAGCTGATTCTGTCGCTTGAGTTGGCACAAATTGTGTCGTGAGAGTTAATTTGGTTTTGGCTTCCTCTGCGTTTTGGAGGGTTTTAAGGAGATGTTGTCGTGTTTTTGCTTGAATTTTATATGGCTATAGTAAGAAGTAGTCCGCAGTTTTATTAACTGCTGCATTGTTTCTAGATTTTATAGGGTAACGTTTGACCGCAAGTCACCTGATGCTACGCTTCTATAATGTTGTCCTAAGTTGGCCCTACGCTACACTTGGATTGGGAAGTGGATCTCAAATGGTCTTCGCAACAGATTTTAAATATAAGAACAACAGACTAGTAGAACATAATATTTGAGAAAGATAGATTCTTAACTAAGAAGTTTTCTTTATTTATTTATTTATTTATTTAATACACAAGACAAATTACAATCAATTTCTTAAACAAAATATAACATAGACAAAATCTGAACTGGATTGTAACTCAAAATATGTGTAATCATAAAAACAAGGTAAATAAGTATCGAGACGGGTGAGATGAAAGTACCCATCCACAGAGCATGGAACTTGCAGATGGGCACCCCAACACGGTACAATCAATTTTGCTTACAAACTAAATACTTAATACTATCTATGGGATGGACTGTTTGGACGCATTTATGACCAGTATGGTTTATGTCATACAGTAACACTTCCTTTTTAAAACTATAACCATACATTAAAACAGTAGTAGTAGCCCTTTTGACATTGTAGATAAAGAAAAAAAAGATAATACCTAAATAAATTTTAAGAAAATCATTTAATCTTTTATTTGAAATTCAGAACAATCATCGTTACATTTTTAGGCTTGTTCGTTTTAAAATACAATCCGAATAGCTTAAAATGTTTCCATCGCTCCTTTGAGCAATTCAGACCGAATTTAATTCGCAATACGACACACAGGAGGCGCGCCAGACATAGGTTTTAACGCGGCTTTGCATATTAATCGGTCGACAAATCCGATTACAGAATACTTTGGGGTGAAATTCGGCAAATATTTTGTAATCCGAATAAATTTTTCGGACTATTTCGTTTTGTAAATGAGCGAGCGTGTTTTGTGGTAGTTTGGCTTTCGGCACACGTATTCAATATTACACGGTTATGCATATTATTGTAATTTTCTTATATTAAATACACAATTAATACTAGCTGCACCCCACGGTTTTATTCACATAATAATAATGACCTACGCGAATTTCAGACTCTGAACCGGGATGGAATCACTCAGGATAGAGATGAGTGGCGCTCTCTCGTTTCAGAGACCAAGACATACTTTGGATCGCTGAACCACCGGAGTTAGTTACATACTTAACAATAGATAAATAGATTTTCTTCTGTTCTTCTGTTATGTACATAAAAAATACATAGCTTAAAAAACTAAAAAAACACTTTGAAAACGTACTTATTTTTTTTTTGTTTTTTTTAAGCTATATATATTTATTTTACTTTTTAGTCTATGAAACCAAGCCTGATCTATTGGACTCGTCAAAACGAATCAAATGAGCCCAAACTCGAGGGGTTTCCTAGTAGCCACTGAAGAGTTCCTCTATCCTCCTCCTGGCTTCATCATCAGACCCTCGTAGCTAAACCCATCCTATTGGACGCGTTGAAACGAATCAAATGAGCCCAAACTCGATGGGTTTACTAGTTAGCCATTGAAGAGTTCCACTATCCATCTCCTGGCTCCATCATGAGATCTGGTCGATGATATCAAATATTGCATTGTTATCGGGATTACATATACATACCAAGTTTCAAGTCGATACTACAATTAAAAGTTGGTTAAAATTGTCTTCTAAGATTTGATTACATTGTTAGTTACAAGTGAAGCTAATAAAAGTGTTTTAAAAATGAATCCCTATTTCCCTTGGTCATCTCATCACACGTGAACGGCTGGACCGATTTCACTAATTCTTTTTTTGGTTTGTTTGTTATTGCGAGGAGAAGGTTCTTATGAAAGAAAAAAATGGAAAAGTTGCCAGGTTATACGTTGTCCACGCGGGTGAAACCGCGCGACACAGCTAGTTTATTTATATAAATAACTACAAAATACGAAACTATATATGAAACTTGTTGTGGATCCCCGATCCTCGTAGTTTCTGATACCCTAGATACAGGGAAACCTAGTTAGGGGTCAAGCCTATGTATGTGATTGTGCGGGCATTACTTAATATAATATGAAACAACTTAATATCTAAAGATAGAAAACCTGAATTAAATCACTGCCTGCAGGCAGAGTGCCCGAATGACTAGCTGATTCGGCTTAATAACTTAGTAACTAAATAAACAATAATATCTTAGGACTTAGAAACAGTTTAGGGAGTTCAAGTAACTTAATTTATTTACGAAAATGCCAATATTGAGTTAACATTTCCACTTAATTTGATCGTCTCCCTCGACGATTTCATCAAATCCCCGTTTGTATAATTCCCTGTAACATATTATAGATCTACAACTCTACTTATTATATAATATATGATATGTGTAAGTACCTCTAAATAAATCAGACGTGTAAGCTTGTGCCAAATAATATTCATGTGGATTATTTACGAATGAAAATCACCCGCCTGAGTAGATATTGTCTTTGGTTCGATACACACGGCATTATTCGACACCCTTTTATAATATAAACGAACATATTATGTTAGTATTTTGGAAGGGAAGACGAAGACCAAGAAAAGATGGATGGATTGTGTGAGGACCGATATGAATGAAAGGGGAGTGAATGAAGCCATGACGGCTGATGGGAGAGAGTGGAAGAAGAGTAAATGCTGCGTTGGGCCCAGGGCAAGAAGAAGATTTTGTTACCCGTATAAAATTAAAGCACATCATTATACATCAATCAGTGTTATTATTTTAAAATTGTATCATCATCATCATATTACGTAGCCACTGCTGGGACTCTGGCCTTCTCTCAGAGGGAGATTATGAGAAGTAATCTACCACGCTGGCTCAGTGCGGGTTGATAGATGTCGCATGCCCTTAAATGTTGCGGTTCTTAGACATGTCGGTTTCTTCACGATGTTTTCCTTCACCGTTTTGAGCGATGGAATATCCGCAAATGGTGCGGGGCCAAGAGGATTCGAACTCGGTGTTGGCTCTCGGTGTTACCGTTTGGCTACCATTGCTCAAAAATATTTGGTATTGTAAAAATACATGGTAATACAAAATGTTAATCTTTTGCGCTCACATTGTAACATTACTGATGTGGTTTCTTTTTTTATTCATATCCTATTTTGACTTGTAAGGCTTTATGGAACATAAACCTAAGTTTTACGTGTCCAAATATCGATATTTTAGCTTACATTTGAAGATTGCTGAACATCAAAAAATCTGCATAAGATGAAGAATTGGCAATATTGACTGCAGGGATGTCCTTTTTTCTCAGTAATTACAAAACAAACAGAGCTAATATTTATGTAAATTAAAGATCATGTTTTTGACATCAAATTGTCGGAAGGATAACACGGTTGGTTAACTTTCATAGCAGAGAAACAATGATCGAAAACTGCTATCTAAAAAAAAAGATTTTTTTCATTTTACAGGCATATAAAACCGATTTAAGAGTTGAATTTTGTAATCGTATACACATTCTTCAAAGAACTACAGGGTTAGTTCTATAAAATTAACGATAGTTTTCATTTTAAACGAAAAAAACCTCTTTTTGACGCATACGACCTTAGGGCATTAGTCAGCTCGCTTGCGTTTTTCTATGGAGCTGATTTCAGATTCATTGTTTATCACGGCGTCCTCTTAAGTGCCTTTTCAATCACTATTTTAATCAATTTATGTTGTACGATATTACACGAACAGATTTTCATATCTTGCAGTGTAATAATACCTTGTGTACCGACCGACCTTTTATTCTGAGCCATTTATTCTGGACCCCTGGAAGTTGTACGTGATGTGGATGTAATACGCCGAATGTATGTATGGCTTTAAGCTTTATAAGTACTGTTTGAGTTAGTCCATATTACAAGGGGGTAGAGTTTGAAATGGCAAGGTTTAATGACAAAAAACCTCGTGTAAAAGTTCGCTGGGTTTGTTTTAGATTCGTTACGGAGCAAATGTATTTAAATTAAAATTAAACTTTTTTGTTCTTGGTTCTTCATAAGTAGTTCGTTATGAGACGAGGACTGGATAATTGTAGAAATATTGCTTGAAGAGCAATCAAATTGCGTCTCACTTACTTTTTTCTTTGATTTTTACATAAGTTTCGACCAAATAAGTAGCAGAATTGGCAAGAAAGCGATAGATTGCATGTTCGACTCCTGCTACGCAAAAAATATTGTTTTATGCATTAAAAAAAGAAACGCAAGTGTATGTTTCACTCTAGACCTTTTTTTTCAAGAAAACGTTATGCCAGAAGTCATCTGATGTAAATATTATGTTCGAAGGTACGCCTGAATTAGGAACTGGATCTTAAGAGGAGCTGCCGGAACACACTGATATGTGCTTTGCAAACGAATTTTCAGTTAAGGGATAATGATACTAAAAGTGTCAAATTACCCTTACAGGAAAAATCTAAAGGTGATTTTAACAATAACCCATTTCTAAGAACAGAACGAACGAAATCCTACTTAGAAATCTGAGCTACATACACATGTGACTGTGTGGGCGTTATTATTGTATGATTATAGATGTTTACGTTAGCAAACGATCGGGCCGACCTTTTCTGAAATGGAATTCCTAGAAATCAATCTCAAAGGATTGAAAACGTATGAAACAATATTTTTTTTCTGCCTGAAAAATCTATTCATTCCTTCCACGCGTTCAAGGGTAAGTAGCACCTTTTATTCAGAGGCAATGTGAGAAATAAAGTCAGGCTATGTATAAGAAACGATGAAAAACGGTCTGACAGCTAAACTAACCTCCGATTTTATGTGTACACTCTAATTAGTTCTACCGTCACAAAACGCAATATAAACCGGCGCAATATTTTGTCATTAGCTGTGAGTCCTTCGCTGAAAGGAACGGGTAACCTTTATAAAGCGGTATAACATAATAGCTGTCAGAAACGGTATTGCGGTACAGATACACAGTAACTTGTTCAAGTCGACATTCCTCTGCGGATGAAAAAGCTGTTACTAGCTTTATGTACGATTTTAATTAAATATTTTCTTGACATTTGAAAAGAAAACGAAGGTAAAACAAACTCGTTGTGAAATTTCATTGAATAATATTTCGGTATAGTTACTTCCTCAAAACTCAAGCATTCTTCCATACATTACCGAATTTTTTTATATAAAAGTATGACAATGGAAAAAAATGGGGGAGACCTGTGCTCAGCAGTGGGACAGTATAGGTTAAAAAAATGTGACATTTTCTATCACTCGCGAGAAAATGTCTTCTAACCAGGACATTCAAGGGTAAATAGTAAATACATCTACCAACCCGTACTTAGCTAGCGTGGTAGATTAAGGCCCATACTTTCTCTCTGAGAGTATTTCTGTAATCCAGCAGTGGGAATCAAATGTTGATAATGATAACAAATAGCAGTAAAAGTAAAACATGAGACAAAAAAACCGTTATTTCATACCGTTTACATGTCTATCAATTTCAGTCTCTTTCGATATAACTTCAGGTGACGCTAAATTCTCATTACTGGGGACGTAAAGTCAGGATTTAATCTCTAGGGGTCTGGAGCTTTTAGGCACAGAATACACTGTTGTTTTAGGATATTTGATTTGCGGTAGTGCGGTTGTGACAGTGTTGGAGTTTGGGTTAGGGCACTCAGGGCTCATTTTCGCTGCTCAATTTTCGTGTTTCATAATTGAAAAGGAAAGTAATTGAATACTAAGAAACGGTCCCAGATGGGAATAATTTAATTAAAAAGTAACTTTGTCTGTTCTTGGTAAGGATTTGCTCTGTGTATGATCATTTATTTTCCTAAAATTGTTAAGCGTGATTTTTTTATATGGTACAATTTTTTTGCATCGAAAAAAAAGTGCAAGTAGATATTTGTCCTAATCTGGAAGTACTCGAACGACGGTGAGTGCTGACGTCAGTCGAACGTAGGTAGCTTTATCAATGAAAACGGACCGTACGGACATCAGCGCTGCACTGTGCACGTTCATCTGACTACGCGGTAGCCAAGTTGATAGTGTCCCTGCCTGCGAAGCTAGCGGTCCCGGGTTAGAACCCCGGTAAGGGCAAATATATGTGTGATGAGCACGAATATTTGTACCTGAGTCTTGGATATTTCTATCCATATATGTATTTATTTCTCTATTTATGTATGTATATCGTTGTCTTATACCTATAACACAAGTTTCGAGCTTAATTTGGGCCTAGGTCAATTTGTGTGCAATTGTCCCCGATATTTATTTATTTTATCTTTCCTCCTATTATCTCTACTGTTGTTAGGACCGTTCTTTTTTAACCCCCGACGCAAAAAGAGGGGTGTTATAAGTTTGACGTGTCAGTCTGTCTGTCTGTAGTACCGTAGCTCGCAAACGGATGAAGCGATTTCAATTTAGTTTTATTGTATGAAAGGCGAGTTACAGGTGAGTGTTTTTAGCTATGTTTGATTAAAATCGGTCCAAGATGTCGGGGGCTTCTTAAATTTTAAATTAATAGTCATTCTCAGTGTAGGGTTTGCTGGTACCCCGTCTACAATACCTTACACTGGCTCGGCAATGCCCACGTATTCGCCATCAGCTCCACCGTGCACTCTCGCCCGCGGCTCTCGTGACAGTGACGTTTTAGCTAATCAATACAGTGACACACGAGACAGCGTATGTATGCTATAGCGCATACACTACACTCAGATTATGTCCAAAACTTCTTGGTTTGTTTTCTTTTCTGTCCAGCTAATTTTCTCCATCGACAACACTACATCTCAAATTATACAATACGAGAACAAAATTGCAATAGCGCCTCAATGTTTACAGTGGCGAACTTGTTTGTTTTAAATTAAATTTTTCATTTACACGATACAGAAATAATAGAACACAATTTTCTTACCATCGAACGCAGCAAACGGAATTTAATTTAGAACGGAAAAATAAGAGTGCGATGGAAAATATCCATTTCTCCAGAGATGGAAAAGAAAGTCTTACTTCATTTGAAAGTAGATATTTTCATTACATTCTTCTATTTATTTTACAACAACATGGGAATTGAGCTGTACTTCTCATCGTGTTTATGAAGATGAAACCGATGTGTAACTGGTTTCGTTATATATTATGTTACCAACTGTAAAATCTACAGTTAGGGCGGCTTGCACAACAATCCTTAAACGTATTTAAGAACCCCTTAATTGCATTTAGGCAACTAAACACGTTTAGCATCTTGCACAACAAAAAATTAGCTCCTAAACGTGTTTAGCAAGCTGTCAAAATTAAACACCCCGGAATGGCTATTTAAGAAAGTTAAATTTTGTTTAGCGCCATTTTGAATGACCATCTGTTTCAAAAACAATGGTTTTTAGGTCTTTGTATATTAGTTTTTATTTGCTTCGTGCGAGCCGTGTTGATTTGGATTGGTAGCAGTTTTTAAAAATTAAAATTAAAATTACCTATACAACTACAATGGATTTGTGGGATTTCTCAGACGATGACGACGAAATTATAATGTATCTAAGGCGACCCATTGCACCAAGACAACTGTTCCCGAGGTCAAGATTGTTCGAAGAACTTTCAGAGCAGAAATTTCTGCGGAGATTTCGATTATCAAAAGCCACCACAGTGATTTTGTTACAACAAATAGAGACACATCTAAAGCCCAGGATAGATAGGTAAGTAATTAAATTAATGAAGGCCTGGTACTGGTATATTCTATCTAACTAGATAGGTAACTACGAGTACCTACCTACTGATTTACCAACTAAACGTGTTGTATCTACCGTTTGTTTCAGAGTGACTGGTGTGACTACTATGAACCAACTTCTATGTACGTTGCGTTTTTATGCCACAGGTAGCCAACTAATTACATGTGGTGATATGATTGGCGTTCACGAGTCCACTGCTTGCAGAATTGTGCACCGTGTGACTCATGCTATAGCAAGTTTGGGACACATGTACATACAATTTCCATGTTCAGAAGAACAGCAAAACGAGGCAGCAACGAAATTTTATAAAATTGCTAAGTTTCCTAGAGTGCTTGGTGCCATAGATTGTACTCATATACGAATTATATCACCTGGGGGAGACAATGCTGAAATCTACAGGAATCGGAAAGGGTATTTTTCAATAAACACACAATGTGTAGCTGCAAATAACCTAACGTTCTTAGATGTTGTGGCACGATGGCATGGTTCTGCCCATGATTCAAACATCTGGGATAACTGTGCTTTAAAACGAAATTTTGTCCAGAGTAAATATCCCAACAAACATTTACTAGGAGATAGTGGATACGCTCAGAACAAATTTATGATGACACCACTACCAGATGGAAGCCCCAGCACGAGAGGAGAAATTCTCTATCAAGAATCTCACATTAAAACAAGAAATGTTGTGGAAAGAGCTTTTGGTGTTTGGAAGAGAAGATTTCCGATCTTGTCTCGAGGTATTAATATTCACCTACATAGGGTACCAGGAATAATTATAGCTACAGCTGTATTGCACAATTTGGCAATAATACAAAATGAGATTATGCCTCCTGAAGACCCAGATTTCCCATCTATACAGGAAACATCATTAATAAATAGTACAACAGTAGTTAGTCAACAACAAAGAGGTAGCCGGAATCTAGAAAGACAAATGTTAATTAATTACTTTGAATTATTATGAGAATAGTATACCTATGTGATATTAATATTGAATAAACTTTACTTATTTACTTACCTACTAGTTTTTGTACCTATGTGGTTCATGCTTATACATAGAAAAGACATACATCATCATAATAAAACAAAATTCTATTGATTGGTAACCTATAATAAGTACAACTCACAATAACATATTACAAACCTGAAAGCTATTTACTAATTTATAAACAAACAAAACTACAGAACTATATTACTACTACAATTAATTTTAAATATTCTTAGCATTTTGAATTTTTATATCCATTAACTCCAATTCTTTTTCTCTCATTTTTATTTTAAATTTATTTTCCGCAATAATGTTTTCTGTTTCAAGCTCTTGCAGTTTTTGTTTGTGCATTAACTCCTTCTCCAATAAAAGTTTCTGCATTTGCACCAACTCCAACTTCGCCTCAGAAAGCAGTTTAAAGCTTTCATTGACGGTTGCCTTCCTGCAGGTGGTCTCTGTAAATTAACAAAAATAGACTATATAAAAAAAAAATTTTTTTTTAGCCTTACTTTGTTCTGAGTAATTTTAATTTATTTCAAGTAACGAAGACTCAAACATCAATTAATTACATAGTCACATTATTTAACCTCAGCTAGCTGTTATCTTAGCCACCTTTACTCATGATTTTTATGGCAGGGTTAATAAATAACTAGCCAATTATTATCAAAATCAGCCGGTAAATAGTACCACAGAAAACTTCCAATCTATAAACAGCAAATTTGCCTAGTTGATGTAGGGACACTTCACTTGCTTGGTCAATTAGTATTAGTTGTAGTTACCATTGTGAGATAGAGCAGGTTCTTTTTTTTTGCGTAGAATTTCAAGCCTAGACTTTGATGGTGTTCTAACCACCTCTGGTTCATGGGTTCTGGGTGTGGCAACTAGCAATGCAATTGGCTCCTGGCTAGCTGTAAACAAAAATATTAATAGGAAAGGTAAATCAACATAAGTACATACTAATAATGTTGTTATGTATTATGATAACTTACTAATTGTACTTTCTATAAAAGACGATTCTATAGGTTGTCTTTGTTCAACCTCTGGCTTTGTTTGATGGTATTGGGCCATCAAATTCGCATCACTATCGTACATGGTAAACAAACCATCTATTTGTGGTTCGATCAATTTTTTTATGCCGGCTAGTTCATCTTCTTTATCTGGAAGATGAGGACCACCACCTGAAAATTGTGAGATCATTGGACATAGTTATAGATGTGGAGTATTAAAACATAAATTAAATAGATGCCGTTGAATACTGAACAAGTTTGTTTTTTAATAGTTTAATTTTTTTATATGACACTATAAGCTTGTGCTCGTGGATCTAATAATACATACTAGTGAAATAAGAAAACTTAACAGGCTAGTAAGTAAGATCTATGATATTTATTACCTGTTCCCATCGCAAACTTTTTTATTTTGTTATCTTGTTTTAAAGATTCTTTCTCAAGCAGTTTAAAACCTTGCTCACAGAGATTGGAATCATTCCACTTCGATGTAGAGGCCACTTTTTGCCAATCTTTTCCGTCTTCCTCAATTGCAATTAAAAGAGCTCCTCTTTGAGAAGGATCTGTTGAAATTTAACAAGCAAACTATTGTAAGTAATTCATAGTTATTTTTAACAAAAATTAAAAAACTCGAAGCATTATCATTGAAAATAGTTAGGTATATACCACGATACTTACCGACAAGCAACATTTTTGCCTCGGAATGTTGCTTTTTTATTTTACTTTTTACATTTCTATAGCAGCTTATTAGATTTTCAATGGTTCTTGGCTGGCCAACAGCATTTGAGTTGAAAACTTCGGTGATTTTTGCCCAAGCAATTTGCTTGTCGGCTTGTTTTACACTATCGGTCTGTTTGGACTCAATAATGTGACTGTACGGTTTCAAAGCCTCATACAGCAGCGTTTGTTCTTGTTTTGTGAAGTTTGCCGCACGCGTTCTCACTCCTTTGACATTTTCAGACATTTTTTTCGTATTATTCACTCAAATCAACACAAAACAAAACTAGAAAGCTATCAACTATCAATCAACATTCGACTGAAAACCGCGAAAACTATGCTTTGACAGTTTTGACACTGACACGCAGTAGGCAGTACTCCATTTTACGCAAATCTTTAACCCCAATGTTGATCAAATGACATGGGCTTGACCGTGCTTGACGAAAAAACACAAGGAGCGCGTGATACGGAACGTATAACGCTGTTTGACCAACGCGCTAATTACGTTTAGCTAAATGGCATCGGAAATTGCGTCGTGCAAGACAACCCTAAATTAGATTAGAATAAACTTGTTTAGCGCCTAAAACTGAATTAGCTAAATAAAATTAACAACGATTTTAACACAACGTTATGCAAGCCGCCCTTAGTGTACGCCCAGCGGCGTTCAGTTAAATATACATAGGTTGAAATAGGAAAATAGGTACAGAGAGATATAGGTGGGCCTTCGTGGCCGTGGATTGCTAGAATGTTCGGCGCGCACGCAGCGCGCTGGTGACCGCGGGACGCAGACCCCTTCGGTGTGGCCCGCCCCGCATCCCGCGCAGCCTACGTCGATTCGGCTGCCTTATCGTCACGTACAGTGTGTGTGAACAGTTATGGTACGCGTACACAACAACCGATTTTGTCGGCCGATGACGGACAGAACTACTCGGACGAGTAACTGAATACACTGCAGACGATAACGACCTTTGTCGGTAGAACTTATGAAGTCTGAACTGTGCAACTACAGAGTACAGACGTGTTTTTAAATATGGAGGATTTCGAAGAAATGTATTATATAGAAAATTAATTTTTCAATATCCATTCATGATCCAAATAACTACTCGATGGCAGAAAGAAGCCGGTAAAACTGACAAAAATCCAAACACGTTCGGACTCGTCAGTTGATCGTCCGTTATCGGGCGTCAACGGACGACGTCGGTAGTAGCAGTGTATGCGCTCTCTTTCATTTACTACCGTTTGATTTGATCGGCCGAGTTCGGCCGATGACGCCCGAGCATACTTCGGCCGATGACGGATTCGGTGTACGCAACCCATTATTAGGTTTAAATAATAATGTAACTTGCAAGAAAGCCACATGCCACATATTGAGAACTCTACCACAAACAAATACTTTTCACCCGATGGAAAGCGAGAATTCGGTCGAAGGCGTCGCACGAAATAGGAAGGTGTACAAAGTAAAAATTCCGTTTCAAAACCAGATTCTAATGAAACAGACTGAAAAGAAGAAGAAGAGAAAAGATATATTGAAATTAATTGGTGTTCGTTGACTCGCTAAAACTGAAAAATAGATCGACCGATTAGTTTTGTTTAGTTCGCTTTAAAACTGGAGTAGTTTAAAATAAAACACCATTTAGAACAATAATACAGTGAAACCTGGTTAAGTGAGATCTCAAGGGACCTGCAAATTTGTCTCATTTATAAAGGTATTCCACTTACCCAGTGTCTCAGATATACAGGTATAAATAAATATCTGTCTCATTAACAGAGGGTTCCATTAATAGAGGTCAGAATACAGGTTATTTCAGTTATAGAGGTGTGATTATTAAATAAAATAACGTATTATGTAATTAAATGTTCAGGATATTCTGATAAACGTACACGTCCTAGTTTTCGTAGTCCTTCAGAAAAATTCTGAATGATTCTAGAAAGAGTAGATTTTGGCACATACATTCGTATTAGACTTCATCGCGTATCTTCCCACTTTCAGAAACGGATATTAACTTCAGTTTTTCACGTACTGATAATGATTTGAGCCTTTATTTTGGCATTTTTCAAATAAACATCCGTATGATAAAGTAAAGCAAAACTAAAACTGCAGGTCATTAAGGCTCAAAATTAGTTAAGTACGGAATAAGTGGCTAGAAAAATAATAAGTAAACAAACATAACGATGTTATCTCAGTTATAGAGGTTAATGCATATTAAATTCACTTGCTGTCTCATTTATAGAGGTAAGTATGATGATAAAATTGAAAGATTGAATCCCAGATATAGAGGTTTGCTTCGTCCCACTAACAGGGGTCATTCAGTGCCAAAGTGGTGGGACCTCAGCATGAGTACCAGTAATAGAGGTTTCTCACTTATCCAGGTCCCACTTAACCAAGTTTCACTGTATAATTTAATAATTGGTAGTTTTGTATTGGAATTGCCAAGAGGCACAAAGTTCACCGTGTCAAATGAAATAAAGTTATCAAAATCGATTATCAGTTAATAATAAGTAATAAGTAAATATTATCTCGATTATGCCAATCATTCGTTGTCGCTCACAGCTAATTTCAACGTGTACGAATGTACGTGGGATTTCCAATTGCTGCGCGGGTGGTTTCGTGGACGTAAGTAGTTATTAGGCACGTTTTCATGTGTGGGTAACAGGGGCGGTCCGAGGCGGGGGGTCGTAGGGCATGACCCCCCGCCTTTAGTCGTGCCCATCAAATTGACAAAGTATTCGAAGAGTATAGACAACTAGCTGTTCCCCACGGTTTTACCCGCGTGGGCTACAGTTTATCGCGATAAAAAGTAACTTTTGTCCTTTTCAGGGGCCTAAACTATCTCCACACTAAATTCCGTTCTGTAGTTTTTGCGTGACGATGTAATATACATCAACAACAACAACATCACCAACAACATAAGACAAACTACGCAACACAAACAACAACAACAACAACCAATCCACACAAACCTTCCATCCTTAAAAACTTTCCCATTGTAGGATATTTTTTTTATCTATAATTTTTTTTATTATTAATATACATTACACATTCATACATTACATTTAGGTTCCTATGAGTGTTATTGGCTATGATTGTCGGGGTATTATAAATTAAGTCCCCCCTTCCACTTACTTGACTACACCCACGCCTGGTAGGTTGTGAATTTTTGGTTCCCATTTAGCTCCGATATCTAGTTACATTCTTCATCGCAGGCTGTATCAGGTGATGTATGCTACGATCGAATAGCGTGTGGAGAAACCATTAGCACATACATCCAGTTATACCATTATATCAGAGATGTTATAGAGCTCCGCAATATCGGATATCCGAAAAAAAAATCCGTAACCGTATCCGTTTCAGAAGTTTCGGATAGTATTGTATAATGGTGGAGTCTAAATAAAAGGAGATGTTTCGACAGGTTTTTGTTTCACCGCTCGCGACCAGATAAAATCTATAAATGATACTAATTTATTAGATACATACTATTTGCGTTTATATTATACTTCAATATAATATCTACTATCCGAAACTAACGGATAATCCGAATTAATTACATATTCGTCACCATATCCGAAACCGATATAATTTTATTTCGATATCCGTATCCGTATCCAGATCCGAAATATCATATCCATAATATTCCTACATTATATGTTTACTGGCACGGAGTAGTTCACTGCAGTTGATTTAGGATGTTAGCGCCTGAAGCCGACCTTTCACGCTATGCTTTGGAATTATTAAGTTAGTGGGTCTGTTTGCAGCTTCGCCCACGCGGCAAACAAGATCAACTATTTCGAGAATCTCCCACGTAATTTCGTACGCTTTGTCAAGAACTGTGTCAGGCAGATAGACTCTGTCTGTCTGTTACTTTTGATGATGAAACTGTTGAACGGATCTTGATAAGAAAATTAGTAAGTAAGTTGTTTTTTTTTGATGTAATAGAGTGGCAAACAAGCAGGTCCGCCTGATGGTAAGCGGTCACCGTTGCCTATGGACATTTGCAACACCGAGGGCATTGCCGATGCGTTGCCGAACTTTAAGGCCCCGCCATACGCCGTCGACCTTGCTTGATCAGGCGGAAGCATCCCGCATTGACTTTATGGGCGACTGAAGGCCGATTTGCGAGTATGAAATACGTAAAAAATTCGCAAAAAATAATTACAGCAGTATTTTCAAAAAATGGCCTGAAGGTGTTTTGGGTATTATATTTCTTAATACGCTGATGGTATTAACAAGTCTTTGTTGCATATATAGTATAAGAGTAAAGTAGTATAAAACTTTTTGAAAATGGGGCACTTTGCACATTTTTTTTCAATAGATAAATTTATTTTTTGCATTTTTTGGCCTGAAGTTGTTCTGCTATATTATCAAGTAGATTAACATATATTTTTATTAGATTTTTTTGGACCAGATTTACACAGAGTGATAGTTTTAATTAACCCCGTTTTACAGCTTAGCTTAGGAACCAGCGCCTTAAGAACTTTTTTCACATCCATCTTGAGACTGCTATTTGTAGCACTGCGGAATATCTTCTGTAGGAAGCTCATTTCACATTTTGCAAGTATGCGGGGGAAAGGAGCGCATAAATTGAGTGGTGTGGGGCTTCAAAATTCTGTGTCTGTGTTCAATTTGTACTCTCTCTCTCTGAGAGAAGGCCTGAGTCTCTGCAATGGGAAAGTAATAGGCTGTAGATGACGATGACTGCACTCTAATGAGTAAGCGCGATGCATACCATTAGCCGAGCAACTTGCACATTTCGAAGCGAAGTTTGCTGAATTTGTAGGTCGTGGGATCGAATCTAAACAATGAGCTTGAGTTTTTGGTGAAGGAAAGCGTCGTGATGAAACTATCATCATCATCATCATCAGCCTGTATCAGTCCACTGCTGGACATGGGCCTCTCCCAAGGTGCGCCACTGAGCCCGGTCTTCGGCTTTTCTCAGCCACTTGGAGCAAGTCGTCGCTCAACCTTGTCGCAGAGTGTCCTACACTACGTATGAGATGATGAAACTATAGCTTGGTGGTAGGGCATTTTCTAGTGCTCGCCAAGCACAAGCACCTATCGGTGTGTTCCGGCAGTCTTACTTGAGAGACAGTGCCCAGTCCAGGTATAGCATGGTGCCACCATCGACCACATCGTTGCTTAACGTCAAGTGACTTGTGGCCAAACGCTAAACTGTGATAATATGTAAAAAAATCAAGCTAGAATGAATGAAAAAAGGTACTTTTTGTGAAACTTCGTTACGAAACCTAATTTTCTACTTAGCAATTCCGAACCTCTTCAGAATCATAACTCAATTTCCACAGACTCAACACAAAAGAGGGAACATCGTGTAAAAACAATTATCGCATTAGTACAAAGAGGAATTGAACAAAAATCGTTACCCTAACTTTTGCTGATTCACTGATTTCTTGCATTCGATTCCAATAACAAAGCTCGGGTAGTCCATTTCGAATAATGCTGTTTGACGACATTGAATCTTAGTGAGCAAGCCTGAAGGTTGATTCCTTTTTTAGAGTTGGACACAATTTGGACCTTGTTTGTCGATTGGGCTTCAACTTTATTTAATTTATCGATTGTACACAGTTAGGGAATAACAATTATTTGAGTGTTCATTCGAATTGGCATGCTGTTGCATATTTATTGTGATTGGTAAAATAGAAATGCTAAAGGGTTTAAATTTACTGGAATTAAACTACCTATGTAATAAATAAATATCAGGGACCATTACACACAAATTGACCTAGTCCCAAATTAAGCTCGAAACTTGTGTTATGAGTACTAGACAACGATATACATACATAAATAGAGAAATTAAATACGTATATAGATAGAAATATCCAAGAATCCAAGACTCGGGTACAAATATTCGTGCTCATAACACATATATTTGCCCTTACCGGGATTCGAACCCGGGACCGCTAGCTTCGGAGGCAGGGATACTACCAACTCGGCTACCGCGTCGTCAATCCGTATGTAGAGACGCGTTTAAACTAATTAATTAGTAATTTTTGAAACCCTATCACCAAGCTTTAGTTTCATCATGATGTTTTCCTTAGCTGAAAGCTCAAGCTCATTATAGGATTAGAACCACGATCTAAGGGTTGCAAGCCGATGCCACTACCACTGAGCCATCAACGCTTTGAATATCAAAGAAGCCAATTAGGTACAAGGTATAGAGTAAATTAATAAGCTTGGGATTGTAGTGAACTTGCTCCAAATCCAATAAAATTGTTACTGCGATCTCGCCAAAAAATTACTTGCCGGGCGTTTCTTGCCTGTTCTTTTGCCGGCGTAAGGAGATTGGAACAGGAGTAGGTAGTTTTAATTGTCTATTTGTTATCGTGCCAAAAAATTACCTGCCGGGCGTTTCTTGCCTGTTCTTTTGCCGGCGTAAGGAGGTTGGAACAGGAGTAGCTAGTTTTAAGTTTGACGTTTTAAAGTGATCACAATGTATCCTATTGAATAAAGTACTATTGAATATTGACTAAGTTAGGCGTTTTAAAGAAATCATATGTGGTATTTTACTAAATAAATAAATATAAACACTAGTTTTAAGATCTCTCCTTTTATGTTGTTTTATTTTTCTTTTGTTGTGGTGAAACAATAAAGCGTTATCTATCTATCTATCTATCTATAAATATCGGGGACAATTGCACAAAAATTGACCTGGCATTGATATTCTTAGATTTTTAATATCTAGTCACAGCAACTTCCCACCCATTTAAAAAAGTAACAAGCTCTATCGTAATTAAACCAATAATATAACCGCAAAATGTCAATTCCTAACCACATGTAAAAAGACAATTATATAAACTAGGGTTGTCACTAAATATCGGTTTAAATGAGATCCGCCTCATTAGCACTCTTCTTGGCGGCATAATTATCAACCGCTCTGTATGGCGCACAAAGGAATTAAGGAATTGTGGGCTTAATGTGTTACATATAGGGGTTTGGGAATTTAGACCCTATTCCGTAAAGGATAGAGACTAAAGAAACGTGTTGATTTTAGGAAATGCTTTGGGGATAATAATTATGCGTGTCTGCAAATCGTGATGTAAACCACTTGAGAGTGATGACTTTGAAGATATAATTCATTTGGAGCTTGTATTGTAACAGGGTGCGCATCGCGTTTTTTCCGTTTCCGGGATTTTCCGGGACAGAAGTGTCAGATTCCGTACAAATATGTCCAGTCATCACGGTGTGAAAAAAAGCAAACACTTTTGTTCACAAACATCTTAATATATATAAATCTCGTGTCACAATGTTTGTCCTCAATGGACTCCTAAACCACTTAACCGATTATAATAAAATTCGCACACCATGTGCAGTTCGATCCAACTTGAGAGATAGGATAGTTTAAATCTCAAATTATAGTCGCAATTTTAATTTATTGCTAATTATTTGTCTGTTATTATTTGACAGTCACAATTATCTGTTAACTCCAAATGATTCTAACAGATGTCGATACCTTTCGACTGGGTTGAGTAAGTAATCAATAGATGGCGCTGCTATGGTAAATCTACGAACGTGTCATATAAGCTACATTTTAACAGCATAGTTACCACGTGTTGTTGACGCTATAGAATTTTTACTATAATGTAATATAACAAAAACTTTAGCCACAGCAACGCGTGGCCGGGTCAGCTAGTTTGCATATAAGTTTTAAAGTGTGATGAAACAAAATTGAACTTTCAGGGTTTTTTAGTAGTATTTTGCGTAACAAAAATTGTCAAAATTGATAACAAGAGAAGAAAAAAAAAACATATAAGAACGGTACCCTAAAAGTGTAGAAACACGAAATCAAACTTTTGCTATAAACTCAATGACAGTTTTTTTTTTAACAAAAACGTGCCAAAATTCAGTAAGTGCCAAAGAATCTAGAACATTCGCTTGAAAATATCCGTGTCAGGGATTCCCCAGATTGGAATATAGGTAAGAAATTCCAGCGAACAAAACCATTTCATACGCGGAGAAAGTCAAAAAATATGCGCTATTTGCCTAAAAAGAAAATAAGCCGAACACTCGGGGAAAAATTTACAAATACGTTTTTGCACTTGGGATTTGAATCGGTATAGGTTCGGCTACACACATTTATCACCCATTTTATGGGGTAGGAAAATATCTAAAGGCTAGCTTCGTCCTGCGGTTTCAACAAAGCGGAAGGGGAACACCGCACGGGGACAAAAACTCGGGTTTTCAGCGAGAAAAAGTAGCCTATGTTACTTTTAGGCCTAAAAAGTGTATCTCTGCGAAGAATCGCGTCGATCCATTACTGCATGAAAGAAGGACAAACAAACCAACAGACTTTTACAATTATATACGTGAGAAAATTTGCTGTGTTCTTCGGTTTCATCCGCGTTTAGTAGCTTGGTCGGGTTAGAATTACAAAATTATTATTTTTTCAATTATTAATTATTATTTTTAATATATGAGAATTATTTTATCTGTCTTTGATAGTCAGTGGGATTCTAAATTCAAATTGGAGACCAACCTTGACCTCGATTTTAGTCGCCATCTTGGTTTTAAATGAGTAAAATATTTTCGTTAAGTTCATGGCCCACAGCAACCATGCATATTTCTGAAAAAAAAAAGGTAAGCTATGCCGTTGGCCCATATATATACTCATAGTTATATCTATTTATTACGTCAAAAAGTTGCCCATTTGCTATGAAAAAGACGGTAAAACCAACAAACACACTTGCCCATTTATTCAGGTGTGAGGATGAGGATACCACAATTATATTTAAAGGGTCTCATTCATGACATGTGTAAATATAGTGTGTATTTTCGTTCTTGTATCGGAGTTATCTCTATTAAAATAATCACGTTAACCCAGTGCTCAGACTGCGAAAAAGACGGACAAACCAACAAGCACACTTCCCTACGTATTTACGTGTGAGGATAAGGATTGCACGATTATATCTCACGGGACTAATTTACGACGTGTGTAAATATAGTGTGTATTTTTGTGCTTGTATTGTAGCTATTTTTATTTAAATAATCACGTTACCCCAGTGCTCAGACTGCGAAAAAGACGGACAAACCAACAAGCACACTTTCCTACGTATTTACGTGTGAGGATAAGGATTGCACGATTATATCTCACGGGACTAATTTACGACGTGTGTAAATATAGTGTGTATTTTTGTGCTTGTATTGTAGCTATTTTTATTTAAATAATCACGTTTACCCAGTGCTCAGACTGCGCAAAAGACGAAACACCAACAAACACACTTTCCTACGTATTTACATGAAAGGATGAGGATTGCAGGATTATAGCTCACGGGACTAATTCACGACGTGTGTAAATATAGTGTGTATTTTTGTGCTTGTATTGGCGTTATCTCAATTTAAATGATCACGTCAAAAAGTTGCTTATTTTCTGCAAAAAAGACTGACAAACCAACAAACACACTAGCCCATTTATTCAGGTGTGAGGATGAGGATTGCACGATTATATCTCACGGGACTAATTCACGACGTGTGTGTATTCTCGTACTTGTACCGGGAAAGGTTCGGATTGGCTATCCTATAACTTTATGCGGATGGATGGGAATAAATAGTGCTCGTGTTTTATTTTTTAGTAGGTTAGGGTTTATATGTACATCAGAAAAACTACAGCTTTAGGTACAGAATGGTGCTAGATGAATGTAATCGAATTTTTTGCTACCATATTTAATTTAGCTGGTGGAGTTTGTTTACAGATTTAAAAAATACATCATTTCGTCCATTCAGTTTTGATTTGAGTGCAAATGGAGCGAAAAATGAACGCTTTTTTATCTTTTTACTATATTGCTAGCTATTGGCTTCGTTGCTTATAAAATACCATTTAACCTATGTTGTTTTTTTAATTTTTTAGTGTGTCATATTGTTTTTTTTTTATATAGGCTGTGGTCAAAAGTAGTACCTACCACGCTAGGGACTAGGGAGTAACTATGCCGGAAGACACTTATAAGTGTATACTGTGTGTGTACTACTTTTGACCACAGCCTATATAATAAAAAAAAAACAATATGACACACTAAAAAAATTAAAAGAAACAACATAGGTTAAATGGTCTTTTACAAGCAATGAAGCCAATAAATAGCAAATATAACGGTGCTTGGCCACAATTTATATTCTTATTTATCTTGATATAAGTGTAGTCTAGTCTCAAGGGGGGATAAGTGAACTCAAGTTTATAAACACATTCTTTTACGTAGAAAGACCGTAAAACCCCAAACTACCGGAATAAATTTACGAAACGAAAATTAATTTCCTACCAAATTTCATTTTCCGAAAACCAGAACCGGATAATCCTTCATTTTTTCACGTTGACGAAATACAGAACATTTTTTATTGGCTGTACATTTGACTGAAACAGCGGAACAACCTTGCCACAGTGAAATATACGATCTTCGTGATAAAAAAAAACTAAAGAAGGCTCAGATTTTGTGATTGCGACAGAGTACTGAAATGTTTGGTTACTTTGTTACATGCTGTAACAAGAAATCGTGTGAACACTAATTTCCCTCGAGACAAAAGTGTCGTTTGGATGAGAAACGCGTTGAAAATGTTATGTGACGGGAGTTAGAAGTGTCTACTTTTGTAGGAAACGGTGTGATTGATAAGGAATTCACTTTGAATTTCTTCAAATTATAGAGGAAAACGAAAGGGGATAAACATAACTCTTTGTTGAATAAAAATGAATAAGTTACTTTAGTTTTTTTGCCACTATCACGGATTTTTTTCAAAGTTAGTCGTATTGCGAGCTGGGACCTATATCATTACGCAATGTCGTATGCATGTTTTGATTTCCATTGTTCCTTTACTCCAATGTTGTGCGCTATTGTGTATGTCATTATAAAATCTATTTAATTTCATTTTATTTTCTGAGTCAGATCCTATTTTTGACTTTACGCAATATTTTGTGTGTTTGTTCCTAATGACCTCGAATGACTCCAATATTGCGCAATAATGTGTATTTCAATAATAAATGTATTTCATTTCATTTTCTGAGCTAGAACCAATTTCGAACATTGCGCGTTATCGTACGAGTGTGTTAATTCCAATTGTCCTAATACTCCAATGTTGTATGTATTATGTATGTCAAAATTAAATGTATTTCATATCATTTTATATTTGTACAATATGTATAATTTACTTCAAATGAAAAATAATAGACAATAGACAATACATTTACATGTGGCAAAAATCAGTTACATACACAAAAAAAACATACAACACACACATATACACATACGTACATATATTTTTCTTTCAGGTCAATAGCTGCACCAAGCGAACTCCAAACTGCAGTTTTCTCAGATCACTCCGCCCATCTCTAAAGTTGCAAGGTTCTGTAAGTCCGCACAGTTATTACATATCGGAAGTTTGTCTTTTCTGGAGCTGTCGAAGTTATTGGGGCCTACTATGAGTAAAACTCGATAAAACGAAACATCGAGACGAATGAAAAGATTTCCATGCGCGGTTTTATCTAAGGTCTCTCAGTAAAAGTTAAATACATTTTGAAATATCGAGTAGAACTTAAAAAGTATTATGTATTCATTTGGAGGAAGAATAATTGGTGTTACTATTTTAAAAAAATTGTGATCTAGGGAGTTTGACGTATAGAAATTCGTGCCCTTGCAGTAATTTAAAAACTGTACTTAAATAATTTATTTTGTACATCTTACAGTGTATCTTTTGGCCACAAATATCATGCTAAAGCCAAAAGTGACGTCATAATACACCTGGATTGGAAACTGACCCAAGTGAGGCTACCAGAACACACATATAGCTGTGCTTGGTGACTGTTTCAGAAACTCGAAATAATGACCAAAACGTCTCGTTTCAATATCAATTTTAGTGATGTGAAAAAACAATTGAAAGCAACCTCTCGTATAGCTTTTTGTTTCCATGGGCTGGAAACATAACTATAATTTTTTACTCAACTACTACAAAGCCGTGATTTTCTGCTTTCTTTTCGATAATACGAGTATGATGTATTATGATGGTCTATAGTACCCCCCCTGGTTCAGTATAAATGGAATAGTTTATCATCGTGACCCGACCAATGGAATGGATAACGGAAGATAATAATAGTTCGAAACAATACTGTGTTAGGATTATTAGTTTCTGTTAATATTGGAGAAAACGGAAAGTTTTTGTCACTGGAAAAATCAGTTTTAGGGATAGTAAATGTATGCTGTTTTTTTTTCATCGATCAATCGAATATCATATTTGCTTGAATACTAACTATTAGCTTTCACTAATAACATAATTTAGTTTTAATGCAAAATTTAGCAACTCATTTAACTACCTACCTGCACTAGGCTAAATTATACTATCTTTCTCTCTCATACTCTTTCTCTCTCTCTTATACGCTTTCTCTCTCTGTCATACTCTCTCTCTCTCTCTCATACACTTTCTCTCTCTGTCATACTCTCTTTCGTGTGAGAGAGAGAGTCTGTTTCCCAGCATTGCGAACGTAAAAGGCTTACGAAAAAGATTAAGGAAGACCCCCGCAAAAGTGTCGTGTAATTAGAAGCTATAAATGCAAATATTGGAGCCATACATTATTTAAGCCATCAATCACTGTATGGACATTGAACGCTATCTGTATTGGAACTTATGGGAAGCCATATGCATCTGGCATACCCTCCGCTGCAATCCATAAACTTCACAAAATGTTTATCCACAGCCGGAACCCCAATACTGCGCTTATCTGCACGAAGATTGATGGAAGGCAGAATGTATTGGGAATAGGAAAAATAGGCTAAGAGCTAGCGGTTCTTTTTTGTTGTTTTTCTTTTTCGGAACAGTATTCATGATTATGTAGTTCATGACAAGGCTAAGAATAAGAATAATAATAAATGATTTATTTGTAACAAAACTATCAAAAATTACTGACAACAAAAGTAACTGCAGTAATTATATTATTGCAAACTGGCTTCAACTCGGCATCATAATCAATCAATCAATCGATTTCATTAAAATTAATTAATTTAGCCTGTGAGTTAATGTGCAATATTGGTCAGCATTTAAGTAATCATGGATCTGTAAGTTTTTTAAGTTAAGCTTTACTCTAAAGGCAGTGAGTGAATACTAAGTAATTTTAACATGTCTATTATAATAATCATTTTGTCGAAAAACAAACCAGTTGTATGACATCAATTCACCTTATTAGAAAATCGAAAGATAATTCAGCTAGATGACATAAAAGCAGAAGTATAAAGGTCGTACTTAAGTATGGACTTCCTCCAACTAAGTGGAGCGAAGACACAAGCAAAGTGGCTGGCAGCTGTTAAATGAAAGAAGCTGAAGATCGGGCTCGATGAAATAGTTTGGGAGAAGTCTACGTCCAGTACTGAAACTGACTGATGAAGATGATGGCGACGACTGTATAATATATTTCACATAAAAATAATGTGTCAAATTATTTATGTAAGTCAATTTACAAGCTACCTCCTAAACTATAATGGGTGATAATCCCTCTCTGTGCAGTATGGAATGGGAGCCTTTCACTAGTTTTGAAAGCCGCGATAAAATGTATGTTTCCTTTAGATGAAGTTTAATCTTCGTGTATAGCCGATATTGAAATAAACCTTTGAAGCTATTGTAGTTATTTATTTACGAACTAGTTGCGCCCCGCGGTTTCACCTACGTACGAATAACGGAAAGCCGTTATCCCGCAGGAAACTGTTTTCCGGGATAAAAAGTAGCCTATGTGTTAATCCAGTATATAAACTATCTATATAAACGAACTACCTCATATATGTATGATGAGCACGAGTGTTTATACCTGAGTCTTGGATATTTCTATCCATATAAGTATTTATTTCTATAAATAAGTATGTATATCGTTGTCTAGTACCCATAACACAAGTTTTGAGCTTAATTTGGGGCTAGGTCAATTTATGTGCAATGGTCCCCGATTTTTATTATTATTATTATCTACATTCCAAATTTAATTCAGATCCGTTCAGTAGTTTTAGCGTGAAAGAGTAACAAACATCCATCCATAAATACAAATTTCGCGTTTATAATATTAGTAGGATACTAATTTCTTACTACATAATCTAGAATAAGAAACATGTGTTAAATCTACGTTTTTATACTTTTCCAAAGGGCCTGAAATGATTGTGAGAAATATCTCTAAAAGAACTTCACAGCACCTAAAACTTACTTTATTGTGTCAGGTTTAGGGTGTAGTTTTGTTTGTGAGCGTATAAACATTTATTTCACTGAAAGAACTTTGAGGAAGCCCATGCGAGGGTTTGAGAAAACTTAGTTGTCCTCTGTATTGTATTGACAACAATGAAAACATTATCACAATATAACAGACGGAAACATAATTATTTTATTTTGTGAGGAAGTACATAAATATATGTAAGTTTACCTACGACAATGGTTGGGGTAGGTAGACGTGTTCTTAAGTGGAGACCGCGACTTGGCAAACGTAGTGTAGGACGCCCTGCGACTTGGTGGAGCGACGACTTGCGCCGAGTGGCTGCCAGTAGTTAGATGAGAAGAGCCGAAGACCGAGCTCAGTGGCCCACTTTGGGAGAGACCTATGCCTCGCAGTCGCTGATGATGATGATGATACCAACGACGCCCCTTTACACCCGTGGTTCTCCTGTTATTTCGAAGAAATATTTTACCAAGACAAAAAGTAGCCTATGATGTGTTAATTCAAGACAAAAGCTATCTTCGTACCAAACATCTCTCAAATCCGTTGAACCGTTTCAGCATGTAGAAATGACAGACATATGAGAGATGAGAGATGAGAGAGATGATAAAGAGAGATCAAGACGCAGAGAAAAGAGAAATCATAATCTACCAAGCCGTTCCAGCGAAAACGTTTATAAAGAAACATAAACTTGCAGTTTACAAAAAAAAAAAACAAACTATAAAGATATCATAAGCGCAGTAAGAAGAAGGACGGAAAATGTTACTGTCGCTCAAGAATCATTAGCCGAGCAAAAAGTGCAGAGTGCACGCGTTTGTTACCGGGTCGAGTAGTGTCCGGTGACCACAATGTTAGGAAATACTAGGATATTAAGGCGGGGCGAATACTTGCTCCGACTGGCTGGCAGTAGTTGGATGAGAAGAGCCGAAGACCACGTGTTGCCACGATACACCTGGATTGAGAACTGGCTCTCAAGTGTTATATGGTTAGAATTAGGTTACATAGAGAGATGGAGCGATCCGTTACAACTTTACAACAGTACAGACATCAGATAGTGGTAATAACGTCTTGCTACGTTCTCGACCGCAACTAGCCAGTAATATCTGGCGGACGTGACGCCACGTCCCGCGTGACGCCACGTCCCGCGTGACACGTACCGCGTGGCTACAGCAACTAGGGCCCGTGAAGTGTTCACGTCGTTAGGAGACGTTAACGACGAGACGCGGCCGTCGTTTCGAGATTCATACCCGTTTCGCTTTAATGTGTGCTTGTTTATATTTGGCATCTTGATTACCAAAGAAACTGTACCTTTATTTAGGGTGGAAAGTCACAATTTGCACAGGTTTGAAAGAACCTAAATCTTCGCTTCAAGACTTTTAAGGTTCCGTACCTCAGAAGAAACACGGTACCCTTACTTTGTTATAGCGATGATGGCTCAGTGGTAGTGACGTCGGCTTGCGATCCGTAGGACGTGGATTCGAATCCTGCAATGAGCTTGAGCTTTCGGTGAAGGAAAACATCGTGATGAAACCATAGCTTGGTGGTAGGGTATTTTCTAGTACTCGCCTGGCTAGCTACCACCCTCTCGTTAAGAATCTGTCGCCAAACACCTATCGGTGTGTTCCGGCAGCCTCACTTGAAAGCCAGTTCCCAGTCCAGGTGTAGCTTGACGCCATCTTCGACCGCATCGTCACTTAACATCAGGCGACTTGTGGTCAAACGCTACACTGCAAATAGTAAAAAAAAAAAAAAGTTTACCGTCTGTCTGCCGTCAAGACAAATCAAATCGAACTTGTCAGTCAACGCGATCAAAAGATGACTATTTATGTCGCATGTTTACGCATATTTTGAGATTTCAGAAGGGAATCTGGGGGGGTTGGGGTACTTCCCGATGACCTAGAATTATGCAATTTAGCGGGAAACAAGTTCTTACAGAACATGTAAGTAGATATGTACATAGTTCAATAGAGTCTTTGAAAGAATCAAAACTTTGAGTTTTGTATATTAAATAGAGAAGCAACATTTCTACATGATACCTTCTCGCACTAAGTAAGTGCGATTACAGCACTAGGGGGGAAAGGAAGCAATATCGCAGCACTCGGAAGTGCCGCCTTTTTGTTTTGTTTTCGCATTCGACGCATGCAGTCACTGGCTGAATGTTTGGCTAACTTTGCCAACGGTTCTGTTGTGGTTATTTTGTTTGATTTATGAATAGGGGAGCTATGTTACAAAAGGCTCGCGGACTTTAGGGTGAGTCGTACCGCAACGCACTTTTTTTACACATATTACTGGGAAGCAGTTGACCACAAGTCACTTGGGCCGTTCATCGCTATAACTATCTAAGCACGTAACGCGGGCGCGTTACGTTATCTGCGTGGAATGACCGCTGAAGCCCGTAATGACGTCACATGTTATTGGCAAGGAATCTTGATGGTCATAGCCAATAAGGACTCTGATGTTAGGTAAAGATGTGATTGAAGGTAGGTAGGTAGCCAGCATAACTACATCTCTTTGAAACATTATATTAGCGAAAGGAATTTATTAATGGCTCAGTAGTAGTACAGTCAGCGAGAAAAGTAGCTGATCATACTTGATGTTCCAAATGCGTATTGTAATGTTTGTTTTTTTTTCTTACAACTTTTGAGGTAGCGTTTGACTATAACACTACACTGATTTTAGGTGATGACTCGGTCGAGGGTTGGTTTATGATGGTTAAGAGAATCGAAAAATATGTTATTGTTCACCGACTTTTGTCGCTGACTGTACCTACGAACATATTCTTGACTCCTTTAGCTCATTGCTGGATTAGAATCAACGGTCTACGGGATCCAAGTTGAAGTTACTATCATTGATCTATCATCGCTTCACTGTCTTCTTAAAGCAAATCCTGTGTCTACATGATATGGCAAATAAAAAACAGTTACTTATGATGATGATTTGCATCCATCGCTTTTCAATATGGCGTTTAAAAAGAGGCCTATATATTTTTTTTTTACTGTTCACAGGGTAGCGTTTGACCACAAATCACCTGATGTTAAGTGTCGATGTGGTCGAAGATGGCATCACGCTACAGCTGGACTGGGAACTGGCTCTCAAGTGAGGCTGCCGGAACACACCGATAGGTGCTTGGCGACAGATTCTTAACGAGAGGTGGTAGCTAGCCAGGCGAGTACTAGAAAATACCCTACCACCAAGCTATGGTTTCATCACGATGTTTTCCTACACTGAAAGCTCAAGCTCATTGTAGGATTCAAACCCACGTCCTACGGATCGCGAGCCGACGTTACTACCACTGAGCCATCATCACTATAAATAAATAATATAATAATCTAAATAATATAATATATTCAGAAAACGTCCCTAAACGGTCAGCCATCCAAGTGATGGCCTTGCTGAGTGTTGCTTAACCTGGTTGCCTTTTTACCACATAATATACTGGAGCACCTATGCTACGACCGCTATCAGATCTATTCTACTAGAAAAAAATGTTGTAAAAACTCAATAGTCGTAAATATATTCTATGAAACTATGAATTATCTTATACAAAATAAATCATGGACCAATAAATAAAGTTAGAACACAAAAATGTAATATTTCAAAGCAGAGTTTGGCCGGGCGTGTAATACAGATAGAATTTTCCTACCGAAACAAGGAAGAACACTGTAATTAAAACGTCTCGTATGAATTAAACACACAATTTACGATTTTTCAACCTGAAAATAAATACAAAGGAAAATGGGAGGGAATTTATTTTAGTAGAAAATGTCCATGAGTGTAGGTAATATTTTTCGCGATGTTAAACTTATTAGCTTTGCTGACGTTATTTTTCACACGTCTTAAGCTCGGGTCCCACGGTCTGTTTTTTAACAATTCGGACCACACCAGACCGGACATCAAAAATATACCCTGCCTGTGGCCATTTGACGTGGTGCGTGCTCGTCTGACCGATCCTAACGTACATGCAATTTGAATTGACAATCGATTCGATTTAATATTGCTCTAATTGCATCCAATCGCTCCATGATGTAGGTCTGTACATGCAATATAAATCGAAAATCGAGTCGGCTCGCTCGAATTGCATCGCATCGCTCCATGACGTAGATGCAATTTGAACGCATCGCTCCATGAGTATGTACCTACTTGCAATTTTGAATTGACAATCGACTTGATATCGCATGAATTGCATCGCTTCATGAGGAATATTCCTAAAGGATAAAAACCAACGTCACTTACATGTAATCGCATCATTGTACTACATTTATGGCATTTGCATTTTGGTCTGTATTCAAACCAGCAATAGAACTCGGCTAACCCCAAATGTGTACTCCGCATAAATAAAACATGCAAGATAGAATAGTTTTGTACTGACAATTTCAAAGCTACGGAAATATCTACTGCATGGCAAATTATTTACTGAACTATTCAACAAAATGGATAGCAAAATTCCTCGCGGTAAAGACGAGGCAAGTTGTAAAGCAGGTAATGCAAGGTTCTTGCATTGTTTTGTATGAGTTTGTAACAAGCATTAACGTAGAAGGGATGGACGCCGGATCTTATCCAAACAAGAAAAAGGGCTGAGTTGCACCGAGTTCACCTATAATGAGAATATTACAGAGAAATAAATAAATGGGGCAGGTTTGAGCTCAATAATAATTACCTATAATGATAAATGTTTGCTGATTTTGCTCATGTGTCTGGAAAATCATTATATTAATTAATTTTAAAATTAGTCTTTTTTACTAGAAATATCTAGTAAATTGTAATTATAAGTGAGATTTCATGTATCTACAACATTCAACACAAACTAAAACATTTTAGTTTATGTCAATAGCATACATTACAATTTTACCGGCATCAATTTAACGTCTTGTGAAGCTTTGACTGACCGTGTCACACACACGGCCGAGTGGAGACTGGTGTGCATCATTTCACATTTTAGACCTCTTTTAGTTTGGACGCTTTTGAGCGAAGGATCCGACGTCTATCTATCAATACGTCAATGTCAACAAGTCTTCTAAGTATTTAACTTGTTTAGAAACACGGGAGGTAAGGGCGAGCGCTTTGGCACATAATCTATCTAATATACCCACAAAAGGCTTTGTCTTGAGTGATTGACTGATAGACAACTTACAGCTT
The DNA here is from genome assembly GCA_931315375.2 of Opisthograptis luteolata. Taxonomy (NCBI): domain Eukaryota; kingdom Metazoa; phylum Arthropoda; class Insecta; order Lepidoptera; family Geometridae; genus Opisthograptis; species Opisthograptis luteolata. The sequence goes on along the minus strand of OV928036.1, from coordinate 13,410,836 downwards.
AGAGCGCTCAATGCAGATACTTGAAATTTGGAAGGTATGTTTATGAAGGGCTCTAAACACACACTAAGGCTGGTATTTTAGAATTACACTCATGCGTTGATCAATACTTAAGTAGCGATTAAGTGAGATAGTTATATATTAACAGACTCAAATATGTACTTATGTAGTCATTATCGCTTGAGCGTTATTCTAGAATAAGGGCCTAAGAAAAACATATTGGAAAATTTATACCCCAAGGGGATAAATGGGATATTAAGGTTTTTATGGAAAAAGTCATTACTGCATCACTGACACATTAACTGAACAGGGGGTGATAGAGATGTGAATTTTGTAGACTAACAAACAACTGGAAAACTAAAGTAACCCGAGGTCTTGCAACTTTGTCACACACTGCCGTAAAAACTTCAACCAAGTGTTTTGACCGTCGTGTAGTGCTAAAAATGAGATGTGTAAACTTTTAGAACCCTTGAGCTCTAAAGAGCAGCTATTTACACGATGCATCTTGCTAAAATAAATTTAAAGGATATAATATGTACAATGTGTTTTACTACTTACAGAATAGCGTTTGACAACAAGTCAGCAGTTTTTAAGTGACGATGGGGTTGAAAGTGGCGTCCTGGACTGGGAACTGGCTCTCACACTAACGGAAAATGCCGTTCAGTGGCGCGATGATTGACATTTGACATGAGTGTGGCCACGACATTGGACAACGGCATTCACATTGGCGTTTGACGTTAGCCGATAATTCAAGTGCATTTACGTTGACCGTTCAAGTGTGCCATTCACATAATAGCGTTAATAATTAACGCAATATTTATCGCGAAGATAGGCATTGACATTTCCCTGGACGTTGGTGAGGCTGCCAGAAAACACCGATAGTTGCTTGGCGACAGATTGGTAGCTAGCTAGCCAGGCGAGCACTATAAAATGCCCTCCCACCAAGCTCTGGTTTTTTTAACACGATATTTGCTTTCACCAAAGGCTCAAGCTCATTGTATTTGTTTCATATTTATTATTTATAATATTTATATTTAATGGAACACTCAATACTAAAGATGGTAGTCGTAATTTGTAACATATTTTTCTTTCATACTTTGAAAATTAATATTTATACGGGTTTGTTTTTTTGGAATTTTTGCTGAACTCCGGGTAACCTTGGTTGGTTAGAAAGTTCACGGATCTCATGTTAAGAAACGGTTTTCGTGAAAACTTAAAAAATAACATCTAAGGTATACATATTTAATTGTTCGGTCTCAATAGTTGCAAAATTAGCGACTGTTCGATTTTCATTTATATTAAAAATTTTGCACTTTACGAGACTATGATTTTGTCCCATTCGGTGTCGAGACCCTTGGTCCGTGGGGTCCTAGCGCTTTAAGCCTTTTTAAGGAAATAACAAAAAGGTTAGTCGACATCACCGGAGACCGAAGAGCTGGCAGCTACCTCGGACAAAGAATTAGTCTAGCCATTCAAAGGGGGAACGCTGCCAGTATCTTCGGTACCTTGCCTAAAGGGACTTCTTTTAATAATGTATTTTAGTTATTAGTTTAGATTTATTTGTTTTTATTTCTTTGTTATGGTATATTATTTTTAGTTTGAAGTCATAAATATAATCAATCAGTGATATATATAGGGCACTCTACCTGTAGGCAGCGACCATTTTATTTGATACTTCATATGTTTTTTTTTACCATTTTCCCCTCAGTTAATGCCTATAATCTAAATACGCTCATTTACGCTATACCTAAGTACGTGATGTGGTCAAATAACTCTTCGCATGTATCAACATAGATCTTGTTGTAATACATTAGATTTGGATAAAACCTGCCACAGATGAAAAAACAGAGACATTTTCAAGTCACGGCTCTAAAAAGTCCCTAAAAAACTGTGCACTTAAAAAGTCACCCCTACTTTATCCAAATAGCTACTTTAGCCACCATATTCACACCCCACTCTCGTTTAAAAGCAGTTGTAACACAAAGTGGTGTGGAAGACGGGAAGTGGCTGTGAATAAGCGTTTTGTTCAACAAAAAACTTTTTAATTCTTCTCACATAACTCTTATTTTCATACGCAGTGAGGTTAGCTTTGTAGAAATTAAACCTCCTAACAGGCAAAGCTCGTGGCACAGCTGGTCCGGTCGGTCGTAACAGATCAACCAGGTTAAGCAACACTCAGCACGGCCATCACTTGGATGGGTGACCGTTCAATAATAAATATAAAATTGTCTTTAACATAACATGTTTTTGTATTTTTGTCAAACAGATCTTTTTAACAATTCCACTATAAAAGTTTAAATAACGTACATATTGTTTTTAATTTTGCAATTTTCTGGAATGGCAATGAAGACAGTTATAGAATTTATGACAAAAAGAAAAATAAACACATTTCCAACTGTTTGATAGGAAAATAAAAAAGCTACGCGAAAAGAAAACCTTTCATTTCCACTACCACAGAATCAATAGAAGCTAGAACTTATAACAAACTTTAAACAATATCGCTGTAAAAGGCGCCGGCGTTTGCGATAACAGTCTAGCGAGAATTCACCGAGCAGATTTCATAAAGGTACGAAATGTTTTCACTGCCTGGAACCGAGCATGTGAACCTGAGAGACAGTGACAGAGGTTCATAGAACATGTTCGTGAGCACAATTAATGTTCACACAATGTGTTCTAATACGCACGTTTCATCACCATCATCACCCGGAAGATGTCCAATTGTCCACTGCTGAACATAGCTATCACACTTTGGACGCCACAAGGAATTTGTATCCATCTGCTCCCTACGACTTTTGCAAAGTCGTAAAGTCGTTATCCAATTCATGGTTGCCACTCAAGAACCTTACTACCGGTTCTGGTTCTTCAAGCGATGTGGCTGACCCATTGCCAACGTCTTGCCAATTCGGAGAGCCATGTCGGTGATCAAGCTCTGGTGTCATCCCAATGTTTTCTTTCACCACGCAAGATTTGCACTCAAGACTTACCGTCGCAAGTTGCCTTCACTACCACTGTCTGTATTGTGATTTTACTTACACTACATACAACCTTTGGCTACATCGTCCTATAATATGAGGTGACTTATGATCATCATCAACATCATTATCATCATCCTATTACGTTCCCACTGCTGAGACTCTAGCCTTCCCTCAAAAAGAAAATGGGTTGTAATCTACCACACTTGTCAAGTACAGGTTGGTGGATGTCACATGCTCTTGAATGTTGTGGTTCTTGGACATGCCGGATTTCTCAGAATGTTTTCCTTTATCGTTACGTAGAAGTTATGTGTTTTTGCGAGCCCAAAATTAATGTGGTAGTTATATTTTTCTTTAATGTTGTAGTTAATTCACTGTGTCACAATTCCATAATGTTTTTGAATGTGCTCAGAATGTATACTATGACGATTTGCGGTAAAGAAATAACTTGAATGGAGCGTTCTACAATGACTTCCAGACGTTTTTAAAGGAATATCAGCGGGAACTATAAGCATGACAATATATTTATATTATATTTTTGCTGCCAGCCAGGAATGCAGAAGCGCTTGAAATAAATAAAACTATACAAGAGCGAGTAGCTCGCCCCTTGAGGGTTCCGTAATTTTTATCGCGATAAACTGTAGTCTACGCGCGTAGATTGCATACGGTATGTCAGCAAAAATAATGATTACTTCGTCACTGACTTGTGGAAACTAACGGACACACTAACGGAAACTGACGTTAAATAGCCCGATGATTGACGTTTGACATAAGTGTGGCCACGTCATTTGACAACGGCATTCACATGGCGTTTGACGTTAGCCGATAACTCAAGTGCATTCACGTTGACCGTTCAAGTGTAGCCACTCACATAAATGCGTTAATAATTAACGCAATATTTATCGCGATGATAAGCATTGACGTTTCCCTTGACGTTGACTTTAGTGTGTCCCCAGCATAAGAGGTAAAAAAATAATAAACATGCATTCTAAGTAGTACAAGATGTTATGATTTGATTTGATAAATCTCATATGTCTATCATTGTTAAAACATTGGCATTCAATTTGACACCAAAACAAGTAGGTAGTATAATTTGCCAAGCGAACTCTTCCACAAGGTTTTACTATAGGGCGCTTTCAAACTAATGATTTATACGCGCGTATAAGCTCGTTACAGGCGCGCGTATACGAGCGTTGACGCGCTTGTTAGTTCGTAAAAGCGCGAGCCACGACTACCGGTTCGAGCGACCACGCCGAAATAAGCCCGTGTACGCGAGTCCGGTGTTTGAAGAGCGAAATATAGTCCACTTATAAGGGCGGCTGCTTAAACGCGCATATACGCGCAGAAAAAACGCTAGTCTGCAACCGCTCTCACACAAAAGTGACCAAATGTGAAAATACTACCTACGTATAGTTTAGTGACTTTTCGCCTAAAAAGCGACTAAACTTTACAATTTCAAACTTATTCTTTGCCTACACGAACGTAAGGGCAACTTAGGCAATAAATTGAAACAGCTTCGGTAACTTCTCAATTGTTTGCTTTGAAATTTGCAAAGGAATTTTAAGTGGCGGTTAATGAAATTGCTAAACTTCCATCTTTGCTTACATTGTTATGGTATTTTAAATAATGGGCACAAAAAATATCTGTAGACTAAAAAAATACTTTGCGAGTTTTAAATAAGCATACCTACCGTAATAGTTTTTTAACTTGTCTTAACTTTAAATTGTCTATTTATTTTAGGGTTCTGTATCGCAGATAGGTGCGCCACGACGCGGTAGCCGAGTTGGTAGTGACCCTGCCTACGAAGCTAGCGGTCCCGGGTTCGAATCCCGTTAAGGGCAACTATATGTGCGATGAGCACGAATATTTGTTCCTGAGTCTTGTATATTTCTATCTATACTAGGTACAAGTATTTATTTCTCTATATAAGTAAGTATATCATTGTCTAGTACCCATAACACAAGTTTAGAGCTTAATTTGGGGTTAGGTCAATTTGTCTGCAACATGAGCCCCCGATTTCAGATGAAAAACTGAACCCTTACTCGTCATACTCATCAAGCTCATTATGATGGGCCTAAAATTAACAAAAAAAAAAACTAATTTGTATCATTAAGAAATACCTACAAAAATAAGCTTATCTGAACTACTTATATGAATATGTAATTACTCGTTCACCCTCATCATCATTATCATTTTATCAACAAACTACCACAAGAAAACAAACAGGATATAATTCCACAAGAAACTCTTAATTTTCTTGTTACTTCATCAAAAAACTACTGAATCAATTTTGATATCCACGATCACACTTATACGAGCTCACGAGAAACATGTTTTGATTACAGAAATCTAATCAGCGCAGATGGTACCATCTACAAAAGCTTCAGAAATACCTAATCTATTTCTCATTGAACTCTGGCCTTTATTAACAGGTAATTAATACGAACATTTAATTAGAAATGTAATTTACTAAACTAACATAACTTTCCATCATTAATTAACGCTGCTAAGTTGAGATGTTGCCAGGTAGACAATAGGATCATAGTTAATAATAGTGCACTAGACAGCAACACAATAATAGTATCAACAGTATAAATGGTACGAGTATAAAACAAACCAATAATCAGTATTAATAGTATAAAACAAACAAAAATTATAATGTTAACCCCTTAAGGGCAAAATTTATACATCATAATAAACAACTTGACGACCGATGTGACACTATGCGCGAACAGCGGACTGCAAATCGTGAGGTTGCGCGTTCGATTCCTTTTACAGGACAAAATATATTAGTGCATTGAAAAAATAAGCACAAGAATTTGTTTCTGTGAATAGAATAACTCTAAAAATGATTATTAATTTACTTTCATTCGTGTAGCTATGGAAATAAATATTATGAGATGAATAGTCGTAAACCAAAACGATTTTATCAATAACCCGATACAAAACTACATCTTTAGATATTTTAAGATATTACTGTCTGTGTATGTGTACATTACATTAAATCAGGAAAATACAGACAAATTTCTTTGCAACTGTGTAATTAGCTTAATGACCATGGTTTTCCGACTTTTCGTAAGGACTTCTTAAATTAAAAGCGTTTATTGCCCGTGTAACTATCTACTTAACTGAAATTTAGAGTGATTAAATAATAAAAAAACAAAGTGCAAGTTGGAATCGTTCATCGAGGATTTTTTTGGATTATAAGATTCATATTTTTTTTAAACGGCCATATCATTTAATGGCGTTGACTTAAAAGTTTTATTTTTTTACAGCTAAAAGAAATCGTTGAGCCAAATATTTGGTGCCTCAACGCATTCTTGAGAAATAGGGTTCTTTTGACAGACAGACGGGCAGGCGGACAGGTTTTCCTTTTGAGGTTTAAGGAACCCTAAAAACACGCAAACACACAAACTTTTTAGACTTTCCAGTAGCAATACATAAATGACACTTTTATCCCGTGGGAGTGCTTATTTCATCCGGGAAAACGGTAAACCCGCGAGTAGGCGCGTGACGAATCCTGCTACCACTATGACTATGCGTACAATCTAAGTAATTTTCCGGCGACGCTTCTAATTCATCTATTTCCGACGTCACGCATGAATTATTACAGCAATCTTGAATTTCCACGCAGATTAATGTCGGGTTAATTCGGTTCGGATGTTTTGTTACATCCCTAACAACACAACGGGCCGTGTTGGTGATAAATTACAGGAATGAGGTAATGCCTACATCCTGCTGCTTGTTTGTTTAATTAACAAACTATGACAAGATTTAGCTCGGCAGTCGTTTGTTTAAGCAGAATCAGAGCAATGAGCAAAAATAGTTTTAATCACATCGATGGTCGACAGTGCGCTGAATGACAGTGTCCTGATCGACAGTGCGCTAATAGACAGTGAATTATTCGACAATACACTGATTTTTATATTATCTAGTGGATATTTATCCATGAAATCTGAAATATGTAGTATACGGTTTGATTTGATTTGGTAATTGTCATTGTACTGATCGACAATACATACGCTTATCGACAGTTCGCTGATGGACAGAGTGCTATTGACAGTGCGCTGCTTGACAGTGCGCTGATTGACAGTGTGCTGATTGACAGTGCGCTGATCGACAGTACAGTGACCGACTCCGTTAGTGTTCCCAATGTTTAAGGTAAAAAATATTTCGATAGTATTAGAAAATCTCCAATACTTACAATGGTTTTGTAAAGTAGTAATTCATCACCTTGAAAGCCCAAGTGAATCCATTCGAATGGGTCTCGCAAGATTTGCTCTTACGTCCAGTTGATATTTGATAAGGCTACGGCCAAGTAAAGAATTCAATTCTATCCCACGGAAAATCCAACCTTAAACCTCAGTGATAAAGGTGAGAGTCAAATGTTAGACTTTAAAAAAAAAATGCGACATACTTGAAAGCAAGTTTGTCATTTGTAAGCATGAACAGTCCGTTTCAAATTTTAACTTTAATGCTATGGAAATAAAGTCTAACTTAGCTTGCAGGATTTAAAGAATTCGCAATGTTTCCATCAGTACGGAAGCATTGGCATTGAGCCAGACAAGCCGACTTCCATGGGTAGGTGTCTCGACACCTATGTAAGTGTCACTGGTGAAAAATTTAAAGCTGGATAGCGTGTTGAACGATCGAAGACAGTCGAGACAGCCAAGCTTTGGGAAACTAATGAAATCTTTGTAGGGAAGTGAGCTTTGTGTTCTAGAGCTTAAAAATTCTATATATTTATTGTTTATTTTATATTATCACTCCACGATTATTTTATTAACACGCACAAAATAATGAGATCCAATAATATAATGCGGTCAAAGGCCTAAAAGAAATATAATTATGTAAACAACGGAGTGGACCTAAATTAATGTCTAAAACCATGATTTCTCCCACATAATCCTTTGTCCCAACCAGGATTTGAACCTCAGACATTACTGCAAGCTACTTTCAACTTTACCACGATGTCACAGACCTAGCTTAATTTTGTTTTGTACGCTAATAAATATATGTCGCTATATGACGACACGTATTTATCTCTACGTGAAGGGTTTCCAATTTCTCAGAAGCTCTTGACTCGACAATTGCTGGAAGGGGAATGACGTATTTCCTGTCTGGATTTAACTTGACGTTTGTGTTTTGGAGTCACTCCTGTAGAATATATTAGAAACATTGAAAACAAATGTCATTGTAGTGAACAAACACAAAATTATGGTTTTTAAAATATTAATTAACTAAATATATCCTATGTCTTTTCTCAGGATTCAAACTATCAACATATATACAACCAAACAAGAGAAATCTTATTAGTAAAGCTAATTAAAAAATATCGGACCATTAGATGACAAAAAAAAGCTTGGGATTTTAGTGAACTTGCTCCAATTCAATCAATTAGTAATAAGAATAAAATTGTCAATGTGATCGCGCCAAAAAAATTACCTGCCGGGCGTTTCTTGCCTGTTCTTTTGCCGGCGTAAAGAGGTTGGAACAGGCGTAGCTAGTTTTAAGTTGACGTTTTAAAGTCATCACAATGTATCCTATTGAATAAAAATGTTTGAATTTTGAATTTCATCAAATTTCATGATGAAGATTGGTACAACATAGTCTTTAATTTTATGTGAAACTATAACAAAATACCAAATCGTTTCTTTTTATATAAGAGTATTATTAGTATGTATACATATATACATACATACATAGCCTTAGACGTCTGTGACAGACGTTTTAAACCAGTGGGGATTTATGGACACTTTTTTTGGTGGCTATGCAGACAAGTACAAGAACGGCAGGCTCGTCTATATTTAGTGCATTTGGTTATAATTTATAAGGCTTTATAAACTACTAGCTGTTCCCCGCGGTTTCACCCGCGTGGGCTACAGCTTTATGCATGCAAAGTCTCAGCCCGATCGGTTTAAAATTGACAAAGTTTCATTCAAACTTTCATCCCCTATTTTATTCTCTTGGGGGTAGAATTAATCAAAATCCTTCCTCCTTCCTCCTTTCTTAGTGGATGCCTACGTCATAACATCTACCTGCATGCCAAATTTCAGCCCGATCCATCCAGTGGTTTGGGCTGTGCGTTGATAGATCACTATGTCAGTCAGTCAGTCACCCTTGAGTTAAATATATATTTAGATATAATTGATTTGATTTTTATAACTAAAGCATCAACATCGTTTACCATTTTAAATCGTTCTGTGTCATCGAATGACAGATAACAATACGTCATGTACAAAGACGCGCGAGAATTTCTATGAAAAATCAACCCCAATCGCTACGCGAGCGGAGCTTTGAACAAAAGCTTGTTGGAACTTAAGTGCCAAGATACTAACCGAAGCTCTCGTCACTGACATAAAGCTCATCTACATATAATCGAGTCCTGAAAGTCTCACACTACTCAATTTAAGCGCTCCTTTCTCTTGCATACTTGCAAAATGTAGAACGAGCTTCTTCCACAAGTTTTTCTGCTGCAAATGCAACGACAAAATACAGTGTAGTGTGTTACTAGTAATTTACAAAAAAAAATGGGGCTTGATTCAGTTTTTGGTATGTCTGTAAAATTAAAATCTGTTTTTTTAAAGAGCAATTTTGATGTTTTTTTTCTACTGTTAAAGTTAACCAAATTATGATGTCAAAAACATGATAGGAGAAGTTAATAAATAGAGTGTGATAATCGAGTATGTATTGTAATTGCTGAGAAAATAAGAGATCTCTGATGCCCATATTTCCGAAGTTCTTCAGGGTCAGCAATGCATTAGCAACGCCTCTACACTGAGAAAAAGTCCCTGACTCTCCTTCTGAGTCTTACCTTCCAAGACCGATTCCTTCCAAAATGTAACCTTGTCCTTCCTTATTTTACCTAAGTTTTCCTTCTGACTCAAAAGTCTTTCCCTTTTGACACAGAAGGCAAATATATTTCGGCAGCTCTTTTTTCTCCGTGTAGTGTTGCAAATGTCCACAAACGGCAGTGACCATTTTCCATCAGGCGAAACTTTCTGCTCGTTTGCCAATCTATTGCACGAAAAAAAGTCTACATGACCTGAATTCTCATAACATACAGCCATCCGTTAAAACCACGAATACTCTAAACTTTTTCCACTATTGGAAATTCCGATCTTAAACCCAATAAATCATAGTGACGTGCGCAGATCCCTGGCCCAAAGCCAAGCGACGGATAGCGGATTGACTTATAGCTTTACAGCAAGCCATAGTGTGTAGGAAAGCTTATAGGAATGAACGCTTATAGGATACTATGACTGACGACCGATGAGGCAAATGGGAAACAATTGACTGAGAAACGTTGGATTATGGCTTCCATTCACGCTACAGGCAATATAATGCGTCTAAAAAAAGAAGGATTGGTGGGTAATGTGGATCCCCAAACTACATAGTTCCAGTACCTTATATGCAGGGAATCAAGAGAGAAGTATCTCTTAGGCAAGATGCTTCATCGTTGACCTCATCATCACTTACCATCAGGTAAGACTGGGGTCAAGAGGGTAACCTTTGAGAGCAGCTAGACAGAATCCAACAATGCTTTGTTTTGAGCTCTAATAAGGATTTGAGAGAGAATTATATTGTAAAAACTGATCGAGATTTTAATATCCATATTTTAGTGTAGAAGAAAGATACCCTTTGTTGCGATAAACTTGTTGCACAGCCAGTTGCTAACAAAAAAACAAAGGATACTTCTTTTGCAATGGCTTCAAAGGATCCAATAAAACCAAAGTTTCAATAACCAGGTATTCCATTAAGCCATTGTTTCCAACACAACTATGGCTGGCTGTTGTTTACTTGTTCCGACCACAAAGCTTCGGCGAATGTGCACAGATTAGTTCGATGCTATGTTTGTGTTCATTTCCGTCTGAGGTTATTTTCGATACCAGTTGGTTGGTTAGGGAACGCTGATAAAAGTTCTTTTGACTTATTTGTCATTAATAAATGATAAATTTCATCAGTCTGGTTGGATTTATTGATATTAAGAAACTAACACCATCATACTAACATTATAAACACGTAAGTTTATGAGTATGTTTGATGCTCTTTCACGCAAAAACTACTGAACGGATTTGATTAAAATTTGGAATGGAGATAGCTTATATCCTAGATTGACACATAGGCTACTTTTTCTCCTGGAAAAGGGTTTTTGAGGGATAACGAGAAGACGCGGGTGAAACCGCGGGGCGCAGCTAGTCTTATCATATATGTATATTAAGAGTCGCTGAACAATAACACATTTTCCAATTACCGACATCAACTTAAACACCAATCTTTAACCACATCATCACTTAAAACTAGATGTGTTATATTGTGGTCAAAGCGCTACCGTGTAAAATGTAAAAAACCCCAATCAATACTGATGTAAAACACATTTCAAAAGTGTAGTATGATCAGCTACTTTTGTCGCTGACTGTACCCTACAGAAAACAAAATTAGAATTTTTAATCTTTTTTTTTTTTTTTTTTTATTCACAATAGGCAATCATTTGACCACAGTTTCACCTGATGGTAAGTGAAGACGTGGCCGACGATGGAGCATGCTTGCCTAGAAGATACCTATTCACTCTTGACTTGAAAACTCCCAAATTGTACTTATCGGGAAACAATGACGCTGGCAGGTCGTTCCACTCTTCCGCTGTTCGCATTATAAATGTAGAAGCGAAGCGCTTAGTGCGGATCGGGGGAATATCAACCATATACGGGTGTCGTGCTGCCGTACGTCTCGTTGTCCGATGGTGGAAAGGGGATGGTGGAATAAGGTTATGGAGTTCTAATGCACACTCTCCGAAATGCAACCTATAGAAGACCGATAGGCTAGCAACTTTACGGCGATGCTCAAGGCTCTGAAGCCTAGCCTTCACCAACTCATTAATCATGATAAAGCCATAGCTTTGTCTCCAAGCAATCGTCAAAACTAACTCCGATGGCTCAGCGACCCAAAGTGTGTCTTGGCCTCCGAAACGAGACAGCGCCACCCCTCCCAATCCAGAGCGATTCCAACCCCTTTCAGAGCCTGGTGTTCGCGTATTCAATCGTCATAACAAAACATATTGAATTTAAAATTTAAATAAACACACCGTTGCATATTAAATAAAATAACAAACAGCTTACAAAGCGTACAAGATGAATAAACATGTTTTTGTTACCAGTAATAGTTCTTTTAAAGTACAAAGGAGTATTGCGAAGATAAAGAAAACTTTAAAGCGTAGAAGGAAATTGTTTTCTTTGCGTTACAATATGGAACCTGCAAAGAAGTAATAAACTAAATTTTTCTCTTTGTGGCGGTGTTTATTCACTTTGGTGAGTACATTATATTTATTTATTTATCGTTATTTTATAAATGTTCAATGTCTCACTTCGAATAGACAATATCAGTAGCCCTATTGCCCTATAATTAATTAGATAAGTAACTGGAACCTAGGATAAGTCTCTGTGTTATAGTGGCAATATTGATTTTTTATTAAGTCATAGGTACGAGGCCGAGAGGATTCGAACTCGGTGTCGGCGTCTTGTAAGTCGCACGCCAAACCGTTCGGCCACCATGTGCGGATTAATTTGCCATCGCTCAAAACGGTGAAGGAAAACATCGTGAGGAAACCGGCATGCCCAAGAACTGCAACATTTTCAAGGGCATGTGACATCTTCCAACCCGCACTGGGTCAGCGTGGTAGATTATAGCCCATACTCTCTCTCTGAGAGAAGGCCAGAGTCCCAGCAGTGGGAACGTGGAAGGCTGATAATGATAATGATTGATTTTTTATTTTTTTTATTAATTTTTATTTCCATATTTAAAAAATAATATAATTTTTAAACTTAAGGCGACCTCTTTGTCTTTTTCCGTTTATGGGGATGATCTTCTATGATATCTTATAGTCCATTATCAAATACTAGTTTCACCCGCGTCTTCCCGTTATCCCGCAGGAACCTTTTTCCGGGATAAAAAGGGTAGCCTATGTGTTACTTTTATACGTTTTAACATACATTCACACACACACACACACACACACACACACACACACAAACTTTCGCATTTATAATATAAGTAGGATTAACTCCACAATATAGCACTTGCTTGTGAAGACAAAGCTTTTCTCAGTAATTTCTCAACTGAGCGTTATAATTTGGCAAAGTTAAGCAGTTGTGCGCATCCATGCACTGAGCTAACCATAGAAGCACTGTATCTGAGCTACATTATACTCTGTGAATACTGTTAAGGTCCAAGTCTCAGTAGACTCACTCCGGAGGCGGGCATCTAAATAAATCTCATATCAATTTGAAACTTATAATTAAAGATATTGTAATCAAGGAAACATATAAGTCAAACGTCTTCTAAAATTACTCATTTTAGTTATCAGTCAATTAACTTTAATATTTGCATTCAAGTGCTTGAGCTTTCGGTGAAGGAAAACATCGTGAGGAAACCGGCATGTCCAAGAACTGCAACATTCAAGGGCATGCGACATCTACCAACCCGCACAGCGTGGTAGATTACGGCTCATACTCTCTCTCTCTCTGAGAGAAGGCCAGATTCCCAGCAGTGGGAACGTGAAAGGCTGATGATGATGATGAGTATTTTCTTTTTAAATAATTTTCATTTTATCCTTATCATCTCTACCTTAAGTACTGCGTTTATAATGCAGGACTGGGTGTGGTCCAAACGATAAGCATTGAAATTCCAGCCATAAATGAATTGTTTTTTTTATGCTGAGTGATGAGACGAACAAGTCGCTCGCCGTAAGCATGAAGATTGTTTATTACAGTTTAATGCACCCTGAATTTCAAAATTCATCAGTTTAAAATCTTGCGTGACTAGAGACAAAGCACTACTCGCATCAGACTGAGAGATTAGATGTTATCTCTAAGCACTGTAATTTCACTGACAACATTGAATCATAAGCAAAAATGTGGTACTTCATAGAACAAACTAGCTGTTCCTGGGCTACAGTTTATCGCAATAAAAAGTGTCCTATGTCCTTCCCCAGGGTTCAATCTATGTCCGTACCAAATTTCATTGAAATCGGTTTAGTAGTTTAGGCGTGAGAGCGAGACAGACAGACCGATTGACAGACATAGTTACTTTCACATTTATAATATTAGTAGGGAAGTAGGGATAGGGAAGTAGAAAAGTAGGGATTACTGCTCTCTTATGTTTTTTTTTAAATCTTTGTCCGTGTCTGTTTCCGTGTCTGTCTGTCTGTCATGGTAACCGCAAACGCTCTTCTCTCAGACCACAGCCAAATCCCAAGCGCATAGAGCTGTTATTACCACTGTGGTCTGATATCTGCTGTGTGTTATTTGGTTGGGTTAATTAATAGTGCTTCTGTTTACATTGATTACAGATTTAACAGCTTGGGGAGCAAGTAGGCGGCTGGGGATAATGTTGCAAGCTGCATTTCAACAAGCCGCCCGGTACAACGGTCATAAATTATTTCAGCATTTCGGGTATTACCACCGAAATAGTCTTGAAATGAAATCATCGAATGAAGAAACGAAGTTCTAAAACTGTAAATACGTGGCGCCGACTAGACTTGTAGCTTTATTCTCAAACACGGTTTGTTTCTGCATAAAAGCAAAGCGCAAGGCAAGCAAAGAAAATATTTCGTCTGTCAGCCATTTGTCACCAACCAACTGTCAAAAATAAAAACATTTTTTTTATTCAATTGGATACACTGTGTTTCTAAAGAGGAAATATATATTTATATGAGTTTATATATTTTTACGAAAACGTGCAAAACAAGGTGGATGAGACACAAAAACAAGCATCAGATGTCAAAAACCCGATCACTGCGTTGTCCGTCTGTCTGTCTGTCTGACAACTGAAACGAGTTTGTACGGAACCCTCGATGTACGAGTCCAGGTCAAGTCAAGTCCAACTCGCACTTGGCTGGTTTTTTTATCGATCTTGTTTCGGGTGCTTTTTCAAAATCTGTCTTCTACCAAATTTTTATGCACTTTTTTATTGCCTATCAAAAAACTTCCCACTCAAGTAAAAAATAGCCAGTTAGTAGCCCGTCTTCTGCCCGCCCCGATTTTTTTCAATAACACAATTCCCTTACCACAATAGTGGGTAAGAAATAATTATCGCAATATGTCTCCGTCAGGGCGAGATTAACGAGGACACATTATGATTGATGTAATGAACATTGGACACGGAATAAAGGTTAGGGATTTCCTTGTGTTGTTTGTTATGGCAGCCTAGTCCTTTTTCAGTTCTTTCCGAGTTGATTGTGACCGAAATACGCACACAAACACATACTCACATTCACACACACGTATCACACAGACACACTCGACTACATACACAAATTACACAATACACACATACTTCTTTTTGTAAACAACTCTTAGGTTAGCATTCTTCTTTGTAATTTGGGAAATTCTGTTTTGACCGTTATACGAAAAAAAAACTATTGTATAATTTTATTGGAACGCTGTTGGATTATTACCATAAAAATAAATTTAAAAAATCCCCTGATGCTAAAAGACGATGAGGTCAAAGAATCACTTGGACTATAGGAACTGGTTCTCAAATGACGCTGCTAGAAGCTAGTCGCGATGTGCTTAGCGATGGCAGTATAGCTAACCAGACCAGCTCTAGAAAACGCCCTGCCACCAAAGTACGGTTTTATCACGATGTTTTCTTTACAGAAAGCTCAAGTTCATTGCAGGGTTTGAACCAATAATGGATTGGCAAACGAGCAGATAGTTTCGCCTGATGGAAAATGGTCACTGTCGTTTGTGAACATTTGCAACACTACACGGAGAAAAAAGACCTGCCAAAATATATTTTAAAGAAAAGCCTAATTATCTTTTCCTTTTGAGTCAGAAGGAAAACTATGGTAAAATAAGGAAGGACAAGGTAACATTTTTGAAGGAATCGGTCTTGTCTATTACTAATTTGTTGTATGACTGACTTGTAACATTGGTGTTACTAATAAATAATTTGTATTTGTATTTGTATTTGTATTTGAAAGGTAAGACTCAGAAGGAGAGTCAGGGATTTTTTTCTCAGAGTAGAGGCGTTGCTAATGCATAATTTCTCTTATTTTCTCAGGCATCAATAATATAAAAATGTACAGCCACTTTTTAGAAAACCGGTTGGTTTTCTTAAATATAAATAAATAATGGAATCCTTTTACTTAAAACGAACTAATAAAGAGTGAAAAAATACCTATTTCCCTCGACCGATTTATTTATGCATCATTATTTATTCCACGGCTACGTACTGCGCAAAATAGTAAAAACTGGACTTTACGTTCGGTAAAAATTTATATCTTCGTAAAAGATCCGTGGAACTTATTAAGCGTTAAACTTGGAGCAAACAACAGTGGTGGTGGGTAGCGCTTGTGACGTAGCTGGTTTGATCGGTCAACCAGGTTAAGCAACACTCAGCGCGGCCGTCAATTTGATGGGTGACCATATAGTGGCATTTTCAACTGAGCGCTACCATGCTTAGGAAGGCACGATACCCTGTCAGTCCTGGCTAAATTAATCTTAAAGTTATTAAAAAGAAGAAAAGGGTAGATGATGTGGTTGCAATAGCACACTATCTAAAGTAAAGGCCACTGCGATTAGTTTCCTTTCTATTTTTTTTTTACTATTTACAGAGTAGCGATTGACCACAAGTCACCTGAAGTGAGGCTGCCGAAACACACCGATAGGTGCTTGCCAACAGATTCTTAACAAGAGGGTGGTAGCACTGGCCAGGCAAGTACTAGAAAATACCCTACCACCAAGCTATGGTTTCGTCATGATGTTTTCCTTCACCGAAAGCTCAAGCTCATTGTAGGATTCGTCACGTCATCATTCGTTGTGGGTTTAAATCCTGCAATGAGCGCGCAAGCTTGAACTTTTTGTAAAGAAAAACATCGTGTTAAAACCATAGCTAGCTTAGTGGTTGGGCATTTTCTAGTGACCGCGTGTCTATACCATCACCACTTTCTTTTCAAAGCCAGTTTAAATCTAAGCGTAGCGTGGCACCACCTTCGACCACAGCGTCATTTAACATCAGGTGACTTGTGATCAAACGCTACCCTGTAAGTAATAAAATTGTAGAGGATAGATACCGCGCCGGTTAATAAGCAAAAATGCAATGTTATCCATTCAGAAATTGTATCACGGTCCTTAAAAATTAAACTCAATGAAAAACTGCGCTCATACTACGCAATTTTCTTGTTTTACAACTCCAATGGCGATATAAAAACAAAGTACGAGCTACAAACAACAAAACGCTTACAATTAAACGAAACTCTAGGCATCATTTTATTCGCAAGGCGAAAACATTCGATCCGAGTGAACGAGCAATGAGTCGTATCCAGCTGAAGTACATTAATGGAAATCAATAGGCACGCATGTTTTCCATTAACGGTAAATACAGCGATAATGCTGAGTGTTTCTCTCGGCTGAGATAATGAAATGGTCTGTGCCATACATACGATACTTTTATTTATTAGAGTTCCGTAACTCTGAAGGAAAACGGAACCCTTGTAGGATCACTTGGTTGCATGTCTGTCTGTCGGGGCCCTTTTTCTCAAGAATGCGTTGAAGTTTCAAGTTGGAAATATAAAATACTCGGCTCTACAGTGTCAACGCAATCAAAACGACTGTTTATGTCGCATATTTTTGCATATTTTGCGATTTCACAAGGGCATTAAAACCAATAGGGTATTTTTCGTTGACCTAGAATCATGAAATTTGGCATGTAAAGGAAAAATTCCGAAAAATGTTACCTTATTATTTGCAGCTAGTGCAATAACCGTGTCTAGGGATCGAACAACAAAGTTAAGTATATCCTTTTGAAAAAGTATTCGCCAATCGAATAAACATTATTCGGAACCCTCGGTGCGCGAGTCAACCTCGCACTTGGCCGGTTTTTTTACCAGTACTTTTAGTAGTACAGTCAAATATTCTTCCACTTTCAGAGGTGATATTTCTTTATGAAAATTATGGACCGAATTCGATGATATATCGTGTTGACCTAAGAATACCCTCTTTTTTTGTTTCTTCGCCGTCGTCGTTTAAAGTAGAAACGACGGCTACGGCTGTTATTTAAAATATTAGTTTTCCTTAAACATTTCTTACTTAAACCTTCTTATAAATTCACTAACCCCCACCTTAATCCTTGTTACTTAGATGCAAAAGTATGTTTTTCAGTTTGTTGGTTTGTCCTTCTTTCAAAGCAACAAATCAATGCCAGAATGTGACACGACCTTATTTTTATGCCAAACAACACGGTTGTTGTAGAGAATATTATGTAGGCAAGCAGAATATTATGTTGTTGTTAGGTATGTCCCAGCAGCCCCACTTGAGAGCCAGTTCCTAGTCCAGGTATGGCGTGGTGCCTTCGACTACATCGCCTGTTCCAACCTTTTTATGCCGGCAAAAGGACAGGCAAAAAAACTTAACTTAGGGCAGGTAATTTAGTGGGAACGATCACATTTGATTTTTGGAGCGATGGTGACCCAACGGTTAGGCGTACGACTTACAAGACGCCGACACCGAGTTCGAATCCTCTCGGCCCCGTACCTATGACTTAATTAGTTATGTGCGGATTTGCCATCACTCAAAACGGTAAAGGAAAACATCGTGAGGAAACCGGCATGCCCAAGAACTGCAACATTCAAGGGCATGTGACATCTACCAACCTGCACTGGGCCAGCGTGGTAGATTACAGCCCATACTCTCTCTCTGGGAAAAGGCCAGAGTTCCAGCAGTGGAAACGTGAAAGGCTGATAGTGATGATCACATTTACAATTTTATTTTCTTTATTAGTTGATTGAATTAGAGCATGCTTACTACATCAGACTTGTGGCCAAACGCTACCTTGCCAGAAGTAAAACAGATTTCCACATGTGTGGGCAAAATCGTGCGGAACAGCTAGTATGCAAATAAGACAGTTTTCTACCCCGTACGAAATTGCAAAGTTGTGAAGGTTGAATTTCATAAATTATGCAAATCTCGATGTGTCCGAACCAGAGGTAAGGGTTCCGGACAATTCTGTTTATTTGGGTCTGAGTGCTTAGGACTCATTGTTAACCTCGTTCACTCAACGGTGAGACTTTGCACCTTATGTTGTAGGAAACACGAGTTAATTTTGAAAAGCAAGATGATTGAAGCGATGGCGAAGTAGGTAGTATTAGCTGTTAATACTACGTTGAAATGTTTAATTTAGGGCATATTAAAATGGATTTACTAGAGTTCTTGAGATGTTTTTTTTAACTGAGCTCTTTCTGTAAGTGAAAGAAATACTTATTTAAAAAAACACTTTTATATACATCACACATTATTGTAAAACATAATGTCCCCTAGAGTGGCCGTCGCCCGGTCGGCCGTCCCAGATATCGCTGCAAAGACGAAGTCACGAAGAAATTGCGCGAGCTCCAGGTGGAGAACTGGCAGGAGGTGGCGCAGGACAGACCGAAATGGCGTCTTTTGTTATCGGAAGTCAAGACTTACTTGACTCGTTAGTTAGTTAATTAACCTTCCCTACTAATATTATAAATGCGAATGTTACTCTGTCTGTTACGCTTTCACGCCTAAACTACTGAACCGATTAAAATGTTTTTTACGGACATAGTTTGATCCCTTGAGAAGGTAATAGGATATCTTTGCTAGCAAAAAAACTGGAGCACACGTGGGTGAAACCGCGGGAAAAGCTATCTATAAGTGCAATTACTATTTATTAGTAAAGCTAATTAAAAAGTATCGGACCATTAGATGACAAAAAAAGCTTGGGATTTTAGTGAACTTGCTCCAATTCAATCAATTAGTAATAAGAATAAAATTGTCAATGTGATCGCGCCAAAAAAATTCCCTGCCGGGCGTTTCTTCCCTGTTCTCTTGCCGGCGTAAGGAGGTTGGAACAGGCGTAGCTAGTTTTAAGTTTGACGTTTTAAAGTGATCACAATGTATCCTAATGAATAAATAAAAATTTACTTTTGACTTTTACAATCATGTGAGTTGTCACCTTTCAAACACAAAAATAAACTGAATCAAAATCGGTTAATCCGTTTAAAAGCTACGATGTCTCAGACTGAGACACAGCTGAAGAAGGGTCTTATTAGTTTTTAGTGTATCTAGATACTTCTTTATTTACTTTACTCTTATACTTTATATATATATTTTTTTATACTTTTTACTTCATTCGTCGAGTGTTAAAAACTGATCCCTTCACACTCACTCGGAACATTTCTGAGCCATCAAAACAACATCACTGTAACTCCGCCAGCTTGGGTGGAGGCATAAAACATTTGTTACAGCTAATATAAAACATATAAAAAACTCAGTACCATATTCTACCATAACAAGTTTATGAGTACATCGCGTACACACGAATTTTATCCCTGATCCAGATAAATTATGAAGGCGCATCTCTGTTACTTTGTAGGTAGAAATTTAGGCAATCTGCTTCTGACGCCCGAAATAAATAATTATAATACTATATAAGATCTTTATATATATTACTAGCTGCGCCGCGCGGTTTCACCCACGAGGACTACAAAAAAAAATTGATATAAAAAATAAAAAAAGAAAGAAGAGGAAAGATGTTTGGCCACTTTTTACGGCACGACGAATATATAAAAACCATATTAGAAGGAAAAGTAGAAGGGAACAGAGGGAGAGGTAGACCGAGAAGAACATATATAGATCAAGTTAAAGAAAGGATTGACGTCATGTCGTACCAAGAGGTCAAAAGGATGGCCGAAAACAGAACGGGATGGAAAATACTCCACCGACAAGAGCTTGGCTCTTAAATAGAAGAAGAAGATAAAAAATAGATGTTGGCCGATTCTCAGACCTTCCCGATATGCACACAAAATTTCATCAAAATCGGTCAAGCCGTTTCGGAGGAGTATGGCAACGAAAACTGTGACACGAGAATTTTATATATTAGATATATACGTACTTGTATTCTGTAAAATAAATGATTAGATTTGAAAAGGACACTTCTTGCCCGTGGTACAGTCGCGATAGTCCGGTTAACCGGACCATGGTAAAAAATCTTTTCGGTAGTACAGTCGACCGGACCAGCGTTAATTTTTACATTCCGTGGTACAGTCGCCATGGTTATTATTTTCCTTTCAGTAGTATTGTTAACCGGACCATGGAAAAACGTACGTGCATAATTTAGAAGATACCAAATAAATTTAAAATTATTCATGTAGCCCTCAAGCCAAAGATGAAAGTAGCGACGTGGGTACCAGGCGAACAGAAGTTCATAGGAGACACAGTACTCTAATATAGGAGTGGTATGTATAGAAAAACATTACTACGTATGATATACATACGTACATAAGTAGCTATAGAGATAATTTTATATTAGGATTTGACCTTTATCTCATGTTGTGTCAAATGTCAAGAAATGTCGTAGTGGAGGTTGGTAATATGCTTAATATAAAACGGGGTTGGCTGGAGGAGTACTGCTAGAACTAACTTACAGCTAACTGGCTGTTCCCCGCGGTTTTACTCGCACGGACTACACTTTATCGCAATAAAATGTATCATATGTCCTTTTAAAGGGTTTTAACTATCCCCACAATAGATTTCATCAAAATCGGTTTAGCGGTTTAGTCGTTAAAAGGTAGAAAACAATCAATTTTAATTTTTATGAGATTTATATGATTTTTATCAATAGTTTTCTAAATACAGTGTAATCTCACTAATCCGGCACTATTAAAAACCGGAGGGTGCCGGATTATTGGAATGTTCGGATTACTGGGTTATACTGAGAAAGTCATCGGTAATAAATAAAATAAAGCATTTCATAGAGAGAATAAATGTGTTTTGTGTTTGCGTTTATTACATTTTTAACTATAAACTAGTCTCACTTGAAAGAAACAATGCGTTAGCACGTGCACGTGATAAGTTTTGAGGTTAGACTGCTAGTCGATGACGCAGCGACCAAAGCGCACAGGTATAGAGGGGAAAGGGAGGTGTGGGCGGAGGGTGCCGGATTATTGGACGTGCCGATCTATCGAAGTGCCGGATTAGTGAGATTACACTGTACATACTGTTTTCATTAAGAAAATTATTTAACAGATATAAACCTACACTTTCCTTGAGTGTCATATAATTATGATTAGCTTAGTTTTTTTACAGAGTTTTAATTATGCGCTCCTTTCTCCCGCATACTTGCAGAATGTGGAATGTCCTTCACCCACCAGTCTTCCCGCTGTGCTACAGATTGCAATCCTTCAAGATGGGTGTGAAAAGAGTTCTTAAAGGTCGGCAACGCATCGGCAACTCCCCTGGTGTTGCAGATGTCCATAGGCGACGGTGACCGCTTTCCATCAGGCGGGCCGTCTGCTTATTTGCTAATCTATTACATAAAAAAAAATAAAAAAATATAGAAACCCACAGACTTTACCTCTTTTAAACATTAATATAGATAAAACGTTCCAAGTGACTTTTAAGTGAAAACGTACTAAGGAAATATCTTAGCGTTTCTTAAAATGAACTTAACCGTTTTTGTTGTGACTTGTGATATTTCCAAGGTAACATTGGCCGGGAGCCAAATGGCATTGGGACGATTTACTTGGCTTATCATATTTCCGTGAAAATGCTCAGCGGGAATGATTTAGTGCAAATATCTATTTTCACTTTGGAACTGAGTGTGTTCTTTGTTTTGGCTCTTGAAGCAAGTACCCTCAAAGACAAAATTCACTCTTCTTCTTGCCCTGCAGCGATTCGAATTCACTCGGAAGCTCTTCCGACCATGGTTTTGGAAAAGTTTCCGCGAGAATTTTTTTGACGCGATTCAAAACATTTAATTTGACAAACCAGCTGTTTAATCACGGAAGTACCATCATAACACAAGTTAGGAGCTTAATTTGGGGCTAGGTCAATTTGTGTGCAATTGTCCCCCAATATTTATATATTTATTTAGTTACAAGTGAAACTGATTAAAGTGTTTTTAAAAAGAACTTTTTTTTAAAGTTAAAGTTACGCTCTTTAGAGCGTTCTGTACATCCCTCTACACGTGCAGCCTGTGGGCTGACTACACTAAAAGGAGATACAGTGACCTCCGCGTCCTCTATAACAATGCGTTAAGGACGTTGTTGGGGCTGCCCCGATTCTGCAGTGCCTCGGGTATGTTCGTGGACGCACACGTTGCATGTTTTCATGCGACCATGCGGTCGCGGGCCGCGTCCTTGGTGCACAGAGTTTGGGACAGCACCAATACCGTCCTAAAAATGATTGCGGTTAGAATGAATTGTGCTTTCCTCCGGCATTGCTGCGCGCGACATATGCCAGTGCCAATGCCGGTGAGAAGGTACTAGGTATTTTAATTTTATTTTTAATTATTTTGAATTGTATATTGTAATGTAATTGTTAATTGAGTTTTATCTATATATTATTTTATTTGAACTTATTTTATCCCATCTTATATTATTACATTTTCTATTATTTAAAAAAATACAATTGTTTGCTCATATGGATTATTGACATCTGAAATAAATGAATTTTAATTTAAACTAGACTGATCTAACTTCACAAAAAAAAATCCAGAACGTGGCTTACTACATTATGTAACAATTTAAAATTTTACCACAGAATGTAGCCGCAAGATTCCCAGAACTTCGCATTGTAAAATTCCTGTACCATTTCGCAAGCATCAAATATTAAAAAAGCTTTTCTCACAATCAAAAACTTTACTCCAAATTAAATTAACCAAACCTGACCATTATTAAAAGAAGGGTTAGAATTTCCGTAGAACTGAACCCCCACATTGTCCGGTAAGGGTGATCGTAAAGTTATTACACACTACGGGTAGTTGCGCCCCGCAGTTTCACCCGCGTCTTCCCGTTATCCCGCAGGAACCTTTTTCCGGGATAAAAAGTAGCCTATGTGTTAATCCAGGGTATAAGCAAATTTCATTCAGATCCGTTCAGTAGTTTTTGCGTGAAAGAGTAACAAACATCCAGCCATCCATCCGTCCGTCCATCCATACTCCATACTAAAAAAAAAAAAAATTTTCACGTTTATAATATTGGTAGTATAGGATGGTCACTTTCAACGAAGGATCAAACACACCTATTTAACGAAAGGATTGGGTACATTTACCCTTATATTAGTAAATTAATTTAATTACTCCATTTGCAGTTGGTTAAATTAGCTGTTATATTGTTATAATATTTGTTCATTATCATAATCGCTATAAAAGGTTGAAAAGGTTTAACGGTTCACTGAAGGGATTAAATTACATAGTACGTACATTATCCCTATCCCTACTAATCTTATAAATGCGAAAGTAACTCTGTCTGTCTGTCTCGCTTTCACGCCTAAACTACTGAACCGATTTAAATTTAATTTGGTACAGTCAACGACAAAAGTCGCTGAACAATCACACTTTTTTCTATTATACTCATCATCTTAGACACCAATTTTTGACCTCATCATCACATCATTAAAATTATACCATGAAAAATTAAAAAAACAAGAATAATTACTGATTTGAAACACATTTGGAAAATCGAGAACGATCAGCTACTTTTGTCGCTGACTGTACGGAGATAGTTTTAACCCTGAGAAAGGACATAGGATAATTTTTATCGCGATAAACTGTAGCCTACGCGGGTGAAACCATGGGGAGAAACAAGTTATATATAATTGCACAAGAAGTCCGAGGGTGGAATGGTGATGGTGATAGAATAAGGTTTTGTAGGTAGTTCCATCGCATACTATTCGACTTATAATTAATAGAAATATGGTTTACATTGTCGTAGTTTTTACTTAGCTTAACTTTATTTGGTTTTAAGACAAACTCTCTGTAAAAGAAAAACTTTATAAAAATCTATTCTAACAGAATAATGTATTCAAAAACAGATAAGAACACTCTGGTTTTTTTTTCTAGCTAAAATATACGAAAGTTACTTTTTCGAATAGAGATAGGTAGTAATGTTTATTTTATTCCGAGCACAGAACAATTGTTTTTGTTTCACGCGAAAATAAACATTGCAGTTATCGACGTACTATAAACATGTCTGGTTTTGTTTCATACTGCCAGGTCAGTAGGTGAACTTTAGACAACTTTATATTTTGCAGCGTAGCGTTTGACCACAAGTCTTCCGATGTTAGATGATGATGTGGTCTAAGGTGGCGCCACGCTATACGTGAGTATTGGTAATTGCTTCTGAAGTCAGGCTGCCGGAATACATCGTTAGGTGCTTGGCGTCAGATTTCATCATCATCATCATCATTATCAGCCTTTCACGTTCCCACTGCTGAGACTCTGGCCTTCTCTCAGAGAGAGAGTATGGGCTGTAATCTTTCACGCTGGCCCAGTGCGGGTTGGTAGATGTCGCATGCCCATGAATGTTGCAGTTCTTGGACATGCCGGTTTCCTCACGATGTTTTCCTTCACCGTTTTGAGCGATGGCAAATCCGCACATAACTTATTAAGTCATAGGTGCGGGGCCGAGAGCCTCAGATTTATAGTACTTGAAAGTAGCTAGCAGAGCGAGTGCCTAATTACCAAACAATAATGAAACAAAACATGAAATGAATGAATGAATATCCTGCATCAACATTTGTTTGCAAGACCTCTACCACCGAGCAATCAATGCTATAGCTCCCTACCCATTACAAATACAGGCAGTAAAATCCAAAGAAAATAAATTCACAGTAGCAGTTTCTTGTTTTTTTCTAACGACTTGCATGAACTCGAGGGTTCGAGCTTGGTGGTAGGGCACTTTCTAGCTCACCTGGCTAGCTACCATGTTAAGAATCTGTCGCCAAGCACCTATCGGTGTGTTCTGGCAGCCTCACTTGAGAGCCAGTTCCCTGTCCAGGTGTAGCGTGGCGCCATCTTTGACCGCATCGTCACTTAACATCAGGTGACTTGTGGTCAAACGCTACCCTGTAAGTAATAAAAAATAGAATAGACGCAAAATGGCACAGTTTTTGCATAGGGCAATGTGTTCTTTTGCCATATCATATAAAATCTGCTGAACACGGATTCTTACGGAAGCAGAGCAAATTGTCAGTCAACAGATTGATGTTTCAATAGCGACACAGTATTAAATCCATCAATTTGCTCCAAACTATGTGCGGTTAAAATACTGGCTTCCACAGGTTAAACTACTGTCGGATTTGTTCTATTGAAACCGCGGTTTTGTTTTGGATTACACACGCCGGCCTGCGAGGTTTATGTTTGTCAAACAAATGGCTGTAGGTGTGTAGAGCTGACCAGTTGTTTAAAGTATTTTGTGAACAATCAAGTAGGCTTTTGTGGAGCGGTGTTGGACGAACGATTAGTGTCTATCTGAGAGAAGACCTGAGTCCCAGCAGGGAGAATGTTTTAAGCTGATGATGATGAATAACATAAATAAATAAATATCGGGGACCATTGCACATAAAATGACAGAGCCCAAATTAAGCTCGAAACTTGTGTTATAGGTACAAGACAACGATATAGATACTTCTATAGAGCAATAAATACTTATATAGATAGAAACTAGCTGTTACATGCATGCTACAGCATGCAATGTCTCAGCCCGATCCGTCCAGTGGTTTGGGTTGTGCGTTGATAGATCCCTATGGCAGTCAGTCAGTCACCTTTAAGTTAAGTATATATATTTAGAAATATCCAAGACTCAGGAGCAAATATTCGTGTTCATCACACATCCCTTACCGGGATTTGAACCAGAGACCGCTAGCTTCGTTTGCAGGGTCACTACCAACTCGGCTACCGTGTCGTCAACATACAATGATAGCTCTGACCCTTGACTAGGGCGCACTTAGTCAAGGGTCTGAACCCTTGTGAACTTAGATTTCATTACACTTGTACAGAACAAAAATCTGTGCTCTTCATTTAGAGTAAAAATATTTGTACTATAGCGGAAAGCTGATAACACGTTTGTTGAAACAATACTACCTTCAATTTAATAAGTTTGAAATGTTGAATCTGTAAACATCTAAATCGATCTTTCCAAGTTTAATTTAGTACCGACACATTGTTAAATAAATTCACTTGTAATAACGAAATAGGACGGCAGTGTTAATTCTTGAACTGACAGTGTCAATTTGACCCATTAACTCTTAATAATTGGACTCAAGTTATAAGACATCGCGTGTATCGTTATTTAGGGACTATGTTTTATACTTCTTTGAAAAGAAAAATTAAAAAAAAAACAAATGGTATTTATTTAGTAGGATACATGACATTTAAAACGTCAAACTTAAAATAAATAGGCCTCTTGCAACCTCCTTCTGCCGGCAAAGAACAGGCAGAAAACGCCCGGCAGGTAATTTTTTGCGACATTATTGCAAGTTCATTAAAATGAAGCAATTTCACTCAAATTTCAAGTTTTTCTGTGCATCTAAATAGTCCGATATTTAAGGATAAGTTTTAGTTATAAGATTTATCTTTACATGGACTTGAAATTTATTTATCGACACGTCATCTTAAATTTCATTTGGAATTTTGTAGAATTTGAAAGTGTTTTAGAAACGTACACATTGACCTCTAAGAAGTTACTGACCTTATGGACCCTAGTAGTGGATACAGCAATTGTATCATTGTTCGTAGTATTAAAATTGCGATAATCACTTCTCTTATTACCGGAATGCGAAAGAAGGCGGGTTATGTTTTTCGAGTGTACGTATGTATATTTATGGCACGGACGCCAGAATGTAAAGTGAAAATAATGTAATGTAAAATGTGTAGCCTAAATGGCTTAACGAATTTTAACATAATATGAGGTTTCATTAGATTCGTCTTTATTGTGGGAGTGACATAAGGTTCTCTATTTTGGCGCCTGTTGGGATTTTTGATCCTTTTGTAATGTATAATCTTGTTGAAGTAATTAACATATTTGACATGTTTATAGTTTCTTTAAACTTAGTCCTTAGAGATTCTCTGGGACCCATATTATATCGTGCTTTCTACACTCGCACTCGCTCATTATTTGCACCAGCTCTTCTAAAGGTTCAACTGCCGAGGTTGCTCTAACCACAGCGCCGTACCCTCGCCATAGAAACCAAGGTGTAACGAGGGTACAATGTACAGTTCTAATGGTCCTATTCAAAGTTTACCTTTGATTCGTTTGCAAGTTCTCCATCGGTTTTTATTGCAAGGAAAACGTCAAATTTAACATAGAAGAGAGATTGTGAAATGTTATAAGATTGAATTTCAATAGACGAATTTCCATCATCATCAGCCGGAAGAAGTTCACTGCTGAATATAGGCATCCTTTTTGGAACGCCACCATGAACGGCTTTTAGCCATGTGCATCAAACGGACTAATCTTCACACATACGAAAGAGTGTTTGCTGGTTTGTCTTTCTTTCACAGCGTACCTAAACAAAGGATCAACATGATTTGACAGAAGGACAGACGAACCGACGTACGGACGTTCGGCGGATTCTTAGTAATAGGACGGAACCCTAAAAACGAAAATCTGTATAAATTATCCATAGAACAGAAAAGCGAAACGTGTATCGGCTTCCGCTCACCGAAAACAATATCCATAACTGAGGCAACATTTTCGCGGAGATATCTTTTTAAATAAAATAAATCCACTGCGGGTGGCTAAAATGCAAGTCTCATGAAATATTCAACAATCATAACTGTTGGAGAAGTCAAAATAGGCGAAACGGAATCCGGAGGAAGAAATCTTTCCGTTTGCGTAAATCGAAAATGTTCGGGGGTGTCGTTTTGTTTTTTTGTCTGACACTTTTTTGTTTCAGTGAGAGAGAGAGAGAGAGAGAGAGAGAGAAAGAGAGAGAGAAAGTCTTTATTTGGGAAAACTTGTACAGTGTACCTTTGTTGTTATTTATTTACTAGCTAATCTCCGCGGCTTCATCCGCGTGGACTACACTTTAACGCAAAAAAGTCATAAAATATGGTGAAATAGTTTCGGAGAAGTTTGCAGACTAACACTGTGATACGAGACTTTTATATAATGGAGGTTATTAATAATTGAACTCGACATAGATCAGTGAAATACATATCTATGTCACAAACTACTTATAACCAACAACGGCAACGCATCGGCAACTCCCCTGGTGTTGCAAATGTCCACAGGCGACGGTGACCGCTTTCCATAAGGCGAGCCGTCTGCTTGTTTGCCAGTTTGCCAAACTATTACATTAAAAAATAACCTATTAAATCTTTTATTAAAAACCTAGTTGCAACTGAAATTTCACACACGTAAGAAATTCCATTAAAATGACGCCGGGGACGCTAAGACGATCCATCACCCAGCAAGAAAATGGCAAGTCATTCAATTTCAACAGAACTTCCTCGCCACTTGAAATGTGATCGTCTGACATTTTAAAATTTAAATGTCTATTAAAAATCGGCTGAAATAAAAACTGCTAGGTACTTTCCTAAACATGTTGATGAAGTATTAATTACCAGCTGTACCTTTTTTTAAGATAAAAGGTACTTCATGTGTTAATCCAGAAAATAAACTATCATCATTCCGAGTTACACTTATATCGTTTTAGCATGAAGGAGTGACATACATACAAAGTTTTGCATTTATAATCATCATCATCATCATCATTAGCCGGAAGAAGTTCATGAACGGCTATTAGCC
The DNA here is from genome assembly GCA_931315375.2 of Opisthograptis luteolata. Taxonomy (NCBI): domain Eukaryota; kingdom Metazoa; phylum Arthropoda; class Insecta; order Lepidoptera; family Geometridae; genus Opisthograptis; species Opisthograptis luteolata. The sequence continues at coordinate 13,381,319 of OV928036.1, read as the reverse complement.
ATTTGCATCCATCGCAGCATTTATTATCTTGCATGACAGCGTTTGATCACAAGTCACCTGAAGCATAAGGCTCCATCTGGACTGGGAACTGGTAGCCAGGCAAGCAGCAAGCACTGTTACAAAATGCCCTTCTTTAACTTTATACAGGGTAGCGTATGACACCAAGTCATCTGTTGGTAAGTGACAATGTGGCGCCACGCTACACCTGGATTGGGAGCTGGCTCTCAAATGGGGCTGTCGGAACACACAGATAGGTGCTTGGCGACAGATTCTTAACTTTATAGTTTCCACACGTTTTCCTTCACCAAGAGATCAAGTTCAAGATTATTGCATGGTTAGAACCCAGACCTACAACTCCCAAACTGACGTCACTACCACTAAATTCCAATCATCGTTTTTTGTAGCTCCTTTTATATGGATCCCCTGATTTCTCTCACAGCTGAGCCGAGGCGAGCGGACTCCTAAACATGCCTCGGTCGATTTATCATCATCATCATCATCAACAGCCGGAAGAAGTCCACTGCTGAACATAGGCCTCCCCCCTTGAACGCCACCATGAACGGCTATTAGCCATTTGCATCCAACGGCTCCCTGCGACTCTTACAATGTCGTCGGTCCACCTAGTGGGGGGCCTACCTACAGAACGTCTTCCAGTTCGTGGTCGCCACTCCAGAACCTTTCTTCCCCATCGGTTATCGGTTCGTCGAGCGATGTGGCCTGCCCATTGCCACTTCAACTTGCAAATTCTGAGAGCTATGTCGGTGACTTTGGTCCTTCGGCGAATTTCCTCATTACGGATTCTATCACGCAAAGAAACTCCAAGCATAGCTCTCTCCATGGCTCGTTGTGCGACTCTGAGCTTATTTAAAAGGCCTACAGTTAAAGACCACGTCTCAGTACCATAAGTCATCACTGGTAACACACACTGCTGAAAGACTTTCGTCTTGAGGCTCTGAGGAATGTTGGACGAGAAGATGTCGCGTAGTTTCCCGAACGCTGCCCATCCGAGTTGGATTCGTCGGGCGACCTCTTTGTCGAAGTTGGACCTACCTAACTGGACAGTCTGTCCCAGGTAGACATAATCGTCGACAACTTCGACAGTATCGTCTCCCACGACTACTGGTACGGGTGCAACATGGACATTAGACATAATTTTTGTCTTGTCCATGTTCATTTTAAGACCCACCTGTTGAGAGACTCTACTGAGGTCGCTGAGCATTGTACTGAGCTCTTCAAGCGACTCCGCCATGATGACTATATCATCGGCAAAACGAAGGTGAGTGATGTATTCGCCGTTAATGTTGATGCCAGATCCGTTCCAGTCCAAGAGCCTAAAAACGTCCTCCAATGCGTTCGTGAACAGTTTCGGAGAAATAACGTCTCCCTGTCTCACGCCTCTCTGCAATTGGATTGGTTCCGTTCTCTGGTCCTGTAAACGAATTGACATGGTGGCGTTTTTATACAAGCACTTCAACACTTCGATATACCTATAGTCAATTTGGCATCGCTGAAGAGACTGCAGCACCGCCCAGGTTTCGACTGAATCGAAGGCTTTTTCATAGTCCACAAACGCTAGACATAATGGCCGATTATACTCCTCAGTCTTTTGTATAATCTGGCGGAGCGTATGGATGTGGTCTATGGTACTAAAGCCTTTACGGAACCCGGCTTGTTCGGGAGGCTGGAAATCATCAAACCTACGAGCGAGACGGTTCGTAATGACTCTCGAGAACAGCTTATAAACATGGCTCAGAAGTGAGATGGGCCTGTAGTTCTTCAATAAGGTCTTATCACCTTTTTTGAAGAACAGCACCACCACACTTCCGTGCCATGCTTCTGGCGTAGTTCCTTCAAGTATGACGGAATTAAATAACTTCTGGAGGACTAAAAGTATCGGTTTTCCACCCGCTCTCAGAAGTTCTGTCGTAATTCCGTCGTCACCAGGCGCCTTGTTGTTCTTAAGCTGTTTGAGAGCCATTCTAATCTCATATAGGCTGATGTCCGGGATATCCTCAGTATAGTGTCGGGTTAGTTTGGCTCTTGTGTCCTGAGCCGCATTTGCAACGGGTTTCCGCGTTGAGGTGTATAGCTGTCCATAGAACCTCTCGAGCTCTCTTAGGATCTCCGGTTTCGATGTGATGAAGCTGCCATTGTCGATCTTCAGCTTCGTCATTTGGCTTTGCCCTATAGACGAATTCTTTGCGAACACTTTGGAGCCCTGGTTTCGCTCGATTGCGACTTTAATACATGACGTATTATAAGTACGCAAGTCGTGTCGCATTGACTTCGAGATCCGTCTATTGAGCTTGCCATATTCTGACATATCAGCTAAAGATTGCAGCCTCATCACATTTCGGTCTTCCATTAACTTAAGGGTTCCGCCTGAGAGCTTTTGAGGTTTATTCCGGCGTGGGGTCTTGAAGAACTGGGACCCCACCGCTTGGACAGTTTCCACCAACCCGTTGTTTATTTTCGATTTATAACAACACCCAACACACTTGATAAACTCACCTGGGACCTGGTACGAGTTATAAGCTGGAGCGTATTGTTAAGTTTTTATATATGCAGACTGGTTGCCCTCGTGGTCGTATCTTTTGTCTCATTTCTCTACTACTGGATGAACTGCCACGTAGCTTTGTCCTCGAGTAAGTTGCCATATTACCATATAAAACCCCATAATATCCCCTTTGGTTGGGATTTTCGCGGTGTAAGATTAGTGATGTAGATTTGCGATCCATAGGTTGCGAGTAGTGAACACAAAACGAAAGCGATCTCGGTCATGCTTATAATCTTAGGCGTGTGTGAGAGAGACAAAAAGACTTTCCATGATGCGTATGCAGAGCGAATGTGTCGTACGTGCCAGCGTTAGTTTTTATTGATCTGTAGAAAGTATTCATCATCATCATCAGCCGAAAGAAGTCCATTGTCAAACATAGGCCTCCCCCTTTGATCCTCACCAATTTGCATCTATCGGCTCCCTGCGACTCTTACAATGTCGTCGGTCCACCTAGTGGGGGACCTAACTACAGAGCGTCTTCCGGTCCATGGTCACCTCTCGAGAACCTTCTTCCCCATCGGTTGTCGGTTTGTCGAGCGATGTGGCCTGCCCATTGCCACTTCAACGTGCAAATTCTGAGAGCAACATAGCTCTTGGTTCTTCGGCTAATTTCTTCGTTTCGAAAGAAAGTATTGCTAGTGTACCTACAACTATCATATATATTGCTCGCTTAAGTAAATATCGCTCGCTTCAGTAAATTTTGCTCGCTTTCGCTTGGACTACACTCTGCATACCTAAATTAATACAATGTGAATCAATTTATCCCGGAGAAGACGATAAATGAATAGATAAATTATTCATGTCCAATTACTCGAGAATGCGTTAGCGCTTAGGTATTTATGATTTGATTCTATTTATCTCGTGCTTGTTGTTGGAGTTTGTTGGAATATTTAGATTTTGTTTAAAGGTTAAAGAAAATATTTCTTGTAATAAGTATGGCACAGGTTAGAAAAAGCCTAGTCCGTGAAGTATGGTATCACATATTAGACGATTACATTACAACCACTAAATTGGAACTTGTGCTCGTGACCTTTTGTAAACCATTCCTTTTCTGTTCGTGTCAAATTTTCTTTGGTTCTTACAGGGCCCGTAACGTTTTATCAAAGGTCATCAGATATTATGTTACTACTCTTTTAAAAGATAAGTCTCATATAAGTATGTCTAGTACCCTGACACAAGTTTCGAGCTTAATTTGGGGCTACATCAATGATAGATTTAATATATTATGTATAAGCGAAAAAGTAACGTTCTCTCTTTCAAGTATTTTTAAAAGGCTCATTTCATAGAATTTTGTTTGCGACGTGTTTTATACAGTTTGAGGGATCAGACGGAATGCTTAAACAATTCCGGTGACTTCCGGCGAAAAATTTGAATGGTCATTTAAAAAAGGATCCAGGTGCTTCTTTGTAGTATGAAAAATTCAGCTCCCTTAAAACTCAATTGAAAATAACAAATGCATTACTCTTAACGAATATTTTGTTTAATTATTTAAATCACATTTTATTTTATTACTAACAGTCACAACTCATGGGCAGGCCACATTGCTCGATGACTCGATAACCGATGCGGAAGAAATATTCTTGACTGGTGACCACGAGCCGGAAGACGTTTTGTAGGTAAACTTCCCGCTAGATAGACTAAAGACATCGTAGGGGAGCCGATGGATGAAAATGGCTTTTAAAGTAACAAAACAGTCAAAGTTGGGATCCCGCTACACCCGGATAGGAAACAGGCCCTCATGTGATAGGTTACCGGACAGGTGCTTGGCAAAGGACGGTAGCTAACCAAGCTAGTACTAGAAAATACCCTACCACGAAACTATGGTTTCAAGATCTTTTCCTTCACCTAAAACTCAAGCTAATAATGACCTATGGTGTGCATATTAACGTCACTACTTCAAAAGTACTTTAAAAGTCAGCTTAGATCAGATTTAGCAGCAAACCAAATGTTCAAACAAATTCACATTTTTTGTTACCTTTGCGAGATTCAAAAGCATTATTTCGTCTAAAATATAAAACAACCCTTTCAAGGCCTGCAATGAAATGTCACGTCCTTTTTTACGGCTGACGCCTTCCTATTGAATACAGAGAAATGTAAATGGAATAGCGTTGAAAAGTTCCGTTATGTTATACCTACCCGTGAGATAGTAATGTACTCGTACTTATCCTACTCGAGTTTTAGTGACGGTTTCCTCATTTTTAAACATTACAGGGTTCCGTTTGACTACAAATCAAACTTGAATAATCATCACCAGCCTGTATCAGACCATTGCTGGACATAGGCCTCTCCCAAGGTTCGTCATAGAGCCCAGTCTTCGAATCTTCTCATCCAACTATTGGCAGCCACCCGGCGCAAGTCGTCGCTCCACCTTGTCGCATGGCGTCTTACACTACGTTTGCCAAGTCGCGGTCTCCACTCAAAAACACGTCTGTTCCAACGGTTGTCAGTTCTGCGGCTTATAATTATGACTAGTACATTATGTCGGTGACCTTAGTTCTTTGACGGATCACCTCATTAGTACCTATTAGATTTGTTTATAACCATGTTTAAAAATCTAAATTTAGTTTATTCTAACTATGGTTAACCCATTGTCTCTTGTTATCAAAATATACTCTGTGATGTTTATTGCACCATGTTATTTTTGTATTAAAGACAGCCAGATATTCGAAGGTAAGCTGCTTTCACTATGATGGCTTTTTTCACTAAAACCTCAAGTTCATAGCGGAATGCCATCTTATCCTGAGATGAAATTCCTGATTTTCTTCTGAGTCTTACCTTCCAAGACCGATTCCTTCCAAAATGTAACCTTTTCATTCCTCATTTTACCTTAGTGTTCCTTCTGAAAGCCAATATGAATACTGAGCTATCATAGTTTCAAAACCACCTCCTATTCAAACATAACTGTTTACTGTGGCAGCAGTGGCAGCATACAACAAGCCGACGCATGCAAACCTAGCAAAGGCAAGATTTTCTAAGAGCTTGCAAATTATTTCCAGAGAAGCGGGCACAGGCTCAGAGACATATTTGCCCAGTGTACCAGTCAAAGGCAAATGGTTTAGTCTACGTCATGTCGTTTATAGAACTATTGGTTAGGTCAGTAAAGAATCTTCAGCATTAACTTTTTTAGCTACTAAAATATTGCAGGCCAAAATTTGCTGAGTGAGTTCTGTGCTAACCTATCGTCATTATCAGCCTTTCACATTCCAAATGCTGGGACTCTGGCCTCCTCTCACAGAGAGATCTACCACGCTGGCCCAGTGCGGGTTGGTAGATGTCGCATGCCCTTGAATGTCGCAGTTCTTGGACATGCCGGTTTCCTCGCGATGTTTTTCTTCACCGTTTTGAGCGATGGCAAATCCGCACATAACTTATTAAGGTGCGGGGCCGAGAGGATTCGAACTCGGTGTAGGCATCTTGTAAGTCGCACGCCTAACCGTTCGGCCACCATCGCTACCTATGAACTAAGTTTATTACATGAATAACATTTTAAACAAACTAAAACATTTTCTGTAGTTTTAACTGACCGTGTCACACACGCTTCCAAGCGGAGACTTGCCCCCTTTTCGTGTTTCAGTCCTCTTTTGGTTTGGACGCTTTTAAGCAAAGAATGCACGTCCATCTATTGATAAGTCAATAATTGGATTCATCAAATTATTAACTAGCTCTGTACTGGATTCATGTAAATTAAACTATTTGAAGCTTTGAACCTCAATGCAAAAAGAAAAGTGACATAGTGCCTATTATTTAGTCGCATCGTAGCTCCATAAAGGAAGAACTCAACAAAAAGTCAAGTTACAAAAAGTCATTTGATTTTAACTGACGAAGTGATCGAAACACCTGGACTGGGATCTGGCACTCTCCTGGAGCCCCATACACTAATAGGTGCTTTGTGATAGATTCTGAAAATAAGTCGTCTGGCGAGCACTAGAAAATGCCCTTTTTGCCTTTTTCATGGCTAAATCACGATGTTTTCCTTTACTGAAAATTCAGTCTCATTGTAAAATTCAAACCCACGACCAACGAGTTACATGATGACGTCGCTACTTAGTTATCTTGTTTAAAGCTAATTACTCACAAACTTATCAGATTTTAAGAAGCTTAGTTTTTTCGTATGAAGATCGGCTACTGCACTATTTACACTGAATGAATTCAGTTGTGGAGACCATATAGCCAGTGTATTTGATAATGCAATTTCGTGCAAGTGACTTCATTGAGCTCTTTGAGTGAACAAGACTTCTCGTTTGATGTACTCTACCTTTAGCATATCAAATGCTGTCTTTCAATAAAGCTAAACATTTTAGATAAAATCTTTTGACATGAAAGCTAATATGCATATCATAATAAAATTAAATTGATCTCAAAATGTATTCATATTTTTTTTTTTGATGACACAAATAACAAAAAACCTTGGCGATGGAGTAAATGTCAGCATCTTCCCTCCAACATTCAACTTCCGGGTTTAAATATATATTAATAGCACTCCACTTCTGCAAATAATTATGCAAAGTGCGTTATTTGTAATGAGCTGGAGACCCATATTTTAATTATACAAGCAATAAACATTCTACCAACAGTATATCACATGTAAAGGGAGAGTAAGTAGATCAACTCGATTCAATCTTGGATCAAACCAAACAAGTTCTCGTGAGCACTGACAGACGTCCCCGTACACAGTGCTACGTGTGCTACAAACCGCTACGAGCCATGTAGCAATGAAATAAAAACAAAACAAACTCACATCTTCACGTGCTACGTTCGCTACGCAGTTGGAGAATCTACAACAAATTCTAGAGACCATTTTGTAGGAAGTCAAGTTACTGCCTGTTTTCATTAGTAGTGCGTGGAGTTTTCCTACCATACGTTTTAATTAGCTTCGATGTTAATTAAGGCTGGTAAAACGTTAAATTGTAATGCTCTTGTTGTTTAAGTAATTGTCTGGACGGTTTAAATTATGTAATTTATTGTGTTTTACACCAAAGGGTACGGAAAGTTTGAGAACTGCCATTTACACGTAATTAATCTGGCTGTGAAAACCAGAAAAGTGCTGATTTAATTTTCTATCCGTGACTGAACCCGTTTCAGAACCGAAACTTCGAAAACGAAACCAAAACACCTAAAATTTAATTAACTCCTTTTTCTAACGTTGCCTCAAAAATGGTCACAGCGTGACTTCATCAGTTTTTTTTTCGGACCCCTCGGGGTTTGTGGTTGACAGACTTGACGGGGGTGTGCTGTTACAAAAAGAAAAAGGTTCTCCGGTCATACCATCAACATATGGTTAAAGGCTTATGGGACGAAAGCTGTTGGCCATGAGAATTCAGATGCTGTTTTTATAAAAAGGCATGTTTATAGACTTATGTAAAAACAATGCTGCGAAAAAGAGCCTGGTTTAGGCTGCTCTGGAAATCCCACAATTTGAGTCGATTTATCGCACTCCTTTCTCTCGCATACTTGCAAAATATGGAACGAGCTCACTCCCCAATACTCCACATGTCTTTCCGCAGTACTACAAATTGTAGCCCTTAAATTTTAAATCGGTTTCGTGTGCCTGTCAAATGAAAATCTCTGTTTTTAAAGGGTATTTTTCGATCATTGTTTTTCGGCTATGAAAGTTAACCTATCGTGTTTTACTCCCAAAAAACATGATAATTAATGAACTCTGTATAGTCAATAGTACTTTATTCAATAGGATACATTGTGATCACTTTGAAACGTTAAACTTAAAACTAGCTACGCCTGTTCCAACCTTCTTACGCCGGCAAAAGAACAGGCAAGAAACGCCCGGCAGGTAATTTTTTTGGCGCGATCACATTGACAATTTTATTCTGGATAAATAACTAACTTTTTATTATATACAACAAATCAAATATATACAATTGGATAAAAAATTAAACTAAATACTAAAGCTAAACTATCTATATAAAACTAAACATCTACAAATAAAAAACCTGATTTAGGTCGCTGCCTGCAGGTAGAGTGCCCAAGAGACTGGCGACATTACCTCTTTGAATGGCTAGGCTGATTCGTTGACCTAGGTAAGCGCCAGCCCTTTGGTCACCCGTGGCGTCAATTTTATATTTGACGCCACGGGTACCACAATTTTATAATATATATAATTGATTGAATTGGAGCAAGTTCACTAAAATCCCCAGCTATTTTTTTGTCATATCTAATGGTCCGATGTATGTTTTGTAATTGCTGAGTAAACTGGAGATCCGTCGTCTAAAGGGACGGCAACGCATCGGCAACATCCCTAGTATTGCAGACGTTCATCATATTAACGGTAGCCTCTTACCATCAGACGCACCGTCTGCTTGTTTGCTTATTCTATTACACGAAAAATTGTACACCAAAAGTAATGAAACCCTAAAGTCACATTTTAGTCCCGATATTAACGCAACATATCAAATATAAAAAAGTCACAAGAAATCCCCGACAAGAGAGAGAGCTTAGAAGTAATCTGAAGACTCTTAAGAGATCGCATTATAGCTCTGCCTTTGACATAGTATTTCTTAATCTTGTACGTATGAAGATTATTATACAGTTAGGGACAGAAAAAAGAGAAACTGGAAGTTTTGAAACAATTATACCACTAAGCGGTAGTTACTTCCTGCGATCTAGAATAATGTAATTTAGGCAATACGAGTTGCCACTTTGACATGATGATCATCATCATCAGCCGGAACAAATCCCTTTGAACGCCACCATGAACGGCTATTAGCTATTTGCATCCATCGGCTCCCTACGACTCTTACAATGTCGTCGGTCCACTTAGTGGGGGGCCTACCTACAGAACGTATTCCGGTGACATGATGGCGGTAGTTTACTTTGACGTTTACCTAAATCTTTTATAGTTTTCAAAATTTGTACTAAGTACAGTCAGCGACATAAGTCGCTACACGTGCCCACTTTTACAAAACCACTGTTCAAAAATTTTCACATAATTCGCTGTCGACCCATTGAGTGAACTTGCTCCAATTCAATCAATTAGTAATAAGAATAAAATTGTCAATGTGATCGCGCCAAAAAAATTACCTGCCGGGCGTTTCTTGCCTGTTCTTTTGCCGGCGTAAGGAGGTTGGAACAGGCGTAGCTAGTTTTAAGTTGACGTTTTAAAGTGATCACAATGTATCCTATTAAATAAAAAAGTTTTGATTTTTGATTTTTTGAGTCAAAATATAATAAACATCGTAATATTACAGAAGTCGGTGACCACACATAAATTAAAAATCGGTAAAAATTTTATAAATCGGAAAGTGAGCTGAGTGACCATCGAATTATGGAAAAAAGTATGTTCAGGATGTTTGACTTGTCGGTGATGAAGGTGGCAGGCGAGTTTTGGAAAACATGTTTTTATTATTAACCGATGACAAAAAAATTACGGTTTTTTAAAAGAACGATTAAGTTACAAGCCGAGCTGTTTTTGTTCGCAACTGTAATAAAAGTGAAGCACTTTGCAGAGTACATACTTGTAATCTTCCAAGAGATTTTTGTATGTGACCGGGGATGTTGAGGTGAAGTGAAATTATAATTATAAATAACAGCATCACACAGAGATCCAGATCGGGCTGAAATTTGGCATGCAGGTAGATGTTATGACGTAGGCATCCACTAAGAAAGTATTTTGTTTAATTCTACCCGCAAGGGGATGAAAGTTTGTATGAAACTTCGTCAATTTTAAACCGATCGGGCTGAGACTTTGCATGCATAAAGCTGTAGCCCACGCGGGTGAAACCGCGGGGAACAGCTAGTTACTACTAAAATGACTTATTATGACATGACATATCGATCCAAAACGGCGGATAACGAATCAGGATCGATTATTAATTTCGGGCGTTAATCGCAATGAAAAGTTGCCTACGACCTAATCTCAGACCTACCAATAATATACAAAAAAATCATAAAAATCGGTCAAGCCGTTTCGAAGGAGTTCGATAACAAACACTGTGACATAGACATTTTTAAATATTAGATAGAAGTAATAGAAGTTGATATGTTTTAGTAAATTTAACAATAAAAAAAAATTTCAAAATATTATAAAAGTGGCTGAGGCCTGTGGTAATCCTGATATCCTGCAGGAAGTAGGATAAAAGGTAATCCATGTGTTCATCATCATCATCAGCCGAAAAAAGTCCACTGCTGAACATAGGCCTCCCCCTTTGAACGCCACCGTGAACGGCTATTAGCCATTTGCATCCATCGGCTCCCTGCGACTCTTACAATGTCGTCGGTCCACCTAGCAGGACGCTTACCTACAGAACGTCTTCCGGTTCGTGGTCGCCACTCGAGAACCTTTCTTCTCCATCGGTCCATGTGTTAAGTCAAAATAATTAAGCTATCTACATTCCAAATTACACTCAAATCGGTTAAGCAGTTTTAGCGTAAATATGTAACAAATATACACAGCTCACTCACTTACTTACATGAGATCCTAGTACACAATCACTTGTAGTAATTTTATCCAAACGAGAGTTAAGCTTTTGATTCCATATCCAAAAAGTTTGTGCCTTTCCTCGCGTTGTCAACTATACAACGAGTGCGAAATTAAAGTAAGTCGCACGAATGGAAATCAATATTTGGCTAGAAGCACTTACTAGAAATAGACTAATTACTGATTTCGCCTACAAATACTTTGGTGCCTAATCTAGTTATACTTTTTTACCTCACAGAGAAAACATATATCCAGAGAGAGTATTATCATTTTAGATAGATGCCATGGCACCTAAGAGCTACCTCCATCAAAGAAATTAATTCATACATCTAAGAGATAATCCATTGCTCCTACCACAAGTCACATATACATTAGACATACTTACATTATAGTTTGGTGCAAATACTGGTATTTGCGGCACATAGTAGCCGTTACACTTCTACCTCGGCTAGTTATAAGGAGTTCTGTCCATGTTATAAAATGAACAACAGGATGGTCAGGAAGCTTATAAGTGTTGCATTCACAAAGGTAATTCATAATATCTTCAAGCAAGAATGCTAATAACGGTAATTGGGCTTACATTATCAATTGACTTATTGGTTTTAGGTTGAACGTAAGGTTCATAATAATGTGGATAATCACTCCACTTTTTTCGTTTATATGTGTTAATGTATCTTTTTATTTTTCTATCTAGAATCCTGCCTGCCTATCTCGTTTGTGTGAAAGCGCTAAACATCTACAAAGTGAATAAATATCGAGAATGCAACGTCGAAGTGTAATTAATGGTTAAACGAACTTACCTTAAGTGATGTTCGACCATAATTATACTAGACGTTGCATTCGAAGATATTTATAGTCCCACCCGAACCCAGCTACTAAAGCCCATACAACTAACAAACGAGATAAGTGTCTCTGAAAGAATGACGTATGACGGAGATGACAGCACTGCCTATGACATGGAAGGTATCGTTCAGAAACAGTGAACTTTATATTTTTGTGATTTGATTTTTATTTTTACAGCTCTAAAAATTATGTGCGACGTCTTGTGCAATAAATAGGAATACTACAAAGTGAATAAATATCTTCGAATGCAACGTCTAGTATAATTATGGTCGAACATCACTTAAGGTAAGTTCGTTTAACCATTAATTATATGTACGTTTTTTGCCGGTTTTGTATTTCAATGTTTTTGACTCGTAAACTGTTTACTGTCAGTAATATTTTTAGGTTTTGATGTTTAAATAATAATTAACAACATATGAAAACGAATTGCCGTATTAATTGTGTACGCAATCCGCTTTTTTTTCACAAAATTGAGTAACCTCAAGTCACCTGATGTTAAGTGGCGATGCTGTCGAAGGTGGCGCCACGCTACTCCTGGGTTAGTAGTATTTGAGTTAGTTGGTAGGTAGTGTCAAAGAACATTTTGGAAATAACTCATTATTTAATATACCTAAATAAAAATCCTCCTCTCGTAATTGATTGACAGGTGCTTGCTTTATTTAAATGTTATAGTAAGTCACGTAATTATAACAAATTCAACATCTACATCCATCTACCCATTTCGGCATGCCGAAGATCCAGACATACATATATGAAAAAACTACTCTCCATCTAAGGTAATAGGGTACAAACTCGTATAAAGTAAACTCCAAACATGTCGTCATCAAAAATGAAAAGGCAAAAAAACCGTTTCAGAGCGCACTTGAAGGAAATACTCAAGAAAATGCACACTTCATAAGAACTTGAGAAAATACCTCGAGTTACTTCTCGAACAATCGTTTTCGAAATGAAAAGGATTTCATTGTGTGCTGTTGGAATGAATAATCTTGGGTCTATGCAATACTTGTGTTGAGTTCGGTGTTGTGTGCGTGTGCGTGTATGTGTGTGTAAAGGAGAATACATAGCATGTGCATGCAGAGGCTACGCACACTAGTGGCGTTGGTCCATTTCTCTGTCTGCGTACGTGTCTACGATTTCATTGCAGTGCACGCGTCGCACGGATTTTAGTGTCGCTCCCCCCCACCCACTGCCACCGTGAATGCTCCGTGCGCTGCGTCGTGCTGTTTGGGCGTCGCACCCTAACAGGCCACGCGTTGGTGAAGTCTTTAAGCCACGCATCCGAGCAAAGTGTTGCCGTGCTTCCGCTTTCACTGTCAGCTTAGATCACGTGCGTCAGTCTTTTAAAAAGTACTTGCCCAAATTTTCCTCAAACTATATATGGACTATTACAAAGATAGATAAAGATAAAGATTATTTATTTGTCAAACATGCAAGGTTTCATTTTTAATAAAAAAAGAATGGCAAAATTTTTCAAGCCGTTCTCAAATGATGCGCTTGCCAGCGGAAATTTTATTTTCATCTATTATAGATAGTTATGGAAATACTTTTTTCTATTCCAATAGCAAATTTAACAGATTATTATAACAAAAAAAAAACTAATATATTTTGCTAAGCCAAACTGGTCCAAACTGCGATTCGGCGGTGCTCCACTGGGTATTAATGTCAATACAAACCGTGTTGCGTGGCTTTTCCGCTGACATTTGAACAGTTTTGACGCCGTTCAAACATTTGGTTTCCGTTTTCCATTCCAAAGTTGCAACAAATTCGTTGGAAATTCGAACGAGTTCGTAGCGAAACAAATAGTAGTATTCCATGTGGAACTGAAAAATAACCTTTGATGAATAAATTACATAGATACGGAGCGATAACGACGTAATCTTATCCATTAACAGATTTTGGCTTTGACAACCCTATTTTTCATCATACGTTATAGATATTTTTTTTGTAGACAATATACAAATATTTTTTTACTGTACCAACGAAACTACTTGGTCTATTAAAACTTTTGCAATAGGTAGGTAAAAATGGGAAGCACTCTCTCTCTCTCTCTGAGAGAAGGCCTATGTCCCAGCAGTGGGAACTTAATAGGCTATTGATCAAGAATAAGAAAGGTGTACTAGGTGACAAAGATGTAATACTATCTCTCTCTGTGAGAAATTCTGTGTCCCAGCAGTGAGAATGATGATGATGATGATGAAAAATGATAACCATCATCTATTTATAAAAAAAAAACAAAGTCCTATCTGATTCACTTACAGCCTAATCCGCTGATCCACTGACGTTAAAAAAAGACGTCCACATTGAGGCATTAATAGTCTGACTGCTGTTACGCAGACACTATCCAGTCGAGTACACTATCAAAGGTTGGGATGCACGAAAAATCGCATTGAATATGTATGAGCAGGATTACGTAGTGAATAGGACGCTGACGTTATGCTTCGGAGCTATGACGTCACATATGAGATTGTAGTAATAACGAGTATACATTTTTGTTAGTTAATACGTGGCTCTATGTTAATTTTGTACGTATCGTATCTTCTTATTTTGTGGCATGGAATAATTTGCATTTAATGCGGGTAGGTTCTTTGGTTTTTGGACAGTTTCGTTTGACTTTGATCTCAGTGTAGGTGTGAAAGACGTTTTTTGAATGCCTTTTTCTATAACACTTATATATCACACTTATTTTCATCATCATCATATTATATCGTGTATTATTAAAAAAAGTTAAGTTAAGATTGTGAGAGCGTATGCGAAAGTTTTCGTATGTTTTTTCTTTACGCGAAATAGTTCAACAGATTTCAGTGAAATTTTGAATAGAAATATCTTAGTCCTTTAGAACATATTAATTTATGTTACTTTTTATCTCAGAAAAGTTTTTCAGCATGTTAATAGAAAAATCGTGAGGTGCAGCTAGTTTGGTAAAATTTATAATTGGTAGTGATTAACTTGTCTTTGTTTTTGCGTCATTTTGTAGGAGAACCTATTTCTGACTTTGTGCAACGTCGTACTTGTTATTTTGTGATTGTTACTTTTTGTCCTTGTACTTGTGTTGTGCTATATTTTGTAAAATTCAAAATTCAATCATTTTTATTTAATAGGATACATTGTTATCACTTTAAAACGTCAACTTAAAACTAGCTACGCCTGTTCCAACCTCCTTACGCCGGCAAAAGAACAGGCAAGAAACGCCCGGCAGGTAATTTTTTTGGCGTGATCACAGTGACAATTTTATTCTTATTACTAATTGATTGAATTGGAGCAAGTTCACTAAAATCCCATTTTTTATTTTTATTATTTTTTGTCTTTGTAGTTGTGTTGTGCTATATTTTGTATGTCAGAAATAAAGTATATTTCATTTCATTCATTTCATTCATTTCATAGTTATATATTAAACGTAAAAAAGTATAGACACTTGTGAAACGAAGCAAAAACTCACCATCCACCATAAGAGTCACTAAACCAAACTTAAAAAGACAATTCCACTTCTAATTTTACAGAACCCTGAATGTTCCAAGCGTTCCTCACATTGTCCACTTTATCTTTTTCCTTTCAAGTCGACCTACCCTTAACCACTGGCCAGAACCCTCGAATGTTGCACCCTAAGCGGGTTAATATTCCGTATTTAACTCATTTACATGTGCCACGGTCGCATCAAGTGACACTCGGTGGAACCAAGTTCGTTATAAATAGGGTAGCAAGCGTTTCGGAGTTTGAGGGATTTTTAACGAGAATATGTTAAATAGCGCGATGATTGACGTTTGACATAAGTGTGGCACGACATTTGACAACGGAATTCACATTGGCGTTTGACGTTAGCCGATAACTCATGTGCCTTCACGTTGACCGTTCAAGTGTAGCCACTCACATAATTGCGTTAATAATTAATGCAATATTTATCGCGATGATAGGCATTGACATTTCTCTTGAAGTTGACCTCAGTGTGACCCCAGCATTACAAGGTATCGTTTGACAAGTCACCTGCTGTTAAGTAAAAATGTGGTCGAAGTTGCCACCACGCTACGTCTTACGTTTGTTTCTTTTAGTATTCTCGTGATCATGGCGCTTGCAACAATGCCGAAATATCGAGAACTCAAACAAAAACACATACATGCCAATAACCAGTTTCAAAACATAATTCTAACACTACGTTTGGTTTTAAACCATGTCAGTAAGGTTTTAAGGACACATTGATAAGGGCTATACATAGTTACGAATGTACGATACATGCGAATATGAACCTAAAAATGCGATTGTACATTTTTTGGCGATATTTTTTTAGGGACTACCAGGTTTTTTTCTGACGCCACGTCGTTCCAAAACAATCACAGTACCATCCAGGGCATTACCAAAGTCGTGCGCTCGCAACATCAGTTTTAAGCCTCATTTGAATTTCAAAACTTGTCCGGATTAAATCCTGGCCACACCATTGCAGCACGACTTTTGCATAAAATTAATGCCCATTCATAATAATTGAATTTGCCGGCCAACGCCGAGACAAGAGCTTTCAGGGTTTACACGGAAACCGTGTCGGGAAAACTTTTCTGTTTTCGGAGTTAAAGAAATTGTCTTGGAAATTATCTTTATAAAATAAGTTGCTGTGCTTCGCGGTTACATCCATTGCTTTATCATTGAAAACTGTACAACAACAGATTTATTGATAGTATACTATAGTGAAACTAGAGCGATGGTGGTTTACTAGTAGCCACTGCAGAGATGCCCTAACCACCTTCCGGCTGCATCATCAGATCAGGTCGATGATACCAAATTATTGCATTGTCACCGAGATTACATACACATACAAAGTTTCAAGTCTATACGACAATTAGAAGTGGGTGAAAATTGACTTCTAAGATTTGATTACATAATTAGATAGTTAGTTACAAGTCAAGCTAATAAAAGTGTTTTTATAAATAATTCTAAACAAGTATTTGTCCCATTACCGGAATGGAACCCACGACGTCCATGCCGCGAGCTGATGAACTGACAAATACAAATCGGTCTCATCTACCTTATTAACTCCATCGCAGGGAATATTATCTCCCCAAATTCTATCAATTTACTTTGGCGAGATTCCCCGAGCCCCTTTTTGTCACTTTCTACCAGTTGGAAAGTTATTCATTTACACCCGCAGTGGTGACTCTGACAAAGGAGTTTCCGCGGTGCGGTTTCCGGTTTGAACCCCAAAAGCGGTGAAGTTCGCTGGAGGTTTTAATGACCATGCGATAAGAGAGTTTTACAAGGACTTAAACTAGGAATTACGAAAATGGCACAGAAAAAAAACATAAGCGATGGTGGCTTGATGATAACGCGTGTATCTTACAAGGTGCAACTCTCGGCCCCGCACCTATGACTTAAAAAGTTATGTGCGGATTTAACATTGCTAAAAACGGTGAAGGAAAACTTCGTGAGGAAACCGGCATGTCTAAGAATGACAACTTTCAAAGGCATGCGACATCTATCAACCCGCACTGGGCCAGCGTGGTAGATAGCGTCTCATACTCTCTCTGAGAGAAGGCCAGAGTCCCAGCAATGGGAACGTAATATGCTGATAATGATGATTATAAAACATCTTCAATTGAATTTTGGGCAGCAAAGCAGTTGAAGATAGCATAACTCTTTGAAGGTTTGTTTTACGTTAAGGGTTTGCTGTAGTTCGGGAAATTTAATAGAGGTACGTGTGACTATAAGTTTGAGGAACCCTGCTCTAATCAAACCAACCACTTGACAAGTCCCGTTTCAACACCTTTTCTGTTACAGTGAAAGTTATTCAGTTAAGCACAAAAAGGTTTTCTCGACTCGGTTTCCGTTTTGAACCCTAAAAGGGACGGTTCCGTCGACACTCGCCCGTGTTTCTAATTCTGAATACGTGATAATGTTATGTTAAAGTTGGGCTGTTGACCAGATTTATGTTGGTTTTCTTTCATTTGGTCAAGAAAGCTTAAAAATAACAAAAAATGAGATTGGTTGAAATTTTAATAGATCTCTTCTACTTAAGAAGTTTTTTAACCCTCGACTCGGTAGTCAAATGGTCATCATCATCAGCCTGTGTCAGTCCACTATTGGACATAAGCCTGACCACTGAGCCCAATCTTCAGCTCTTCTAATCAAACTACTGGCAGCCACTCGGCGCAATTCTTCACTCCACCTAGTCACAGGGCGTTCTACGCTACGTTTGCCAAGTCGCGGTCTCCACTCAAGAACGCGTCTACCCTAACGGTTGTTGGCTCAGTTGCTTATATGACTTCCACTTCATCATGCTAATTTTGTGGGCTATGTCGGATACTTTAGTTTTCTGCCGGCCCATTGCCACTTCAGCTTGCTAATTATATTTATAGGCTATGTCAATTACCTTTGTTCTCACATCATTTTTGATTTGATCCTTCAGAGAAACTTCAAGAAGCGATCTCAAGAACTACTTAAGTATATATTTTTTTAATGTAATGGATTCACAAACGAGCAAACGGCCCGCCTGATGGAAAGCGGTCACCATCGCCTATGGATATTTGCAACACTAGGGGAGTTGCCGATGCGTTGCCTATCCCTTCACACCCATCTTGAAGGATTGCAATTTGCAGCACTGCGGAAGGACTTGCTCGTTCCACATTTTGCAAGTACGCGGGAGAAAGGAGCGTATAAACCGTGAAATGTGGGATTTCTATGACTCGATAGATTTGGTTTAGTAATAAATTATTTCATCTCATCCATTAGTTACGGTCTACTATCTCTATACAGCAACGATTAGTATTCTTCCTGTATCATGCCCCAAGAGCATAAAGTTAAAATAATAATGTCTTGCTTCCCTTTCTTTGTTTATTTTACACACAGGAATAAACGTCCAAGATATATTGCTTCCCGAGTGCGACCATTGAATATTTATACACTTAAAAGTTGGGGCTGTTAAGGAAAACTCAATTGAAAATAAACAAATGTTAGACCAATCCCTGAGATGATATTATTTCTGTCTCTGAGGTATATTTTGTTTCCTTTGTTATTTGAGTTTCAATGTTTTTTTTTATGCAACTGTGTGGTAACAAGCATGTTGCTGACTTGATGTTAAGCGTCATTTTCCCATATATTTAATCGCTAGTTGCGCCCTTGGTTTCACCCGCGTCATCCCGTTATCCCTTAGGAACCTTCTTCCGGGATAAAAAGCTTATGTAGCCTATGTGTTAATCCAAGGTATAAGCTATCTCCATTCCAAATTTCATCGAAATCGGTTTACTAGTTACGGTGATACGTGGTAACAAACAAGCATTCACACAAACTTTCGCATTTATAATATTGGTAGGAAGGATTTTCAACACTTTTGTTTACGCTTCACATAGCTGAGACTCAGTCAGTTGAATATGCCACTAAACGGTCACTCATCTAAATAATCGCCGTGCTGAGATTGTCAGACTCAAGGCCTATTGTAGCTGTAATTCTAATAACTTACGGAGTGTTTTTAGGGTATTTAGCTAAGAAATAATAACATCAAATAATATACTCACTTTTACCACTATATTTCTTTACTCACTCACTCTAATTTTTACACAATTCCGTAATGGATGGCTCCTCCATAGCCAACTCGTTTTACCTCGACCAACCACATTACCCATCGACCTCTGTCGCCATCTTGACTTTTTCGTGCCATCTATTGCTGGTAGTCAACTGACTATCTTATTCTATACATTTATTCATTTTGTTTTGCAATAACATCAGGTGTGACAGTAATCATTATCTAAATGATTATAAATGTTGATGACAGTTTGGTTACTTATCCTGGTTGACCAACCTTTTTTTTTTTTTTTTTTTTTGACCCGGGGAAATGCACTTACGCACTGACCCCTCCGGTGCAATGCCCCCCCCAGAAGGGGAGGGGCTCGAAGGGAGTGTAGGACTCGCGCTTACTCAAGGCGCCATACCCACTAAAACCCCGGGGTACTCTCTCCGCATCGTCTTATGGGGGAGGGCTGGGTATCTGGCACAGCCTCAACTTCCAGCCCCCCGCCGACGATCGCCCGCAATGACAGCAGGGACTGCCGCCCCTTTCGGGACTCGGGAATAACCGTGAGTACTCAGCATTCCCGCCAGCTACGGAGCGGCGCCACAAGAGGTTCCTCCCGTTGCGCGCTCCGCTGCCTCCTTTTGGGGACATTACGTCTTTTGGGACATAACGTCAACCTCAAACGGAGACAACCGCTACCAGGCTGCGAAGCAGCTTGGTTGGGAAAACAAGCTCAAACCTGAGCAATATATAAGATATATATATCGCCTCATGAGGGTCTCTACCATCGACGAGCGGCGCCAGGCGCCCCCGCCCAGTAAGACCCTCCAAACGGGGACAGTGCGCGAGCCTTTACAGCTCATACTCGTGTCCCTCGTTCGAGGAGAGAACGAGTTTTCCCCAGGCTTTGCATATAAATATACATCGCCACGCGTTGAGGGTTTTACTGACGAGTGTAGCCGCTTGGGGGAGCGCCCTCGCCCTGCGTAAAACCCTCCTAACAGGACAGTGCGCGAGCCTTTACAGCCCACACTCATGTCCTCCGCGATCCTAGGCAGACAGACAGAGCGCGAGCCTTTACAGCCCACACTCGTATCCATCACAGCCCAGGCGGACAGTGCACGAGCCTTTACAGCCCATACTCATGTCCCCCGCGGTCCCAGGCAGACAGACAGAGCGCGAGCCTTTACAGCCCACACTCATATCCGTCACATCCCAGGCAGACAGTGCACGAGCCTGTACAGCCCATACTACTGTCTCCGTATCCAGTTATCAGCCAACGCTCAACAAGAACCCTAAAAGGAAAAGTTATTGAACGTTGTTACCGGGGTGCACCGGCCTGATAACTGCTGTTCCCCCCCGGCCGAGACCGAGACCCAACGACCACCCACCCACCACCCACGAGTTGTATGTGATAGTAATACAGTGTTTAAATCAGTTGAGAGCAAAGTTACTACAAGACTTTCTCCACAAACATACAAAAAATGATTCATTTTCAAAAGTTGCCGACACACGACGATGAAAATAACAAAACTTTTAATCTCGACGCCATTCAATAAAGCCGTTGTCGGTGGGTGTCGTCGTGTGAAAAATGCGCGAATCCGTTTAGGCCCCCGAGTAGTAATCAATCAATGGGAGAAATTGAGATCTTTCAGAAAATTCGCCCGCGGGACGAGGTACGAGCGATCAATAGCTTTGAAATAGTTTTGTAGAAAGTACCTACTAAATTTCAAGTCCTGATCAAATGAAATTTCACTATTCAAGCTGATTTTAAATTATAAGACTACTTTCTTAATAAAACACTTTGATTGTAGTGAACTTCATCATCATCGTCAGCCTGTATCAGTCCACTGCTCAACATGGCCACTCCCAAGGTACGTCACTGAGCCCGGTCTTCTGCTCTTCTCATACAACTACTGCATTCTATTCCATTCGCGCGAGTCGTCGCTCCACCTCGTCGCAGGGCGTCCCACACTACGTTTGCCAAATCGCGGTCTCCACTCAAGAACACGTCTACCCAACGGTTGTTGGTTCTGCGGCTTATATAAAACGTAGGTAACGTGGTTTCATCGCGATGTTTTCTGTCGCCAAGCATCTATCGGTGTGTTCCAGCAGCCTAATTTGAGAGCCAGTTCCCAGTCCAAGAGTAGTGTGGCGCCATCTTCGACCACATCGTTACTTAACATCAGGTGACTTGTGGTCAAACGCTACCCTTTAAGTAGTAAAAAAACTTAAAGATCAAGCTCATTGTAGAATTTAAACCCACGACCTATGGGTCGCAATCCAACGTCACTGAGCCATCATTGTTTATTGAATAGGTATTATTATTTTTAACCTTCCTCAATTTCACCGCCATTAATGTTGCCATTACGATGAAATACAATATCTTGTCACTTAGACCAAATAGCTATCAGGAGCCATCAAACAGACATTTCCGCCCAATAGTCGGCTATTACTTCGACAAATATTTTCTTCCCGTTAATTTGTAGTAAAATTGAACAACTATTTTATTAGTTGATTCTGACAAATTGTTATGTTTCGTGGAAGATTAATTAGGTACGCATTATTATTATTATTATCTCTTAATTTATTTCTTTTCTTAAGTAAAAGTTTTTTACATTAATTTTATAAAATAATATTAAACAAAATTCATCATCATCATCATCAGCCGGAAGAAGTCCACCGCTGAACATAGGCCTCCCCCTTTGAACGCCATCATGAACGGCTATTAGCCATTTGCATCCATCGGCTCCCTGCAACTCTTACAATGTCGTCGGTCCACCTATTACGCATTTTTATTATTATCGTGTTTTTTTTTGTTACTTTTATATGCAATTAATACTTGTTGAATTATTAATTTGTTGTATGATTGACTTGTAACATTGGTGTTATAACTAAATAATTTTGTAGGAACTAGCATTTATGATAGTTCGTAATGTTGCTAGGCGCGATCATCCAAGTGAGCGAGAGCGCACGCCGCGGTATTTGAAGTAACCACACTTTATTTGATTTCTTCCCTTTGTTGATTTGTTTTTGCGCATTTGCCAATATATACCACCTTCTTATGGACACAAGGACTTTTTATTAGTGTACACTCCCAGTTCTCACGTTACAATTTGTATTTGTACGTGCAAGACATTTCTTGATAATTGGTTTGTATAAATATTCTATATACAAATAAAAGTTAAATTATATTCAAGAATTAAACTATCTCTAAATTCACACCAATATTATAAATTCGATAGATTTTCAATGAGTGAGTGTTTTTTTACCTACTTTTTTATTTGTCATATTAACAGTGAACACCTGGATTAACGCGTATATCTGCATTTTATCCCAGAAAAAGTCAAAGATCAGTCATCTTTTTATCAATTAAAACATTCATATAACAAATAAGAATAAGAATAATTTATTTGCAACAAATTATACAAGACAAATACATTATGTAGAAATAAGGAAGAATGAAAAGAAAATGTATTTTTGTTAAAAAATGTGAAAAAAAAATTAAAAATGAAAATTGAAAAAATGAAAAAACTTGAATTGATTTGTGAAAATGTGTGTGTGTGATTTTTGTGTGATTTTTGTCGCAATTTTACTTCACATGCTGTCTTCACTGATAAATGTAATGACACTTAACCATGTTTGGGTCAATTGTATAATTTTATTGCAACGGTGTACATACATTATGCTGGTAGCCAATTTATAAAAATAAATTAATAAAAAACTAAATTAAAATTGGTTCATTTGTTTAGGAACTCGATGCTAAATACAGATACACAGATTTACAAACACAGACACTCAAATACAATTTTTTTTTTATCGTGGGTAAGAAAGGAAAGTTTTAGCACCCTAAAGGTCATATTCATTTATAATTAAAAAGTTCCGGCAACGGTTTGGCCTCTTTGGAATAAACTTTATCGTTATTTTAAATTTGTTGTACAGCCCTTACCGACTTACTCTTGTTGGCGGGACTTGTGTTACGGAAGTTATTAATTACGATATTTTTTAACAACCTGTAACATGTTTTTTTTAACTCCAACCACGTAGTGATCCCTCAACTCCACTGACTCGGTGAACAACAATCTTGATTTTATATATTTTTTTACTATATACAGGGTAGCGTTTGACCACAAGTCGCCTGATGTTAAGTGACGATGCGGTCGAAGATGGCGCCACGCTACACCTGGATTGGGAACTGGCTCTCAAGTGAGGCTGCCGGAACACACCGATAGGTGTTTGGCGACAGATTCTTAACGAGAGGGTGGTAGCTACCCAGGCGAGTACTAGAAAATACCCTACCACCAAACTTTGGTTTCATCACGATGTTTTCTTTCACCGAAAGCTCAAGCTCATTGCAGAATTCGAACCCACGTCCTACGGATCGCAAGCCGACGTCACTACCACTGAGCCATCATCGCTATAAATAATATATATACTTACCATATATCATTTTATACACTCCGTACACAAGGGAATTCTCTAGCGCTGACCTGGCTAGATACCTTTAAGTCGCCAAGCACATATCGTTGTATTTCACCAGCCCCATTTGAGAACCAGTTCCCAATCCAGATCCAATCCATTTCGCCACCTTCAACGATAAGAGGTGACATATACATATTAAAGTTATACACTACCCTTTGTAAGATGTAAAACAAAGTATAATAAAGAACTTTCTACTATCAGTAAAGTAAGTCAGTGTACAACTCAGAAGTAGGATAAGTTGGAACGCGACGTCAACATGAATCCTGAATGTTTGTCGAGGCTGATGACCCCAAAGTATGCAAGCATGTTTGTGTCCATAGCAACAAACTTCATCTGCACTGCAAGCCAACTGCAAACTAGTAAAGGAGAGGAGTTCACTAGTAAATACCTAAAACTTTGAGGAAGCAAACAAGAACTGTTAGCCTGAGAGATTTTCCGCAATTAAATAGATCTAGCAGAATTTGTTGAATAACTAGCAGGGCCTTCTTCTCGTCATGTTTTTGTTTTGATCTCATAATTTTTCTAATTTTTAAATGACAGGACTTTTACGTCTGACGATAGTCTAGCGTTTGACCGCGATCTCACCCGATGGAAAGCGACGATGTGGTAGAAGTTGTAACACTTTATAAATGTGATCGTGCCCAAAAAATTACCTGCCGGGTGTTGCTTGTTTGTTCTTTTGCCGGCGTATGGTGGTTGGAACAAGCGAAGCTAGTTTTAAGTTTGACGTTTTAATCACATCACAGTCAGCGACAAAAGTAGCTGATCGTTCTCGATTTTCCAAATGTGTTTCAAATCAGTAATAATTATTGTTTTTTTTACATTTTACATGGTATCATTTTGAACACAACATAACACACCTGATTTTAGGTGATGATGAGGTCAAAAATTGTTGTATAAGATGATGAGGATAATAGAATAAAGTGTGATTGTTCAGCAACTTTTGTCGTTGACTGTGCATACGACGGACGGACATTTTATGAGCTAGCCCATTTTAGTGAAGAAAACAAATTGTAACGAAGCAATAGTTTCATTGTGGTTCATTTTAGTACTCTTATGAAGCACTTATTTGTATGTTACGACTACTAATACTCGAAAGCAAGTTCTTTTTCATCCAGGCGTAATGTAGTGCCATCCTCGACCAGGTCATCATTTGACATTATTAGGTAACTTCTGGTAAAAAATAAAACAACACTAAACGCCAATTTACGCTGGTTTTATCGAATGGCATTTTAAAAACGAACCGAAAAGATTGTAGTACTCGTATTGACATTCGCAAAAACACAAGCATTTCACGTTCTACCATCCCATTCGTTTCTGTCATACTTTTTCAAAGAATCCAATTCATCACAACACTTTTACAGCGTTAGGTTGAATATATTCAATTTGTCATAAACGTAAACGGTTGGAAACAATGCCTCTTATTAAGTTGAAATATCGTCTTTTTTTGCGTATTCTGGATGCGAGAATTTGAGAAGATAAAATGCTTTTGATAGATGTTGGGTTACGCCACTCGTTTGGAAAACATCTTGAAATGTAGAGGAGTTTTGTGGCCGGTATTTTGGTATAGGCGTTTGATGTACAAAATATTTGTGATTTTATAGAAAAAATGTCTTCGAAAATATTCTGAGATGTTTTTGCCGGCGCATTTTCAGTTTTCCTGCTCTTTAGGATGACCTTTGTCACCACAAGCGGGCTGCACCTCAAAGTATCTTGCATCTTAGTCGTTCATTTATTGTTTGAAAGAGATGCAGTAACGCGTTGTGGCGCGGCCCGCCCTATAGTGCCCGAGTTTTTAGAGTTATTTCGATTCTGTGCTTACTTTAAGTTAAATTGTTAATGTTAATTTTAATAATATTCTATTTTTGTCTTGATTATAAGATAATAATTTTAAATGTATGTAGTAACGGCTAAAAATATAATTCCTTATAAAGTTTATTTTTTATATCATTTGTCAAAGTGACAATAAACTTACATAAAATGATTAGAAAAAAAAAAAAAAAATGATATATGGTGATATTTACATAAAATGGCGTCTACGAAATAGAAGAACCACTAAGCACAGCCAGTATTAATTACTCGTCCACTACCCTCAACTCAGCGTCGGAACTAGCCAGGATAATTTAGTATCACGTTTTGCGTAATCACGTACTATCAGCGAGAAAAGTGGTATCCACTCAGATACACTTAGGCGGAATGGGCAAATAAAACAACCTACCTTCCAACTAGTCTTGAGTACCTACTCAGCCGCTGTGGCAGCACAGTTGTAGCAACTTATTTCAACGGAGAGTCGCTCACTCATAATACGAGTATTCAATTGTGGTACCACACTACTGAGTAGTCTCTGCTCATGTGCATTAAGTTTGAATGAGTGATTTGAGTAGGTATATGAGGCTTGTGAAGCCAAAGAAATAAGATTGTCTGTTGAACGAGTAAATGAACTAAATTATTTTTTTTTTAAATTAGAAAAAAAAAACATTAATAGGTACGTTAATTTGACGTCAATAGAATAACATTATTGTTCAAGAGATTAAATTATTGTAAAGAGTGAAGAAGTAACGTTTGTGTGCTATGTTAATTGTGCTAGCACAAATATATAATTTTGTGGAGCTAGCTAGAAGGTAGTAGTGAACTGAATTATCTGCATAAAAATTGCAGATAACAAGTATGCGGCTTGCTGGGACAACTACTATTGGTAGCTAGCGGTTTTCTTTACTAAACTGATCGCTTCAATTGTGCTACTGTCTACGCAGACGTCATAGAAAGGCGCTTGAAGATGAGGCGCGGGGTGCGGGGGCGCGCACAGCTGAGCGCTTGACCGCCCGCGACCCGCTGACTACACTCTGCGAACCGACGCGCGGCATCGCACGTTCAATGTATTATAATAACCTCTCTAAGATTTGTAAAAGTTCAATAAACCCAAGATATAAGATTTTGTTTTAATTTAAACAGCTACCACAATGTGCTGACTCATTTGAAAATAGAGTACAACCCTGCTACTAACATAAACGTACCTACGAGAAAGTAGTAAATGGTAATTGCTGTGCTTAGGCATTAGCGTGAAGATATATAAAGAAAAGGTTTGCTCAAGATATTGTATAACATATATACATATATGTACTCGTAAAATAGACCTAGGTGATAATGTACAATGACTGGCTGACTTACTGGACTGACATAGTTAACGCATAGCTTGACAGCTTGCTAGGTCTTAAAAACATGAAACATGGAAGTAATCTAATACATCTGTTATTTATAGACTGTGTACTTTTGTAAAGTTGTACTACGATATAAATTTTCACAAAGAGTGAAATGGGGTGTTAAGGTTTGTATAAAACTTCAGATAAATCATTCTTTAAAATAAATAAATAAATTTAGATATACGCGCGTTTTAATAATTTACTATCAAACGCTTTGCGGTTCAGCTTCTAAATACATTGTAATAAAAACAATAATCACCAAATTTTTTTGATAAACATTTTTGTCTTCGCCACTACGCACATATCTTCAATTCCGAATGAAATTATTACAAAACCACCGAGTGATTTACAATGGCGATAAATCGAGTCTGTTAACTTATCTAGCTTTAGACAAATAGATTTACATTTGTTATCGGACGCCACCGATGAAGCAGACAGACAGAGGAGAAATATAATCCAACTGTAGCTAACGATCTTGCGCGAGGTGTTATTATGCCGCTATGTAGGTACCTACATACTTATCTTCGTTCTTCGTCTTCGTTCGAAACTTGTCACCAACTAGCGTTCTACCTTGCGGCTTTGCTTGCTGGAAAGTTGTCATTTGACCCCCTTAGAAGGCGATTTTCAAGAAAAATATTAATATACTTAATCTAGATTGTATACGTTTCAAGTTTCATGTTTTGAGAACTTATCATTTAAGCAGACGATGTCTGTCAGTGTTTTATTGATTTCGCAAATAAGAACTGAAGCAATTATTTTTTTTGGGAGACTACAGTTGTTTAAACACATCGTCAATTAACATAATATCTTTAGGTCAAACAATACCCTCTAAGATAAAAAAATGTAATAATAATATGTTATTCGAAGTTATGTTGTTTCATGCGTTTACTAATATTTGTAATATCAACATGTCATAATGTTTGCACAAACATAATATTTCACTGCTGTTTTAACCCAATTTGACAGACAATTATGTCGGCTCTATTGACCTGTGTACTCGACGACTGACGCGTAGTGTTAAATGGCACATTTTATTACTAGGGTTGAATATTTGAATATTTTAAAACTTAGGTCAAACCCGTTTTCAGGGCATGAAATTCCATTAACGATATTGGATGAATAAAATTAATAAATTAGTTATTGATAACATAAATTAGTATCAAATTGAACTGAGCTAAGGCTTTTACGGGATAAAAGCTGTATTTTGCATATTTTATGTTATCTTTACTTAAGACTATGTACCTATACCTAAAGCGATTAGCTCCAGTTTTGCACGGGTCTTCGAAAACTTTAACAGCCTGATTTGGAGTACCTACCTATTCTCAAAATAGTATATACCTATATAAAAGTTACATATAATAGTACCGCAGACATTTTATATGAGTTATCAATACATACATAATATATATTTATGGGGGCGTGGGCCCACACGTGTGTACACACCTCATTCCAATTTAAATCATTAACACAACTAAAACCGACTGACGACTGATGTGGCGCAATGGGCGAATAGCCGACTGCGAAGCGTGAGGTCACGGGTTCGATTCCCGCAACAGAACAAATATTTGTGCGTTGAAAAAAAAAGCGCAAGTATTTGTTCTGAGTCTGGGTGTTGTGGATCCCCGATCCTCGTAGTCTCTGATACCCTAGATACAGGGAAACCTAGTTAGGGGTCAGAGCCTATGTATGTGATTGTGCGGGCATATTATTATTATTATTATAAAAAACCAATCGAATGTTCACCACTAGAGTCATTATTTTCCTTTATAAACTGACCCCTCACGACAGTCGCAGGGTTACCTGAGTACAACTCAACAGCTGATTGGTTAGAACACTCGGCGCTGCGGGCACCTAGAGCGGCCGGCGCGGATAGCGCGGGCGCCAAGGTTACGCTCGCAAGCGCGGGGACGGCGGGCTGCGGAGACACGGCGGCCTGCGGGAACACGGCGGCGGCGGCGGCGGGTGACGGTTCGTCAACCGCGGCCGGAACAGGCGACGGATCGGGGGACGCGGCCGCCGGGCGCGCGCGCGCCACAGGAGACGCCGCGCGGGCCGCGGGTGGCGGCGCGTAGGCCGCGGGCGACGCGGACTCGCATCGTAAAACCGAAACCGCACTGAACGATTCGCACGCATTTTTAGGACTACACTTTTTGCACTGAGACCTAATGACGTTTTCCGCACCACAACCGTAACAGCGTATCGCTTTGTCCGTTTTATTAGTGTCTTTTAACTTATCACAATTCACTTTCGCATGCCCGCGACGCTTATAGTACGCACAGAACTCTTTCTTCGCTGCGTTAACTGCAACGGACGACGACGATGACGCCGAACTCGGGCGATCGTCCGACCGGTGGCGGCTCGGAGCTGGAACGCTACTTTGTTGCTCACTGCGAATGACACGTCTCGACGAAATCGGAACGCGCGGATCTTTCAACTCTTCGAATGAATCCTCGATGCTACGCGCTCTGCGTAACAAGTCGTCGAACGACAGTAGACTATCTCTCTCAACTCTCTTCCTGACTCTTCTGTCCAGTAACCCGAAGGCCATATCTAATTCAACCTTTTCGGTGAGCGCCATAATATGGGGGCGTGGGCCTGGACGCAGGGAAACACGTGTTTAGAGTGAATAATATACGTTTATGTTTATTCTACAAAATAAGTGTTAAAAGTCCAACAAGAAAATGGCGCGGGTGAGACACAAACCGCGCGTGCGTCTTCTACTGGTGCCGTACGCTCACTGCCCCGCGTGCGCGGCGGATACAGATATATATCATAATTACTAGCTGTTCCCTGCGGTTTCACCCGCGTGGGCTACAGTTTATCGCGATTAAAAGTATCCTATGTCCTTCCCCGGGGCTCAAATTATCTCTATACCAAATTTCATTTAAATCGGTTCAGTAGTTTAGGCGCGAAAGCGTATATATTCCGTATACTCCAAAATTATTCCCGCACTTCGGTGCCCCCTCACCACGTTACCTGCTGTAGGTACCCATTATCCTATTATAATTCTAAGTTATTTTTTCTTGGACCGCACGTTTGAACCGCGCAGGTAAAGGTCTTCCTGATCCGCGACCGCACTTTACCTATTTCATAGATTCCCCCTCACCTTACCGCGTTTCCCGCTGCGCTGCGGTGTGGCGGTTTGATTTTTCTACTACTACTTACGTTTTTAAACTCGTAATATCTTTCGAATGGAATGTCCGAATTGAATGATTTAAAAAGTTATATAAAGGCATTGAAGCAGTTTTGAATAAGAAGTAATTTATTTTGATAAGGATTAATACCAAGATACAAATAAAGAGCCTTTTCTAGCGGTGGCATTAAAAATTAAAATTTTAAAACCAAAGATCACTTATTGTGGCATAACTATAATAGTTAGACATATGCTCTCGCGGACTTTTTTGTAGATCTTAATGAGACCTACAAACCCGTAGTACACTGTTTTGGTCTAGTGTCAATAGTTTTTGCAGCGCACGCAAAAATAGATTTTCGATTTCACACCTTGGGTTGCAAAATAGCAATTTTCTTACGGATCCCTATTTTTTTTGGAAATAAAATATAGCCTATAGCCTTCCTCGATAAATGGACTATCCAACACTGAAAGAATTTTTCAAATCGGACCAGTAGTTCCTGAGATTAGCGCGTTCAAACAAACAAACAAACAAACAAACAAACAAACAAACAAACAAACAAACAAACAAACAAACAAACTCTGCAGCTTTATAATATTAGTATAGATTATATATAACAATCTCTCTGGCCCCGGTTCGCGCGAGGGGGGAGCCTACCGCAGGGAGGCGAACTCGAGTCATTTGCTACATATTTACGACTAGCTGTTCCCTGCGGTTTCACCCGCGTGGGCTACAGTTTATCGCGATAAAAAGTATCCTATGTCCCTTCCCCGGGGCTCAAATTATCTCTATACCAAATTTCATTTAAATCGGTTCAGTAGTTTAGGCGCGAAAGCGTATATATTCCGTATACTCCAAAATTATTCCCGCACTTCGGTGTCCCCTCACCGCGTTACCTGCCCATTATCATATTTTAATTCTAAGTTAATTTTTCTTGGACCGCACGTTTGAACCGCGCAGCTAGAGGTCTTTCTGGTCCGCGACCGCACTTTACCTATTTCATAGATTCTCCCGGTCCGTATTCACATTCACTTCACCGCGTTTCCCGCTGCGCTGCGGTGCGGCGGTTTTATTTTTCTACTACTACTTACATTTTTAAACTCGTGATATCTTTCGAATGGAATGTCCGAATTGAATGATTCAAAAAGTTATATAAAGGCATTGAAGCAGTTTTGAATAAGAAGTTATTTATTTTGATAAGGATGAATACCAAGATACAAATAAAGAGCCTTTTCTAGCGGCGGCATTAAAAATTAAATTTAAAAAAAAAAAGATCACTTATTGTGGCATAACTATAATAGTTAGACATATGCTCTCCCGGACTTTTTTGTAGATCTTAATAGGACCTACAAACCCGTAATACATTATTTTGTTCTAGTGTCAATAGTTTTTGCAGCGCACGCAAAAATAGGTTTTCGATTTCACACCTTGGGTTGCAAAATTGCAATTTTCTTACGGATCCCTAATTTTTTGGAAATAAATTATAATTTTTCAAATCGGATTAGTAGTTCCTGAGATTAGCGCGTTCAAACAAACAAACAAACAAACAAACAAACAAACTCTGCAGCTTTATAATATTATAATATAATATATAAATATATATAGTATAGATTATTATATATAACAATCTCAACATTTAAAACGTTGGGGCATCTAGCCCCGGTTCGCGCGAAGGGGGAGCCTACCGCAGGGAGGTGAACTCGAGTCATTTGCTACATATTTACAACTAGCTGTTCCCTGCGGTTTCACCCGCGTGGGCTACAGTTTATCGCGATAAAAAGTATCCTATGTCCTTCCCCGGGGTTCAAATTATCTCTATACCAAATTTCATTTAAATCGGTTCAGTAGTTTAGGCGCGATAGCGTATATATTCCGTATACTCCAAAATTATTCCCGCACTTCGGTGCCCCCTCAACGCGTTACCTGCTGTAGGTACCCATTATCCTATTTTAATTCTAAGTTAATTTTTCTTGGACCGCACGTTTGAACCGCGCAGTTAAAATCTTTCTGGTCCGCGCCCGCACTTTACCTATTTCATAGATTCTCCCGGTACCCCCCTCACCTCACCGCGTTTCCCGCTGCGCTGCGGTGCGGCGGTTTTATTTTTCTACTACTACTTACATTTTTAAACTCGTGATATCTTTCGAATGGAATGTCCGAATTGAATAACTCAAAAAGTTATATAAAGGCATTGAAGCAGTTTTGAATAAGAAGTAATTTATTTTGATAAGGATTAATACCAAGATACAAATAAAGAGCCTTTTCTAGCGGCGGCATTAAAAATTATTTTTTTAAAATAAAAGATCACTTATTGTGGCATAACTATAATAGTTAGACATATGCTCTCGCGGATTTTTTTGTAGATCTAAATGAGACCTACAAACCCGTAATATATTATTTTGTTCTAGTGTCAATAGTTTTTGCAGCGCACGCAAAAATAGGTTTTCAATTTCACACCTTGGGTTGCAAAATAGCAATTTTCTTACGGATTTCTAATTTTTTTGGAAATAAAATATAGCCTATAGCCTTCCTCGATAAATGGACTATCTAACACTGAAAGAATTTTTCAAATCGGACCAGTAGTTCCTGAGATTAGCGCGTTCAAACAAACAAACAAACAAACAAACAAACAAACTCTGCAGCTTTATAATATTATAGTATAGATTAATATTCCTAGTAATATTGTAGTTAGAATCATGTTATCATGATAAAAAGTAGCCAGTACATTTGAGGACAGAGTGGCTTTCTATCGTGTACAATCTTGCGCGAATGCCAGGTGGAGGACTGGCTGAAGGTGGCACAGAACAGACTGAAGTTGCCTCTTTTCTTAACTGACGCCAAGACTCACTTTGGGTCGTTGCGCCATCTGAGTAAGTGGTTTTCTATAACTAAAGAAATTGTTTCTTATCTTCTAACTATAAAACGAACAAAATACTCCCAACGTTTTCTATTCATTTTTCCAACTTAATAACCTTTCATAGGCAAATCCCAAAACCCATTATTTTCCGGTCCTATAGTCGTGAATCGCTCCACTACATCAAAAGCAGTCAATAAAGCGTTGACCATAATAATAATCCAAATGGAGCATCCAAAAAAATTGCTTTTAATATCAAAAGCACGGGACCGCTTGGAAGCATTTTTATATTTTTTCACCCCATAGAACCGTTAAGAATTGAAAGAGCCCTTTTATGTTACAAAAAGTGTATAACTGTGCAAGAAACAAAACGGATTGGTATGAAAAGAGGTTAAATGTAAGAGAAAAATCATATTTTGCCATGAAAACAAGGGGGAATGTAGCAAATTATTTTCGAGCCTCCTTTCGTAGGTTTTGTTCGAAAGGAAAGGCTAGAAGTGCTGTGTTTTTCTACTGATTTCTTTAGAATAAATCCAGTCCTCTGTTTATAGAAGAAATAATATATTATTAGTCGACCTCGAGTCCGAGAACTGATTTTAATATTGTTTAACAACGTCGAAATATTTCTCAGACAGGTTTGATTTTCAGCACGTGTTCTTTAAATACAGACCATTCCCTGGCTTTACTCGCTGTATAAAAACCACTCCTTTTGACCCATTAAGGGATGATTTTCAAAAAATATTTTCATGATGGTCGCTTATGTTTTTTAAGGAAGTCGTTCATAGTGGCCACTTATGTGTTATAATAAGGAACTTTTGTGAAAAATGATGTAACACTAGTTGCGCCCCGCGGTTTCACCCGCTTATCCCGCATCCTTTTTCCGGGATAAACAGTAGTCTATGTATTAATCCAGGATATAGGTAAGCTATCTCCATTCCAAATTTCATTCAGATCCGTTCCGTAGTTTTTGCGTGAAAGAGTAACAAACATCCATCCATCCATCCATCCATACTCACAAACTTTCACGTTTATAATATTAGTACTTAGGAAGGATTTTCTAGACACACTTGTTTAGACTGTACGTTGTCTGCTAGTCTGAATTAAGAATTTTTAATAAAGTCCGACTAGCAGTCAATAGTACGAGTTCACTACGGTAGTAAAAACAGTTTAATGCACGTAAAACAAAACACCAATAAAGAAACAGATTACAATAGAAATACAATTGAAAACAGTTAAACACGATTAAAAGTTAAATGTATCGCGCGAGACGCCGAACCGCTCTCTTGTTGGCGTCGCGTGCCCGAAGCTACCGCACGGCGGTGCTAGTGTGGCAACGCGCGAACGCAGACGCTGGTTGGACCAGCCACCGAAACGTTAGGCGCGGGAATATTTGAATGGCAGGCGAGTGGATAAACGAGCCGTTGGTACGGCGCGTCACAAATTTAAAAAGTAATAAAATAACTGACAATATTGTGAACATTGCTAATGAGCATTTTCTTTCAGCTCATAAAATGATCAACAAATTTCTGCTTGATATTTTAATGGTCTATAATAATATTGTTATAGTCTGGCCTACGATCAAATTCTTATTTCATCTGCCTCAAGAAAGTATGACTTTCATATACTTAATATTACTTCTCTACATTATAAGTAAAAAAAAAGTCGTTTAAATTCTCGTCTATTTTCTTTTTTATTTCTAGACTACATACACTTGATGGATTTTTATTACTTAGTTAGGAAAATTCATGAGAATATTTTAGGCGTAGGTACTTTGAATAATTCATAACTAGTAAGTAGGTGTATTATTTCAAGAATCAACTTTAATAATTAGGTATAGAAATGTTGAAGTTCTCAGACGTTTATGAAAATGTAGTGTTCAAATTTACTGTACATCAATAAATCTTCAAGATACAAAATCGTGACAAAACAGTTGAGCCATTTTTGTTGTAATTTTGCTTTATATATAGACTAATATTATCTTATTTATACCAAAGTTTATGTTTGTTATTTCTTTCCTTAGTTTTTGTATTTGTTTCTTATCATTATTAGATTTAATATTCTATGTTCTTTATAATTATTTACTGGTATGTTTAAACTTCTTCTATTTGTGAAAACTGTTAGGCCTATTTGTTTTTATGTTATTTTTTTCTTATGTGCTGTTTGTTTTCCTTGTAATAAATAAATAAATAATACATAAATAAATATAAAGAGTATATACGTAACTAGCTGTTCCCCGCGGTTTCACCCGCGTAAGCAGTACAGTTTATAGCGAACGAAAAGTAGCCTATGTCCTTTTTCAGGCTTTAGACCATCTCTGTACCAAATTTAATTTAAATCAGTTCTGCAGCTTAGACAGACAGATAGACAGAGTTACTTTCGCATTTATAATATTACTAGTTGACCCGGCAAACTTCGTATCGCCAATAAAAGTCACCTTTTAAACCTTTCCTGAAGTCGTAGTTAGTCTCGCTAAAACTTCTTGAAATATTCCACAAATATTTCAAGAAGTTTTAGCGAGACTAACAAACAGCAATTGATTTTTATATAGAAGATAAGGGAGTAGGGATTAACAATCAAAATATAAGAGTGAAACCTCGAGGCCTGTCACTACATAGGCATATCATAAAGTCTTTAACAATTCAGGCCGTAATTAATAGTTATTTGTTATGAAAGGCTGCAAAGTTGTATTTTGGTGCGAGTACATGTATTGAAACCTGAGCAAGCGAAGGATTCTAGGATTGAACCATGAGCGAAGCGTATGGTTCAAATATAGAATCCTGAGCGTGGCGAGGGTTTCAAAGGTACGAGACGCAGAATAACATTTTAACAATTTTCAACTCACTACAGGGAGGAAAATGCTAGATGCAAGAAAAACGATAAAATAAGTTTGTTTGTTTTTTCATGCAATTGTCATGCTGGCCAGTGTGATTATTCCAAAAAGAGGTTGGCACACTGACATGAAATAAGTATTGTTGCATTTTAAGTGTACTGGCGCTATGGAAAATTATTGAATAGAAAGTTTCGAATTTTAAAAATACTTTCCACGCTAGCGCGCAAAATGCGCTTTTGCACTCCGATTTCGAATGATAAACAGACTCTTTCCGAGCTTGTGAGGTGAAAAAATATATGTTTATGCAAATATATATAATGCAAACAAATACATAGGCATCAAAAAACATAGACTAATAGTTATCTACAAATAGTTCTCTCAGACAACCTTAGGATAGAGTGTATAATAAAGTGGCAAATAGTCACGAGCTGCTTTTGGCACGTCAATTATCCTTGATGGATGACGTTGTGCTGCCGGGGATGGACTAAGGGTTTAGTTTGGGGCGTATAAATTTATTAAACAAGTGTTTTACTTATATTTGTGGGCATAGTACAGTCACAAAATTAGTATTCATGAAGCTATTTCAACCATTTATTTTTCTGATAATATTATTTTTCTTTAACAAAAGTATAGACCCTTTTAGTAAAATAAAGTCAAGCAAAATACCTAAACTGTGGGCCTGCAACTATATTTAGCAAAATAAAAAAATACAAACGTCACCTCTAAGACATCTTCCATTTTTTGCTCGATTAATTATAGTTTTACTCGATAACTGGTTTTGTTTTTGATTTAAACTGCTTATCAAATCATTTTTTTACCGTTGTCTAGATAAAACGTTTTTTTTTTTTTTTTTACTATTTACAGGGTAGTGTTTGACCACAAGTCGCCTGATGTTAAGTGACGATGCGGTCGAAGATGGCGTCACGCTACACCTGGACTGGGAACTGGCTCTCAAGTGAGGCTGCCGGAACACACCGATAGGTGTTTGGCGACAGATTCTTAACGAGAGGGTGGTAGCTAGCCAGGCGAGTACTAGAAAATACCCTACCACCAAGCTATGGTTTCATCACGATGTTTTCCTTCACCGAAAGCTCAAGCTTGGAATGGAGATTGCAGGATTCGAACCCACGTCCTACGGATCGCAAGCCGACGTCACTACCACTGAGCCATCATCGCTATACGTGGCGTTGCCTTCGACCGCATCGTCACTTAACATCAGGTAAATGAAAACATAACAGTATGAAATAATAACGTAACGTTACAACATGTTATTTTACTATCAAAACATGGTTTAAGCTCACTTGCACCACCGATTTAAATCTCAATATAACGAAATTCACTCGGCAAATCTAATTTATTAATGTACATGCCCTTGGTGAACATGACAGTTGCCCAATTCGTTCACCAAGGACTAAAAACACAACAAAAATTATGAAAAAATTTAGTTGAATCCAGATTTAAACAAGGTTTAACGTAATGTGCAAGCCAGCCTAAAATTATGATACGTTTCAGTTTATGAAGTATTAGTTGCGTTATCCCGCAGGAACCTTTTTCCCTTTTTTAAGCTATCCCCATTTCAAATTTCATTAAAATCGGTTTAGTAGTTACGGTGATACGTGGTAACAAACATTCACACACACACACAAACTTTCGCATTTATAATATTAGTAGGATGTCTAAGCCCATTATATATCCTAACTCCGTTCACTAATGCAGTCAATACTGAAACTAATTGGATATAGCTGATTTTGACTGAATGTGACGGATCGTCGGATACATTGAGCATAAACCGATTTCGTGCGCCATCTGTCATTAAAATGAATTTGGAATAGACAGATGTCAGGAAAGTTGTTCTGCGGTTGGAAGCGATTATAGCTCAGTGGTAGTGATGGACATTGGCTAGTGACAAGTGGGTCGTTTTTTTTTTTTTGATGGGACTACTGCTGTTGGTCAAGTAAACCTTGACAACTCCACCGGGCTGCTGGGGGGGGGGGGGGGGGGGGCGTGGAAGGCGCCAAGTTTTAGCTAATAATAGTAACAGCTAATGACGCCACGCTCGTGGGTGGCGGCACCTGAGGGTGCCGCCCGCGGCTTGGGCTGGCGTCGGGGGTGAGGGCTGATGCCCTGCTTAAAGGGTCTGAGAGAGCCAAGTAGGTCGTAGGTGTAGAATGCTCAAATAAACGAACTTGAATCATACGGTTGTCTACGCGCCAGCTTCGACATACCCCGCTACTGCGGGGTGCGGGGCGCACAGCAGAGCCGGTGCGCGCCCGCCCGCGCCTTTCCGCGCCGTCCCCCGCGCGATCCAGCGCGGCGGCAGACGGACACGCGATTAATATTGCGACTGCGCCGCCGTAGACATAATATTTAACCTAATTATCCGTATATTGTAAAGTTTGCTATAGTCATATTAAAGAACCTTTGTATACAGTCCGCTAATCTTTAATTTATCTAGGGCCATTCCCAACACGGTAGTTTTTGTATTCACGAAGAAGCGTAGCACGTCCATCCCCGACGGTGGTCACCTAGCGAATGCCCCCCTGCTGTCTACCTGTACACTACCGTGGTTAACAATTCAACAATGAGCTTGAGCGTTTGGGAAAGGAAATCATCGTGATGACACCCTTGGAGGCAGGCCTGGCTAAGCTAGCCACGACCCTTCTAGGCACCTATCAATGTGTTCCTGCAGTCTAATCATTTAATCTTCAACTGAATATTAATGCATTAAGCTGACTACAAAGGAGTTTGTATTTACCCACTCAATGTTTCACCCAATTATCGCAACTCTAATAACAAAATACAAATATCAGCTCTCAAACATTAATTAATCTCATTTGAATACTTAGTAGGTAGTCTATATAAAAAAATGAGTACCTTTTCTAAGCAGCTGAACCAATTTGTAGAATATCAAATGGAATACGACACTCAAATCAATACCAATTGCTATTTTGCCATCACATTATTCAAAGGAATCGAGAGAACTAAGTCGTTTCAACAGCTAATAGATTCAACGATATTTTGACAGTTCCATTCCTCGTGGAATTTCATACGAAAAAAAAAGGCTGCCAATGCGTTTAAATATTCAGTAGAAAAATTAAAATTGCGAACACCAAAAACGAAAGGCAAGTTTTTAAATTGCACGCTGGCGATTCGGAATAAAAATTTATTCAGAACATAAAAGCTATTCGGAAAAGGCAGGTAAATTCTCATCCTCACACCTAAATAAATACTTAATAAAATTTGTTTATTTATCCTCCTTTAACGCAGCAACTGAGAAGTGAATTGACGTGATTTTATGCTTTTCACATAGCTTATGGGTCGGAAAATGGCATATTTTTAATCCCGTATTATGCACGGTTCTCGCGCAGATTTCCACGCGAGTACAACTGAGGTCCGCTAATTTGCTTTATTGCTAAGTCATTCGGCAGTGCTATGTACCTACATATTTCAGTCCTTTACACACAAATACATGGCCTTAGACGTCTATCACAGACGATTGAAACCGTGTCAGTGGGGTTCGAAGAACACTTTTGTTGGTGGGTATACAGACCAATACGAGAACGGCAGGCTCGTCCACACTTAGTGCAGATGTGACTATCATATGTTGGATTAGAGTCGCTGACGAGTCGCCTCGCTCTCTCGTCAGCAAGCTTGTCAAACCAGACTCTATCGTGGAACTTAAGTCTTTTAAGATAAGTGTAAAAAGTCAATTCAATTTTTTTCAATTTCAAAATATCTTTATTATCATGATAAATAAATATGTACAGTTCTAGTGTAAGTTAAATCCTAGAATTGACAATAATATATTAAATAGTTCGTTTCTTACGCTACCACTTTTATAAAACTTATGTCTTGTACTTAAATCTAATTATGGTTTGACATTTCTAAGCGTAGTTATTAGGTACGCAATGATAAGGTTACAAAATACAAGACGAGGGTCTGATGATGCAGCCAGAAGGTGGGTAGGGGATCTCTGCAGTGGCTACTAGTAAGCCCCTCGAGTTTGGGCTCATATGATTCCTTTTGATGAGTCCGATAGATTGGACTTGGTAACAAAAGACTAAAAAGTAAAAAAATAATAATATATAGTTTAAAAAACTAAAAAAAACACTTTAAAAACGCACTCAAAAATATAAAATAATTAAATTGACTTGTATTAGTTACGATATACGCGTAATGGTTAATTCAAAAAGTGTGGAGCGCTTCTTTTACTGGGTAAATAAAAGTACACACAACCAAAAAGCGCTCCACACTTTTTGAATTAACCGTTACGAATATATCGTAACTAATACAAGTCAATTTAATTATTTTAAATTTTTGAGTGCGTTTTTAAAGTGTTTTTTTTAGTTTTTTAAACTATATATTATTACACCCATCTTGAATAATAGCCCACTTCTCATTATGTCTAAGCATACCAGTGACACCTTAGTTAAACTTCACAATACATTTTCTTTCTTTTCTTCAATTAATTATGAAGCAAGCATTCACATAGCGGTGATAAAACGAACCATTAATTAAGTTTGAAACGTTTCATGTGATGCAAGTTTATGTAAAGCGCTTTTTGCTAGGCATGACGGCGCTTTAGTGCTGTGAATTTCAAGCATTGCAGCGCTTACAGCGATGTAGCAGCTGACCAATCTGATTAACCACACTGCGCAGAGATCATAAAA
The DNA here is from genome assembly GCA_931315375.2 of Opisthograptis luteolata. Classification (NCBI taxonomy): domain Eukaryota; kingdom Metazoa; phylum Arthropoda; class Insecta; order Lepidoptera; family Geometridae; genus Opisthograptis; species Opisthograptis luteolata. Next base: position 13,340,835 of record OV928036.1, on the reverse strand, counting down.
CTTCTGAAATTTAGTCCTGGATGGGCCACTAAAATGTTGGTACCTCGTTAATTTAGTCACTTTGACTTGGTTTTATTACGATAAGTAGTTTTTAATTATGTTATCCAGGTAAAGCGTGACGCCACTTAGCGGCATTTAGCGTTTGGTGACATATGTTACCATAAAAAAAATGTATGTGACCTGATGTTAGGTGGAGCATTTTCCATCCTGTTCGGTCCTCAGCCATCTTTTGTCTTTGTATGTACCCTGCTCAGTCCACCTCTACCTTTCTCCCTTCAAATTTTAAATTAATGAGCTTAAATTATTTGATACTAGTTGCGCCCCGCGGTTTCACTCGCGTCTTCCCGTTATCCCACAGGAACCATTTTCTGGAATAAAAAGTAGTCTATGCATTAATCCAGGGTATAAGCTATCTCCATTCCAAGTTTCATTCAGACCCGTTAGTAGTTATTTGCGCGAAAGAGTAACAAACATCTATCCATCCATCCATACTCACAAACTTTCACGTTTATAATATTAGTGAATTAGACAAAGCACCATTTTAAGCCCATCGAAATTATGCCCATCCGAATACGTTGTTTGCAGTTTCTGTTTCAGGTTTCGTGTTTCTATTCCATGTCTCTGTTTCACACAGCAACAGTATAAAATACAAGCAGTAAGTCAACTTCAATCACCTCATCTTTTTTATGTAAAAGATTGGCAAACAGGCAGACGGCCCGCCTGATTGAAAGCGGTCACCGTCGCCTATGGACATCTGCAACACCAGGGGAGGTGCCTATGCGTTGCCGACCCTTAAGAACTCTTTTCACACCCATCTTGATTGCAGTCATCTCATTGTCATTGTCATCTCTAGCGCCAAGTCGAACATAACAAAAGACTTGGGAAATAATGAAAAGCTTAACGACCTCTTTAATAAATTTAGTGTTTACTGTTTAGGTAGTTAACCTGAAGAATATGCCACCAAGCATCTATTGGTGTGTTCCTGCAGCCTCACTTGAGAGCAAGCTCGCAGTCTAGGCGTATTTTAAAGTGCAACCTTTGAACACGTCGTCGTTTAACATCAGGTAACTTATGATCAAATGCAAGAAAAAAAAAAGGATACGACGCCTTGTGCGGATAAGATTCGTTTATCTGTAAATGAGTTACTGTTTATTTTTGTGTTAAACGTAGCTCTGTACTTTCGTCCGCGAACGCTAAGCCTTAATTGAATGCAAGTTCGTTATTATTGGGTTATGGAGGTATTCTGCACGAGGAACTAGAATACGCAAAATGCTTGCGCAAAACACTGTTTCTGTCGAAAGCTTGCCGGTGTAGAATGCCGGAATAAAATCCAGGTTGTTTTTTTTTTAATTTAACTATGATTGGCCTTTAAAAATTCTCGCATACCATAGTGTGACTGCAACATTCAAGGGCAAGTGACATCTACCAACCCGCACTGGGCCAGCATGGTAGAATACGGCCCATACTCTCTCTCTCTCTCTGAGAGAAAGCCAGAGTCCCAGTAGTGGGAACGTGAAAGGCTGATGATGATGATGATGATCACATTGTTACAATCCTATTAATATTATAAATGCGATTGTTTGTGTGTGTGTGTGTGTGAATGTTGCCACGTATCACCGTAACTACTGAACCGATTTCGATGAACTTTGGAACAGAGATAGCTTATACCCTGGATTGACACATAGGCTTTTTATCCCGGAAAAAGAGTTTTGAACAGCCTCCAATAAAAAAACGAACAAAAGATTGAAAATTGGGAAATTTTGCGAATGGTAAAATCGCTTGCAGTAAAATTCGATTTTCTGAAAGTTATCGCCACATTCACAGTAATAATACATGCACCTACTCAATCTTCTGCCATGACCGTCAACCTTCTGCTCTCCAAGGATTCCTTCCAGCATATCAGGGGACTAAGTCTGGTATTTACACTTTCACGTTCGATCTAGATGCATGCTAAGTCGATGCCATTGAGACGACGCTAAAGTTTGGTAGTCTGCTATGTTAATATGTATTTATTTATTAGCTACGATATTGCATGCCAAGATTACTAAAGTGTTAAGTACTTTCTATTACTTAATCTGTGACGAAACCTGAGATTTTTTCAATAAATGAACGCAATTTATGAACGAAATCGGTTTAGTAGTTTCGGAGCCTATGCAAACAAACAATACATCTTTCCTCTTTATAATGTTAGTATAGATTAAGTAAACTACCAAAATTGATAGCATAGATTCATATTGATTAGCAGACTTTGGCCCCAGGTCTGATTACACGTCTTACAACGATTTGGCTATAATTAAAAACGCACTGAAAAATATAAAATAATTAAATTGACTTGTATTAGTTACGATATAATGGTTAATTCAAAAAGTGTGGAGCGCTTTTTGGTTGTGTGTACTTTTATTTACCCAGTAAAAGAAGCGCTTCACACTTTTCGAATTAACCATTATATCGTAACTAATACAAGTAAATTTAATTATTTTATATTTTTCAGTGCGTTTTTAAAGTGTTTTTTTTTTTTAGTTTTTTTAAACTATATATTTTTTTTTTATCAGATCAGGTCGATGATACCAAATTATTGCATTGTCACCGAGATTACATACACATACAAAGTTTCAAGTCGATACGACAATTAGAAGTGGGTGAAAATTGGCTTCTAAGATTTGATTACATTGTTAGTTACAAGTCAAGCTAATAAAAGTGTTTTAATTTTAAAAACCATATCGTTAACATATATACTTAGTAGTGACGCGATGTTAATTTTTATGTCATTAGTTGTAATAATATATGCGTTACATTAAAATCAATTTAAAATACAGTGAAGGGAAACACAAAAAAATATATAGTTTAAAAACACGAAAAAAAAAAACACTTTAAAAACGCACTGAACAATATAAAATAATAAAATTGGCTTGTATTAGTTACGATATAATGGTTAATTCAAAAAGTGGCTACTGCCACTGCAGAGATCCCTTACCCACCTTCCGGTTGCATCATCAGACCCTCGTCACCAAGTTCAATCTATTGGGCTCATCAAGACAAATCATATGAGCCCAAACACGAGGGGTTTACTAGTAGCCACTGCAGAGATGCCCTACCCACCTTCCGGCTTCATCATCAGATCAGGTCGATACACATACAAAGTTTCAAGTCGATACGACAATTTGAAGTAGGTGAAAATTGACTTCTAAGATTTGATTACATTGTTAGTTACTTAGTTAGTTACAAGTCAAGCGATTAAAAGTGTTTTAATTACCATCGCGTTTTCAGGTGATAATTTAATAAAAAGTAAATACATTATCGGATATCGTCCGGTGACTCTCTCGTTTATGCAAAAAGCTTGAATTGATATGTTTCACTGGAAATCACTGGCTTGGAAAATACTACATATTTGGAAAACATTTTGGGCAAAACAAATATTTAATCCGACTGACATGGCGCTTTGAATTTGACGATCAATTTGGCAAAATGGGCAAACAGCCGACTGCAAAGGGTTTCATTCCCACTGCAAAAAAATACTTGAACTAATACAAAACTATTGCAACTACATGAACAAATATATGCATTTTAAAAAAAGAAGCGCAAATATTTTTTTTCCATTCTAGGTGTTGTGGATTCTGAAATCCTAGACAAAGTTAATTCTAGTTAGGATTCAGAGCGCTATGTATTTATTGTGTAGAAGTTTTCATTTTATTATTTTCTCATAGCAGAATCCCACGGTTTTCCCAAAATAAAAATAGCCTATGTATTTTTCCAGGGAAATATCTATCTCAATTCCTCAGTTACTGATTATAAAGGGCAATGTTTCCAGTGAAATGATACCAGAGATTTTAATATCTCACAAAGACGAGCGCAGTACCAACATTACCACGCAAGATTTCAAACTACGCTTGGTTCAAAGAACTTTCAAATCTTTTAAACCTACTCAATTTATGCGCTCCTTTCGCCCGCATACTTGTAAAATGTAGAACGAGATCCCTCCATAAGTTATTTCGCTATGCTACAGAATGTATCCTACATGGGTGTGAAACGAGTTCTTTAGAGTCGGCCACGCATCGGCAACTCCCCTGTTGCTGCAAATATCCATAAGTGACGATGATAGCTTACCACCAGGCCGGCCATTTGCTTGTGATCATCATCATCATCGTCATCAGCCGGAAGAAGTCCACTTCTGAACATAGGTCTCCCGTTTGAACGACACCATGAACGCTATTGCATCCATCGGCTCCCTGCGACTCTTACAATGTCGATCCACCTAGTTGGGGTCTACATACAGAACGTCTTCCGGTTCGTGGTCGCCACTCGAGAACCTTTCGTCCTCATCGTTTATCGGGTCGTCTGTTGTATTACATAGAAAAATAGATTAACGGAATTCTTGATTAACTTTATCCTTATTAATCCAAACTAAGTCTAATTACTGAATTCCAACTTCGCATCCGCGTGCATCGATCTGATTTAAATTTAATTACACACCAAACTGCTTTTTAACTTTATTGCTTGAGTAGTAATGATCATAATTGCTTGCGTTGGTAGCTTCGCTGTTTTTTGATGGGAAGACAAGGATTATATTGTTTAATGGGGGCTTTTAACAAAGTAATTTGCTTTGGATATTGATTTTGTTTGGTAACAGGATAGCATAAGTTTTTCTGGACCCTATGTTAGAGAGAAATTTAAATAATATGTTATAACCTCGCGCACACAACGGGCGGGCTGCACCGCAAAGCATAATGCATCTCTTTCGTTTGTTAAAGGTTCGAAAGAGATGTAACAATGCGTTGCAGCGCGGCCCGACTTAATCTACGCAAGCCTTTAATCTACGTACAATGTTGAGGCCGGTTTGCAACAATACATCTCTAGTAGTTATTTCTTATTGCATTTTCTTTTGTTTTGTATTTTGTATAATTCGTTGCAAATAAATGATTCTTATTCTTATTCTTTAACACACATTCTTTACTTTATAGTGGTAATCCTACTAATCTTATAAGTACGAAAGTTTGTGTGTGTTTGTGTGTGCATGTTTGTTGCCACGTAACACCGTATATACTAAACCGACTTTGATGAAATTTGGAATGGAGATAGCTTAAACCTTGGACTAACACATAGGCTGTTATCCCGGAAAAACTTTCCTGCGGGATAACAGGAAGACGCAGCTAAAACCACGGGGCGCAACTGGTTAGTATTAAAACCTGTTCAAATCCATTTAAAAACAGACGGACAACAAAGTGGTCCTATAAGGGTTCTATTTTTGTTTTTGAAGTGCGGAATCCTAATTAGGATTTAATGCTAGTTGACGTCAGAGTACGGCTGACTAATAAACATTATACATTGTAACGTCAAGTAACCAATGTCAATTGCGTAACAGAACTGAACACGCCGCTATCGCTTCAGTTCATTCGAGCCTCATGCGGCATTTACACATTCGTGTAACCAACGAGCCGATCGAAGAACAATCTAGAACGTTCTGTTCATGCTCTAAAAACTTTAGTGTACTGAACGGAACGTGTTATAAACTTCGCGAGCGATATGAAGTTCTCCATTCATGTGTCTATGTACAACGCTTCCTAAGAAGCGAGTAATATTTAATACTCCAAACTACAAGAGCGAAGTAGTAGTTTGCGTCAACTAGAGAAATATTTGCTCACGTTTTTATTTATATCCTACAAAATGGTGACGTTTGGATTATTACACGTTTCATCAAGTGTACTTACTATAAAGTTTCGTAATTTTGTTTGATAATTAACATAGCGCCCTTAGCGGTGAATGCCCGTAACTAAAATGTTCATGCAAATAGTTAAGCTTAGTCGATATCAAATCAATACTGATGTTAAGCGGCGCCACACTACGCTTGACCTGGGAAATGGTTCTGAAGTGAGACTGCCGGAACACGCCGATAAGTGCTTGGCTTTCAAGCAGTTTCTTAACTTGTGAGTAGCTATCCAGGTGAGCACCACAAAATATTCTACCAACAAGCAAACAAAAAAAGCAATTTTTTTGTGTGTACAGATTGTGCAACTAAAGTATTTCTCTCACTCGTTTTCAAACATGTCAAACATCATCTTTTCGTCACTCTTTTTGGCAAAGCGGGCGAGCGCTAAGCATGCACGTGTAAAAGCGGCTTTAGTCCATGACCCATCAATTTGTGCTGCGACTGGCAACGTCTCAGATATCAAGCACATATATGGGGGTTTGGGGGTCGTTCACAGAGGTTAACTGCGGTCTGTAGTGTTCTGCATATATCCCAAATAGCTTGTTGTGAATTGGCACGCTTTATTTTTAAGGGTTTTTTATGAGACAACAAAAAACGAGCTTTTAAACCATGTTTCATGTATATTTCGTCTTCTACCTTGGTCATTTTATGTGTCATGTTAGTGTTTCACCACATGATAACTGATGTTCCAATGGAAAGTGACAATGGAAGACCAGCGCTGATGGATTAATCAGACTTTCACCGAGTCACTCGGGGCTTTTGTTTCATTGATATTGATTATAGACCAGGTTTGGCCTTGTATTCATTGATTGGAATTTTTCTTTCAAACTGCTTTCTAGTAAATTGATCTGATCCACTTTATCCGTACGCAGAATCGGAATAGCTTTCTGCTCTAAAATTCTATACGCTTTTCAACTACCCTCAAAATGATACAAAAAAGATCCTTGTTCCCATTTTGCTACGTAGCTGGTGCAGTTAGCACGATCTGCTGTCTAGATGAATTCATAGCAAAAGATATACAGTAATCCATTTGACGAAGTTATGGGAAGTGAAGGAAAAAGATATGGAAGAATTTCTTCAGGGGCTAAGCCCAAATCTCGACGCTAAATGACGAAACTAGCTCCTCAATAAAATACCTAACTCAGAACTCGGTTACTGATTATAAAAAAATATTGAAAAAGTTATACCTACCTTGTCAGTTAGCATGTCATAATATGTCATTGCTGGAAAAAAAAATAACACGATAGCAAAAGCATAACTTTTGTCAAATAAATTTTTTAGCCACTGAGCCTTCTGAAACGTCAAATCGACACTGATGGTTACAAAAATGTTTTATAACATGTCATTGTTAAAACATTTTTATCAGTGCAGGGACGTATAAAATTCATAAAAAACTGTAACAAAGCGAAGGTTGTCGTGGTGTATATAGAAAGTTATTTGAGAGTAGAAACAAGCCATGAAAACTGAACTTACGTGTACGGTTTTAAATAGGGGTCGTACATTTAACGATCTCAGCACGGTCATCGCTCGGATGGGTGGCCTTAGTGGCATTTGGTAATTACCACCACTCACTGGTGTATATTTAATTTAGGTGAGTAATAAATATTCGGAATATTATCAAAGTAACAAACTCAAAACAGTGAAGGAAAACATCGTGAGGAAACCGGTATATCCAAGAACCACTACATTAAAGGGCATGCGACATCTGCCAACCCACACTGGGTCAGCGTGGTAGATTATTAGATTATTGACCCATACTTTTAGTCTGAGACCTTGTCTCAGACTGTGTCCCAGCAGTTAGAACGTAATATGCTGATGATGATTAATATAACTAAGTAAGTAATTTTTATTCTAATGTTATTTCAAATTTTGTATGGTTTTTGTTCTTGAGTCCTTGGTGAATGAATTAGGAGACTGAAATGTCCACTCAAAGGCATGTATATAGATAAATTAATAGTTTCGATGTTTGAAACCACAAAAGTTTGCCTATTCCTTGATTTAAACTGTGGCTACCAAGCTGTACACGAGCCACCATCTTGTTATATCACAGTATAGCTCTCACCTTCCGCCTAACGTCGTTAACTAGACCCGTAGGAGTTGTGTCTTACAGAAACGACGCGTGTCCTCCAGCATAACTGGGTCTGTGATTTGTATAGCTGCAACTGGTATCATGGTTCAATGGCTGTTGGCTGCTGAGTTTAAAAGCTTTATTGTCGTGAGCAAGGTTATCGACAGGTATTGCTGAGATTGCTGAGACAGTTCTGATCTTATACTATTTACTATTAGCTAAAGATTTGAAACAGATATTCCTACACAGAGCCAATATTTTACAGATGTCGTCTGTATATAAAGTTAAAAGCAAATAATCATCATCATCATCATCAGCCTGTATCAGTCCACTGCTGGACACAAGGCTCTTCTCATCCAACTACTGCCACACAGCGTAAGTCGTCGCTCCACCTTGTCGCAGGGCGTCCTACACTACGTTTGCCAAGTCGTGGTCTCCACTCAAGAACACGTCTACCCCAAGGTTTGTTGGTTCTGCGGCTTATATGACCAGCACACTGGTACTTCAGCTCGATAGTTTGATTAATTTCTTAAAAAGCATTTTTGTTTTCATAAAAGCGGTTTCACGAAGTCATGAGTCTACCTAATGGAGGTTCTACCTACATAATGTCTTCCGGTTCATGGTCATTCGAGAACCTTTCTTCCCCATCGGTTATTGGTTCGTAGAGCGATGTGGCCTGCTCATTGCCACTTCTGAAAGCTATTTCAGTGATTTTAGTTCAGTCTGCTTCTTCCTGTCTTCAAACAATTGCATGAAGTTATACCGGCAACTAATCTAACCGCTATTACGCTATCCATCGACCCCGATTTCCGAAGGCTAATAAGACAGTTACCGATGAGACCAAAGTTTACTCAAGCTGATGTTCAAAACTTCCAAAGTGCGATTCTACAATAATAGTGCTGAAACTATCAAGTAGTCAAAACTAAAATAAGCACCTTATATGTAAAATCAATGAAGACCGATGTGACGCAATGGGCAAAAAGGCAAGGAACAGCCAGCTAAATGTAAACAAATGTGTGATATTTTTGTTTGCTTAAGAAAATTCACGCTGAGCAACTGAAATTTCATTACATTCCATGTTATGCAAGAAATCAGCTAACACCGCAATTCATAAATCAAAAACTAAGCCTAAAAAACACCAAAATAATTTACGCTTCCACAGATTACGCATTACCACGAAAATGCTCCATAAATTAGGATTCCACGGTCAGGCAAGACAAAAAAATTAAAAGTGAACCCAGCTGATACCATGTCGCTGTATATTATCACGCCTAGCGATGGGTAGGCGTATTAGAGATGTGATTTATAAAAGGGCTTAACTCTGGAACAAAATTGCTTACACACACGCTCTCTTGACAATGACAAAGGCGTAATGTCGCTGACATTTAGGGAGACCCATCAGTAACCTTTGTCGCGATATAGTAACAGTAAGTGCCCCCGCGCATTTAGGGGGCCAGGCCGCGCGGCCAGGTCGCCGCGGCCGACTAATCCTTCCAAGATTGGCGATTGGCGCGATTGGCGGCCAGCCATTGGCGGCCACGTATTGGCTGCGCGACCCAACATGCGGCCATTTGGCCACCGCGGCCAACGAGATACGCCCATTCGTATGAAATACTAAGAGTGGCACTGCCGGGCACGTGGGCTGTCCACACTGCTCAACGAACCAATGATCGAATTATTTTATAAGTTCTATACCTACCACTGTTGTACAGTATGGTTTGCATTAAATAAATATGAATATGAATCGATGGGCGAGGATGGTTCTCGAGTGGCGATTGCGAACCGGAAGACATTTTGTAAGGTTCCCACTAGGTGGATCAACGACATCGTTAGAGTCGCGAACAGTTTTTTTTTTGAAAAACATGTTTGTTTGTTCACATCTCCATATATGATTTTAGGTTTTTTTAGGTTGTAAAGGACATTAAAACTGACCTTAGTTATCAAACCGCATCGGTTTTCCTAGTCATTTTCTTTAAACAATACCGTCTCTCTAATATAATATCCTTATTGCTTTACTCAGTGGCGTCAAAGGCGTCAATTAGCATTAAATTCTATAGAATAGATTCAATACTAGTAACATAGCCTTTTACTACATCTTCCATTTCGTTTTGTTCTATTTTCTGTTGTTAGATAGATAGATAGATAGATAGATTAACTCTTTATTGGCACACCACAATACAGGGAAAATTAAAACGTGGTGAAACAATGAAGCATTATCTATCTTATAGCCGTATCTTTAAGACAAGTGTTGCTTTGAGCAGTGCATACTAAGTGACGTTTGTTAAAAGTTAAGCAACGAATAAGCTATAATCCTAGTTAAAAGTAATTATTTAACTTAGAAAAGTACTCAGAAGAGTATGACAGGAAATTTGGCACAGTGAGCAATTAAATTTGAGAAGTGTTGAATACCCATACTGTTTTTGTATTGCATCTTTGCAGAGTTCAATTTAAGACGAAGGGATTTGCAAAGCGTTCTTAATATGCAATATGATGAAAGAACTGAGACGTTTTGAGGTTGTTAAGAAAATGTTCTGCGTTTGTGTTTCGTTTAAAAACGCTGAGGTTTATGAAATTGTGTACTAACTTTGCGCTGCGGTTTCACTTGCATTTATTAATATTAAAAAATGTATCCCACAGGTATCAAACTATCTTTTACCATTTCATCGTGATCTGTTTAGGAGTTCCAACGTGATAGGGCAACAAACAAACAGAAAGACAGCGTAAGTTTCACTTTAAAATTTTTAAGAATGAACTAATTACGCTTGTACTGAATTTTGTACTGAAAGTATCCTATCCTAGTTCTTTCCACAGAGTTAATAATATATCGTTTTTATTTTTAAACTATAAAAGTCGATTTACATACCTACATAAACTTTTTCAGTTATTTTTGTTATCATAACTACAAAGAAAAAGAACTTAGCCTTACAGCGCAACACTAATCTTTAATTGACCCTTACTCAGAGCTAGGTCATTTTCAATCTCAGCTTTGGAACGGAAAAATGCATGTAAAATGGTTACAGAGTTTAAAATAGCATAAAAACATTTTACTAAAACCATTTACAGCATAAATAAATTGCAGTAAAATAACTTAAACGCAATTAAACTCTGAAAGGAAACAATATAAAAAATGAACCTTATTTTCGCTTAGCTGGAACATGTATTCGCAGAAACTTAATAATCCTCTTTGCGGTTATCAAAGACTACATCTAAAAAGTTCTCAACGCAAGGACCAACAGTAATGAGCTACGTTTGCAGAAGGAACAGTATAATTATAGCAGTAGGCAAACTACTACAACTGTGTACTTACATAAATTTGACGCACTAGGAAAGATACTTGCTGCACAGATTTGAATGTTTGTATGACCGTCTCTTTTCTCGACATTGCAAAGTTTTAATGCAAAAGAACGAATATGTTCTGTCAGGTATAATATTTCCTTGAAAAGCTTGTGTATTATATATAGAACTTTGAAGGTTATGGTTTCAAGCTTTAAGAAAATATGTGGGTTTTCATCAGATAATAAAAAATCACAACCACATAATTCAAGGGGGGGGGAGTGGACTATTAATATCAAAAGCAAATATGGTGACTGGTGGTCCTAAGTCACTCAGGGATATATTCGTTAAGTTTTTTTTTTAATACATATGTTTACTTAAAGCGTTTCACCACCAGTCACTGATGTTAAGTGACGATGTGGTCAAAAATGACGCTTCACTACATCTAGACTGGCTTTTAAGTGAGACTGTCGGTACACACCAAAAGGATCTTGGTGACAGATTTTATTATTAACTTGAGGATGGTAGCTATATTGTGGGGTCTGGTGTGCTTTGGTTGTGATCCCGCAACTCGTTAATATTCATGTTCCCATATCCCAATGTGTACAACCAAACAAGAGAAATCTTGTTAGTAAAGCTAATTAAAAAATATTAGATGTCAAAAAAAAGCTTGGGATTTTAGTGAACTTGCTCCAATTCAATCAATTAGTAATAAGAATAAAATTGTCAATGTGATCGCGCCAAAAAAATTACCTGCCGGGCGTTTCTTGCTTATTCTTTTGCCGGCGTAAGGAGGTTGGAACAGGCGTAGCTAGTTTTAAGTTGACGTTTTAAAGTGATCACAATAAATCATATTGAATAAATTTTTTTTTGAATTTTGAATTTGAATTTTTTAGCCGGGCGAGCATTAGAAAATGCTCTAACACGTAGTTATGGTTTCATTGCGTTGTTTTCGTTCACTAAAAACTTGAGCTGAGCTCATAGACTGATGACAATGTTGAAATGAGAGCACATAACATAACATCTCAAATTTTCATTACAATAATTTATTTAATCTAAGCCTTTTTCTAACAGACTCAGACAACCTACTGTATTTTTCAAACTGCGCAAAAAGCGCTAGAATTACGTCATCATTTGTCGCTATGTCAAGTGGCGCTGCAAGAACCAGCATTTCAAGCGCTTGAAGCGCTGGAATATCGTTCCCCTTTTTATGAGAGGTAAATTCTTGAGAGGTAATGTCTTCGCGGCGGTGGTAACTGGCAATTTGTTGAGAGAAATGGTTCGTTATACGGTTACGTATACCTATTCTGTTGTTTTTTTGTCTTGGACAAATGGGGCGAGTTTACCTTGAAGACAATCTATGGAGTAACTTGTAATAAATTTAATAAATTGTCTACAAGAAAACTTAAAGTCGAAAATGTTATTACAAGATTTGGTTGTTAGTTAAAAACAATTAAAGCCTTTTTTGTCATGCTTTAGATGATTTTTAAGCGATGACGACTCAGTGGTAGTGACATAGGCTTGCGATCCGTAGGTCGTGGGTTCGACTCCTACAATTAGCTTGAGCTGTCGTTAATTGAAGGAAAACAACGTGATGGAACCATAGCTTGGTGGTAGGTTATTTTCTAGTACTCGCCTAGCTACCAACCTCAAGTTAAGAATCTGTCGCCAAGTATCTAGCAGATTGTTCCAGCAGCCTCACTTGAGAGCCAGTTCCCAGTCCAGGTGTAGCGTGGCGCCATCTTCGACTGCATCGTCACTTAACATCAGGTGACTTGTAGTCAAACGCTACCTTATGAGGAAGTATGAGGAGTATTTTTGACTTGAAAAAGTAATTTAACTATATACTACGAATATACAAATAGACATACATAAGTACTAAAACGCTTACCGAGCCTTACAATCTAACATTTCAATTAAACATCCAATGGTCCGTAAAATAATTCCGAAGGGCCGGCGAATTGCTGTAAGCTAGTTACGCGCTCCCGGAAACGTTTAATGTAATTTATATAGGTAAATTAACCTATTTTAATTCGAGTAACGGGACCGTAAATAAAAGAAATGGCCTGTTTCGCAGATGATTTAACTGTTTATTGTGTTTGTTTTACGTGCTTCTTACAGTTTTTCAGCTTCCGTTTATATATATGAATTTATTATTTGATAATCTTTTAAAGTTATTTTTCAAATTATGGCGTTACAAGCTTAGTGTATTTGCCAGTGTCAAGTTTTGAATATATCATACTCAGAGAGTTATAATAATAATATCAAGTATTAATAATGATGATAATGATGAGATGATGGGGCCCAACAAAAAGCAGGCTCAAAGAAGATCCTCAAGAAGTCACTTTTTATAACTTTATTTCAATTTCCTACAATTGCACATTAACGGACACATAATGGTTAATAATGTACCAGTATAACTTCATTACCACTCGAAGAAACACAAGTTTTGAAAAGAAAAACGATATTTTTATGGAGACAGTTTCATTGCGACCAAAAAAGTCAAACGATTGTCTCTATAAGTGATGAGAAAGAACGACAAGTGATGTGGAGCAATGCAAAACAGCAGCTAACGATAGTATTATCATCTAATGCTGGCTTGCCAAGCTATCACTGTCAAGTTAAGAAACGGATACCAAGCATTGATAGACGATGTGTTTTGGCTTTGACAGAAGCCAGGACCTTGTTTAATAAATGTCACCTATGACAGCTGACAGGCGACAGTTGACAAGTTTCAATTCAATAAAAACTTCGCTTGACATAGTTTTTTTTTAAACGGTTCTGAGTTTTTCCTGTACAAACAAACTCTTACAAAATTTAATAATTTCGAAATGCGAATGCTATTGAAAGATCGAGTGAGTAACTTTGTAACTTCTTCACGCCGAAACCGCTCAACGGATTCGAGTGAAATTTGGCATAGAGATAGCTTATACTCCGAATTTATATACAAGCTACTTTTATCCCGAAAAAACTACGGAGCTTGTTTCATCATAAAGCGCATAAACTAACCTCGACTTCCACCCTTAGTTAAAACTTCAGGCTTCTAGTTCAGAACTGCATCAAGTACTATGCCCGTTAGTGTTACCAACTTTCTCAATATACACAAGTTAATCTGTTCCCCGAGTTCGCTCATCTGTCTTGTTTGTCTGCTTCTGTTCTGATCAACTGAAGGTAATGAATGTGTATCCTTGCTACTGAATTTGATGGGTATTAAATCTTATACGACACACCTCTTCCAGTTGGCACTGCGATCATCTTTATCAGCCTATTACGTTCCCACTGCTGGTACTCTGGCCTTCTCCCAGAGAGAGTATGGGCCTTAATCTGCCACGCGGACTCCGTGCGGGTTGGTAGATGTCGCATGCTCTTGAATGTTGTGGTTCTTGGACATGCCGGTGTCCTTGCGATATTTTTCTTCACCGTTTTGAGCGATGGTAAATTCGCACAGTCATAAGTGTGGGGCGGAGAGGATTCGAATTCGGTGTCGGCGGCTTGTTAAGAAGCGTTTGCATTATCGCTCTGCCACCATCGTTTTATTGGCACTGCACAATAGTGACATAGACTCGAAGATTCGATTTCTATAATAAGCTTGAGCTTACGGTGAAGATAACCATCGCGTTGAAACCATAGACATTTTCAAGTGTCCATCTGGCTAGTTTGATCTTTCGCCGAGCACCAACCTGTGTCTACCAGCAGCCTCACTTGAGAGCCAGTTTTCAATCCAAGCATAGCGTGGCTCAACCTTATCACATCACTAAACAACCCATCGTCATCTCATCGTCACTAAACAATCGGTGACTTGTGGTCAATCCTCAAGCTGTTCTGAGCAATGATTTCAGTTAAATTCAAAGTCATAAAGAGATTGATATATCTGATATTCCCAAAATAGATTTTACACATGATTAGCCCTCTGTTCACATTTTAGACCTCTTTTGCTTTGGACACTTTCGAGCGAAGAACCCGACGTCCATCCCTTTATACGTCAAAGGCAAAGTTAGATGTAGAATCAAATCGAAATCGAGCATTTAAATTACAAAGGCACCAGCTTTAAGCAGTTAGAGCATAAACGAGGCCAGTAGCCTTCTACCCTTTTCTTATTACGCTGAAACATTCCAAAAACGGGGCTCATCTCCGCCACTTGGCTGAAATTGCCAGGGGCTCATAATCACAATGAAAAACAAATTACGAAGATGTAATTAGTGTGTTGGGAGTGCCTTCTTGCAGTTCGTTGGATGATTTAATTGGATTCCCGAGGAGCACCCGTCGACACGGTCTAGACGGTAATCGCGCCTCGCCATTTGGTGGTGGTACAAAATGCAAGATGGTCCAGATATTTTTTCTTACGGTTTTGCAACTAAAATGTTTAATCTTCTTGGTATCCGCCCCGCGGCTTCACCCACTATTAGTTGTTTATCCTACTTATCCTACTAATATTATAAACGTGAAAGTTTGTGAGTATGGATGGATGGATGGATGTTTGTTACTCTTTCACGCAAAAACTACTGAACGGATCTGAATGGAATTTGGAATGGAGATAGCTTATACCTTGTATTGACACATAAGCTACTTGTTATTCCAGAAAAAGATTCCTGTGGAATAACGAAAAGACGCGGGTGAAACCACGGGACGCAGCTAGCTATTTCACACATTTTTTATTTATTTCGATAGGCCTATTTGAGAGTCAGTTCCCAATTCAGGTGCAGAGCGTGGCACCACCTTCGACCACATTGTGTCATCAAGTAACATGTATGGTCAAACGATACACCTGTTTATGTGGGAAAAAAGTAGCTGATAGGATCGTAATGTGATTTGGTAAAGAGATTGATAGTCTGGAGAAGGGCATAGATTACTTTTATTACGATTAACTGTAGTTCATGCGGGTGAAACTTTGGGGAACAGCTCGGTACGAATATACAATTATACACATTGTTATTTTTTGAAATTAGGCTGTTGGAACCATGGGTCAAACCTTGCAGATTAAAAAGCTTAAACCCCAAAAAAACATTTGTTCAGTTGGCCTCGACAAACAAAGAGTCAATTACTGTACATAAATTATAAGGATGACAGTCCGCCAACTGCTTTAATGTACATTTTCAGTGCATAACGACTGGCATGTTGTGAAATTTTCATAACGAATTAAAATTCCGTCGGCCATTCTGCATGCTTAACCCATTTTGGACCCAGCAAATGTAGTTAAAGTGTCACGAAATAATTTAATACGTTAACATTTTCACGACTGATCTTTAAACACAATTTTTTTAGATCTCACAGTGTAGCGTTTGACCACAAGTCATCATCGTCATCATCATCATCATCATCAGCCGGAAGTAGTTAACTGCTGAACATAGGGCTCCCTCTTTGAATGCCACTATGAACAACCACAAGTCACTTGATGTTAAAAGACGTAGTGCCCTTAGTGGTTTAATATACTAGTGGATTTTTGACACATTGTTTTGGCATATTTATCTACCTATATGTTTTGGGCTATGTATTTTTGGTCCAATTTTGGGTGGCATTATATTAAAAAGGCATATTACTTATTAGTCTAATAGTTTCTTCGGTATTAGCATGTAGCGTCATGCACCTGGATTAGCAACTGGCTCTTATGTTATGTGGTGCTCCCGGAAAACACCAAAAAGAGTTTGTGGTAGCAGAATCTTATCTTGAAAGCAGCTAAACAGGCGAGCACATGAAAATGCCCTACCACCAAGCTATGGTTTCATCGCAATGTTTTTCTTCAGCCTTCACCAAAAGCACAAGTCCGTTATAGTACTTGAACCCACAACCTACGAATCGCAAATCAAAGCCACTACCACTGAGCAACGATCCCATCAAAGTCTCGCCTAACAAGATGAAGAGATCCTACCCGAAAACTCAAATAAAATCCGTAACAACAGTTCTGTAGTCATAACAACTAATTAGTGTCCTTAATAACGGCTTTAATTATTTCAATGGCGCCACTTGATCCCTCCATCCAGTTTCAGGGGTCCCAAGATGCATTTTATGGAGTCTAATGGACTCCATTAGGCTTATGTATTACTTTAAATTTGAGGATTACGACTTTACGTGTGGGGTAATGAAGAAGTTTCGCCGTGAGGGTTTATCTTTTCTAATGGTCGTATTGTTTTGTAAGATAGTCTGCTATCTACAGCCTTACCCCGCAGGAGATAGAGGGGGTGCCTAGTGACGATCTTGGAGTAAGAATCACGTTAAATAAATTGCAAAAAAAATATTGAAGACAATGTTTTCAAAAATAATGTTCAAACACAAAATATTTCTCTGCAATTCTTTAAAGGTCATCCTATTTTTGTTAACATTTCTTCAGAAAAATAAAAATCATAACAAGAAACGGTAAAAAAGTAGGTTTTCAGTACAAAAAAATATGTGCCATAAAATATGCTTTAACGGTTTCTAAACAGTTCTAAGAAAACGTCTGGATATAAAAATCTTTGGGCTGGATCGCTAACCAATATACTCTTAGATTATTATATATTCTTAGGTTTTCTTTTTACTTTTTACGAAGTAACGTTTGATAACAAGTCACCTGATGTTAAGTGACGATGTGGTCGAAGGTGGCGTCACGCTATCCCGGACTGGGAACTGGCTCTCAAGTAAGCTGCCGGAACAACCCGATATGTGTTTGGTGACAGATTCTTAACTGGGGTAGTAGCTAGCCAGGCGAGTACTAGAAAATACCCTACCACCAAGCTACGGTTTCATCATTACGTTTTTCTTTCAGCGAAAGCTCAAACTCATTGCACATTACTACTAACTATCGAACGAAGTTAACCGATAGGAACTTCGTTCCATCCGGGTGTCCCTTGACACCTCTCAAGTTTTTCTTTTTTTTACGGGGAACAATACTATCCATAGTATCGATACTATTGATAATAAATACTTCGCGAGCAGCAATACTATCGATACTATCGATAGTATTGTATCGATACTATCGATAGTATTGTACTTATTCGAAAGTTTTACTATCAATAGTTCGGCAACACTAATTCAAACTGACCTGCGGACCGCAAGCCGATGACGTCACTGCTTCAAGATTTCTTATCAACAATCGCTTTCTACACAAATGTTCCAATAAGCCAGGAACAAAGCGTAACCGATATGTTATTGCATTGCTTACAGCCGAAACTAATGGCATTGTCCAGCCAAGCCGGATTAGTAATTCCAGAGGTCTACTCGAAGCAATTGCTTGTATTAATTAATTTCCAGTAAGACCATAATCGGTTTGTGGCTTGACTTGATCAAATTATGGCTTATTCAACATACCAACGCGAACGGTTTATATACGGATCTATTTTACCAATATTACGACAGCGAAGGCTTCTGTGAGTGTTTGTGTGTGTGTATGTGTCTGTCAGCTCTGTAACACAAATGAAAGTTAGTTCCTAGAACAAGCGTAGCGTGGCGCCACCTTCAACGACATCATCGCTTTACATCAGGTGACTTGGAGTCAAACGCTAACCTGTGAGATGAAAAAAAACGAATTTTCATTAAATTTTGATATTGCATACTTAATTTAATTCCTACCTATATTAATAAACATAAATTCAAAACCGATTTCATTATTTTACAAAGAAAACTGTGAAGACAATCTTACGAGGTTGTGACGTCACAGTTACGAGATTTTGATTCAAATGCAAATGAATTTACTATGGACGTTCATTATTTTGGTATAACTTTAAGTTTTTTAAATAAATTAAAGTAGACGGTATTTTTGATTTTACTATAGTTTAGATTTTAGCCTCTGCAGATTACGTGATATTAAATTACAATGTGGCTGAAGGTGGCGCCACACAACGCCTATAATGGGAACTGACTCTCAATTGAGGCTGTCAGAACACACCAATTGAGTGCTTTTTATCAGATTCATAAGTGGACGTCGGTCGCGGTGGCAAGCACTAGAAGATATCCTACCGGTAAGGTATAATATATCTTCTCTTTTGTATATAAAAATGAATTGCTGTTCGTTAGTCTCGCTAAAACTCGAGAATGGCTGGACCGATTTGGATAATTTTGATCTTGAAATATTTGTCGAACTTTAGGGAAGGTTTACAAGGTGACTTTTATTGGCGATACGAAGTTCGCCGGGTCAGCTAGTCATCACATTTTCCTTCACCAAAAATTCTGAATGATTACAAAATTCGAACCCACGATCATCAAGCCGCAAGCCAACAATACTGTCACTGAGCCAACACAGCTGTTTAACAATAACATACAGGTATCTCAATTCAAACAATCTATTCAAACAAGGAGTACCGATTCAACATGTCCCACCATTAGTATAGGTACGTTAATTGGGCTTCAGTTGAAACTTCATATTGTTTGTCAAGCAAATTAAGTGATAGAATTGATACGCGTCAGTGGTCTAAGGTAAATTGAAGTAGAGTTGGCCCAACTCGGAAAGACACGACACGAGTTAACTCGAGTTAAAACTCACGTAACTCGAACTGTATTGAGCTTTAGTTATTCGGACAAAGAAGTGAGTGCTTTTTGATAGGTTTGTTTTCTCAAACAAACAATTTCCTGTTAGATCCCAGCATTAATCGAGATACTTGACTTGACTTCTTGATTTATGACCTCTGTGACTTATTGTCACAATCGGGATACATAAACTACCTAAAAACAGCCAAATCTAACATCTCAAATATGCAACATTGTGACATTCGATACCAGTAAATATGATCGGCAAATTTCGTATAATCGTCGGTGTCATTCCTCTGATGTGCTATGGCGGGAACACAAAGCACGCACGAATGAAACTAATCGCGATCTCACTCTTTCACTTGCTTGCTTGAGTCATTCATGTACGGCCAGCACGAGTTAGGCTAACTCAGGTCAATTCGAGCTAAGGCATCTCGAGTTAGTAATTGGAGTTGATACATCACTAAATTGAGGGTAAGCATGCAAGTGTGTCTAAGTATTTGTTCCGTATGTGGATCGAGATCCAAGTAATTCGCGATTCCTAGGTTACAGTAAATCCAAGTTAAGTGTACATATAACTGTTTCTTACTACATCACACTGAAATTTATATGGATTTGAATGAATAATGAAATCCAGGGCATTTTTATTCTTATTACATCACACTGAAATGAGTATGGATTTGAATGAATCAAGAATGAAATCCAAAGCATTCTTATTACATCACATTAAAAGGGTATAAATTTGAATGAATCAAGAATGAAATCCAGGGCATTCTTATTCTTATTCGTTATCCTTAACTCTATATAGTATTATGCTATTTTGTAACGCTGTTGAATTGCTGGATGAGTAAATACCAAACCGGTGACAAAATAGTAAGAAACCCTTTTCTATTGAGACTCTTCCCCACTTTCCCTCATTTTATTGCATGCCTAGCAGAAAAAAAATCACGAGAACATCTCTAGAACGATGAATTATTCAACGGCATCGTGTTTGGACACTTTTCAATAACCGTGTCGTCGCTATGAATTCCTTCTATTTACTTTTTAAGAATGGAACTCTAATCTTCTGGGATTAAAATATTGAATCCAAGCTCGGAGGGATCACTTTTGAATACGCTGTCATTTTAGAAATATTGCGAACTAGCTGCTTCCCCTATACCTGTGTGGATTTCTGGGATAATATTGGACTCGTCCAAACGAATCATATGAGTCGAAACTACTAGTAGCCACTGACAGTTTTACTATCCACCTCCTGGCTCAATCATTAGACCAGGTCGATAATACCAAATTGTTGTATTACATTTCGCTCCGACAATTATATGTAGAAATAGGTTAAAATTGACTTCTAAGATTTTATTACATTGTTAAAATTCAAATTCAAAATTCAAAATTATATATATTCAATAGGATACATTGTGATCACTTTAAAACGTCAACTTAAAACTAGCTACGCCTGTAGCTAGTCCTTACGCCCTCCTTACGCTGCCATAAGAACAGGCAAGAAACGCCCGGCAGGTAATTTATTTGGCGCGATCACATTGACAATTTTATTCTTATTACTAATTGATTGAATTGGAGCAAGTTCACTAAAATCCCAAGCTTTTTTTGACATGTAATAGTCCGATATTTTTTAATTAGCTAAGTTAGTTAAGTGAAGCTAATAAAAGCATTTTTAAAATATTAAGAACTAGTTGCGCCCCCCGGATTCTCCCGCGTCTTCCCGTTATCCCGCAAGAACCTTTTTCTAGAATAAAAAGTAGCGTATGTGTTAATCCAGGGTATAAGCTATCTCCATTCCAAATTTCATTCAGATCCGTTCAGTAGTTTATGCGTGAAAGAGTAACAAAATTTCACGTTTAAAATATTAGTAGGATTTATACACCAAGAAACAATATCGAAGCGAATTTTGAAAAGGATAGTGTCAGTTTTAAATTTCTGATCATCACATGGTATGTTTATAAAAAATTTAAACTTCCAAGATGGCAGCTAGACGAGAATTTTACGTTAGGGGATTTGAGTCTGGAAGTCAATCCGAAACGAATACTTATAATATTTTAGCAAATTATTTTCTAAGATGCTACTCAGTGTCAATGAAATAACGGCCCTTTGACATTGACTGAAATTTCTTAAGAGATTGGATCAGATTACTGAAAAACTTTCTAGAGTTGGCAAAATAGAAATGAGACAGTAATGTTATCTCTAATATTTAAAAAGCTTCCATTCCCTCCTAACAATATAAATATCAATCAATCTTGCCATCGTCTTTGTACGATTTTTATTTCATCAGATCACAGAGTAACTTTTGTTTTATAAACTTGTAAAGGTCATAAAGTTGAGAAAAATGAAAAAGACATCATTTCTATCATTGTATTTTCAGATGTTTCAATTCAATTTTGTACACTTGCTCCTATATCTATAATATAAAAATGAATCGCAAAATATGTTGGTAAGCGCATAACTCAACAACGCCTGGACCAATTTTACTAATTCTTTTTTTTAAATGTTCGTTGAAGT
Organism: Opisthograptis luteolata; assembly: GCA_931315375.2. Lineage (NCBI taxonomy): Eukaryota > Metazoa > Arthropoda > Insecta > Lepidoptera > Geometridae > Opisthograptis > Opisthograptis luteolata. The sequence continues at coordinate 13,318,840 of OV928036.1, read as the reverse complement.
CCAATAATGGTTTTTACGGCGAGAAAAATCGAATAATTGCCGGGAAAACACTAAAATTAGCCCTTTTCTTTTCCCCATACAAACGATTCGTAATAATACTTAAGTCAATTTGAACTTGAATACCATACCATAAAGTTCAAGTGTTAGTGGAGAGGTTCCGGGAAGGCAAAACAATTGAGTGACGTTAGTATTGTATAAATATTGATGTCTGTTTTCAATAAAATTAGGGATCCTTACTAAAACTCCAATAATGTGTGTATTATAATTTTTGCGTTTTTGCAAATACCCGTGCGAAGCAGGGGCGGGCCGCTAGTTTATAATAAAAAAAAAACTTATAAATAAGTTCGGATGCAGGAGATAATTTCGGAACCGCTGAACCGATTAAAAAAATTATTTCACTGTACTAACGGAACTGTACCTACTCTGAAATAGTTTTTACTGTGTGTTTTTTTTTTAATTTTGTATGTTAGTGCGAAGTATGTAAAATTATACACTTATTTTTGAGTTTAAGGTAAGTTTTACTACGCCACTGCGCCATCATTGCTTACCATAAGGCGTTCACTTGCGTCGCATCACTCAGTTGCGTAAAACAAAATGCTATACTTAGTACATTTTTTTCTGATGCCATCGAAAATGTTATTGAGAAAAGCTTTTTGCATCATCACGTTACGTGATGTGGCGTTCTTACATACAATTTATTCCGCCAAAAGTAAAAGTCACGCTTAAATGGAATTAAGAAATAGGCATTTGAAGCACTCACTAGGATTACCTTTCGCTCGAAAATTTCCGAACATTGTGCCAAGAAAATACATCGTGATTTGTTACGTTTTTTGTACTAGACTCTCCTAGAAGGATTGTTATGTTTAACTTGTATTTTTAGATGAATTTGAAAATTATGTGACGTAGCCTTGAAGTGGTGTTTGATTGACTTTAATTGTGAGACATATCACGAAGACGACGCGGTGGCCGAGTTGGTAGTGACCCTGCCTTCGAAGCTAGCGGTCCCGGGTTCGAATCCCGGTAAGGGCAAATATATGTGTGATAAGCACGAATATTTGTTCCTGAGTCTTGAATATTTCTATCTATATAAGTATTTATTTCTATTTGAAAGTATGTTTATCGTTGTCTAGTACCCATAACACAAATTTCGGGCATAATTTGGGGCTAGGTAATTTTTTTTATTTATTTATATGTAGTAAAACATAAACGTACATTTACTGTTAAAGAAAAAATGGACATCATTTCGATATAGTGACTTTCGGATATAGCGACGATATTAAAGTGGTCCTTCATCGTCGTTATAACCAAAATCCACTGTGTTTAAATTTTAAAAAGTAAGTAAAGATAACTAGTTAATTATTAATTTTGTATAAATTTTATTAAGTTGGTACCTGATAAAAAAGGCACTGGAACAAACAAACTTTATTTTTTATGTTATAGAGTGGAAAACAAGCAGACGGGCCCGCCTTATGGTAAGTGGTCTGTGTCGCCTTAGAATGTTTGTAGCACCAGGATCCATGGCGACTCTTAGTCACTCCTTTCACACCCATCTTGAATTTCTGCATTTTTTTCATAAACCTACTTTGGGTAAGCAGGGTAAAAAGGTTTCTTCTTCAGTATCACAATAAGTACCTATATACAAGTATTTTAAGTATCTAGTATATTATAGAGGCAAAACAGAAAGGGTGGTGGAATTGTTTTTGATTTTGAATGTGGTAACGGGCACCGTTGGCCAGCCACAGTGTCAGAGAGGAAGAAGAGTAAGTCGTTTTTCTGAGACAAAAGTTTTACTCCGACTTTTTGTGATTATTAGACTGTAGTAAGTTCAGTTGCCAGATTAAATCGTAAAGCAATGAATGAAATAAACTACCATCCTACTAATATTATAAATGCGAAAGTTTGTGTGTATGTTTGTTACCACGTACCACCGTAACTACAAAACCGATTTTGATGCAATTTGGAATGGGGTGTAAACCCTGGTTTAACACATAGGCTACTTTTTGTTCCGGAAAAAGGTTCCTGCGGAGTAACGGGAAGATGCGGGTGACACCGCGGAGCATAACTTGTAATTTTATAATTTGGAATGTTTTTATAATATAATAAAATTCTTTTATTTTAACAAATCATACTGATATGCTACGCTTCATTCCAGCCATCGTCGTACTAAAATGTGGGCGTTTATAATCAAGATTACCTACCGTTAGTTGTGGACTCTGTGTAACTTGGTAACTTTCCACACATTCATCTTGTTTAAATGTAAATACCGCATCTGCGCCCGTTCAAGCGCTTTACCTAATTTATTACATGGCGAAGAAAGAATTCGATTAAGGTACCTACAGAAATCTCGTTCCTAAAAAAATAATCTTTGGAATACTAGATATTGTTTTTTAACCACCTCTCTCAAGTTGAGAGTCTGACGCCAAGCTCATATCAGTGTGTTTCAGCAGCTTCATTTGAGACACCAAACTAGATGACGCAATCCAAGTGTAGCGTGACGTCATACCTTCGATGATATCGTCACCTAACAACAGGTGAATTGTGATCAAACGCTACCAGTAAGAAGTAAAAAAAACTACAATATATAACAGTGCAGCAAACAAAATGAAGGCCTGCCTGCACGTATGGGTATTTCAAACTCTAGGACCATTTGCCAATGCAAATTGCCGACCCGAATTCTTTTCACACCCACCTTTTATTCAAGGGATTGTAACGCTATACGCTCCATTGTAAAAAGTTTAGACCCCTTCCTATCACAGAAACTAGGTAGTTATTAACATTTCCTAAAGTTACAAGTCAACGCAGATATGCTATTCTCAAAGTTTAAGACTAAAGTTGGATATGACATATATTGCGCCGGCGAGACATATAAACTCCATTCACGTGTGTCACGTCCTTAGTGCAATTTCCAGTCGCGAACACGTCGCTAGTGCGAACTCTGCTTTATGCTCAATCTCATTGTCAAATGCTAGTATTTGTTACAGTTAGTGTAAACTTGTTAAGGATAGTTTTGTATCTCTTGAACTCCAGACTCTGAACTGGGCTGAAATCGCTCAAGATAGAGAGAAGAGTGGCGCTCTCTCGTTTCGGAGGCCAAGAAACTTTTTGGGTCGCTGAACCATTGGAGTTAATCAGTTGTATCTATTGGATGCCAGTAAATGTATACGAGTATGTGTGGCTGGCAGTAGTTGGATGAGAAGAGCCGAATACCAGGCTCAGCGGCTTACCTTGCCCAGCAGTGATATTTTCAACAGAACGTCACCATTACAGAAGATGGTGGCTAGCTAGACGAGCACTCAAAACTTCCCTACATCAAAGCTTTGGTTTCATAACGATGTTTTTCCTTCATCGAAAGTTCAAGTTTATTGCAGGATTGGAACCTAGGATCTACCGCTGAGCCATACCTAATCGCTTCCAGTAGTAACAACCATAGCTTGGTGGTAGGGTATTTTCTAGTACTCGCCTGGCTAGCTACCACCCTCTTGTTAAGAATCTGTCGCCAAGCATCTATCGGTGTGTTCCGGCAGCCTCACTTGAGAGCCAGTTCCCAGTCCAGGTGTAGCGTGGCGCCATCTTCGACCACATCGTCACTTCACATCAGGTGACTTGTGGTCAAACGCTACCCTGTAAAGAGTAAAAAAAAAAAAAAAAAAAAACCCGTTTGTTACTACTGGAACTTTTAACTCCACAGAACTCTCCAAAAAGTGTTTAAAACTGCTCTCTAACCATTTCAAGTGGAATAATTTTAAAAAGATTTACTGTAAATCGGTTCGCGGGACCTACGTAACCGCATACCAATTTGATAATCCGACTTTCAAATGTTCTCCGTGATCGTAAAGGGAAATTTATATTCTTACTTAGGGCTCTCTAAATCTGTCCGAAAAGGAAATGTAATGAGACAATAATATACTAGTGAGAGAACTTTTGCGTTGAATCACCATAATAGCCTCTTTCTTATCCCCACACTTTATATAAAGGCAAAAGTGTGTTTTTTTTTTTTTTTTTTTTTATAAGAGATAGGCAAGCATTTGACCCCAGTCTCACCTGATGGTGAGTGATGACGAGGCCGAAGATGGAGCATGCTTGCCTAGAAGATACTTATTCACTCTTGACTTGAAGGCTCCCAAGTTATACTTATCGGGAAACAAAGACGCTGGCAAGGTGTTCCACTCCTTCGCCGTTCGCATTATAAATGTGGAAGCGAAACGTTTTGTACGGATTGGGGGAATTTCAACCATGTAAGGATGTCGTGTTTGTTAGTTTTCTATCTTTCACGAAGCCACGACGCAACGGCTTGACGTCATTTTTACATGATAGATAGATACAGTCATTAACTCTTTATTGGCACACCACAATACAGGGAAAATTAAAGCTAGAACAACAATAAAACTTAATGGTAAGTGGCACAACGGGCGGTCTTATCGCTCAAAGCGATCTCTTCCAAACAACCCAAAAGCAGAGGAGTAGTGCGAAACTGTATGGACGGTGGTATACAAAAAAAAAATTAGAAAAAATAAATAAATAAAATATACATACTAAATATACCTACTTAAATAATCATTTACATATAATAAACAAAATAACAATAAATCCGTAATACATATCGAATAATAAATATACATACAGACATACATAAAATACCTATATAACTAAACCATATACATAAAAAGTTGAGAAAACTGTTGATGTGTAAAAAATTAGAGAAGTTGTTGCGACAGGTAAAATGCTTCGACTCGATACATGCAATATTAGATTTTAAAAAAACACCGATATATTTGTCAAAATTTGTAAGTTGGAGTGGCAATGGGCATTGGGCAGGTCACTTCGCTCGATGAACCGATAACTAATGGAGAAAAAAGGTTGTCGAGTGGCGACCACAAACTGAAAAACAGTCGCAGGGAGCCGATGGATGCAAATGGATAATAGCTCATGGTGGCATTCAAGGGGGGCCTATGTTCAGCAGTGGACTTCTTCCGGCTGTTAATGATGATGACGATGAATAGGTCACAAGCCAATATCCCCAACCACTACACATAAGTAGTCAAACTTCACAGGAAAGGCAATCAAAAACATCCAACTTTCCGGGACCGTAGAGTGACGTCATACTGTAAAATTTTAAACACCGCGGTCATACAACCTTTGATAAAACTACGACTGAACTCGCATATACAAAGCTAATCATGCACAAACCTCCATTTCAAATGAGGCGGAGCGGCTTACCCCGTATTTAAGGTGGAGTTTCGAAGGTGGCGTCAGTTGCGTTGCGACCTACACGTGACGCACAGACGCGATTTGTATCGTGACCTGATTTCAACTGCTCACTCGGAAGTAGTAACATCTTTCGCTGCCGTAAGGAGGTTGGAACAGGCGTAGCTTGTTTTAAATTTGATGTTTTAAAGTGATCACATGTTGTAATCGACTTAACATTATAGTTTGACTTGACTTTGACATACGTAAGAGGCGTCAGTGAGACGCATTGACGCGATGTTTGGTAAGTATGGACGTAAGCTGTATACTTGGATGCGGTGCTATACTTTTTCAAGTCTACTTCCGTGATAACGTCAGTTGCGACTAACGCGTGACGCGTAAAATAGCTTATGATATTGTACCTAGTGCGACTGTTGAGTCAGCCGCGGCGCGTCGACAGCACGCGTCAAACGCTTCTGACGCATCCGATGAAAATCCATCTTAAGGTACCCCACCCCAACTTACATGTTTAAAACTAATTAAAAAGTTTAAACCCGTCGTTTTGTGCTGGTGCTTTATCATAGCAGATGTTGGATTAGTGCAACAATGTAGCTAGGGGATAAGCAACAGTGTAGTCCAGCGAGAAGACTCATTAATGGAGTACGTAGGTAACTAATTAGGTTTCACACGATTTGCGCCTTCATGCAGTACGTAGACATTTATATTCTAAGCATTTTACTTTATGTTGACAAGTTGTAAAACGGGCAGGCCGTGCTTGCAATGATTGAAGCCTAATTTCCTTTAAATTTAAATTGGTGATCCGTTTTAACTTCTTGTCTTTTAAACCTTTTCAGTGAAATCAGTGTGTGTGCGTGGGTGTGTATTAGTGAGTGTGTGTGTGTATGAGTGAGTGTGTCTGTGTAAGTGTGAGAAAGTGGGTATGTGAGCGAGTGTGTCTATGTAAGTGCGGGAAAATGTGTGTGTGAGTGAGTGTGTATGTGTGTGTGTGTGTTAGTGAGTGTGTATGTGTGTGTGTGTGTGTTTGTGTGTGTGTGTGTGTGTGTGTGTGTGTGTGTGTGTGTGTGTGTGTTTGTGAGAGAAGATTGTGTGAGTGTGTGTCAGCATGTATGTAGCAGTGTAGTAGTAGTGTACTAAGTGCAAGTCTTCCTTCTGTGTTTGCATTTTGTTGATCTCCGATCCGCGTAAGATGCAGCAGGAAATACTAGGTTAGAGCTATGTACGAGTAGGTATATAATTGTTAGTGCATTAAGAAACATTTTCTATTTATATTTGGTCCCTAAAATAAAATAATTTAAAAGCACATTACGGAACACTCTTTCATGCGCTTCGCATTTATGTAACAAGACGTACCGATAAAGCACGCTTACCAACAAACTGTGAGCCTTCCATAACGTGACATAGTTACAATGTTCTCATCCATCTACGTCCCTAGTCACGCCAGTCAGCGACATAATATTTTACGGAGTTTGAGCACAGTACGTGACAATGCGAGCGAGACGCCTTAACGTCTATGTATTCTGAGTTGGAATAGAAAACCGCTCCGCTACTATTACAAATGCGAGACTAAGAGGGTTAATTCTCTAAGATGCGAAACTAAGAGAAATTTGAAGGGATAATGGCTCAGTAGTAGTGACAAAGGCTTGCATGAAACTATAGCTTGGTGGTAGGCATTTTCTAGTGCTGGCTTGGCTAGCTTAACATATTGAAGTTCAGAATCTGTCGCCTAGCACCTTTTGATATATTCTGGTAGTAGCCTCACTTGAGAGTCAGTTCCCGATTCAAACGTTGCGACGCGCTCCTTTCGACTTTTTTTTTGGAACGAAGTTCCTTATCGCACGTTACGAAAGGGGGCTAGACGGAAAAAATTAAGACGGCACGTGTTTCTCTGTCTGTCTCTCTCTCTCTCTCTCTCTCTCTCTCTCTAAAAAAAATATTTCAAAATAAGAAAAAGAAAATTAATTTCATTTCATTTAATTTTTTTTGTTTCGTTTTTCTCTCTCGTTTAATCGAAAGGAACTTCGTTCCATCCGGGTGTCCCTTGGCACCTCTCAAGTTTTTTTCCTTTCGCTGTAGTCAATCTCAATCCAGTAAGATGAAAAAAAAAACACCTTTTGGTGTATTCCGGCTGTCTCATTTGAGAGGCAGTTTCCAATCCAGGTTGTAGCATCTTCAACTAAATGATCGTTTATCATCAGATGACTTATAGTCAATCGCTATGCAGGGAATTGAATTAAAGCACCTTGTGGTATACTTCGGCAGTCATAATTTGAGAGCCAGTTCCTAATCCAAGCGGAGAAAGGTGGCACTTTTGACTACGTCATTGATTAACATCAAGTAAGTTGAAGTCAATCGCTATGCAGTAAATTGAATTAAAAAGCACCTTTTGGTATATTTCGGTTTGAGAGCCAGTTCCCAATCCAGGCGTAGAGTGATGGCACCACGACATCGCTTATCATCAGGTGAATTGAGGTCAAAAGCGGCCCTGCGAAATGAAAACAAAAAATATCATGTTAGGCGCAGATTAATTACATTATAGTACAATATATATTTCCCATTACCGAATATCAGAAGTGGGATCAAAGAGCCTTTGTACGATCTACTTACTGATAGCGAAGTAAAAGCTTCGTTAGGGATGTGGTTTATTTTACTCTTATTTTAAACTAAAAGCATCCAGTGGTTATTTATCTAGTTTTCTTCCCTACCCGATAAACGCATCTAAAATCATCATCATCATAATCATGAATCTAAAAGAGCATATTTTTTTATATCATTAATTATTTTATTTATTTTTTTAATTTCTATTATTTAATTAGACTTCTAACATTTGAAAATTTTTTAGATTACATAGTATGTAATGAGAAAAAAAGAAAATGAAGAGAAAAAGCTTGGGATTGATATGAACTTGCTCTATTTCAATTTGTAAAAGGAAAAAAAACTGAATGTTGTGTGACTGTATTGGGCCCAAAAAAATATCGACCTGGCATTTTTGCCGGTGAGGGGGTTGGAGCTGAGTTTATCATCATCATCAGTCTCTATAGCCCACTGCTGGACATAGGCATCTCCTAAGATACACCACTGAGTCCAGTGTTAGGCTCTTTTTATCCAATTACTTCCAGCCACTTGGCGCAAGTCGTCGCTCCACCTAGTCGCAGGGCATCCACGCTACAGTTTTAACAAGTGTAGCTAGTATTAAGTTTTACGTTTTAAAATAAACTAAATTTTAAATTGAATTACCATAGAACTGATATTAATAAGTCCGCCCATTGAAACACTAGCTCTCACATCTTTCCTGTTATGTTGTTTTATTTTTCTGTTGTTATAAACGTGACAGTTTGTGAGTATGGATAGACGGATGGATGTTTGTTACTCTTTCAAGCAAAAACTTCTTAACGGATCTGAATGAAATTTGGAATGAAGATAGCTTATACCCTTAATTAACACATAGTCTACTCTTTATTCCAGAAAATGTTCCTGTGGGATAACGGGAAGACGCGGGAGAAATCGCGGGGCGCAACTAGTACGAGTATAAGTGACAATTCAAAGACACATCTACACAAACTCCTAACTTATGAGTTATGACTATAAAGACATATACGTTAAAACTTAAACCCACAAACAACCCCACAAACTGTAAGATAGCCAGTGAAACCATTATTAGCTGCAATCAACCCTCCACATTCACAGCTTCTCACAACAAATAAGCGATTTATTGCGGCATAGGCCCACAATAGCCCAAGGAGCCGACGCGAGGATAGTTTATGAAAAGACGCCCTTATTGAACGCCTTTGTCAAAAGCACTCTTATTGAATTTAATTTTCTTCCGCTGGAGGGATATTGGAGAAAAATATTATAAAAACGTGATATTGAATATAAGGTAGAGGCATCTTTTGTTTGCTGCTGTTTTTGTTTACAGCTGAGCATTTTGCTGCTTCCATTGAATTTTTATGGCCGCTCGTTTTGTTGTTTTATAAAAATGCGAAGCTTACGTGAATGATATTATAATAAAGAATTACGCTATCATTTTCTTAAGACAACATTGTCTCTGCTCTTGTTTTTTTGGAATGAAAAGGTACAGAGGCACACGCTTGTGTAAGCACATAAATTGACCTAGCCCCAAATTAAGCTCGAAACTTGTGTTATGGGTAGGTACTAGACAACGATATACATACTTATATAGAGAAATAAATACTTATATAGATAGAAATATCCAAGACTCAAGTACAAATATTCGTGCTCATCACACGTATATTTGCCTTTACCGGGATTCGAACCCGGGACCGCTAGCTTTGCAGGCAGGGACACTACCAACTCGGCTACCGCGTCGTCAATGAATGATAAAGGCTATTCAGTATTAAGTAGTGTTTTACCAAAATACTACGTAATTAAAAGTCTTTCCGTAGGGCTACAAATTACAGTATTTCAAGGTGGGTTTGAAAAGTTTTTTAAGGGTTGGCAACTCCCCTGGTGTTGAAAATGTTCATCGCTCAAAACGGTGAAGGAAAACATCGTGAAGAAACCGGCATGCCCAAGAACTGCAACATTCAAGGGCATGCGATATCTACCAACCCGCACTGGGCCAGCGTGATAGATTACAGCCTATACTCTCTCTCTGAGAGAAGGCCAAAGTCCCAGCAGTGGGAACGTGAAAGGTGATAATGATGGTGCGATCACCATCAGGCGGGTTCGTTTGCCACACTATTACGTTAAAAAAAAGGAAATAACTTGAATCCCGCACTAACACATAGGTTACTTTTTGTCTCGAAAAAAGGTCCCAGCGCGATAACGCCAAAACCGCGAATGTAACCGCGGGGCGCAGTTGTCAATGAAATAAATAACAATTTTGTTTATTCTACCCCATTCTACCACTCTATCACTCGCAAACATCACGACTCGACAAAAGCCACAAACGTCAACGCAAAGAACAAACTTCATTGCATTTAACGTAATTGCATCAGTAAAAAGACTAGAATAAAACACACAAAAGCTGCTTGCAAACCGAGCGAAAACATTCGCTCGATTCGCTCATTCGTGTATTCAATACGAAAGAGCTCATATATTGGTAAAATGTTGGAAGAAAGGGACTTGTGTTTTCTATAGCTTAGCTGTGACGTCATCAAAAACGGCTTCAATGGAAGACCAGCGCTGATCAAACGACCAGCACAACGCTGAGTTGAGGCCGGTTGGGTACATCTTTTATAGTTACCTACTACATAATGTATTTGTTTTAAGTATTTTTGTATAATTTGTTAAATGCCATTGGTCATAGATTCAAATCTTAAAACGAGCTTGAGCTTTCAGTAAAGGAAAAGATAGTGATGAAATCACATATCTATACTAATATTATAAAGCTGCAGAGTTTGTTTGTTTGTTTGTTTGTTTGTTTGTTTGTTTGTTTGTTTGAACGCGCTAATCTCAGGAACTACTGGTCCGATTTGAAAAATTATTTCAGTGTTGGATAGTCCATTTATCGAGGAAGGCTATAGGCTATATTTTATTTCCAAAAAAATTAGGGATCCGTAACAAAATTGCTATTTTGCAACCCAAGGTGTGAAATCGAAAACCTATTTTTGCGTGCGCTGCAAAAACTATTGACACTAGAACAAAATAATGTGTTATGGGTTTGTAGGTCTCATTTAGATCTACAAAAAAGTCCGCGAAAGCATATGTCTAACTATTATAGTTATGCCACAGTAAGAGATCTTTTATTTAAAACAAATATTTTTTAATGCCGCTGCTAGAAAAGGCTCTTTATTTGTATCTTGGTATTAATCCTTATCAAAATAAATTAGTTCTTATCCAAAACTGCTTCAATGCCTTCATATAACTTTTTGAATCATTCAATTCGGACATTCCATTCGAAAGATATCACGAGTTTAAAAATGTAAGTAGTAGTAGAAAAATAAAACCGCCGCACCGCAGCGCAGCGGGAAACGCGGTGAGGTAAGGGGGGCACCGGGAGAATCTATGAAATAGGTAAACTGCGGTTGCGGACCAGATAGACCTTTAACTGCGCGGTTCAAACGTGCGGTCCAAGAAAAATTAACTTAGAATTAAAATAGGATAATGGGTACCTACAGCAGGTAACGCGTTGAGGGGGCACCGAAGTGCGGGAATATTTTGGAGTATACGGAATATCTACGCTATCGCGCCTAAACTACTGAACCGATTTAAATGAAATTTGGTATAGAGATAATTTGAGCCCCGGGGAAGGGACATAGGATACTTTTTATCGCGATAAACTGTAGCCCACGCGGGTGAAACCGCGAGGAACAGCTAGTAGATAAATAAAAATATCGGAGACAATTGCACACAAATTGACCTAGCCCCAAATTAATATGGGTACTAGATAACGATATACGTTCTTATATAGAGAAATCAATACATATAAAGATAGAAATATCCAAGACTCAGGTACAAATATTCGTACTCATCACACATATATTTGCCCTTACCGTGATTCGAACCCGGGACCGCTAGCTTCGCAGGCAGGGATACTAGATAGTTAGATAACGCAGCAAACAGAAAAATAGAACAACATAAAGGGAAAGATCTTAGGCGCGTATTCTAGATCTAGAACGATGATCAAGTGTTGATCTACGCTTGAGTACCGATTAAGTGACATAACTGTATGAACTGACAGCGTCACATCTGTGCTCAAGTACTGATTATCGCTTGAGCGTTACCAGCCTTCGAGCTAGTGCTACAAAGCTTGATGGGAGAGCAATTTCTAGTGCTTGTTTGGCTAGCTACAACTTATCCGTCGCCACGTACCTATCGGTGTGTTCCGGCAGCCTCACTTGAGAGCCACTTTCCAATCCAGGTATAGCGACCACCTTCAACCACATCGTCACTAAACATCAGGTGACATGTGGTCAAACGCTACCCTTTAAAAAAATTAATAATAAAAAAGAAAGAAGGAGCACTGAAGTTAAACATTATGTTTTAACCCAAAAACATAGACTTCTCGTCTCTTCTCGAAATTTCCACTCTGGTCATGCCATGAGGCAGAGAAAGTATGAAACAAAATTCAATAACATCAAACCTTGATACCTTCCTCAGATCAAAACAACACGGATCAAAGTGACTGTTATTGAAAATAAATACAATTAGAGAAACGAGTTCGATGAACCAAACAAATTTCGATCAAACGTGTTGCGGGCAAGCGTATCTAATGCCGTACAACCCAATATAAGGTTGATAGCTTTTTGCCAACGACCCAGGTCGAACTGCGATTAGCATTTGGCTTTATAGTGAATGTGGAATCCGTGATTAAGCTGATATAATTGGGGCTATATACATCTATTTTTTTATTGTTATTAGTATTGCTATACTACAAAAAATCCTTAAAAGAAATAATACTAGAAATGCGTTTGTAGAACTAATACACCTTTTCTTCAGATTTACAAATAACTATGTCCAAATTACAAGTAAGTACTACCATATAATACCATTTATGTAAAAAATATAATACAGAGGGCATCTAGTTTCTGAGTGAGTGTGTGGTGCATCGGATTTGAGCAGAGTTTGGAATTTTATTTTTTTTTTACTATTTACAGGGTAGCGTTTTGACCACAAGTCACCTGATGTTAAGTGACGATGTGGTCGAAGATGGCGCCACGCTACACCTGGACTGGGAACTGGCTCTCAAGTGAGGCTGCCGGAACACACCGATAGGTGCTTGGCGACAGATTCAAAAATGGATGGAATGGAGATAGCTTGTGCTCAAAAAATATTTAAGATACCCATTTAGGATATTTTTTGAAAATACTGACTTTATTTTTTAAAACGATGTATTTAAATGTGGTCTTCATTCCATGTTTGGTATGAAGAGTTCATTTTCATTTTGCTTCTAACAGTAAAATGGCATCATCATCATCATCATCATCATCATCAGCCGGAAGAAGTACACTGCTGAACATAGGCCTCCCCCCTTGAACGCCACCATAAACGGGTATTAGCCATTTGCATCCATCGGCTCCCTGCGACTCTTACAATGTCGTCGGTCCACCTAGTGGGGGGCCTACCTACAGAACGTCTTCCGGTTCGTGGTCGCCACTCGAGAACCTTTCTTCCCCATCGGTTATCGGTTCGTCGAGCGATGTGGCATAAAATATCCAAATTTATATTATGAGAAACGATAAGAGTATTTAGGACAAGTACAAGTATTTTAACATCAATAATCAACTACTTTCCCTTAAAAAGGCTAATTACGCAAAAAAAATGACAAGCATCGCAATAGAGTTTCTACCTTAACTGCGAACAATTGCTTGAAAGCAATATAAATTAATTAAGTAAAATATAAATGAATTAATTAATTCAACCTGCAAGCAGGCGAGATGTTTGTATAGAAATACTTTGGCGTCAAGAAGCTTTCATTATCGCCGAGGCACGTAATTCTAATAAATTAACGAACAAGTATACGTAAATAATGAGTATCTTGGGACGCGCGGGGTGTTTGAACCGTATTTATTTCGTTGGTTCCGACTTGGGGACCTTGGAGCCGCCAATAAACAAAAAAAGTGGAAACGGTTTGGTTTTTAGACTCGTTTCTCGGGACATGTACAATTTGGAAAAACAAGGTTGCTACAGTGGATTTAAACGTAAACGAGCTATATGAGCTTTTAGTAAAACAAAATATCGAAAAAAATAACCTAAATATTAGATATTTGTGCAAGTTAAATATTAGTATGGTTTTATTCGTAGCATAGAAAATACTACGAATAAAACCATACTAATTTTAGACGGCATAATCCTCTTCGAAATATAAGCTCATAGCACTAAACACAGCCGTTAATATACCTCGTAGCCCAAGACACAGCGTTCAATATACAACGTAGGACTAGTCATGGCCGTCAATATATAATACGTCGTAGGACTAGTCATAGACCCCAATATACATCGTAGCCTAGTCATGGCCGTCAATATACGTCGTAGCACTAGTCATAGCCGCCAATATACAACGTAGCACTAGTCGAAGCCGTATACTACGTAGCTAAATACTAATATCTTGTAAAGAATGTTCTCACATCCGCTTCTGAGATCACCGTAGACATCTACGAGCACGGAACACGTAATTGTCTGCTTATAGGCATGCCAGCATGCACGGCGCAGTGATTTCCATTATGCATCGCTGGAATTCGTGCTTAGATCCGTGTAATTGGATTAGTGACGGATCAAGATTGTCTGTAGCTTCTAATAAATACTAGACTTTGCAATACCTCGCAATTCTCACATTACAAAATAGACTAAAAATTCATGAATTGATTTTTTTATACACATTTTTTATTTACATAATGTACGAAGGTAAGAAAAATTTGACAATTAGTATAGAACAGTACAAAAATAGTATAAAAAAATAAAATTAACAATTTACATTATTTTTAATTGTTGGGCTCTTCTACCTTAGGGTTTCATAGTTTGTTTTTTTTTCTAAACCTCCTCGATAATAAGATGAACAAAAAAAGACAAAAATGTGAGGCTAAAAATGTATTCAAATTATCAAGCTATTTAATATCACGTCGTAATATTAAACTTGTGAAAGATATACTCAACATAAACTAAACTGTTACCTCTCTTTCTGAGTTTATTCCGAGTACATTTTTCAGACATTCGGCTAAAACTGGCTAAATACACTAAGGACCGGTTATATAAACATCCGTTAGTTAAATGTACCAAATTTCGGTAAATTCGATCGTACTGTCAAAATTTCCGTACTTAAATTTGATAATAAAATCAAATTTACCGAAATTAGGTATGACATTTAACTCACGGATGTTTTAAATCCGGCCCTAAGATTAAAGATAACACATATAGATTTCTGACAAAAAGGAACAATCGAATTCAAAATGTTGGTACCAATGTTGTTACGTTTGGTACTACAGAAAGTGAAACCCATCCCATCATCATAGTACGAACTGAACTGTGAACCTCGCATATATTCTGGTCGTCTCCATCGGCGACATGGAATTGCATGCACCCTTTATCAGCTGTAGTACGTGAGCTGAATGTAGCTGGATTCAATATCGGTGGACGGTGTCGTATGCACACTGGATCACATTTGAATTCTATACGAGGAAATTATGTGCAGTATGTAGTAGATATTTTGTTCGTTGTTACGGTGCTTTTTAACATGTGACAGGGTTGCGTTTGGCCGCAAGTCTTTATCTTATGTTAAGATGATTCGGAAATTAAGCTGAAAACAAGGAGACCACAATTTTTCTATGTAATAATTATTCTACAAGATCTAAAAATAAGTTTTTCTACATGATACATGGTACCTTTTTTACTACATACAGGGTAGCGTTTGATCACAAGTCACCTGATGTTAAGTGACGATGTGGTCGAAGATGGCGTCACGCTACACCTGGATTGGGAACTGGTTCTCAAGTGGGGCTGCCAGAATACACCGATAGGCGCTTGGCGACAGATTCTTAACTTGAGGTTGGTAGGTAGCCAGGCGAGCACTAGAAAATGCCCTGCCACTAAGCTATGGTTTCATTACGATGTTTTCCTCCACCGAAAGCTCCAGCTCATTGTAGGATTCGAACCCACGTCCTACGGATCGCAAGTCGTCGTTACTACCACTGAGCCATCATCGCTATAATCTGCTATCATCGCATCTGCTATCTACAGTCTCACTTCTCAGGCAACAGAAAAGGTACCTCAAGCCGATATTAACGAAAACAAAAAAGAAATCCACGAAAACATAATAACAATAATTTATAAAAAAAAATTGGCTAAAGGCCTTTTGCGGTACAGTCAGCGACAAAAGTAGCTGATCGTTCTCGATTTTCCAAATGTGTTTCAAATCAGTAATTACTATTGTTATTTTTACATTTTACATGGTATCATTTTGACCACAACATAACACACCTGATTTTAGGTGATGATGAGGTCAAAAATTGATGTATAAGATGATGAGGATGATAAATAAAAGTGTGATTGTACAGCGATTTTTGTCGTTGACTGTACTAGCAAGTCTTTGTGATTTATATATTTAGATCTGTAGAAAAATAGTCGTTGCTTTAAAAAAAGAGACACTTAGCACATATGTTTTGAATACATATTTTGCAGGTCCACATAAAATGTTTTTTTTTACATGTTTCACTATCTTAATTTTAGAGAAAAATGTTTTAGTTAGCTTCAATTACCATCTTAATCTGAGAATCTTCCTCTATTAACTTTTGACAGTAAACAATGAATCTTGAAGCGGAACTCGTGAGTGCTGAATAGTTAATCAGATAACATGTGACTAAGTTCTCAACACATCCCGCAGTTCCTAAGTCGTGTTTGACTTATATGTTCAAGACCGAGAGTCAGGATGGTATTATAGAATGCCGCTCAAGTGTTAATCTTTCCTTTATTAGCAATTAAGTGACATATTTTTAAAAAAGTAGCTGCGCCCCGCAATTTCACCCGCGTTCGGCCCAAATTTCCCGATTTCCCGGTGTATTTTCCATAAAAATCTTTCATAAAAACCTTGTCTTGACAATTACGAATACAACGAAAAATGAAGTATCTTAGTTGGTGCAGTCGTTCTGAACTTATGCGCGTACAGACATTCATGGCGATTCATTTTTATATATAAAATGCCAGACTCAAATCTGTAGAAAGTCATCATCGTCAACGTTCCCTCTGCTGGGACTCTGGCCTTCTCTCAGAGAGAGTATGGGCCATTTTCTACCATGCGAGCCCAGTGCGGGTTGGTAAATGTCGTATGCCCTTGAATGTTGCAGTTCTTGGAGATGCCGGTTTCCTCACAATGTTTTCCTTCACCGTTTTGAGCGATGGCAAATCCGCACATAACTTATTAAGTCATAGGTGCGGGGCGGAGAGGATTCGAAGTCGGTGTCGGCGCCTTGTAAGGCGCATGTGTTACCGTTCGGCCACCATCGCTCAATCTTTATATAACAACAAAACAACAAAATATAATATACAGTAGTCATTACAGAATACCACCTTAAGAGATTGCGATTTCCTGATCTTATTAAGTGGTAGAACTACAGCCAATCAGCTCCGGGAAATGTTGTAGCAATTTTACAACTGTGGCAAATACCATTCCGGTCGCAATTGCAACTGAATTTAAAAGCAAAGCAGAGAGATTTTTTTTGTTGGCAAAGCGAGGAGATGTTAGTTTGTTTTTTCTGGTATTCAGAGAGGCAATACGGCCAGCATTTTGGGTACGTTGCTGGACATCAAGGATCGTTTGAAGTATCTTTTGAACGTCTGTAGTAAGTTTAAGTGATTTGATAAAAGTAAACACATATATTTATAATAAATAATAATAATAAATATCGGGGACAATTGCACACAAATTGACCTAGCCCCAAATTAAGCTCGAAACTTGTGTTATGGGTACTAGACAACGATATACATACTTATATAGAGAAATAAATACTTATATAGATAGAAATATCCAAGACTCAGGTACAAATATTCGTGCTCATCACACATATATTTGCCCTTACCGGGATTCGAACCCAGGACCGCTAGCTTCGCAGGCAGGGATACTACGAACTCGGCTACCGCGTCGTCGAATGTAGGTAGGTATGTATATATGTAGGTATGTATGTATGTAGGTACATATTACGTATATTTACTACTTACAATGTAGCGTTTGACTACAAGTCACCTGATGATAAGTGACGATGCGGTCGAAGATGATGAGATGACAGGGACATATTTTTCGTATAGATTAATTTTTATTATTTATTAGTAGGCATTAAGTTAAATTGTGTAGTTTTGATTGGTAATTACACGAATATAGAATAGAATGTCTGCCGCCGTCTCCGGCCAGGCCGTTCTGAATTAATAAGCCAGTGATTTACATAAAATAGCAGTACTTTAATTTTCTTTGGTACTGCGCGGCACCACCTTCGAAAGGTAACCTGTGGTGAAACGTTAGGAAGTAGAAAAAAGTTAGACTAGCTGTTCTCCACTGTTTCACCTGTGTGGACCAGTTTATCGCAACAAACCGGCAGACTGACAGATTTTCTCTCACATTATTAGTATGGATCTTAACTAATCCACTTCACTCTATCATTTCTAAAAAAATTGGTTGTCTGTAAAGTCGGTTTACTGACGATAGTTGAACGTGACAACGTCGATTGGCGAAATGTGCTTCTTTGTCGCTCGTTCCGCGCTCTCGCTTGCACTTCAAGCCTTACATGGAACGCCTCAGAGCGAGGTAACGCCGCAGAGCGAGGTAACGCCGCAGAGCGAGGTAACGCCGCATGAGTCATGTTTTTTCGTGAGTGCAGCCGGCTCTATCGAATTATAAGACGTTGTCACGTCAAAAACAAACGTTTGTATTTACAATTATAAAAGCTAAAAACGTAACTCTCATAATAATATCGCTTCAAAGCGAACTTAATTTCAAATTGCTAGTCGATGAACTTAAAATGCCAAGGAACGCCCCAGAGCGCAATGAAGGCACTTAATTACATTTTTACTCATTACATTAGTGAGATATATATTAAAAAGTTACTGCAAAAAGAACTCTAACAACAAATAAACAGGGTAGAATATACCGTGGCCAAGAACACTCTTTCAAGAAGAAAATATTTTACAAACAACCATTTCGAAGTAATGCTTTTGCAATACGAGAACCGTTGTTTGCAAGTTATATAGTACCTAATACAGTTTTATTAATAAAGTGCTTATTTCGATTAACTGGGTGAACTTAATTACAAAATCTTATAAATCTGTAAATCTAAAGAAATTGTAGTTTTTCCACTACTTGTCGTTGGTTGCCTGGGCTGAATCACAAGCTGATAATAAAAAAAAAACTGATTGCTAAATCTTAGCAAACCAATTAGTAATTAGCAAGCAGAAGTGGCAGTGGGCTAGTCATGTAAGCCGCAGAACGGATGACAGTTGGGGTAGACGTGTTCTCGAGTGGAGACCGCGACTTGGCAAACGTAGTGTAAGGCGCCCTGAAACTAGGTGGAGCGACGACTTGCGCCGAGTGGCTGGCAGTAGTTGGATGAGAAGAGCCAAAGACCGGGCTCAGTGGCGTACCTTGAGAGAGGCCTATGCCCAGTGGATTGATACAGACTGATGATGATGATAATGATAAGCAAACCAATTTCATTGAGGTACCTAATCTAGAGTATCTAATAATGCATTGCACATGATAAGATTTGTTTAACATTTAAAACCCTTATCAGTATTCTGCACAAAAGGTATAAAGGGGAAATCAACCCTCACGTCAACAAAATAAACGCACCGGCCAGAGATAAACCATTCCCTCCGAAAGGTCACACGATATGCGCAGTAACATTATATGACAGTAACTCAACTAGCTTGTTTTCTAATATAAGACTTACTTCTAGGCATGTACGGACTAAAAATAAATATCCCCAGCAGTTTTACTCATGGGAGTCTCACAGTTTTCTGATTACAATAAATCATAACTTATGACATTTAAGGATAGTGTTGTTAAGAGTTTTTTAAAATTCATTGAGTAGCTTTGAAAATTACCGTCTCCATACTAATTCACAAACTTTTCAGCTTTACTTTATTATTTCATCAACAAAATTTTGAAAATCTTGCACAGCAATTTACTGCGCTCGTTCCCTAAAAATGACGATTTTAATTCTTTTTATGCTCTGTCATTTCACTAGAAACATTGCTTTTCAATCCAGAATGCAGTGAAGTTTGCATTTTAATGCTTGTTAATGTAAAATCTTTCTACAGTAGGTACTACAAATTACTGTCCACCGAGATGGGTGTGAAAGAGTTCAGGGTCGGTAACGCAACGACAACCAATTATCTATATATTCACACTGTGCCTTTTTTGTTCATCAAGGGCATGCATCATAGCGCAGCCAACATCGCACGTGAGGCATGCCCTTAACGCTTGTGCGATTAAATTTTTTCTTTCTCTTGGCTCTTTTCTTTCTGGAATTTCTTACGACCAAGTAAGCCGCATATATTCCACCAAGTAAAATATTCTCGTCGTACATGTTTCTAAAAGCTGACAGAAACTACGACTGAACTAAATGACTATATTGGTGTTGCCTTCGTTAACGTATTCAATTATAGAAAGCGCCAAACGAAAGTTGAATAGAAAGATGAAGGCGAAAATTAAACAAAAAAAGGCACAGTGAGGACATAGCTATTAGGTTTTTTTTTCAACTATATAAAAAATAGGCAGAGATAGAGTACTGGTGATGGATCAAGTTGATTAACTGTTTATACGTCAACTAAAGTTAAGGTCTAAAACGATGGCAGAATATCAATTATACGATCGGAGCCAGAGCGAATATCCCATATAACGGTGACATAAATTTTATGGGGGTTCGACCATAAAAATGGGGAATTATCAAACTGTGACGAAATTACCCTAATAAATTATTAAGTTTAGACCGAGTATGGGAAGCTAAGCTTCGGTTACAAGAGTTTATGAAAAGAAAACTTTTAAATTGATGTCTAATGACGTAAGAAAGTTACCATATTAGCTGGTGTGGTGGTATCTGTTCTTGTCATTTATACGATAAAAAAACATGCTGCTTTAATGTGACAGTCTCGTAAGTACGAAGTTACTAAGGCAATTTCATTAAACAGTCATAAAAACAAAACAATAACATAATAAATCATAATCTATGTCAGGAACGTAACGACAAGTGCGAAAAAGATAACAAGACTGTTAAAAGAGAGAGAAAGAGAGAGAGAAATACTTTATTTGGGAAAACTGCACACAATAACAAGAGAAAGACACGCACAAAAAACAGTAACATTATACATAAGCCATTTATTATGTGAAGGTGCGTATGACGTCATGCCGTGCGCTCATTCACATACAAATGTAATATGTATTCGACGTGCCAGTTTTAGATAACAGGGGGCCAATGGGGCATAGCCAAGATGCAATTTACAACCGTTAACGCTATTAGAAAACTAAACATTATATAGGAATGACATATTCCAATGTTAAGTCCCTATCTGACTTATACGTTGATACATGTTTTGTTTATACTTCAACCTGTTTTCTTAAGTAGAATAAGCGTTCAGCGTACATACTCGATTCATCTTGTTTGCCGACCAACATTTTTGTGCTCGCTTACGCTTGCGTAAACGATGGTAGAATAAGTAAAGTTTGCATCTTAGCTAGGCGCCCTGCGATGCTTGCTTGCTTTAGCACTTAGCATTTCATGACGAATAACGTGTACGCTACTGTGTATACGTAGATACGGCCGGCTCGATTAGTAGAGGTCGCGTCGGGCGCGTTGGCCGCAGATCGCGTAATTTTGGTGAGGGGATGCGCGGAGTGCGCGGAGCAGTTTCACTTGATCAAGCAAGGTCAACGACGTAATGCAGGCCTTAACCAAAAAAAACTGACTTTAGGTTCACATTTCTTTGCATAGCTATCATCAGATCCTAGTTTCCTTATCATGGTACCGTCCTTGAGATATTTCCTTTCTAACAAAAAAATAATCATCAAAATCGGTTCATAAACGACGAAGTTTTCCGCGAACACATAAAAAAAATGTAAACGGACGAATTGAGATACCTCCTCCATTTTTTGAAGTAGCATTTAAAGCATTTGATAATCTAGAAGGAAACTTGAAAACTCATCTTACTAATATTATAAATGCAAAAGTTTGTGTGTGTGTGAATGTTTGTTACCACGTATCATTGTAACAACTTAACAGAATTTGATGAAATTTGGAATGGAGATAGCTTAGACCCTGGATTAACATATAGACGTTTATTTCGGAAAAGGGTTTGATAACAGGAAGACGCGGGTGAAATCGCGTGGTGGAACTAGTTAATAATAAATAGCAAACCACGCTTGAATATCAAAATTCCCTAGTGAATCACGTACGCACTCAGTGAAATGATGCTCATGCCCTCATTAGTATTAACGAGCGGACCGCAGCCCCCTCAAATTAGTCGTTGCGACCGTACGAGTACAACCGTTTTCCGTTGTGCACATACTACGAGTATAAGGGCCAGCGTATACCGGCAGATGACGGGAGAGCGCATCAAAAAGCATAAAAAAAATTGAGATATGAGACATGTACATAATTATGAGCCCAAACACGAGGGGTTTACTAGTAGCCACTGCAGAAATCCCCTTTCCGTCATCAGATCAAGTCGATGATACCAAATTATTATAGCATTGTCACCGAGATTACATAACATTACATACACATACAAAGTTTCAAGTCGATACGACAGTTAGAAGTAGGTGAAAATTGACTTCTAAGATTTGATTACATTGTTAGTTAGTTAGTTACAAGTCAAGCTAGTAAAAGTGTTCTAGAAATGATCTGCCAGGCGTTTCGGAACAAAATTTGTAGAGAATTCTGTGCTCCACAATTTTGTGAGAGATGTTTGTATAGTAAAAACCACAGGTAAAGAGGTATTTGCAAAAAAATAGAACAATTTTTGTAACGTTAGTCCTTCAATATCTTAAGTCATGAACACGAAATTTTATGAGACTTTTGTAGCCAGCTTATATTCTCTCAATCCGTGCTGAAACCCTTATTTGACTGGACTTTAGCCAAGTTATTTTTTTTAATCGCTAACGCCTAGGCGTAGGCAAACAAAAACTGGTTAGTTAAGAACCAAGATGAAATAAATAGGAACGTTGAATACTTATTCTACGATAAAAAAAAACAGCTTTTAATCTATGGAGAGCGTATGAAGAAGTTAATCAAGTCAAAATCAAAGTCAAATGATATTATTAATCATAGTACATTTATAATCATCCCTGTCTGGTGTGTGCTAGCCCTAATCCATCAATTGATCGTTCAAAGTTTGCACTATGGTACTAACTTCCACAAAAGGTAAACTTATCTTTTATGATATTTATATCATTTATATTTCATAATTATATTTTTATAGTACCTTATTTCTTTTATTTTGTTGTGTACAATTTTGTGCTATGTTGCTTTTTGTTCTATATGGGTTTTTTTTTTTTTTTTTTTTTTTTTTGAATGTCTGAAATAAATATATTATATTTATTTATTTTTATTTATTATCTTTTACTTGATGACCGATGCGCTTTTTATTCGCATTCAGGTCTACCACCTAAAGTTAAGAATATGTTTCCAAGAACCACAAATACTGTATTTCAGCAGCCAAACTTGTGGTCAAATGTGGCGCTACGCTACACCAAGATTGGGAACAGGCTCTCAAGTGGGGCGGCCGGAACATACTGATAGGTGCTTGGCGACAGATTCTTAAGTTGAGGATAGTAGCTAGCCAGGAGAGCACTAGAAAATGTCATACCATCAAGCGAAATTTAACCTAAGGCCGATAAGCTAGCCCTCTGACGGTGACAATCAAGGCTTTGAATATTGACCTTTACCAACTTATCGTTGCCAATGAGCCTTTTAGCCTGACTGTCTGTCAGTCCAAGCCCCCACGGAGGGTCCCGCTAATGGTTATATTGATTAGAGTTCTGGAAAAGCCATTATTATGTCCATTTCACGGTTCAGTCATCAATTCCACTCTACTCCATAAGGGTTTGAGTTATTTAGCCAAAGTTTCGTTTTATGATGTAACTTTGGTTATTTTAGTTCGAGTTTTGGGCATGAGCCATTTAACATGGGGATAATTTGATGGGTGTTTTTTAGTCAGTCGGAAACCGTTTCGTGATGTAGGGTTGACCGTTTTGGTAATTTACTTAATGGTGAGCGATGGTGACAAAGCGCCAGTAGCAGAGCTTGCCTAGCCTTTCTAAACTGATCAACTAGGTTAAGCAACGTTCTCTGCGGTCACTGCTTGGATGGGTGATCACCAGTAGTAGGTATTAAGAACTAAGTGCTCCCGTGCTTCGGAGGCCACGTTAAGCTCTCGGTCCAAGATGCTGTAAAGACTATGTCGGAGGCCTTGAAGCGGCCGGAAAAGACGAATACCATGGCTGACTAGCCTACCCCCCAAACCAAACTGAGCCCGCGTGGTGGATTATGGCCCATAATCTCTCTCTTTAAGACAAAGCCTCTGTAGCAGTGGAGTTATAATAGGCTGATGATGATTATGGTGTCTGAACCAAACGCCATAAGCAAATTTGCATCGCATATCGGTTTCACACCAAATAAAGTAATGTTTCTAAAAGATTTTTTATCAGAAATGTATACGAAACAGACTATAATAAAATCGTCACATTTCATTCCCGCTTTTGAAACTTAAGCCTTCTCTCAGAAGGAGAGCTGTCATACTGATCCTGTATGAGATCTTTTACAAAATGTTGGTACACTTATTTCAATTCATAAAACAGATGAGTTTTAAAGCGATGATGCTCAGTTGTAGTGACGTCGGCATACGTGAGCTTTAGCTTTCAGTGAAGGTGAACATCACTATGAAAGGTTTAGACCATTTTCTAGTGCTTATTTAGCTAGAAATGGCTTGAAACCCCTCAAGTTAAGAACCTGTCGCCAAGCATCTGTTGGTGTGTTCTGGCAGCCCCACTAACGCCTGAAATTAATAATCAATCATGATCTGTTATCCGCGGTTTTAGATCGACATGTCATGTCATAATATGTAGTTATTAGGAATATGTCAAGCCCTAGTACTAAAATGACATATTATGACAGGACATCCAAATCAGCGGATAACGGATCCGGATCGATTATTAATTTCGGGCGTAAGTCAGTTTCAACTTATTTTTTATTTTTTTAAATCAAGGCGTAGTGGCGCTAACTTTGCCGCCATTTATCTGACTTTTGGTCAAACGCTACCCTACTTTTGCTCTGTAATTTCAATAGAAACCTTTTGTTGCAATCAGGAACAAAGCACATTACTGCATCGCGGTTTACATAACACTACTTAAGTGCCTACGTCGGTCGACTTAGCGGACAAGCCACACATAGTTCCAACTCGTAACACAAAGTCACCAACTAATTACCTGAGCGGCGCCGGTTAAATTCCATTTAATGCGACCAACAATGGGATTGCAAAGTTTCCTCTTTCCGATCACGTCCCGGCCCCGGTCCGTCCCCGGACGATGGGACACGGGGATTCAATTTATTGATCCATATTAATGTCGCGTGTTTCGTTACAGAACACTAGTTTTTGCTGTGAGACTTTGCTCGTACTGTTTGTAGCATTGTCGTGTCATCTCTGTAATTAAAATTATATATATACTAGCTGCGCCCCACGATTTCACCCGCGTCTTCCTGTTATCCCGTAGGAATCTTTTCTAAAAAGTATCCTATGTCTGTCTCCTGGTTCTAAGCTACCTCCTTACCAATTTTCAGCCAAATCGGTTCAGCCGTTCTTGAGTTATAAATAGTGTAACTAACACGACTTTCTTTTATAAATTTAAGATGTATAATATTATATATCGGGGGACCATTGCACACAGATTGACCTAGCCCCAAATTAAGCTCGAAACTTGTGTTAAGGGTACTAGACAACGATATACATATATAAATAGAGAAGTAAAGAAATATACAGATAGAAATATCCAAAATAAAATTAGATTATTGTAAATTATTCACATTAAGTGAACTCCAGACTCTGAACTGATCTGAACAAAGAGAGAGAGATGGATAAGGATGTACCAAGAGGTCAAAAAGATAGTAAGATGGAAAATGATCCGCCGATAATAGCCATACTTTTAAAATGAGAAGATCTATAGTCCGTAGGTGAAGCCATGAGAGAGAGAGAGAGAGAGAAAGACTTTATTTGGCAAAACTGCACACAATAACAAAAGAAAGAAGCACACACAAAAAAACAGTAAAATTATACATAAATCATTAAACTACGCGATGGTGCGAACACTGCTGCTGTGTGCAGTACCTCCCAAAAAGGTCTTGGCTCAGCATATGCTATGGACGAATCCACAGCGCTGATTTTCAGCCAAGACCCTATTGAGTGACGTGTCCATGAGGCACTTCTAGTAAAATATAGTTTCATGGTCCGAAGAAATAAATCAAATTCTTACTCTAAAAAATATAAATGACCGCAAAATTAGATTGTAAATAAAAACTCTTGGTCAGTCTCTACAAACCTCATCTATCACCAAAGTCTTATCGTTTACGCCATCAATTTTATTCCCAGCGTTTCCTCCCGCAACCCTTACAAATAGTAAACAGTAAACCCCGGGATAGGTCCCGCGGGAGCTCAGTAGGTAATCGTAGTAAGTAGCTATAAAATGAGAGAACGGACTTAACCGCTCTTGTAATTGTGATGTACCATTTTTGAAGTTTTACACACTTAGGCCGGTGTTCCAGAATAACGCTCAAGCAATCTTTACTTAAGCACAGATTTGAGTTTGTCATTTCAAAATACGTCACTCAATCGCTACTCAAGTATTGATCTATGCTTGAGTGTCATTTTAGAATACCAACCGACCTAGCTATAAAAAAGAGGGAATGGGCTTAACCGCTCTTGTAATTGTGATGTACCATTTTTGAAGTTTAACACACTTAGGACGGTGTTCTAGAATAACGCTCAAGCAATCTTTACTTAAGCACAGATTTGAGTTTGTCATTTCATACAAATACGTCACTCATTCGTTACTCAAGTATTGATCTATGCTTGAGTGTCATTTTAAAATACCAACCTAGCCAAAATGCAAACGCTTCTTTTTTTACAATCGTTATCGCCTTGTGATGTATTTTTTGAGCTTGTTATAATGCATCATGGCTACCATTTTGTATGGGATGTAGCGAATGTCATTGTCTACGTTTGTTCTGACCTCATGACTTGCCTATACATTTTTTTAGTTTTCTATTAGAGCTATTACAATAAACGTTAATTGTACTAGTATTAATGATAGTAACAGTTATAAACAAACATACATTTATGTTTATTGTACGAATACTAATTAAATGATTGTTCTAGACAAGATTTGACTTTAGGACTTTTTTGCATCTAGTTTTTTCTCCGAGTCTTTTTCAAAGCTACATACCAAAAACAAATTATCTTCAACAACTCCAAAAACCTAAATATAATGTACCCAGTGTATAATGTAATTTGCATACCTAGACATAGAGATGGGCGGGCGACTGCGAATGATTAGGTCATTTGAATAATATATTAAAGTAACTATTAGTAGTTACTGTGCAGAATATCGAATGATACTTACTAATAATAATAATTAGTCACCGATCACCGATCACCACTCGTGCCTAAACGAAAGAATTCGATGAAGACCCAGGCCCCGTCGCTAGTAAGCATGGCCGATGTCAAGCAGTCGAGTTGTTTCCATTAGTTACAAATTTAGATTAGCTATTCGAATGATTTCTGAAGTCGAATTATTCGAATGGAACCATAGCCGCGCAGCACTAACCAGACATATTTATACGTATACCTTATAGCCATTGACTAAGCTGGGAAGGCCTCGCGCCCTACCGGGAATTCCTTCACGATTCCTCGAAAGAATCATAAGAATTGGCGAGGTGAACATAAACGCTTTGCCTTATGGAGGTCGTGACCTTTTCGTAATAAAATCTTGACCTTGATAGAAGGCCATTTGTATTGGTCATTTGGCATAGATAGCGGAAGGCTTTGCCAAATATTATTTGTTCTAATAGCCGATGGATATGTGATACGTTTATGTTTGTTTGCAAAACACATCTATCTCACAGAGCGTGTATCATGTTTCCAGAAAATATTATAAACTATTAAATAATATTAATAAGTAATATTTAGTTACGTGCGGATTTGCCATCACTCAAAACGGTGAAGGAAAACATCGTGAGGAAACCGGCATGCCCAAGAACTCCAACATTCAAGGGCATGCGACATCTATCAACCCGCACTGGGCCAGCGTGGTAGATTACAGCCCATACTCTCTCTCCGAGAGAAGGCCTGAGTCCCAGCAGTGGGAACGTGAAAGGCTGATAATGATGATGATGATTAAATATTTAAGAACATAAAAATATAGTTTCCCCGCGGTTTCACCCGCGTGGGCCAGCTTTATGCATGCAAAGTCTCAGTACTGGTCTCAATTGGCTCATTAAAGTAGTGAACTGTAAGCCACACCGTTGCTGGCAACATTGTGGTTTGAACAGGTGCCATTGCGGTAGCAGTTTACCGGTGGGCTGTCTATATTACTTTCAATTCCTGTATTTTTTTAATCAAAATCTATAATCTACTCCATTTTACGTCTAAACGACTTGCTTTGTTTTGAGCTATTGATAGGATCGATAATATTGATTGTATCGATACTATCGATAGTGTTTCGATTGGTTGGCTATCGATACTATCGATTATTAATCGATTAATAAATAAATAAGTATATATCGGGGGACCATTAAACACAAATTGATTAATCATCGATAGTTTCGATAGTCTACTAGCGATCGACAACACTAGTTGAAAAACATTTGACATTTTGTTGGTTCAATTAACCATTACAATACGATGTCTCATCCCAGAACTAATTTTTATACTGGCGTAATTGACAATTGTTAAACGAAAATAAAACAATAACAATTGGGCAACCGCGGTCGGCCTGCTGCAGGCAGAGCTTGATGAAATTTTGTATGGAGATAGGAAGGACATGAGATACCTACTTTTTACTGCAATAAAGCACAACTAGTCCCTACTTCCCTACTTTATTAATATTGCGAAAGTAACTCTGTCAGTCTGTCTGTCTGTCTTTCACGCCTAAACTACTAAACTGATTTAAATGAAATTAGGTACAAAGATAGTCTGAAACCTGAGAAAAGACATAGGATACTTTTTATCGCAATAAACGGGGGGTGAAACTGCGGGGAACAGTTAGTAATATATATAAAAATGTCGTTTACTAACTGACTGACAATCAACTCACTTACCACCAATGTTTTATTTGTTTTGATTTTTCCCGAAACAAGCTTCATGATAAGGAGCTTAGCAACCTCCTAAGAACCACCCACACTTAAATTGTACAGAATTAAGTCCTAAAAGAAAATTAAATGAATCCAGCGCTCTTATCTTAATTCCTTTAGCAAAATTAAGCTTAGTTACCAAATTTTTTGCTCAGGCCTTGTTATCTAATAAAGTTAATGTACTGAAAGACACGTTAACGGTTCAGTAGGACGGTACCGCTTCGTGCCTGGCATTTTTCCAATTAAAAAGAAGGAAAGTTCCTGGCAACAACTGAGTAAAGATACATTAGGTGAGTGTTAACATTGATATATTGATCATTTAGCTGAAATTCCGCTAAAAAGTGACCGTTGAGCATAAGTTGTTGTTTTGTTGAAATGTCTGCATTAAACTGTTTTAAACTACCATGGTCAAAAACATTAGAATTAGGTTCTATAACGGGATAATTACCATGTATGTATTTGTTTTTGTTGCCTGGAATCCAGTGGTACGGTTGTGTGATAGCAGAAAAAGCACCCGTCATAGCTCACGAGGGGATACCGTGAGTTTTGTGTGTCGAGATTTAAATCGAGTTGCGAGTGACTTATGTGAAAATGGTAATGTCATCGTAAGCGAAAAACGTGCGAGGAAGCGGGTAGATAGATACGTCTGCCCATTATAACATCAACAATCCTACCCGCAGAAACTTTTAGTATTCTCGTGATCATGGCGCTTGCAACAGTGCCGAAATATCGAGAACTCAAACAAAAACAAATACATGGTAATTATCCCGTTATAAAACCTAATTCTAATGTATGCATTAAAGTCAAAGTCAAAGTCAATTTTTTTTGAATAGGTTACATTGTGATCACTTTAAAACGTCAAACTTAAAACTAGCTACGCCTATTCCAACTTCCTTATGCCGGCAAAAGAACAGGCAAGAAACGCCCGGCAGGTAATTTTTTTGGCGCGATTACATTGACAATTTTATTTTTATTACTAATTGATTGAATTTGAGCACTTACTAGCTGTGCCCTGCGGTTTAACCCGCGTCTTCCCGTTATCTCGCAGGAACCGGGATAAAAAGTAGCTTAAGTGTTAATCCAGAGTATAAGCTATCTCCATTCTAAATTTCAATCAAATCCGTTCAGTAGTTTTTGCAAGAAAGAGCAACAAACATACATACAAATACACTCACAATCACAAACTTTCGCGTTTATAAGATTAGTAGGATATGCATCTATCGGCTTCCTGCGACTCTTAACAATGTCGTCGGTCCATCTAGGAGCCTATCTACAGAACGTCTTCCGGTTCGTGGTCGCCACTAGATAACGTTTCTTCCCCATCGGTTACCGGATCAACGAGCGATGCGGCCTGCCCATTGCCACTTCAACTTGCAAATTCTGAGAGCTATGTCGGTGATTTTGGTTCTTCGGCGAACCAATCTGTACCTTGTTTTAAATGATATGACTTCTACAATAGACACGACGAGTATTTCACAACTATTTTAAACTACGAGTAACTTGAGAGCACGCTTGTTGGATTTTGAAGATTAAGGGTACATCTACACACTCGACGTTTAATGGTAAGTACCTTGTATTACGGCGTGCAGTGTGCACAAAGCTTAATACTACGGATGAGTGCTACTAAATCCGCAACAGTGGAGTATTAAATTTCATATAAATTAGTTTCGAAGTAATGTTGTAGGAAATTTCTGTGTTACAAGTACGTGGAGAGCTCTGCGATGAGATGAAGTACTAATTCAAAGTAAATTCTTTGTAGTTATTTGTTTTCTTGCTGCACTGAGTGAATGTTTGTTGAATATTCTCTCTGAAACTGTTTAGCGAAATTCGGTGAATTATTGAACGCAAATCGGTTTTACCCTTGATTACATACACTCTTTCTCTGAGAGAAGATTTGTGTCTCAGCAGCGGGAAAATATAAGGCAGACGATGAAAACTTTTTATCCCAGAAAAATGTTTTTACTGTACAAAGTACACTCCTAAACAAAAACCGAAGCTTCCAGAGTCCACTCGTTGGTAATAAATAAAAATGTTAAACAATTAGTACACGCGACCTCTTAATACATAGCCGTTGGTAATATGAGAGCTGGCGGCTGGCCAGGGGCGATTTAAGGTCGGGGGCACAATGGACAAATGTTTTTTATTTGTAGATGTTTAGTGTTATATAGGTAGTTCTTAGTATTTAGTTTAATTTTCTGTCCAATTGTGTTTATTTTGTTGTTTTGTCATTAAATATATTATGGACAAAATTTTATACGGAACTCACTTATTGACCTTGACCTTGACCTTGACCTTCCGGTGAAGGAAGGCGTCGTTATGGAACCATAGCTTGGTGGTAGGGCGTTTTCTAGTATTCACCTGGCTATCACTACTCTGTCGCTGAGCGATTGGTGGGCTCCGGCAGCCCCACTTGAGAGTCAATTCCCAATCTAGGTGTAGCGTGGCGCTGCGTTCGATCACATTGTCATTTAGCATAAGGTGAATTGTGTAGAAAAATTACTCCTTCAGAATAGAACAAGAAAATAAAGTGTGATAAGAAAAAAAATTACAAATGTTGTCGTTTCAAAAAATGAACTGTCGCGATTTTTTTTTATTGTTTTGCCGAAGTACAGAGATTGGAACTGGCCTAAATAGTTTTTTGTTATTATGTTTTAATGTTGTATCCTACTGACAAAAACCATTATAAAATGTTATTTTAAATAGAAAGACTCTGTTGTAGGTTAAATTACGGCTTATCTCTGAAATTACTGATCTGATTAAAAACACTATTCTTAAGTGTCAAATGATATATTTTATAGTAATTTACATCCTGTAGCACTCTTTACACGATAAACCCGCGGGGCTGGCTAGTAAACATTATTAATGAGCTTATTAAAACACGATTCTAATTAAACATCTCATAACCACAGTTAACAAAGATCCCTAATAATATAGATCAAAAGTAATTCAACACTCAATTTTAAACTCAAACAATTTTGCACAAAGAATAGGAAAACGGAATACTTTAGAGGTTGTTTCTAATGTAATTAGGTCTGCTGGGGTGGATTCAGGATTGGGGCAGATCACAAACTAAAAATAAACAGCTTTTTTATATAAATTTGGTGACAAATAACTGGTCTGAGACATGAAAAAGAACAAAGATAAAATTGCTGTACCCACTACTAGGCTCTATAAAGTCAGTCAGTAATTCCTTCAAACACATATCATCATAAAAGGTTGTCCCATTGTAATATTCTAAGATGTTTACTTTTATGTTGTTTTCTTTTGAAATCGCTTTGAGCGATAAGATCGTCTCTTGTGACAACCATTAAGTTTTCTAGTGGTTCTAGTTTGAATTTCTCTGTTCAATAGTGTGCATTTAACTATCTCGCTATTTTTGTAAGAAAGGCCAGAGTCCCAGCAGTGGAAAGGTAAATAATCTGATGATGATGTGGTGAAACAACAAAGCGTTATCTATCTATTTCTAGTAATAGCTGCTAAAACACTAAGTAAATAGGTAAATCATATGGGATGAACTAGGCGGGTACTTTATCTCGAACCCCCCATCAAATGACACCATAAAAATAAAGCATAAAAAATAATCGGCATGCCCGGGATAAAAAGGTTAAGAATATTGAATCTAAATCGTCTGCCCCTCCGACGTACCCTAACTCCGCGCTTGTTCGTCGGTAACTTGAACAAACGACTGTGAGAAAAATTTGAGGGCCCTTCCCGTAGTCATTGTTTAAATTGAGTGTGCTCGGGTAAACGTTTGGTTAAGCTTTAAGGGGGAGGGAGGAGACGGGGGGAACTATTTCACAGTAAAAATATTGGATGAAGATATTGACAAGCACAAAGCGGCATGCATTGTCACTTCACACTTGTCACTTGTTGCCATTAAATACCGCTGGTAGTAAATGCTAGCATGCCGTTGGTTGTAAGATTGACATAATAGGCTTTTTTTCTTAGACATAGACACTTAAGTCGATAGACCATAGATAACTATTATGAGACGATGACATATGTTTGATATCGATTACAACACTAACGTTAATTCAAAATTAAAATATTGATGCATAATTTTTTAAGTAATCTATACTTAATAATGTTTATATGTGAAAGTAGCATTGTCTGTCTGTTTGTATTTTTTAACATTTTTTTATTTTATGTAGGTAATACATTGGCAAACAAGCAGACCCGCCTGATGGAAAGTGGTCACCGTCGCCTATGGACATTTGCAACACCAGGGGAGGTGCCGATGCGTTGCCGACCTTTAAGAACTCTTTTCACACCCATCTTGAAGGATTGCAAACCGTAACACAGCGGAAAGACTTGTGGGGGGAGCTCATTCCACATTGTCATTGTCCATTTGTCTATACCTTTTCATTACCCTTTCACGTCTGTGGAAACAACTGAAAAAAAACTTGATCTAATTTGGTAAGTATAATGATAATTTGAACCTTGAGGATGGACATAATATTAAGATATATCAATCTGCATAAACACGTAAGTAAAGAGGCGTGAAACAGCTACTATTCTATGTAACCCAGGAAGTACTCAGTGCGTCTTAAACCTAACTGGCCAGCAAATTGATGTCTCGGCTCCGAATTGTCCTGCTACTTCACGGCATTTAAAGCTTGCCACTTTGGCCACATAAATGTGTTATACAACGTAATATGCCCGTTACATTGTACACAATGTCCCTGATGCTTAACGTGACCATACGTTCCACTTTTTCTAAAACACGTGACGCTTTTTTCGTTACGTAATTCAATTAAAAGCGTTTATAGCGGAGCTGCTAAGTCGTTCTTACGCCCGAATAATCGATCCTGATCCATTATCCACGGTTTTGGATCGATATGTCATGTCATAATATGTTATTTTAGAAGTACTTAGTCAAGCCTTACTAGTAAAATGACATATTAGGTATGATTTTTTCCCGCGTTAAAGTGTTTATTTTTCAATAAACAGGTTTTTTGTGCTTTGGAATTTAAATAAAACCTTTGACAAGTTACCTCTTTGGTTGCCATGTTTCGGAGTAAAAATCGTTCCCATTTTAAATTACTCGACAGATATGAGTTTACTATGTAATTTATTTGGCCGCTAAACAACCTCACATATATTTGGGCAGTGCAGCAAGTTCGATTTATCTCAAAGAAGAGGTTATCAAAATAATGCTCATATTTCCAAGCATGTTTGAGAAAATATCTGAACAAACCCATGTCAAAGAACACAAACAGTGAAGTTTTGGTTTTTCCTAAAGGCGGACACTAAAAGATACCAAGGGCACACCATCTGAGACTTTAATCGAATCACGTTTCAGAACATCTGATCCCCCCTAAATAATATATTTGTTTATTTATACGCGCCTTTAGAGTTTCATAAAGAATTGGATATCGGGTTCAGTGCTTCCCTTTGTTCCGAATAAAGTTCTATTTGTCCGCAATTCCATCGCTTTCGTTTGCAATGTGTCTCGTCTCGGGTTTGCCGGGTGGAATTGTGAAAGCTGGTACCTAAAAATGACGGTTCTATGCGCCGTTGTCTCGCGACTTCAATAAAATACGGTTTTCAAGACATATTAATAACTATTTTTATAGCGATGATGGCTCAGTGGTAGTGACGTCGGCTTGCGATCCGTAGGACGTGGGTTCGAATCCTACAATGAGCTTGAGCTTTCGGTGAAGGAAAACATCGTGATGAAACCATAGCTTGGTGGTAGGGTATTTTCTAGTACTCGCCTGGCTAGCTACCACCCTCTTGTTAAGAATCTGTCGCCAAGCACCTATCGGTGTGTTCCGGCAGCCTCACTTGAGAGCCAGTTCCCAGTCCAGGTGTAGCGTGGCGCCATCTTCGACCACATCGTCACTTAACAGCAGGTGACTTGTGGTCAAACGCTACCCTGTAATTAGTAAAAAAAAAAAAAAAATTGCGCCTCGCGGTTTCACCCGCGTCTTCTCGTTAACCCACAGAAACATTTTTCCGGGACAAAACGGGTATAAGCAAATCCAAATTTCATAAAAATCTGTTTTGTAGTTACGGTGATAAGTGGTCACAAACACGCAGACAAATTTTCGCATTTATATTATTAAGTAGGAAATTATAAGCAGGTAATTATAAGTAAGTAATTATAAGTAGGTATGTGAATTTTCGAGGTACGATTTTGATAATGATATTGTGTATTTCTCAATAAACTTACAGATACTAAAATAAATTGAAAAAAAAAACAGTGGAAGATAAGATCTTAAACCAATAGCTCTCATCACAGATTAAAAATCGTTATTACATTCCAGCTTCACAACAAACGTACCCTTTTCAATCCTAGTATAGCCTAAAGTTTAGCACAAAGGAGACAAGCGGACCCATTCCAGTGTAGTTTCATTATACAAGTCGCGCTGCATTCCTTTATGTCAGGAGTCGCAGCTCGTAGCTCCATTCAGAGCCCGGTTAGGTTGTAAGCAGTCCTTGAAGGAGGTCTGGGCAAACAATGGTCCGCCATCGGTCTCCAGTGCCACCCTCACTAACAGTATGGGCACTTGCAAAAATTTGCAAGTTGAAGTGGCAATGGGCAGGCCACATCGCTCGACGAACCGATAAACGATGGGGAAGAAAGGTTCTCGAGTGGCGACCATGAATTGGAAGATGTTCTGTAGGTAGGCCTCCCACTAGGTGGAGCGACGACATTGTAGGAGTCGTAAAATGGTTATTAATAATAATCGTGGCGTTCAAGAGACGAAGCCTATGTTCAGCCGTGGACTTCTTTCGGCTGATGATAATGACTCAATACATAAGGTATAAAAACCTAGGTCTAGGTCTAGTTTAAGTCTAGATTCAATAGGCATCTCATGTGCCAGCGTGATCCACCCTTGACTGCACCGTCACTAACTATCAGTTGAACTACAGGCATAATGGATTTTTTTTATTAAAAATAATACATGTCACAATCTCACTCATCATCATGCCACTGTTTTATAGAAGTCTATTCTTCCTTTTATAAGTTATTAAATTCATTAAAAACAACACACACATAGATATTAGACATTAAATCTCTTTATGCCCTGCAATTTCACTGTAATATTTACAGGCTTAGGTAATATAAAAAAAACACAGTAACACATACGGTTAGGCTCCGTACTTGATCTTTACCATTATAATCTTGTAAGAAAAAGTTTCCACAATTTTGTTGGTGTGCGTGAACGAAATTCAACTTTTAGTGCAGTTTCCATACTGTTTATAAGTCGCACTGAAGTGAAAGATCCCTGTGGGTCGAAGGATAAGATGCAGCGATAGCCAAATAACAATATTTTGAAAGGACTCCGGAATCTCCTCGGGCTCCTGTTAAATTAAAACAGAAGTTTGCACAGGATTATTATATTCCATACCTCAAAAGGTTATACAAAGGTTCATTTGTTTGCGCTTGCGGTACTTACAAGTTGGAATCAGGCTTTTCGGTCTAACAATATTGATCTAAGGCGAGAACCAGTTTGCGGAATCTATTCCTGTAATCAAATAATAACTTTCATCGTTGGTACAATATTTTTCTATCATTTTGCTCTAACAAAAGTTAGGTTTGCTAATATTTTGTGATGATTTTGGCAATTAATGGATTCAACTCTCTAATGATTGAGCGTTACCTCATTTTTGTCTTTTAATGGCAATTTCAAAGAATTTAATGGTTATAGTTATATTATTATACCAATAGCAGTGTATTTAAGTTTGTTTGTATTTACCATTTGACTTCTTTTTTAACAATTTTTGCAATGCTAACTTAAATAATTATACTCCAACAACGACCGATGATGACTCTTCTCTGTGATGGCTGTAGCCGAACAGCTAACTGCAAATTGTGATGTCGAGCGTTTGATTCTCGCTACTGGACATAAAAAAGATATCATAAATATAGACAGCTAACTCAATAAAACGCTTGTGACTTAGTCCATAGTTCAACAAAGTTGGTGAAAGCCCAGACACTGTTTATTTAGTCCATCTGTCGACATTAAACACATCCCCTCAGTTTGTACCGACGAGTTTTCAGGTACAGCTGAATCTGTAAAGCAGGCTTTATCAGTAGTGTTTGAATTAACTTAATTGGCTGAAGGAGTGAAGGAAAATGTCTGAGCTCTATATAATGATCACAAA
This sequence comes from Opisthograptis luteolata, assembly GCA_931315375.2. Classification (NCBI taxonomy): domain Eukaryota; kingdom Metazoa; phylum Arthropoda; class Insecta; order Lepidoptera; family Geometridae; genus Opisthograptis; species Opisthograptis luteolata. Next base: position 13,281,746 of record OV928036.1, on the reverse strand, counting down.
GGAATTGTTAAAATCAAAGCAACTTCTTTCTCAAAGTTTTTTTATTTATTTTTATATTCACACAAGGTACACACAGATCTGAGCGCTTTCATGCTTCAGGGGGCACATCAATCTTCAGGTACCGGTGTCTTAGGATAGCAATCGTCAGCAAAGAGTGTCGTTAGACTATGTCAGAATCCATCGGGTGGTTTGAAGACTCTGACACCAGCTGGCCTATCCTCAAATCCGCACTGGGCCCGCACGGTGGATTATCCATGCATTCTCTGACAGCCTGTGTCCCAGCAGTGGGAACATAATAGACTGATGATGGTGATGAGATGCTTGGTGACGATTCTTAATTTAAGGACAGTAGCTAGCCAAGCGAACATCACAAAGTGCTGTATCACCAAGTAAAGGTTTTTGACGATGTTTTTCTTGACTGAAAGTTATGTAACGCAAGTTCATGTTAGGCTTGAGCACGGAGTCGCAAACATCAATATCGTAATACACCCTAATTTATTTCCCACAATATCTATTCCTCAAACGGCTCCGGACCGTTTACCGTCAAAAAGGCAACGCCAGTTCCCAGTATTTCAATGTGAAAATATTGTAATGGTGCACCATTGGAGTGCGGTCTTCGGCCGCGATTTTAAGAGTCGTATATAAGAGTTATGGTCGGTTAGCGGCGACGATAACGAAACGTGTTGGTCTGACGATATTGCAGGTGAGAGTGTATGGGATTTTGAATTTGTTGTTCACTATTTAGCACAATATGCAGGATTTGACAGTGTGGGAATTTAAGCCCTATTGCGGAGACTGTTGGTCTAAAATGGGCAGAATAGTTGGGGTTGTAGAAATCGGTAGAGACTATTATGGAATCGACTTTCTTGTCAGAGGGATTTGTGGGTTTTGGAATGCTGCGTTAAATCGATGCTTTAGTTTGAATATTGCATAAATTTAAATTGAAGAATATGTTTATTATGTAAACTTCCGTGCCACGTTAAGCCGATCCCGGGTGGTGTCTTAGGATAACAATATTCAGGCCATGTCAGAGACCTTCAGGCGTTCCGGCAACTCTGACAATAGGGCTGGCCAAAAACCTAGCCTATCTGCCAACCAACACTGAGCCTAAGTAGTGTATTAAGCCCCATACTTTATCTTAGAGACGACCTTCGTCTCAGCAGCGGAAACGTAATAGGCTGATATGAACATTCGCCTTACACTGGCAATACAAGAAACACCCAGGAAGTCATTATTCGAGCCCAATCACTTTTTCAGTTTCTTTTCTTTTACTTCTTGGTTAAATTGCATTAAGCTGTTGTTTTAAACTGTCTGGATAACCATTTTGTCTTTAAAGATGAGTCTGTAGGCGAGATAATCTAATTAACAAAACTTTAGTAAGATTCCTTAATTTCCAGAACCATTAAAATCCCATTATGGATGTTAAAGTTTCCTGATATCATTAAACTTTGCACTTACATCTTCAAAATTTCCAATCAAGATTATTATCTCCGAATCTAATCAATACACCAAACAAAGTGCAATAAGCCACTTTACAAGTTTCTTAGGAATCCATTTAAGTTTGCCAAATAGTTGTCGTCCTCCGATGTTCTTTATACAAAGATTTATGAATAATGAGAACTTGCTAATTGAAAATGGTTTGATATTGGCAAAGTTAGTCCGGAATCCTAGAAATCTCATAGGCCTAGTTAATTCAATATATTGCACAGGATAGCTACTATTTTCATTTGAAGAGCAGCAATCGTTAGACTATACCTGACGGGGGCCATCGGGTGGTCTGAAAACTCCAACATAGGGCTGGCCGTTAACCTATCCGCCAACACGCACTGGGTCATTGTGGTGGATTATGGCCCATACCACCCTGAAGTTACGAATCTGTCGTCAAGCACCTATCGGTGTGTTCCGGCAGCCTTACTTGAGAGCCAGTTCCCAGTCCAGGTGTAGCGTGGTGCCATCCTCAACCACGCCGTCACTTTGCATCAGGTGACTTGTGGTCAAGGGCAACTCTAATAATAGTAAAAACTTTCTAAATCGATACATAGCTTTAGTGAATTGCATTTAAACCGAGAAACTTCCGAGGGCAACAAAAAATTTCAGCACGCCAAAGCCATGACCCAGATTCGGCTAGCTGGTTTCAAAACTCAGCATATTCAGTGTAACACAGCGAAAGGTAACCCAAAAAATCCTGTTGAGACAAGTTGAGATATCCCATACGAGAGGCACGTAGATTAAGCCGTAATAACATGTAAATTAGTCCACCCATTTCTTGCGGTAGCGTACAAGGTAGAGGACGAAGCGGTGTTATTATTTATCGATCGACAAAAAACAAAAGGAAGACGCAATTTTTTTTGTGTGTGTGTGTGTGTGTAGGTACGCGAAACCCTTGATACAAAGTAGTGTTTTTAAATTTTTTTTATTATTACTGGAGCTACACCGCAGAAGCAACTCATGATTTATGTACCTACATTAATTAATTTAACTTAATTTTCTGTAACACTATTTTCTCCATTACTTTTTCTTTCCTTGTGAAACATGGATTATTATTATTATTGTTTTTAATAAATAAATATTATTTTACTTAATTAACACGTGAATGACATTTTTAAGGTAGCTTCCTTATGGAGTATTAAGAAAGGACATTTTTTAAAATCACTTTGTAGTTTGTGTAGAAAAATGACAATTATTCGCTAGACACTACTCATAATTATGTACTGATATCAATAGTCGAATATATATTAAGCTTTTTTATAAGCTTGCTCAATTGAAAACGATGAACATTTTTGGTTGTCACAAGTTATAAATAAAAATATTCTCGTTTCCGCTTTCCACTTGAACCAAACGCCACTCATACATAATTCAAGGGTTGTAAGTTTCAGTTTTACAGGTACAGATACAAAGCAACCTGTGGGCTCTTCGTGCGTTGTTAACCGTTTAATCTATGCCTGCCGAATCGCGCAGCGTGTTTATTCATGGGACGATTAGACCTTTACTTCCACCAAGCAGTTTTAGACCCTACACTTTGGATATAGGGTACATAATTGGTTGAGAACGGAAATGAAAACGATATGTAAATTTTTGTGTGCGTTGGACAGACTTGCGTCTTCCAAGGCAAGTGAATATCTTTGGATGTAGGATTTCTGGAGCTTACGAGGAAGGAAGATGTAGAGATTTTTATGGGGTGAAAACTTGATAGGCTATTTTCGTACTAGGATAATATTTATGTACACTTAGTGATTTCGGTAAGTACCAGTGATTATTGATGACAATGGTGCAAACTTTGTTGGTAACAGTTAAACATCATCAAAATCGAAGATTGAAGATTTCAGCGGTTTAAAAGTAAAAAAGTAACAAACAAATGGAGTAGCTTTCGAATTTTATTATTAGTATGGATAATATGGAATCTTCTTTGTCCTTGCCTTTTCCGCGTTACTTGGGTTCGGATTTTTTTATCTTTGACACGTATTTTTTTTTTCGCATAGTTATGGATAGGTACTTTTTCACCACGTAATCATCAAGAAAATGAGGATTAAAAAGTAGAAACCTGAATTCTTCAATGCAAGTCATTAGTATTAAGAAATGTTTGACACTCCCACACATTTCAGAAACGGACATAATTTATCCTATTTTTCGTCAACTCAAGAATTCAAAGGGCGGATTTACAATACCCTCCCGTCCCACCTAAATCCGTAGCCCAACCATTATTCTTCAAGACCTAAGAAATGTCCCACTTAATTTCTACATACATCATCCAGGCTTCTCCCGTCACTAAGGGCCGTTCACACGACCCGTCTATCGTCGACAAGTTATTTCGGCTCGACGCGTGCCACCCTAGACTGGATCTGTCCTTTCGGAAATAATTTATGACGCTGGTAAAATGTGGGACATTTTGTGTGGAAAAATGGGAAGTGGTGGAAAAAATATTGCTGGGCTACTTTTTACTATTGATGTTCTTCTTTGCTGATATTTGGTTGATGTTTTTTGGGATGGATGCAATCCTTTTCATTGGATCATCAAATATGCAATATACCACCAAAAACGTTATAAATTTACGTCATGCTATGGCATGTCCGACCCGCGCTGGTTCAGCATGGTTTTGTTTATAAATTTATTTCTCTGACTGTCCGTCTTTCTCTCTCTCTCTTTCTCGTTCTATCTCTCTTTCATAATTGCATACTATTCATAATTTCAGGACAGCGCGACTACCTTCCTCTTTAATAATATCTTTCTTTTTTTTATATGAGATAGGTAAGCATTTGACCCCAGTCTCACCTGATGGTAAGTGATGACGAGACCGAAGATGTAGCATGCTTGCCTAGAAGATACCTATTCACTCTTGACTTGAAGGCTCCCAAGTTATACTTATCGGGTAACAAAGACGCTGGGTCTACTCCTGAGGGTGTTCTTCTCCTTCGCCGTTCGCATTGTAAATGTGGAAGCGAAACGTTTTGTGCGGATTAGGGGAATTTCAAAAATGACCATCTTCTTGATTTATACGATAAAATAATTAAATTAATTTTTATCTAATACTAATATTATTAAAAAAGTCTGAAAGTCTGTTAGTGTGTATGATTTTAATTGGAGATAGTTTATACTCTAAATAACACAAACACAAGCTACTATCTAACTGCCAATGCATGATAATGGGAAAACCACGGACGAAACCGCAGAGCGCAGCCAGTTATTTTAAAATCTGGGTCACCATGAAAAGGCCCAATTTAAAAAATAATAAATTACAAAACCAGTCACGTCTAAATAAGTCCTCATTCCGTGATCCACTGACCCTTTTTTCTACATTTAAAACTCGATTAATAATTCCATAGATTTCTCTCAGAACTTGGATCAGAGGATCGAGTTAAGATTCGAATGGAGGAGAAATACGCAAAAACTTAGGGCGGGAATGGAATCCACAACCTCAGTATTAGTAGATACACCATGGAGCTTGGGAGCTTATCAGCGAACGTCTTTAATTGTGATCCAGGCTTGAAATATATCATTATGAAACTAAATTATAAATATTATTTTGTTTGGAATTATGAAATATACTAGCTGTTCCCCGTGGTTTCACCCGCGAGGGCTTCAGTTTATCGCGATAAAAAGTATTCTTTGTCCTTCTTCGAGGTTCAAACTATCTCCTTGCCAAATTTTATTTTAATAGGTTCAGTAGTTTAGGCGTGAAAGCGAGACAGACAGACACGCAGAGTTGCTTTCGCATGTTCAAACCTTATAAATTGACTTATAGAATAAATGGGTGTTAGTGATTTGTCACTGATGTATTAGCAGAGTTTGGTGGTTTATTATTGCCTCTCTAAAGGGCTGTAGCCCTTGATTTATGGGCGTAACCAGATGACCTAGCGATCCTTGTGGGATTAATATTCAATTCGATAACGGTTGAAAAATCCAATTATGTCTAATTATAATTTCAATGAGCTTACCTTCTTTGAATAAAAATGGTTGAGTTCTCCATTAAAAATATTCTGCAGAAATTCATAATTAAAGATTTAGTTTTTTACTTATTTCTGGCTTGAAAATAAAGATTTTAGCAAATGTTTTTTACATCTACATTCTACATATATATATTTTTGTCTGGTTTGCTATTCTGCTCCAACAGCTGTTGCCATACTATTTTATTTTATCTATACAAATATTCTAAGAGGCAAAGTTTTTGATTTTGCACATAAAAGTTCTACTTAAACCTTGCACCTTGCATGCTCTGTATGTATACACATGTTTGACAAATAAATGATCTTTATCTTTAAAGGGAATTTCTGGTCGGTCGGTACTACTTACATGATTTTAATCATTATTTCACTGCTATAACGCTATTTTAACATACGTGTCCAGTCCATACCATAATACAACAACTGAGTGTCGTAAGTTATACGTTATTGCACTACGTATCTGAGGCACACCTAATAAAATAAATAATATACATACATAGGTAAAAATAATATTTTTAGCCCGTTAAAAATAGCCATGCGCAGAATGTGTCACTAAAATGAAAAGATATATACGCTTCTTCTTATCATCACACTGAAGTATATCACTCATTTAGTTCAGTAGTTCATTTACTTCAGTGGCTCAATAGATATTTTCGTTTGGCGTTCGTAGGGAACGAAGACATATCATACCATGTCCTTTCAATGGGCGTTCGATTTTCTTTCGCTAGTTCATGGAACTATCGTGAATGCGTACATGCGAACGACAATAAAGACTTCTCACACAGTTGAAGGACATTGAAAGAATTAGTATCAAATAGTAGTCCAATAGAAGTTACTTCATAAATGTATCTGGATTCCGATCCGAGCCAAAGTTTGAGTGAAATAGACGATCACTTCAAAACCTACAACAGAGCGACACAGCATTATCTATCGCGTGGTGCTCGTTCGTGTTTCGGATCGTTCGCTGGCGGTGGACTAGGCAACTGAAGTAACTGAACTACTGAACTAGTTGAATTGTTACTAGACTAGTGAATGAAAGACACATACCAACTGAAGTAGTCCATTTGAAGGATTCATTCGTAAACGACACACGACTAGTTAAAAATACTAAAATGTTTGTCCAAAATTCACGCGAATTTTTCGAACAACGTTACAAATGCAATACTATTTATTTTCTGCGCTCAGTTTCATCGTTTTACTAATTGGATTCGTGACGCTAGGGACGTTAGGTGTTTTATTTATTCATGCAGCATAAAATACTTCCATTTAGCTACAAAAAATATCTTTTCAACACCCGCTTTTCTCCATGGCTTCACGCGCAATGAAATCAGCAACCCTATCATCAGCCGGAAGAAGTCCATTGCTAAACATAGACCTTCCTCTTTGAACGCCACCATGAACTGCTATTAGCCATTTGCTCCCTGCGTCTCTTATAATGTCGCCGGTCCACCTAATGGGGGGCCTACCTACAGAGCGTCTTCGTGGTCGCCACTCGAGAACCTTTCTTCCTCATCGGTCAGCATTCCTATTGTCATATCATTTCTTGTTGTTCTTCACTTTAGCATCCTGAAAGCTTTGTTGGAATTGACTTGTGAGGTGTTGAGAGGTTTATTAGAAAACATCGTGAGGTAACCGGCATGTCCAAGAACCGCAACATTCAAGGGCATGCGATATGTAACAGTAGCTTCCCACGGTGCGCGATTCTACGGATCATCACCACGGACGGCAACGCACGCAGACAGGGCTCTTTTCGATGGTCCGCGATTCTACGGATCATCACGCACAGCCGACGACAACGCACGCAGAAGCATCATTTCAAAATGCAAAGTGACAGAGAATGTACCGTCGCTGCAGCTGCGGCTGACCTGTCGTCTATGCTACCACGGACGCGTTCGGACCGCGTCTGTAGACAGAAAATGATGTGCAGTTCCGTTCAATCTGACCACCGTTTAGTACCTTCCCTGCGCAACGATGTTGTTTTTTTAATTAATTGTACTCTCCATTTCCCTCTTATGCCCGTAATGGGTTACTCCTAAGAGCATCGTATCCTTTCTCTGTTTACCAAAAAACTCATAAGTGGACTGTGCTTAGCCGAAGTTTCCTTTCCCAGCCCATTGAGAGGCCTTTGTTGTAGCAATTTTGAAGAAAATGTTCTTGTTGCGTGACTGAGATTTTGTACGGTTCCGTACAATACTACGTTTTGTACTACTGACAGACGAAACGAGCAAATTCAAAGTAGCGATTGTGTTTTTGGTTTAAATTTTATATTTGGCATTGCTTTTGCTATTCCAAAAATAAGTTAGTCATGTCCCTCTGTCTCTTAAGCATTTCGTTTCCAATATGAATTTAGTTTTGCTATCATCTTTAGACATTCGCTAATTTTGATTTCAACCTGGTATTTGATACTAGATAAATTATTCAATATAAAATTAAAAATATCAAACACAATATTATACACTTAAAAATTTGGTAAGCCTCCAGGAGACGGTAAGGTGCCCAAAATTCTGGCAGCATTGCTTGGCAATGCAAATTTTTTGATCAAAATAAGAGCCAGCATTTTGGTCAAAAATGGTAATATGAGTTTAAATTTTTGAAAGTGAAACCGAGTTTGTATGAAGGTTTGAAGTTAAGACTGTATACAGGATAGGTATCCTTAATTCTATCTTAATATTTATACTACTACTACATAATAATAATAATAAGAAAGTTCTTGCAGTTAGAAGAAAATGAATATTCACAATAAATATCACACACTGTAAGTTACTTGGCTAAAAGCCCGTACTTACAGTTATTACCAACTTTTTTTTTTTTTTTTTTTTTTTTTAGAAGGTTGAGATATATAAATAAATACGAAAATACTAATAATAATATAAGCTTTTTATTCAGACATTGTACATTTTGAAATAGTAAAAATAAAAATTATGCTTCGACATCCATGTCTGTATGCCATTTTTTGACAAAAGCCTCCTCCAACTGCTTCCATTCCTCCCTGTTGTGTGCTGTTCTGGTCCACGACCCACCCGCTACAGCCTTTATTTCATCGACCCATCTTCTGACAGGTCTCCCTCCCACTACTACATAATACTGCATATTAAATACAAAAAAAATGTTGAAGAAAATTAAAAAAGCTCAACAAATAAAAATATAGGTGCTCTACTCAATTTGTCCGCTCCGCTTTTGCACGGAACCCAAAAAAGGGTCGATTCGCTAAGGGCCCGTTGAGTGTATCAACTCGGAATAGCTATCTGCAAAAGGGAGAAGTTAATTTTAGATCAGTAAACGAAACGGTATAAGGGATTATCATGAGTATTTTTGTTTACACAATTTACAATTTCAAAAAAAATGCTTTTTTGGTAGTAAATTTTTTGTCACCGTCGTGGTCGTCTAACCTTTTTTTTTTTTTTTATTCACAATAGGCACACATTTGACCACAGTTTCACCTGATGGTAAGTGAAGACGTGGCCGACGATGGAGCATGCTTGCCTAGAAGATACCTATTCACTCTTGACTTGAAAACTCCCAAATTGACATTTCATTTTTTTTTTAACCTAACATTTCGTCATCAGATAAAAATTCATCCACACATAATTGATTCCTGGAAGTCCCATACCACTCGATTAATGTGCTTCTTTCTCCCGCTTCCTATCCTACTAATATTATAAATGCAAAATTTTGAGTGTGTGTGTATGAATGTTTGTTACCACGCATCACCGTAACTACAAAACTGATTTTGATGAAATTTGGAATTGAGATAGCTTATACATTGGATTAACACAGGCTTTTTATCCTGGAAAAAGGTTCCAGCGGGATAACGGGAAGACACGTGTAGCTCCCTCCACAAGACTCCGCAGGGTTCCATAATGCATGTCCCTCTATATAAGTGTCCAAAGAATTCTTCAGAGTTGGCTATGCCTCTTGTGTTGGAAATGTCCATATGCATCGATAAATGCATCAGGCGGGTCGTCTCTTGTTTGTCACTTTATTACTTAAAAATATATTTATAATATAATCATGATTATCATCATCATCAGCCGGAAAAGTCCACTGCTGAACCTAGGCCTTGAACGCCACCATAAACGGCAATTAACCATTTGCATCCACCGGCTCCCTGCAACTCTTACAATGTCGTCGGTCCCCCTAGTGGGGCGGGGGGGCTACCTACGTCTTCCGTTTCGTGGTCACCGCTCGAGAACCTTAAAATAATATAGAAAAGTTATGTACTTAGAATAATAAAGTACTGTACATTATTATTCTAAGTAACTCTTAAACCCAATAAATCTGTTCTATTCAACCCAAAACCTTCATCGAAACAATACCTAAACTATTTGTGGAATGGAAACTTTGATCCCAACTTGTAGACAGGCAAGAAAGGGATTTTTTCTTTCAACAACCCTTGTTTTGTAGTTCTTTTGTTGCTTGAGAATTTTTGGGGTCATTGACTTCGTCGCTAGTGCAAAAGTGACTATTGTGACGCAATGGGTGAACAGTCGACTACGGAACGTGACATCGTGGGTTCAATTCCTACTCAACATCAACATCATCATCATCAGCTAGAAGAAATTCACTATTAAACATACCTTTGGTCACCACCATGATCGGCTATTAGCCATTTGCATCCATGGGATCCCCACGACTCTCACGACGTCGAATATACAGACAATACTCAATACAAAGATTACTTTTATCACAGTAGTTTCTCACAAAAAATTAAAGAAAATATACCAAAATGCATCAAGGAGTCGTTCTGCATGAGTAAAGAAAAGTTTAAGCAGAATAAAATTTATTTCAGGAATTTTGACTATTCTTCTTACTTCAAAAAAACTGTAACAAAGCCTTCGCGTCGTATATCGTTTGAAATTAATAAAGATTGAAAGTGAGCTGAAATGTCTACACCTTCTTATCATGGCGTTAATATCTGTCTAGACAATACATCGTACAAGAATCTGCAATCGTTTAAGAAGTTTCATACGTAATAACTGATTAAAGGCCAATTTTGCTTTAGTTTTAGATTTAACATTACTTCCGAGAATTTGATTTCTCTAATTATCACTATACACAGATCGACAGGCAGGCCGTCCCAGATATCGCTGGAAAGACGAAGTCACGAAAGATTTGCGCTCACTCCAGGTGGAGGACTAGCAGGAGGTGGCGCAGGACAGACCGAAGTGGCGTCTTTTGTTATCGGAGGCCAAGACTCACTTTGGGTCGTTGCGCCATCTCAGCTATCTCAGTCTAACTAACTAACTAACTAACTAACTATCTCAGTCTGATTTGTTTTTATTTTTTCAAAATCCACAGGTTCGATTCCCGGCTAGAAAAAAAAACGTTCCTAAAATCGGAGTAAGTAGCAGTTTCACTGCCTTGAGCGTTTTGATTTACCCATCTATGCCTTGTCAAAAATTTCAACCTGTATATTAAGGCCAGTATTTTAAAATGACACACTTTTTATATATTTTGTCACGAATTTGTTTTTCATGTCGAAATTTTCATTGACGAAACCGCAGGGCGCAGCTAGTGTAAGGTAATAAACATTTTTACTATGTCACTATCGCAACATAACCCATAAACCCTTGACTTTACGATCTTCACCTACAAACATATCACATAGCTAAATTCAGGGAAAATCGATTTTCTGTATAAACTAACTCAATGACAATATCAGCGCAGTATAATTATGACACAGTGATTAATGTTCCTAATGATGATGGCTGGCACATGCGTCAACTCGTGAACGGGTGCTGCTTGTGGGGTCTGGTCTGCTTTGGTTGTGATCCCGCAACTCATTAATATTCATGTTCCCATATCCCCAATGTGTACAACCAAACAAGAGAAATCTTATTAGTAAAGCTAATTAAAAAATATCGGACCATTAGATGACAAAAAAAAAGCTTGGGATTTTAGTGAACTTGCTCCAATTCAATCAATTAGTAATAAGAATAAAATTGTCAATGTGATCGCGCCAAAAAAATTACCTGCCGGGCGTTTCTTGCCTGTTCTTTTGCCGGCGTAAGGAGGTTGGAACAGGCGTAGCTAGTTTTAAGTTTGACGTTTTAAAGTGATCACAATGTATCCTATTGAATAAATAAATAAATTGAATTGAATTGAATAATTACTAAAACAGAATTAAGTCGCCTCAATACATGTTCACTATTTGCGCCCCGCGGTTTCACCCGCATCTTCCCGCTATCCGAAACCATTTTCCGTGAAAAAAGTAGTTTATGTCTTAATCCAGGGTATAAGCAATCTCCATTCCAAATTTCATTCAGATCCGTTCAGTAGTTTTTGCGTGAAAGAGTAACAAACATCCATCAGTCCATCCATACATACTCTCACGTTGATAATATTAGTAGGATTTAGTCCTCGTAATTACAAAGCAGTAATTTTTAATAAGCTTAAATAACAAATGAGCAATTGCGAACCGTGGCTGAAAAGTAACGCGAGCGCCTTACTAGGCGCCGATACCGAGTTCAAATCCTCTCGGCACCTATTACTTAATAAAGTTATATGTGGATTAATTTTTCGCTCAAAGTGGTGAAGGAAAACATTGTGAGGAAACCAGCAGTGCCACAACTGCGACATCTACCAACCCGTACTGGGCCAGCGTGAAAGATTAAGGCCCATACTCTCTCTGAGAGAAAGCCTGATTCCCAACAGTGGTAACGTAATACGATGATGATGATGATGATGATGATGATGATGATGAACAAAACATACACTTTAACCTTTAATTATAAAATAGACCTAGACACACATAGACGTCACTACAGCTGAGCCATCATCGCCTCAAATATTCATAAGTTTCAGATACATTTAGCATGTGAGTTCATCCTAAAATCATCTGTGGACATTAACACATACATATAAGGAAGGTGTTCTTCAAACAAAGTTTCCAGATTTAATAGTAATCGAATCCTAGAAGACACCACTCGATTTATTCGCGTCTTTCTCTCGTATACTTCGAAAATGTGGAACGACCTCCACAAGCTTTCCCAGAGTGCTATAAAATGAATTTTAATACGCTGTGACGTAAGACCTTCCTCCTTATTTTCAGCGGTTAAAGTGTTCTTCGAGGTCGACAACGGTAACGGTGGGGTCCCACGTCTGAGGCGCAGTCTGCTAGCGTGTGCAGCCTCGTCCGCCAGTTACCTTACCAGTGGGACTGCTTGTCTACGGAGCTGTCTGCTAGCGTCTGCAGCAAGTCTGCCAGTTTCCTGACCAGTGGGACCCCATATGCAGCGCCGTCTGCCAGCATGCGCGGTGCCGTCCAGCTACCTTACCAGTGGGACCCCACCATAAGCGTTAACCATCAAACGGGCCGTATAAGAAAAACAAATGGTAGTTTCAAGCCATATGTATGAAGATTAGGCGCCGTTTTCCATAACCAATGTCATTCCATTGTTAGCTTCTTGGCAAGGAAACTGGGTTGCCTTTCCAGAAATGTAAATGATGGTCTTTTAGTTCCCAGTTTAGACAAAAAGGAGCTTATTTCGATATTATATTCAGTATACCAATTATAGAAACCTCGCTTCTAGGTTTAGCTTCGTTCAGGAATACAGCTAGAAGATATGATTTGTTATCGCAATTAGAAAATAATTTAACAGCTTTCGGTTCCTTTGAAAACATCGTGATGAAACCATTGCTTAATGGTCAAGATAAGAATCTGTCGCCAAGCACCTATCGTTTTGTTCTGGCAGCCTCACTTGAGAGCCGGTTTCCAATCCAGGTGTAGCGTGGTGCCTTCGACCACATCGTCACTTAACATCAGGTGACTTGTGGTCAAACGCTACCCTGTAAGAAGTAAAAATCTCTAAATCTCTAAATATATATAACTCACAGGTGACTAACTGACATAGTGATCTATCAACGCACAGCCAAAACCACGAGACGGATCAGGCTGAAATTTGGCATGCAGGTAGATGTTATGACGTAAGCATCCGCTAAGAAAGGATTTTAATTAATTCTACCCCCAAGAGGATAAAAAAGGGGATGAAAGTTTGTATGAAACTTTGTCAATTTTAAACCGATCGGGCTGAGACTTTGCATGCATAAAGCTACGCGGGTGAACATCTAGTATAAAATAAGATTGTTAGCGTATCCTTGGGTCCTTGGTAAAGTCCGTGGGACGCAGTTAGCAAAGTTTTACTAAACAAATAACACTACAAGGCCCCCGCTATTTTTAGACAAAGGAAAACGGTATCAAATTGCAAACACAGTCGAAAAATACACAAATTGGAAACACACGTTAGAAACACGAAACTAAATGGAATTGCTTGTTGTAGAAACTCTATTTCCGGTTCCGTAGAGCCATCAGTGCAGCACGAATAGGTTTCTTCGAAGACTTGAAAATAATGCTTTTGTTACAAATTTTGCCTTACCTAGTAAATTTGAACTAACGGCCGTTATTAATAACTGATCTATTCACAGTTTACCCTATTATAGCTCCATAGAAATTGTTAGCGACGCGCCGTCACAAGACGGTCATTGTAATAATACTAAGGTTTCGCATGTCAAAGGGAACGCGCGGGATGCGTACTGAGGTGTGGGTAGCCGCTTACCCACGTTTTAAAAAGCAGTCGTCGGATGCGCCACCTCCACGCACGACGCGCGTTGCCTAGTTTCTTTCTATGCTTTTTTTGTCACCCTCAAAGTTTAAAATAAAATCAAAACGTGGTAATTAACTTCTCGTGCCTTTTTTGGACATTACCGTGTTTGCCATTACATCTCCTACAGAAGTGATGTCAAAAATCTATCTCTAGTAAGGCAAACCGTGGATAGATCGGTTATTAATTTCCAGCATTAAGCAATCAATTGTCTGTGACAAACGTTGGGCATGGTTTATTCGTAGTTCAAGAAGTTATTGTATAGGTACAGTCAGCGACAAAAGTAGCTAATTATACTACATTTTCCAAACGTGTTTTAGATCAGTAGTGATTGTGTTTTCTTATATTTCATAAGGTAGCGTTTTGACCACAACATAACGCATCTGATTTTTTGTGATGATGTGGTCAAAGGTTGGTGTTTAAGATGATGCCGGCAATCGGAAAATGTGATATTGTTCAGCGACTTTTGTCGTTGACTGTACTAGCTGTTCCCAGCAGTGTCACCCGTGTGGGCTACAGTTTATCGTTATTTAAAGTATCCCATGTCCTTTCCCAGAGTTCAAACTATCTCTGTACGCAAAAACTACTCAACCGATTGTGATGAAATTTGATGTAAAGTAGTTCAAACCCTAGAGGACGTAAATTACATTTTATTGCAATTAAATGAAGGCCACAGGGGTGAACCCTCGGGCGCTGCTAGTAGTCTAAGGAGGTTCTATTTACCACAAGATTTCTATAATAAGTTTTTGCAGTCAAATGTACATGGTATGACGAGTTAGGAATATGACGAATCAGGAATATGACGAGTTAGGAATATGACGAATCAGGAATATGACGAGTTAGGAATATGACGAATCAGGAACGAATCGTAGATTTAGATATAAAACATTCATCGGAAATCTTCCGAACACCAGTTTTAGTCAGGTACAACGTATTACCAACTCAATTTCCTCAATTCAGCACCACCATACATTCGCTGGTGAAAAATATGGAATAAATCACGAGAAGGGTTCCGGGGTATATAATTTATTAAATGGAAACCCTCAGATGTCACTAATCTTGCTTGCGTTACTCTGAGATATGAAGAGGACATATTTAGTGATGCCCTTTAGGCAAAAGTATCGTATCGACTTAGTCATTTTCAGAGACTTTCTACTTAAAAAATGGAAATTGTGATGTATCGATATTTGTTACTCTTTCTCACAAAAACTTCGAAACGGATTTTAATGAAATTTGGAGTGGAGATAGCCTATATCCTGTATACTTTTTATTCCGGCAAAAGATTCCTGCAGGCAGGGAAGACGGGTGAAATCACGGAGCACGGCTAGTATTTCATAAATCTATAGTTTTAATAATATAAATGCGAAAATAACTCTTTCGGTCTGTTTGTTACCTTTTTATGACTATACCACTGAAAAAATCTTAAAGAAATTTGGTATGGAGATAATTTGATGCCTCTGGAAGAACATGCAATACTTTTTATTGCTATAAACTGTAGTAGTCCACGCGGGTAAAACCGCAGGGCACAGTTATGCTGAACTTATTTCCTATTTTGAACTATAGCTGGTGCAGTATTTTATTATATTATATCGAAAAACTCTAATATTGAAGGGACCTCATCAAGTTTTATGAAAGTATTTACTTAACAAACAACTCTACTGTACCTAATGTTATATTAGATTAAATATGTAATGCCGATAATATAAATTATGATGAAAGAAAAATGTTCCTACAATTTTTATTTTTCGCGTTTTACCGCAATTGCTCTTAAAATCTTAAAATATGAGGTAATAATCCGAACTCTCGTTTATAAGATATTGATTTCACTTTTGACAAGAAAACTACATTATCGTTATAGAAAAGTTAGAGTTGTTGGCAAAGAATGTCCCTTTTGTCTCAAAAAGTTCCTCCTAAACAATATAATTATGGTGGCAAAGATTTCCGCTCCTGACTTGTCTAGACGTTTTGACATGTTGATTTGACACTCTTGAAAATAGCTTAGGAAAAAACATCGTAAAAACAAACAGCCTAAAAATTTCACCTGTAATTTGAGACTAAAGTTTGTAATTTTTTTGATGTATTAAACTGAAAACGTATCTCAAAAATTTAAAGTCAGATAAAGTTTTCTAGCGCGTAAGTAACTTTTTAAATTTTCATATACTCTCATTAGTTAAAAGGAGATTAAGCTCAAAACTTTCTCGATATTAGGTACATTTGATTTTAATTTCAGACACGCTATAACTTGTAACCTTACCACCATTACGCAATAAAGAACATCGCATGTTATAAACTTAATCAACCTCACCATTTCACATCCATCCAACAACCCGTCGTTGACCTGGTTCAGGCTATCAAGCGATATATTATTTTATCGCCACTTACTTATCGTACAGTGACGCAGTACATCACTAGTCGCCTCATATTACGTATGCGGTCGGTAGCCGAACAAAGACCCTTTACTGTCTCGTTTATCGCCGACCGCAAGGCATTCCTAACAAAATGTTCGTTTTAGCAACCACTTCGAAAACTTTCTTTGAACATACCCGTTTGATATTCCGCTATCGACCTTTCACGATAAAACATTTAAAATATCGACACAGACTTTCGGAACTTCCAAAGTTTTCACATCTCTATTTAGCGATAATTCCGTCGTGGATATTTGGCCGCGAAATAAACTCACCGATAAGATTCAATTGATTTTTTATTCGATAATCATATTCCGTTCGGAGATAATCGATAACACTTCACTTAGAAAAACCGACATTCCCATACATCTATTTACACACGTACAATAATAATTACACCGGAAACACATTTTAATCCTGTAATGCAAAGTCAGATGAAATTAACTGTCACACTCTCATTTCGTCGATGGCGGCTTGTGGGAGGTTAGAATGGAGGGCGCCTTTCCCTCTGCGTAGGGTAGCATGAGGCGCACCCCTCGCCTCCCCCTCTCTAGGGGAGTTTTGCGCCGTCGACCCGTTAGGTGGCTGGTATTTCTGTTGCCTCAACTCCTGATGTGGAGGCGAGTTATTAAAGTGGCTCACATTCTTCGGCATTGTCGCGTAGCTCCCCACTTGGGGATAACTCACGTTAGGTATCCTAAAACTGCTGTTCCTGCTACCCAATTTGCTAGGCAACATCATATTGTCCATGCTCAGACTGGGACTGGGCGGAGACTTGGGCATATCCAACGGGCCTTTGAAATTAAGACTCACTAGGTGCGCGTCGCTCCCCATCATTTGCTTCTTACGATTATGCCTCTCAACGTCGACGACTAGACTCGGGGCGTGAGTTGGATCCATATGATAATGCGAGTGCTTCCCGGATATAGTCTCGAAATGTTTCTCGTTGAAACGCTGCTGCTTTCCACGCGACCTGCTTTTATCCCGCTGGTAGTAGACGCCGGCAAATATTAGCACGTTAAGTATGAGTAACGAGCATCCTATAGCTATAGTGACGCTGAGAGCGGTAGAGTAGGCGGCATAGCCGGCCGCCTCTAAATTAGCTAGAGTGTTTTCTGTAGCATTCGCTGTTTGCAGGTCTCTCCCGGGGAGCATTGTGGCGCAGGTAGCTAGGATCGTGTCGACTGTGGTTAGTGCAGTGTCAGGATACATTGAGCCATTGCCGCGTCGGATCTGATCGTTATCGGCCCCGCTCCGGGCTAAAGGATCAGGCCGGACTATGCCTTCGTACAGATCTTGCTCGTTGTGGTTTTTGAAAAGGTTGTGGCGAGCGGCCACGTCTTCCATTCCCGCTCGGTGTAGCTCGGGGACTAGGCGGAGCCATACTGATAGCTGGTGGGCTCGGTAGTGGTTCTTTAGGCGCGGTTTCATACCTGCTGACAAAAAGATTGTGTCATTCGTTTTGTATTGAATTGAACATATACATTTTAGCTTTGTGTTATGGCACAGGACAAGAATATTAAAGACAGACATAAAAATTCGGTTCATGAACCAAATTTAAGTGGTCCACGTTCAAGGAACTAGTTTTTCTTTCTTTTAGTTTTTCTTATTTTTTATCAATAGTATTTATGTTTACAAATCTATTTCAATATCTGAATAACTCGCGTAAAAATGTAGTACATAAATAGAATAGACAGGACCAAACAATAAATAAACGTCAAAATGTATCTATGAAGGGTTTTAAAAAAAGCAATAAACAAAGGTAGGTGTTTGTATAAAGTGGTTTCTGGCAGATTTTCATTGATACACCATAAAACAACTACAAAAACCGGGGATTGACAACACCCATTATGAGAAAAATACATGCGCTTTTTTGCACAAATGTTTTTTTTCGTAGCGGGAATTGAACCCGTGACCTCACTTCAATGTCGATTCGGCTTTTGTGCTATGTCAGTCGTCCTTAACGTCCTTAACATTTACGTCTATAGCTCCTTTTGCTCAGACGTAGAACAAACAAAAGCGCAACTCATTGAGTTGCAAAATAAACACTCATTTTGTGTGTCTGTGTTAAATGATAACAAAACACAATCCATTTCAGAAGCGCCGCGGCGTGGAAATGAGCTCAAAACAAAAGTTTATTTAGAAAAAAAACAGTTTTTAATTGAAATGTCTAGTGAAGTCAAACCACGCAATTTACCAGGCGTGTACCGAATATTTCTACAACATCTCTATTTAATTAAAACATTGAAGCGTTGAATTTTCAGGGTAAGCACAAAGCATGTTAGAAAGAACGCCTTGATACCGAGACCTTGTTATCCGGTATTTGGCTTATCTTAACATGGTTACGGAAGAAATAAAGGCAGAAGCATAACTGAATATATTGTTTTTTTACCGTGCATCATGTATGAACTGGACCTGACCAAAAGTTTTAACCTACATTCAGCTATCATCAGGTAAGCCTAGGTTCAAATCAGGCTAACATAAAACACTCGTAAATTCAGCTTGTAATATACCTACAATACATTAAGTTTTTAAAAGAAGTTCTTAAAAATGTAGTACGTAATTCTAAATCAATTTCAGTAATAAACATTCACTAAAATTCAACATTAATTAAGGTAGCTTCAAAAAGTAAGAACACCCAAACTGCCAATGACACGACAGAGCTCAAACTAGTTCGAGCCCAAGTTTTGTACAAGATTCTCTACTGGCGAAACTGTGACCTAATACCGCAGAAAATATAACAGCGCGTGGTACGTGAGCTGTGTTTCCTTAATCCACAAACAGGATACGATATATAGAATGGGGATACAAGAATACGGTACATATACAAGGCTACGTAATGTTTACGAGAATGGGGAGTTTAATTTAGTGGAATGTAGCCTTTTACTTAAAGGTAAGCCTTTAACTAGGTCGTTTAGACAAAGACGTTTTGAGGTTAATAGGTAAGGTTATTATTGAAATTTAAAGTCACTCAGCGGGTTATGGAAAGGGCTATGCTTGGAGTATCTCTTTAAGATCGAATCAGAAATGAAGTAATCTAAAAGAGAACTAAGGTAACTGACATAGCCTATTATAGAAGCTGAACTGGCAAAGGGCTGGACAGTGGAAATATTAGCTGAAGAACCGATAACCGTTAAGGCGTTTGGGTTGTTTTTGAAAGGAAACCGTGACTTGTAAAAGTTTAAGACGTCCTCCAGCTAAGTGGAACGTCGACATACGCAAAATGGTAGCGGTTGGATGGGAGGCAACAGTATAACAACAACAACGCACAACGCGGGCCCAGTGCGGGTTGGCAGATAGGTGGTCATAATAGTGTTGGAGTTTTCATATCGCTTGAACGGCTCCAATATAGCCTAACGACTCCTATCCTAAGACAACAACCGCGATCAATTACTTAAAGTCGCAACGGAAGCGTCTGAGACATCAAATGAACTGTTTATGCCTTGCAATTTTACCGGAAACCTTGAATTTCAATCTGGTTCAAAATAATATTTCATCATTGCAGTATTAAGGAAATTCTCGAGTAAATCAAAACAAAGCGAACTGAAGCCTTGAACATCCCAGACGCACATCGCTCCCAGACATTAATTTCACGCACAAGACAATCCAACCCGAAACAACCATAAATCTCTCGGCAGGTCTACATCTAAGGCAGATTCATGAGTTTCAGCGTATAAATTGAGTCGGGACGTCATCATTTTCATAATCTGTTTGCACAGTAGCCAACATTTCTACCGGATTGAGTCACTTACACAAACGCACGCAGGGGCTTGAAATTACGGGTAGCAAGTCGACATCGTTAGGATTCCGATCTTGACATGAGCTTGAGTTTTCGGTAAAGGAAAAAATTGTGATGGAACCATAGCTTGATGTAAAGGCAGTTGCTAAGAGTCTGTCGCCAAATACTAGTCTGTCGTATCGGTGCGGTCTGGTAGCCTAACTTGAGAGCTATTTCCCAGTACTGGCGTAACATCGTCACTTAACGTCAGGTGACTTTTAGTAATACGTTACATATTATGTATAATCCAGACAGCGTTTTTTTTAGACCGTAAGTCAGCTGACGTTAAATGATAATGTGGTAAAAGGTCAAACTGGCTCGCCAGGTGGACTGCCGAAACATACCGAAAGGTCCTTGGCGACTGATTTTTAACCTGAGGTTGGTAGCTAGCTAGACATGCCCTACCAAGCTATGGTTCCATAACTTTACCAAAACCTACGGGTCGAAGCCGACATCACTACCACATTTTTCTAAAGCAACCTCCAAACCTAAAAAAATTCAAACAGTACCTAACTCTCACGACTGGATATTGACGGGCAATCACAGCACAATCAGTAAGCCACACGTCGCACCCACGATCCCATTATAATTCAGTTTATTTTGGGAACACGACCCTGCTTCCTATGAATATCTCCATTCCAGGCTAGCGTCTAGCTCAGTTTGAATGCGTCAGCCATCTTGACGACCCACATTAGAGCTTGTAAAATGTTCTCGCTTTTGCTACTCGTAAGCGTTGCGCGTCGGAGATTGAAAGGAGGTGGCGCGTGAAATTCATGAATATCTTATGTAAAACATTAGGTACGCGTTGATTTGTTGCCTTAACTCGCGAGGTAGCATTAACCTTGACAGGAAGGCAAAAAATTGAGGTGGAAAGAAGTCAGGTACTACAGATATGTTGTTTTTGTGAATTTAAGGATTTGGATGCCAATAGTCTGGTCTTTAGAATAACCTGCGACTACTGATTTCATCATCATCATCATCAGCGATAGGCTTCTCCCCAGGTACGCCACTGAGCCCAGTTTTCAGCTCGTCTGATCCAGCTACTGCTAGCCACTCGGCGCAAGTCGTCGCTTCACCTAGTCGCAGGGCGTCCTACACTACGTTAGCCAAGTTGCGGTCTCCACTCAAGAACATGTCTCTCCAATAGCTGTTGGTGATGACTAACTAATAGAGATCGCGTTACGACTCAAAGCGAGTCTTGTCCTCCGATAATAAGAGATGCCACTTCGGTCTGTCCTGTGCCACCTCCTGCAAGTCCTCCACCTGGAGTAAGCGCAAGTCCTTCGTGGCTTCGTCCTTCCAGCGATACTTGGGACGACTGGGCGTTGGCCGCTCGGCCGTCCCATACACGCTCGGTTCACCGCACGATCCTCTCCCATTTATTTAGTCTATTTATATATCTAGTAACAATATATGTGAAAAACTTTAATTGATATGTGGGTCAGAATAAGGTATGGGTTTCTTTTTTCTGACTTATATTGCGTCTCTGTAGGTTTTATAACTTACTCTGGGCTGAATTTCAGCCTTTTTGCTCAATGGTCTGTGAATGACAAACGACCACACAAAGAGATAGATGGACAAATTGGAAGTAGCGAAACCAAAAAGATTCCTATTTTGACCGTGAATTACTTCTTTCTGGGAACTTGCTCCGATTTAATCCGTTAAAAATAATATTAAAAAATTTGAATGTGATCTCACCCAAAAGACAAACCTGACGAGCGGCAATGCATCGGCAACGCCCCTAGAGTTGCAAATATCCATAGACAACGATAAAATATGTGCGGACTTGCCATCGCTCAAAACGGTGAAGGAAAACATCGTGAGGAAACCAGCATGTCCAAGAACCACAACATTCAAGGGCATGCGACATCTACTAACCCGCACTGGGCACTGGACTGTAATCTACCGCTAATCTACGCTAGCGTGGTAGATTACAGTCCATACTCTCTCTCTGAGAGAAGGCCTGAGTCCCAGTTTGGTAGATTTTGGCCCATACTCTCTCTCTCTGAAGGAAGACTAGAGTCCTAGCAGTGGAAACGTAATAGGCTGATGATGATGACGGTACTCGAACTTCTTTCTCTTCCCAATTGTTTTATTTTTCTTATTTCTATTTGAAAAAGAACGTGATTCTGAAGGTAGACTAATATTTATTTATCCGACAGTAAACACCATTATAAATTCTATCAAGCCGTACAAATAGGCGTCGAATCCAAATATGAAGTCCCATCACAACCAAACACAAAGTACACTGACCTATTTCCAAACACTCCCGGTGAACTGAGTCGTATTCTTCAATTCTACGCTTCGGAATACGTTTCTTTACATTCTATTGTCGTTTTGATACAATACATACGACGCGGTTAATCTAATTTCATGACTGTCTATACAGGATGGGTTCTTGAAAATGGGATTGTATGGTTTATTCCAAAAAAAAGTAACTTTATAAATAAAATAAAATAAATCTATTTATTGCCACTATATAACACAGAGACTTTGTTAAGATATAAGGTCGATTTATGAAAAAAATATAACAAAAAATTCAGGGCATGGCCCTTTCCATAGTTTACAGGCATACTTTTATACTGTTACTACTATTAATATACTGACCTATTTCCAAGTATTTCTGGTGCGTTGAGTCGTACTCCTCCCAGACTACTCCTCGGAACTTGTTCCTCTCCCGAGAGGCTGGGAGGAGGGCTTCTTGTCGCGCGTTATCGTTTGGATTCCTGCGAGAGTTGCTGTGTTAGTTTGGTTAAATGTTTACCTTACAAGTTATACAAATAATGCAAACTCAAGTTTGGATCAGTTCTGCTACAGGTATTGAATACTGCGCTCCACTAGTACATTGACAGTTTTCGGGTTACCATACATTTTTCCAAAGTTAAAAGTGTCCATGTCCTATTCTAAGACATAAGGTAGCCGTATGTCAAATTTCAAAATTATTGTGATACTAGTGGTAAAAAATAATTATACACACACAGTTCTTTGCATTAGTAATGTTAAGACGCATAGGAAGGTAAACATAGGAAGTATTGAATGAGATAGAAGAGGATAAGAAGGAGATAATAGGATAAGATAGAATAGGAAGGAAAGGTTAGGATAGGATAAGATTAGGTAGGAGAAATCTATCACGAGCAATACCTTAGCCTGAGCCTGTTAAGAAAAGAAAAAAAAGTATCAAATTACAATTGCCAACAGATGCAAACAAAAATAAATGCTAAAAAAATTAATATAAATAAAAATTTACTTTCCTCAACAAGCCAAGGTTTTTCCTTTAACATTATTTTAAATCAAAATGAACCCATATCATTCTACGACGATTTACAAATTTAATATCGTACAAAACAGCTATTTGAGAAGGGAACCGGGTCACAACTCGACAGGAATCCTTACTTGGGGAAGAGGGGAGAGGTCAAATCTGTGTAAATTATTTGTACAGAGAGACCACTCTCCAATACTGATGAAACAAGTTTGGTAATTTGATATTGATTGCTAAATTGCTTTCGGTATAAAAATCTAAGTACACCCCAGGGTAACATTTGTATATTCTTGTATATTTCCCGTAACCTTTTCCCTGAATGTTCTATACCTTATTCCAGGATAATAATACATCTATCTTCACTCCAAATTTCACTTAAATCAACTGAGTTTATTTAGCGTAAATAAATTACAAAGATATACACTCACAAAGTTTCGCATATAAAACATTAGAAGATTGAGGTGGATTGTAAGTACCTATAATAAGACACTAATTTAGTAAAATCTCTTTCTAGCTAAAACATTATATATGACGGGTGGCCGGGCCCAGTGCTGTTTTAGCAAGACTGACGTCCGCAATGATGACGTCACCATCATCGTCATCATCAGGTCGGTGCATGATAGGTGGTTACAGAAAAACGAAGTAGATAGTTTTCGAACTATTTATTCAGCAATAAGTAGTCTAGGTACTTGGCACAACAGAGTTCGGGAGGTCCGATCGCTACGACGGCTCAAGCCAGACTGACTAGAGCTCTGCCGAGCGGTCGTATTTATACCAAAACTGGCCTCGCACAAGCAATGTTTACAAACTTCGTAAAAATTGCCTGTGATCGTTCCAGCTGAGGTTTTAACCTCTAACAATCATTATAAAATTAGTTAACTCATTGACAATCGGTTATTATTATTATTATTAAAATCACAATAACGGCTTTGCGCCGATACGGCCATTCTGACAGGCGGTGCGCGCTCTGCACCAGCCTGGTAGTGTTCTCGTGGAAAACCTCGTGGAAAAACCTCGTGGAAAACCTGGTGGAAAACCTCGTGGAAAACTTTGTGGAAAACCTCGTGGAAAACCTCGTGGATACTGAAACAACGAAATATGGTTCTTCTGAGTTTGGTATCTGTAAGCAACCGGTGTTGCTTTTAGGTAAGGTCAGAAGCATAACGCATTGCATGTTAATGCACGCATAGTGCGCTTTGAATGGAAATATGGGAACACGTGGATACCTCGTGGAAACCTCGTGGATTCTCGTGGATTCTCGTGGGTTATCGTGGGTTATCGTAGATTCTCGTAGATAAGTGTTATTATAGGAAACGGGATAACTTAATGGGGTTTTAAGGTAATGAAAGGATCTCACCCGTTTTGGTTACACAAGTTGGACTGCTCGTGGTGTAAAAAGCACGAGTTTGACTGGTGTAGCAGCGGGGTATTTGGGAGCCGGTGTAGATAAGTCACATTCTGCCGATACGGTCCCATGGTCACCTGGGTGAGCGGCACGAGGAAGCTGAACGCCGAACTCTCTTAACAAGATACCTGCAATTAGAATTAGATGTCTGATTACGCGGCGTGTTTTTGATGAGTATGTAATCTCTTTGGCAGGGAAGGATGTAGATTGAAACACTGTCTATCCAAGACAGCAGGACCTTGTGCCATTTTTAGTTGCATGTGTAGGGTAAGCGCTTCCATCTCAATAGCATAGTTGTCAATGTCCACTAGATTCGGCAATTCCGGTGGAAGACAGTACTGTCGTCCAGCAATAAGTGTGAACGGGGCAACTCCAGCAATACGGTGAGTTGTGCAGTACATCCTAAGTTGCAGTTCTTCAAGTGTGGAGCGGTACTGTTTGGTTTCATAATTTTTGATCAAAACCAAACTTTGCAATATTTCCGCTTGCTCGGCCGATTCCTGGTGCCATAGCGTGAATATTGTTTTTGAGGTGGTCACGGTATTTCATTCATTAATTCACACAGAAACTCTTCTTCCATCAACGAAGATTTAAGTTGGTGTTTCAAGTAGATGCACGGTTCGTTTCAACGCAGTCAATACACCGCGCGGGCCCCTATTAGTAACGTAGTAGAATAACGCGCACTTTGTGAAGTGCCACAATGTGATGATGACGCATCGGTGGACACACATATATCACGTCCCTTCAAAGGCTACATGCCTTCATCCGGATATCAAAGTCATCGAGCTTCCATGTTTCAATGGCCTAACGAACACCAACATTGGTATTCGGATCACATGATGGCAGGTAAACATCCTTGATTACACTCGCGACTCTTTGGGTTGAGCACACAAGCGTTCTGACATTTTCTGCATCATTTCCATGAGGAATTGTGGTGGTACCCCTGCCGTAGATGGGCTGGGCATGTATCAACAGCATACGCTGCTGTTCTGGAACGTTGGCTTGTCGTGGTACAGTATCCAACGAAGGGTCCGGCACAGCCAGTGACGTTATCGGCTGGGAGCATACAGCACTGGTTTGTTCCAGTAGATCACGTGATGAACGAGCTGATGAGGAGGTGTCCTGGATTGGATTCCGTTCCAATCCCACTTCTGATGACGGGTGGCCGGGCCCAGTGCTGTTTTAGCAAGACTGACGTCCGCAATGATGACGTCACCATCATCGTCATCATCAGGTCGGTGCATGATAGGTGGTTACAGAAAAACGAAGTAGATAGTTTTCGAACTATTTATTCAGCAATAAGTAGTCTAGGTACTTGGCACAACAGAGTTCGGGAGGTCCGATCGCTACGACGGCTCAAGCCAGACTGACTAGAGCTCTGCCGAGCGGTCGTATTTATACCAAAACTGGCCTCGCACAAGCAATGTTTACAAACTTCGTAAAAATTGCCTGTGATCGTTCCAGCTGAGGTTTTAACCTCTAACAATCATTATAAAATTAGTTAACTCATTGACAATCGGTTATTATTATTATTATTAAAATCACAATAACGGCTTTGCGCCGATATATATGTAGTAATAAAAGTAACAAAAAACAGAGAGCACGTAACGAAATAAATGAAAATAGAAGCCTTCACACAACCCTAAACCGTAAATAAAACTCAATCAAGATAAATTGAAAGCCCACCCAACATACACCTAGTCTATTAGCAACTCTATTCTCTCAATAAGCAAGGTTCATTGATCTTTCTATCTAACCCATTACTTTGCTGAGCCGCCACAGATATAGGATTGAACTAGATACAGGTCGGTTATCTAAAGCTGGCACGTGGAACATATAGGTATATTAGATATATTACATTTTTTAGAAAGGTGGCGACCACGAACCGGAAGACGTTCTGTAGGCAGGCCCCCCACTAGGTGGACCGACGACATTGTAAAAGTCGCAGGGAGCCGATGGATGCAGATGGCTAATAGCCGCTCATGGTGGCGTTCAAGGGGGGAGGCCTATGTTCAGCAGTGGACTTCTTCCGGCTGATGATGATGATATTTTTACTACTCACAAGCAAGCAACAACAACATGCAAGCATACATAGGACGGCCGAGTGACCGTCGCCCGATTGGCCGTCTCAGGTATCGCTGGAAAAACGAAGTCACGAAGGACTTGCGCGAGCTCCAGGTGGAGGACTGGCAGGAGGTGGCGCAGGACAGACCGAAGTGGCGTCTTTTGTTATCGGAGGCCAAGACTCACTTTGGTTCGTTGTGCAATCTCAGTTAGTTAGTTAGTTAGGTACTACTCACAGGGTAGCGTCGACCACAAGTCACCTGATGTGACGATATGGTCTAAGATGGCGTCACGCTATACCTGGATTGGGAACTGGCTCTCAAGTAAGGCTGTCAAAACACACCAATAGGTGCTTGATTCAAACTCAAACTTTTTCAGATTCAAACTTGAGGATGGTAGCTAGCCAGACGAGCACTAGATAATGCCCTACCATCAAGCTATGGTTTCATCACGATGTTTTCTTTCACTACGGATCGCAAGCCGACGTTATTACTACTGAGCTATCATCGCTTTATTAGTATATACACATTTGTTTGTGAATGTTGCACTACGTATCATGAAAGGTCTATTTGTCTCTCTCGCACGCGTTCAAAGTTAGGACTGAGATCGATATTGTTTTGTATTTCACTATTGTATAATGAAATTGCATTAGTGTGAGTACTGGGTGCCAGGTTTAGATAACTGTGTCGCAAGTGCGTCAATTTGTATGAAAACCAAGCGTGCTATATTTTTTGTACTTATTTTGCAATGAAAATTGGCTTTTGAAGAGTTTTTACGGTTTTATCATAAGCATCATCTTAAAGCCTATTTTAGTCAATTGCTAGACATTATTAGCCTCTACCAAAATACGCCTCTGAGCTAGATCTTCGGCTTTTCTCAACCAACCACAGCTAGCCAACTTGCCTATGGTGTGCCTTGCATTTATGGCTTGGACATTTTTTTGTATATACGTCTGACCGCTAAGACGAAGCATGCCAAGATCGAACTGAATTATTCAGTAACCGTAGGACCTTTCCTCAATTTTAAGATACTCAAAGTAGGTGAACTTATCTAGTTCAATCTATATCTGTGTGACTACCGCAATTTTCCACGATTTGTAAGCAAGAAAAGGGAAATCAATCATGTACTTTCCTTCCTAATAAGCTCATATTATTCTTTTTGTATGTATTTTTAGGCCATGACCTTTGTTTTCCCAGTTTCTTATATTAAACCATAATACTAGATAGGTACTCGTTCTGAGTACGCACTGGTAGAGGTAAAGGGTTTGACTTCCCGAAGTTTTTCCGTTTTATTCTCGAAAACACTTGTATTTTTGGGTTAAAAGTAGTCTAGTTTGGTCTTTGTGGTTTTTACATTGTTTGTTGATATTTTAAAGAAAACGCTCAAGCCACGAATTTGAGTTAACATTAAAGTATGAATATATTTTAGTCGTCAATTTAATGTAATTTTAAGAAACTACAAGGATACCAGTAATTCCCTGCGGTTTCACCCGAGTGAGCTACAGTTTATCGCGATAAAAAGTAACCAATGTCCATTCTCAAGCTCTAGACTATCTGTGTACCAAATTTCATTTACATTGGTTCAGTAGTTTAGGCGTGAAAGCGTGACAGACAGACAGGCAGAGTTACTTTTGCATTTATAATATTAAGTGGGAGTAAGGGTAATATGGTACGGCCAACGACAAATGTTGCTGAACAATTCTAACTCTCCAATTTTTCCAAAAATTATGAACACGAAATATTGCTCTAAAAACTCTCTAAAGAAAATTTGGGTTGATCAGCAATTTTTGTCGCTGACTGTTCTTAGGTATCAGGGCACCAGGGTAAGTACTAGGATAGTAGTGTATATTCTTACAGTGTTTCTTACCCAGTCTTAGCAAAATTGGAAACGAACAGCATTATCGACTCTGCCAGCGCGACTTCAGATTTTGTGTAGTTTTTTGGAAAGTGACCGAATCCGTCCACCAGGGGCGCCCCAAACACGTACGGCAACTCCTCTCCATGGACCGCACCTGTTCTCTGTAACAAAAAATCTACGATATAATAAGCACTTCCATTTACGACTAGCTGTTCCGCTTGAAGCTACAATTTCTCGCGATAAATCGTCAAATGTTAGGTACATCAGCATAAATTACTTCCTCTTAATAAAATTTCGGAATATTTAGATGACAAAAATAAAGCTTGGGATTTTAGTGAACTTGCTCCATTTCAATCAATTAGTAATAAGAATAAAATTGTTATGTGATCGCGCCAAAAATTTACCTGTTGGGCGTTTCTTGCCTGCTTTTTTGCCAGCGAAAAGAGGTTGGAACAGGCGTAGCTAGTTTTAAGTTTGACGTTTTAAAGTGATCACAATGTATTCTATTGAATAAATGTTTATTGACTATTGACAATGTCAATTTCACAAAATAACTAGAATGGATAACTAGAATCGGTTCTCTCCTACATTGACACACAAAGATCACATATGACTGCAATAAATAATTGAGTATTGAGTAAAAAGTGTTCAACGTTCATTTGTTAATTTTAATAAGCTAATAAGCACTAAAAACAGTTAAAATTAAAATAAGCCACAACAAATAGACGAACAAAAAAAAACCTTTGACATAAACAGGGATACAAGAATTCGTGTGAAGCGGAGATAGCGCGACAAACAAACCCTTGACACTACCCAGGATTAAAAAAACTGAAAGCGACTACAATAAATTAAAAATGTCATTAAGACCCGCCATATTTTTTAACACGAATAAGGCAAAAATTAAAGTATCTGGTTAGGTTAATGTAAGATTTTTATTTAACTTCAGATTGCAATTTCTATCAACAGTTTTCATTAAAGTTCAGAATCTGGCAAAGCAGTACGGATTTGCAAGTTGAAGTGCCAATGGGCAGGCCACATCGCTCGACAAACCGATAACCGATGGGGACCACAAACCGGAAGACTTTTTGTAGGTAGGCCCCTCACTAGGTGGACCGACGATATTGTGAGAGTCGCAGGGAGCCGATGGATACAAATGGCTAAAAGCTGTTCATGGTGGCATTCAAAAGGAGAGGCCTATGTTCAGCAGTCGACTTCTTTCAGCTGATAATGATGATGATGAAATGACATATTATATGACAGAGTAAAACGCTTTGGGCGTTCTAGCAGAATATTCATCATATACCAATGGCACTACAACGTTTGTGTGGATGTCTAATAATAAAAATGGGGATAGAAGAATTAAATATTCAGAGTCAGCTTGAAGCCTGTAACATAGTAACAAAGTTAAGCTATTGGCTTGCTTTCTTTACTCGTCTGTCATATTATTCTGATTTTACTCTTAACATTCTACTAAAAGTTCTGAGTCTTCCAGGAATATTCATAAAATACTTAGCCTCGAGATTATTATTATAATATGTTGCAATTTTAACTCCAATATTCAAGAGCTCACAGTAAGCCGTTCCGTCGACTCCTTTGTTCTTTTCGGGTTTTAAGCTTGATATATGAATAATTAAAGCTGGGTTTCAAGTAGATAACTTAAAACTTTTGTACTGGGTGATTTTAGTGGATTTTTGCTAGCTTAATGCTGCTTTAGTTTCACTTTGACGTATTTTTTTGTTACTTATTAGTACCGCTTTTTTAAATGCAAATAGATATGCGTTTGACTGCTATCTCGCGTGGTCAGCTGACGGTGATGTAATGGACGGTATAAAACACATCTGTTTAAATTATAGTGATTGGAAATTATTGACCAACCAGGTGCTTTGGTCTCAATTTGACCACAAGTCACCTGGCGGTTGAAGTTGGGACAAAGAGTGAGTCTTGGCCTGCGATAATAAAAGATGCCACTTCGGTCTGTCCTGCGCCACCTCCTGCCAGTCCTCCACCTTGAGCTCGCGCAAATCACACACACACACACACACACACATCATCATCATTCACCATCAGGTGACTTGAAGTCAAACACAACCCAATAAATGTAAAAAACCAGGTTCAAAATTATAGGTAACGAAAATGAAAGAATCAATTTTACGAATCCTTTAATCAAATTTCTTTTCACGAATGCTTCAGCTCTGAATCATTAATTACGAGTGAATGGTATCCGGAATGGAATATAATTAAATATGGCGACTGAACGGGTTAAATTAACAAAAGCGTTTTTATTTTTAGCACACCTTATTTTAAGTATCGATTTTATATTGGCAGAATGTTCTTATTATTTACTAGCTGCTCCCCATGGTTTCACACGCGTATTCCTTTAATCCCGTAAAAAAATCCGGCATACAAAGTAGCGAATGTGTTAATCCTGGGTATAAGAGATTTCACTCAAATCTGCAACAAACCTACTCACTAACTTTCGCGCTTATAATATTAGTAAGATAGGGTTGCACCTGTTACAGATTATACTTATATAATTTTAATATACATACTATTAGTATTATAAAGTTTTTTGTAAATAAGAAATAACTGACCCAATTTAAAACAAAATTTATTGTGATAAAGGTCCAGTGGGAATCGCCGTGGGTGTTAAACTTCGGGGCAGACCTATGTATATATATTCTGTGTCTATATTCTACATTACCAGGATTTACCTATTATACTGAGTCGTTACCCTACCGCAATCACTGGCACAATCCTTACAAACGAACAGTACGTCGTTCATTTTACAGCCACTATAAAATCCCTTAACTTACTCAACTGAATACACGATAAAAGTTTTACAGCATGTCCACCGATTTACGGACAGTTTGTGAATAGTAAAATTAGTTTATACGGACCACCGCGGTGAATTTAGTGGTCTAACGTTATGTTTCCAGGCATCCTAACAGTTATAACTACAAACAATTCTAACTCAATTATCCTGAAGTTGCCTCTGGTGCTCTATAATTGAAATGTCTAAGATTGAAATATTATCACCCTGACAGTAGTAGTGCCAGTACTATCTTTGTATAATTTGATCCTTTAAGAGTGAATATTCTAGGCAAACATGCTCCATCATCCACCACGTCATCACTTACCATCAGCTGAGACTGGAGTCAAATGCTGTTCCTTCCTTGCGTCACATTGGTCGTCAAAACCACAAATAAATACAATCTCGTTTGGATAGCAAATTACGGAACGCAATTGTGATATTAATCAGTTTTATTTTGATTACATCACTATAATCATTTTACATTTTAAATACCAGTGGACATTGCAATGAATGGTGTAATAAACATATTTTTACTACTCTTTTGCACCAGCGTTCGACCACAGGTTCATCACCATCATCACCATAATTATCAGACTGTTTCAGTTCACTGCTGGATATGGCCTCTCTCAAAGTATACTACTGAGCCTGGTCTTCGGTTCTTCTCGTCCAACTATTGCCAGCCACTCGGCGCAAGTCGTCCCTCCACCTAGTTGGAGGGCGTCCTAAACTTCGTTTGCCAAGTCGTGGTCTCCACTCAAGAACCCATATTAAGTGATAATGTGGTCGACGGTGGCACCACACCATACCTGCATTAAGAATTGGCACAAAAAATATATGATCTTATGCAAATATTAAAACTAACCTGAGGATAGACGGAGTCTCTCGTCTGATAATCAAACACATAGAAGAACGTCTTCGTTGGTCTTCCAGGCCCATCTTCTTCTGAGATTGCTGGCTTAGGGCCACCACTGAGAAGATCACCACTCTGCACCACCGGCGCCACGTACTGTGCATCCGAAAGCGCCGCTATTGTGGCATCTCTAGTGTTTATTGGATTCTGCAACAATGATAGTTTTAACATCAATAGTGGGGCGCGAAGATCTGTTTGGCGACAGTTGAACTGACAAGGAGAGAGAAAAAATCAAAGCTTATGTTTTTTGCAGAGATTTTGTTTGATTTCTTACAATTTAGCGTTTGACCACAAATAATTTGATGTTAAGTGACGATGTGGCCAAAGGTGGTGCCACTCTACTCATGGATTGAGAACTGCCTCGTAAGTGGAGCTGTCGGATTACTCCGATAGGTGCTTGAGGAGAGATTCTTAACATGAGGTCGGTATCTCTTCTGACGATTACTTGAAAATATTGTACCACCAAGCAAATGGTGGACTATTATATTAACCATTCGTTTGTATTCGTTGAAGTGTAAAAATGTGGGAAAAACAAAATAAGGTATCAAAAAGTTCGTGTGAATTTTAAGAAAAGAGCCTTGGTCTGGTTTTTAACTGGGTCACATCAAATACATGACACTGGCTAAATACACAAAACGTGTGAAGCCATAAAAACAGCAACAGTAGCTGGCATAATACAAACAACAAATGTTGCCATCATAATTTATGTTAATGAGCAATGGGATAATGTAACATATTGTTCTGAAATAATATAAAGTTTGAATGCGGCGGACGCTGAAACTAATTTCATATGCAAAGTTTATGCAACCGTGTTATTATTAATTGATAACACATACATATTCAGTGTTATTAACAGAAAGCCTTTATTGACAACTTTTGAAATTATCATAAAAATTAACCATGCGTTGAATGAAATTGGGTACAGTTTTGTTGTCATCAAAGTACATTAAGATCCATGAGAAAAAAAATGAGATTTTTGGAATGTTTTTTTATTCCTTCAATGTAAAATTTGACCACAATTCACCTGATGTTAAGTGTTAAGTGATCGAAGGTGGTGCCAAGCTACGCCTGTACTGGAAGTTGGCTCTCAAATGTCTGGAATTATCAGACAAAATTGGATTACTTGATTTTTGTAATTATTCTGCTCAGATGAAGAGTTGAACCTCAATTTTAAAATGTCTCTCGTATGGAAACTCTGCCTACGTTTCAAAATAATAACAAACCTCTACCGTTCTTTCCCAATCCGTGTACTCGTTCACGATGGTGTAGAAGATTTCACTCAAATGGTATGTATACGAATTCCTGACGTAGGTTCTGAAAACAATGGGCTTAAATTAAAAACGTAAAATCTATGTTTGGCAGCAAAATAGACAAGATCAAATGAACCTTAAGAATAGTAACTTAATGATTGTTTTACCTCAGCATCCTATCTCGTTTATCAGGCTCAATTCCATTCTGAACATCTTGAGCCGAAAACTTCCATAGCGCTTCATTGGTCACAACCCCAAACAACAGGTCGTACTTATTTTGAAACAATCTTCTTCCATTATCACTCCTCTTCTTATGCATGTTAAGATTGAAATTCATATTGTTCAACGGACCAAAACTTGGGAAGTCTCCAGTCGAGTACATAGTTAGAAAGTCTTTTGCAAAATCTGTTTTGATAACCACGCCATCAACTGAAGGTCCGAAAGCTGTTAAAAAGTTAGGTGGTGATATGTTTAATGACAGCAATTCATCTATGGTGGCATCTCGAAGGCAGTCCACGATGACTTCGTGGTCTTTGGACAAGTCTTCTGGAATGGTGCAGTTGATGTGCTTGGCTAGTTTCAAGGAGTAGAAGACAGGATCGTCTACTATCGCCCAAGAGCTGAGCGCTGATCCTGATAAAAGGATTGCTCTGTGAAATAAACCTGAAAGAAGGTAAGATGTCATCAAGTGCCAACCTACTTTTCCAGCTGTTGTCTAAAGCAATCTTAATGTACTGACAGGCTGTGAAGATGTTCGTCATCCAAAAGAAAGTCTAACAAGGTTATTAAGATCGGGTTAAAATATATGATTATGTCGCTAGAGAAGAAGCCTATGTCCAGATTAGACGCGTTCTCATTAAGGATAAAAAGGTCAAAGGTACCTGGCATAACAGTAGGCGATATCATAAGAAAGTTGATGCACGCGGCTCCAGAACCATGTCCCATCAGGGTGATGTTTGAAGGGTCCCCACCGAACAACGCGATGTTTTGCTGAACCCAGTGGAGTGCTGCTATCTGGTCCATGAGACCGTAGTTCGCAACCCTCGCCTTGAGGTGTGGTGATGGATTTGCATTTAGAAACCCTGTAGAAGAAAGAAATATGCTTAATTGAGTAGATAAGGTTTAATAATCCACTACAGACTGAGATTCAAAACAATACGAGTTTTGGTATTTATAAAATCTTCTGATCACGATCAAAGTAACTTGATTGAAACGTCAAAGTTACTCAAATGATTTTGATATGGGTGCGGAAATAGCCAAGTTTCTCCTAAAACCATACATTATTGAAATATAATGTCACCAGCGATATATTTCACGGCCTCATTCAATATAATCCATACAAACTTAATAGTTACCTACCTACTTTCAAAAAAATCTTGTCATATTCCAACCCTAATAATTTCACTACTCAATTCTTTTTAAAATAGTTTTTTTTTGAGGTGAATACCTTCCAATAAGTGACATAAAAAAATTTGTCGCATTGAAAATTCAATGAAAACACATTACATTCTCAACACCGAGTTTGCTGAGTTCTCGTACTCGTAATAGTCATAGTAACAGTGTGTCTGTGAAAGAACCAGGGGTGTGTATTCATTAACAAATGGTTGCGTGTTGAATGCAGGCAGTGTGCCGTGATGCGAAATGAGATTTCTGAGGACCGTCGTGAATGTGACACCCCTGATACGAAATACGACTAACCAAAGAGGTAATGTTAGCTCGTTGAAATGTTTTGGTAAGGCAAAGGATTCAGAAGTGTGGAACGTTTGCCTTGCTTGTGATAGCTGAAATGATCATATTATTTTTGAGTGACATAATAATTGATAATTCAATTGTTTTCATTTAATAGGATACATTGCGATCACTTTGGAACGTCAAACCTCCTTACGCCGGCAAAGGAACAGGCAAGAAACACCCGGCAGGTAATTTTTTTTACGGCGCGATCCCTTTGACAATTTTATTCATATTACTAATTGATTGAATGAATTTGTAATGGGTTATTGGAAATATTGGAAGACAAAACAACAACACAGCAAAGCAAGTATAACAAACATAAAATAACTTAGTTTATTAAAAACAATAATTTCACGTGTTTTTTTGAATTCATATTTACACTAAAATGTTATTTGGTAGAAAATTTGTTTGTTTGTAAGTACAAGCTGTAGTGTGTTTGTGAGAAGGTATAGTCTTTAAATTTACTAATCTAATTTTGTTTTATTTATACAGTAAGTTTTATTTTTTTCAGCTTTCCCCAAAGAATGCGGGCGTAAAATATATTTTGTCATACTAAGAAGATGTTGTTTTCATACAGAAAGATACATATAATAATGTATTAAATGTATTTTATTTCAACTAGAATTAATAATCTAAATATCATTTTCCATTTCCAGACATCTAACTTGAATAATAATTCTCCAGCATTATTCAATTATACAAACATTTGTATACAAGTATAATTCAGTGGAAATTCTTGATCCGTGAAACTTGACTTTTCCTTCGAAGTCGATCAACCGAAGTGTAGGGTTGTTGAACTGGAGTGTTTCTTAAGAAAGACAAAACTCTGTAACAGTATATATACGTAACAGTAGTTCAATTCAAACTAAATTTCATCGTCTCGAATTTACCAATCTTGTAAATTAATTTAAAAAAATCATTTTTGATGTATAAAAGTTAAGCGTTGGCAGTTTGTTACTGTATTACTTGTAAATAGAATCCTATGTCCTCTCAGGATCCAAACAATCTCCATACCAAATTTAATCGAAATTGGTCGTGCCGTTTATAAGGACAAGAATTGCGTACACACAATACACATCAACATTTTACACATAAAAATAATGTAGCTTGAGAGATGATACTTTTTACTCGATGATATTCTAAATATTGAAAGGGAAATATCAGGCTACAGTTTTGTGTTTGAAGCCGCAAAGTGGATTCTGAATTGCGCTTTAAGTTATCGAAAGCGGGCATAAAAGTTCAAAAACATACCGAAATAAACCTAAAAAACCTAGAAATATCATCGTCTCAAAATCTTTGCCTTTTTGGATCCCTAGTTTGTAATAGATTCTATTCAGTGCGATTTGTGATAAGACCTCTTACTGGTATAGAATCATATTGACCTCCGAGACTATCCGTCGGTATTAACCGACGTCTGCTTCTAACTTGGTTATCCAAATGAACTTTAATTTTACGATTAAGTGCAAAGTAGAGGTTGAAAACGCAAATGGCGTTGTTAAATTCAAATTGTATAATCTAAATATATATAACTCAAAGGTGACTGACTTACATAGTGATCTATCAACGCATAGCCCAAACCACTGGACGGATCGGGCTGAAATTTGGCAAGCAGGTAGATGTTATGACGTAAGCATCCGCTAAGAAAGGATTTTGATTAATTCTACCCCCAAGGGGATAAATTAGGGGATGAAAGTTTGTATGCAACTTTGTCAATTTCAAACCCATCGGGCTGAGACTTTGCACGCATAAAGCTGTAGCTGTGTACAGCTAGTATTATATATGTTAATTTATTCACCTGTATTAACTAGTTATCATTATATTATCTCTTAGTCAAATGATTTTACTTAAATAAAAAGGGCACGTGATACTCAGCTATATTATTTTTCTGTCGAGACAAACTTGCTATTCAAGGGGCTTCTAAAAACTTATATAACTTACCCAATACTCCAAGCCGGAAGTTCAACGTGACTACAATGAGATCCGTGTAGCTAGCCAGCACGGCACCGTCGTAGGGGAGACTCGAACTCCATGAATAGCTCTCACCATGGATGTACACCAGAACTGGTAGAGCTAGCTTCGTTTCGTCCACTGGAAACAAATGAATACATAAGTAGGTGTAATATCAGACCTCCTTTATAACCCTCAGAATTTGCAAGCTGAAGTGGCAATGGGCAAGCCGTAACGCTTGACCAACTTATAACCGACGGAAAAGAAAAATTCTCGAGTGGCGACCGCGAACCGAAAAACGTTCTGTTGGTAGGCCTCTCACTAGGTGGACTGATAACATTGTAAGAGTCACAGGGAGCCGATGGATGCAGATGGCTAAACGTTCCTATGTTCAGCAGTGGACTTTCAGCTGTTGATGATGACAGATCTCGTTCTACTACTTGTATTAGGCAACTAGACTTACGTGAAATTGACATCCGTATATATTTGACCTACCTTTCCGCAAAAAACTCTTGGCTTCTACATTTATAATGCAAACAGTGAAGGGCTGAGTGGCCTTGCGAGCGTTTTTGTTTTCTGATAAGTATAATTTGGGGGTCTTTCAAGTGTCAATAAGTTTCTCCAAGTCTTCGTCTCTTTAGTAAAAGCTAGTCAAGTTTGCGTCTCATACATCAAAATGATTCAAGTACATCAAACATCAAATAAAATGAAAACTAGCTACAAAGGCTAAATAACATTTCGTATGAGCGCAAAATATGAGCTAAAGCTGTGCTCAAAGTAAACCCCTCATAAATGCATACTGAAGGCACTGAAATTGAACTTAAAAAGCGCTGACAAGGGACTTGAAAATAACGAAGTCAGAGATTATACAAGTCAAAGCCGAGTAAAGGATAGCAAAAGTGAAATACATGTATCCATTAGGTTGACTATTGCTGTATCCTACAAATATTATGAACGTAAATGTGTATGAGTATGGACGGATGGATGGATGTTTGTTACTCTTTCACACAAAAACTACAGAACAGATCTGAATGAAATTTGGAATGGAGATAGCTTATACTCTGAATTAACACATAGGCTACTTTTCATCCCGGAAAAGGTTCCTGCGGAATAACGGGAAGACGCGGGTAAAACAGCGAGGCGCAACAAGTATGAACATAAAAAACCGGCCAAGTGCGAGTTTGACTCAAGCACCGAGGGTTCCGTTTAAATACGTTTTTTTTGTTATTAAACTAATACACATATAATACGGTTTTTAGACGAACTTGTTCCTTAGCATGTGCTTTAAGACTTGCTTTGCCAAATTTCATGACTCTAGGTCAACGGGAAGTACCCTATAGGTTTTGATTCTCTGGTGAAAACGCAAATTTTTCCAAAATATGATTCTTAAATTGTTGGTCACGTTGACTTATAAGTTCCTTTCTTTCACAGCTGAAAGAGACCGTATAGCCGAGTATTTGATATAAATTTCCGACAGACAGATAGACAGACGTACAACAAAGTAATCCTATTAAAATGATTCCAGTTTTTCTTCTGAGGTCATTATCATCATCATCATCATTATCAGCCAGAAGACGCCCACTGCTGAACAAAGATATCTCCCCTTGAACACCATGAATGACTATATTAGCTATTTGCATCCATCATCGGCTCCCTGCGACTCTTATAACGTCGTCGGTCCACCTAGTAGTGGGCATACCTACAGAACGTCTTCCGGTTCGTGGTCGCCACTCTTATGAGATACGGAACCCTAAAAATTTTTATAATGTACTTACTTTGCAAAGGGGCAAATATGTTTAAATAAAGGCAATCTTCACTTTGATTCTTAAGATAGGGCATCAGTCTTTTTATATATTCTAGTCTGCCTTTAGGCATTTTCTCTAATATGGTCCTTTCGTCGTCCAGGTCGGGCAGCTTCTGGGGGCATGCTGGGCCAGGTCTGTCGGAGACTCGGACGCCGTCCCAAGGGGAGGGGGTTCGGGTGGGACTGAATCTGGAAGAACAATCTTGGGGTAGTAACGTCTACACACATAGATTACAAGATTAAGTTCCAAATTTGGGTTATTTTTAGCATTTTTCTAATCGTAATAAAAAGTAACATAACATAACAATAATCCTATTTTTGTTATGTTATGTTACTTACGTTCTTAGAATTAGGTTTTGGTATGGTTGGCTGTTATGGTAGTTATCGCGTTTCTAAACTTAATTCTAATGTTATTGACCATGGTTGTTTATAACGGTTTTTTTTCATTTCCTAAATAATTATAGAGAATAGTTTGCTTCTGAAAATTTTTTTTCAAGAAAAGCTATATATAGAGACTTCTTCTCATTCATTCATTTCTTACGAAAGCTAACTGGCCTTGTGTACAATATAAATATGTAAATAATACGAGGTCAGGTTACTGAAACCATTTAAAATTTGAAGCTACGCTTTTCATAACAAGAAACGTAAAGTACCTACCTTATAGTTAAAAACTCACCTATTTGATCCAACTGGAGGCGTAGCGTAAGGTACACCTAAAAAAACTTCGAGAGGACTCAAGTATCTGTGCTCATCCATCGCCAAAACAATCCCCTGTAACTTCCCATATTTAGTCTGAATTATCCTACTGCTAATCTTAAACTTAACACTACTCTTCGGAACCGGTTCCGACGGGGTCAAGTAGTACTTTTTGTAATCTTCATAATTGCTGTACGCATTGTTTTCACTGCTGTAGAATTTACTGTTCGTATGTGGGAAATCTTCACTGTGGAAGTACGGATTGTTCTCGAAATTGACTTTTGTATAATCTAGGTTCTCGGGTTCGTGGTCGTCGTAGTTCTCTTCGTTGGGACTATCGTTTTGTTTGACACTGGGTGCGTTAACTTTAGTGTCACTTTTTTCACTGAAATGACGCATGTTAGTCGTATTTGAGTTCACAGATTGGAGGGATAGGCACGTCACAACTAATATGCAGTACAGATTGAAACACGCGACCGGTTGGCTTTTGAATCTCTTTTCATGGCATTTAGCGTCGCAATAATAACACATGCTCGGGTAACTGTTAGTCCACTTTTTATGGTGCTGTCCGTTTTGTAACATATTTCGTCATGTTACCATTTTTGTGTTTTCATTTTTGTGTTGCGATCGGTTTTGGGCTGCGCTGTTTGGAGCCGCATCTGAAACAAAAGGGAATCGTGTTTAATGTTGTGGAAATGGAATGTTTGGATTGTTTTTGTGTTTTTATGTTTGGTGATCGCATACTTATCAGCAACGTACGCGCCGCATGCGTCACTGATTTTATGCATGGATGTGCGAGGGTTCATAAGATTTAACGTTACGCAGATTTTGCCCTCCCCCTCTTGCAAAGGTCTTATAAGCATGAATTCTGGAACTCAAAGCGTACGATGCTGAACACTGTGCGATCATCTATCTACAAAACTTTTAAGAGGGTGGGAACTAATGTCACGCAAAATTTATACTGCTGTTTATCCCCGCATCAAATACATACCATAAAAATAAATGCTAACGATAACTCAAAACTGCGTGATTTATATGAATGGGTTTCCCTGGGGTGTACAGAAAAAAAAACAACTGGGACATGATTTTTACGTGAAGACAAAATTGGGACATTCTTTTATAAGGCACGCAATATCACAAGGAAACTGTTTCGGCAATTTCAATAAAAGATGAAAACGCTGCGAATGTATTTTTGCAATGTTGGCGATATTACTGTGATGATATCAGAATGTTCGGTAGGATGGTGTGAAAAAATAAATTGATTCTTTCGCTCGTGTTCCTTGCGTATTCATTTTTTACATGTTAAATTTATTCTACTATGTGCCATCAAACATATTTTATGGGAAAAGTAAAATAATTCTATTACAGTTGCACTCTGAATAAATTGCGAGGTTCCAAGCCAGGTGTAGCGTGACGCCATCTTCGACCAAAACGTCAATTTTGTTAAAAATATGCTGAACTTCTCATATACCAATGTAGGTAGGTACCTACCATATTTCGACAAAAAACAGTTTTGATTTTCATCATAATAATCAGCCTAATGGTAGGGGAGCCCATGATGCTAAATGTGGATTTACTCGAGCGTCGTAGAGACCTATTGGGATGCAAAGCTTAGATGATAAGAAGAAAAAAATGTTATATGATATATACCTTTACATCGGTGGGGGAAGCGGCTATAGATTTTTAAATATGTAAAAAAAAACTGTTGCATGGACATCCTCGAGCGCGTCAGATATTGATAGCATCAATGTCCTACGTATTTTTAATAATGTACGTATGTTAATCTGATCGTTTGCATGATGGGGGTGGTTGTATTAAAGGGTAGAAAATGAAAAAAAAAAAAAATTAATCGAGCGCGTCAGATTTTCTAAGGGAGTGTTAAGTGCACCAAAAAAAAGCTCTCATTCACTAATCTGACGATTTCGATGGGACGCGAACTCGCGGCCATTTTCATAATGTGCAAAAAAAATTCGCCATTTTGAAATACTCAAGCGCGTCAGATTAAGATATATATGGTTCATCTTTATGTTCTAAACGTACTGTCTCATAATCTGACGATTATCTAGAGGGATTTGCCTGATCTGACAAAAAAAAATTAGAAAAACGATTCACCTTAAAGGCCATCCCTGCAACTTCCCGCTAATTCCATTCCTGGGTGCTTAAAATTGTACCTATGACATTTCTGAGCTCAAAATATAATTTATGTGATATTTTGAGCTCGCTGAGTTCAAAGAAATAATATTTCTATGCATTTGAGCTCTCCCAGCTCGAAAGTCTGATAGAAGTTTCATAGAACACGATTTTTGGAATTTTCAAACCGCAATAACTTTTGAATGGATCAACCAATTTTCACGCGGTTGGCGCAACTCGAAGCAGTTTTATCATCCTCTTAAGTAATTTTGCAATTTTAATTGATCGAGCCACAAATTTCGGAGCAATCCCGAAAAAACCCTTTTCGGGTTTCTTTCGTTCACGATATCTCTCGAACGAATCAACCGCTTTTGACCAGCTTGGTGGCGATCGACGTGGTTTTTCAAGCTCAAAGGCGGATTAGTTTTTGAAGTTGATCGATAAAGCCGGTTAAAAGTTATTCCAAAAAAACCACTTTCAAGCTCAGGAAATAGCATGCAAATAAATAAGTGTATGCTTTTTTAGTAGAATACAACATGTATTTATAAAAAAATTACTTAAAAAAAAGCTTAAAACAATTTAATGTTTAAGGAAATGTAGGCATCACGCAGCTGCACGCATTTAACTTTATCGACGAATTTTTGATATTTCGGCTTGCGGAAATCGTCAGATTATATATTTTTCATTATTCTTGAATTATTTCCTTCAAAATAAAAAAAAATTTAGCTACGCTCGAGAATGTCGAGATGACGTTTTTTTTACAACTTTGTTGCCCTCCCCTTTTTTTACGTCACTCTCAAATTGTCAGATTAGTGGAATATACACTTTTTAGGATGTAATTAACTCACCCTACCTTAATCTGACGCGCTCGAGAATTTCTGATGGTCAATTTTTTTTTACTAATCTGATCCTGTATCCTTCACGGGCGGCCTTATATATGGGCCTCATGTTTTGTGGAGGTACTTATTAATATGTGAGGTATCCTCCCTTATATTAATCTGACGCGCTCGAGTAAATCCCAAAATCCCCTCTTGGGCTCCCCTACTATAATAACACGTTCCTATTGCTGGCACATGTTTCCAAATCCAACGACGTGATTGAGGCTCTCAGTATTAGAAGTGTCAAAAGACTTGCCACATTGCTCAATCAACCAATAATCGATGGGGAAGAAAGGTTCTCGAGTGGCGACCACAAAATGGAAGATGTTCTGTAGGTAGGCCCCCACTTGGTGAACTGACAACATTACGAGAGTCGTGGGGAGTCGATGGTGTTCAACGAGGTAGGACTATGTTCAGGATATCTTTCGGCTAATAATAATGCACGTGATTGAGACACCACCGCACTTCTTTTCATTTTACAATAGAAGTAAAAAACACCTCACAATCAGTCCCAAAGAACAGACAATCGTTTAGCGTAAATATACACTGACTCATCAGACCCCATCCTTTCCTAGAAAACAATTTCCAAAATAGCTTTCCATTACCCCATCTGTTTATGCTTAAAGCTCATGCGAGGATACAAACGTTCAATGGATGTCTTTTGAAGCAATTGTCTCGGATTGAATGAGGGACAGCGAGCTAACCCGAGGTTAGGGGTAATAGGACTCGACCTTTAGGGCTTGGTTTTAATGCAAGCGAGAAAGCGGAAGCGAGTATTAAAGTACTTAAAAAAACAATTATGTACTTTTATAAAAAGATATTTTTTGTTATCCTGGAGACCTTATGCCATGCTTGTTATTGTTATTATTTAATAAACGCATAAGACTCATATGTTTGACTCAGCAAAGCAGTGAAGTGAAATGACAGTTGGTGACAAATGC
Organism: Opisthograptis luteolata; assembly: GCA_931315375.2. Classification (NCBI taxonomy): domain Eukaryota; kingdom Metazoa; phylum Arthropoda; class Insecta; order Lepidoptera; family Geometridae; genus Opisthograptis; species Opisthograptis luteolata. The sequence continues at coordinate 13,237,841 of OV928036.1, read as the reverse complement.
TATGGCATACACAAAAAGGTTTTTTATTTCTGGCTCTTTGCCGCTGAACCATCTTTGGCAGTATGGGCTGTATGATCCCCCCTTAGTTTATTTCATTGAATAATTGCAAAAAAGATATTCATGTATCGCAAGCGACAACTATTCATGGTTTAGGTACTACATTTTTTAGTGGAATACTAATAAATGACTTTGGTAGGCCCGGACAAGGTCTTCCACAACTCTACTACTCTATCTCTTATTTTCTCTTTCTATCTCTCTCACACACTGCCACTGTATAAACGCTTTACAAAATCGCGTTCAAGCCAACCACAGCTTATTGTTTCGCCGCTCTTTCCACGCCAAGGCCCTAAATAGGGTCAGAGCTCTCTAGCTACATAATGAGGCACTACAGTAACGTATTGTGAGAGAAATGTGATGCTCGTACTGATTGTTTTGATAATGTAATTGTGTGTATTCACGTAATAATAAATGTTTCAGTAGCTTGTTGGATTCTGAGAGACAATATCTGGAGTATCATATTGTTGTAACGAAAAAGGTAAAACTGGGAAAGGCTAATGGAAAATGAAAATGAAAAAGGAATACTTAAATATAAGACATTTTTGACGTGACAACGTCTTATAATTCGATAGAGCCAGCTGCACGCACGAAAAAACATGACTCATGCGGCGTTACCTCGCTCTGCGGCGTTACCATGCTCTGCGGCGTTACCTCGCTCTGAGGCGTTCCATGTAAGGCTTAAAGTGCAAGCGAGAGCGCGGAACGAGCGACAAAGAAGCACAATCGGCCAATCGACGTTGTCACGTTCAACTATCGTCAGTAAACCGACTTTACAGAAAACCAATTTTTTTTTTTTGATATGAACTTTTTCTTTTTTATCATGTTTAAGTGGTACTGAATTATTTTGGTTTTGCTACATGTGAGATATTTATCATATTGTATCAATTGGTCCAAACTCCAAATTAATCTAAGGGCAACAAAGTTATCGTGGAAAAACTAACCCCGTGTTTCACCCATAGATATTTAATACTGAAAAACGCTCAGAAAATCCCTGTAGTATAATAGTAAGCTTTACCCGGGTTTCTATACTTTAACTTGATCAAGACCTCTTCAGTCTTTTAAGTGTGAAAAAGTAACAAACAAACCAAACAGTGTTTCTTCTGCATATATAATAATAAAGGATGAATATTTAACAAAAAACAATATAACGTTAGTTTAAACCTAAAGGATAGACATAGTAACACATGCTACACATCGCAATAAAATGTAGTACCTAAAATGGAGGGGAACCTCTAGTACGTCACATTGTAATATTGGTCTTATTAAGTTTCTGCACTGCCTACAGATTACCGCTTTGAATAATTCACTCGCTAACTCCGCCTCCATTTCGTGACCTTTTAGGGGGTACCTTATCATGTTAATAAAAACATTTCATTACTGTCAACTCGTTAGGGTTACCAAATTACCTTCAATTTACTCGGCTCAGTACCAGCCCTTATTTTGCTCGTTAGTGCTAAGTAGTAAAGTTTGAGCCCCGTCGTTTTGGGGCAGCAGTGTCGTTTCGTAGTCTGATAGGGGTTTATGAATGTAAATTTTCTATGAAACTAAATGTCGTTATTTTAAAAGTTTTCCTAATGAGGTAGAAGTTTTGCTGTTGTACAAATCTCCGGAAAACATTTCGCTTAATTTATTTTTCTAACTCTGATCCGTGGTTTTCCCCGCGTGAATATTTATTTCTACAGGACTTTTATTGCAACGAAACCTTTGAAACTCAAAATAGATTGACTTTATAATGGTGAAAGTTTTATCGAAATCAGATTAGTAGTTAAGGAGATTACCTACCACTTTTTTTATTCTGTGGTGACCAGATGGTAAGTGGCAACCGTCATCTATAGACATTTTCACCACGAGGAGCGTTGCCGATGTGTTACCGAACTCCTTTTAGATCTATCTTAAAGGGCTGCATTCTGTACCACTGCGGAAAAGTTTTATAGAGAGAGCTCGATCCTCATTTTTCCAGTATGCGGGAAAAAGGAGCGGTTCAGTTCGAGTGGTGTTGGATTTAAAACAAACAAAAAATGCTTCTATATAATACTAATATAGAAACTGGTCAAAATTGAGTTAATTATACCGTTACATTCCAAATTAGCTGGGCCTAAGAAAACAGTTTATTATGTCCTACAAACATTTTAATACCTCTATCCATATTTATTTCACTTGGACATCTGTTATACACGAGACTAGAATAATAAGGTAATTTACAGTCAAGCATATTTCTCGGCCGCATCACCGCTTCACATCTGTTATGCTAATGATTAAATGTAAACCCGAAGTAAAAAGTCTAACAAACATGTTATACAAGCCTTAATAAATAAATTACGGTCAAAATGCTAAAGGAATGATTCTAGCTAGGTCAACCTCCTAAGTAACACAAAACAAAATATCGTTCCACACAGAGTAAAGTCAACCTTGTGTTTCAGCTACAGAATAGAGAATAGCATGGTTAGATGTAAAATGTTCAGATGTCAAGGGATAGAATGGATCAGAAATCGGCGATGTCTCGTAAATGCGCTGCCAATGACTCTTTATTACATGAAATTTCTTTAGGCACTGCGCAGACGTAGCAACTTTCGGCAACAAGTTTCGGCAACTGGCAACCAGCAACCAGCTGGCTGGTTGCTTGGTGGTAAGGCATTTTCTAGTGCTCGCCTGGCTAGATACCACCCTCATGTTAAGAATCTGTCGCCAAGCACCTATCGGTGTGTTCCGGCAGCCTCACTTGAGAGCCAGTTCCCAGTCTAGGTGTATAGTGGCGCCATCTTCGACCACATCGTCACATAAAATCAGGTGATTTGTGGTCAAACGCTACCCTTTAAGTAGTAAAAAGATAACTAGCTGTTTACATATCAACTGAAATTAGGTCAACGAAAACAGTTTTTGATAACTGAAATCACTTACTAAAACTAAGTTTGAACAACGACGGAATTTGAGACCCAAATTTTAGACGTCAATTTCTTGGACATAACGCGTGCATAGCCACTGATTCAACACTTATTAATTGTGTCTTTATAATTTGAAATTCCCGTTTACACACATTTACTCAGTATATACACTGAGTGCATGATGTACCTATAGTATCGTGATCAAAACTTATGTTGCTGCTACTAGTTACTTTTTTACCTGTCGTCTCAAATTACTAGTTTCTGCAACTGTTAATTGCAATGTGAACGTCCTCTTTGTCAAACGCCACACTGATGTTAAGCAGTCTATTGAAAGATGCAGCAACAGTCAGCTCAACTTTTAAGTGGCTGCAACTAGCAACTGCCATTAAAACATGTTAAAATTTGACAGTTGCTTCAACTAAAGTTGCTTGTCTGCATAGCGCTTTACATAGCTCTCGAATAATGTAAGAATACATGGAAGCATTGAATGATGAAACATGATTACGATTGCTGGAGGAAATCAACATCTCGGAGTATCCTTAAAATAATTGTATTATGTTGGTCGTCTCGAAGGAAATGGGGTTTTTGTCCAGCAGTGGAACAGTTTAAGCAAAGCAACAAAAATGTAGGTTGTCATCACCATCATCGGCCTAGTCCGGGTTGGCAGATTGGCCAGCCCATGTCAGAGTTTTCAGACTTCTCTCTCTTTCTTTAAGGCGGCTTTTTTTGCCCAAAAAGTTTCACTTTCACAACTAATTAAAAATTGACCTTAGAAATGAATTTGTCCAACCTCTTCAACTGATTGAACAAGGCTTTGATTACACAACAAGCTTTATATGAACAACCAACAAGAGCGCATCTGATTTTGAGTATTTGAATTCAAAAGCAAGTCACTCAAATATGGGTTCAAAGCAATCATATGCATATCTTTCACACCAAACGACGATAAAGGGCCATTTAGACGATGAGAGTTTCTCGCACGTCTGATGCGATAATGTTCATGCGATTATCTCCAGGCCAGTCTCGCACTCACGTGATTACATTCAAGTTTTAGACTTAATCACGCATACCATTATGTTATCAGATACTCGTAAATTAATCACATGTGTGACCGCTTACACGGCAAGACAAAGCGATGCACGCAACGCATTTCTTGACTTCCAAACACAATCTTCTATAACATTTATTCAAGTTCATGCGATTATCTTACTAATCGGTTTGAACCTTGTTAAATGCGAGACTTGCTTTTCGATGATGAGGAAATAATGAATACACATACGAATCTCGCATATTCGAAAAGAGAAACTCTCTCCATATAAAAGGGCCTTCCTTACATGGGGTCTGTTTCTTATATCGTTACGATTATCGCACATTCGATGATAACTAGTTTTAAGTTGACGTTTTAAAGTGATCACAATGTATCCTATTGAATAAACATTATTGAATTTTGAATTTTTGACTTGCCCTGTCTAAATGACCCTTATCCGCCGCAATGTTCAAGTAATCTCGATCCACACTGAAAAGCCTGCTTTTAGGAAACTAATTTACCGCAGCAGAAAATTTTACTATTGCTTCACAAAATTTATCAAAAGAAACGCTTTGAATAGACCGGAAATCAATATTGCAATGTAAATGGAGTTGAAAATTTGTGAATTCATTCCGTAGAGGCAGTGGTTCTCAAATGAAGTGTTGCATCGCCTTTATTTAGTTACAGTAACATTAAACGTAAACCATTAATATTAGCAGTACATATAATTGTCAAGTATACATTTATATTTTACCTATGCCAAGTTGTGGTTTCTACTCAAGAACACGTCTACCCCAACGGTTATGCGTTCTGCGGCTTATACGACTAGCCCACTACCTTTTCAATATGCTCATATGGAGACCTACATGAACTCTGTCAGATCACCTTGTTTCTAAATCGAACCTTCAGAGAAATAAATGACAGTAAAAAGCAATCGAAGTGTCATAAAACTTACTGAAAGGGCACCTATAACGGCTGCACGTATAAAGTTGAGAACCCGTAAGAAATTCCGAATCACATAAGATGTCGATGCAACCACAAGTTATTTCCACGAAGATTTCATTACAGAAAAGGTTTGTGAGATACCCGTTCACTGCAAGAATTTCAACGAAAACGTTTTAAGTAGAAACCCGATTTCTTGTTAGCGAAACTTCTCAGTCAATAGATGGTATGTAGAAAATTAAATTTGTCGAAAAATACGTTGGAGATATTGCAGAGTTTTTTTGTACTATGCTGATGTTTGATTGCATCCAATTTAAGCATGAAAATGTTGAAAATTGAATAGCGGAGAAACTCGACGAGTTCTACAGTGAAAGTTATATGATATAATATATACTTACCTATATCCAAGGGGATTAAATAAAGTTTTTGTAGAACAACTTATATCGAAGCGACTGGTCGATGCTACCCGTGACCAAAATGCTGGGCGTTATTTTGGGCAACGAATAAGCATTGCCATTCAACGAAACAATGCGGCCAGCATTTTGGGATCGTTGCCAACTACTAGGTACAGGGAATCTAAATCAGGAGTCAGATCTAAGTTTGTGTGGACGTAAAATAATTGATATTTTAATAAATTAAATTATAATTTTGAGTTATGCTTTTGTAAGCTATGCTAACGGAATACTTAATATCTTTAACCACGCGTAAGAATGTGCGTGAGAAATTTAACAATTAAATCACGAGTGGAGCCACAGCCAGTAGCTAGTATTAAATATCTCCCTAAATTCGTAGCGAATACATAAATAAACAGCAGCAGTTGTTTTCATCACCCAAATACCAAGATCTTCCTTTTTATCTATTCAAAAATAAATTTCATAACAAATCTGCTATTCAAATTTCTTAATTAGCATCCGCCAAGATTGAAATATCATTACAACAAGATAGACTCTGCTAGTTAAGGAGCTGGTGCTGAATTTAATCACGAGTCTCAGTTTTTGAATTTAGTACAAAAGGAATAAAATACAATTACCGTAAATTACAATAAAATTAAAGAGTATGAATATACAAATGGGTGACTGTTTTTTCAGCTAGTTTTTATTTAAAGACAAAACAAACTTCGATTAAATGAATATAAATACTTACTTACCTAAAATGTAGAGAATTTTAAATAAATTTTAAACGTAGCTCATGTTAAAGAGCAAAGCACAAGTTTTAAAGGCTTTCCATAGGTTATGGAAGATCCACACTTCCATAACCTATGGAAAGATCCACACTTCATTTTTTGGTTCTACAATTTTACCATTAGGTTTTTCTTTTATAAGCGTTAGGTAAGCATTTAATCACATTGTCAGATGTAAGGTGACGAAAAGGTCGATGATAGGGCATGCTTGCCTAAAATAAACGATTAAACTCTTGACTTGCAGGCTCCCAAGTGGACGAAGGTAAAGGTGTTACTTTACATTAATGTTTCGTATATTTCATACAAAAAACAAATTTTCATTCGTAATTAAATAAAACAACACCTGCTCACCTATTGTATTGCCACAAAACTCCAACAAAATGTTGACGGACAAAATTTCAATTGAAATTATTAATTGCATTGGTTTTGGTCGCGACAGTGTTTTTAAACGACTTCCGACCAATGTGTCAACTGTTATATATAATGGTCCATTATTTGTTGTCCAATTTGTTAGCAATTGGCATTGTTATTGGTTGGCTACAAATAGGTTTAATGTTATAAATGCGAAAATAACTCTGTTTGTCTGTCCGACACGTTTTCACGCCTAAATTACAGAACCGATTTAAATGAAATTCGGTACAGATATAGTCTAGAGCCTGAGAAAGGAGATAGACTACTTGTTATCGCGATAAACTGAAGCCCACGCGGGTGAGACCGCGGGTTTGTTAGTTTGATATATGAAAGTCGTTTAAATACAACAGAATAAAGAAATTAACTGTAAGTTTTCTTGGTTTGCTGGCCTTCTCAAGTTGAAATTCGGTCGCTAAACACCGTCGGTGTGTTCTACCAGTCTCACTTGAGAGCCAGTTCCCAGTCCAGGCGTAGCATGACGCTGTCTTCTTCCACATCGTCTCTTAACATTAGGTGTATAGCGGTCAAATGTTAACCCTTTGAGAACAAAGAAAAGTTGCAATATGGTGACATGGTGATGCAACCCTTTCCTATTAGTAACTGATTCAATTCGAACAAGTTCACTACAATCCCAAGTTTATTTGTCCTGTTACGCCCGAAATTCATAATCGATCCTAATCCGTTTTTCGCGGTTTTTGGATTGATATGTCATGTCATCATATGTTATTTTTGTAGTAAAACTTGACGTATTGATTGACATATCGATCTAAAACCGTGAAAACGGATCAAGTTCGATTATTGATTTCGGGCGTTAATAGTCTGATATCACTATAAGTTATTGGACAAAACAAAATACCTACATGTCCAGTTTCAACGCCTGAAACAAAAATACGTGTAAACCACGAAGCGTAGTTAATACGCCCACACGATCATCCATCGCAAAGAGGTCAGACTATTCAATCAACAGCATCAAAAAACAGTAAAAACAATATAAAGGTCCAGTCACTAAATAGACCGTGAAAGGGATAGGTACAAGAAGCCGAAGGACGGACGGTTTGTCCAAAGAAATAGACGTCCGAACTAGGGATAAAGGGACGGCCAAGCAAGTACTATCGATTTACTATTTTCGCTACATTTTGTAGTAAAGATTTATACCCTTTTTATTATTACCAACGCTGTGGGATCATTTTCTCTTCATAATACAAAATTAACGGTATGATTATGCCATGGGCTAACTAACTGCGGTCCCGAAGTGGATATGTCATAACTCACTCCGAGCAAACATATGTGTCCGCTTAGCATATCCAGATCCGCTTAACATATCCGGGAGTGAAACGAGTGGGATAAAGGAGTGGGCAAGAATGTATCCGAGATTAATAACTCCGGCTTCCAAATATATCCACTGAGTAATGAGTATCTGTGAGAATATGGAAAGATATTAAATTTAAAAAAAAAATTAACAAACGCACTTTTAATAAGCACTAAAATAAATATAAAATAATGATATTGCCTTGTTACTATATAATGGTTAATGCACTCTGTCTCACTCGCTCATTACAGGTGACCTCTTCGAGCGTTCCATTTCGGAGTTGGATATGGGATCTCGGTCTCGGATATGGGATATGTTAATTTCTTTTAAAGGGAATGAAGGACACATATCCGCGTTCGGATATATATCCGAAGATATATAGTTGTGTCTGGAGTTACCCATGGCTAGTATGATTATAGTTTACATCGACGAGTGATGGTGGTCAAACGGTAATGCGTGCGACACCGAGTTCTAATCCCGAGAGGATACCCCGCACCTATGACTTAATAAGTTAGGTGTGGATTTACCATCGCTCGAAACGGTGAAGGAAAACATCGTGAGGTAACCGGCATGTCCAAGAACCGCATTATTCATGGACATGCGATATCTGCCAACCCTCACTGGGCCAGCGTGGTAGATTACGGCTCATACTCTCTCTCAGAGAGAAGGCCAGGGTCCCACCAGTGGGAACGTAATAGGGTCATAATGATAATGATACTTTACATCTACCAAACTGAAATTGGGCTGCGTGGTAGATTATAACCCATACCCTCTCTTTTTCTCTGACAGAAGAAATAAGAATAAGAATCATTTCTTTGCAACAAAAAACATAAATAAAATATACAATCTATACTAATATTATAAAGCTGCAGAGTTTGTTTGTTTGTTTGTTTGTTTGTTTGTTTGTTTGTTTGTTTGTTTGTTTGTTTGAACGCGCTAATCTCAGGAACTACTGTTCCGATTTGAAAAATTCTTTCAGTGTTAGATAGCCCATTTATCGAGGAAGGCTATAGGCTATATTTTATTTCCAAAAAAATTAGGGATCCGTAAGAAAATTGCTATTTTGCAACCCAAGGTGTGAAATCGAAAACCTATTTTTGCGTGCGCTGCAAAAACGATTGACACTAGAACAAAATAATGTATGACGGGTTTGTAGGTCCCATTAAGATCTACAAAAAAGTCCGCGAGAGCATATGTCTAACTATTATAGTTATGCCACAATAAGTGATCTTTTATTTTAAAAAAATAATTTTTAATGCCGCTGCTAAAAAAGGCTCTTTATTTGTATCTTGGTATTAATCCTTATCAAAATAAATTACTTCTTATTTAAATCTGCTTCAATGCCTTTATATAACTTTTTGAATCATTCAATTCGGACATTCCATTTGAAAGATATCACGAGTTTAAAAATGTAAGTAGTAGTAGAAAAATAAACCCGGCGCACCGCAGCGCAGCGGGAAAGGTGGTAAGCTACCGAACCGATTTAAATGAAATTCGGTGTAGAGATAGTTGTTTGGGGAAGGACATAGGATACTTTTTATCACGATAAACTGTAGCCCACGCGGGTGAAACCGCTGAGAACAGCTAGTACAATATAAAAATAAAAAATGGTAATATAAAATATGTATTAAACTTAGATCTCGAAACGGGATAATTAAAATAATGTGGTTTGGACGCAACCGTTGTGCGTCCAAACAGTCCATCCCATAGATAGTATTTAGTTTGTAAGCAAAATTGATTGTACCGTGTTGGGGTGCCCATCTGCAAAGCTCCATGCTCTGTGGATGAGTACTTTCATCGCACTCGTCTCGATACTCCTTTACTTTGTTTTTATGTTCACACATATTTTGAGTTGCAATCCAGTTCAGAATTTGTCTATTTTATATTTGTTTAAGAAATGGGTTGTAATTAGTTTTGTGTATTAAATAAATAAATGTATTTGTGCAATTATAATTCTAATGTTTTCTGATGTTTTTAGTTTAGAACAGTATAAAAATGTATTGTGACAAACTGGCCTCAACTCAGCATTATGCTGGTCGTTTGACGTAATTAGACTGATGAGGATGATACTTCCCACGATATCACATGCTAATCGTAATAAATAATACCCGATGTAATTTTTCTAAGTTCAAACTATCTTCATATGAAATTTCATCAAGGTCTACATAACGACTTATGTCGCGTTTCAATAACCGATCTATCCACGATTTGCCCTACTGGAGATGGAAATTTGACATAAGCTCCATAGAAGTAATGTCAAATTTATGTCAAACCGTGGATAGATCGCCGTTAAGCGTGAAAAGGTGACAAACAAACAAAGTCATTATCACTTTAAAATATTAAAGTATGGAGTATGGACTGTCTGAATAAATATTTATAAATCCAGGTTAAGACACTGCTATTTTATACAGGAATAATACCGGTATTTAACGACCTAAAACAACCCTGAAAGCCTCTAGAGGGTTTTTAGAGGTATGGATTGAGGTACTGTGTGTTTGTTCAGGAGCTCTCCGATATAGGGTTGTTGAGATTAGGGACTGATACATTTAGAATAGGTTTGCTTATATTGTTTGGATTGTATTAACGGTATTTGTAGCTATTTTATAAGCCACTATCATAGTAATCTTGATGTTCTTTGGTCTCAGCTCAAGAAAAGAGGTGTCTATGGAGAGACTGGTCGTGCAGGGTCCGGTTGAAGGGAAGAGAGCCCGAGGCCGTTCTCCAACTCGCTGGACTGATCTCATCAAAAAGGCCACTGACGCATCCATGACCCAATGCTCTCGTGACGCCATTAATAGGCAAAAATGGCGTCACATTGCCATCAGAGGTGCCCAAGCCGAAGACAACGCATCACAGCAACCACGACCACTCAGACAAGAGTGTACGACTAAGAGATCATAGTAATATTATAAACGTAACAGTTTGTGACTATGGATGTACTTTCTTTTTCTACCTACAGAGTAGTGTTTAACCACAAGTCACCTGATGTTGTTGTTACCTGTTGTTGCTGATCTATGAACGTTTGTGACTCTTTGACATAAAAACTAAAGAACGGATCTGAGTGTAATTTGGAATGGAGATAACTTATACCCTGGATTAACACAAAAGGAAAGGGTTCTGGCAGGTTAACGGGAAAACGCGGGTGAAACCACGGGTCGCAGCTAGTAAACTATAAAGTAGGCATAAGAACGAAACTAGTTTTACCTTCATGGTACCGGATTTTGAATACCTCTATCTGAATATAATACCGATTTCGGTATTGTTAAAGCCGAGTTGGGCGTGTCTGGGCTGAGGTCTGCAGTTTATAGACCGATTATGATGATTCTCGATAGGATTGGGAATGCGCCTTGAGGTAAAGGGTTTTTTGGTGTATATAGCATCAGAAGATTATTTTTCTGAAGGTTTTCTACTGACTTTCGTATAAAATAAAAGTAATAGAATTATATTAATTAGTTATGGTTGTGGTTCAATAGTACGTGAAAAAATATCAGAATCTAAACTAATATACAAAAAGAAAATATTTGATTGTTTGTTTGTTAAAACTATTGAACATAACTAGAAAAAAATTGGTATGGAGATTGGTTGAACCATAGCAAAGGACATGCTCGTATAGAATGCTTCTTAATGCGATAAGCTGTAACTTAGATTCATAAAACAAGGATCCACAAGGATACCACAAAACAAAACAACATAAGTAAAAAGAAAAAAAATTACCACGTTTAAAAATTACGTTTGACTGTTTTTAGTATAATTTATGTAAATATAAAATATTTTTTTAAAATTACTTTCTCTGTGGTGACCCTCTACAATCTCTCAACCGTTTCCACCTACCACTCAACATCAAAGCAAAAACTTTTCAGATACCAAGTATTGTTGTTCGAAACACGAGCGGAAATCCCGAATCAGAATCAAATTATAGATTCGTCTTTGAAACCGTTTCCTCCGAAAATGATAAATCTTTAGTTTCAAGAACTCCGCCGGTAATTTGTTACAAAGTTTGAAAAGTTGCCGCTTCAATCGTGTGGTTGGAATTGAATCAATTCATAATGTGGATGGAAGTTTCGCTGCGTAATTATACCGGTAATATGTTAAGGTTTCATTTGTATGAAAGTTTGTATGGGTTTGAACAGATGCTGTTATAATGGATGCGCGAATCTAATTAACTAATCTTGATGTCTTTGTTTCTATACATCAGAAGTGGGATTACTTATGAAATTGGTTACCACGTTACGCCTACAGTTTTGTACTCCACTGGGCATATGACAGTTGTGGATTTAGATGTCTCTTAAATTTCTACATGTAGACGCTTACCATTGCAATAACGACTGGCTAGTTTTGTGTGAAAAATCAAGTTAAACGTCATCGTAAGATTGTTGCAAAAGAAACTGTAATTAGGGGTATTTTTTGCTTTTACGAGCATACATTAGCTTAATATGTAGTGAATCGTGTACCGTGTAAGATGTGTTAATGTGTGTAATTAAAAAGGAATCAATTGCAAGCAAGTCAACCCACACATAAGGATCATCACATCACACCCATACACCCAGACCAAATACACGTCAGTGCATAGACGCACACATCCGTGCACATGCAGTCACGTTACAACACAACTAAAGCTGACGTGCGTTCGTAAAGTGTTACAGCAAATAATAGCACTATTTTATATGAAGCAATAAGAAAGGATAACGATTTCTCGTCCCATTAAACAATTCTCTCTTACAATTTAACAAAACACGAAACGAAATTGACGTCATGAAACGCGGCGCGCTCATATTTGTATGCAAATCAAAAGATATGGCGTCAGACCACAACCGTAGCAAATACTGACGACACATATATAACTCAATCAGCAAAGTACTCTCGTAAGCCTTATTACTCATGAAACAGAGTTCAGAATGGCGTAACTAAATTTAATCTTGTAGTGGTAGCTTTTAGTAAGGATAGATCTGACATTCATCACATGCAAGATAAATTTGTTTTGGGTACAAATTGAGACAAATTGCTTTGTTGTTCCAGAAGGGTCTTAACTTAAGGCAGGCATGTTTGAACTAAAGTATGTTGACAATATCGCAAATTCCGGGTGTCTCACTAATTAAGGAGCGTATTACACGATCGCACTTATACCTAAACACAATCGTGAGAGCATCAAAAAGTTTATTTCTCTACGGAACTGGGCTAGGTTCAGAGTCAGCTTCCACAAAATTATCATAGATGGCGCTGGATAACCAACATTATCTACGTGTTCTATAAGAATACTGTCATAAACTGTCATGTTGATTGTTATTCCATCTTTATTTTAGTGAGTGTGAATTACTGTCCAATTTCTAGCAGTTGCTTCTTTATGTTTCTTTGCGTTTGCAATATTTTGAGCATATATCTCTTTGAAACAGAACTTTTGTTTAGAGCGTGTTTATATGATATATTAGACAAACGAACAAACGGCGTACTTGATTGTAAGCGCTCACCGTCGCGAATATTTGGAATGTATGTGGTATTGCAGATACCTTGCCGACCCTGAAGAACTCTTTTGATACCCATCTTGAAGGACTACATTACATTGCACTGTGGAAAAACTTGAAGGAGATCGTTCTTCATTTTGCAAATTATGGCTGTAATCCAGCGCCATCTGTTGGTCAGTTTATGAAACTAGGCCTGAAAGTAGCTCATTGTAACGAATTCAAGATCTCTATCGTTCTTAAGTTAGAATACTAATACGTGCCTCTAATTCGTCACTCTAAACACACAATATTGTCAACATACTTAAGCTCAAAATGCCTGATGAAGGTTATTTCGAAAATAAGGAGTACCTACTAAATGCTTTGGCCTGAATTAGAATGTAGAAAATATTGTGTCGTTAACGGACCAGTTTCTATAGCCATTTTAGCAAAGAGCTTAGCTTAAAAGCCAGTGTACGCGGTTTCAGATTACGTGAGCTAACAGGAAGCAGCTTTTAACTGATCCTAACTATCCTAACTAGGATGTTTCACGTGGATTTCAAAAACTAAGCCTTTATTTTCCAAGCATTAGGGAGAGAGAAATTTTCAGCTCGCTTTCAAGTTTTGATGAAATATCTTTTAGGTATTAGATTATATTATGAAGCGATAGTGTCGTCGACTTGCGACCGAAGTCGTGAGTTTATATCTTACAATGAACTTTGCGATAATACCATAGCTTAGTGGTAGTGCTTTTTCTAGTTGCTCGCCTGGCTAGCTACTACCTTCAATTTAAGAATTTGTCGCCAGAGTGTATATAACGACTAATGAGCTTTCACAGAGAGGTCTAATAATTGTGATAATTATTCTGAAACTCACATTGAAATTTGAAGTAAAATAGATGATTGATTGTTCACTGAATTTAGACAAGAAATATGCAAAATTATTACAGGTAAACCACAGCTGTTATTAATATAGGTCAGATGAGAAGCATACATGAAAAAGGCCATGCGTGGTCATCGGCGATACGATGACATTTGCATATGAATCACGACACCGCATATTGGCATTCTTGACACTTGCATGCCTTTCATCCCGGTCATAAATTTTCCTGTGAAATTATGACCTGGACTCTTTTTGGAAAATTCACACTGTCAACGGGAAAAAATTTATTTTCGTTTTTCCTTAACCATTGCGTGTTAGTTAACGTGTCCGATGGTAAATTTAATTATTTTTATAAAAATACTAGTTGGGCCCTGCGGTTTCACCCGCGTCTTATCTCGCAAGAACCTTTCTCTGAAAAGCCTATGTCTTAATTCAGAAAAGCTATTCAGCTAGCAGCTAGCATTCAGCTATCTCTATTCCAAATATCATCAAAATCGGTTTAGCAGCTACGGCGATACGTGGTAACAATCATTCACACATACACACAAACTTTCGCATTAATAATAATATTAGGATAAGTTTTTTTTACCACTATGCAGGGTAGCGTTTGAACACAAGTCACCTGATCTTAAGTATCGATGTACATATAGTAAGTAAGTACAATGTACATGCCAGTAGGTACTCTACTTAATCGCAATGCCCGGCTTGTAGTAGCTGGGCCACATTATCATATCATCATCACCATCATTATTGCAAAAATTCCATAGGCAACGGTAACCGCTTACAAACAGACGAGGTGTCTACATTATACTGTCCTAGTAGACAGCGTGTCATTTTGCATTACCAACTTTTATGGTCCTTGCTATTTTAGCACACCCCAGAGTGTCCACGTAATTCAAATCTGATTATATTATTAAAAGCTTTCCCCAGCTTGTCACGTGGACATAAAAAACCGCTTTGTCCATCCCATTTAATATAAAATTTCCCCAAAATAAGTGTCAAAACAGCAAGAACATTCATCTTCTATTCAACGCGTAAATTAGTAAAGTTGCTAACTCGATTTTTTTGGTCGCCTTACTTAATTTCGAATTAAATTTTTCTCGAAGGCTTTTCGGGTAGTATAATACAGTTGTTTGGTTGCAATCGTTTTATAAGTCAAACTATTTAAATGACAAAGAAGCTTGAGATTTTAGTCAACTTGCTCCAATTCAAACTGAGAGTAACAGAAAAAAAATATGAATGTGGTCGCGCCCAAACACTGATCTGCCCAGCGTTTTTTGCCTGTTATTTTGCCAGTATAAGGAGGTTTTATTTATTTATTTATACTTTAGCACATAAAATTGTACATGGAGGACTTAATGCTAGATAGCATTTTCTACCAGTCATCCTGGACGTGCACGAAAAACGGTAGCGGTGCAGCAAAATGAAAGAAAAAATAAATAATAATAATAGAAAGTAAAATTGTTTCTATAGTATATATTTAATATTATAGACATACACAGATACGAAAAATAAAATATAATAATTGCAATATACTTACATATTAATACATGCATATTAGTAAAAATATATAGGTACATAAAATAATAATACATACGTAATTTATCTACTTATAGATGGTGTTAAAAAATTAAACGAAAAATAGTAATAATAATAATAATTGTACATATAATATGGGTAAGGTTTCTAGTGAGTTGGTGGTGGAGTGGTTTCTAGAGGTTCGAATTTGTTTACATTTTTAATAGTATTTTTTTACATGATGTAATTGGCAAAATATTCATATTTTGAGTTTTGAAGTGGTTAATTGTTGTTACAGTAATTGTAAGCTATTTATGTAAAATCACGTGCTATCGGTTACGCGCTTCATAACGCAACATTTTCGTTGTTTACCGATCTATAAAATAAGGGTCAAGTTTTAGTACTGTCCATGCGGTACACCACAAGACATTTGAACAAGGGGAAAGAAACAAGGGATGGGAAATTTATTCATCGCTAGAGGCGCTGTTTTCGGTAAATGAGCAGACCATTGGGCCCATGACGGGCCGATGCAGAGTTAAAATCGAATGTGATGCTAAGGCCCCAACCGTACTAGAGAGCGTTTTATCCCCGATATAAAAGGGGAAATTGGTTTTAATAACAGCACTCGATAAATATCAAAGGAAATTGAGACAATGAAACATTGCTCGTGACGATCGCTTCGGTTTGTTATCTCTGAAAGGGGCTGAGAAAAACCTTACCGTAAAAGTTACAAAAATGTGTCTTGAAAGGTGAAAGCAAAAAAATATACAATACATTTTTTTTCAACGTATATGTATTACTAGTTCTAAGTATTTTGGACCTTCACTGCGTAACATTTTTGGTTTCTTGGTACGTCACGACGAATGTATGTGTTATGAAAACCATCTTAGAAAGAAAAGTCGAAGGGAAGATAGGGAGAGGTAGACCGAGAAGAACATACATAGACCAAGTGGTCAAAAAGATGGCTGAGGATATAACACGATGGAAAATGTTCCACTGACAAGAGCTCTGCTCTTAAATAAGAGTAGAAGACTGCTTTTATTTAGACCATATGTGCGAACATTAAAGGCAACTAAATCATTCCATTTAACATCATTCTGATAGATAATGAAGTCTCATAGAGAGAGCTCATTCAATTCAAATAGATAATATAAATGTCATTTATACGTATGCGTAACATACGGGGCAATTGGATAATTTCTACCTATATTTCCTCTCAAAGGCAATTACAGAAGTCAATGTAATGATCAGAAAATATTTTTGAATAACCCTGTATTTAAAAGAAAAACCACTCAGACACAATCGATAACTAAAATAAAACCCTTTGAATCAAGATTTAGTCAAAGCCACGATGAACAGAAATGCAAATGACTATAGCAAAACAAATGAAAATAAACTAGTTACAAACTCAAATGAGAGTTCTTCAAGTAAAGCATTTGAAAGTGAACGAACGAGTGAAAATGAATATTTATTAGTACGATTGAGGGAAATGAGATTTAGCAGAAGTATAACTTAGCAGGAAACCTTTAATGGAAACATTATTGATGCAATTAATTATTCAATAAAGATAATTTTAAAAATGTATTAGAAATTTTCGGAAAATCACTGCTCAATAATTATCTACCGTAATTAACTTGATCCTACTCAATTATAAATAAATAACCAGGCGAGCACTTGACAATGCTCTACTACCAAGCACTTTGCCGGGTCTTAAGAACACTTTCTTTACAACAAAGGGAACTTCTAATAAGCTATTCGTTGCAATAAAAACCGCTGGCAAAAATTACACTGGCACTTTCAGTTATTACAACGAATACGTCGTAAAGGAGACTGGTCGAAACGGCATCGCGTAATTACGGTCCAACCGAGCATCGCTAGTAAATCCTTTTAGGCCGCGGCAGATGGCAGACGGTAGACAATTTGCAGGGCCCAGAACACATATTGTAGTTCTAAGTGGCAGTGAGTGTATGAGTTTTGAGGCTACTTACGCTGGGATGTGTTTTACATTAATAAATGTTACAATGTTGGGTTTTATATAGGACTAGCTGTTCCATGTGCTACAGCTTTAGGCATGCAAAGTTTCAGCCCGATCGGTTTAAAACTGACAAAGTTTCATACAAACTTTCATTCCCTATTTTATCTTTTTTTTTTTTTTTTTCTTTTTTTATCCCTTTGGGGATAAAATTAATCAAAATCCTTTCTTAACGGATGCCTACGTCATAACATCTACCTGCATGCCAAATTTCAGCCCGATCCGTCCAGTGGTTTGGGCTGTGCGTTGATAGATCACTATGTGAGTCAGTCAGTCACCTTTGAGTTATATATATTTAGATATGTAAATCAGTTCTAAACAAACATCATCAGCTTGTTACGTTCCCACTGCTGGGACATAGAGACTTTCAGGATAGTGTGGGCTATAACCTACTTTGCGGGCCCAGTGCAGGTTGGCGGAAAGGCTCAGCCCTAGTTATTAGAGTTTTTAGATCGATATGTCAAGACAACAACCGGGACCGACGGCTTAACGTGCCCTCCGTAAATTATCAGACCTCGAATATTCTACCAAATAATGTAGACACTAGGGTACTTTATACACACTACACATTACACAGACACACACACACACACATACATCATCATCATCATCATCATCATCAGCCAGAAGAAGTCCACTGCTGAACATAGGCCTCCCCCCTTGAACGCCACCATGAGCGGCTATTAGCCATCTGCATCCATCGGCTCCCTGCGACTCTTACAATGTCATTGGTCCACCTAGCGGGGAGCCTGCCTACAGAACGTCTTCCGGTTCGTGGTCGCCACTCGAAAACCTTTCTTCCCCATCGGTTATCGGTTCGTCGAGCAATGTGGCCTGCCCAACACACACATTTATTACTAAAATATTGCATATTATTTTTTATTGTTCAAGTTTTTACACTACAAGCTCGAGGCCCGTACTGTTGTCAACACATTTTCATTTTAGATACTTAACTATTAAGAAACTTAACTTTGTTACAAAGAACCCTTACAAGACCGCTGCTTCGGAGAATTTCTTTCAGCAAATAACTAGTTACTAATGTTTTTGAGTTGAGAGAGAAATAATTTGCTTCGTTGGTTATCCAACGTTTCAGAATTTAGTCTCAAGTCTCAAGACTCAGCCTGTACTACTTTGTATTCTGTGGATTCAGTCTGCACTATACAAAGTGCTATTGTATAAAGTATATATCAAAACTAATTTATCATACTAATTTTTATAATCCAAAAGTTTTTGAGTGAATGTGTTTCATAATTATTTATTTGCGCTAAAATGGCTCAACGGATTTTAGTGAGAATTGGAGCATAGGATTGATTAATGTTTTATACAAAGACTACTAAAAAGGTTTTTACGGGCGTACCAACTCAGTGCTAACTAAATGTTTGAGTGTACTAAGTGATTGTGCATACTAAGTGATTGTGCATACTAAGTGATTGTGCATACTATGTAATTGTGCGTACTAAGTGATTGTGCATACTATGTGATTGTGCATACTAAGTGATTGTGCATACTAAATGATTGTACATACTAAGTCATTGTGCATACTAAGTGCTTATGCGTGTACTAGCTAGCCAGACGAGTACTAGAAAATGCCCTACCACCAAGCTAAGATTTCATCATGATGTTATCCTGCACCGAAACCTCAAGCTCACTTAACGATGCGTTTTTTTTTTGTGGTTGGATTTTTTTCCACAAAACTTTTTATGTACAAATTGGGAAATTTCCGCACAGCGAAAACCAAATTGTCAGACGAATCAAACGTAGGCGTACATACGGTTGAAACAAGCTCTTTGGAAATCGCGAGATCGATGTTATGGTAAACAAGGGAGACGCTCCCCAACGCTTTTGAATTTGCAGTGTTTGCTTTTGCTATTATAGCTGCGGCCTTCGGTTACACCCGTGGTTTTTCCATTATTCAACATATTTTTGTATGAAATGTTGCCTATATTATGTTCAGATAGGGTATAAGCTATCTACATTCTAAATCAATTTAGCGTGAAGAACTAACAAACATACCATTTACAAATCCCTATTTCCTTTGGTCATCACATCAAACGTGAAAGGATGGAATTCGCTAATCCTTTTTTTTTGTGTTTGTTAAAGGAAGGTTTTTATGACGAGAAAAATTGAAAGAGTAGCTAGGATAGTTTTAAAATGTGGATGAAACGGTGTGTGATGTGATTTCTGAAATACGGATCGGGTTTTTCGCCTAACTAGCTACCAACATGAAGAATCTGTCGCCAAGCACCTACCAGTATGTTTAAGCAGTCCAGCTTGAGAGTCAGTTCTCAATCCAAGTGTAGCGTAGCAAAACCTTCGATAATATCGTTACCGAACGTCACGCGACTTGTGTCCAATCACTACCCCGTCAGAAGAAAAAAGGGTTTGTCGGTAATAATAAATTTTCTACCTTTGTGAAAGCCGATACAGTTCCAATTCTCAGGCACACTATTTCGAGCAAGAAAATATTGAATTTCCTCCGAGTGATATATATATAAAAAACGTATACCTTACAACAGAAGGCATTACGCATTCGTATCGTAGCAAAGCCTCCAAATAAATCGGGTACCTTTTCCCGTTTGTTCATAACAGGAAGCAAGTAGTTCGGTAAAATTCCGTCAAAACGTTTTTTTAGACGAAATACTAACAGTATGGGCAATTCTTACGCCTAATAGAAACAATCCTATTACACATACATTCAAAATACGCTTGGTGTATCGCAGCGTAGTGATAACACTAAATTTAATTAATTGAAATGCTTTGCAAGGCGTTTGTTATTTGTATTTGTGTTGAAATTGGTGTCCATAAAATTAATGAAAGACATTTTTTAATTCTTACAGAGTAGCATTTTATCGTACTGCTTATGAAAATGTATACAATAATCATTTTAGCCATTAATTTGGTCGTCATAAAGAACTTGTAGCGCATTAAATCTTTTTTCTTGCAGATTTTGTTAAACTGTTCAGAAATGATCAAAAGTTATTTCATCTTAGATTCCATACTGTCATCAACATGTATTTCAAATCAGCACTTCTACCGACCATGTTTCATTTCACAAAACTGATGTGCAAACATTTGATTGTGAGGAAAAGGAAAGATTATCGTGTTTATCTATCTGCGAGGGCCGAAACCTATACCGATCAGTTTAGGTAAAAGCCTTTATATAATAAGGTTCTTTGAAGTTGAGTCGTTATTTCTTTAGGCGTTATGATATTGTATTTTAATCGGGTTAAACATTTTTAGGCATAAAAAATGACGTAAGTAGACGCGACGTGACAAACTTAGTGTAGAACGCCCTTCGACTAAGTGGAGCGCCGACTTGCGCCGAATGGCTGGCAGTAGTTGGTGGAGAAGAGCCGAAGAACGGGCTCAGTGGCGTATCTTAGGACCGACCTATGCCCAGCAGTGGATTGATACAGGCTGGTGATAATAATGAATGCAATGAGTTTCTTTATGCAAAGATAAAGAAGATTAGATTAAAATTTATTGTCACTAATATCTTAAGGTGTAAAAGAAGATAATTTAAGGGCGCCAGAAAGTTTTAAAAAGGCACTGAAATAAATGACTGATTTATCGAGAGAAACAAACTTCAAAAACTAGAACTCATTTTAAACTTTCAGTTAAGCAAGCGATAAACAACAAAATAGCTGTAATACACAGTGTTTGTATTTAATTAAAGAGTATTTTGTTACATTTTATCTCGAAGTAGGAGTTTAAATGTACCCTCAAATTATCACAGCGTTTTCCGGAACGGCTGAGCCTGAGGAAATTAATCTCGTTTCAATTTACATGTCGACAAGCTGACAACTTCGCGAAGCTTTATTTATACTCGAAACACGTGTATAGTAAAATGCACTCTAACTGGCTGGCAATAAGGCACATTATTTCCGCGTTGGGTGTTGTTGATGCGATAGGCTTGCGTTTGATTACTTTTTCATTTGATGTTAAACTGACAATGCACCGCTGCGCTCCAACAACGTATCAAGTCCACATGTTCACGATAATTTGATAATATAGCCTCGCTCGCCATTGCCATTGTGATCCAGAAATAACAGAGTTCAGTTTTAAAACACAAACATTGTTTCCCTTTACTTTTTATTGGGTAGCGTTTGGCTACAAGTTATTTGATGTTAAGTCACGATATGGTTGAAGATGCACCACGCTACATCTGGATTGAGAACTGGCTTTCAAGTGGGGCTGCCGTAATACACCCATAAGTGCTTGATGACAGATTCATAACCTAGAGGGAGTTGCTTGATGACGGGTTCTTGGTGGTTATTTTGTGTCTCTTCCATGTTATTTTTATGAATCTTTTCATTCGTTTCCCAAAACTTTTAAAAGTCTGAAACACATCCCAATTGTACTGTAGATTTTTCTTTACTTTTTGTGATAAATTAATAATTTTACCATTCAATTTCAAAATCAATTTAGATAAATCCACCAAAAACATAGCTTTTGGTTAACAAACAATATAATCTTTGTTCGAGTTCATCCGAAGTAGCATAGTAGACCTTTGGCACACATTTTTAGGTGTCGTATATATTTTTACTCGAGTTTGTGTAAAGAACGGATAAAAAACAAGTTTGTCGTAGCCATTATTTATAACGATGACATTCTATCGAAACGTTCAGATCGAAAGAAGATCCTGTTGGAACCATAAACGAAGAACGTTCTCGACGACGTCATCGGAAACATTACAACCCAGCATAACCTCAAAAATATCATTATCCTACCTACTCAGCCAAAGCGTAGAGGAAACATTTTCCGGGTTGTAACTTTTCGCTATCTCTTGATTCAATAATGCAGAAATGATATGTGGGCCACGTCACCAAGAATGTCGCCGATGCTAATATTTCGTTTAACCTTCACCTATGTTATGAAAACGTATCTGAGAAGTCGTAAAATTGGGGGGAAAACGCGTTTTGACAGGCTATGAAAACTATTACGGGGCGGTGTTCTGAAAGTAAATTGAAGTAGGGTTTTATATCGGGAATCGCTCGCTCTGACAGAAAGCTATTGCCACATTTTAGTAAACGAGTATGTAACGAAACGTTTGTATAGTCTCTCATACAATTTCGATAGATTTGATTATACATTAGGCTCAGTAACTAGTTCCGTTAATTTTGATAGTCCCATGTTGGGCGCCATTTCCAACTGTTTAATAAACGAGTATGACGTAACAAAACATTTGTACAATTTCGATAGATTTGAATATCAATTAGGCTCACTCGCTAGTTTCATTTATTTTTATGGCCCCATGTTGGGCGCCAGTTTTCAATTTAATAAACAAGGATATGAGTATAACAAAACGTTTGTTTTAGACTAGTACGATGACGATAGATTTAATTTTCTATTAAGCTCACTTGTGTTGTCATTTGATTTTACAACTCATTGTTGGGCGCCACTTTAATTTCCTTATTAACAAGTTGAAGTTAGCATTTAACGATTTAGCGCTTTATAATGTCTACATTATTTATATATCTAGGCGAAATTAGACTCTTACATAAACTTTCTAAAGTTTTCATAACATTGTTTTGTTTGGAAGTTTGTTACACAGCGGCCGAATTGATTAATTAAGATGAAATCTGAATAAATATTGACGAATCATAATAGATTACTTCTTAGCCTGGGAAAATATTAAGCTCTTAAGAATAACATGAATAACGCGGGGATGCAAATGCAATAATTATGTGCATAAATAAACGAATTTTGCCTTAACCAAAGTGTCAACGTGTAGGATAAGCATAAACACTGTAATTTTAATGTTCTGTAGTCTAGCTATTATATAAAACATGTTCACGTTTACATAAATATCTACTTCAAAACCTTAACTCATATACGTCACTTAACCCGACTCTCTTGAAAGCTAATACCAAAATATTGCTTTCATAAAACAATTCACAATGTTAAATCCGGAATCCATCACCTCAAACCACCCCGTGAAATAAGAAAGTCATGAAAGAGGTGACAGGCGGCGGCAACAGCGCAGGAAAAAAACAGCCAAGTGCGAGTCGGACTCGCGCACGAAGGGTTCCGTACCATCCCTACTAATCTAAATAATAAATATAACTCAAAGGTGACTGACTGACATAGTGATCTATCAACGCACAGCCCAAACCACTGGACGGAGCGGGCTGAAATTTGGCATGCAGGTAGATGTTATGACGTAAGCATCCGCTAAGAAAGGATTTTGATTAATTCTACCCCCGAGGGGATAGAATAGGGGATGAAAGTTTGTATGAAACTTTGTCAATTTCAAACCGATCGGGCTGAGACTTTGCATGCATAAAACTTTAGCCCACGCGGTTGAAACCGCGGGCAACAGCTAGTATTATTATAAATGTCTGTCTGTCTGTTACGCTTTCACGCCTAAACTACTGAACTGATTTAAATGAAATTTGGTGCAGAGATAGTTTTCAGCCTGAAAAAGGACATAGGCAACTTTTTACCGCGATAAACTGTAGCTAACGCGGGTAAAACCGCGGGGAACAGCTATACATAATATTGGCAAAAAAATCACGTTTGTTGTAATGGAGCCCCCTTAATTCTCACTATCGCGGTTCATGAGATACAGCCTGGTAACAGACGGGCAGACAGGCAGACGGGTGGACAGCGGAGACTTGGTAATAGGGTTCCGTTTTACCCTTTAGGTACGGAACCTTAAAAATGAAGTCGGCGGTAATAATCATCCCGTTTGGTGGGTTCTCACAAACTGTCAACGTAGGCGATTACGGGATATGACATAGATACGGCAACGTTAAACAAAAGAGCAAAATATATATTCAAATTTTGGATTAGTGGTGGACGTGTTGGTATTAATGATTAAGTCTCTAAGCCAAACAAGGATTGACACGGTTTGATGGCGGGCGATTAAAGAGATCCTTTCCACTTTTTTAACTGGGCTTTGTATTTAATGCAGGCAATTCAGTCTGTCACTTTGTTTATTGTAGTAAACTGAAAAAGCAGCACATTTTAATTTTGAAAAATACACCTATCAAAAATCACCTACCTAAAAATGTAGTAAGTAATTTTTCTAAAATATCATATATGGAATTTGAAGATACTCAGAATCCTTCTCATATTACAAACGTGAAAGTTTGAGAGTATAGATGGATGGATGTCTGTTACTCTTTCACGCAAAAACTACTGAACGGATCTGAATAAAATTTGAAATGGAGATAGCTTAAACCCTGGATTAACACTTCGGCTACTTTTTATCTCGAAAAAGGGTTCCTGCGGGATAAAGGGAAGATGCGGGTGAAACTGCGGGGCACAACTAGTGATTTCATAAGCGCGATTAAAATAATTTCTTTCTTAATAATTAGAATATTAATTTCCTAATTTTAAGCACTTTGTAACTATATAAACACTTATAAAAATACATGAAAATCGAAACCAATATAACAAAACTAACATGAGATTCAAAACGACAGCAGTTTTATTTGTCGTTTATTGTGAATTACTTTTGTTTACTCTGAAAAAGGCTGCCATTTAACTTTCAATCCACCGCGTGTAAGATTGAAGCTTAACATAAAAACATTTTGTGTTTTCCTTTTCCTATTACTGCGGTTAAACAAGCTCCAACTTCAATCTCCAAAAAGATTACTTATTCATACATTATGTATATTATATGTACAGTCGGTGTTAATAATGTATGGAGCACATTCATACCCATCAAATTAATTCTCTTCCGCTGCCAAGAATTGGGGTGCGGAATATTAAGTCGTTTTCGGTCAGTGGGTATTTTATGAGAATCATACACATTTTTGGTGATAATTGTCGGTTACGAGAACCTTCGGGAACTCTACTGCAAGAATTATAGTGTTGTCAACAGCATTTTGTGATTATAATAATGACGTCATCATAATTAGTCCAAACAACACAAACCTCACAATATTTCTGAATATATCTGCCAAAAATTACATACAACACAAATTTTCAGCAATTAAACTTATATAGAACTAGTTGCGCCCCACAGTTTCACCCGCGTCTTCCCGTTAGCCCGCAAGAACCTTTTCAGGGATAAAGTAGCCCATGTGTTAATCCAGGATGTAACCTATCTCCATTCCAAATTTCATCAAAATCGGTTTAGTAGTTACGGTGATACGTGGTAATAAACAATCACACACACACACAAACGCTGGATTTATAACATTAAGTAGAATTGGTTCCACGGTGGGCGCCAATTTTATTTTTTTCCAAATAATTGCTCATTATGTTACAAAAAATGTCTATAATTCCAAAACAATACAAAACAGGTATTAAAAGCAAATAATCTGAACCATTTTCTAACAAAACGATACCAAAGCAGGTACATGAACTGCCCTAATTTGGGCGCCAGGTTTACCATTACTTACCCGTACTCATATATGAATAAAGTTCCACTTCACGACGCAACCTATGCAGAAATAGAAGGCTCTCTCATTTGACTGAACTGTTTACAGGGCTCAAGACGTATGTTATGTAAACGCACCCTCCAAAGGTATATTGAGTCATCTCGAGGGTCCCACTAAAAGCCAGTCCCCAATTAATCGTGCCAACCAGGTACACACTACATTGTGACACAATATAATTGGAACCAGAAGAGCGTCTAAGCAGTGTTCTTATTTTGACATAATTCCGGCCGAACGGTGATGCATGCGCTTTACAAGGCGCCGATACAGAGTTCGAATTGTCTCAACCCTGCACCAATGACTTAATAAGATATATGTAGATTTGCCTAGCTCAAAACGGTGAAGGAAACCAGCATGTCCAAGAACCACAACTTTCAGAAGTAGACCTCTTCCAGCTGATGATAATGATGTCTAGTAACTTACCTAATAGTAATTAGCTTACAGTCATATTAAAGATCAATGAGTGAAAGCGATTCATTAAAAACGCATGGCTATCATGGCAAGATTCCACGTAAGCGCCCTCAAAACATTCGAAAACGCAATCCCAGCTTTTCTACTGATACATATTACGGCATTCGTGACGTTATATATAACAGTACACTTACATTAATTATTTGGGATCCAAATTGTTTGGTCGAGACTATTATGCGAGTTCTAAATGTGTGGTCTGGCCAATTTGTCTGGACGACTTGTAGCACCTCCGATTTCTAACGAAGTACGTTGCCGCGAGCCGTTGTCTAGCCAAGTGTAATTAATAACGTCTCCGATATCTAGTGAAGTACATAACATACCATATTACAAAGTCGAAGTTCTATTAAAGTTCAATAATGGTTCGGAGTTATTAGTCTGTTGGTGAATGAACAATGTTTGGTAACTCAATACAATATCGAGTGAGATAGTTAAAAGTTTTGAATAGCCAAGTCAAGAATTTGCTAGAATGCTAGCGGTTCCTGCGGTTTCAGCTGCGTGGACTACAGTTTATTGTCCTTCCTTAAAAGTAAAAGTATTTCCATACAAAATTTTATCAAGATGAGTTTAAACCTCTATGTGTAACCCCCTTAGGTTTAGGTGTGAAAAGGTAATAGACAGAGGAACAGGGCCTTATGATTTTTAAGTATAAATAATATAAGTTAGGCAGAAAAGTTTATAAGCCTGAAAAACTGAAATCTATCCGTGGATTATTTAAATCATAATTCCTGATAAGGAATCCGATCGTGACAACATTTGGTGTAGATAATTAGAGATGATTCTAATTCCTGATAAGGAATCAAGGTGCAGAAAAAAACCATTTTGTTTACGCCATACTAAAAAATGTAACAAAATACTGTAAAATTTCTTTCTCTAAAGAAAAATGCGTTAAGATGAAACCTTCTCCGTTTAAGTTAATTACATTTCATTTCACATACTGATTTTGAAACCATTTTTTTCTTTGTTGAGCTTCAATTTAAAAAGATTGCGGCAGCAAGCGAGACCTCTAATTTCCTCTGATCATTTTTTAAAAAGCCTCTTTGCTTTTTGATTACCGGGATCATTAAAAACATGCTCTCAGAGATATTCAGGATTTTTTTGCGCTTACGGTCCAAATGCGGTATCTCGAGTCACAATCGGTATAACGAAGATCGCTTTGAAATCTGATCACAATATCGCATAATTTCTATTGAAAATTACTGAATCCTATTCACTTGGAGAATAAGTTAATTTGTTTGCGAAGATATCGACTCTTTTTCCTTGATGGAGGAACGAATTGGTATTGGGATATAAACTAGCTGTTCCCCGCCGTTTTACCCGCGTGGGCTCCACTGTACTATTGCGCTAAGTAGTACCTTAGGTCCTTTTCCAGAGTGAGAAACATCTCTAATTATCTACACCAAATGTTGCCACGATCGGTTCGGTGGTTTATTCTTTATTCTTGCTGCTTCAAGCTAACAAACAAACAGAGTTATTTTGGTATATTTTTTAGCGTTTGACAACAAGTCACCTGATGTCAAGTGACGATGCGGTCGAAGGTGGTGCCACGCTACACCTGGATTGAAAACTGGCTCTCAAGTGACAGATTCTAAACTTGAGAGTTCTTAACTAGCCAGGCGAGCACTAGAAAATGCCCTACCACCAAGCTATGGTTCCATCACGATGATTTCCTTCTCTGAGAGCTCACATTCATTGCTGAATTCGAAACCACAACCTACAGATAGCAAACTATCGTTGCTTTAAAAAGATTCAGAATGCCCTTTTGTTCACTATGCAACTCAATTTGTATTACAATAAAGCCTTCTTCAAACAGACGACGTTACTCGCAATTTTCCACTCTATAGGGCAGCGAATCAATAGCCCTTTCTGCTCACTGAATAGTGCTTCAACAATGGCGTACTTACGATGCGTAGTTTACTATTTTCAGCCATATCTTCACTACCCATACTAAAATATTCATCATCATCATCATCATCATCATGTGAAAATAAAACTCTCAACCTGTCTGTTAGATATTCACGCCTTATCCGCATTTTTATGCAACTTTTCAGATATTTGAGAGATATCTGCTCCATTTTTTTCATCGCATTTGGACAATAAGAATCATGAATGTACAAGAAGCGATAATGGTTCAGTGCTAGTGACGTTGGCTTACGAACATGGCTTCGAATTCGGCTATGAGCTTGAGTTTTCGTGGGAGGAAAACATCGTGATCAAACCTTTGCTCGGTTGTATGGAATGTTTTAGTGCTCGCCTGGCTGACATGGACGTTATTTTTTGATCCATATCTCAAGGATTTTTAATGTCTGAATTGTAAGTTCAAGATGAAAACTCCTGTAGTTCTTGCTATTACATAGTTTATTTTAATGCTCAAGTAGAAAACCCTGTGACACCCACCCATCCTGCTCATCAGCAGATATGCCACCCAGCTCAACTGCCAGACTAAGTGACTTGTCTATTAATTAAGTTATGGGCAGATGTGGGGTTCAGACTAGCAAAACACTCTAAACAAACTTTGCTAAGTGCTTCTCCACACCTTGAATGCATATTTCAACCTAATTTCACTATCCTTTTAGCTGAAGCCGTTTATTGAACAACCGTTTCCCAATGTATTAAAAATTCAAGACACGTGGCGAAATATTGGAAACACGGTTCTCGAAAATATATTTACTTCTAAACTGTAAACTTGAACGGTTAAGTCCGACGTGAAGCGAACCTCAATTGAGTCATACTGGCTTTTGCTTGGTGGAATGGTATGGCGTTATCTAGTGCTTGCCAGGGTAGTTAACACTGTCATGTTAAGAATCTGTCATCAACCAAAAAAGTGCATTCTTCTAGGAAGGTTGTCAAGAGTTCTTCTGATTCGACAACGTACTGGCCAACGCCCCTAGTTTCCATTGTCATGTTAAGAATCTGTCATCAACCAAAAAAGTGCATTCTTCTAGGAAGGTTGTCAAGAGTTCTTCTGATTCGACAACGTACTGGCCAACGCCCTTAGCTGCCATTGTCTTGTTAAGAATCTGTCATCAACCAAAAAAGTGCATTCTTTTAGGAAGGTTGTCAAGAGTTCTTCTGGTTTGACAACGCATTGGCCAACACCCCTAGCTGCCACTGTCATCAACCAAAACAGTACATTCTTTTAGGAAGGTTGTCAAGAGTTCTTCTGGTTCGACAACGCATTGGCCAACGCCCCTAGTGTTACAATTACAACAGCCCTATTGCCCTACAATTAATTAGAGAAGTATAACTGGAACCTAGGATAAGTCTCTGTGTAGTGGCAATAAATTGATTTTTTATTTATTTTATTTTTATTTTATTTACAAATGCCCATAGGTGGCAGTGACTGCTAACCATCGCTACGGCGGTGAGGTTATCTGCTTATATGCCAAACCATCAAAAAAGACGACCGATATGATGCAAAGTAAAAGGTTGTGGGTTCGAAACAGACGACGGAGTAAATATTTGTTCATTGAATAAAGTGAAATATATGTTTAGGTCTGATTGTTCTGGATCCCCGATCTACATAGTTTCTGATACCTAGGTTACAAGAAACCTAGTTATGGGTCAGAGTCATGTGTGTGTTTGTTGGATAACGTCATTCATATTATTAACTGTAAAACGCAAGTTGTCCATCTGTCTAACTTCTCTCCACTAGCTGTCTAAACTTTTCTACAGGGAAGTAGGCGTGGAGTAGAATAGAAGTGGGTTACAGTGACAACTTAACTTCCAAACTAGGTCTGCTCTCTGTAAGCGGGTCTTGACAGGTGCGCTTTGACTGTTATCGTGAGCGAAATTCAGTTTGTGTACTTAAATCCCTAGTTTGAAGTTTGTTTCGGATTTCATTGCTTTCCCAATGCGATTTACTTTCACTCCCTCCCAAGTTGTGACTGGAATTCAGAGTGTTTGATGTTTTTTATGCGTTGGTGGCTGTAAAATAGAGGCAAGTTTACTAACCTATTATGGAGACCTCCTGCCCCTTAAGAACTTTTTTCAAATACATTGTTTATAATATAATTATGTGCATATTAATTTCAAAAACAATAGTATGATTAGAATAAGGTTTTGTAACGGGATAATTACCATGTATTTGTTTTTGTTTGAGTTTTCGATATTTCGGCACTGTTGCAAGCGCCATGATAACGAGAATACTAAAAGTTTCTGCGGGTAGGATTGTTGATATTATGACGGGCAGACATATCTATCTACCCGCTTCCTCTCACGTTTTTTGAGTACGATCACATTACCATTTAATACCTCATTCTAATTTTATTGACCATGGTAGTTTAAAACAGTATAAAACAATATGTACCTAAAATCATTAAGAATACGGAAAAAAATTACTGTTTGACTTCTTAGGTTTTTTTTCGTAAGTCTTTAAAAGTACAAATTAATTTAGTGAACTTTGTGCATAAATATATTATATAGTTGTATACAATGATAAATTTAAAAGGTGGCTGCTTACCTATTGCGTCACATCGACAGTCATGAAAACATTAAAATAAATTGCCTAACGTATCATGAATTCTATGCCAGTACTTACAGTTTAATAAATAGTGGTGGCAATTATGAGATATCCTACTGAAATCATTCGATTACGAAAATGTGTCGAGATATCTTGATTATTTCAAAGAGTAATTCATTCGATTCGTACTTACATAGTAGTTACGCGACACGCTTGTCGGTGTTGCGGCGCTCGCGAAGTGGTCTTTATTTACTAATCTGGTAATCGATTAGGTATTCGATTCGTATTTAGTTGCTTCGAGACTGCTTGGCAGAGCATAATGAAGCGCGCGCTCGAGGGTGTTGCCTTGATAAATTACTTAAACGACGGGAGTAAAATTAATCTAAAATAGTAACACTAATAAGTCAAATTATTCAATTACGAAAATTAACATACTACTAACTAGCTGTTACCCGCGGTTTCACCCGCGTGGGCTACAGCTTTGTGCATGCAAAGTCTCAGCTCGATCGATTTAAAATTGACAAAGTTTCATACAAACTTTCATCCCCTATTTTATCACCTTGGGGGTAGAATTAATCAAAATCCTTTCTTAGCGGATGCCTACGTCATAACATCTACCTGCCTGCATGCCAAATTTCAGCCCGATCCGTCCAGTGGTTTGGGCTGTGCGTTGATAGATAATTATGTCCGTCAGTCAGTCACCTTTGAGTTATATATATTTAGATTTCGTAATCGATTATTTTATTATGATTAGTAGATATCTCGATTCTAACAATTAGTCATGTTTTCACACCGCTATTAATAAAGTTTGTGCCTTCAACCTATTCAAACGTGGTGTTATCAAACTTTAGACTCGAAGTCGAAAACAAAGTTCTCAAAATTAGCGCTTGCTCGGATTCTTCCGAAAAGGAAGGCTAACTTAGTTACTTGTGAGTTTGTACTTTATTTAAGTTTAGACTTGTATTATCTTTAGTTAGTTTTGTTCGTGTAACCTTGGGCTTCGACTGGAGAGAGAGTTTAATAAGACACATTGAAATTTTCTGTCTGGAACTGAAGTTCATCATCATCATCACCGATCTAAAGTGTCTTGCCTCCGAAACGAGAGAGCCCCCAAGTCGAGCAATTTCAGCAATGTTCGAGTCTGAAATTCACGTAGCTCAACTGTTATTACATAAATGAGTATGTCATTTGGCTTTTTATACCGACAAAATGGAATAAAATATTGAATTTCAGAGGTATTTTGTTAAAATTCTGTATGTTTTACGAAACAATAATGAAAATCGAGTACGAAAACAGTGGACTCTTAACGGCAGACCCAAATAAGGATTAGGCGTATAAAAGGCCGAGCGTAAAATAAATCTGGATACGGGTTACGCAATGTACCCATAAATCAGCGACGAAGGTTGATCAAAACCAATGAAGGTTTTAAATTTTTCACACGATTGCACAAGACGCAAAACTGTTTTTAGATGGCACTCTGAGCTACTGTACCTACCTTGTTTACGCCGTTTTGTCATGTTAGAGCAGGAAAGATCCAAACAATAGTTTGACAGATGTTATGTCAAATCAAGGTGTCGAATAATCTAGGTACAGTCGAAAATGCGCCGCTTAGCTTGAAAAAAGTTTTTTTTCTTCCTCATTGTGGTGAAATTTTTTGTAATGTAATATGTTTGCATTTGACGGATGCAAAGCTTGTTCTAAGTTATGCCTGTTCCTTGTAGCTTTTAAATGTTTAAGTCACTGAAAGCAAGAAATAAGAGGCTTAGCAAAGAGATTCCCTCCATTAGTGGTACGGACGATGAATTTCGCGGCAAAATGTTTATACGAGTGAATTGAAATACGAAATGAAAAATAATACGATTTTGTAGTTTTCTGTAAATCTCTTAAAGCAATACAGCTAATTCTTAAAAGTTGAATAATCTTCTCCCGCTTCATAAAAGTGTCAAAATAAAATTTGAAAATTCCATCAAGCTTAGATACTGACTATTAATTACTCTGCATCCATTATGCACGTTTTTATTTCTCGCATTATCAGCTTTTGCAAGTTAATGAGGTCGAATGGAGTTCGGGCCCATTGTTTATTCACTTGGCTGCTATTTTGGGACATTTCGGGTCTAAAATGTGAATGCATTCTATAATATGCACGGTAAAAAGATAAAGCTGAAATACGGTGAATTTATTCGAATTTGTGATTTTGAGTTGGACATTAGCAAGTTTTTGAATAAAGGAAAAATTGGGAAGAGGTTCTCAAGTCGTTGCGTATATATTTTTTTGTTCTGTCATTAATTAAATACTCGTACTATAAAAATAACAGCACATTATCTAAGTAATAGTCAGTAATAATACGTTTAAACTAAAATGAAGTCAAATTGAAGGAAATAAAATAAAGTAAAGAAGAACAAAAGATGAGAGATAAAAAGTTGGTTATAAAGTAGAAAGAAAGATACTCTTCTTCTTCTTCTATATTAACGTAGAAAATGAGATCAGATTTTTTATTAGCATTCGCGGACCAAATATGAAGTTTGATATATTTGAACACAGTGTTCTACAAATATGTTAGTCTGTAGTAATTTTTTAATAGGAGAGCTAGCTTTTTAATATCTCATTTTAAAAATGTTAACGAGATTTTTAACAGTTTTCAGAAGGTTTTAAAATCTTCACGTACAAGGTACAAGTGCAATGCCGGAGCAAGTCAGTGTAATAAAAATATTAAATTAAATTTTTACAGCTCTAAATTCTATTCTTGGACATACAAGTAGCCAACTCAATAAAAACTTAGTTTTACGGTCAGATCAAGATGAAAAATTTCAGTTGAACTTTCATTTTATTTGAACAAAAGGTTGTAAAAATATCATGTTACTAAAAGCGCTTGTCTAGACTCATCTAGTTTTGCGATTCGTATATTTCTAGAAATTTTCTAATTTTACGTTTCAATAAAATTTTATGTTTACATTTTAGATACAAAATCAATTGGTCAGGGATTCTCTATTTTGTTTCTAAGTATCATAATTATGTAGTTATGACCCTTTTCCGGGATAAAAAGAAGACCATATGTTAATCCATCCGTCTAGCAGCGCCCCGCGGTTTCACCCGCGTGGACTATACTTTTTCGCAATAAAAAGTATTATTCTCTGGACGGTATCAAAAATAGCCCAATACAACCCTTTCTCAGACCCGTCAAATACATACACAAAAAATTCATAAAAATTGGTCAAGCCGTTTCGGAAGATTTCGATAACAAACACTGTGTGACACGAGATTTTTAAATTTGCGAAAGAATGGACGAATATAAGTTTCATGTTCTTCATTCGTTTTGACAAATCTTTGATTTCATATTATAACATACTCTAAAATTTAGTGTTCAAAAGTCATTCGTATTTGAATTCCATCAATCTCTATATCCTCTACGCGTTATTCATCCCTAAACGTTCCCGGACAATGAAATAATTCGCTCCATTTGCACCCACCTGCATTGTTCCATTCCATCGCTAAAAAATGGGTTAAAAAAATCGGAAAATTTGGCACAGACTGGTTGTTACTAACCGGAGCGAGCAAATGGCGATTATTTTGGCAGAAAATAGCGAAATTTCTGTCACGAAATATTTCGGTGTTCGCTAATTGCTCCGCCGACGTAACGACTTGAAGATAGTTTGTGAGTTCCTTTGTCTTTATATTTTGTTGGATTCGAGTTCTTTTGTTGGAAAACTCAATTTTAACTTTCGTTGTGAATTTTTTTCACGTTCTTTGCGTATTTTAGGCTGTCGCAAGCGAATTGAGTGTTTCTATTTGTTTAGCTAAGCCTTTGGAACTTATCGCTTGTTTCTTTTTACTTAATAAAGTTTTTTGCGGAACAAAAAATACTAGCACTGTAAATATTTAAGGCGCTAAGCATTTTGATAGCACACACGAGGTATGGCTGCCGCCTAGAATTTTTATTAATTTGCATATTTTTATACCTAGACGAAATGTTAAGCCATGTAGAGCAGTTCCTATGACCTAAATGGTAAAGCGTTGATAAATAAAAGAGAATTGCTACATAGCATTACGCTGCCTATATTATGTTTAATATAGTGCATTAATTGCATACAAAGAA
Source organism: Opisthograptis luteolata (assembly GCA_931315375.2). Lineage (NCBI taxonomy): Eukaryota > Metazoa > Arthropoda > Insecta > Lepidoptera > Geometridae > Opisthograptis > Opisthograptis luteolata. The sequence continues at coordinate 13,202,753 of OV928036.1, read as the reverse complement.
AAATTATAGCTACCTACCTATAAATATGTGAACATGACCGCCATTTTTTTTGGCTCAACCACATCGTAAAAAAACACCTCAATCGGAATTTACACACGACAAAAAGTTCGCTGCAAAGCTCCGAAGCCATACCGGAACGCGGAAAAAACGTGGACTCCGAACAAAGTGAAGAACAATCTTTTAGAATATAATCAATTTGAAAGAAAATGGAACGGCCAATAAATCTGAGTACGATTAAAATGATCCAACTTAGGATTTATTATTACGTTGGCATCAGAACGCGTTCGATTAGGTATCTTCTTTAGATATTGCGGCTACCAATTTTGTTCTTGGAACGAGATATAATATGTATTGTGACAAAGGCACCGACTTTCTCGGAGGGTAACTGTTTATTGGAAAATAAGCTTAATGTACTCAAAAATTGATATCATATTTCTGTTTCATTGTATCCATCTGACAGCGTTACAGAATCAGTGAGTCAGTCAGTGATGAGAGCTAACGTTATAAATGTGAAATTTTGTTAGTGAGTGCATTTACGCGTTTGTTACTTCTTCACGCTGAACGAATTGAGTGAAATTTAGAATACAGATAGTTTATATCCTGGATTAACACATGAGCTTCTTTAACGTAACAGAGTGGCAACACACATGCAGACACCCCGGATAATGGGAAGCAGTTACTGTTGCATATGGACTTTTGCAACAAACGCAATCCCAATCCCCTGGGGATTCCCTGGGGATTGGGATTGCGTTTGCTACTTTTGTACCAGAATAATGGAAAATCCGTGGGGCCCAGCTAGTATATTATATTTAGAGAGCAGCTAGATGTTGAATAACTAAAATCCAAACTCAAACATCATGTAGAAGTGCTTGAAAAAGTTTACAGCTTTATCGGGGTACGATTTTTATTTCTGAATTTTGTTTTACGACTCTACCTACTCGAGAGGGGAACTGAAAGGAAAAATTATGAAATAAGCTAATTAGACGGAAAAAGATACTTTTTTAAGAACGGAAAGTAAGAAAATTTGAAATCAAGTAAACCTGAGAGAAATCTTCGTGGTATAGAAGTACTTACAACTAGGTATAACCTGTAGTCACATCCGCTGTCTTATTTTTTTCCGTTGTATATTTTTTTGAAGAGAACATGACGGTATTTTTAATATTTACTATACCATTGAAAATATATACGAGGATATGAATTAACTTTTTGAAATAGATAGAGCTTACCTATACCTACACTAAATGCAGATTTAATAATTTTAATGCATCTGGCAGAGGAGCGATTCTTTTGAAGAGTAATGATAGGAACTACCATATTTGACGACCGATGTGGCGCAATGGGCGGATAGCCGATTGCGAAGCGTGAGGTCGGGTTCGATTCCCGCTGCAGGACAAATATATGTGCATATAAAAAAAAAAGCGCAAGTATTTGTTCTGTGTCTGGGTGTTGTGGATCCCCGATCCGCGTAGTTTCTGATACCCTAGATACAGGGAAACCTAGTTAGGGGTCAGAGCCTATGTATGTGATTGTGCGGGCATTAATCATTACAAAAAAATATATCATCCCCATGTGACACTGGGTTACTTCCAAATACTATCCCTCTTGGATATTATGAATAAAAAGTTATTATATTTAAATTTTTAACAAAACGATTCTACCAACTCGGCTACCGCGTCGTCAAATAACTTGTAAATGTATTAATTTTAATTTGATGTTTATATTATGAATATTTAAATTAATTATATCAATATTTAAACAAAATCAAATAGTATTATATCCAATGAAACATAAATTCAAAATGTAATAATTGTTCAAATATTATTATGATTGTGTTATAATATGAATGATATGTAATTACTTGTATATTTTTATTGCTTATTTTAACGTGAATAATTTTGCATGCATTTATTGTTGTAATTTTCTTATGAAAAGCGAGAAATAAAAAGCTTTTTTATTTTTATTTTATTTTATTTATTTATTTTATTATGATAACTGTTCTAAATCTAAGCTTTTTTAATAAGACACTCGATTATAAAAATTTGCGTGTTTTGCCACCCCTCTTTGTCTGAACAAGTCCTAATAATACAAGGACCTGTTAAATAATTTTGACTTGAAATAATATAGAAAATTGTAATTAACTCAAGGAGGAAACAACAAAATAATGGAATTTCATTTAAATAATTTAATAGCACTCTTATTTAACGTCTGTACAGTTTATATTTCGAGAGATTTTACAATATGAATCTCATTTTAATTTTTTTGCGCGTCAAAGCATGCCAAATAAATAATTTCAGGATCGGGGAAAATACTTTTATTAATTTTGCTGTTTACACGAATTGTACGGCATAATTTAATGAAATTTACCTCTTTACAAAGTTGGTTAATTTATTCAAAATTAAAACATTTGTATGATCACTTTCAAACGGGAAAAAACATTGGCCACTTCTCATACTGCCCTGGACCTGAACGCAATATTTATGTTGTATGAAAATTTTCGTTTCTGTCAATGTCACTTAGTTTTTGTACATATTTGTTAAATGATGTTGATTTTAATGACTTAATTTAAGTAGGACCGACTTCCAAAGCGTGAAACGGAATTAAAAAGAAAATGCGGAAATTGCGTTCAAAACATCCAAGCGTTGCGTAAGTTAAAAAATGCCCTAACAAACTCCGAAGTAAAAAAATCGATATCTTTTCTTTTCTACGCTATCTTTAAAATATCGTTTGTATAATCTTAATAGACAAAAATTTAAAAAATTTATCGTAAATATATCGTTTTCATACGACCTCGGGTCCGTTTTGGCCATTGTTCTTTAATACTAACCACGCCTGTTCCAACCTCCTTACTCCGTCTAAAGAACAGGCAAGAAACGCCAGCTAGGTAAGTTTTCAAAGCTCATAGCATGCTCACTACAACGCCAATCTTCTTACTATCTAAATAGTCTAAAATTTGATAACAAGCCTTTCCCTTACACGAATAAAGAAAATTTAGACCTCTCCTCAAATAAATAACAGAAGAAACGTCCTAAAAGCCTGCCTATATAAGTTAAATTTATACCAGTACCAGTATCCTTACAAAAATCTTGCCATTAGTAAAAAACAATAACTTTCTGCCCAAAGTCACCCAAAAGTAGGCTCCAATAACGAAAGGGAATCACGCAGCATGATAGGTGGTAGAACAAATTACCCTCTCATTAATTACTATCTAAATCAATGGCTGCTAAACCATTAACGTCATAAAAAATATAAAGAAGATCAAAATTTCAAGACTCCCAAACATTGGAAATTGTGCAAAAACCGTACGTACATTGTTTTGTAGCGTTGAAACACTGGTCATTATTTGTATCAAAAGGTCACAAGTACAGTCATGCAGACTACGGTATAAAAGTCAAAAAAGTCAAAAGTCAATTTTTCTTTATCAATAGGATACATTGTGATCACTTTAAAACGTCAAACTTAAAACTAGCTACGCCTGTTCCAACCTCCTTACGCCGGCAAAAAAACAGGCAAGAAACGCCCGGCAGGTAATTTCTTTGGTGCGATCACATTGACAATTTTATTCTTATTACTAATTGATTGAATGAATTGGAGCAAGTTCACTAAAATCCCTAGCTTTTTTTGTCATCTAATGGTCCGATATTTTTAATTAGCTTTACTGATAAGATTTCTCTTGCTTGGTTGTACACATTGGGATATGGGAACATGAATATTAATGAGTTGCGGGATCACAACCAAAGCAGACCAGACCCCACAAGCAGCACCCAAAGTACAAAAGTGATGTCGTACAATGACATCATTAGAAGTTTAAATCTCATTATCTAGATTCAATTATCTTCAATCCGCTAAAAGTAGAAACGTATATATTATCCCAACGGTGGGCCAACCCAGACAATCCATCTCAAGAATTTTTAACCATCAATTATTTTTAATTATTTTCCCATTAATGAGAAGCTTTAATTAACCAACAAACAACAACTTAAAAACCGAGACTTCACAAACTGAGTCCCTTGTAGATCAATAATTTTTTTGTAGTTACTAATTGTCAAATATTTGTTTCATTTCTGAACTAACCCATTTTTCTAGACTTCTAAGTAGACTTGTAAATTTGCTATAAATATTCACGTACCTTTTCAAAAACATCGCGACATAGCATCCAATCCTACAACACGATCGCCTAAATTCAACACAAAACCACCATCACTTAATACTACACTGCTAATACTAAACAGTCACAGATAAAGTAATATTAATTACAATAATATTTAAAAAGAACTCGTCGTTAACTCTAAAATTTCACGAAATGTGGGTAGTTCGGTAAATCCGCCGTGAACACGTCCGCCCGTGACGACGGTTGCGAGTCGACTGAAAGCGCTTCTAATATGAACCTAATTTTCGCGGTCGGGCGGTTAACATGCAGAGTCGCTTGCGGGTAAGCCTTTGAATTTGTTCCTGAGAGCGTTAATAGATGGCGTTAAATTGAATGAACGCCCTTAGAGTGCTCGTGAATTTACTAGGCATCTGTTGACGAGAAGAAGCTAAAGGTTAATAAACGATTACACGTTCATTTTTTTCTACCATGTACCTAATAAATATCAGGCATTTTTACTACTCTTTGAGGTTATATAAAAATGTAGGTTAATAATGTTGATATGACTGGAACGTTGAATTTTCCTTTCACTACGAATTATTTTGCTTTTAAACCAAGTTTAGTTAAATCGTATTTTGTGCTGTAAATAAACTTACATTACCGGATACTTCGAAGTAAATATATCTCTCTAGACACTGGTATTATAGACAAATCGACAATTGGCTCGATTCATTAGCTCACCAAGCTTCAAAGTTACATCTTTTGTGGACAATTTTTTTTACGTAGAAGTTTTGTGTAGGCGAGCTGCAAAGCTAACGCTACGAAAGCTCTACGCGTAGTAAAATGCTAAGGGCTACGAAGCATCTGTAGATTAAAGCTGCGAAAACTCTACGCGTAGTAAACTGTTACAAACTGACAAAAAAGGGCTTCTTCAGCACATAAAACGTTAAGAAAATGTCATTGTAACTTAACAAAAACCTTCTCAACTCTTTGTTTATCTATCGAAGCTTGCTAATCTTAAGCACCCTTTCAAAGTTAATTTAAATTAAGTCATGGTCAGCCGTTCTTAGCTGCGAAAACCAATTTATCTTTAACGCTATACTTTATACTGCCTTGGGAACAATTGCATTGGGATATCAGAAAGTTCACAAAAGGGAGAAGGCATTTCATTTGTTTAAAGAAATATGTTATAACTAGAATTGTACTTTTGAAAAATACCATACTGATAACAAAACAAATTCAAATCCAAATGTTTTTTATTTAATAGGATACATTGTGATCACTAGAACTTAAGGAATAAAATTGCCAATGTGATCGCACCAAAACAATTACCTGCTTGGCATTTCTTGCCTGTTCTTTTGCCGGCGTAAGGAGGTTGTAACAAGCATAGCTAGTTTTAAGTTTGACGTTTTAAAGTTATCACAATGTATCCTATTGAATAAAAAAACATTTGACTTTGACTTTGACATTTTAAATCTACAAAACGTAACTTACAAAGACACTGGGCAGGCCAAACTACGTCACCCGAGATAAATTATGCTAGATTTTTATATACTCTGAAATTATATTGGATATCTTACCTTTCTTAAAAACACCAAAAATATAAAATCAGTAAAGACTGGCAAAGATACTTTTTCAGGTCGACTGCAAGAGTCCTGCTCCTAAGTAGGTACCCCAAACACCTACCAAATGGTTCCCGAAATATTAGAATATCAATTCCGCTTACGCAGAATCTCTTCACGTCAAGTCGCTTTCATCGCTAATATAAAAATGTTATGCCAATACCACCTCTAAATTTTTAACCTCCGAAAACATCCTCTGCAACCGTTACCATCCTGGCAAGGGCAATCACTGTAATTAAAAGTTTAATGCGCTTAGGAACCTAGTTTCTCTCCATAGCCAGATTCAGCCAGATTGGCAAAAGTATAGTCATATGGTAGTTCAGATTTAAAGCTAAGTATTATTATATATTGGTTATATTTTATTAAAGTGATTCAATGTTTTTGGTTAAAATTATATGACTTATTCATTATTTTGTAACGTTGTAGGTCGAATTTCTAGAATCATAATGTGTGTTAGTGAATATTCATTGAGTTTATTATGCTTAGTAAATTATAGTTTAGATTGTTGTTATTGTAAAGTGGTCGAGATAAAATGGAATACAAACATATTGTGGTAACTTCAAAGGTATTTTATTATTTCCTGAACTAATAGGTGTAACATTTAAATATATAAATGGTGGTGGTGGTTTTATGGTGTATTTTTTTTTTAATTTTTTTGATCTGGCTGATCAGTGGTCGGAAACCCGCGATCCACATTTTACAATATTTATATTAAAATCATTGACATCGTTATTATTTGTACAAATAAAACATATTCATACAAATAAATAAAAGTGAAGTGTCTGTTTGTAATTCCAAATTAACATTTTATCACTTATAACATATTATGAAAGTATACAAATACATACGGTAATTAACAAAAAAACTATTTTTAAATTTTGCTCTGTCTCTCTGTCTGTTAACGGGACTTTCACTCGCAGGCTACTTTTACCTTAGATATTTGCAGAAAGTCATAGGACACTTTTCATCGTGATAAACTGTTGTTCTCCAGCTATTCTCCACGGTTCACGCGGGTGAAACCGTGGAGAATAGCTAGTCAGCTAGAACTAGCTCTGGGAACGTTATCAGCTGACCTGTAGTGCTATTCTGCGTTGTAACTAATTTGCGTGAAAGCGGAGTGAGCGCTGAACTCGCGGCGAGATGTCAAATTCGTATTCTGACAAAACCGTCAGCGCCACCAGCGCCACCCGAATGATGGCGCAAGGGCAAGGAACTACACACAAGTGATCACGCTCGCTTTGTCGAGCAAATCGGCATTCTGACAACACAATAGTCGCTTCACGCGGGAGTCATTTCGCTTACGATCTCGATTTGAAATGTCAAAATAAAAGTTAGTATTTTACTGATGAGGCGTAAGTGAGTTATTAAAAACAGTCTACAAAACAATTTATTTTATTATATTCCGAGTGTAAAATATTAATTATGTAACGCTACGTAGGTCGGCGGACGGGCAGGGTGACGTCGTCGTAGAGAAAGTCAATGGGGTAACTTCGAGCGGGTTTATTATATTAACATACTAGCTGACCTGGCGAACTTCGTAAAGCGGTGGCCGTTTTCTAAAAAACGATGCCGGCATCCGATGCCAGTACCCGATGCCGGCATCCGATGCCTTAGATATCGAAAAACGGATGCGCATCGTAACGTCTCGCGCCAGTGTGCGTTGCTCGGCATCGGCACACATCGGCATCGGCATCGGCATCGGCATCGCCGCGCGGCATCGACAACGAAACGGCGCGTCGTTTCGATGCCGATGCCGCATCCGCATCGGGCATTCGGGCCTCATCGATATCGTGATCTCGGTCGTATTCGGTCATAACCGCATAGTATCTTTCAACGCCATCTATTGTATTTATATGTAACTACTATGTATAGCGGAATTTATTTTTTCTTACTTTCGATTAAAAGTTTTGAAACCTAAAAATCTATATAGATGGCGGTACTTGTCACAAGGCCTTATGTAGTAATTATTTCCCGTTTTATACATTTTTACCATAATATTTATTGTGGGATGATAAAAACTTTTTTAACAATCTGAAATTATTATTCTATATTCTATCACACAATCTTATCGCTCACGCTCGCACCAGTTTCTATTATCATAATAATTATCTAGATCTACGCAACTCTAGGGATGTGAAAAATAATCGATTTGTATATAGAGTATTTTTTTCTTTTCTTCGATTTTTAATAATCGATTATCTAAATTTAAAAAATTGATTATTGATAAATCGATTTTTTACTTTCTAAAAATAATTCAATTTTTTTTACCTACTCTCTTTTTTTTAAGTAATAAGAGATAATGTTTGTATTATTGAAGATTAAACCAATGTGTAGCCAAACTACAAATTTCAATCGAATTTTGCAGTTATAAGTTACTTTAGGTAATTTTATTACAATGTCCAAAAAAATGCAACTTTTCGAATAGTTACAAAAAAATTATTGAATAAATATCGATAATATAAAAAGTCGATTATTTTTTATTTAAATAATCGATTTTTTCGATTATTTATTAATCGATTTTTTTATCTCCTAGTCACATCCCTACAACTCAACACTTCGTTACGATGACAATTAACGATGCCCGCATCGGATGCCGGATCTCCGATGCCGGTGCGCATCGATGTCGAAAATGTCCGAAAACGCCCATCGCTACTTCGTATCGCCAATAAAAGTTACCTTTTAAACCTTCCCTGAACTTCCACAAATATTTCAAGATCAAAATTAGCCAAATCGGTCCAGCCGTTCTCGAGTTTTAGCGAGACTAACGAACAGAAATTCATTTTTATATATAAGAGAAGAAGATAAAGGGGATTTACAATAAGGCTAAGGGGCGGGGCCAATAATGAATTGTTAACTACCGCGCCTTAAGCAGTGCTACAGACAGTAGACACCATACAGTCGCAAGAGCTTGAGCTTGAGAGCTGTATAGGGTACAGCTACAAAGCGCTAAAGCCAGTGAATTCCGATTCAAACACAAATTTGAATTCGCCGCGCTTACATAGTCGCGTGGAGACAAACGCTTGCGTGTTTTAAGGAGGTACACCGCCATCTAGTTCCATTTGGCGACAACTCTGGGTTTGCTATTGATTCTCTGGTAGATTTATTAGCTCTTGCTAGCAATTTCCGCTAGAGGTCGCCTATTAAAATTATGATGGTGTTACAATTATAGTTAACTTGTTTTATTTCCCTTGTATTTATTATAGTTTTAAACATGTTTATTGTCATAATATTTATTTTATACTAGTTGCGCTCCGCGGTTTCACCCGCGTCTTCTCGTTATCCCGCAGGAACATTTTTCCGGGATAAAAAGTAGCCTATGTGTTAATCTAGGATATAAGCTATCTCCATTCCAAATTTCGTCAATATCGGTTTAGTAGTTACGGTGATACGTGGTAACAAACATTCACACACACACACACAAACTTTCGCATTTATAATATTAGTAGGATAATAGGATTTGAAATTTGCTGTTGTCTATATTAGGAAGTAATTAAATAGATTACCTAATATTTATGGGATGCAGAAGCAAATAAAACCTCACTTTTTTATGCAATCTTCTATTGTTCTCTTATTTTACTGTTGATCCCCATATCAAATTATCAGAAATACAAGTAACACTAAGAAAATAGGTTTAACAGGCAGTCTTATCGTTAAAAATAAGAAATCTTTTACAGAGATTTTTTATAATATTAAGTAACAGTTAAAATATAATACCCACTATTCTAATAATATTAACTAACATTTTTAATATGATACATACAGGTTTCAGGATATACAGTTGTAAATACAAACAGTTGAATATTAATTATTTTGCTATCAATTTTAAAATTATATTACCTAGAAAGTCTAAAAATGATAATTAAATCCAATTGTATAGCAAAAATTATGATATTATGGTAATTAAAATTCCAATTGTATCATAGATTAAATTTGCATCGCATAAGGCTGTAACACCGTCTCCAAAAGTTTTTAAGGCTTCAGCCATAATTTCATTATGCTCAGCCATCCTATTACCTACATTGGTGAGGGCCTCTAATAATGCATGCTCTCTCTGAGATGAGCGCTCTAAAACAGCTTGCATGAGAGATGCCTTGTTTTCCTCTATATTCATGCGGCGTTCTTCCAGCCTCACAAATCTTTCGGTGGTTCGAGCAAACTGACTCTGTCTCGGTGGTGGCTCTGAGCCCCGAATCCTAGTTCTGCGTCTTCTTGGAGCTGTGTAAGAAAAAATAATTTTGATTATTATTATAGCAGTTTCTTTTAATTCATTTAATTATGTGAAAATAGTTCTACCTTATACCTTGTCAAGTACTAGAATATTTATACTACTGTCCTATCCTAGTTAGGCTACTTATTATGTTGTTTGTAAATCATGAAACTAATGACACTGATACATACTAGCAGTGGCAGTGTCGGTGTCTGCAACAGAAGAGAACGCCTCAATCTATAAAAAATAATATTGCATTAGCCATAAGTTACAGTGATCAGAATTTTAAATACAATGAGGTATTTTTGGTTTAGTTGGAAAGATGCAAACATAGCCCAGACCACAATTACATTGTGTTCACTTGAACAACCCAGACATATCCCAATTCTTGCCCAGTCTTGTTTACTCAGAGAAAAGAATAAAGGGCAAGTATGTCTTGCTGCCTGCTATGTCTGATAGATAGCTAATTAGGTACATGGTAGTCTGGCTGAAATTAAGATGCAAACTATTGTAAATGCATGCAATAAGTTGTAGTTCATTATTAGCCGTACATGGTACCAAATAGAATTAGAATCAAACTAGAATTAGCTCTATGTAACTAGATACAGTTACAACTTACCTCATGTTCAATTAAAAGAATCGTCTAAACGGCCGACGGCAACGTGCATGCGCACCACCCACGAATTTGGTATATGTCATTGTAACACTTGTTACTTTTATTTTTTTTTTACTCTTTACAGGGTAGCGTTTGACCACAAGTCACCGGATGTGAAGTGACGATGTGGTCGAAGATGGCGCCACGCTACACCTGGACTGGGAACTGGCTCTCAAGTGAGGCTGCCGGAACACACCGATAGGTGCTTGGCGACAGATTCTTAACAAGAGGGTGGTAGCTAGCCAGGCGAGTACAGAAAATACCCTACCACCAAGCTATGGTTTCATCACGATGTTTTCCTTCACCGAAAGCTCAAGCTCATTGTAGGATTCGAACCCACGTCCTACGGATCGCAAGCCGACGTCACTACCACTGAGCCATCATCGCTATAAATATAATAAGTTGTAGTTCATTATTAGCCGTACATGGTACCAAATAGAATTAGAATCAAACTAGAATTAGCTCTATGTAACTAGATACAGTTACAACTTACCTCATGTTCAATTAAAAGAATCGTCTAAACGGCCGACGGCAACGTGCATGCGCACCACCCACGAATTTGGTATATGTCATTGTAACACTTGTTACTTCGCGCTACCGAGCCGTTGGTTTCCCGAAGCGTTGCTATCTCGAGAACCCCAGCATGTTGGGTCTTGACATTCCGTCATAACTCGATAGTTTCTGTGGCATTAGGTTTTTGTAGTCTCAAAGTTCAAGTTTAAACTCAAAACACAAAAAATACTCCGAAATATAACAACTTCAACTTGTTTTGTTTTGTTTACGAAACGAAACTTGCTAGAGTTGCTACTAAGGATGCAAACGATACATCGATGTTATATAACATCGAGGTATCGTTCATAAACATCGATGTTAAAACATCGATGTTGAACTACAAGAAAACATCGATACATCGCTAATTAAGAACGATGTTTTATTGCATCGAGCTGCGAGCACCATCTCTTTGTATGTACGTAACTATCGTCTGTCAAGTGACGTGACGAGAGAAAGAAATAGCGCATGTGACTTAAGTCGCGCCATTTCTTTCTCACCTCGCGCGGCTCGCGTGTTTTCGACACCGATAAAGTTTAGTTTGATTGAAAACAAAAACAACGTCGCGGCGATCGTATGTGCGTTTTCACTAAAAACTGAAGTTGAAAAACTTAACTGAATTGCTTAACTCGTGATTTTATTTTGTTTAGCTTAAATTAATACGCACCCAGAAGCATGTAAGTATATTGTTGAATTGACACAAAAAATCTATGTACTTGTAAATTTGTTAAATAAGTTTGAATTATGGTTTTGTCAAGTTTTGACGCTTTGAGCTAGACTAAACATTTGTGAAATGCTGTTATTTGTATTTAATCTAACGTTTGCACTTATGTACGAAGTATGTAAACACAGTATTGAATTTTTCAATAGAAATTACAGGTGAACAAAAACATAACCTCAAAATAAAGTGTGTGTGTTGTGTTTCAGATATCATTACTAAAATGAATGTATAATTATTTTTATTTTAGAAATCTTCTTTTTTCTGTATTTTAAGTATGTATTTGGCAACCCTGCTAGTATATAGAAAACATCGAAAAAACATCGATATATCGTTCATAAACATCGATATTTTTAACATCGATGTTTCAATTTCAAAAACATCGATATTTTGATATCGATGTTTTTATGAACGATGTTGCATCCCTACTAGGGACACGTCTTGTCATCTTGTAATTGTCAACAAACTATTTTTTCTGGTGCGGTCGCCGGCTCTGGCTATAGTCGTTCACTTCATTCTGCCCAACAATATTGTAAAATCATTTTCTATGTTTTGCGCATTATGTCAGAGCAAATTTGTAACGTGTTATTACTTTTTGTCAATGTTATACCATAATTTCACTAAAATAACTATTAATACGCCCTAAATACGAAATTATTAAAAACCGATAATACCGATTCGAAACAAAACGTGTGTTGCACTCCCTAGTAAACTCACTGACCGCTCATTGGTCATATTCACTTCGCTGGGATATTCTCAGCACGCGGAATGCCGATTTGCGTGAAAGGGAGATGAACGTCGAAATGAGTGCGGTTCACGTAATCGAATTCGCCTAGTGAGATACAATTTGCAGAATCGCATAGCTGGCCTGGCCTGGCCTGTGTTCACAGGCCGTCTCTCAGAGAGAGCGTATGAGCCAATCAATCAAATCAATCATAATTCAGTGCGGGTTGACGGATAAGCTATTGGTCAGCCGCGTCAGAGTTTTCAGACTGAAATGATAACAAACGGAATAGACCGAAGCACGAAAACGCTCAGGGCCCTTATTTGCTATGACCATCAAGATTCCTTGCCAATAACATATGACGTCATTAAGGGCTAAAGCGGTCACTCGCCCGCGTTACGTGTTTAGATTGTCATAAGAAATAAGGGTCAAATAGTGACTGTAGAGAACGTTGCATGTCAGTTAGGAGCGACTAGGCAAGCTCAGCTATTCTAGCACTATTCTATTATACCTGCATTCGTTTTCAAAATCCAAACTGAATATTCTCACAGCGAATGTTGAATATCCTAATCTCATCATCACATCACTGTTCCCCACCTCAGTTCAATAAAACCTGCAACGCTCACCTGGAAGCTAATATAAACTTTAAGACCTATGCTATAATGCATATTTTCGGTTGAATATGTTTGGAAATAGAGGATACACATTACATAAGCGTAAGAGCCTGCAAGACGGAATATTAGGCCGTAGCTTTGGATTAGAACGTTATCTATGTTTGTAGGGTTACCATGTTTTTGGTAGTTATATTTTGTACCAGTGTGTGCTCTTTATTGCAAAATATCCTACTAATATTATAAACGTGAAGGTTTGTGAGTATGGATGGATGGATGGATGTTTGTTACTCTTTCACGCAAAAACTACTGAACGGATCCGAATGAAATTTGAAATGGAGATAGCTTATACCCTGGATTACCGCATAGTCTACTTTTTATGAAAAGGATTCCTGTGGTATAACGGGAAGACGCGGGTGAAACCGTGAAGCGCAACTAATTCGCTATATATGAATCGGGATTGGAGTGGAGTATTGAAATGCGAGAGAGGGAGAGAGTCATGCTTGTTTGATTAAATCCAAAACGAGGAAATACGCCGAAGAACTAAGGTCACTGACATAGCTTTCAAAATTTGCAAGTTGAAGTAGCAACGAAAGCCACATCGCTCGATGAAAAGATAACCGATGGGGGAGAATGGTTCTCGAATGGCGACCACGAACCGAAAGACGTTCTGTAGGTAGGCCCCGCATTAGGTGGACCGACGACATTGTAAGAGTCGCAGGGCGCCGATGGATACAAACGGCTAATAGCTATTGGTGGTGGTCTTCAAAGTGGGAGGCTTATGTTCAGCAGTGGACTTCTTCCGGCTGATGATAGGTGTGAGTGAGTGTGTGCTAGCCATTCATCTCGCCTGGCCAAGTTAAGAATCTGCCACCAAATCATGTGTGTTTCAGCAGCTTCACTGGGGAGCTAGTTCCCAATCCAGCCGTAGCGTGGCACCACCTTCAACCACATCGTCACTTAACACCAGGTGACTTAAGGCAATGTGCACAGCCAATCAAGAGAAGTCTTATTAGTAAAGCTTATTATAAAATGTCGGACTATTTCGATTACAAAAATAGCTTAAGATTGTATGTAGTGAACTTGATCCAGTTCAATCAATTAGTTGTAAGGTTAAAATTGTAAATGTGATTGCGCCCAAAAAATTACAAAAAATTAAAATTTCTTGCCTGCTCTTTTGCCGCCGTAAGGAGGTTGGAACAGGCGTAGCTAGTCTCAAGTTTGACGTTTTAAAGTGATCATAATTATTATGTATCTTAATTGAATTGAATACAATGTAACAAGGTGAAAAAACTAAAAGTTTATATTTACCATCAAAATGAAAACGTATTGCTACCATACACAAGGAAGTCCATATACATATATATTGAACTATATAGGTATGTACTTGTGTGCTTGCTTTTCATATTCGCTCGGCTGTAAGTGTTTATCAGCTGTGTTGGTGTTGGTAATGTCTATTTGGTTTTGTCGTCACGAACTTGTTTGGAAGACGAAATGCCTTCGTCATCGAAGGAGTTACGCATTATGACCTCTATATAGTTCGGATATCGATTATGAGATGGAACTAGGGATGGCGATTATTCTGTGGATAAGATCGATTTTGGAATCGATTCGAATTGCAGTCTAAAGAATTGATTTAAAAAAAAAAGTCATAGACTAAGAGATCGATTGTTTAGAGTCGAAAGAATATATTATTATACATAATTATCATACAAAAATAAATAATATTAGTATTGACATTATTTAAGTCACCAATAAAACCCGTATTGTCATCTTTTGAGATTATAAATAATGTTTAGATGATTAGAAATCATTATCTTTGTCGATCCCTGCACCATCTCAATGCACTCCTGGACACCAACCCTGATATTGATTTATTTCTTATCTATATAGATTATTTATTTAATAGGTAATAGGTGAGCAGCCTGAGGCTGACTGCTTAAGGATGGATAGGTGTACTATACGTACATACCATACCTAAAAGTACCTGTATAAAATTAATAAATGTTATAAAGTGTCTAGGTAATTCCAAATGGTGTACTCCTTTACAGAGTTGGTTATTTAAGAAAACACTACGTTCGACGCAAAAGAAACATTATCTTTTCTTATCACAAAACGGAAATGAGAAAGAGTTTTCATGAAAATGTTATTTGAAATTTCAGTAGAAATTGTAATCATATTATTATTGGTTGTAAGACTGGAATCATATATAGTGTGCCCTTTTAATGTGCTTCTGCTTTTGATATGTTCAGGTTTCCTTCCGATGTTTTCTCTCCGTATTTAATTAATGGGAACTTGGAATAGACATGCGAAAATAAATCTTCCTGTCTCTCTGTTTATTTTAACGTTTCATGTATTAAATGCTGAATAGGTCTAGATTAGATTTGTTATGGAAATAGCTTGAATCCTAAGAAAGGATATACAATACTTTTTATTGCGATAAACTGTAGTCTACGCATCGGTCTTAGTATTTTTATCTTTCAGGAGAGCCTTTGACCAAAGACGATGCCACGTTGCGCCTGGATTGAGAACTGGCTCCCAGGTGACGCTGCCAAAACACACCGATAGGTGCTTGGTGACAGATTCATAACTAAACTTGTTTATTTCTTTTTTATACGCAATAATCTTAGTAGTCTAAATGTTACATCAGATATCTGTTTGCTTCAATGTCTGAGCAAGTCTGCGTCAGCTTCCAGTATTTATCCCTAGGGAGCACTTTCTTATTGTTACAGGTTGATTTATGAGTTTACGAGCTAGAACTCAGCTGAGGGTATTGGAAATTGTACGATGGAATGGGTATGTGAGTGCTCTTACAAGTAAAATGTGCTTTG
The DNA here is from genome assembly GCA_931315375.2 of Opisthograptis luteolata. Taxonomy (NCBI): domain Eukaryota; kingdom Metazoa; phylum Arthropoda; class Insecta; order Lepidoptera; family Geometridae; genus Opisthograptis; species Opisthograptis luteolata. Next base: position 13,186,749 of record OV928036.1, on the reverse strand, counting down.
AATGCTTCGCTTGAAAGAAATAGTAGAAAATATCACATTGAAAATTTTATTCTTATTACTAATTGATTGAATTGGAGCAAGTTTACTAAAATCCCAAGATTTATTTTGTCATCTAATAGTCCGATATTTTTAAATTAACTTTACTAATATGGGAACATGAATATTAACGGTAAGAAGACTAATCGTCGCAAAATAATTAAGTTACGAAGTTGATAATTAATTATTATTATCTATGAAAATCTATAAGCTGCTTCTATTAAATCATCATCTAGTTTCATTTAAGAATTGGTTAGTTAAATTGTTTAGATGTTATTTATAATACCTAGAGTTTAATTATAACTGAACGATAAATTCCAATTAACTTTAAAAATAGCATTAAATAATCCTACTCATATGAATTTATAAATGCGAATGTACGTGTGTGAATGTCTGTTACCCCGTATCACCGTAACTACTTAACCGATGTTGATGAAATTTGGAATGGAGATAGCCCATACCGTGGATAAACACATAGGCTACTTTTTATCCCGGAAAAGGTTCCTGTGGGATAACAGGAAGGCGCGGGTGAAACTCGTTACAAATAAAACGTTGCAATTAGGTCGCCCTATACAGTTAGAGTGCCTAAAAAGCTGGCGACATTACCTCTAATGCTTTGGCCGAGGTACGCACCAGTCTGATCACCCACCCAATTGACAAAACACGAACAAACTTCTATATAAGTAAAAAGACCAATGATGTTAGAAAAAGATAGTTTGCAAATATCTCACACAAAGACTCCTTTTAACTCACAAAACTTTTCTTTCCATTTTCTAAACATAAAGTGCCACACACCCTTCTCCATATAGTGTTGTTTATACTATTAAGGAACATCGCAACACAGTCTAAAAGCCTTGAGAGTGCCTTAACGCACCCTGGACGATTAACGAGCCTCTATGCATTGACCTGCATTTAAATTTAGACTTTCTTTAACATTAGACACTTCCAAACCTAAAGCCAACCTAATCTTCACTACTGCAAGCTCTACTTTGTTCTACCATGTCGCTAACCTATTCGCTTCCCACATTCAGAATTGATCAGCGTAAATATAGTTCTTGTTTCGTAAGCATTAGTGTTCATATTTCGTAATATTCGAACTCCTGCTTTCAATTCTATATTTCTGACTTCGAAACCATTGAAAATTGAACCTTTTATCTTATGTAGTAAGGAGAAGTCTAGGTTGATTTTGCAGTGGTATAAAAGCAGGAGGGTCAAGCTCTGAATGAGTTGAGGACGAAGAAACGTATGGCAATAATATTAACAGCGTAATGTGGTCAGCACAAATGTATTGCATATTTCAACGGAGACGTTCGTAAAATATGAATGAGAGATAAAAATAGAAAGGGTACGATTGGAGGGTTGTATGTAGGGATTTAACGGTGTTTTCCCTCTTATGTAAATTATTTGCGAAGACTTTGGAATAATACACTTTTTTATGTTAAAACCACACACAGCGGTTCAAACGCGCGGTCCGAAAAAAATAAACTTAGAATTAAAATAGGATAATGGATATAGCAGATAACGCGGCACCGAGTGCGGGAATAATTTTGGAGTATACGGAATATAAACGCTTTCGCGCCTAAACTACTGAACCGATTAAAATGAAATTTGGTATAGGGATAGTTTGAGCCCTGGGGAAGGACATAGGATACTCTTTATCGCGATAAACTGTAGCTCACGCGGGTGAAACCGCGGGTAACAGCTAGTTAGTAATAAGAATAAAATTGTCAATGTGATCGCGTCAAAAAAATTACCTGCCGGGCGTTTCTTGCCTGTTCTTTTGCCGGCGTAAGGAGGTTGGAACAGGCGTAGCTAGTTTTAAGTTTGACGTTTTAAAGTGATCACAATGTATCATAATAAATAAAAACTTTTGAATTTTGAATTTTTGAATTTTGAACTTTTTAAGTTACTTTTCATCCCGATAAACTGTAGTCACCGCCGACACCAAGTTCGAATCCTCTTGGCCCTGCACCTATGACTAAGTTATGTGCGGATTTACCATGTTTCAAAAACAGGGAAACATCGTGAGAAAACCGGCATGTCCAAAAACCACAACATTCAAGGGCATGCGATGTCTACCAACCCGCAATTGGCCAGGGTGGTAGATAACGGCCCATACTTTCTCTCTGAGAGAAGGCCATAATCCCAGCAGTAGGAACGTAAAGGCTGATGATGAGGAAACTGTAGTCATGCTAGAGAAATCACAGTGCCCAGCTAGTAAAAAAAATAGACCCCATCATCGTTTGCAGTCGCGAGCACCAAAAACTTTGTGAATTATTCATCAATAAAATTATCACTTAACTTTTAACGGCGGAAAAAGCTCCTAACGATCCTAAAAGTTCGTTCGTTTTAAAAGTTTAAAAATGCGTAGCTTATCTTACTTGAAGATTAGAAAAGATATGGAAAAGAGTAAGAAATTCAAGAGAGAAAAATGGAACGGTCTTGAGAATCACTTATTACTGTTGCAATCAGCTGTTGCATGCAGTCTCAGATGTATGCGGAGCCGGGATCGATTTCTGACATTGCACACATCACATTATTATCTAAGTGTATCAGAAATAGCCCTGAAACCAGAGCTGTCTTAAGCAGTTTGGGGCGCTACAGTGTTTAAAATTTGGGCCCTCTAAAAACAAAAAAAGTGATGTATTAACATAAGGTTGGGGGCCCCAATGGCAAAAACAGAACTGCCTGCAAGCACAGAATAAAAACGAAACGAAAAAAGTGAAAGAGCAAGAGAGAAACTTTGCTAAATATACAGCGAAAATGTTATCTGTTTTTTTTTGCATCAATGTAGTCGGCAAAATACGCCGTTCACTCAACCAAGCGATAACTCTCCCAACAAAAAAACAACTCTAAATTAAATTAACCGAGGGACACAATTGCGATGGCCGGAAACTGTACACCATGACCGGATATAAAAACTTTTGCCTTAATCGCTGGCGGGACATTTTAATATTTAATGAATGCGACTGGGAATAAAACTGTACGGAAATGTATGCAGATTGGAGTACCGTTTTATTGCAAAGGTTTTTTTTATTAAGAGCAGAAATCAGCTGAATTTTATTTTTCTGTCGCCATAACACCACCTGATTATGGTATAACAAATGAAGAGGCAGCTTTATTGCGCGCCGTCGAAATAGCGACACATTATTAAATCTTAAACACTCATTGACCAACGAGCAATATTTTTTTGAGCGTATATTGTGTATTTGTTCGACAAAAAGTTATCAAAAACCACCAAAATAAATTTTCTTAAAAAAATTCAGTTATCTTTGTTTACAACTTTTTTATTTTCCATTTTACGATAAAAACACTAAGAATAAAGTTGTAGACAATTTTATTTGCAACAAATAATGTGTAATTACATTTTCTGTAGAATTGCTAGTTTATAAGATACAGCGTGAAAACCCTTTGCACCCCTTCTTCCAACTTAAGCTTAAGCTTACCTTCCATAGACATAAAAAATAAAATTGCGTCCTCTGAAAATCGCACATTTTTACACAATTTCTTATGTTCTTTTCTTTCGCATTTCCAACAGCACTTAGTCTTCCATCAATTGATCAAACAGCCGCGCATCCACTTTGATGCAACAAATCATAGCTCAGCGAGTTTGATTAAAACCTGAATGAAACCAATTTCAGTTCGCGAGAAACTGCGATAAATGTGGAGGAAAATAAATAGCGTCTATTTGCAGGCAAGGGAATTTTCCGGGAAATTTCACGATGGGAATATCGCATCCATCCGCGTGAAGTTTGCTGACTGTCGGAAAGTTTTAAATTTGAAATATAACCGTTTCATTTTTTACCCACGACGGTACTGAGACGGTATATGCGTTTGGGGTGTTTGTTTGTTTGTTGATACTAGGATTCACGATCTGAACACAACCTGTGTTTAGCTAAACTGTGAGTATGGAGAGATGGATGTGTGTTTGTTACTCTTTAACGCAAAAACTACTGAACGGATTTGAATAAAATTTGGAATGAAAATAGCTTATAACCCTACACATAAGCTAACACATAAGCTACTTTTTTCCCGAAAAAAGTTCCAGCGGGATAACGGGAAGATGCGGTTGAACGCGGGGTGCAACTAATATATAACAAGTCCATTTTTTTAATTGTAGTTAAACGTTACGGCAAATATTCCTACAAAGATGCCAAGTCAATAGATTTGAAAAAATACAGCATTGCGAGGAAAAATTATTAGTTCGCAATAACGATGGCTGAGCTCTCTGGTGATTGACACAAAAATCAAAAAGGCTATTCAACAAGCACCCGTTAGCAACTGTAGTGTGACACAGTGTGACACGGTGCTAGCTTGTTGGAAAGCTCCCACAAAGACACTTTCGGGTTAACAATGTTATTACAAAATGTACGGATTCAATATCATTAAAATTTGAAATTGTATAGGCACCTCAATTTGGGGAAGCAGGAAACCTTTTGTGTTCAGTTTTAATAATTCAATAGAGACCTTGAGTTAATTAAACAGGGGCGCGACCCCAGATTATGTGTCGGAAACACGCACTTAGTAATTAATTTTGGATTCTATAAGGGTGGTAATTGTTTTGTTACTTATATTTTTGATGGGTCAAACACGAGGGGATTACTAGTAGCCACTGCAGAGATCCCCTACCCACCTTCCGGTTGCATCATCAGACCCTCGTCACCAAGTGCAATCTATTGGACTTATCAAGACGAATCATATGAGCCCAAACACGAGGGGATTACTAGTAGCCACTGCAGAGATCCTCTACCCACCTTTTGGTTGCATCATCAGACCCTCGTCACCAAGTTCAATCTATTGGACTCATCAAGACAAATCATATGAGCCCAAACACGAGGGGTTTACTAGTAGCCATTGCAGAGATGCCCTACCCACCTTCCGGCTGCATCATCAGTTCAAGTCGGTGATACCAAATTATTGCATTGTCACCGAGATTACATACACATACAAAGTTTCAAGTCGATACGACAATTAGAAGTAGGTGAAAATTGACTTCTAAGATTTGATTACATTGTTAGTTAGTTAGTTAGTTACAAGTCAAGCTAATAAAAGTGTTTTAAAAATGTAACATTACAGTCTTGTTTAATGATATACGGTATTTTACATGTAACAGTGACGCGTCCTGGCTTCACACGGGTACGCAAATCTTATATTTATATGCTCATAGCAAATTTTCTTTACATTTTTCATAAAACTGGTCTGGTCGACTGTACTACCGAAAAGATTTTTAACCATGGTCCGGTCAACCGGACTATCGCGACTGTACCACGGGCAAGAAGTGAAAATCTTGTGGATCTTTTTTACGCACACAGCCAAAAAGAAAACTCAAATCAGTGTAGCTGTTTTTCAGTTTTAGTGAGACGAACGAACAGGTAATTTAATTTTCTATTTAGGTTATTAAAAAAAAATTAAGTTAAGTTATTTTTTATAATTGTTACACAATTTTGTTAAAAATGTATCTCTCGTAAATATTTAAAAATATAAGTAAAATTAATACATAGGAATAGTATTTTTTACAAACCCTTAAAACAAACATAAAAGAACTGTTTTTGGGACATCTGTCGGAATACAGTTGAACTACGACGTGTTGGGTGAAAAATTTTATTTCTGTACCGTAATAATGAGAGAAGACTTTTTACTACGTGTTTTCTAAAAGTTATAAGAGATGGCGCTTTTCTTAATGTTTTTCCTTAACCATCTTCTTATAATATTTTGCGTCTCACGTACATAACTTTATTAATTTATTACGCGTATGTCACACGAAAAATAATCATAGGAAATTACATTATAAAGAGATAACATCATATTTTATTAGATAGTTATAAACATTTTTCTATAAGTAGGTAGGTACCTAAGAGCTTTAGACGAGTGATTTCAAATAATCTTACACCAAACCCCTCGGCAAGAAAATTATCTAACTGAAATCTCCATACTTTTTTTCCTCAATTTCCAAAAACTCCTTTAATTTATGTCAATTCACAGTAGCCAATGAATATAAGATTAATCGTGGTCCCATCTCGATAGGTCCCCTTTTGAATAATTAATTGGGACAACGGGCACATTTCCTCCATCCCTGTTACACACCTCAAAGAGGAAAAGGGACAGAGCAAGGCTATCAGATTTTATGTATTGTTCATGTCGATTAAGTTTTAAAATTGGTTTTTCTTTAGCGAGCTGCTTTAGATTTGTTTACAGACCTGTGAAGTTTTATTTTACCTACACATAAATAGATCTGGGCTTTAGTACAAGTACCTATCAAGTATGATAAAATATTAATTTGCTACTGTTGCAGTTGCAGTCCGACGCCGGATCCTACGCTAAATCCAGGAAAAAATATAATAACAGGAACGTATTTTCTATATTTTGTAAGAGTCACAGGAAGCCAATGGATGCAAATGACTAATAGCCGTTCATGGTGGCGTTAAAATTTTGCAGTGGACTTCTTCCGGCTAATGGTGATGATTTTTTATATCTCACAGGGTAGCGTTTGGCCACAAGTCACCTTATAGTAAGCGACAATGTGGTCGAAAGTCACCACGCTACACCTGGACTGGGAACTGGCTCTCAATTGAGGCTGCCCAAACACACAAATCGGTGCTTGGTGACAGTTGGTAGCTAGCCAGATGAGCACTAGAAAGTACCCTACTCATCACACTTTTTTTTTTTGTTTAGTTGTGGCGTCACACGATCAGTGTATTTGCCAGTGTCAAGTATAAAAAATTTCAAACTCAGAGAGTTGAATCAAGTTTAAATGATGATGGCGATGATGATGATGAGATGATGGGATGAGGACAGCGTTTAAGTAAAGTAGTGGTGCTTTACTTAAACTTTACACGGACTTTTTGGAGCAACTTGAAAAGTCACTTTCACAACTTTATTTCAATTTCCCACACTCGTACACATTAACGAACACATAATAGTTAATAATCCACCAATATTACACATTATCACTCGAAGAAACACAAGTTTTGGAAATAAAAATAAAATTTTCACGTTGACAACTCAATTGCCGCCAAAAAAGTCCCTCATCACACTTATGTCAATAAATCAATATTTGAAACAGCGCCACCTAGTTCCCGAGACACTTATCATATTTTCAGATATTATTTCCAAAAATACTGCAGAGTATCCAATGGTAAATATATTTTCACTTGTTGGTCATTTAGAATAAGGTGCTATTCCATAAACATGCTCACTAGACCTGCCCAAAACGACTGATTCTGGGTTGGTATTTATTATGTAGTGTGGATGTGAGAAAGGGTTTGGCATTTTCAGTCAGAGTCGGATTAGACCTTGATGCCCCTTATAACGGTGTAAGGTGGGGCACCAAATTCAATTACCATTTATGAACTCAACCCGTCTCCTTAAAAATAATGTATAGGTAGGTCAGGATCCACCACGCTAACCTAGGGTGGGCAAATAAATGACTTATGAACCTCAAATTTCAAAATAGTAAAATTTGAGTCTATTGTTTAGCCGACGTCACTGTCAAGATTAAAATGAATGTCTTATAGAAACGCCATTTAGCAGCGATATCGCCAATCATCTGTATGTTTCTAAAAAGGTTTTTATTCAGAATAGAATAAAAAAATCTTCCTATATGATAAAAATATTCTACTTGATTGTAAATGCACTGGATTGATGTTGGCTTACTCAGAAACTTGCTGATTTCATTTATAGAACTATCACTGCTGTTGATGATAATGATGATAACGATGGCTACTCCAATAACATATTTGGAAATCTATTACATGTTATGGCCGGATCCAACGGTCCGTGTTTCAACTGATCAGACCACACCACACTGAAAGTTGCACCGCGCATACTCCCTGCCTGTGGTCATCTGACGTCGTGTTTGCTCGTCTGATCGATCTTAAGGTTTATTTTCCAACAAATCAGGCCGTGTCAGATCGGACGCACAGTAGGAACATTGGCAGTTTTTCGTAAAGACCTGTAGGAGTCAAGGCAATGTACCACTGATGTCCTTTTTACTGTGTCGGCCAATCCAGCCCTGTATTTGAGCGAAGGCCAATATTTTCATTCAAAATTATGCAGGAAAGGTTGGAATAATTTTGAAGTTATGCTAATACTTTGAGGAATAGAGTTGAGATGCTCGAAATGTTTATTTAACATTATGGAGACTGAAATAGGTACCGTAAGATGTAATGTGTTATGTCGAATATCACTTGTTTGTGTTTCCCTTTTTTGTGGTTTAATAAACTTAGTGGTACCACACAGATATACCAAAAATTCCATTATAATAATTATTTACTCTCTTGGTCACTTTTTGGTTGACATTTGATTGAAATGTCGCAAAACACATCACATCACTGAGGCAAATCTGTGATCTGGCACTATTATTAGAACACTTTTTATGTACTAATTCCATCTTTACTAACCGACATTTTATGCAAATTAATAATTCTATTCTATTCTTCAACATTTTGAAAAAAACTCAACACATCCAATGAAAATCCTATCTAGAAATCTAAGCGCAAGTAACACAGCCAAAGCAAAAAGACGCCTTCCCACCCACAAATGCAATCTTGTTCTTACCGCAACAAACCAAGATAATACCATCAAAGATGCGCAAGTGGGGCAGTAAAAACACTTGGACGTAACAGCACAACGTTAGCCTCAAACCGAATTAGGAGACTCTCTCGAGAGAGGAGAGAATGAATATCTTTATAGTTATGCTTGATATTACGAGGTTTGGATTAAAATGCGAGACGAGAGCGAGTTTTTGTCTTCTTCAGAGAGCGAGTTTTGGTCTTCTTAGTGGCCAATTCTAGTATCAGGCCGCTTGAAGCCCCCTGACATGGCACAGTTGGAGCTAACAGCTAAACTTGTCCTCCGAAGCACGGAGCGCTCAGTTGAAAATGTCACAGAATGGTCACCCATCCAAGTGATGGGCATAACCAACTGGATCTATGCAGTTAAAGCACAAAAGTAAGAAAGTTCTAAATCTATGAGCTAAAGGCATCCCAGTCGGTCAAAATGCAAATACATAAATGGAACGTTAAAAATTTAAAAAAAATTATTTGACGTTAAAATAATGTCAGTAACAAAAGTCATCGCTCGCTGTTATCGCTCCATTGGTATCTCAGTCTTTCACAATAAGACAACAATGCACAATGGATAAGTTCCAAGTCCAGATGTAGCGTGGCGCCACCTTCGAGTACATCGTCACTAAACGTCAGGTGGTTATTCTACCCTGTGAGGAGCGTTCCACAGGCAGGGTATATTCTATGTTTGTCGCTCGTCTTGAGCTGTTGAAAAGCCCATGGTGGGACCCAGCCATAAGATTTAAAAAAAGCCGGCCATTTGCGAGTCGGACTCGCGCACGAAGGGTGCCGTACTATATATTAAACAGCATAAAAATCATGTCTGTTGTATGTAAGCCCCCTCAAATATTTATTTTATTCTGTTTTCTAATTTGTTATTATAGCGGCAATAGAAATACATACCAACCTGTAAATTTTGACCGTCTAACTATCACGGTTCATGAGATACAGACTGGTGATGGATGCACAGCGGAGTGGCGGGCAGACAGACAGACGGGCGGTCAGTATGTAATACGGTCCCGTTTTACCCATTAGGTACGGAACCAAAGAAGCAATAGTATTATCGCTACTGTCTTTGCTTTAGGTCACAGATAACAGAATAAGGTAAAGATTCCCTTTGAATGCGGCGGGTCACTCCCACGAGGAAACCGCTATGTTTTATGGTAACCATCTTCTGTGATTTATGTAGGTTTCTTATTACAATTGGCATGGACTAATTGCGAACGTAAATGTAAATAAATAAAAATTGTATGATCGAGGCTTGCTTTCTAGTTAAAATCTCGCAGCGAGGTGAGTTTTTCAAATCAAAGTTTTTCAATATATTTTGTAGTAACTTATCCTACTAATATTATAAATGCGAAAGTGTGTGTGTGTGTGTGTGTGTGTGTGTGTGTGTGTGTGTGTGTGTGTGTGTGTGTGTGTGTGTGTGTGTGTGATTGTTTTTAACCACGTATCACCGATTTTGATGAAATTTGAGATGGCTTATACCCTGGATTAACACATACTAATAGGCTATTCTTTATCCCGGAAAAAGGTTCCTGCGGGATAACGGGGAGACGCGGGTGAAACCGCGGGGTGCAACTCTAGTAAGCAATTAAATGAAATTTTAGTGATTTTGAGATGTGACCCTTTTGTATAATATAAGCAGCGATTTATTGATGTTCATTTAATTTAATTTTCATTTAAATTGTACCCTTTTTAGAACTAGGTGACTATTATGATACATGATATTTTACTTTTTCAAGCCTTTTGTATCATTCCCCTTCTTCTACTTCTTTTTGGTAACTAATGTGATTATTACTAAATATTATAGTTATTATGATACTTCAATTGCGCCCTTCGGTTTCACCTGCGTCCTCCCGTTATCCCGCAGGAACCTTTTTCCGGGATAAAAAGTAACCTATGTGTTGATTCAGGGTATAACCTATCTCCATTCCAAATTTTATTCAGATCTGTTCAGTAGCATTTGCGTGAAAGAGTAACAAACATCCATCCATCCACCCAACCACCATCCATACTCACAAACTTTCACGTTTATAATATTAGTAGGATTATACTCGTAATTATCATGATTCCTATCTTCAGTTATTACAATTGGCAGGGGCTATTTACGAACTTAAATGTAAAATAAAAAAATGTATAATCTAGGTTTATTTTTCAGTCTGAATCTTGCAGTTTTTTGCCGTTTTCGCATGATTGAGTAACAAACATTTAAACAATTAGTATATTTCCAATCAGTGTTGATCTAAACTCTGAAACTCCATTACATCATCATCATCATCATCATCAGCCCGTATCAGTCCACTGCTGGACATAGGCCTCTCCCAAGGTACGCCACTGAGCCCGGTCTTCGGCTCTTCTCATCCAACTACTGCCAGCCACTCGGCGCAAATCGTCGCTCCATCTTGTCGCAGGGCGTCCTACGCTACGTTTGCCAAGTCGCGGTCTCCACTCAAGAACACGTCTACCCCATCGGTTGTCGGTTCTGCGGCTTATATGACCAGCCCACTGCCACTTCAGCTTGCTTATTCTGTGGGCTATGTCGGTGACTTTAGTTCTCTGACGGATCACCTCATTTCTGATTCGATCCCTCAGAGAAACCCCAAGCATAGCCCTTTCCATAGCTCGCTGAGCAACTTTAAATCGGTGGACTAGTCGTGCCGTGAGTGTCCATGACTCAGCTCCGTATGTCATAACAGGTAGGACGCACTGGTTGAAGACCTTCGTCTTCAGACATTGTGGTATTTGCGACGAGAAGACTCGACGAAGTTTTCGAAATGCATTACATAAGACCTTCTAACTAATTATCAAAATATTCTACTTTTAATGCTTACAAAACAAACCGTTCTTGTTTATTCAAATTGAAATTAATTTAGTAAAAGCCAGTTAACTAAATTAAATTACATAAATAAACTTGCTCGAACTTCACAGACTGCCGTCAGAAGTCTTACAACAATTTTCGTTACATTTGTTAACAGTTCTAGCCCAAAACGTGTCGTGTCGAATCAAGGATGAATTATTAATATTTTACTTTATGTTTTGTAAGCTGTTCCTTCACTCAGAAGTGTCTAGACGTACTAAAACGCGAAAAGAGATCACTCGCTTGTTTGGTCGCGTTAGTGTAACACTGTCAGTTGACTGACAGTAAACATTAAAATTCTGATAATAATTAGAAACAAGAAAGGAAGTCTTCATCTTAATTTTTTTTAAAACACTTTTTTTTTAAATAAAGATCTAGCCGCAAAGCTATCCCTGTCCGAAACAAAAACTGGCATAAATTGTGATTGCAAGCAAGAGTGCGGTTGAAAGTAAGTAACGAGTGATTGCGGAATCTGTGGCTAAGTACTGGTCCGCACACACAGAAGATTAGTTTGTAGAACATAAAGTTGAAGTTGGCTTGAGACTAATTAGATGACAGAAAAGCTTGGGATTGTAGTGAACTTGGTCTAATTCAATCAATTAGTAACAATGAAAGTAAAATTGCAAAAGTCATCATCATCATCATCATCAGCAGGAAGAAGTCCACTGTTGAACATAGGCCTTCCCCTTTAAACACCACCGTGAACGGCTATTAACCATTTGCATCCATAGAATTAAAACATACAATTAAAACATGTCCGCGTCGAAATTCCCAACAACCCATGTTGTTTTGCCGCATCCGGGAAATCCGTTCACCCAGTCGATTTTCGGTACCACCCAGCTTTCCGATGCTGCTCTGGAACAAGAGTCTCTGCGATGGTTTCCGCCATCTTCAAGATCTTGTCGTCCAGCATTATCTTCGTGCACCGGGCGGTAACCACTATCTTAAGTTTGATATAGGTAACTAACTAACTGAGACGGCGCAACGACCCAAAGTGAGTCTTGGACTCCGATAACAAAAGACGCCACTTCGGTCTGTCCTGCGCCACCTCCTGCCAGTCCTCCACTGGAGTGAGTGCAAATCCTTCGTGACTTCGTCTTTCCAGCGATATCTGGGACGGCCGACAGGGCGATGGCCACTCCGCCGTCCACTGTATGCTCGTTTGACCGCACGATCCTCCCCCATTCTTTCAAGGTGGCCGAGCCAGCGAAGTTTGTGCGCTTTCATCATTCATCGCTCGTCGTTCATTTGATTTCATTTTAGATTTCGATTTATGTTGATATAGGTAGTTTTATTTTATAGTTAAGTTAAATTCTGTTACTTACATACAAAAAATCTTTGTTCGTCATACAAAGTGACTTGAGAACTTGCTTCCCAAACTTTGTATCTGTACGTAAAATCAACGGTAGCCATCCATCCCATTTTGAAAGTTGCAAACTTAACTTTAATCTTGACTAACGTAATTGCTAAAGTTCGGATACAAAAGCTTGTTCGCGGCACGCGCGATTTAGTGTCCGCCATTTTGTTACCGATGCAGTTGGTCGTTAACCCTTTAGCTTGTAAACAGAACTGACTATGGGAATGGGAATCTTCTGCTTAGTGGTAGCAGGAGCGGATACAGCTGGCACAAAAGGTGCCATTGCAAAATCTGTCCCTCTGAACAAAATGCTGGATCCGAGCCTAGGTAAGGCATTTTCTAGTGCTTGCCTGGCTGGTTAAAGCCGTCAAGTACAGAATCTATTGCCGAGAAACTTTCGGCGTCTATAACGGCAGCCACATTCTAGAGCCAGTTTTTTTGCAGTCAAAAGCTACACGTAAATAAAAATAATTTTTAACAAAAAAAATAACCGATTTCCCTTACCCCTCTATTTATCTGGGATAGCATCATCAGCTCCTGGTTTCCTTGTCATGATATTATTATCCTTAGAATATCTCCTTTCTAACACAAAAAGAATCATCGAAATCGGTTCATAAACGACGAAGTTATCCGCGAACAAACATAAAAAAGCATATTATACGGTCGAATTGAGAAACCTCATCCTTTTTGAAGTCGGTTAAAAACACATAACGTCACTTTACGTCCTTCACCGAAAGCTTAAGCTCATTCATCATCATCATCATCATCAGCCGGAAGAAGTCCACTGCTGAACATAGGCCTCCCCCCTTGAACGCCACCATGAACGGCTATTAGCCATTTGCATCCATCGGCTCCCTGCGACTCTTACAATGTCGTCGGTCCACCTAGTGGGGGGCCTACCTACAGAACGTCTTCCGGTTCGTGGTCGCCACTCGAGAACCTTTCTTCCCCATCGGTTATCGGTTCGTCGAGCGATGTGGCCTGCCCATTGCCACTTCAATTTGCAGATTCTGAGAGCTATGTCGGTGACCTTGGTTCTCAAGCTCATTGTAGGATTCGAAACCACGATAGTTGTCTAATAGATGCACATTCATATACCATTGGTTTAGTGGCGACTAATTGTAGTCGCCACTAAAGTCAGCAGTAGACCGTTAAGCTCCAAAACAGAATTGCTATAAACATCAAAACGGTCCGTGGCCCTCTCAATCACGGCCCATGAGCCACGGTCCACGCGGACAATAGGCAATGACCTCGTAAATCAAGAATGGATATGCCGCCAATTCAGTGGTATTTGTAGGCATTTGTCGGTAAATGGTGCTATAACAAAGGCTAAATGTTTGAGATTGGGGAACGTCAATTGGGGAATTGACGGAGACTGCGCTTGATCTTCCTGATGAGGCCATTGGTTAAGTTTGTAATACTAGAAACAATGATGAAATCGCTGTCACTAATAGGCTCCATAAAACGAAAAACTCCTGCAAGTGTCAGCGTGTATGCATTTTAAACAAAATCCTAAAAGTGAAATCTAAAACTTTTCCATGATTAAATAATGAAATATTATTGGCATAGTTTATTATAAACTATCTGACTAATTAGATGACAAAAAAGCTTGGGATTGTTTTGAACTTGCTCCAATTAAATCAATTAGTAATGAAAATGAAGTTTTAACATGATTGCGTCCAAAGTATGGTTTGTCGGGCGGTTTTTGCTTGTTCTTTTGCCGGTGTTAGGTTAGAACAGGCGTAGCTAGTCTTATGTATGACGTTTTATATTGATAATAATATGGTGTATATATACGTACTAAGTGAATATATTTTGACTTTGAATAGAGCAAATATAAATTGTATGTGATTAACATAATTTGGAAATAATTGGCTCCCAGAAATCCCAGAACGAATTAATAACGTTATCTACACGACAACCAAACTCTCTACCACAAGCAATCTTTAGCGTAAATATTTTCCCAACATTTCGTAATTAGCAACATGTCTAATTAGTCCCCAGTTTGCTTACATTACGTCATAATTTACCGCAAATATATTTTGGGCACAGATGTAATTCATTTACTAGATAGGTAAGCTATTTATACATTACAAGCTTTGCCTTGCGGTTCTATTCACAAGTCATCTGATATTATGTGGTCGAAAGTGGCACCATGCTTCACCTGGACTGGGAACTGGCTCTCAAGACAGGCGATCACTAAAAAACGCCCTTCCACCATACTATGATTTCATCATATTGTTTTCCGTCACCACAAGCTCAAGGTTATAGGATTTGAACACACGACCTACGAATTGCAAGCAAATGTCACTACACCGCTGGGCCATCATTGCTTCAAAATCAGTGAAGAAACATTTACATTTATAATTAAAACAAGTTGCGCCCCGCGGTTTCACCCGCGTCTTTCCCGTTACCTTTTTCCGAGCTAAAAATTGTGTTAATCCAGAATATAAGCTATCTCTATTCCAAATTTCATCAAAATCGGTTTAGTTGTTACGGTGATGCGTGGTAACGAACATTCACAAACACACACAGAAACTTTCGAATTTGTAATATTAGTAGGATGATACTAAATTTATACCATGTTGGAGGCTTTTAAGTGGCCTGATTGATAAGACAACAGAGTTGGTTACGAGTATCTCACTCTGTACATAGGCACTAGGAGGTAGACCGATGACATTGTTAGAGTCGCAGGGAGCCGATGGATGCGAATGGCTAGCAGCCGTTCAAGGTGGCGTTTAAAGGAGGCCTTTATTCAGCAGTGGACTTCTTCCAGCTGATGATGATGATAATCATGACTATCTCACTCATAACTAACTAACTGAGATGGCGCAACGGCCCAAAGTGAGTCTTGGCCTCCGATAATAAAAGACGCCACTTCGGTCTGTCCTGCGCCACCTCCTGCCAGTCCTCCACTGGAGTGAGTGCAAATCCTTCGTGACTTCGTCTTTCCAGCGATATCTGGGACGGCCGACAGGGCGACGGCCACTCGGCCGTCCACTGTATGCTCGTTTGACCGCACGATCCTCCCCCATTCTTTCAAGGTGGACGAGCTGGCGAAGTTTGTGCGCTTTCATCTCGCCGATGACATTCAGCTCGGCCATCAGTTCTTCCATTTCTCGGTTCGTTCTCTTCCGTCATACTCCATGCTAAGATTGTACTGGACCCAAAACCTTTCGCAGCACCTTTCTTGTTGCAACCAAGAGCTTCTGTTTTTCTTTAAGCGTCAGTGTCCAAGCCTCACAGCCGCACACACACATACACTGCACACACTGCTATCTCATAGCAGTTTCAAAATGGTAACAGCTAATGAATGCTTTAAAACAGCCCCAGATGAACTCCCTTAAACCTGTTTCACCTACAATTGTAGTAACTCAACTCGCAACTAGAGAACAATGGTTGTCAACACAATCCGGCCGCTATTGTAGATCAGATAACAAAGTGCGTCCGCTAGAGCACTGGCATTTGTCAAATATTTGCATAGTACACTTGTAAATGGTGCAGCTATGGACCGTATAGATTACCCAGTTCAGTATCATCGTTGCTGGAACGCAGTCCTTTTCTCAAAGAGAGAGATTATGGGCCATGCATCAAGCTGGCCCAGCGCGGATTGGCGGATAGACTACCAAACTGAGAATAATAATCTGACTTTCCTTCTGAGTCTTTACCTTCCAAGACCGATTCCTTCCTTATTTTACCTTAGTTTTCCTTCTGAATCATAAGTCCTTCCCTTTTGACTCAGAAGAAAAACGGTATTTCGGAAGGTCTTTTTTCTCCGTGCAGCCTTGTCGCAGTTTTCAGACCACCTAAACGCTTTCAATCTTTCCCAAGATTGAACTATGTATCTCCATAGCAAATTTTATCATGGAAGTTTCAGTTATTTGTACATGAAAAGTTGATAAACAAACATACAGACTGAGTTACTTTCGCATTTATATTACTTTACTAGTTGCGCCCCGCGGTTTCCTCGTAGCCTATGTGTTAATCCAGGGTGCTATCTCCATTCCAAATTTCATTTAGATCCGCTTAGTTGACAACGCGGTAGCCGAGTTGGTAGTGTCCCTGCCTGCGAAGCTAGCTAGCGGTCCCGGGTTCGAATCCCGGTAAGGGCAAATGTATGTGTGATGAGCACGAATGTTTGTACCTGAGTCTTGGATATTTCTATCTATATTAGTATTTATTTCTCTATATAAGTATGTATACCGTTGTCTAGTACCATAACACAAGTTTTGAGCTTAATTTGGGGCTAGGTCAATTTGTGTGCAATTGTCCCCGATATTTATTGTTATTATTATTAGTAGTAATAGTTTTTGCGTGAATGAGTAACAAACAAAGTTAATTATCAAAAAAAAACCTTAATACATTGTGATCACCTTAAAACGTCAACTTAGAACATCCATCCATCCATCCTTACTCACAAACATTCAGGTTTATAATATTAGTAGAATAGATTAACTCTACACCTAACAATTTTTTAGCTTCTTATAGGGTAGGGTTTGACTATAGGTACGGGAAATGCTAGAAAAATCTTCTGCTCTGGTCCCATATTTATTTGGGGTCGGCGAGCATGTATTCTTCTTCCACTCTCCCCTATCAGCCGTCATCGCTTCATTCACTCCCCTTTCATTCATATCACACAATCCATCCATTTTTTTTTTGGTCTTCCTCTTCCCTTCCATCCATCAACATTCATATTCATCACTAGAAAAATAAAAGTGTTTTATAAGGAAAATCGCTAAACTGCGATCAAACACTAAAATTTTGTACAAACTTAGCAGCAAAATCTTTGTTTTTGAATAAAATATATCTGCAAAACTTCTCGAAGTGTAATAGAGACACTTCTGCGACTGACGTGAGTTTGATAAATTACTTTTATTAGTGGATTTGTCATGGGAGCCATCGATCATTCTTAATGCCCCTAAGAGATTTTTAGTCTTTCCTACCTACTAGGTATAGATAGATAGATAGATAGATTAACTCTTTATTGGCACACCACAATACAGGGAAAATTAAAACTAGAACAACAATAAAACTTAATGGTAAGTGGCACAACGGGCGGTCTTATCGCTCAAAGCGATCTCTTCCAGACAACCCAAAAGCAGAGGAGTAGTGCGAAACTGTATGGACGGTGGTATACAAAAAAAAAAAATATTTAGAAAAAATAAATAAATAAAATATACATACTAAATATACCTACTCAAATAATCATTTACATATAATAAACAAAATAACAATAAATCCGTAATACATATCGAATAATAAATATACATACACACATACATAAAAAAAAAAAGGTATATGCCTTCTCTATATCGAATGTCGAACTAAGACTTGTATATTAGAATGACCCAAGTTAAAATCTCTTTTGAGTCTGTCATTTCATACAAAAATGTCACTACATCGTTACTCAAGTCAACGATTGAGCGTCATACTAAAATACCAGCCTATAAGAAAGGTTTTTTTTTCCAAATTTAGTAAGCAAGTGGTCACGCCTCTACAGTCTCGATCTTAGAGACATTCAGCGAAAAGACAAAAAAAAAAACTCTAAAGCAAAACAAAATTAAATTTAAAACCCCTTGACAATCATAGCTAAAAACAATCTAAATCAAGTCTCCATCAAAATAAATAAATAAATATCGGGGGACAATTGTACACAAATTGACCTAGCCCCAAATTAAGCTCGAAACTTGTTTTATGGGTACTAAACAACGATATACATGCTTATGTAGAGAAATAAATACTTAATATAGATAGAAATATCCAAGACTCGGGTACAAATATTCGTGCTCATCACACATACGAGTATATTTGCCCTTACCGGGATAAAAGAAACTAAATCAAAATCAGTTTATGGGTGAGGGAAAACATTGTGATGGAACCATAGCTTGATGGTTGGTTATTTTCCAGTACTCGCCTAGCTTTAGCTATCATCGTTCAACTTAATAAACTGTCGCCAAGCAGCTATCGGTGTGTTCCGGCAGCCTCACTTGAGAGCCTGTTTCCAATCCAGGCGTTGCGTGATTCTCCCTCATTCGCCATGACCATCAAGATTCTTTGCTAATGTGTGACGTCATTAAATTTACGTGCTTTAGCTATCATTCCTTGCAGATAACGTAACGCGCCCGCGTTACGCTTAAAATAAATTAATGTAAGAAGTAAAAAGAAAACCCACCAATATTTATGAGGCACTGGAAATTGTGGGTCTACGACCTTTGAGCAAGACTTAGTGAGCATTGGCAGCCAGTACGCATCGCCCGATCCCAAGACAAATCAGCCGCTTAAAGCGACATTCAAAAATATACTTTATAGTTGTATTATATACAAACTAATAAAGCGGTTTTACACGTATCGTATCATAATAGGTTGGACCCGAATCCGAGAATATTACATACCCTCGAATTACCCTAATGCTAACTTAAATCTAAGACTTAAATACTGCAAAACGATCCTATCCCTAATACGTTACGATGATGCAAACCTACAATTTAAGCATTTTCAGACTTGCCGGTTCGAAAATTCCCGCTCGTGCTTATGTCATGTCGGAGACAAACGCTTGCGTGTTTTAAGGGGGTACAACGCCACCTAGTTCCGTTTAGCACAAACTCTCTGGTTTTGTTTTATTTAGTGGGGTGGGCGCCCCTTAGCGCAGCCCTTAAACTGCGTAGATGGCACCGCTGTAAACCATCTCATCGTGCCATAGCCGATTTTGTGATGTGATTATAGCTGCCACAATACAATCATACTAGCTACGGACCTGGGTTTAGCACGCGTGGACTAGACTTTAAAGCTATATAAAGTATCCTATGTCCTTTTACAGGGTTCGAACTATCTCCTCGCCAGATTTCATGAGGATCGGTTAAGCGGTTTAGTCGTGTTATGGTAATAAACGAACAAACAGAATTACTTTCGCGATTCCTAATATTAATACCTATTTGTTGCAAAGCACCGATCGGTAGGCAAACCCACTTGACAGGTCCTAATCCAAGTGTAGCGTAGTGCTAATTTTGAACACATCCATCACTTAAGATCTGATGACTTGCGATCAAGCGCTACCCAGTGAAAAATATTAAAAACATAATTATTAGGAATATTATAATTTTGTAATAATACTAGGCTTCATAAAGTTAACTCCTTCAAAGGTCGCACGAAAAAAAAGTACACAACAAAGAAAATAAAGACGTTTTTAATTTTAATCTGCTAAATTGTGTCTACTTTCATTCCTTGTCAAATCATCATTTTACTTTTACGAAATACCCTGACTCATTCTCTGTCGCCATCTTTATAAATTTTTCTACGCAAAGCATTTAGAGAGCTTTTTTTCTAATTAGCTGACAAATATTTGTATTATAAAGCGGAGTGTTTATTATGCAAATATACTCGTATTTTATTTCGGCGCCTCTCCGACGTAGGGGGCCGATCCAGTCCAAGTTATTTTAGCGTCTTGCCACCTGAAATAAAATAATGAATGATATAGTTAATTTTATCACTTAATAATATGATAAGAACAACATTGTAAATATTGTGATTGCGCCGTAAAATGACCTGAAGGGCACTTCTTGCCTGACCTTTGCCAGTGAAAAAGTTTGGAAACGGCGTAGCAAGTTTTAAGCTGGACGTTTTAAAGTGATCATTGTAGCCAACTTAATGAACAAACATATTGATTTGATGAGATTTAATGTAATTTCTTTAAGAACAGATCTTATTTAAAACTAGACATGTTCTGATTAAAACATACATGTCCTCAAATTTATGTAAATTTCTGTATGGGATTTTATTTTTTTTGATGATCTAATAGTATACTTAGGTATTTTTAAAGATAGTTTGCTAAAAATGCAAAGTTTACTTCACATAAAGTAGTACTAGAGTACTAGACATCGGGTGACTTATTAAGATCAACCGCTACCATATGAAAAGTTAAAAAAATGTCGTCACCATAACGAGGTCCTCATTTTGTTGTTTGCAGAAAGAACATTTTTTTTTACATTTTACTGAGTAGCGTTTGATATCGAATCACCTGATGTTAAGTGATGAAGTGATTAAACTTGGTGCCAATACCTTGCTAGGGAATTGGCTCTCAAATGGTATTGCCAAAACACATCTATAGGTGCTACAGATGGTAACTAGCCAGGCGAGCACTAGAAAATGCTCTAACACCAAGTGACCAGGCATCACAAAAGTGATCACAATGTATCCTATTGAATAAACATATTTTTGATTTTGATTTTGATTTTGATTTTGATCTACAAAAGTTTTAAGGACTTCATCATCATCACCATCACCACCATTAACTACTTACTTAGTGTGAATAAGTTTTTCAAGCGGAGTAGCGCTGATGTCATCATTCCTCAGATGACCAGGGGTCTCGTCGTGAGCTCGAGTATCCACATTCAGAAGAACATGGCATCCACCGCAGGTGTAGTACTGGATATCAAACCTGATGAAGATGAAAAGACCATGTATGAGGAAGACGACGTGGTAGTTGATTAAATGATGAAATAGTATTGTAAATATCCTGGTTCCATCTCGAGATTTTTGGCTTTTCAAGAAGTTTAATTTGGTATGATAAGGTATCTTCTAGACTAATGTAGTGAAAAATGCTTACCTACTGTTTAAGATAAAAAAAATAATTCAAAAAATGAGCTAAAGCGTAATTAACATGCCTATGTTTGATCCCTGATCTACTTCTACGTTATGAAATACAACATTCTAACTGAATTGATCCAGCCGTTTTGATTTTTAAGAAGACCACCACACAATCAAACTTGTAACAAGTTTCAGAATTCAGAATGATCATATCATTAACTTAATGAATCGTGAAGAAATCGGTTAATATAGTTGTAGTTTTTAGTCAGCAAATAGTTTAATTAAAACAAAACACTAGCATACCCTAAAAATCTTTTGGTGGAATGTATTTAGCCAGTAAATTGTGACAATGTTATCCCATACAATCTGAAACCTCCAGATTTAGATAGCGGCAAAACTTTTACGGTTGCTCATATCAAAGTCAAAACAAAGGGTTATCAACTTTTCAAACATGACTGTCTACTTACCGTCTTTCAGCATGATAGTTCCTCAACAATTCACGATTGGTATTGAAGAGGACACCGTAGTGTCCAGAACAGCTGGTGACCTGAAACATATATATATTAAAAAAAACAGTTATGCCTTTTTATGGTCTACTTCTTTCGTACTAGCTAGTGGCCTACTCAATTGATGGAGATATCAAACCACCCAACCAGAACTGAGCCAATGTGGTAAATTATGGCACTCTCTCTTTCTCTCTGGGAGGACTGTTTCCCAGCAATGGGATCACAATAGCTACAATATAGACGAATTTTCAATCAGGAGAAAATGACGGATTTATGTATTTTTTCACGTCTTTGGGAGGCTTCCTCTGCTAACCCACCCACCGAATCGCAGCTGACGTTCACAGAGTTTCATGACACAACTCACTGAAGCATCTTTCAAGTTATCACCGAGAAGAACTTGTCATGAATGTCTGTCGCTGGCCCGGGTAGTATAAGCTAATGATGATGATGAATTACCCTTTGTATCATCAGAAGAAAGGAATAATATTAAGTTTAGTATTAGTTTACCCAAATAGGCAATGCTGGAGTCTTCAACCTTGAGCCTGGAAACTGCTTGTTGACATTATTCTTCGAGTTCTCTTCTCCACCGTACCACACCAAGAGTCCTACTGGGCTGCGGGACAGGACTCCGAATTGAGGCATGGCCTAAAATGATAAACAGAATTCGTAACTTATATGACGCGTCCATTGGTTTTAGAATTCTAATTCGTAGTTATATTGCCGACTTCACACCAAATTTCATCGAGATCGGTTGAGAGGTTTAGTCGTAAATAGGGAACGAACATTCATCCATCCGTCCACTACCAACTAACCCATTTATAAATATTGGTAGGATATACGAGATGTTCATTGTACTAGATGGGAGGAAGAAATGGAAGTAACAAAAAACACTAGCTATTGTACTGAACTTGCTCCAATTATATCAATAAGTCATCATTGTCAGCATTATAATCAGACGGAAGACGTCCGTCGTCCACTGCTAAACATAGGTCTCCCCCTTTGACCGACACAATGAACAGCTATTAACCCATTTCAATTCATCGGCTCCCCTCGACTCAACGATGGCTCATGACACAATCAGTTAGTTATAAAAATATTGAAAGTGATTGCGACATAAAAAATAACTGGTGTTTCTTGCCCATTGTTTGTTTTTTAACCCCCGACGCCAAAAGAAGGGTGTCTGTCTGTCTGTGGCATCGTAACTCCCGAACAGATGAACCTATTTTGATTTTGATTTTTTTTTTGTTTTAATGGTGAATTAGTCGGGAGTGTTCCTAGCTGTGTTTGATAAAGATCAGTCCAAGTGGTTCAGGGTTTTTTTAATTTCAATAAGTGATGTAAGGAGGTTGGAACAGAAGTTACTAGTTTTAAGTTTTACGTTTTGAAGTAAATGCATGTTGCATTACGCATACTAATATTATAAATGCGAAAGTAATTCTTTTTGTTCTTTGTTACCTTTTCACAACTAAACGACAGAACCAATCTTGATAAAATATAGTATAAAGATAGTTTGAACCCTCAAAACGACAAAGGACCTACAAGGTGCCGTTTCACCACAAGTCACCTGATGTTAAGTGACGATGTGGTCGAAGGTGGACTGGGAACTGTTTCTCAAGTAAAGCTGCCGGAACAAACTGATAGGTTCTTAGCGACATATTCTTAAAATGAGGATCAGGCGAGACTAGAAAATACCCCTACCACCAAGCTATGGTTTCATCACGATATTTTTCTTCACCCAAAGCTCACTTTAGGATTCGAACCCACGTCCTGCGGATCTCAAGCCAAAATTAAAAAACTGTTGTAGAACAGCTAGTACATAAAAACATGTTTTTGACACTGGCTCTATGAACAAAAATTCCGTAGTATTCAAGGTTTTCTTACATAGTGTTCTTCATCTCCAACGTACAGCACTCCATTATGAAGGTAAGGAGTGGCTCGTCCAGTCAGTAGCAGCGTCACGACGTTGAGGGAACCTTCCACATGAGCTGATACTAGGTGGGTCAGTTTACCATCTAGGTCCTTCTTCACGCTGAAATTTTGTTGGTTTTGTTAATTTACGATTTCTTAAGAAGTAGGTAGGAAGGAAATCAATCTACTGTCCTGCTACTTCTCTTGAAATAGATCAAGCCATTTCTTTTTTTGATAACCTTTTATGCCAGCGTTTGACTACGATATCACCTGATAGTAAGCAAAGATGTTGTCAAAAGTGTAGCAAGTCTGTCCAGCAAGTTTCTATTGGCGGTTGTTTTCTACTTTTAAATTTATTTCATAAAAATATGGGAATCTATGGAAACTAGTGGAAACAAAGTTAGAAAGTCAAAACTACTAACTTTTCACATCCTCTGGATAATACAGCAGCGTACAAAAGCAGCAGCGCTCCAAAACCATCCTCCGTTTGGAACTGCGGGTTGTTTCAAAACAATTATTGTTAGCAAAAAATTCTCAAGAGCATATTCATGTATATTAATTATTTGAACCAAAGTAGGTTTCTCACCAAATACAGATACTGCTTGATAAATATCTGCAAGTCCTCCAAGCTCTTGAATTCAAACAGATGCAGCTTGAAACAAAAGACTTTTTCTGAAAAAGTATAAGGAAAGAAATGCTTTGACAGAGCTCATTAAAATTAAGGAGGTACAGAAAATTGCGAGGGAAAAACAACATTCCCAAGAGCACCAACTTTGTTGGCAATTATGACATCTGCCAACCAGAATTAGGCCAGCGTTATGAATTATCGTCACTTATTATAGCTCTTCTCTCATTTACTGATTCTACTAATCCTCTTTCTTAAATGTCTTCCATATTTATACTCGTACCTATGTAATTATTAGAATTATTTTATGTTTAGTGGCAGTGGGCGGCTTATTATAGGCCGCTGAACCTATAACCATTGGAGTAGACGTAATCTTCAACCTGGTAGACAAAGTGTAGGACACCCTGTGACAAGGTGATAATTTTGAATATCATATATTGCCAGTGCCTTTTAATCACTACATTTCTTTACCTTCTCAGTGATCCCATCTTGATAGTAAGATGAGCCGTGCTGTACGTAGATCTCTTCACTTGGTAGTGCGACCACCGCTTTCGGCTCCACCCCAGCCTGGTGGTTGAAGCCTCCAGCACAACGCCAGATAACTTCGCTGCAAGCCCGCCAGAGGGCTTCCTCTTGACGTTCTTCAGATGGACGAAGGTAGCTGAAAGGGTGGAAATTATATGTCTTGACATTTTTAATGAAGAAAAATTAAATGCTTCACAGACTTGCCTTAACTACACAGCCATTAATAAGACTTTTTAAAGTAGATGTTGTAGAGTGTACTAGCATTAAAAAACTATGACCCAGATTAGATATGAAGTAGCAAGAGAGTATGAGGGAAAATAATTGATCTAAAACCTGCTGTGGCTGTCAGATTTAGGTACGCTTGTATGACCCAACATAGCTCTCGGCATAGCTTGAAGTCTGTCTGAGTTGAAACTAACGTAATAACAAGACTTTCTTTACTTACAAGTGACGTTTGACCACAAATTGCTGTTTGTTAAATGAAGATAGAATCAAAGGTGTTGCCACATTGCACCTTTACTTTAATATAGCTCTCAAGTCAGAACGCTACGTGCTTGTTGACCGATGATAAACTTGATGCTGGGAGCAAGTCAGATCCCTAGAAAATACCCTACCACTAAGCTATGGTTTTATCATGATGTTTTTCTTCATTGAAGGCCCAAACTCATTCGAAACTATAACCTACGGGTACGATAATCAGGTCGCAAGTCATCATCACCACTAGCTATCATCTCTTAGACCCAATGATGATGATACAACCAACGCTAATGGTGCAAAAGATCCCATTGCAATATATCTTATTGAACCAATTCCATTCCAGACGATACTATCAGATTGGCAATACTGTCACTACCATACATCATAAGCAACATGCAGTATTGGAAATAGAAGCGATATTTAAAATAAATGGTCTAAAGGTTTAGAGCATAGAGTCGTTTATTGTACGTAAAATATTGGCTGGCGGTGCATAGTTCAGATTTATGTCGAAGCACGTGGCGTAGGTTAGAATTATGATCGGCATTTAGAAGCTATGGTGTGCGCCTTCGCGCTCGTGCTAGATCTTATTATGAGGAACGAGAATAAAACGATATGATATTGAGTTCATTTTATTAGTTGGTAACTTTGGTATGTCACCAGTTTATACAGCACTTACGGCTTGTTGACAAGCACTGTTTGTTAAGAAACTTTGTTGTAAATCAAAATCAATACTAGAAATAATTGTCTAAGTGCTAGCATTGCTACGAAAAAATTCTCACGCCTAAGCAATGCAACATTTTTGGAATTTGGTTTGATATCTAACGTAGCGAAATTAACTATCAATACAAAAATAACAATTGTGCTTGTGAAATATGTTAGTGTCAAACAGACAACTTCAATATAACATACTAGTATTGTATTGTGTCTAATATATAAATAACTTTTTTTTTAATTCGTTTGCGCTAATATCGTTTTACTATCGTTAGTCTAAATCAGTCCAAAGCAAACATTTTTGCATAGTAAGGAACTTAGGTTGTTTATCATAAACACCAGCATGATTCTGAAAGCGCCTGTGATATTTACCTTGTCTCCCGGTTTTAGCAAAATATTTTGTTTAAACTCAGAAGACAATAATGTCTCCAACGTTGTATCCTTACCTGCCTAAATAGTTGGAAACTTGTTAGTGACGTCATATTGGCTTGTAGCTGGACGCAGATTTAAATCTTGCATTGAGCTTATGGAAAACATAGTGAACCCTTAGTTTGGTGGTAGATAATTTTTTAGTTCTCTCTTGACTAGCTACAAATCTCAAAGTAAGAATCTGTCGCCAAAGTCCCATAGTGTATTTCGGCAGCCTTACTAGAGATCCAGTACCTAATCGAGATGTAGCATAGTGCCACAGTCAACCACATCGTCATAAACATTAGGGTAGACGTATTCTTTAGTCGACTTGGCGACTAGGTGGAGCGACGACTTGTGCCAAGTGGCTGCCAGTATAGTTGGATAAGAAGAGCCGAAGAACAGCCTCAGTGGCGTACTTTGGGAAAGTCCTAGGTCCAGCTGCAGTGGACTATACATAACGACTGACTATACATAACGTCTGACTGTGATGATGAAACCAGTGTATTTCAATAAATTGAAAGCCACATCCTTATAAGAAAGGTACTTACGTTTCAGGAGGTACGACAGACTTGTTATCCTTAGTCTGGGGCCTCGAGTCAAACAGCAACCACTTTATCATGTGCGCTTGAAGTGCGGAGAGCAGCGATCTGTGAAACATAATTCATCTTAACTGCATTATGGGAAAATATTACAATGTATGTTTTAGGTCTGAGAAATCGAGATGGCTATGACTGCCTGCGTCTCGAGGTTTCACAATGGAGTTCACTACAGGGGTTGTATCACAATAACCATAGCTCATGACACTAAGGGATAGTGTTCCTAAGATGGAACGAAATTTCACAATCAGGACAGTAATTTCTGAAATTACCTACTGCTTCAAAACTTACAAACTGTTCCTCTTTGGTATATATAGGTACCAGACGCTGGATGCCAGGACTAACGTCTCGAATATTACTCGAAACTTTCGGCGACAGAAATTATTGGGGTAAAACCATAAAATAGTGGTAGAGTTTCTGTCACCAAAAATGGAGCAATAGGTATGTTCTGTTCTGGCATAATCATCGTAGACATCGTCTTTTAACCCCAGAGAAACTTTGGTACCAACGGGTGAGCATTTGACTTAGTGATGGTAGGTGATGACGAGGTCGATGATAGAGCATACACCTGTCTAGAAGACACTCTTCTTAATGTCTTATTTACTATTGATTTGAAGGCTCCTAAATCGGGAAATCAAAACTTTTGAAGCAAAGCAGCGCGGATCGGAGGAAAGTCAACCATGTGTCGTGGACCGTATGTCACATAATAGAATATCTTACCTAGCCCCATTACGAGGAGCAGCCAGTCCATATCCCAGCGGCTGATCGGGAGGCCTCATGACAAGTGGCGTCCTGATCCATTCCCCACGAGGTGGGCACGAAGCTGTATTGAAGGCTGTCACACGAAGCTCCTGGATAGGAGAACAGGGAATGTAAGAGTTTTCAAACTAAGCCTATCTACCCATCCATCTTTTATCATCATCATCATTATCTTCAAGAAAGAAGTCTACTGCACTGCATAGGCCTCTTCCTATGAACACCACCATGAACGGCTATTAGCCATTTACATTCATGTGCTCCTTGCTACTTATATATGTAGTTGGTGTTTTAGACATACCAGATATAAAAACCCCTTTTTCACGTCAACAAAGTCAACAGAGCAGTTGCTCTGCTAAACAAACTTACTTCAAAGATCCAAAGCTTCAACAAACTGATTAGCAAACTTTGAAACGGGATCTAGCCACTACTGCTTACATAATGCCATAAAGCACAGTCTGATAGTTTATAGACTAGGACTTATACATTTGTAACTTGAATTTACTTTCATTACCCGTGCGCTTCGGTCAGTAGATTCGTAGATTAGCATGCGCTACGGGTATGCGCTGTTTTTGCATGCATGGCTCACACACGCCTCAGACGAAACGCAACACGAATATGAAAGCGCACTGGTATGGGCATACTTTTAATCCTTACTATCCCTTCTATCCCTAATATCTCTACTATCTCTACTATCCCTACTTTCCCTACTTTCCCTACTATCCCTGCTATCCCTACTATCCCTACTATCCCTGCTATCCCTACTACCCCCACTATCCCTACTATCCCTACTACTCCCTAGTATCCCTGCTATCCGTACTATACCTACTATCCCTAATATCTCTAGTATCCCTACTATACCTACTATCCCTAATATCTCTAGTATCCCTACTATCCCTACTATCCCTACTATCCCTAATATCCCTACTTTCCCCACTATCCCTAATATCCCTACTATCCCTACTATCCCTGCTATCCCTACTATCCCTACTATCCCTGCTATCCCTACTACCCCCACTATCCCTACTATCCCTACTACTCCCTAGTATCCCTGCTATCCCTACTATACCTACTATCCCTAATATCTCTAGTATCCCTACTATACCTACTATCCCTAATATCTCTAGTATCCCTACTATCCCTACTATCTATGCCATCTTTACTATCGCTACTAATATTATAAATGTGAAAGTAACTCCGTCTGTCTGTCTCGCTTTCACGCCTACACTACTGAACCGATTTAAATGAATTTTGGTGCGGATATGGTATGAACCTTTAAAAAGGACATAATATGATACTTCTTATTGCGATAAACTGTAGCGTAACACGTGTACACGGGAAAAACCTCGGGGAACAGCTAGTAAGTTATTTTATCATAATATATTATAGCTGTGACGGGGGTTAAATCTGGTCGTCTTTTTATCAAAATGTCATCAACCTCGTAGTCAATTTCGTCGCTCAGTATCAACTTACTATGGCCTGCTCTTCGGTGATTGGCGTACCGCCAACCACGGCTGGTCGGGCTCCATTTAAAAGCTTGCTCCGGGCATAAAGTACTCTCTCTGAAAGTAAATAAGGTGTAAGATTAGTTACTACAATTTCATGTTTTGAGAAAAATCATATAGGTTTAAGAATTCGTTCTGACAACTGGTCGAATAGCTAGTTTGAGGTACATAGGTATACGTTTGGAGTTTTTAGTGAAATACAGTGCTTATAGAGATATGATTTCTAATATCTCAGGGCGGTATAGGATTTTGACCTGTTGAAGTTCAAAATCCTGGTTGACATTGAACTCTAATAGGCGTAAAGTGTACGAGCAGGCTAGCGACTATCTTGCCCAGTCACTCAATTGCATAAAAGTTACTTTGAAGAAAAACATCGCGAAATTGAAACCCTACGTCTGTGGTCATTTTTTAGAGCTCCTGTACATCCTATCATCCTAAAGTTAAGAATCTGTCGTCAAACACCTATCAGGCTGTTGTGGCAGCCGCATTTGAGAGCCAGTTCCCTATCCAGGTGTTGCAAGATGTCACCTTCAACCACATCGTCACTTAACATCAGGCGACTTGTAGCCAAAAGCTACTTTGAAAGATGAAAAATATACATTAAAAAATTTAAAATTTAAAAAAACCCCTCGACATGTTGGACCGATTTTCATCAAACACTCCTGACTAATAAATTCGCCTTTCTAACAAATGAACACAAACAAAATCTGTTCACCCGTTCGGGAGCTTCGATGCCACAGATACAAACACACATACACGTCGTCATTTTCACGTTGGGTGTTAAAAAAAGCCTACAGTGCCAAAAATGGCACACCGCCACAGCCTACCACTACACCGATACATATTTCAAGCGAACCTTCAAAAATTTCCGCAGCAGAAACTAACCATTAGAAAAACTTCCTACAACTCAACATTACTCGGAGGCCGATCCCGGAAAATCCCCGCTATCTCACATAAATGGACCCTCGGAATCCTGTTAGGGCCCCATTGTGGGATCACAATACATTCCAATTACTCCGCGAGGTGGAGTCTCGTCTCCTGCTGCTTCGGTTTTGAATCGTGCCGGGCTTCATTTGATTTTGGCAAAAATGGGGCTGAATTATGTGTTTGGGCCAGTTTTATAAAATAACGTTTTCACACTCTGTGCCACCCCTGTGTGAAAAGATACTTTTTGGATACGTCACAAGCATTTCGCTTGCCTCATAGTAACTGTCATGCTTGCCTATTACATTGTAGTGCCACCCAGGATTTTGAACTGCAACAGTTCAAAATTTGCACTGCGCTCGTCGCATAATTCCACTGCAAACATTGCACCAAAGAAATAACAAAACACAGTAATTGCTAGGCTGTTGAATGACTCGCAATATTGTGGCACTTCTCTGCAAAAGAGCCCTAGAAATACTACCGTGTAATAAATCTATTGTTGTTATCAATGTACCTCAAAATCTAATGTCGAGGACATGAGTACATGCATGATTCACTTCAAAGTTTGTCTCCGGATGATCAACACAGATCCACTTAGATCTCGGCAATTATGCAAGAACCTTGGGGATTAATCTCCAACGATTAATCATAGATAAACTATTCCACACGAGCGAAAAACTTTATGTTTTATTTAGTTGTAATATGCACATTCTCTCAAAATTAGATCAAATCACGTCATTAAAAATGTGAAAGAATCAAACTATAAAATTGGCCAATTGAAATAATTCAGCAAAGAAATTCAAATTCTCCTCGAATGTCTAGAATGCTTAAACGTCTATTATCCTATAATGTCCAGTCCCACAATGTCAAGTGTCTTATGAGTAATGTCTAAATATGTTTAAATCAAGTCTACATACCCTCAACTTGCAACACAAAAAAATAACAATCGTAATTCCGACAAATTCCAAAGTGAGTACTAAGTGTTGCATCAGAAGGTCTCAATATTGATCTCAATATCGATTTCCATTTATGAAATATGTAATTTTATAAACAAATACGGAGGAGGCTCTTTAAACACAATATTTGTTAAAATATACAAACCGTAAACTTCCTCATGCACTGTACCAAGTGTGCTTTTCCTCAGTGTTCCTTTTTGTAGTGAGCACATATTATTAGTTTATTTGTTGCTAAACGTAAAAGAAACAATTTTGAAAAAGCTATAACAATAAAAAATTTAAAAACAAAAATTTTGATATTGCACAATATTTTTCAAAAAAGAAGATTGGAATTACTTAATATTCAGATAAAATAAACGGCAGAATATAAAGCATTTAAAATAATAAAAAATCAGCGGTAACTATTGTGATTGGTTTTTGTATGATAAATGTTATACAACGTTTGTTAAGGGAACTACTAACCAGAACTGTTGCATTTATTTTGTCTAAAAATCATTACTTTGGCTAAAAATATTGATCAAAGCTACCATCGTTACGCCATGAGCAATATTTGTTACAAAACCCGTGAGATTGAGATATTTTAATGAAAAACTATTTGGAGAAATCAATACAGCTCGTCACCTTCAGGTATCTAAAAAAAAGTGCTAAGTTAATCATTCACTGACATATCAATGCACTGACTGACTGCCCAACTGCTGAACTTAGAGACATTTATAAAACACTTTTATTTAGGGTAACTTTCTGTTGGTAATGTCGGGGTATAATGAAAGGCTTAAAAGTGAATCATTTCCAAAGAGATTGTTAAAGTTTGAATAGTATAAATATCAACTTAAACATGGGCAAAGCCGCGGGGCAGTTTGCAATTCAGCTTCAAAGCCACATATTTATAACTTTAAAAGAAAACAATTTATTTCAGTTGCCTGTGACCGTTTCTAAAGCACCGAAACAATCCTGAACCCTTTCGCAAGTGAGAGGCCCAAACTCCGGCCCTCACAATTTGACAAATGATACAACTACGGAGCTCAGATGCACGAGAGGGTCAAACTCGGTAATGACCCTCGGAACTTGGAGTACGAGCACTCTTGAGGATAACGAGACCGGACGCTCACCGGAGTTAAGGACTTGACTCTTGGACTGAGGGTATCATAGATAGGTGTGTGAGAACATTCCTATTTGTAACACTTGCTCTCTAAAGAGTTTCTTTAGAATTCTAGAACGTTCCAAAATTAGTTGCGTAGTGATCTCACATCATGATTATAATACTAACAGACAGTAATAAAAAAAGAACAATATTGAAAATGTGTTCGCGGCCAAAAACTTGTTCTTTTGCCGACGTAAGGTGGTTGCAACAGACGTAGCTAGTTTTAAGTTTAACGTTTTAATGTAATCATATGTATTCTACTAAATAGATATATTTGATGTTTGAATTTTAAATAATATTGAATCACGAACGAAAATCGACGACACTAGAACTTTTGCGCTAAACCAAAAATTATGCAACAACTTAAAGTAGTAAAGCAGTAATCACAAAACTAAAGCGGATTATTTTTCCAAATACACACTATTCACTACAAAAGCCGAGTGTGAAATGCGGGGTAATTTCATTGGCACTATCAATAGGTACGAGTATATTTGAGCTTTCAATATGTACTGATGAGTCCACGCGATGTATTTCCGTGATGTTGAATGCTAAGGAAAGCTTTGTTTGCAATGTATCGTGATTGCTTTGATTGCTATTGCCAATAGAATTGCTTTTGCTTGAATGATAATGCAACGGTAGCCATCCATTCTCTTTCAGTTCTGTGAAATTTTCTATTTTGATTCCTTTTTGAAGCGATGACGGCAGTGGTAGTGACGTCGGCTCATAAGTTCGAATCATACAACATTGATCTTCTGGTGAAGGAAAACATCATGAGGAAACCGCAGCTTGGTAGTAGAGGGCATTTTTAAGTGCTCGTCTCAAACATCAAACTCAAAATACTCAAAGCATCTATCGGTGTATTACGGCAGCATAAGAACCCGCATAAGAGTCATTTTTCAATCGAGGTGTATGTACCGTGGCGCCACTTTTTTGTCCACTTCGTCACTTAACATCAGTTGAATTGTAGTGAAACGCCACCCTGTACGAAGTAAAAATGACATCAAATAAAATTTAAACATGAAAGAACATTTTTCCACTATATTATTTACTTGTTTTGTCTGTAAACGTCATATCAATGCAGTAAAATCGTACACAGCTTTTCAGCGCCTTATTGCAGTATATTTAACAATAAATTTATGAACGTTTTACCTTCAAACGGTTGCGCTGAATTCTCACGTTTTGCACGATACATCTTTCTCTTAGATACTTCTACAAAACAAATATCAATTAAGTCATTATTAAAATTATCATCATCATTATCATTAACTGCCTGTACTTGCTATTTCTTAAGAAAATTAAGTAGTACAGCTTTTGTTATTCTGAAAACACTCTTTTTAACTTCATCCACACCTTTTTCGCCACTTTCACTAGATCATTCATCAATATGCTTCTAGATGTTTAAAATGCTTTTCATCAGTTCTTGGTAGCTATAAAACCTTACTCCACTTGTTAAAGAAAGTACTTGATTCAGATCTAACGAGCTAAATGCTAACTTTTCTATCAATGTATTCATACTTCTTGAATGAATTCTCTAATAATAAGACTTCACTTCCATTATAACTGTTAAGTGCCTATCGAAGTAGAAGTAAGAGACGAAAACGTCACTAACGGTCACCCATTCAAGTAATGACTCTTGTTGATCTACACTAATATAATAAAGAGGAATTAATATTGTTTGTAGGTAATGAATAAACTCAAAAACTACTGAACCGATTTCAAAAATTCATTTACCATTAGGACACTAAATTATTTTTGAGTAACATAGGCTTTAGATACAATGTGTACAAGAAACAAATACCCACCCGTGCGAAGCCAGGACGGGCCGTTAGTCTTTTATAAACGACTGGACAAGCTAAGCTTTACTTGATTATATTTTTTTACAAAACGAGTGTACAATAAGTGTGTTTCAACTTGGTTGTCTTCGGATAATTTTGTATGATCAATTGATCACACATAGCGGGTGTAATATATTTTGTTAAATAGATAAAAGTCTCTGTTATTGTAAGTTTGCTAACTTCTGTAATCCAAAGTCACTGTTAGTTTTATATCGGATATTTTTGAGAATTTGTGCCAGTAACAAGTCTGTTTAGATACTTCTTTAATTGGAACTGCGTTTTAAAGTCCATCAGATTTCGAATTTCTTGCCATAAGCGTTCTCCATTAACAGAATATTAAGAATTTTTGAGTTTTAAGTGAAAAGTTATTAATATTCTAATTCGCATTGTAGAATCTTCATGATAAATTAAATTAAAGAGTAACTGAGGATTGTGTTATTCCTAACATTTTATTACCAATTTGTTTGAAATTAATTTCATACGCGTTTCTGACATTAACACTAACAGCAAATCCATTCACACAATCAAGCTCAATTCAAATCTAATTTCGCTAAATCGAACATGTCCATCAAACGACTCACCTTGTTAAAGGAAAATCACTTCTAGCACTTTGCAATAACGATTGTGATATGACAACAATATACACGTCAGGCTCGGAAGGTGATTGTTTCAAAATGGTAGCATTGTTGGTGCAAGGCGAAGTCAATGATTCTTGTGGTAGGTGGTAATAATGTAGGAACATGAAGGGGCGAGTGAAGGTAAAGAAAGTGGAGAAGGTATTTCTTGGATTTAAAGTGTTGTAAAAAGTTAGTATCGGTTTTGAAGTAACAATTTATGGTTTAGACTGAGATAAGCCTGTACAAATTGTTTTTACTTTGAATCAAGCTAATAAAAGTGTTTTAAAAAATTGTACCAAAAAAGCCAATTAAAAAATTAAAAAGCAGTAAAAATGCAAGTTACTTTCTTTAAACATACTAGAAACTCTTTAAATTCATGTTTTGTCCCATTCAGAAGAATGTATATAAATAAACTTATCTATCAGATTAATTACATTAAACTAAACCTTGATATTATGTCTAAAAAAAATACCTTGGATTTTAAATCTTAGAACTCGTGTAAACTACCAAAAAGTACGACTAAAAATAATGCAGAGTACAGAACAAAAATTCATCTGGGAGTAGATAAACTTTCTAGGCGTAATATTGTGAATACAAAAACAAATGAAAATAGTATAACAGAAATTTCAATTAAGCAATAGATAAGTAACCTATATAATTGCAGCATTTTTAACACCTTACAGTTTATCGTTTGACCAGACGCCTGGTTTTATATAACGAAGTGGTCGAAGCTAGCGCCACTGGACTACACAGTTCGCAACATTGTAAAAGACGCGTGACGAAATTCAAACACTTCTTCTTAACCCTAGTAAAAATCAGCCCCAATCCACACTAGCATTACTGCACCACGTCGAGCAAGATTAAAGTCATGCCACGCGGGCGTTATAGGAAATTAATCTTTTATTTTTAGCGCCAATACCGGGCGTGTGAGCGTTCGTGTGCAACTGCAATAATGTGTGCCCGCCATATTTTAAAATGGCGTCGCGTTCGATTTTTAAAATATACCGTTATTCTGTTTTTCGAATTGTTTTCGCTTTGATTTATTGGGCTTGAGCTGTCCGAATATTTATCAAGTGTCGCAAGTAAGCAGTAAGTAAATCAACTATTAGTTTGTTGCACAGTTTTGTGTACTTTTTTAATTAAAAGAAAATGTATCTAACATAGTACGTCAATAAAGTCGACTCTGGCGTGCATTTTCTAAAACTGAACTAAATTTACAATAAAATTAATAAGCAAAAAATTATTTGTCTAAAAGTGTTGCTGTCCTTTTTTCACTTTCGTGACAAAAAAGACAACAAGGACAGCAATACATTTAGATCTGTCAAACTAAGTTTAAAATACTATCAGTTATAGTTCTTACAAATTTAAGTCAGCATTTCATCACTAATCAAACAAATTAAAACAACTATTTGGTTCAAATTACCTTTTGGTCTCAGCCCAGCTTTTAGATCCAACATTTCTGACGAATTCCCGAAGACACACTCAAGTAAGACCAAGAAACAAATGGTTCTCACTAAGAAAGTAATTACAGCACTAACCGATAGTTAGCAGTTTTAGTAACAGCTCCCTAAAATTGTAGAGACGACTTTAAGATACAAACTTGTAGCGGATCACATAGGGTAGCCAGCTGAAGAGGCAAATTGCTGTTTTATGTAATAGAGTGGCAAAAGGGCAGACAGTCCGCCTGTTAAGCGGTCATGGTCACTTATAGACATTTGCAACACTGTAGGCTTTGCCGATGCATTGCCAACCCATAAGAACTCTTTTGACACCCATCTTGAAAGACTAAGACTTGTGAAGGTAGCTCATTCCATATTTTGCAAGTATGCGGGAGAAAAGAGCGCATAAATCGAGTGGTGTGGGATTTCCAAAGCTCGATTGTGTGCGGATGAGCTTTATTGATATGATGACGAAATGAACGCTGATAGAAGCGCGATGGAGGGATGAGAGTTAATAGCTGGACATATTAGCCGCAGAACCGATAACCGTTGGGGCAAACATCTTCCTGAGTGGAGACCGCGGCTCGGCAAACGTAGTGTAGGATGTTCTCCGGCTAGGTTGAGTGAAGACTTACGCCAAGTGGCTGGCAGCGGTCGGTAAGACGAGCCGAAGATTGGGCTAAGTGCTTAGGAGAGGCCTACGTCCAGCAATGGACTAAACCAGGCTGAATTTGATGATGAAGTATGAAAGAAACGATTGATAGTGTACGCTTTATTCTAGTTTTGGTCTGGGCTTAAGTATTATTAAATTTTTGGACCAAACCCCAAACAACAAAGTGCGCTGTTATGCATTCATCAAAATAATCGACAAGATAAGCGGCAACTCGCAACCGCCCGAGAGATCTTGGGTTTGCACCGTTTGCTTATATTTGCAGTTTATCATTGTAGTCATAATATTACTAGCCCTTCCCCGCGGTTTCACTCCAGTGAACTACTGTTTAATGCGTTAAAAATATCCTATACTGCAGGCTTCAAACTGTCTCCACACTAAATTTGACCAAAGTCGGATAAGCGGGTTTGGCGTGAAAATGTAACAAACAGACAGACAGCGTTAATGACATCTGATGTTAAGAGATGATTTGTGGTCGAAGTTAGTTCCACGCTACACCTGGATTGGGAACTAGCTTTCAAGTTAAACTACCGGAACAGTGCTTGGTGACAGATTCTTACAATGGGTAGCCAGCCAGAAGAGCACTAGAGTATGCCTTTCCGCCAAGTCATAAAAAAGAGAATTTACATGTTAAGTATTTTAGGAAAAAAACTATTACTCACTATTTTCCTTAAATTCCATTAATCACTAATGAATCATTAATTCCATTAATCACACCGTCATACAAAATAAAAATTTCAAGTATCAAATCCATTCAACACAAAAGCACCGCTTAGTAAGCTAAGCCCTTGGAAAATAGCGAAGGTCACACTGCATACGCGGAAATACCACATCATGAAGCAACGATTAACAGGTTTTCAATTAATTTTTACTTAAAACGTAAATAAAAGAGGGTGCATTTTGGCAGAAGGGCATTTCCGTAGAATGACGCGCTCAATCTCGAAAACTCGTCGCGGAAAGTGACAAAATTTTAAAAGAAAACGCGGGGTTCAGGATTACAAACACACACAATGGCCGAAGATTATTGCTAAAAACGACAGAATAATTTGTACGGCTAATATTTTTTCTAATTTCAAATACAATACATAGAGTAGTTACCCAATTTTTATTATTCATTAGAAATCTTTTCCGGCTTTGGACGGATAAACAAATATTATGCGAGTCTTGAGGTCATACAAAACACTCATAGAAAAAAAATAATAATTTTGATATTTTTTTCGTATTATGAGTTCTAGCGAGACTAACTGCAATTGATTTCTAAGAAGAAAAAAAAAGACAGAGATTAAGATTTGATGTCATAGTGTTACCATAAACACTTCCCACCGTCACATTTGGTAATCTAGAATGACACTCAATCATCAATACTTGAGTAGCGATTGATTGACGCATTTGTATGAAATGACAGACTAAAATCTGTTAGGTACTGCTTGAGCGTCATTCTAGAATACCGGCCTAAAAGGTAATCAAAGAAAAGACAGGAGTTCAAATTCTAGACACAAAAGATTAAGGACTTAATATTCCAGGAGAATTCTTAACATTAATAATATCTTATTAAAATTCTTGAGAACAATTTAAATAGTTACTACAAATAAGTCATGGTTTCTCACCATAATTCCTTCCAAAGTTAGGTGACAGTTGCAGAAGTCTCTTGTCAATATCTCCAACACTGTTTTTGATATCCTTCTTCTGAGCTGTCAAAGCTTCGTAGTCCATATTGTTTCGACAACTTGGAATCTTATTGTATACTATGTACTTTGTTAATTGATCCATTTTCAACCTTAGATCTAAGGGTTTATGTATATTTTGCTAAAGCAGAATCTTCCGACCACATAAATCTTTTTTTAGGTTAGTTTTTTTCTATTACGTTTCACTGTCTTCTTTCAAAACAGATATTTAATGAAATCTTGTTTTGAAACACCAAATGAAAGTTGTCACTGACAAAAAATAAATAGATAGGATTAATAAGAAAAAGTTTAAGATTCAAGAATTATTAGCAAAGATTTAAATTAGCAGAAAAAAGATAATTGATAGTTTGTGAATGGCAACATATAGGTACTTCTCCAATTGATTGCAGCTTGCAGCAGTTAAGAAGAAATCTAAAGGTTTTAATGAAGTTATTAAATTGAAAAATTTCTTTTGTGCAGCAGCAACTTGTTCAAACAAATTGCGTTAAAAAATTTATAGCTAAATGTATTTCTGAACTACATAAAATATGCTATAATGCGACAAAGTACAATTTTCCAGGTGTGTATCGAGGTGTGTCCCCGACAAGAACTTATCACGAAGTACTGAAGCTAGAAGTCGACCGTTGTGCAATCAGGAATTCCCACTATATACCTTTGGCACTTGCTCGTGCTATCTACATATAGCACTTGAAAATTCAATGCTGGTGTGAAAAGGAAATAGTTTCGCTTGTTTCAAAATTGGCTTGCTTAGGATTGCGTGGTAGTGTGGAATTGCATTGAAATGCTTAGGGTAGGCGATTTGTTAGGGTTTTAAAGTAGGTTTAGTTTTAAAGGTTTGTTTTGTTTGGGTTCCGTACTTCAAAAGATAAAGGTGGGCAACTAGTTTAATCATTAATTTAATTACCTGTTGGCTTCAAAGCTACAATAATAAATATCAAGCAACGACAACACTATGTTCTAAAATTAGCACGTTTTCATTCTACGAAATTGACAAACCAAACATTATAATTACGTAAACCAAATTGTCTTAATTAAATATCTCCAACATCCCTGATCAAAGTAACGTTTCGTGTGTACAGTCAGCGACAAAAGTTAGTAACCGATATGATCATCATCATCAAGTTGTATCAGTCTACTGGTGGATATAGGCCTCTCCCAAGGTACGCCACTGAGCCCGGTCTTCGGCTCTTCTCATCCAACTACTGCCAGCCACTCGGTGCATGTCGTATCTGTACCTAGTCGCAGAGCGTCCTACACTACGTTTGCCAAGTCGTGCTCTTCACTCAAGAACACGTCTACCCTAACGGTTGTCAGTTCTATGGGTTATATGACTAGAACACAATAAAAATATATAGTTTTAAAAAACTAAAAAAAACACTTTAAAAACGCACTGAAAAATATAAAATAATAAAATTGACTTGTATTAGTTACGATATAATGGTTAATTCAAAAAGTGTAACCATTATATCGTAACTAATACAAGTCAATTTTATTATTTTATATTTTTCAGTGCGTTTTTAAAGTGTTTTTTTTAGTTTTTTAAAACAATATATATTTTTATTTTTTTACTTTTTAGTCTTTTGTTACCAAGTTCAATTTAGACTCATCAAGACGAATCATATGAGCCCAAACACGAGGGGTTTACTAGTAGCAACTGCAGAGATCCTCTACCCACCTTTCGGTTCCATCATCAGACCCTCCTCACCAAGATCAATCTATTGGACTCATCAAGACGAATCATATGAGCCCAAACACGAGGGGTTTACTAGTAGCCACTGCAGAGATGCCCTACCCACCTTCCGGCTGCATCATCAGACCCTCGTCACCAAGTTCAATCTATTGAACTCATCAAGACAAATCATATGAGCCCAAACACGAGGGGTTTACTAGCAGCCACTGCAGAGATCCCCTACCCACCTTTCGGTTGCATCATCAGACCCTCGTCACCAAGTTCAATGTATTGGGCTCATCAAGACGATTCATATGAGCCCAAGCACGAGGGGTTTACTAGTAGCCAGCGCAGAGATGCCCTACCCACCTTCAGGCTGCATCATCAGATCAGGTCGATGATACCAAATTATTGCATTGTCACCGAGATTACATACACATACAAAGTTTCAAGTCGATACGACAATTAAAAGTGGGTGAAAATTGACTTCTAAGATTTGATTACATTGTTAGTTAGTTAGTTAGTTAGTTAGTTAGTTACAAGTCAAGCTAATAAAAGTGTTTTAAAAATATACGAAAAAATGTACAAAGTACTAGAAATCAGTAACTTTTGGTGTCTAAATGCTAATAAAAATTTGTGACGTTCAGTTTGCTGAACATACTAAATCTCCCAATTTTCCTAAGCAGCAAACATAGCTGATTTTGACCACAGTCATGTCACCTGGTGATAAGTGATGAATGACGATGTATGTGGTCGAAGATGGCGCCACGCTACGCCCATAGTGCGATTCTAATCCACTCGGAAAGATTCCGTGTCGGGTTCGACCTCACTTTCGCTTCACGGAAACGTTTTCCGAGAGCAAATAGGTGCCGGAAACTTTTCCGTAATTGAACAGCTGGTTTGTCAAATTAAATTTCAGTTTGCGAATTTTGATTAATGAATCGCGTCTAAATATTCTCAAGGAAACTTTTCCGAATCTGTGGTTGGAAGAGTTTCCGAGTGAATTAGAATCGCACTGCTGGACAGGGAACTGACTCTTAAGTGGGGCTGTCAGAACACACCGATAGGTACTACTTTTGTTGCTGACTGTGCTGGATTT
Organism: Opisthograptis luteolata; assembly: GCA_931315375.2. Lineage (NCBI taxonomy): Eukaryota > Metazoa > Arthropoda > Insecta > Lepidoptera > Geometridae > Opisthograptis > Opisthograptis luteolata. Next base: position 13,145,294 of record OV928036.1, on the reverse strand, counting down.
ACATGCGCGAGTATGTGGGTAAATGAATTACCTGCTATATAACCTATTTTGTTTGTGACAAGTTGTACGACGTTCAGTAGCATTCCATTTCACGTAACGTGTACAGAGACTGACACGTGCGATAAACTGAAGCGGCATATTTTGTGGCACGGACCAATTACAAATCATTCTAATTTTAAACGTTGTCCGCTTTGGTAGTTTTGATACTTGGAGGTAGGAGCAGATACATTGTGATTTTAAGGTGCTACCTTTTTGTGTCATTTTTTACTTGTGACTGGTTAGCTTTTGACACCTGGGGTTAAGTGGGGAATATAATGTTAATAAAAATGTACTGTCTATTAATAAAACAATATAAAAATGTTTCATTATTTGCTTGAAGGTTTGCCAATCTACGAGCAGTTCAGACTTAAAAATATCATGCTGTTGTTAATTTATTGTTTAGAAAAGATATTTTGCCAAGGCTTGGTTTACGTGCACGAGCCTTTAAAATACTAGACGTAGAAAAAACTTTTGAAAAAAAAGACAAGCAAACAAAAATCAAATTCATTTAAAAGAAAAACAGATTAAAACTATAGTAGGTATTTTGCAGTAAAATGCAAGCGTCACAATTTTTATATCCATGATGAATATTCCTGTTTCAAATTAAATTCCCAAGTACCAACTCCGTGCGGTTCCGTACACGTCACTGTCAAAATCCTCGCAGGCGATAAGCGTACTGCAGGTGTTCATTTTAAATACAAATGAAACAGTTCCATTAATTAGATATTACCGCTTAACATTATGATAATGAGCGCTCGTAAATTTTGCAGATAACAATCGTCAAATTGGGTCGGAAGTTTTGTTGTTATGGTTTCTAAGTAGTACCTTTCCTGGGCGTTAGAATGTAAAACGAAACTTTTTAATTGATTATTAAATGCTGGCCGTTGTTAGCGCAACGAAAAGCATTGTCGTTCAACGCGGCAATGCGGCCAGCATTTTGGGAACGTTGCCAACTGGTAGTGGTTTATTAGATTAAGTGGTTGTATTCTTTAGTTTGATAGGTAGTTTTATTTTAGGCCGCCCTCCGGCTAAGTGGAGCGATGATATACGCAAAATGACTGGCAGCAGTTGGATGAGAAGAGCCGAAGATGGGGCTCAGTGGCGTGCTTTGGGAGAGGCCTATGTACAGCAGTGGACTGAAATGGGCTGATTATGATGATGATAATGATGTTGATGGTACTAAAAAGTCCTCGTTAATTAGAGATGAAGAGGAGAATCATCAACTTTAAGAAAATGAGGCACTTTTTGAAGTTTGAAGCCTACTAAATAAATGATATTTTTTGACTTCGAATTTGATCTATGCAGTTTCTAATTCTTATAAGAAACAGGAAATCCTAGTTAGGTAGGATTCAGAGCTTTGTACATGATTGTCGTATCTTATAGGATAGCGTTAAACTACAAGCCATCTAAACAAACAAGTTTAACATAAAACCAAAAGACCAAGAAACCAAAAGACTCACCATGCATACAAAAGACCAAAAACCAAGAAACCAGAAGACTCATCATGCAACGAAAAGACCGAAAACCAAGAAACCAAAAGACTCACCATGAAAATAATTACCATAGAAGTTCTTCTTCTTCGGAACAGGCGACATAAACACCCTCTCACGTTCACTCACGATATTCGACATGTCTCTAATAAAGCCAACGACGATTCTAGCAAAAAAGAAATCCAGAGAAAAAAATGTCGAAGAGAAACTTTTTAGCAAAAAAGACGACTGGATATCGCGAAATTTAACACCGTGTGAGTATTATTAAAAATACCTGTTCCCTAGCTTTCGACATAGTTAATACACCTAATAACACTAATAAAAACCGGCCAAGTGCGAGTTCGACTCGCGCACCGAGGGTTACGTACAATTTTTTTTTATATTAATATAAATCAACATTATTGAACTACATAATACGATTTTTTGATTTTTTCCTTTACATGTGCTGTAAGCTGTTAGACCTTACTTCATGCCAAATTTCACGACTCTAAGTTATCGGGAAGTACAGTCAACGACAAAAGTAGCTGGACAAAAACTAATTTTCTTATTCTTTTTATCATACCGAAATATCACTTATCGTCAGAAGTTTTGTGTAATGATCAAACGCTACGCTGTAAGTTATAAGGCAAGAACAAACATTACGGATGTAATACGCATTTGAAACATCGAGTATGATCAGCTACTTTTGTCGCTGACTGTACCCTGTAGGTTTTGATTTCCTTTTGAAATCGCAAAATATGCGTATATATGCAACATAAACGGTCATATCTTTTGGTTGCGTTGACTTACAAGTTTATTTTTTTCACAGCTGAAAGAGGGCGTAGAGCCGATAATTTTTTACAAACAACTTACCTCAACGCGTGAGAAAAACGGGGTTGACAGACAGACAGACAGAGAAAAACAAAGTGATCCTACAAGGATTCCGTTTTTCCTTTTAAGGTACGGAACCCTAAAAACGCGTCTGCTGGAAATATTTCAGTATAGTGATGTGATAAAATGAGTAAAAAACTCTAACCGCACACAAGGTGTCACAGCACTAGTTTGAAACATAAAGTCGCGCCCGGGGACGTCGCTAGCACATAACTCTACAACTATGAAGTTGTTTTAATTTGATTTGTTGTTAGCACATCGTTTGGAACGAGTTAAACTATATGCGACTAGCTGTTCCCCGCGGTTTCACCCACGTGGGCTTCAGTTTGTCGCCTTAAAAGGTATCCAATATCCTTACTCAGGGTTCAAACTATCTCCAAAACAAATTTCGTTAAATCGGTTAAGCAGTTTAGACGTGAAAGCGAGATAAACAGACAGACAAACAGAGTTACTTTCACATATATAATATTAGTAGGGAATGATAGCTCCAGTGGTGGTGACGTTAGCTTGCCATCCGCAGGTCATGAGTTCGACTACAATGAGCTTGGGCAATCGGTAAAGGAAACCATCGTGAAGAAATAAACTCAAAAATATTGTTTGAGTAGGCTATAATATGGTGATCACTTTAGAACATCATACTTAAAACTAGCTACGCGTAGGTACGCCTGTTTCAACCTCCTTACGCAGACAAAGAACGCTTGGTAGGTAATTTTTTGGACGCGATCACATTTGGTAAGCAAGGTGGTAGGGCATTTTGTAGTGCTTGCCTAGCTAGTTAATCTGTCGCCAAGTACTATTGTTGCTTGACACGTAAAATAATAAATAACCAAGCGCAACTTCAACAAAACATTACTTTTAAAGAAACAAAACTTACCTCTATTCTTCGAAATATAAAAAATCTTGTTCAACACCGCCGGTTTTTTCTCGTCGTCTTTTTTCTTAGCGCTTTGCGCTAGACTCATTTTGATGGTGTTCCAACGGCTTACCGTGTTTTTATTCATTTTTGATGTAACATTCAAGTCTTGCATGGAAAAGTTATAAGTGTCTGTCTCATTTAAATGAAATGAGTACTGAAGCTCGGAGCCATTTGCGAGTGTTGAAATAAGCAAGCGTTTCTTGTCATGAATAGCTCTCTGTGGTAGTGGATTTAGAAGTCTTGATACTTGGGCGTGGTATTTACATTTGACTTGCGATCCAAGATGGCGCTTGAAGCGTATTGATTCTCAGTTTAATGTTACATACGAGTATGTTGTGGCGATATTAATTCATTGGTAAGGTTCACATATTTCTTACAACATTGCGGAAATTTCCACATTCAATTCATGATTTATTGGTTTTCACGCACACTGTTCTAATATTTACAAAAAACAAATCAAAAATATTGGTATTAAAGAAATGCTCCAATTTTCAGCCAATTAAAAAACTTACTATGATAAAATGTGTTTTCACCAGATTTTCATTTAATGTTATTTAAACTTTACAACATTAATTAATAAGGTAATAATAGTTTTGCACTATTCCTCTGTTTGTGGGTTGTCTGGAAGAGATCGTTTTAAGCGATAAGACCACTATCTGTGACACTTACTACATTTATAAAAATATTATGTTTTATTGTCGTTGTAGTTTTTAAATTTCTCTTGTTCACCAATAAAGAGTTTATCTATCTATCTATGTATCTAATTCAAAGTATCAAGGCTGATTGATCCTGAATCGATTGAAAAGTCGAATAAAAGGATTTATCGCGGCAAATGAAGGTCACCTTTGGCCCCATTAAGAACCCAACAAATTGTATGAAGGGATTGACGGCTTAGAAAACTATTATCGTATTGAATAGGGGTCTTTACTATTAAGTGGGGTGTGGGAATGAATCCGAATTGGGTATAATAGGGGTGATTTGCAAAAAGTATTTACTTACTTAGGTATTTTTATTGTTAGTTTGCTGTGTTGATTTATTTTTCCATTACAATTTATACTAAGTTTATGTTGTCTGGTAGTTGTAAACTTAGTCATGGTTTTGAGACACCCTACGACTATACAGGCCAATTCTTAGAAGCTTTAGATGTAGAAAATTTCTAGTTAACAGTGTAAATATTATGCAAAACATAACAGAAATACATCAAAAAAAAACATGTCGACTTAAGAATCTGCTTTGTTTTTTGTCGGTTAAAAAGAAGTAACATTAAAATAAATTTAATATGATCTAAATATTATATATAACTCAAAGGTGACTGACTGACTGACATAGTGATCTATCAACGCACAGCCCAAACCACTAAATGGATCGTGCTGAAATTTGGCATGCAGGTAGATGTTATGACGTAGGCATCCGCTAAAAAAGGATTTTGATTAATTCTACTCCCAAGGGGATACAATAGGGGCTGAAAGTTTGTATGAAACTTTGTCAATTTTAAACCAATCGGGCTGACATGCATAAAGCTGTAGCCCACGCGGGCGACACCGCGGGGAACAGCTAGTATAATATTTAATAAGAACAGTGATAAAACTCTACGGTAAGTGTCAAAAAGAGCAGTCTTATCGCTAAAAGTAATATCTTCCAGATAACCAACCCATCAAAAAAAATTCGTTCATTTATATTCACAAAGTACAGACTATCTAATACTTAAAACTCTTTAATTATATCCGCATTTCTATTTCAGACACGCCCCTACATTTCAAACCCTGTAGTCTGTAGTCTTGCATGCCAAGAATAATTCACTTCGTACACGTTCTAAATAAGGCCTAATTACAGGACCCGGATAAACGATACTTCACGGCAGCTAATAAACCGGATATCATGGACATAGTGTATAGAGGTAGAGGAGGTAAACTTTAAGATCCAGTGGACAGAGTGAAGCATAAAATTACAAGGTATAAAGGTTTTGATTTATTTGCAAGTATCAACTTACTGTGAGTGGAATAATAATTATATTCTTTTGTTACGTTGATTATGAAGCTTAAATTTTTTACAGCTTCAATGGACTATATTTAGTACGTGATATTCATTTCAACTTAAAACCGACACACATTTTTGAGCAATTAGATCTTGAGACAACGAAGTGAACCTAAATTTGAGGTACGGAACCTTAAAAAAAACATAGCTTATTTTTGATAAACTTAAGCAAAAGGATTCTAGACTTTATAGTCTAGAAACACAACAAAATGCGTCTAACTTTAAGGTAAAGAAAAGTTATGGGAAGGATGTAGGATCCATTTTATTGCCATGAACTGAAGTTTACGCTTGGGGACAGCTATTGGTCTAATAATAATATTATAATAGCACCAATTCGTTTGTTAGGATTTTTTTACCCGCACGAGTTGTTATACTGCCTACACTACTCTGCGCCGTAGGGTTCGACTCCGGATGAATGTGCCGGTTCAATCAACGTCTGGAGGAACGTCGCACAAATTTGTTACTTGAAGTTAAGCCGGTTTAACTTCCGAGCACCTATCGAGTAGCGAGAGGATATTGACATGTGAATACGGGTGAAAGTTCATTCATAGTTTAAATTCATAGCTTTCAAATTTAATTACCGTGTAGATGTGTTCTGGAGTGGAGACCGCGACTTGGCAGACGTAGTGTAGGACGCCCTCCGACAAGGTGGAGCGACGACTTGCGCCGAGTGGCTGGAAGTTGCTGGATGAGAAGAGCCGAAGTCAGAGCTCAGTGGCGTACCCTGGGAAAAACCTATATGTCCAGCAGACTGATACAGGCAGATGATGATGATCCAATAAAAATTTAAGTTTTGAATTTGTACGGCTAATTTTAAGCTTATGTCAACTTGTAGTAAAATGCTACGTTTACGTGTCCTATTTTACTTTTTAAAATTTTGTAGAACTAGATAATTTTCATCGGGACAAAACATAGCCTATGATACTTAGGGATAGATCAACTTTCTAACATTAAATGAATTATCAAAATCAATTCAAAAATAAAAAGCATGTCTGCAATTGTAACAGCTGGCGCAGTTATAGTAGGGTTTTTAGGTTTATATTAGAAACAAATCAAATCCGTATCTTCGTAGCAATATCATTCGTTTTGTCTCAAGTGCTCTACACAATAAAGTGTTTGCATTCCATCGGTGCATCTCGTAAATCAGCCACGATTGTGCACCGATGGTTTATGGACCAGTAAAACACTGGGACGTGTACGGACGATATTGAAACCGGTGTTTTAAATTCGCTTTCAATGTTCTAGGAGGAATAGGTTTCGTCTAGAAACATTTTTTACATCATGTATTTTTTCTTTTTGTCTATAATTAGCTATTATGGGCGGTTTCGCTGTAAGTAAAATCTTATCAAGATCAGTCCAGCGGTTCAGACGTAACAAAGTAACACACAAACTGAGTTACTTTCATATTCAATCGATTTTTTTCAAATTCTTTTAATGTTTATTCTGCTTTTTGGATCGAAGATAAATCCAACTAATCAAAGATCATTAAAATCGGTTCAGCCATTCTTGAGTTACAAAAGTTGTAACTAAACTGACTTTGATTTTAGGACTTAGATTCTACTAACTATGTCCTTATGCCTTATCAAGCTCCATATATTCGATTTATATTCCAAAATAGAAGCAAACATGGTTATATACGACATTCTTGAGAAATTCTGAACGCACTGAAGCATTCAGGTCTCAATACTTCTATTGTGCTGAGAGCAAGCTGAGGTCCCACTTCTGATGCATTCGTTGTGCTCACGCACTTCAAGTAATGAGGCATTGTACGGGAGATGGCATTTTGTGGTAGACAATTTTTGTTGTGAACTGCATTTATTTTGTAAGTATTGTTCTAAAAAATATTGCATTTACCTCTCAGCATATTAAACTGGTTTAAGAAGTTTTGTGTTGGTTTTTAATTTGGCTTTATTAGTCATTATCATTCATCGGCTTCCCACAAATATTATACGATGTGATCAGAAAACTTAGCCTACGTACAGAACGTCTTCCGTTTCGTGGTGACCACTCGAGAAATTTTCCATCGGTTACCGGTTCTTCGAGTGCTGTGGCCTCCCCATTGCCACTTCAACTTGCTCATTCTGAGAGCTATGCCGGTGGTTTTGTTTTTTCGCTGAATTTCTTCGTTAAGTATTGATCTTAGTCACTGCCAGCCACTCGGCGCAGTTTCTTTTCTTATTGGCTAATATGAATATAAAATAAGTTTTTTGATGCTGCAATGATGATAACCTTGTAAAGACAGGTCTCAACTTAGCAGAAGGTTACCACGCCGCACTAACTCCAAAACAAAATGAAAAGTTCACACGACAGAACAAAATTCATAGCTTCTTTACAGAATGTGGGATGTAGGACTCCACTTGTGCTGAGTTGGTGGAAGCGAAGGAAGCGTATATCGAAGTCCGACCATATTTCATTATCCGGTCGTGTCAGCGTTAGGGCAGGCAAATCTAAACTCTTGGGCGGGCAAAATCTTAATGTATGGATGGAGTTGTGCTAAATATATTTCGGTGAGATTTTTGCCTAATATTGTATTTTAAAAATGAAATTCATTTATTAAAACACTTTTATTAGCTTGACTTGTAACTAACTAACTAACTAACTAACTAACTAACAATGTAATCAAATCTTAGAAGTCAATTTTCACCTACTTCTAATTGTCGTATCGACTTGAAACTTTGTATGTGTATGTAATCTCGGTGACAATGCAATAATTTGGTATCATCGACCTGATCTGATGATGCAGCCGGAAGGTGGGTAGGGCATCTCTGCAGTGGCTACTAGTAAACCCCTCGTGTTTGAGCTCATATGATTTGTCTTCATGAGCCCAATACATTGAACTTGGTGACGAGGGTCTGATGATGCAACCGGAAGGTGGGTAGGGGATCTCTGCAGTGGCTGCTAGTAAACCCCTCGTGTTTGGGCTCATATGATTCGTCTTGATGAGTCTAAATTGAACTTGGTAAGAAAGGACTAAAAAGTAAAAAAAATAAAAATATATAGTTACTGGGTAAATAAAAGTACACACAACCAAAAAGCGCTCCACACTTTTTGAATTAACCATTATATCGTAACTAATACAAGTCAATTTTATTATTTTAAATTTTGCAGTGCGTTTTTAAAGTGTTTTTTTTAGTTTTTTTAAACTACATATTTTTATTTGAATTATTTTCCGGCAGCTACAGTTTAATGTGCGAATTTAAATAACCAGTGAATTAGTTAATAATGAAAATGTAGGCTTAACACTCAACACGTAAATGTGTCGAATGTCGAAATATTGATAGACCGAACAATTCGAAGACCGAACAGTCGTTGCAACGCTAGTTGCAACATAATGATAAAGTTTTCTGACGTCTTGCCAAAAATAAGCATATTTCCGAATCTCCACGCCAAATCTCACAGACATTTTAAATAAGCCAATAATAAACAAGAGATATCAAAGTTCCACGTTGCCCCAGTCAAAATATGGCACGTTGCATTCTGAGGAATGCAGAGGACAGGAAATTTTATGACGTGCCGACATCTCAAAGGCAAGGTTATATCGCGTGGCGCTGAACTTTCGTGAACACTTGACGTCTGGATGTGGGTAGTCATTGTTTTGGATACGCTATCTATAAAATGATTTAGTATGAAAGTATTCTATTAGTGTTAATGATCAGCCTGTCAGTCCACTGCTGGACGTAGGCCTCTCCCAAGGTCCGCCACGCTGGTTTTCGAGGTAAAGACTATCGCTATAGATGTCACCCATCGGTATCATGTGAGACACGTCGAGGTATTGATCAGCGAAGTGGCGTCATCCAAGGTAGAGTATTGAATACGTTCATATGGCTCGACCAGTTCTAAATATCGAATATCTTTAGAATTCTTCAATAAGTTTGAATGTTCTGAAGACCAGTTCTGAGCCCAGCTGTAGTACGGTGCTACCTTTGACCACATCATACATACATGGCCTTAGACGTCTCTGAGAGATAATTTAAACCGTGTCAATAGAGGTTAAAGGGCACTTTTGTTGGTGGATAGACAGCCCAATACGAGAACGGCAGGTTTTTCCGAATATAGTGCAGATATGTTTTGCATCAGTTGGATCGGACGCACTGTCATGTCGTCTCGCTCTTCTTTTAGCAAGCCTGTCAAACCAGATTCTATCATGGAGCCGTCTGACCTTTCTTGATGCTTTCGTTCTTGATATGAGGAGTACCTTTACCAGATCGTCCAGCACTAGTTATCTTTGTACATCCAAATACAGAAGCATATTTCGCGAGCACTATACAAAACGAAATGTGAGGTCTTTGTTTTCAAATAAATGGTTTGTGAAGACGACGCGACGGTGGCAGCAATTCGGAATGGAAAACAAATTTTTATTACACAGGTCATTTTCGTGTTGTTGACGACTGATGTGGCGCGATAAGTGAACAGACTACGAAGTGTGAGGTCGTGAGTTCTATTCCTGCCATGGGACAGATAACTATCATGTCTTTTTTTATCATTTATTGTCAGTGTTTATAAATTCTAATTCTATGATACGTAGGTTGTAGGTATGTTTTTTAGGATTTCAGAGAAATGAAATGAAGTCGTAAAGAAGGATCTCACAAACGCAGTGATGTGAGAAATTATTAACCGACGAAAAAAAAGGAGGAGGTTTTCAAGTCTACGTGATTTTATTTTTTCTCACTACGAAAGGAATAATAGTTAACCTCTTTTTAGTGATCTGAGGAGTACATAATACAAGGAGGCGGGGGACAGTGTCAACTAACAAACGTCTTCGTCAATGACTTTAAGTTTTCCACAGAAATAGTTCCTACTTCTATGAAATTTTCTAATGAATGGAAAGATCAAAAAAATCGTTCCTTATACCGAGTTTTCTCCATTTATGTTTACCATTATATATTTTAATTTATTAAGCAGCCATTAGTTACTTGATAACAAACAAGAGCAAGTATTCATCAAGATGGATGAACGTCTGGACTTTAACAGTGACGACGAAGAGCTGAGGAAAAATTCTGCAGATTGGAAGCTGGGACATGTCAGTTCTGGAATGTCTCTGCGAAAGGAATCTTCGACATTGTTTCTGCAGTATCGGAACTACCATTTGAATTTGATACGTAAGGTATAGACAGTTGGTTTTATTTTCGGCCACTCGCCCCCCTTGAATTTAAAGAGAAAATTGGTAAGCACAAGATCAGTTATCTAAAACTGGCACGAATAACTTTCTCTGTTGTCTGTCAATAACCACGTCCATATTCCATACGCATCATGAAACGTCTTTTTGTCTTGCTCGCATGCGGTTAAGGTTACGAGTATGACAGAGGTTGTTATTGTTTTGTATTTACAACTATTTGAGGGAATAGTTTGGTCTGAGTACTGTTTACGTGCCAGCTTATGATACCGACTTCTTTTATTTTATACATAAGTTTGTTACGGTCCTGCTTCATCAGTGTTAATGATAATACCGGTGTAAATTTGCACCTTAGTTCACGCATTTAAACAATGAAATAGACGAATGGCTATACTAATGTAGTTCTGCCCTAAAAGTTATTTCTAGTAAGTGAAGAGTCGCAGGGAGCCGATGGATGCAAATGGCTAATAGCCGTTCATAGTGGCGTTCAAGGGGGGAGGCCTATGTTCAGCAGTGGACTTCATCCGGCTGATGATGATGACGTGCCGCGTTCTAAATGTAGATAGAAGAGAATTAAAGGGCTTTTGTTTTTTCTCAGCTCTCGGAGCGTAGTCAGAATGAAATTATAGAAAGTTAGTAAGTAGAATTAAAAGAAGAAAGAAATAGTTCCCGCTAGGTAGATTGACAACATTATAAAATCGTAAGGAGGCGTCGGTGGATGCCAGAGCTAATAGCCATTCACTGGGGCGTTCAAAAGGCAGGCCTATATTTATTAGCAGGCGACTTACTCAATACTAATTTTACCTAACGAAGATCTTGTTAATTTCTTGCAGAAAGAATATCCCTCTGAACGTCCAATTATTCCATCACAGAAGTTAGAGCGACTAGCGTTTTACAGGCAATACGTGACGACGCCAATAAAAACGCAGATTGTGTGCCTGCAAAACATCGATTTCAATAGGTTTCTGACCAGATCTTGATTTATTATACAGAATGGCGACGTAAAGTCAATTTCTAAATGGAGAAGATGCCTATACCGGAATTACTCGTAGCAGAGTTGACCTAGTTGTTTTTAAACTAATCAGCTAAGTTTAACAACGTGCTCTGCAGTCACTACTTAGATGACCGCTAGTGACATTTACAACTGAGCGCTTCCGTACTCTGTAAGACATGAGAAGCAGTTGATCCCAATTGTTGCCTTAGGATAGCCGTTGTTAGACTATGTCGGAGGCCTCCAGATGGTCCTGAGAATTCTGACATTAGAGTTGGCCACTAGCCTATCCGCTGACCCGCACTGGGCCCGCCTAGTGGATTTGGCCGAAACTTTCTCCTGAGGCCTGTGTACTAGCAGTGGGGACATATTCGGCAGATGAAGCCTTTGATTACATTGCCACTTTACATCAGTTAACTTGTGGTCAAATTACACCTAGTAAAACAAAAATGAAAAAGACGCTAGACTTCAAAAATGTATCACTTTTTTGGATTCGTAGATACGTGTGGACTTGCGCCGCCAACATGATTCTGAAATCCTGGCCACATATGTTCACTCAGATGTTTTTGGCATCCTACACTCCGGAAGAGCATTTGTTTGTCTCAAAAATGGTGCCTTTTTTTCACGGTATGTCAATCATTATCTTGCCTTGCCATTGACTAGCTACTATTCTCGCAACAGTCAGGGTTCTTGTTCACTGTAACCATCAAGATTTCTTGCCAATAACGTGTGACGTCATTACCGACTTTAGCGGTCATTCTGCGCAGATAACGTATTGCGCCCGAATTACGTGCTTAGATAGTCATAGCAAATAAAGGGCCCAGCTGTCATACACGATAGTTAGTGATCATCTAATTGAGTCGCCATTTAACATTATTATTTGCAGGGGCCAAGTATGCCGTCATATTGGCTGGTTTTCTGGAACTTCAGTTTCATATTGACCAAGTTATTTTTATTCTTGGATATTTGATATCCGGTCTACTGTTCCAGAACCCTTGGAACAGGTCAGCAAATATAATTATTACTTTCAAATGCACTCAAAATATGTTTATATAGTAGTAGGATGCAATATTCTGATTACATACTATAGAACGATAAACTTATAAAATTAGACGTGTTTGTTCTACCTTTTAACTAACTTACTGAGATGGCGCAACGATGCAAACTGAGTACTGGCCTCCGATAACAAAAGACGCTACTTCGGTCTGTCCTGCGCCACCTCCTGCCAGTCCTCCACTTGGAGCTCGCGCAAATCCTTTGTGATTTCCAGCGGTATCTGGGACGGCCGACAGGGCGACGACCACTCGGCCGTCCACTGTATGCTCGTTTTACCGTACGATCCTCTTCCATTTTACCCTCTTTGCTACAACTTTATATACAAAAGTGTGTTTGTTAATTTGTTTGTTCTTCTTTCATGTAGCACCGAAAAAAAGTTTTAAAGTCGTAAAGTCTCTCCCTCTCTATCTTTCTCAATGGATGATTATGATTTTTGTTATACTTTATGGGCTGAACAGTTAGGCCGTTTCAGTGTAAAGAAATAACAAGCATAATTTATTTATAATTTTTTTATTTACACTCACTCACTCACAAACATTTGCATTTGTAATATTATTGGGATAGTGGGATTAGTGGGATAGTGGGAAGTGTGATTAGCTTGAATTTAATGTACAGTCAACGACAAAAGTCGCTGAACAATCACACTTTTTCTATTATCTTCATCATCTTACACCAATTTTAGACCTCATCATCACCTAAAATCAGGTGTGTTATGTTGTGGTAAAATGTAAAAAAAAACAGTAATAATTACTGATTTGAAACACATTTGGAATATCGAGAACGATCAGCTACTTTTGTCGCTGACTGTACAAGCACTTTATCCGACTACGGTGAAGCCAAAAGGAAGAATGATTTTTTTTACACGTAACATTTGTTTTTACAGATGTTCCACGTGTGAAACAAGCTCAAGTTTCGTCATATCAAACAATGAAACTTACAAAGTCCACTGCTACGGTATCAAAGATTTTCGTAACATAGTCACGAATGGGAACTGGTCTGTCATCGAAAACTATCATATATTTATAAATGGAGAAGTGATAGACTTGGCTCAAGTAGCGTACTTCAGGTATGTTTGCTTACAGTGATTTTGTACTTCGCTAAAGTTATTTTCGCAGATAAAACACTTTCTGTTCAACTGAACTGTACTGCAATCTGTACACCACGGTTGTGGTTTTGACATTTGTAAGGTGCAATCGCTGTGAAAATACCCTATTTGTATATTAACCTGAGTGTATATAAAATTACTAGTTGATTAACTGATTAATGAGCTCTCTTTCGCTCAGTTCAGTGACCTAATTCATGATTTTATTTTCTTCGAAGTCTTCCTAAAATTAAGAGATAAATCCTGCATTAAGATTACTTAGTCAGCAATTTTTGAATCACAATCGTTACTGTTTTGGACAAACCAACAGTCACACTTCTGTGTTAATAATTCTAATAAGGATATTAGAAGGATCGCCAGGTGCCCTCTAGTAAGCACTTACTACAAAATGTAATCATTTTACAGACACTTCGTAGATAATACGTCATACTGGTTGAAGTTTCTGTATCATCTAATATTGTATCTGTTGGTGGTTGCATGCGAAAGAAAAGTTATAGTAAGACTATTTTGGCAGGTAATACAAATTTTAAAATTACTATACAACACTTTGTAGCATTATGTGACCTAAGCCCGCTTCTTCTAAAGTCACGCTTCTCGGTGATTTATGTAGTAAATTTTTACATGAAGGTACGGGATATAAGCGTGCCAGTTCTTGCTGGAAAGACGAAGTCACGAAGGACTTGCGCGAGCTCCAGGTGCAGGACAGACCGAAGTGGCGTCTTTTGTTATCTCACTTTGGGTCGTTGTGCCGTCTCAGTTAGTTAGTTTTTAGTAATTTCATTATTAATTGCTAATTTAATAATGATTATTTATTCCAGGCATTTCACACAATGCAATGGGTGTTAACGTTTATTGAATTGATTTCATTCATTTATTTAACTTTAGACTACACGCCCGTAGAGTTACCAAGAAACCCGATGGATACTTATTATACTGACATGCTTTTGGTAAGATATTTATGTTAAGACCTGTATATTTTGTATGTAATAATTATATTTAAACATAATATGAGCGGATCTTTATACTTTACCAAGGTAAACTTTCGTGCATTGATAACATTGCTTACCTTCGTAAGGCATTCTGAAGTACCTAGCTAGCTAGTAGGCACTGGGTATACTAACCCTAAAAGGTAAAACTGGCACGATCTACACATTCATACATATGTCTATGAATAAGCGCACGGCATAACACGGCACTGCAGACGCATCATGAAAAGTCTCTTTGTCTCTCTCGCACGCGGTCAAGGTTATTGCTTTGGTGTGAGTACTCTGGACATGCCAGTTTCAGGTAACCGACATATATGTATATAATAATGTAGATAAGAAGAAGAATGCCCGCACAATCACATACATAAGCTCTGACCCCTAACTAGGTTTCCCTGTATCTAGGGTATCAGAAACTACGAGGATCGGGGATCCACAACACCCAGACACAGGACAAATACATGCGCTTTTTTTTTTCAATGCACAAATATTTGTCCTGTAGCGGGAATCGAACCCGCGACCTCACGCTTCACAGTCGGCTATGCGCCCATATCGGTCGTCAGATAAAGAGATAAACTCTTTCTTTTTATCTTGCAGAAAGCTGACATCAATTTGTTGTCAGAATCCATGACTGCACCACCTGTGCTACATGTGCTAACAGCAAGAAGTACGCAAACGGTATGTAAAAAAAAATACCTAATGCTGACCTGACTAGATACCATTCTAAGGATCTGTCACCTAGCATGTATCAGTGTGTTACCGCAGCTAACGAGCCTGTCCCTGATCTAAGTGCAGTTTGGTCATACTTTTGGCCCCATCGTCGCTTAATATGCAATGATGAATTGGTTTTTATTTATGCTAAGTTATTTCTGTAAATTTTACTCTTTGCAGATAGAGCCTCACGGTGATAGCGCTACGATCGTTGTGTCTAATATATTAATGTATTTATTTAGAGGCATACTAGCGTATATACTAAAAAAATACTGCGAGGCACTAGTAAGGTCACCGATGCAACTAACTCAATTCAGTGAGTATCTTCATGTCAAGGACTATAATTATACTATATTAATACAATTATTATTATTAGTTTTTAAAGGTAGGTATTCTTAAAATTTCCTCTAACAGATAATGATTCAGGTTATTTAAATCTTTTAATCCATCCATTCTGTATGTTCACGCAGGAGTATAAAATTGAGTTGTAGAACAAAGTTATGCTAGTGTTTTTTTTTTGCAGATGAGCATTCTTGGTTTTACTTTTGGCCCATGTTTTTTTCGATATTTTATTTGGGAGATTTGTATGTGATCGTGTTTTTAGCCATGAATGTGGCGGTTGAACTAATGACGATAGTGAGTTATTTATTTTTATTTTACGGTAAATATTGTATAGAAATCATTGGGTGTCAGGAGTTTTAATTTTTCTTTGTAATATGTCTTATTTTCTTACAGATTGTATCATACCATTGTTATATGGAAATTATTTTATGGGAGTGGAGGTGGTTGCGTCGTCGGTGGATTATCAATTTAGCTTTCGTATTTATTTCGTCGTTTTTATTTCTTTTTACGACCTACACGGTTAGTTTTAACCATTTTTAGTATTCTGCAGTTGTTGCCTTTAGTTGTGTATGTTGGAAACGTGCATGTATATTTGCATATACTGGCATGAGTGTGGATATGTGTGTATGTATAGTGTATACCCATGTGTGTGAGTAGAGTCTCGCGCGATTAATAGTTTCACCTTGACAGGTCTGTTATCTAAAGCTGACACGTTCACAGTGCTCGATTCATTAGACAGTAGTTAAAACAAAACAAAAATAATATTTGTCACAATCGTAACCTTGACCTCTCATTTTACGTTTGCAAGTATGTGGTAAGAAGGAAGGGAACAAACCTTTCTGAAACGTTCGTGTTTCGCACGCGTTTAATTTTGGAGCGTTATTTTTAAAAGATCGTTGTAACTTTTCAATTTATTACCTTACCAACTCAAGTTAACCGTAGCTTAGCATATTTTAGGAACAAGGGGACAAGCTACATAATACTAAAACTACAACTAAAACTAAAACTTTTAATTATATGTGATATTTTTAACTTTCAGAGCCATACAGCAATATTAATATTCGTGAAAAGCATCGTGACATTTGCAGAAGTATTTGCGATATACTGTTTTTATCCGACCGGGAGACTGGTAGATGACATCATGTTTCACAGTGGTTCACCTCCAATGGCGCTTAAAGTTTTCATTCTAACGTTGATGCCAATCTTCTATTTTGTAATTTGATTTTGTATATACACATTTACTTTTATTATCCTTATTTGTCTGAATGACAAATTTAGCTGTGGGCGATTATGAGATTATACTAATAAAATCATTCGATTATGAGGATGGTATTAGTAGTTACTAATTTGATCGATTTGTTGTTGCGTTTTAGTGTTATAGACATAGTCCGATAGTCACTGAAGGTGATAGGGTGGAAGTAGAACTAATCTAAGTTGAATGATTAGTAATATAAATCAGTTACATTGTTTGACTATTAAATTAGTAAGTAAGTTACTATCTTCATAGCCTATTATAAGTATTAATTAGTTATTAGAGATATAATATTTATACTTTCAGGTAAAAATATATTTCATGATTTCAACAATTCAGACAGTAGGTGCTGATAATAAAGAGTTTTTTCTCCCTTACAATTGGGCTTGGACAATACCACTAATACCATACGCCCTGGGCATGCTCTATATGTTATACAAATACGTGTGGCACAAAAAAGGGGTGACTACTAATTATATCAATTCAAAATCTTTATTTTAAACCATTATCCAATAAAATAAGAATCATCAAATTCAGACAGAAGTTATGTCATACATTCTTAAAAATAAAAAAAATTGTTGACTTGACAAACTCCTCTCTTTGTTTTCGCCAGTTAGTGACTTTTTTAACAAGTGGTTTGTGTAAGTTTATCTAAACATGTCATTTGTCTTCATTTTTCATTATTACAGTTCAGTGAAATCCAGATTTTTATTATTAGTTAGATTCAAATCAAGGATTGTTGTCTCGGCGTCTTCCTCCAACCGCTGTACCACTGAGGCATCAATAGCAGTAATTATAATATCACTTGTTCTTTTTAGGGTTGGTACCGCATGTTCGTTCCTCATAACGACTGGGGTTTACAAGACTTTTATAAAAGGCAGCTGAGGAAGGAATACGATTCACGCTACGTAAGCTATTTCAAAACTTAAAAAAAATAGTACACTTTTAAATTTTTCAATAGTACGTTACAGGTTGGTTATCAAAAGCTGGCACGTAAAACACGTTTGGCAAGACATCGCACTGCATACGCATAATTAAAATTTCTCTCTCTCTCGCACGCCGTCGAGCTTGTGAGCATGAGAGAGATTGCTATTGTTTTGCTTTTACTACTATATAATGAAATTGGTTTGGTGTGAGTACTATCATGTACCTAGGTGCCAGTTTTAGATAACACACTGAATTCCACAGACAGTGCCGACAGTGCTAGAGGAATGCGCGAGGATTCCCCAGAAATGCGCGACCTTTTTTTGGCTCGTATTTAGTTTGTATGTTATACAATTGATATGAAGTTCATTATGCTATGTACAATTTCGTAGCAAAAAGTAGCTCCCATTCCACTCCGCGGCGCGGCGGTGTTTGAGCCTTACTCGTACGTCCCATGTATGGATACGTATTAGTCATGTTTTTTTTTTTAAATTACAGTACATGGCCCCACTAGCTCATAGAGACCTCAGTCGGTATATGATCAGTAAGACGGGATCAGAAGCCTATAAATTGGATTTGAACTACGATCCAGGCAGGCGTTCCACTGTTGCAACCTCAATGTTCCGTTTCGAGGCTGAAAAAAAGAATACTTAGGTAATGAGCGTTGATGTACCTATGTATTAAATTTAATGTTATTTTAATTATTTTTCCCATTTTTTTTACGTTGTGGTTTTTGATAGTTGTTTTTAACTTCTTTCAGTGTAGTATTTGCAGGGAATTACACTTCGACGTTGCATTCTCGATATTTATTCACTTGGTAGTAATCCTATTTATTGCACAAGGCGTCGCACATAATTTTTAGAGCTGTAAAAATAAAAATCAAATCACAAAAATATAAAATTCACTGTTTCTGAACGATACCTTCCATGTCATAGGCAGTGCTGTCATCTCCGTCATACTTCATTCCTTTTTTATGTGCGGGCGTCGCAGCTTCGACTTATCGATTAAATTCGTTATTTTATTGGAAATTTTGTGAAAAAGTTAGTTGAAAGCAGTGTTATGGAGAAAAGATCGTCATAAGTCCAAATAATGACGAATAATAACATGTTGGGAACGCAAGATACGAAACTCGCCAACTAGTTCGGACGATCAAGGTTAGTTCGTGGTCATTAACTGTGTGTTAGTTTTATCTGTAAATTTGCCTTTGTCCCTTCCTTTTTAGGGAAAAGGCGCATACTTTGGAAAATAACTGATATTTTTTCCTCATGATTTTTGCGTAGTTTTTCTTTTCTAACTACCCACATAATTCATGATTTTTTCCATTCTTTTTTCTTGCATGATGCTCGGCTGATAATGAGTTACTCCGATGGCGTATTGTAACCTTCAACACTGCACACGCTGCTTGCTGAATCATATAGTCTAGAGTCGTACCATGAGTGCGTACCATGACTTTAAATCATACAGTCATAGGATGTAACGTGAGTGCGTACCATGAGTGCGTATCATGACTTTAAATCATACAGTCATAGGACGTAACGTGAGTGCGTACCATGAGTGCATACCATGACATACAGTCTAGAGGCGTAACGTGATTACGTACAATGACTTTAAATCATATAGTCTAGAGACGCAACGTGAGTGCGTACCATGACTTTAAATCATACAGTCTGGAGGCGTAACGTGAGTGCGTACCATGACTTTAAAAACCTTCAATACTGCACATGCAGTTTATGGAATCATACAGTCTAGAGGAGTAACGCGAGTGCGTACAATGACTTTAAAAACCTTCAATACTGCACACGCAGTTTATTGAATCATACAGTCTAAAGGAGTAACGCGAGTGCGTACGATAACTTTAAAAACCTTCAATACTGCACACGCAGCTTGTTGAATCATACAGCCAAGAGGCGTAACGTGAGTACGGACAATGACTTTAAAACCTTCAATACTGCACACGCAGCTTGTTGAATCATACAGCCAAGAGGCGTAACGTGAGTATGGACAATGACTTTAAAACCTTCAATACTGCACATGCAGCTGGTTGAATCAAATAGTCTATAGGTGAAGCGTGAATACGTACAAAACCTGATATGGCGCTGGATCTTCTTGACCAGGCAAAGCTCGACCATAATCATCCAAGGTCACCGACACCAGACCCGCGACAATGGTCTTCTGATGATGATAACCGGGTTAGATCCCGTACATTCATTCCGACAGGTCTAGGTACAGATACTGCAGATGCAGCTAGCATGTCCGAGCTCAAGCGAAAAGCCATGTCTGCCGCACCAGAGTTTTTATAGCCAAAATGCATTCATAAATCCAGTACGGAAAGATGAACTATTTGGTGGGCGATTTATGATAAGGTATCTAAACGTTTGGGTAGAATCCTAGTGTAAATGGTAAAGGCAGAAGAAACCACGATAAAGGAAACCCTAATACCTGAAGACCTAGCTTACGGAGGGCACCAAGGTTCAACTTAGAATTTTCTGCAGTCTTATACACGATCTTAAAGCGTCGGGATAAACCCCTTATAAAGGCTAAAACAAGCCAGTCATTTTCTAGACGTATATCTGTGGAACATAAATCATAAACAAAAAACAAGAACACAAAACACTTGTCTTTTATTATATAACAACAAAGCAACGAAATATATACAGTTGGATAGAAAATTGAAATAAATGCTAAAAACTAAACTTCTTACAAAGAAAAAATTTGAGAAAGCTCTGGCCTTCATTCAAAGTTTAGCAAGGCTGGCGTTCTACCTACATCTCTAGACATCAGGTTCATTTTGAATATGAAGGACAATAACAACTGAAGACTTTAAAATGGAAGATATTCACACAGATAATATTTACCAAGTAAGGTTTTTTATATACATTATGTCCACATCAAGGAACCGTAATTTTAAGTTCCTACCCATAATTTAAAACTTCAAGATAACCTACGATTTTCAATGACTTCCTTTGGTTTGTCATTGGCTTCTGTACCAGTTGGTAATTATCTTAGAAACCGAGATCTGTTGTTACTTGTGTGTTATTTTGATGTCTTACTACACATTAATGACCATAATTTAAAATTTGCTTAGAGGGTTCATTAAACTTTCTCAAAAGGTTAAGATTTGTGTTAAAACAAGCAAAAATGTATTTTGATTTGGAACAAAAAACACACACATTTCGGCATTGAAATACTACATATTTACAGAAAAGTCATTATATGTGTTTAAAGTTTACAAAAAAGAAACTTAAAAATACCTGACGAAACAAAATATTTTTCCAGATTAAGCAGATTGACAATCAGGGCCTTTTTACCTTTTTAACCTTTGTACCTTAGGTTACTTTTCTCAGCCTACCCTGCAGTTTTCTTTGTATAGAAAGAAAAATTACAAACTGCATAACATTACGAATGATTTATATGAGAAATGTATCAAACTCGAAGTCAGAGTCGTCTTGGGAAAAATAATGTTTTAACTCAGTGGTAAGTACCTTCTAGAAATCTTCATAGGTGCCTCCCTTATTGGGCGGGGTGTTTTTTTGTAACGTGAGTTTTTTGTTTTGGGATCACACAATCACAACTAGCATACTTTATTATTAGAATTAAAATCAGCTTACATTGGCCTTCAATGCTTTGCTAAGGATTAACAGAATAAACATGGGCAGAGTACCGCTGTTGTCTGCATTAATGAAGATGTCTAATATACTCTCAGAGATATCTTGCACTAGCTTAAGCAAAGATAGCTTAATATACGTACAAAATAATATATATTAATTAATAAAGGACCAAAACATTGAATGGGACCTGGCTCCAGGTGCCTGTGATCTATCGTGATCATAATCACGAACTGTTTTTTGGAGTCCCTAAATTGATGTTTATGTACAAGAATATTTGTGCGAAGCATATAATATATAAAAAAAAAAAAAAAAAAAACTAAGCAGATGATTATATTTACTTATGCATGTTATGTACTTTCTTATAATTCATTAAATTTCAGATTCATTCACAGAACTGGGCACCCATTTAGACCACAATTGTTTTGTATGTGAAGTTAACAACCAAACATACCATCACAATGTTGAACTTGTCTCACATTTTTTCACATTTACGTTTTAGGTGGTATATACATATTATTACGGATAAGAGATCCTTTGGCATAGCCTGACCTTATGGACCCTATGGTCAATGCATTCATTGGATTGGGAAACTCATTTATTTTACGTCTTCCTTCTATTCTAGTTTATCTGTATTTTTAAGAAATATTATTTTGATCAAGCCACTGCACGGGAGTCATGGTCAGCTAATAGGCCTAAGAAGGCCTTTAGTTACTCTTATTATTTTTATTTTTCCAAAGAAGATTGATCCATTTCACCCTCTCTGGTAGCATTATATCCTGGTTTCGAAGGTATTATCAACCAAACATAGTTATATTTCTAAGGGGTATCAAAATTAATTATAATTTAAACTTAGACTAAAAAAAATAAAATAATAATAATAATAATTTCAGAAATAATAATAATTGGATATCAATAATTTCAATAAGAACTCCGATAACTTTTTAGCATTGTGTTAATAGTACACTTCACCCTTAGCGTGGCGTCTTAGCTTTGGCTACGGCTCCGCCAATGCCTAATAAAGGTCCGGGCAAAGACCCGAGAGTAAACCCATATAGGATAATAATAATAATTCAAAGTATTACATAATTTTTCCTATTTTCTCAAATAGGATTCAAATTCTCGTCTCTGAATATCATTCAGGTACAGACTCGCCGTTCGGCTTCTGTTTTAATATCAGGTAAATGTGTTATTTAGATGACCAAATTATAGGATTCACAAAAGAAGTTTACGGAATTAAACTTTGCTATTCAAAATACGTATCTACATGAGATCCTAGTACTCAATCACTTGTAGTAATTTTATCCAAACGAGAGTAAAGCTTTTGATTCCATATCCAAAAAATTTGTGTCTTTCCTCGCGTTGTCAACTATACAATGAGTGCGAAATTAAAGTAAGTCGCACGAATGGAAATTAATATTTGGCTAGAAGCACTTACTAGAAATAAAGACTAATTACTGATTTCACCTACAAATAAAATACTTTGGTGCCTAATCTAGTTATACTTTTTTACCTCACGAAACGAAAGTATTATCAGTTTAGATAGATGTCATGGCACCTAAGAGCTACCTCCATCAAAGAAATTAATTCATACATCTAAGAGATAATCCATTGCTCCTACCACAAGTCACATATACATTAGACATACTTACATTTATAGTTTGGTGCAAATACTGGTATTTGCAGCACATAGTAGCCGCTACACTCCTACCTCGGCTAGTTATAAGGAGTTCTGTCCATGTTATAAAATGAACAACAGGATGGTCAGGAAGCTTATTAGTATTGCATTCACAAAGGTATTTCATAATATCTTCAAGCAATAATGCTAATAACGGTAATTGGGCTTACATTATCAATTGATTTATTGGTTTTAGGTTGAACGTAAGGTTCATAATGATGTGGATAATCACTCCACTTTTTTCGTTTATATGTGTTAATGTATCTTTTTATTTTTCTATCTAGAATCCTGCCTGCCTATCTCGTTTGTGTGAAAGCGCTAAACATCTACCAAGTGAATAAATATCGAGAATGCAACGTCGAAGTGTAATTAATGGTTAAACGAACTTACCTTAAGTGATGTTCGACCATAATTATACTAGACGTTGCATTCGAAGATATTTATAGTCCCACCCGAACCCAGCTACTAAAGCCCATACAACTAACAAACGAGATAAGTGTCTCTGAAAGAATGAAGTATGACGGAGATGACAGCACTGCCTATGACATGGAAGGTATCGTTCAGAAACAGTGAATTTTATATTTTTGTGATTTGATTTTTATTTTTACAGCTCTAAAAATTATGTGCGACGCCTTGTGCAATAAATAGGATTACTACCAAGTGAATAAATATCTTCGAATGCAACGTCTAGTATAATTATGGTCGAACATCACTTAAGGTAAGTTCGTTTAACCATTAATTTTCTTGTATTCGCCTCTAGCTACCACCATCGAGTCAAGAATTTTTCGTCAAGCGTCTAAAGTGTGTATCTTAATTAAGAGTACATTTTCAGTTAGGGTACCATATCATCACGTATCATCATGTGACTTGTAGTAATAAAGTAATTATTCGTTCTCGCATAATCCATACTAATATTTATCTTCTATATTATATGTATATGCTCTGAGGATTTTTAAACTTTGATTTCGTACCAAGCAACAACGATTCGGCGAATTCACACGTTGTAGGTATCAGTAAATAATCGAACCTTCTAGTAAAGTGCTCTCAAGGCACCCACAAACTGCTCCGTTCGCGCTCCACATAAAATATTAACTTATTCCGTATGAGCTGATTCAAAAACACCACTACTACTGTTACAGCATTCTCTTATATTATCATTAACATTCCCCCGATCCACCTAAATAATTTTGCTTCTACATTTGTTATGATGTGAACGGCGAAGAAGTGGAACACTCTGTTTTCCGTTAAGTTTAATTCAATATAGGTCAAGATTGAATAGGTAACTTCTAGGCAAGCATGCTCCATCATCAAGCTGATCATTTCTTAACATGGTTTATTCCCAGTGATCCCCACTTGAACTGGCACCACAGATGTGGTATTAATTAAGTATTTTCACTCCAATCAGTCATCATCGTCATCATCATAATCAGCCCGTTTCAGTCCACTGCTGGACATAGGGCTTTTTTTTTATTCCTTACAGGGTAGTTTTTGACCACAAGTCACCTGATGTTAAGTGACAATGTGGTCGAAGATGGCGCCACGCTACACCTGGACTGGGAACTGGCTCTCAAGTGAGGCTGCTGGAACACACCAATAGGTGCTTGGCGACAGATTCTTAACAAGAGGGTGGTAGCTAGCCAGGTGAGTACTAGAAAATACCCAAGCCACCAAGCTATGGTTTTATCACGATGTTTTCCTTCACCGAAAGCTCAAGCTCATTGTAGGATTCAAACCCACGTCTTACGGATCGCAAGCCGACGTCACTACCACTGAGCCATCATCGCAAAGTATGGCATCGAGCCCGATCTTCGGCTTCTCTCATCCAACTGCTGCCAGCCATTTTGCGTATGTCGTCGCTCCACCCCAATGGGTGGTAGTTGCGGATTAATAAATATAATTTTATTGTTAACATGTAGTCATTGATGAAATACAGGGTTTACACATAGGAAGGAATGTTTCATATGCAATGCAAATGATCAACTAATTCACTAACGTATGGCTGTCTTCAATGAAGACATACCAGGCAAACATAAGTCTACAAGATATATACTAGTAGGATGATCTAACTGTTTGGACAAAAATTTCGTTATTTGAGCTGGCTAGTCGAAAATTTTGGACACGCTTTGTTTTAGATAAAACTGCTAAAAATAATAAACGGTACAATAAATTTGAAAATTAGTACCTTTACCTGTGTATGTATGCTTACTACGAGGAATAAATTCGAAAGTTTGTGAGTAAAAGTGTGTGTGTGTGGATTTGAGTTAAATTTGGAACAGAGATAGCCTTATACCCTGGATTACAACATATGCTACTTTTTATCCGGGAATATGTGGTTTAGTGGGCAAAACCGTGGGATGCAACTAGTCATTAATAAATGTGTGGTACCAGGCAAACATAATGTTCTAGTAAAAATAAACACCTGTCTTCTAGAACCGGTAGTAGTGAATCTCATCCACACGGCATTGTCACGTGGGAATCAAACGCTACGATATTAACGTTCTCTCTTCAACACGCCCAAATGACGATCCAACTGCTACGCTTCACAATATAACATGATGATATGTGATATAACGTTTTATTCATACTAATAATACAAATGAATATTTAATTCAACTTAATTTTTAATCTAATTCGTGCTCATCACACATATATTTGCCCTTGCCGGGATTCAAACCCGGGACCGCTAGCTTCGTAGGCAAGGTGATTACCAACTCGGCTACCGCGTCGTATGGATGTTTGTTCACGCAAAAACTACTAAACAGATTTGGGTGAAATTTGGAATGGAGATAGTTTATACCCTGGATTAACAAATAGGCTACTTTTTATTCCGGAACAAGGTTCCTGCGGGATAACGGAAGGACGCGGGTGAAACCGCAGGGCGCAGCTAATGTTCTGATATAACTCAATTTAAAAAAACCTGATGTGATCTGATCTGATAAAGCGACAAGTGTCAAGGGACTTGACAGGTGAGTGACAATGGATCGGTGTTATTTTTATGGACATTGTGTCAGATTTATGGCTGGTTTCATTTACCAATTTACGGCTTGCAGGAGAAATTCAATTTTGAGCCTAACTTTAGGGTCACTTTTAATAACGCTTACAAAAACAACCACGAAATCACATACGTAGCTCTGACCCTTAAACGAGGATACCTTAGGGTATCAGTAACTACATGGATCAGTGATCCACAAAAGCCAAACAAAACAAATACCTAACTACTTCCACTTTTTTTCCAATGTCCTGTAGCGGGAATTGAAAACTCACGCAGTCGGCTGTTCACTCATCGCGCCACATTAGTCGTAAAATCACTGAACTGATTCAACATTACAAGCATAGGAACTTTGAACTTTTTTGGTCTTTGGTATAAACATTTTTGTGGAAGAAAAACCCTTGTAGTTTTGCCAAATATCGGTAGATGGCGTAAGAAGTCGGAATCGCAAAGCTGTTTTTTTCTGTACTGTTTTTGGTTTTGAGATTATTAGAAACAATACAAAAATTGTTGAACTCTGCTATGCCTGTACCAAAGCTCTCACGTTTTTGATCTCAACTCAACACTCCTGATGTCAAATGATGATGGGGTCGAAGGTCGGTGTTAAAGATGATGAAGAAAATCTGTTATTGTTCAGCTACGTTTGTCGTTACCCTACTTACCTCATCATCATCATCAGTCAGAAGAAGTCTACTGCTGAACATAGGCCTCCCCCTTTACATGCCACCATGGACGTTTACTAACCATTTGCATCCATCGGCTCCCTGCAACTCTTACAATGTCGTCGGTCCACCTAGTGGGAGGCCTACCTACAGAGCATGTTGTGGTTCGTGCTCGCCACTCGAGAACCTTCTCCATCGGTTATCGGTTCGTCGAAAAATGTGACCTGCCCATTGCCATTTCAACTTTGTTTTTTACTATTTACAGGGTAGCGTTTGACCACAAGTCACCTGATGTTAAGTGACGATGTGGTCGAAGATGGCGCCACGCTACACCTGGACTGGGAACTGGCTCTCAAGTGAAGCTGCCGGGACACACCAATAGGAACCAACTTGCAAATTCCGAGAGCTATGTCGGTGACCTACTTACCTACGCTTATTATTTTAACCGTCACCTCATGACTACATGTGTGTGAAATTTCCAAGCGTCTCAGATCTTATAAAGGGCCATATTTTATCCTGTACCCATCTGAGGTCACCAGATAGCGCATGGAACAGGGAATGGCACAATTAAGGTGACGCAGCGACAAAATTTTGTCACTTTTACGATCGCTCTGGCAATTTTACGACTGGCATTTGACGGAATACAGGAAATATGCGCAGAGGCTCGACTCTCGGTAGATTTACTCGGGTAAATGAAGGGGTGCCTCAGAATAGCGTAACGGTTACGAAAAAATGCAACAATCAAGGCAATCCTACTAATATTATAAATGTGAAAGTATGGAGTATTGATTTGTGAATGTTTGTTACGCAAAAACTACAACACGGATTTGAGTGAAATTTTGAATGGAGATAGCTGATATCCTGGATTAATACATAAGCTACTTTTATCCTGCGTGATAGCGGGAAGACGCGAGTGAAACCGCAGGGCGCTGCTAGTCCTATCATACTTTAATATTATAAATGCGAAAGTTTGTGTGTGTGTGTTTGAATGTTTGTTACCACGTATTATCGTAACTACTAAAGCGATTTTGATGGAATTTGGAATGGAGATAGCTTATACCCTGGATTAACACAAAGGCCTGGTTTTTTATCCCGGAAAAAGGTTCCTGCGGGATAACGGGAAGACAGGGGTGAAACCGCGGGAAGCAACTAGTGACTGAGTGTGTATGTTTTTTACTCCTTCACACTGTAACGGCTTAACGGAATGAAGTGAAATTTGGAAGAAGATAGAAGATTAGCACCTTTTTATCCAGGAAAAAGGTTTCATCCCGGAAAAAGGTTCCTACAGGTGTAGCTACCCACGGGGCGAAGCTAGTAAAAAATAACAGTACCCATGCTGTTCTTAGTAATTTCAACCTTGTTTCCGAACATAAACATTTATTCATAACGCTCTTATTACGGTACAAATGCAACAATATGGTTATTGCATTATAAGAGCTTTTACTAAGCCTATTACGGCTTATATGGTGGAGCGAGGTAATAACTAGATGTTTTGTGGTGAACATAATGTGAGTTTATTCATGAAATAAACTTAAAATTACGTTGTTAATTGTAGTTCGAAGAGAGTTAGTTTCTAGTGTTAACAAAAGCTAGGACAAGTTTGTTCTACGCTAGAAAACTGTTACCTTAGAAGAAGCGCAACTTAACATTAAAACTTTAACTTTATAGCGATGATGGCTCAGTGGTAGTGACGTCGGCTTGCGATCCGTAGGACGTGGGTTCGAATCCTACAATGAGCTTGAGCTTTCGGTGAAGGAAAACATCGTGATGAAACCATAGCTTGGTGGTAAGGTATTTTCTAGTACTCGCCTGGTTAGCTACCACCCTCTTGTTAAGAATCTGTCACCAAGCACCTATCGGTGTGTTCCGGCAGCCTCACTTGAGAGCCAGTTCCCAGTCCAGGTGTAGCGTGGTGCCTGCTTCGACCACATCGTCACTTAACATCAGGTGACTTGTGGTCAAACGCTAGCCTGTAAATAGTAAAAAAAAAAACTAGCAGTTCTCCGCAGCGTAAACTACAGTTTATCGCGATAAAAAAGTATTCTATGACCTTTCCCTTTACATTAGCTATCTGCGAGTGAAAATTCCATCAAAATCAGTCAAGCCGTTTGAGATTAGCCGGAACGAACAGATAGACAAAAATGTTTACAATTTATTTTTTCATGTTTTTAGGTACCGTATATCATGATGTCTGAAAGTAAATAGGGTAGATCTTTAACCAGCAGAAGATGTTAAAAAATAATAATTAAATGAACCCCCGTTAATCATCACTAAAAAATATTCTCGAACAAGTCTCCTTTCCGATAGAAAAATCAACGAAGTCAAAAGCGTCGCCAATATCCATGCACCGCGTATGCTAGGTACTCTTAGGTACTTTGAGTGGAAATAAAACGCAAATAGAGAAATGGACTCACGCTGCCTGTTCTTTTGCCGGCGTAAGGAGGTTGGAACAGACGGAGCTAGTTTTAAGTTTGACGTTTTAATGTAATCACCATGTCGTATCCAACAATAAAATAAATACTTTTGAGTTTGAGTTAGCATTTACATAGTAATAGGATATTAAACTTAGAATTCGGAAATATACTTAGGATAAAGAAGAAACAGAACTCTTAAACATACGAGCATCTATTTTCAAAGGCACATCTCATTTATCTCAAACTTTAAAGTTAGCGAATTTTTAGAGGCAATAAATTTCATGTTACTTATTCAAGGTTTGTAAATAGTATGCATCTAGGAAGCAGAAAACGTGTGTTTATGCAACGGCATTACTAAAGTACAGGGTAATGTTTGACCACAAGTCGTCTGCTGTTAAGTGACGATGTGGTCGAAGATGGCCTCACGCTACACCTGGATTGTGAACTGGCTTTCAAGTGTGACTGCTTGAACACACCGATAGATGCTTGACGACAGATTCTTAACTTGGGCGTGGTAGCTAGCCAAGCGAGCACTAGAAAATGCCCTACCACCAAGCTATGGTTTCATCATGAGGTTTTCCTTCACCGAAAGCTTCGGCTCATTGTACGATTCGAACCCAAGACCCTCGGATCGCAAGCCGATGTCACTGAGCTGTCATCGCTACAAAAAAATCTTCACAATTTTTTGTATTTCATCATCATCATCAGCCTGTATCAATCAGTCCACTGCTGGACATAGCCCTCTCCCAAGGTACGCCACTGAGCCCGGTCTTCGGCTCTTCTCATCCAACTACTGCCTTGTCGCACTTCACTTTTGTGTTTACAATGAACTAAATACTGGTAGGATTATACTAACTTTTTCCTGCGGCTCCGCCCGCGCGTCAATTGGAATGAAACCAAGAACCCGAACAGTAGAGAAGTCTGCGAGTTGGCAGCCTACTCACATTCCGCACTGCTGAACATTTTCATTTGCGCCTCCACCCCGTGTGCTGTTGCTACATGTTGCTTATCACTAAATAAATAGCAAAAGCTGCGACTTACTATAAACTCAGAAGTGGGACACGGTGATCGGTTTGATTACGATTGACATTCACAGAAATTACAAAAAATTCTGTACATATGACCTGAAGACGATCTGTAGGTAGGCCCGCCACTAGGTGGACCGACGACGTTGTAAGAGTCGCAGGGAGCCGACGGATGCAAATGGCTGACAAGCCGTTCATGGTGGCGTTCAAAGGGGAAAGCCTATGTTCAACAGTGGACTTCTTTTGGCTGAAGATGATCATGATGACTTATGACCTGCTCAAAATTCTACGCTGCACTGGGACTTCTGTAATGAGATATCTAGGTGACTAATCTTCATATATCTATCTAGACTACCAGGTTCCAGCCTACCTTATAGTATAGTATGAGGATTTGATATCCATACTTAGTACCTATTATAAGTTTAGTCCTAAAGTAATTCTTACTTACTATTAATATGGTGATTGGTCATATTTTTGGGTTCAGGGTGCGCTGGGCAACAGATTCATACAAGAGATACAAGATGGTGGTTACGAGATATTCCCAGTAATTTCACTAGTACTAAATTACTAAACTCTTCAGTGATAATAAACAACCGGTACTCCGTTCCAACCGCGAAACTAATATCACTGTTGTGTACCCAGCAACCCAATTGCAGAAATTGCGCTCTGAGAATACTTTTGCAACTCAGTATACTCAACGAAAAACTCTTTGGTTTGCCCTTTAAAAGAATTTCAGTAGAATTTTCATTTTAGTAGTAAAACAAAAATAAAAAAGTGTTTTAAAAATCAAGAAAAACTACTACGTAATTCGTAGAATTCACATCAAAAGACTTCATCTACCGGGTTTGTACACGTGGGTGTATTATAATAGTGTATGGAGAATGTATATTTGTTTTTGACATGTAAAATGGCAAGACTTAGAATGTGAAAAGCCTCTGGCGAGGTTCTACCGTATTCTCGTACAAATAATTATGTTGCAGTCAAAACTCTAAACCAGTCAAGAATGCTTTTAACTGAAAAACAGGCAAAAGTAATTTTGACTGAACAGGTTGGTCAAAAATAGTTTTGGCTTAAAATCATTGGTGCTTTTGACTACGAAGACAAAATACGGAGCCAGAAGGTGAAATTTTTCTTAACTTTTTTCCTGCTCGATTGGGTAAAACTGCTTTTAGCTATTATTTTAGTTAAAAGTACTATTGTCGAAAGCGTACAATTAAAAGTACTTCTGACTGATATTGCTAGTTATAAGGACTTTTGACCGATTATGAGTTTTGACTGCAACAAATTATCTGCTAAATTGTTAACTGTATGGTAAGTTTAATCAAACCTTTAGCAATTTCAGAACATGGGCTTAGAATTTTTGTACCTACGAGGAAAGAGACCATCAACGTTTTAAATATCAAGGATTTGAAATTATTTTTAAGAGGCAGACTCCGAGGCTCCTCGGAGTTGCTGAGAATTAAGCTGAAAATTGGAGCTGATTACAACCATTTCATTTGTAATATTAATAGTAAAAAAACTGAAAAAAAATGTTACTTGACTTGTTGAAAAAGAAAAAAAACAGAAAAAATTAAAAAGTACCCCATTTTATAAAATTACGACAGTTTTTTTCTGTAGTGCTATTCTGCGTTGTAACTAATTTGCGTAAAAGCGGAGTGAGCGCTGAACTCGCGGCGAGATGTCAAATTCGTATTCTGACAAAACCGTCAGCGCCACCAGCGCCACCCGAATGATGGCGCAAGGGCAAGGAACTACACACAAGTGATCACGCTCGGTTTGTCGAGCAAATCGGCATTCTGACAACACAATAGTCGCTTCACGCGGGTGTCATTTCGCTTACGATCTCGATTTGAAATGTCAAAATAAAAGTTAGTATTTTACTGATGAGGCGTAAGTGAGTTATTAAAACAGTCTACAAAACAATTTATTTTATTATATTCCGAGTGTAAAATATTAATTATAGTTAACTTGTTTTATTTCCCTTGTATTTATTATAGTTTTAATCATGTTTATTGTCATAATATTTATTTTATACTAGTTGCGCTCCGCGGTTGCACCCGCGTCTTCTCGTTATCCCGCAGATCTCAGCCATCCTATTACCTACATTGGTGAGGGCCTCTAATAATGCATGCTCTCTCTGAGATGAGCGTTCTAAAACAGCTTGCATGAGAGATGCCTTGTTTTCCTCTATATTCATGCGGCGCTCTTCCAGCCTCACAAATCTTTTGGTGGTTCGAGCAAACTGACTCTGTCTCGGTGGTGGCTCTGAGCCCCGAATCCTAGTTCTGCGTCTTCTTGGAGCTGTATAAGAAAAAATAATTTTGATTATTATTATAGCAGTTTCTTTTAATAATTATGTGAAAATAGTTCTACCTTATACCTTGTCAAGTACTAGAATATTAATACTACTGTCCTATCCTACTTAGGCTACTTATTATGTTGTTTGTAAATCATGAAACTAATGACACTGATACATACTAGCAGTGGCAGTTTCTGCAACAGAAGAGAACGCCTCAATCTATAAAAAATAATATTGCATCAGCCATAAGTTACAGTGATCAGAATTTAAAATACAATGAGGTATTTTTGGTTTAGTTGGAAAGATGCAAACATAGCTCAGACCACAATTACATTGTGTCCACTTGAACAACCCAGACATATCCCAATTCTTGCCCAGTCTTGTTTACTCAGAGAAAAGAATAAAGGGCAAGTATGTCCTGCTGCCTGCTATGCCTGCTATATAGCTAATTAGTTACATGGTAGTCTGGCTGAAATTAAGATGCAAACTATTGTAAATGCATGCAATAAGTTGTAGTTCATTATTAGCCGTAGGTACATGGTACCAAATAGAATTAGAATCAAACTAGAATTAGCTCTATGTAACTAGATACAGTTTCAACTTACCTCATGTTCAACTATAAGAATCGTCTAAACGGCTGACGGCAACGTGCATGCGCACCACCCACGAATTTGGAATATGTAACACTTGTTACTTCGCGCTACCGAGCCGTTGGTTTCCCGAAGCGTTGCTATCTCGAGAACCCCAGCATGTTGGGTCTAAACATTCCGTCATAACTCGATAGTTTCTGTGGCATTAGGTTTTTGTAGTCTCAAAGTTCAAGTTTAAACTCAAAACACAAAAAATACTCCGAAATGCGAAATATAACAACTTCAACTTGTTTTGTTTTGTTTACGAAACGAAACTTGCTAGAGTTGCTACTAAGGATGCAAACGATACATCGATGTTTTAAAACATCGAGGTATCGTTCATAAACATCAATGTTAAAACATCGATGTTGAACTACAAGAAAACATCGATACATCGTTAATTAAGAACGATGTTTTATTGCATCGAGCTGCGAGCACCATCTCTTTGTATGTACGTAACTATCGTCTGTCAAGTGACGTGACGAGAGAAAGAAATAGCGCATGTGACTTAAGTCGTGCCATTTCTTTCTCACCTCGCGCGGCTCGCGTGTTTTCGACACCGATAAAGTTTAGTTTGATTGAAAACAAAAACAACGTCGCGGCGATCGTATGTGCGTTTTCACTAAAAACTAAAGTTGAAAAACTTAACTGAATTGCTAAACTCGTGATTTTATTTTGTTAAGCTTAAATCAATAAGCACCCAGAAGCAGCGTTATTTAAGTATATTGTTGAATTGGCAACCCTGCTAGTATATAAAAAACATATATATAACATCGATATTTTGATATCGATGTTTTTTATGAACGATGTTTCATCCCTAGTTGCTAGTGACACTTGTCATCTTGTCATTGTCAACAAACTATTTTTTCTTGTGCGGTCGCCGGCTTTGGCTATAGACGTTCACTTCATTCTGCCCAACAATATTGTATAATCATTTTTTATATGTTTTGCGCATTATGTCAGACCAAATTTGTAACGTGTTATTACTTTTTGTCAATGTTATACCATAATTTCACTAAATTAACTATTAATACGCCCTAAATACGAAATTATTTACCGATTCGAAACATAACGGTGTGCGGCACTCCCTAGTAAACTCACTGACCGCTCATTGGTCATATTCACTTCGCTGGGATATTCTCTGCACGCGGAATGCCGATTTGCATGAAAGGGAGATGTACGTCGAAATGAGTGCGGTTCACGTAATCGAATTCGCCTAGTGAGATACAATTTGCAGAATCGCATTGCTGATCTACAAATAACAAAGACATGTTATTACCATCTGCATTAAAACAACTAAAACAACTATGACTTTCAGCAACTTTTTTACATTTTTGTTACTTTCACAAGTTTCCTACGTCCATCTCTTTCACAAAAATGGCAAAAGAGCTAGACAGCGTACAGTCAAAATCAAAACAGTTTCCGAATGTTGGTTCCCAACTATCAATATGTCAAATGTTCGAGAAACCGACACACAGTAGTCCGAACACGAAGTTTCGAACAATCGAGACGGTGCACCTGTGAGACGCAAACTGAATAGTGAACTTGGCATTTGCTTTGAATCTTAATATACCCAAGAACTGTTCATACATTTGCAATGCAATTGTCTATGAAACATTTGTGATCCAGTTGCGATAGTGAAGTCTCCACCAATATCTAAAGAGGCTCTCGCTGAGACGTGGATTCAGGATTTCGTTCTGGTACAGTTAAATTTGAAGAAAAGAAAGAATAAACGTGTACAACTGTACAGTCAGCGATAAAAATAGCTGATGATACCTAATTTTCAAAACGTGTTTTAGATCAGTTATTTGGCTTTTTTTAGAAGTTTCAAGTAGCGTTTGACCACAACACAAACTTACGTGATGATGGGGTCTAAGGTTGGTGTTTAAGATGATAATACCTTTATCGAAAAATTTGGTATTGTTCAGCGACTTTTGTCGTTACCGTACCTACATTAATGACTGTGTTTAATACATCCTACTAATATTATAAACTAGCTGTTCTCAGCGGTTTCACCCGCGTGGGCTACAGTTTATCGTGATAAAAAGTATCCCATGTCCTTCTCCAAACAACTATCTCTACACCGAATTTCATTTAAATCGGTTCGGTAGCTTACCACCTTTCCCGCTGCGCTGCGGTGCGCTGGGTTTATTTTTCTACTACTACTTACATTTTTAAACTCGTGATATTTTTCAAACGGAATGTCCGAATTGAATGATTCGAAAAGTTATATAAAGACATTGAAGCAGATTTAAATAAGAAGTAATTTATTTTGATAAGGATTAATACCAAGATACAAATAAAGAGCCTTTTCTAGCAGCGGCATTAAAAAATATTTTTTTCAAATAAAAGATCACTTATTGTGGCATAACTATAATAGTTAGACATATGCTGAATTTTTTTGTAGATCTTAATGGGACCTACAAACCCGTAATACATTATTTTGTTCTAGTGTCAATAGTTTTTGCAGCGCACGCAAAAATAGGTTTTCGATTTTACACCTTGGGTTGCATAATAGCAATTTACTTACGGATCCCTAATTTTTTTGGAAATAAAATATAGCCTATAGCCTTCCTCGATAAATGGGCTATCTAACACTGAAAGAATTTTTCAAATCGGAACAGTAGTTCCTGAGATTAGCGCGTTCCAACAAACAAACAAACTCTGCAGCTTTATAATATTAATAAGTATAGATGTGAAAGTTCGAGTGTGCGTGTGTGTGAATGTTTGTTACCGTGTATCACCATAAGAACTAAACCGATTTTGAAGAAATTTGGAATGGAGATAGCATATACCCTGCATTAACCCATAGGCCGGGGAAAAGGTTCCTGTAAGATAACGGGAAGATGCGGGTGAAACCCCAAATTGCACCGCCGATTCCAATCACTGATAATAACAGTAATAATTTCTCAAAATTAGACACAGCCATCACGCACACATCGCACAACACTGTTTTCCGTATCTAACATCCTTTCACACTACGTCCCTAGTACATTACTTCTCCGTAGCCACTAAATAAAATAAATATGGATTACACGAATGTCTTCTTAAGATCTAGTGATGTGCGAGCGCGGAAACTTTGATCGATACTAAAACAATGATCGAGATTTTTTATATCTAACGTGAAAGCTGTCTTGGTTACTCAACATCCTAAATTCTTTAAAACAACGATTCAAGTTATATAGTTATGGGTTAGTTTTATATATTTATTTAAGTTGTTACGCGCTAAAAATGATAACAAGAAAATCGCGTAAGTAAAATATGTGACTACCCGACTATCCTGGCTAGTATGAAATTATATGTCCCTGACAATTATCTGCGAACGGGGCGTCGACGGCATCAGTTGTTCGCTTGCCCGGTGCCGCGGACCCACCACTGCAACAATGCATTGCGCTTCGGGCGCTGGCCCTCCTTAATGCGTTCACACGCGAGTGCCAATATATAGACTTGTTTGCTGACAATCTAAGCATAGTTTGTAAGAATTTTATGATGTATATAAGCCATATTTAAAATAGTTAGCGCGTTGGTATTTAACCGTAAGCTACTATTTGTTTTTATAAATAAATAAATAAATGTGCATTGTGCATATTAATTTATCAGAGTATTAGATGGCAAACAAATTTATAAAGTCCTTAACTGATTGACTCCT
This sequence comes from Opisthograptis luteolata, assembly GCA_931315375.2. Taxonomy (NCBI): domain Eukaryota; kingdom Metazoa; phylum Arthropoda; class Insecta; order Lepidoptera; family Geometridae; genus Opisthograptis; species Opisthograptis luteolata. The sequence goes on along the minus strand of OV928036.1, from coordinate 13,108,521 downwards.
TTTCTATCTATTGTTTTTACAGAGTAAAAAACTCAAAGAAATAGGCACTAATATTTACTTGTAAAATTGAACTTTTTTATTATTGTATTTTTATTACAAAGATTTGCACGTCTGCTTGCAGACTAAATGTAGTATGATATATGGAAGATCTTTAGTTACATCTATTAAATTCACACACAACTTATTAACCCTCGATCCCGATCCGTTTTTCGCGGTTTTAGATCGATATGTCAATCAATATGTTCAAGCTTCACCCCTAAAATGACATCTGATGACATGACATATCACTCCAAAACCGCAAAAAACGGATCAGGATCGATTATTAACTTCGGGCGTTAGTCGTGGGCCGAGAGGATTCGAACTCGGTGTTGGCACTTGAAACGCACGCGTTACCGCACTTAGTTACTTTTAACTCTGCAACAAATTTCGTCATTCTGACAACCAATTGCCATCGGAAAACGCATGTTATCGGAGCACAAATGAGAAGAAGATGGAGGAATACAACGAGCTTGATGCTGGCTACAGGTTCCGGGTGTGGGTGGTATTGCAACTGAAAAACAGAAATGAGATCGGTGAGATTTTATGAAAAGTAAACTATTGATCTTAAGCTTTACTCTGCGCTTGTCATAAACATCATCATCATCAGTATGTATCAGTCCACTGCTAGACACAGGCCTCTCCCAAGGTACGCCACTGAGCCCGGTCTTCGGCTCTCTCATCCAACTACTGGCAGCCACTCGGCGCAAGTCATCGCTCCACCTAGTCGCATAGCATGGCGTCCTACACTACGTTTGCCAAGTCGCAGTCTCCACTCAAGAACACGTCTACCCCAACGGTTATCAGTTCTGCGGCTTATATTACCAGCACATTGCCATTTCAGTTTGTGACTTCTGAGATCTATGTGGGAGACCTTGGATCTCCGTTGGATTGCCTCATTTCTGATTCGAGCCTTTAGTTAGAGAGACTCAAAGCATAGCTCTTTGTGTCAAATCAGTGCATTTCTACATTGAGTATTGCGCTGGACCTTGACATTGTTATCTAAATTAAAGCACGATTGAGCTTGAACCTAAACGTAACCTGTCATAATTTATAAATAAATAATTATAAAGTTGATAATTTTTAAACCAAAACGTACCTTTTAAAATATTGTACGACGTCGGTTTTCTGATCCGTTAGTCGTGGGTTCGAATCCTACAATAAGCTTGAGCTTCCAATGAAGGAAAAGCTCGTGATGAAACCATAGCTTGGTGGCACGGCATTTTCTAGTGCTTGCCTGGCTAGCTTCCACCTTTAAGTGAAGAATCGGTCGCTAAGCGTTTATCGGTGTCTTCCGGCAGTCCCACTTGAGAGCCAGTTGCCAATCCAGGTTTAGCGTGACGACACATAACTAGTGCTCAAACGCTACCCTGTAAGTGTTAAAAAGAAAACCTTAGGATTGCAACCAATGTAAAAGGGTAGCCTAACGCTAATAATACTAGTCCCTACTTCCCTTATATATATCCCTATCCCTACTAAATTATAAATGCGAAAGTAACTCTGTCTGTCTGACTGTCTGTCACGCTTTTATGCTACTAAACCTGAACTACTGAACCAATTTAAACGAAATTTGGTACAGCGACTGGTCTAGAGCCTCAGAAAGGACATAGGCTACGTTTTATCGCGATAAACTGTAGCTCGCAGGGGTTAAACCGCGGAGAACAGCTATAGTCAGGATATATAAATAAAAATTTAGTCATTTAGTCAAAATAATCATTTATTGGTTAATTCATACATTTTGACTCATTTAAGACACCAGCACACAACACTTTTCGTAACTCTCACAATCCGATGTATTAGAAATTACCAGCTCATCGGGGCACTGCGCAGTTAAAGGAATACAGGCACCAATACGTCCGTGACAGTTTTTTCCTACAACTGCAACTAAAAAAGAAAGATTGTGATCGGTAAGTTTTAGAAGATGATGGTTCAGTGTTAGTGACGTCAACTTGCGATCCTACAATGAGCTTGAGCTTTCGGCGAAGGAAGACATCTTGATGAAATCATAGCTTTGTGGTAGGGCATTTCTAAGCGCGTGCTTGCTTAGCTACCACCCACTAGTTAAGAATCGGTTGCCAAGCACCTATTCGTGTGTTCCGGCAGCCTCACTTGAAAGCCAGTTTCCAGTCCAGGTGTAACGTGGCGCCATCTTCGACCGCATCGTCACTTAAGGCCCTGCCATACGCCGTTGACCTTGCTTGATCAGGTGAAAGCATCCCGCACTGACTTTATGGTAGACTGACGTGGCGATTTGCGAGTATGAAATACGAACAAAATTCGCAAAAAATAATTAAAGCATTATTTTCAAAAAATGGCCTGAAGTTGTTTTGGGTATTATATTTTTTAATACGCTGATGTTATTAACAAGGCTTTGTTGCATATATAGTTTAGGAGTAAAGTAGTATTAAACTTTTAGAAAATAGGGCACTTTGCACATTTTTTTTCAATATATGAATATATTTTTTGCATTTTTCGGCCTGAAGGTGTCATGCTATACATCAAGTAGATTAACGTATTTTAAAATTACACACTAAAATTACACAGAGAGACAGTTTGAATTAGCCCCGCTTCCAGCTTAGTTTGGGAACCAGCGCCTTACCATCAGGTGACTTGTGGTCAAACATTACTCTGTAAGATATGAAAAAAGTATACTCATGTATGTAATAGATCTCTCTTCTTTTTAACGAGCAACTATCACATCTGGTTCTCGAGTGGCGACCACGAACCGGAAGACGTTCTGTAGGTTCTCCCACTAGGTGGACCGACGACATTGTAAGGGAGCAGATGGACGCAAATGACTAATCGCCGTTCATGGTGGCGTTCAAGGTAGGTCTATGTTCAGCAGTGAACTTCTTCCGGCTGATGATGATGATGACACATCTGGGCCCTTATTCGCTATGACGATCAAGATTTCTCGCCGATAACGCGTGACGTCATTACGTGCATTAGCGGTCATTCCACGCAGATCCGCGCGCGTTACTATTAAAAAACTCGTTTAAAACTGTTAGTCTGTATGGCATCTACGTAAAATATAAATATCCAATAAAAATGATGTTTCATAGAAATACACATCCCTTATTTAGTTTGTTTTTGGGGCAAAAATACGTATAAAGTTATATTTATACATAATCTATATCCTTCTAATATTATAAACGTGAAAGTTTGTGAGTATGGATGGATGGACGGATGTTTGTTACTCCTTCACGCAAAAACTACTAAACGGATCTGAATGAAATTTGGAATAGAGATAGCTTATACCTATAGGCTACTTTTTGTCCCGGAAAAAGGTTTTTGCGGGATAACGGGAAAACGCGGGTGAAACCGCGGGGCGCAACTAGTATAAATATAGTTGAACAACTTACATGCAACCTTGTTTTCCGCACAGAACATTGCTCCAAGAAGCGCAACAACAAACAAAATTTTCACCAGCATTTTGACGGCTAAAGTGACAGATGTAGATTAAACGACGGCAAAATGTAGTATGACAAAAAAAAAGATAAACCAAAATTTATATAGCAATTTCAGTAGTACGTTGATAAGGCTCAGGTTGTTTGGATTCTGTAGTTAAATAGCTGGGTTAATTGGAACGTTTTTTTCGATAAGTCCTTCGGCTTCCAACGCATTCCATCACATTTGCATTTTGCTATTACATACTATAAATCATCGTCATCATCATCATTATCATCATCATAAAGAAGTCCACTGCTGACCATAGGTCACTTTGAACGCCACCACTTCGTCGGTCCACCTAGTGGGCCTACCTACAGAGCGTCTTCCAGTTCGTTGTCGCCACTCGAGAACCTTTCTTCCCCATCGGTGGCCTGCCCATAGATTACCACTTTAACTTGCAAATTCTGAGACCTATGTCGGTGATTTTGGTTGTACAGCAAATTTTGCTCCTTTCGGATTTTATCACGCAAAGAAAACCATGGTTTTTTCCATAGCTCAAACTATAAATCAGTACAGTAAAAATAATAATCCACCTACAATTTGAAAATGCGTTTTATTTTCTTGCATTGCGATAGCCGATGTTGTCGTGACCAAGTGACCCCCACAGAGTTTGATATTTACCTAGAAATGCTAAAGATACTGAGAATAAATTATACAAATAAATGTCGACAAACAAATTATACCTACCTCTTTATAGTATTTATATAACTGGTACAGTGACAAGATGCAGGTTATCAAAACGACTCTAGATTACAGCACCTACTTTTAAGATTTAGCAATCTGTATCTGGGTCCTTACGATGGATAATATCATAATAGTACATTACTACTCGTTAAAAATGTTAAATAGTCCATTATTGCAAGGCGTACTCGGCGTACATCAGACATGTTAAATAGTCCATTATATTAAAAATTATACGTTATCTTTATCGTAATCGACAATTAGGTACATCCCTATTGTTAGAACGGGCGATTTTTTTCACATTTCCTCTGCGTTCCTCCAGCTTTGCACATCAATTCGTGCCTCTAAGATGCTCTAGTGTGCTAACTAAACTAGATGATAAGGCAATGAAACTGTGTTTGAAAATCACGGGTGTAACCGCAGGGTGCAGCTAGTTATCCTATCCTAATATCCTACTAATATTATACATGTGAAAGTTTGTGTGTGTGCCTGTATGTGTGTGTGAATGTTTGTTACCACGTATCACCGTAACTACTAAACCGATTTTGATGAAATCTTGAATAGAGATAGCTTATGCCCTGGATTTGTATTTGTATTTGTATTTCCTTATTGTAACAAGAACGGCATGCCATTTACACTCATTAAACAATTAATCAATAATTTCATAGAAAACATTAGTCATCACACAAAATAAGTCGAAAACATAAAAAGTAGGTACAATATTTGGAAAAATTAAAGATGTTCACAATATTCTAAAGATATAGTCAAAACTGTCTTCCAACTGTCAACAAATAAATCAATATCAGGGTTGGTGTCCAGGAGTGCATTGAGATGGTGTAAGGATCGATAAAGAGGGGACTTAGCTCGGGCCACAGTACGACATCCGGGAACGTCAAACAGTATGCGTCGTCGGCTAGGTCTATGCCGCCAGAGGTTGTTTGGGACGAACAACCTGCACAAGTGCACTGGATTAGCACATAGGCTTTATATTCCGGAAAAGGTTCCTGCGGGATGACGGGAAGATGCGAAGAAACGGCAAGGCGCAACTATATTATAGTTTGTAATAAAACAACGTCTTAGTAAGCGGCAGTTATTTATTGAGTGTGAAGAAAAATTTTGTTCTGTACAAACTTAACGTTAATCACGTTTAATTATAGCACACTGCTCGTCACTCTTACATCCCGTTGCATCCGGAAACGTCATTTGTTTGGGATACGGAACAGTGGCAGGAATACAATTACCACCATACTCGACGCAGGTTTTGGGTGACGTTGCAACTGAAAAAGAAACAAGATTGATGAGTATTTTAATGAAACTAAATGAGATGGCGCAATGACCCAAAGTGAGTCTTGGCCTCCGATAACAAAAGACGCCACTTCGGTCTGTCCTGCGCCACCTCCTGCCAGTCCTCCACCTGGAGCTCGCGCAAATCCTTCTTGATTTCGTCTTTCCAGCAATACCTGGGCCGGCTGACCGGGCAACGGCCACTTGGCCGTCCCATGTATGCTTGTTTGACTGCACGATCCTCTCCCGTTCTTTCAAGGGAGAGTATGATAATGAGAAAAAATAATGTTATGAAGAGGATCTCGCTGACTCCTTCATTTTACGGACCGCTTGGGACGGGAATTCGCTCCCTTCTCCTCTTCCTGAAAGGTACAATCTGGGTTTCAAACGGCCGTTCCCAATAACCGATCTATCGGTTATTGGGAACGGCCGTCTACTTCTATGGAGCTTATGTCGAATTTCTATCTCCTGTAGGGCAAACCGTGGATAGTTATTGGGAACGGCCGTAAGTCTACAGTGAATAGATACCTACCACATAAACCAGAGTGACCATCGAGCCTCGACTGCGTCGTCACTTACCATCAGGAGAGATGTGGTCAAACGCATGCCCATTCAAACATTAAAGAAAAATAAAATATAGATGTCGTTATAACCTATGATAAAAGGAGATTCATGTGGTACGTATTGGCACGCTCATAGGATTTTCAAGAACACAAAAGTACCTATATAACACAAGGAACTTTTATTTCTGTAATCTTAATACTTCACACCAAATTTTCCAAGTTTTGTTTGTGTGTGTAAATGTTTGTTACCACGTATTACCGTAACTACTAAGCCGATTTTGATGAAATTTGCAATAGGGATAGCTTTATACTCTGGATTAATACATAGGCTATATATCCCGAAAAAGGTTCCTGCGGGATAAGGGGACGACGCGGGTGAAATCGCGGGGCGCAACTAGTGAAAACACAACCTACATCGAATTAACATACATAATTAAAATTGATATTCAAACGTGAAACACACAATCCTATTTTATGTAATTTGTCCCACCACCTAGGTGGGGCAAATAATATGAAATAGAGCAAAAAAATTAAGCTCTAGCCATTTCATAGAAAACTTACAGGCAACCTTGTCTTCAGCGCAAAACATTGCTTACTTGCAGTAGACGGCCGTTCCCAATAACCGATCTATCGGTTATTGGGAACGGCCGTCTACTTCTATGGAGCTTATGTCGAATTTCTATCTCCTGTAGGGCAAACCGTGGATAGTTATTGGGAACGGCCGTAAGTCTACAGTGAATAGATACCTACCACATAAACCAGAGTGACCATCGAGCCTCGACTGCGTCGTCACTTACCATCAGGAGAGATGTGGTCAAACGCATGCCCATTCAAACATTAAAGAAAAATAAAATATAGATGTCGTTATAACCTATGATAAAAGGAGATTCATGTGGTACGTATTGGCACGCTCATAGGATTTTCAAGAACACAAAAGTACCTATATAACACAAGGAACTTTTATTTCTGTAATCTTAATACTTCACACCAAATTTTCCAAGTTTTGTTTGTGTGTGTAAATGTTTGTTACCACGTATTACCGTAACTACTAAGCCGATTTTGATGAAATTTGCAATAGGGATAGCTTTATACTCTGGATTAATACATAGGCTATATATCCCGAAAAAGGTTCCTGCGGGATAAGGGGACGACGCGGGTGAAATCGCGGGGCGCAACTAGTGAAAACACAACCTACATCGCATTAACATACATAATTAAAATTGATATTCAAACGTGAAACACACAATCCTATTTTATGTAATTTGTCCCACCACCTAGGTGGGGCAAATAATATGAAATAGAGCAAAAAAATTAAGCTCTAGCCATTTCATAGAAAACTTACAGGCAACCTTGTCTTCAGCGCAAAACATTGCTCCGAGAAGCGCAATTACGAACAAAACTTTGAAAAACATTATTGTGGCGGCAAACGCAACTAGTGTCACTGCAACCTGTAAAATATGGTATGGCAACAAAATATTGATAAAACTAAATATATTGTCGGCCTAGTGTTTTTAAAAATTGCATGTTTATGTTGATATAGCTCGGGTTTTTGGGTTCTGTAGTCATATAGTTGAAAACTTTTTTCGTGGTGCCCGTCTTCTTGTCACAAAAGTAGTCTGGGTGCCCATACTAGGATTATTATGTAAGACTGGCTGACCCAGCAGACTTCGTACTGCCTCAATCGAAAAATCAAAAGACCAATCAATCAATCGAAAAAAAATCAATCAATTTTATTGAATAGCAATAAAGTTCGAATGCCTCCAATCTTTCCATGTCCCTTTTCTCTTACTGGTTGGGCACTGGTTAGAGTTTTAATAAATGCACATGACTTAAAACTAGATTAAAATTTCAGAAAACGGAGTTTTGTAAAAACTTGCCAGATCAGTGTAATTCTAGGAATAATGTACTGGACCATCGCGTCGTATATTATTGATTGTGAAGTACGCTTGAGCTTGACCTAAACGTAACCTATGATAAAAAAAGTAAACAAAGCTTGATGGCTTTTTAACCCAAATTTTATATTATGCTTCGGCTACATTAGCAGGCGAAGATTCGTATCATGGTGGCGAGACAAAAACATCGTGTTCGGGTATAGGCGATGTTCTTGTCTACATTAAGGCGGGCGAAGATTCGTGTCGAAGATTCGTGTCCATAATGATAATATTCTCAGTTTCATAAAATTGAATGAATTGTAACACTTTTTCGTTACACCACTCCATGGTGTAAAAAATTAAATGCACGTCCGTCTCGCTTCAAAGTCTGGACGACACTGAAATGACGTAGGTGTAGCCACCTAAGCGAATATTGGCGCGAAAAATCCCTTTGATTCGCGCCAGTTTACCGACAGCTCCCTGATACTACATCGTCTTCGCCCGAATACTACGCGATGACACGATGAACCCGGCCACATTTATCGCGTTAACACGAGTATTCGCCATAGCCCGCTAATGTAGTCGAGGCATTATAGGTACATTTATAAGTTACCTAGAAAAAACAACACACTCACGATGTGATTGATCCACCTAGTGAGGTGGCTAAATTAACTTAAGCTCTAAAACAGCGTAACAACAGCCTAAAGGTTAGAAGAATATAAATAAGTTTATTTCACAAAGAAAATATATATACTTGAATTTTTTTTTTTGAAAACTTTTATTTGCGTATAAATCATTTATAACTTGAAGTCGTCAAAAATACCCATTTACAACATTTTTCGACACTTACGATCCTTTACCGCTAAAATTGTGTCTCTAACAGAGCATTTTGTAAACATATTGACCGCACCAAGGCAAAAAAGGCTACATTTTAGACAAAACTAGTTAATTCTTTATGAGACAAAATGATTTTGCGGATGATGCTTATAATCCTGTAAAAAATCACTTACACCATTAGGAAACTCAAATAAATCAGTTGCTCAAAATTAAATTTTAATTTTAATTATTTTATATTTGATTTTATGATAGAAATGCGCAACACTTTTCACCGTCTGGGCAGTATTTAGTATCGGCAGTATCTAAGACTTGCGCATCGCAAATGTCGAAGTCCTGCGCCACGCATGCAAAATGAAATCCGTTCCTGCTACAGTTGTCCTCGTCCTCTGATGCTGTGAACAACATTACAAAGATAAATATTACTTGCTAAATTCAATCATAGAAGAAAGAGTTCTTCAAAGCCAGCTAAGTTCTCGCAACGCCCTCATCATCATCATTATCATAATTATCAGCCTTTTACGTTCCCATTGCTGGGACTCTGGCCTTCTCTCAGAGAGTGAGAGTATGGGCTGTAATCTACCACGCTGGTGCGGGTTGGTAGATGTTGCATGCCCTTGAATGTTGCAGTTCTTGGGCATGCCGGTTTCCTCATGATGTTTTCCTTCACCGTTTTGAGCGATGGCAAATCTGCACATAACTTATTAAGTCATAGGTGTAGGGCCGAGTGAATTCGAACTCGGTGTCGGCGTCTTGTAAGTCGCACGTCTAACCGTTCGGCCATCATCGCGCAACGCCCTCAGCGTTGCAAATATCCTAAGTAACGGTAACCGCTTACCATCAGGGTTGCCATCTACTTGTTTGTCACTCTATGACATTATAATGATAAAAATCTTTATTGGTGGTTGATTTACGGCCGGTTTCAATAACTTATCTATCCACGGTTTGCCTTACTAAAGATATTTGACATTCCATAGAAGTAACGTCAAATTTCTATCAATAGTAGAGCAAAACAAATTTACCGAAATTTGATATGACATTTAACCTATGGACGTTTATAAAACTGGCTCTAAGTAAAGCATCACTAAAAATTTCACATCTTATTAATCAGCGTTGTTTGTCAGTAATGTGATACTAAAAAGTCGATGTTTCAAACATGAAACAAAACCCTGATAATAATTTGTAAGTGAGCAAAAAGAAAACACATATAAAATGGTTCTAAAAAGTTAATTATGGCAAAATACATTTCATACAACTTACCGGCAAACTTGATTTCAGCACAGAACATTGCTCCAAGAAGCGCAAGAACAAACAAATTTTTTATTAGCATTGTAATGGCGGCAAACGCAACCAGTGTCACAGCAATCTATAGAATATAGTATGGTAACAATTTGTTGATAAAACTAAATATATAGTCGCCCGAGTGTTTTTAGTTTCTATGTCTTTGTTGATAAGGCTCGGGTTTTTGGGTTCTTTAATAAAATAGTTAGAATGGTGTCAAAAATGCTCTTAGACTTGGAGAATGGATTCATGATCTTTTTATCTGAAATCTCCGGTGGGCGTTACTGTAATGATGTTATTTTATCGCCATCCTACTAATATTAATTATTATTAACGTGAAAGTTTGTTAGCATGGAATTATGCATGTATGGATGTTTGTAACTCTTTCACGCATAAACTACTGAACGGATTTGAGTGTTTGGAATAGAGATAGCTTATACCCTAGATTAAAACAAATGTTACTATTTATAAAAAAAATATACAAAAAAAAAATCAAATTTTTGTGCATTGGAAAAAAAAGCGCAAGTATTTGTTCTGTCTCTGGGTGTTGTGGATCCCCGATCCTCGTAGTTTCTGATACCCTAGATACAGGGAAACCTAGTTAAGGGTCAGAGCCTATGTATGTGATTGTGCGGGCATTATTATTATTCCGGAAAAACGTTCCTGCGGGATGTAGGGACGACGCGGGTGAAACCACGGGACGCAGCTAGTGTTTCATAATTCAATTAAATAATGAACGGTTTCGTAAGGCGGCACTGATTGAAGTAAATTTTAGAAATGCACATGAATTGCAAATAGTTCACAATTAATTTATCAATTGGTACATAGTTTTGTGGCTCATGGTGGCGTTCTAGGGGGGAGGCCTATGTTAAGCAGTGGACTTCTTCCGGCTGATGATGATGATGATGATGACATAGTTTTGTGCATTAATAACTCAGTGTAATTTTGCAAATGTGCTGGACCATCGGGTTGTATATTAACAGGGAAGTACGTTCGAGCTTGAATTTAGATCTTGTATTTAATATAAAATAATCAACAAATATTGATAACTTCTTAACCTTAACTTTACTGACAAGTTATTAGGAAAATATTGTAAATTATATCTTGTAGTTGCGCCCCGCGGTTTCACCCGCGTCTTCCCGTTATCCCGCAGGAACCTTTTTCCGGATAAAAAGTAGCCTATGTGTTAATCCAGGGTATAAGCTATATCCATTCCAAATTTCATTCAGATCCGTTCTGTAGTACACACATCCATCCATCCATCCATCCATCTATACTCACAAACTTTCACATTTATAATATTAGTAGGAAGTAGGATATTAATAATATTTTTAACATAATGAGTAATGACATATCAAATTGACGTAAAATGACGTAAAGTTGCAAGTCTGTCATGACGTGGACCCTCACTTCGGTCTTATATAGGTATCTAAAATTAATCTGAATTTATTCACTTGTAACACTAAAAATAATTATACCATAACAATGAAATACAAAAAAAAAACAATATTTTTATACTGTGTGTCTGTCTGTCAAGTCAAGACCATTTTTTTTTTAAGAACGCGTAGAGTTATCAAGTTGAAATTTATATTATACCAGCTGTTCCCCGCGGTTTCAGCCGCGTGAGCTACATTTTCCCATTTCATATAGGATCTGCTATAGCAGCAGGCTAAGGATAGTAAGGATTTAAATAATAGTTTAATTAAAAACTTTTATTCCAGTTTAAACTTTTCTAAAATACCAATTTACAACATTGTTCGACATCAGTGATACAATTCGTTTCCGCCCGAACGAGTCCTCTCGGGGGGCACAGTCCGTACTCAACACACCGACCTCCTTGCTCGTGGCAGGTCCTAACTGACTCTGCGACTGAAAAAGAAACATTAACATCAGTAAATATTAAGATTATGAAGACATGTAAACTTTTAAAAGGTTCTCTTTTTAAACCAAAAAAAAGAACATGTGGTTAGTCTGTACTTAGTGGCACGAACTTCGCAAAAAAAATCTAAAACAGTGGTACAGTCGGCGTAAAAGTTGCTGATGAAGATTAATTTACCAGATACCAGATTGGTCATTTTATGGAAAATTTTAAAGTTGAGTATGCACAGCGACTTTTGTACATAATAATACGAATAACAAGCTTATTTTTGCCATAATGTAACACACTTAAGTTCTCAAGTTAATGCGTTTCATATATAATATATTAATAATATATAAGAGCGATGGTGGCCGAACGGTCAGGCGTGCGACTTACAAGACGCCGACACCGAGTTCGAATCCTCTCGGCCCCATATGACTTAATAAGTTATGTGTGGATTTGCCATCGCTCAAAACGGTGAAGGAAAACATCGTGAGGAAACCGGCATGTCCAAGAACTGCAACATTCAAGGGCATGTGACATCTACCAACCCGCACTGGGCCAGCGTGGTAGATTACAGCCCATACTCTCTCTCTGAGAGAAGGCCGGAGTCCCAGCAGTGGGAACGTGAAAGGCTGATAATGATATATATACCTATTTATAATACATGCGGAAACCATACTCGTATAATAATATACCAGATTTGTACCAATGTTTCTATTTTAATTGGCAATTCGTATGTTTTTTTTCGTTTTGATAAGAAGTGATTTCTTAAAGAAGCACATTATCTTGAGGTCAAGGTATCAACATGATTGAAATTGCTAATAAAATGAATATTGTATGAAACGTAGATGATTCAATGAATAATAGTTACAATTTCATATTTTTATTAAGATAATTGTAACTCGGTACATAAGTAGCTGATCATACTCCATTTTCCAAATGCCTTTTAATTCAGCAATGTTTGTTACTTTTTAACAATTTACATGTTTGCGTTGGACCATAACGTAAAACATAAATGTTAAGTGATGGTTCTGTCGTAAGTTGGTGCCTAAGATGATAAAGACAATCGGAAAATTTGTGATTGTTCAGCGACTTTTGTCGTTGACTGTACTCGTAATAAAATCACATATTTAGTATGTTTGTTTTAGTATGTACAAACATAACTCAGAGCCAATAAACATAAACATAAATTAACAGGTAGATCAAGTAACTTGTGGTCTAACGCTCCTCTGTAAGTAATAAAAAAAATCGCCTAAAATATTGACTTTTTTAGAACCTTCGTGTAATACATAGTTTTTCTTTGTGATTGGGGAAAAATTTACATAAAATGCAGCCAAAAATATAGGTTGACCAAGTAACTTGTGGTCTGACGCTCCTCTGTAAGTAATAAAAAAAAATCGCCTAAAATAATGACTTTTTTAGAACCTACGTGTAATACATAGTTTTTCTTTGTGATTGGGGCAAAATTTACATAAAATGCAGCCAAAAATATAGGTTGACCAAGTAACTTGTGGTCTGACGCTCCTCTGTAAGTAATAAAAAAAAATCGCCTAAAATATTGACTTTTTTAGAACCTACGTGTAATACATAGTTTTTCTTTGTGATTGGGGCAAAATTTACATAAAATGCAGCCAGAGATAGGTAACCATTTTATACAACTTACATGCAAACTTGTCTTCAGCAATGAAAACTGCTCCAAGAAGCGCAAAAATAAACAAAATTTTAACAAACATGTTTTGGTAACAAATGCAACAAGTGTTATAGCAAACTGAAAGATATAGTGTGGTAACAAAATGTTGGAAAAACTAGGTGTTATATAGTCGCCTGAGTACTATTTTTATCTGTGTTTATGTTGATAAGGCCCTGGCTTTTTGGGGCTTGTAATTAAATAAATGAAACCTTAAAACCTGTATTCGTTATGCCCGTATGTGATATTTTAGATATTTAGCACTCGTTGGAGTAGAACTTTGTTGTTACAAAGGCAATTGAATATCAGCTGTTAGTTTACGATATATCACCATTTTAATAATTCCAAATAAGACTTGTGGACTCCTGACTTGTTTGTTCAAGCAAAAGATGTGTTTCCACGAAATACAAGAAATAGAGAAAGGCTTGTTCTCAGCGTAGCACCGAAGACGACTTTATTTCAAAAAAACTGTTATGCGATGTATATTGTTGTTAATAACAAAATACCATCATCAATTAGAGAACTCCCATTTGGGAAGTTTCGTAGTAAATTAAAATTGTGGCTTCTGGAAAAAACCTTTTACTGTATGGATGACTTTTTAAAATAATGACAATCATTTTAAATTTAATATTATTTTTATTTATTGACTTTGTTTAAATTTGACATTTATAGTTATTTTGTATTATTATTATTTTCTATTGTATTTCAATTTTCTTAATTTTATTACAATTATTTTCATTTCACATGCCAGCATATTGGCAAAATAGAAGATCAATATTATTTAAAAGACCAACATGTACGCTATTTTTTGTGAATAAATCATTTCATTTCAAGAAATGATTTCAATCAATTAGATCAGAACCTACTCTCCATTAAAGAAAGTAACAACATCAGATTTTTATAATCTTTCTTCTCTACCATTTACCATTATATTGCGTAATTATGATGTGTCATTAAGGCAGCGAGTTTACCAATTGCCTTCTAAATAACATTTTCTTTTAAAACTGCTCATGCCATTAAGAAATTTATATAAAAGTGTTTTGCGAAAAACTGTCACGTGTGATATCAATAGATTTCTTCAAATAATTATTATTATAATACAGAACCATCGCGTTCTTTTAATCCATTTTACAATATCCCCATAGCACTTAGATCTTAATCTTATCTTACTAATGTTTTGGTATTGATTGTTAAAATACGCAGTATCTTGAATCATAATCGAAAGAATCACAATTTTAAAAGAATTACACTTTTGATAACTTATTTACCTAAAACATACCATAAAATAATAATGGTAGGCTTAGCATCGTTCTTATCATTCTAAAGCTGCCTACGGATAGCGCGTTCCTGAGTTACGCGTAGTCGAAATACGTTGCCTACACTTACATTGGATACGCGTACAGCTTCTGTGCGGACCGCCATGAACCTTACACAGTGTTAATGGATCCATAGCGTTATAATAGTAATAGTATAGTAATAAAAAATTCAAAATTCAAAAATTCAAAACTTTTTTATTTAATAGGATACATTGTGATCACTTTAAAACGTCAACTTAAAACTACCTAAGCCTATTCCAACCTCCTTACGCCGGCAAAAGAACAGGCAAGAAACGCCCGGCAGGTAATTTTTTTGGCGCGATCACATTGACAATTTTATTCTTATTACTAATTGATTGAATTGGAGCAAGTTCACTAAAATCCCAAGCTTTTTTTTCGTCATCTAATAGTCCGATATTTTTTAATTAGCTTTACTAATAAGAAGATTTCTCTTGTTTGGTTGTACACATACACAATAGTTATAATAGTAATAGTATACATCTATCCATTTTAGTATTCCATTCTATATATATTATTATTATGATATGGCCTTCCACGACACGTTTAACTGACTACACGGAGATAAAAGACCTTCCAAAATACAGTTTTCCTTCTGAGTCAAAAGGGAAGGACTTGTGATTCAGAAGGAAAACTAATATAAAATTAGGAAGGAATCGGTCTTGGAAGGTAAAAACTCAGAAGGAAAGTCAGATTTTTTTTCTCAGTGTACGCGCACCAACGTACACTCTGTCTGTACGCGGCTTTGGAACTATGGTTTTCATCTGATTCTATGGAGTTCCTTTGAGTAGGATAGGTAATTCAAACACCCAGATAATTCAGACTACCTTTCCGTTGCTGGAGCACAGGCTTCCTCTCAGAGAAGAAGATGGTATGTATGCTCGACGCTGGCCCAAGGCGGGTTGTAAGATGCTACATGCTCTTGAATATTGTAGTTCGAGGACAGTTGTCATGCCGGTTTTGTTACCGCGTCAAATACATCAGATTGTGCCTGCGCATGATAGGACGTCACTTTCGTGCATTTGTTAATTGAGCGATCGTTGTCTCTTTCCCGCAAAACCTATCCATAACCGCTACTCCCTCCCGTGCAATCTGCACATGGACTCTTTCATCGCCGCGTGTCAAGGGTGCATCTCAAGTCTAAAATTACCGCAATTACGTCTCCTGAAGTGACCTATCGGTCACCTGGACCTTACCGCGAGTGTGTGGATGATTTAATATAATATATACATATATGTGTGATAATAATAGCTGAGTGATCTAGATGTGGACAGTGCACGTTTTATATTGAGCTCTGTGCTGCGCCAAGAGCGGCCGGGGCCTTCAAAGGACACTAACCACAGGAGTTCCCGAGGAGTGCTAAGGTGTGTGGATCCTATCCTTCTCTTTATTCGCTGTAACCAGCGCCCTTAACGATTCCAATACAGTCCACTATATACGATAAAGCCTTAGGGCACATAACGCGCTCAATAACAGTACGGTGGAGCTAAAAACATATTTGGCGACACCAGGTTTCTTCACGTTTTTATTCTGTTATACATATCATTTGATGTAATTAATGAACACTTATGAGGTTGTAGTTAGATTATTTCCAAAAATGTTATCCCTATAATTATAATAAAGTTTTACGTCACTCCAAATCTTATCTCGATTAATAATAATCACTTGTAACAATAAGGTACTCGTAACTCAAATAAATCATTCATTTTTTGCTCAAAATTAGTTTTTAATTTAAAAACAAGCAACACTTTTCACCAGCAGGGCAGTCTTTACCATCATCAGATTTGACTTCTGCATCGCAAGGGTAAGAGAAGTCAAGTGCCACGCATGCGTGGTTATCACTGTACTGGCCACATCTGTCCTCTGATGCTGTGAACAACATTACAGAGATAAAAATTACTTGCTAAATGCAGTCATAGAAGATAATATTAAGAGAGTTCTTCAGGGCCAGCAAAGCTCTTGCAACGCCCTCAGTGTTGCGAATCTCCACAGGTAACGGTGACCACTTACCATCCAGGGGGACATCTACTTTTTTACTATTTGCAGGGTAGCGTTTGACCTCAAGTTACCTGATGTCAAGTGATGATGTGGTCGAAGACGGGGTTGCAGGAACACACCAATAGGTGCATGGCGACAGATTCTTAACTTGAGGGTAGTAGCTAGCCAGACGAGGACTAGAAAATCCCTACCACCAAGTTATGGTTTTATCACAATGTTTTCCTTCACCGAAAGCTCAAGCTCGTGGTAGGATTCGAACCCACGACCTACAGATTGCAAGCCAACGTTTCTACCATTGAGGAGCCATCATTGCTTCTACTTGTTTGTCACTCTATGACATTAAAAAGATAAAAGACTTTATATATAGTGTTATATAAAAATAAAATAAAATTTTATTCAAGTAAATAATGATTCATGTAAATACTTGGTAGTGTAGAGGTGGACAAATATATATATATATAAACTTGCTCTGGAAATTTCACATCTTTGTTAACCAGCATTGTTTGTCAGTAATTTGATAAAAAGTAGATATTTCAAACATGAAACAAAACCCTAAGAATAATTTTATATAAATATAATTATGTATGTATATAGGTAAGCAAAAATGACATAAAATGGTGCTATAAAGTTAGTTATGCCAAATGGTAACCATTTCATACAACTTACCGGCAAACTTGATTTCAGCGCAGAACATTGCTCCAAGAAGCGCAAGAACAAACAAATTTTTTACAAGCATTGTAATGGCGGCAAACGCAACAAGTGTCACAGCAATCTGTAGAATATAGTATGTCAATAATTTATTGATAAAACCAAATATATAGTCGCCCGAGTGTTTTTAGTTTCTATGTCTTTGTTGATAAGGCTCGGATTTTTGGGTTCTTTAAAAAAATAGTTAGAATAGTGTTAAAAATGCTCTTAGACTTGGAGAATGGATTCATGATCTTATTATCTAGAATCTCAGGTGGCGTTACTGTGATAATGTTATTTTATTTTATCGCCATCCTACTAAATTTAAATATTATTAACGTGCAAGTGAGTGAGCATGAATGTATGGATGTTTGTTACTCTTTCACGCAAAAACTTCTGAACGAATTTGAGTAAAATTTGGAATGGAGAATGAAGCTCATTCCCTGAATTTACACATAAGCTACTTTTTATCCCCGAAAAAAGTTCCTGTTGGATAACGGGAATACGCGGGTGAAACCGCGGGGCGCAGCGTGTATGTTTCATAATTTGATTAAAAATAATATTTTGTTTTTTATAAATGCACATGAATTGCAAATGTTTCATAATACAGAGTTTTGTAACTTGGTAAATCAGTGTAATTTTACAAATGTGCTGGACCATCGGGTTGTATATTAACAGTGAAGTACGTTTGCGCTTGAATTTAGACCTTGTCTATGATATCAAATAATAATCACATATTGATAACTTTTTAACCCTAACTTGTCTTCCAAGTTATTAGAAAATAATGTTTATACGTTTACGTTTATTGTTATATCTACAGTGCTGTATGTCTGTCTGTCTGTCAAGACCCTTTATCACAGGAAGGCGTAGAGGTATCAAGTTGAAATCTATATTAAACTAGCTGTTCCCTGCGGTTTCACCCGCGTGGGTTACAGCTTTATGCATGCAAAGTCTCAGCTCGATCGGTTTAAAATTGACAAAATTTCATCCCCTATTTTATCCCCTTGGGGTAGAATTAATCAAAATCCTTTCTTAACGGATGCCTACGTAATAACATCTACCTGCATGCCAAATTTCAGCCCGATCCATCCAGTGGTTTGGGCTGTGCGTTGATAGATCACTATGTCAGTCAGTCAGCAGTCACCTTTGAATTATATATATATAGATTCTCGGCAAAGAGCACATAGAGCTCTTTTTCAGCTATCATCATCAGCCTGTATCAGACCACAGCTGGACATCAGCCTCTCCCAAGGAAGGTTTTTCAACTGTAAAAAACACTAACTTTTAAGTCAACTCGATCAAGGCATATATATGACGACGTTTTCGCATAATATATTGCGATTTCACATGGGAATCAACATTCATTGATTTGCCACCACTCAATACAGTGAAGGAAAAACATCGTGAGGAAACCGGTATGTCCAAGAACCGCAACATTCAAGGGCATGCGACATCTATCAACCCGCACTGGGCCAGCGTGGTAGATTACGGCCCATACTATCTCTCTATATAAAAGGTCTGCGTCCCAGCAGTGGGAACGTAGTAGGCTCATGATGATAAAAAATCCTATAGCAACTGCCTAATGAGAGTAAGGATATAAATATTAGTTTAATTCACACAAAAAAAAACCAGTATTTAGTTCAAAAAACTTTTATTTCAGTTTATACTTTTCTAAAATACCAATTTACAACATTGTTCGACATCAGTGATACAATTCGTTTCCGCCCGAACGAGTCCTCTCGGGGGGCACAGTCCGTACTCAACACAACGACCTCCTTGCTCGTGGCAGGTCCTAACTGATTCTGCGACTGAAAAAGAAAAATTAACATCGGTGAGTCATTTAGTAGCGTTTGACCACAAGTCACATCATGCGTCAAAGGTGGCGGGAGCTGGCTCTCAAGTCGTGCTGACGGAACACATCGGTAATAAGTGCTTAGTATTCTCAAGAAGGAAAGTAAACTCAGAAATGGCTCCTTTATTAACCGAGAAAAAAGATGTGGTACTTGGCGGCACGAACGTAGCAAAAAAAAACAAAATAGTGGTACAGTTTTGTTTTTTACTTCTTGTCCATCTTTTTCTAGCCGGCGTAAAATTTGATTGGCATATTTTTAGCCGATAGCAAATGAATCATAAAATAAATAACTATATTTTCATATGAAGTGATTTCTTGTAAAGGCACATTATCTTGAGGAGAAGGTATTGAAACGATTGAAATTGCTTAAAATGTTTATAATGTATAAAATGTAGGTGATTAAATGAATAATTGGTAACTTGATAATTTTTAACTAAAGTTCAAGGTACAATGCAAACAACACCTTTAGTATGTTTGTGAATTAAAACATAACTCACATAAACACTTTCATCGAATAAACAAAAATATGTTAAAAGATAGACCAGCAGTGCGATTCTAATTCACACGGAAACTCCTCCTACTACGGAATCGCAAAAATTTCTTTCAGATTTTTCTAGACACGATTCATTTGGAACATTCATTCATTCATTCATTTTCATTTTTTTTTTAATTTTTTCATTTTTCTTCATTTTTTTTTTTGGATTTTTTTTTTCGTTTGGGTTTGGAATTTGGGAACTGATATTTAATTTGACTGCTCAATCACGGAAAAGTTTCCGCCGCCTAGTTGCTCTCGGAAAACGTTTCCGTGAAGCGAAAGTGACGTCGAAGCCAACACGGAAACTTTCCGAGTGAATTATAATCGCACTACTGGTGACTTGTGGTCAAACGCTATTTTATAGGTAAAAAAAAATCGACTAAAATATTGACTTTTTTACAACCTACGCGAAATACACAATTTCTCTTTGTGGATGAAAAAATAACATAAAATGTAGTTAAAAATGAAAAGCCAATAGGTAACCATTTTATACAACTTACATGCAAACTTGTCTTCAGCAATGAAAACTGCTCCAAGAATGGCAAAAATAAACAAAATTTTGACAAACATTATTATGGTAACAAGTGAAACAAGTGTTAAATCAAACTGAAAGATATAGTGTGGTAATAAAATGTTGAAAAAACTAGGTCTTATATAGTCGCTCAAGTACTATTTTTATCTGTGTTTATGTTGAAAAGGCCCTGGTTTTTTGGGGCCTGTAATTAAATAAATGAAACCTCAAATCCTGTATTAGTTATGCCTGTAAATGTGTTTATTCTATCCTTCCTACTTAATCTATATATAATATATATATAACTCAAAGGTGACTGATATCTCTATTAACGCACAGCCCAAACCACTGGACGGATCAGGCTGAAATTTGGCATGCAGGTAGATGTTATGACGTAGGCATCCGCAAAGAAAGGATTTTGATTAATTCTACCCCCAAGAGGATAAAATAGGGGATGAAAGTTTGTATGAAACTTTGTTATTTTTAAACCGATCGGGCTGAGAATTTGCATGCATAAAGCTGTAGCCAACGCGGGTGAAACGGCGGGGAACTGCTAGTTTTATATATTATGCGAAAGTTTGTGTGTGTGTGTGAATGGTTGTTACCACGTATCACCGTAACTACTAAAACGATTTTGTTGAAATTTGGAATGGTGATAGCTTTAACTTTTCATCCCGGAAAAAAGGTTCTTTCGGGTTTATAACGGTGAGACGTAACTAGTTATGAATAAAACCAGTAATGCGACTGGATTTTTTTTTTTTTAATTTTTACAGGGTAGCTTTTGACCACAAGTCACCTGATGTTAAGTGACGATGTGGTCGAAGATGGCGCCACGCTACACCTGGACTGGGAACTGGCTCTCAAGTGAGGCTGCCGGAACACACCGATAGGTGCTTGGCGACAGATTCTTAACAAGAGGGTGGTAGCTAGCCAGGCGAGTACTAGAAAATACCCTACCACCAAGCTATGGTTTCATCACGATGTTTTCCTTCACCGAATGAAACTATAAACTCTTTTTTTTTCTAAAATCTCAGGTGGCGTTTTTAGTGTAGTACTAGATCTCATCATCATCATCATCAGCCGGAAGAAGTCCACTGCTGAACATAGGCCTCCCCCCTTGAACGCCACCATGAACGGCTATTAGCCATTTGCATCCATCGGCTCCCTGCTACTCTTACAATGTCGTCAGTCCACCTAGTGGGGGGCCTACCTATAGAACGTCTTCCGGTTCGTGGTCGCCACTCGAGAACCTTTTTTGTACTAGACCAAGATTATGATATTCTGGGTATTTGACACTCGTTGGAGTAGTATTTTGTAGTTACAGAGGCAATATGGTAATAGTTAGCTTATGTTTTGTTAATACTTTTATAATTCCAAATTAGAAATAATATCAATCAATTAGATCACTCACTACTCTCCATTTAGGAAATTAAAAACATCAGATTTTTATAACATTCTTTCTCGTCAACATTTACTAATATATTGCATAATTATGATGTGACATGAAAGCAGCGAGTTTACCGATTGCCTTTTAAATAACATATTCTTTTAAAACTGCTCATGGCATTAACAACTTTAGGTATATATTACATTATGTAGTTTTCTGCGAAAAACTGTCACATGTGAAATCAATAGATTTCTACAAATAATTATGATTATACAGAACCATTGCGTTCTATTTATCCATTTTGCAATATCCCCACTTAGATCTTAATCTTATCTACCTAATGTTTTGGTATTGATTGTTAAATACGCGTAATCTCGAATCATAATTTAATTAATCATAATTTAAAAAATATTACAAGTTTAATATTTTTTTTACCTAAAACATACTTTAAAATAAATATGGTAAGATTAGCATCGTTTTTATCATTCCAAAGCTGCGTACGGATAGCGCGTTCCTGAGTTACGCGTACCTAGTCGAGATACGTTGTTCACACTTACATTAGATACGCGCACAGCTCTTGTGCGAACCTGAATCCGTGGTGAATCGTCGGCCGAGTGGCCAAGCGCGCGTACGTTTACGCGTACATCTATCCTTTTTAATACTCCATGCTATATACCAGCGATAGCAAACCATTGGCACGCGCCATTGATGGCACGTGACAAAACAATACAGGCACGATTTTTAATTAGAAATGAAAACATTTTTTTCTTTTACCTACATTTAATGTCATTGCAGCAGAGGTCATTGTACTACCGGTTATTAGTGCTGGAACAGCTACAGATTGCTGCAATTATCGAGTTTTCAGTTGACAGTGTTTTTACAAAAAAAAAAAAAAAATTGCTAATATGTGTGCGTTTGAGACCGCCATCCCGCCTGTTGCCAAGCGATGATACGGTCGTTAGTGTAGCACGCACACGCAGAAGGACACATACATACATTCTACATTCATTCATTTCATTACATTCTTCATATTTGACGTGACAACGTCTTATAATTCGATAGAGCCGGCTGCACGCACGAAAAAACATGACACATGCGGCGTTACCTCGCTCTGAGGCGTTCCATGTAAGGCTTGAAGTGCAAGCGAGAGCGCGGAACGAGCGACAAAGAAGCACAATCGGCCAATCGACGTTGTCACGTTCAACTATCGTCAGTAAACCGACTTTACAGACAACCAATTTTTTTTCACATACTATATTCTTTAACTGTACCTCATGTCCTTAAACATTTTTTTTATGAAAAAATGGCACGTAGTACAAGAAAGGTTCGCCACTCCTGCTAGATACGATATGGCGTTCCACGATACGCGTAACCGACTACGCGTATCAACGTACGCGCTGTCCGTACGCTGCTTTAGAACGTTGCTTTAGCTATTGTTTCCGTCTGGTTTTCTTTTTATAAAGTTTTTTTGAGTAGGATAGGTAATCAAAACACCCAGTGTTTTGCCAATATACTTTAACATCCGTTGCTGAGGCAGCAAGCCTTCTCTCAGAGAGAAAGAGAGTCATCATTATCAGCCTTTCACGTTCCCACTGCTGGGACTCCGGCCTTCTCTCAGAGAGAGAGTATGGGCTGTAATCTACCACGCTGGCCCAGTGCGGGTTGGTAGATATCGCATGCCCTTGAATGTTGCAGTTCTTGGACATGCCGGTTTCCGCACGATGTTTTCCTTCACCGTTTTGAGCTATGGCAAATCCGTACATAACTTATTAAGTCATAGGTGCGGGGCCGAGAGGATTCGAACTCGGTGTCGGCGTCTTGTAAGTCGCACGCCTAAACCGTTCGGCCACCATCGCTTTAGAAAGAAAGAAAGAAAGAAAGAGAGTATGACTGTATAAATCACGCTGACCCAAGACGAGTGGGAATGGAAGATGTCACATGCTCTTGAATGTTTAAGTTCTAATAGTACAGTTGTCATGCCAGTTCCTTCTGTTCTCCTTCTGCTATATTAA
Source organism: Opisthograptis luteolata (assembly GCA_931315375.2). NCBI lineage: Eukaryota > Metazoa > Arthropoda > Insecta > Lepidoptera > Geometridae > Opisthograptis > Opisthograptis luteolata. The sequence goes on along the minus strand of OV928036.1, from coordinate 13,084,657 downwards.
TGTATGTAATTTATATTCTAGTACCAGTTTCACCCCACGGTTTCACCCGCGGGGTGAAACTCCCGTCATCATCCCTTTCCGGAATAATAAGTAGCCTATGTGTTAATCCAGGGGATATTTTGATGATAAAAAAAGCTTGGGATTTTATTGAAGTTGCTCCAGTTCAATCAATTAGTAATAGGAATATAATATTGTCAATGTGATCGCGCCAAAAAAATTACCTGCCGGGCGTTTCTTGTCGGTTCTTTAACGGTGTAAGGAGGTTGGAACAGGCGAAGCTAGTTTTAATTTTGACGTTTTAACGTGTTCACTATGTATCCTTATGAATAAATACAATTGACTTTTTGACATTTTTTTTTAAGTTTGCCCGGAAGTCTCGTTACGTGAGTCGTAACTAGAAATTAGCCGGTTTTTCAAATATCTAATATATATACATACAAACACTAAATGTTAAGTGAAGAAAACCACAATATAATAATGAGAACCGCATCCAAATCGGTTAAGCCGTTTCTGAGATTAGCGTGCACAAACAAACAGACAAACAGACAAAAATTCTAAAAATCATTGTTTTGGGTTCTATTGCGTTGATAAAGGCCCCCAATAAAAGTTTTTCTCAATTATCTTCAATGTACAGACAGCGATGAGTTACAGATTTATTATAATGTGTATATAGATATCTATACCTATAAAAGAAAGTCGTGTTAATTACACTATTTAGAACTCAAGAACGGCTGATCCGATTTGGCTGAAAATTGGTGGGGAGGTAGTTTAGGACCAGGAAAAGGACATAGGATACTTTTTATCTTTTACGTTTTTTTTTTTTTTACGTAGAAAGAATGGGGGAGGATCGTCCGGTCAAACGAGCATACAGTGGACGGCCGAGTGGCCGTCGCCCTGTCGGCCGTCCCAGATATCGCTGGAAAGACGAAGTCACGAAGGATTTAGCGAGCTCCAGGTGGAGGACTGGCAGGAGGTGGCGCAGGACAGACCGAAGTGGCGTCTTTTGTTATCGGAGGCCAAGACTCACTTTGGGTCGTTGCGCCATCCCAGTTAGTTTTTTTATTTATACTTTTTATCCCGGAAATGGTTCCAACGGGATAACGGGTAGTCGCGGGTGACTACCTGTTATCCCGTTGGAACCATTTGGGGTGCAGCTAGTAATAATATATGCTAGATCAGGAAAGTGTGGTATATTAGAATTTAAAGGAAATTGGAAAGAACAATGGCCAAAACGGACCTGAGTTTGTAAAAAACGTGTAATACATTTAAAAATTGAATTTTTTGCTTATTAAGATTACACAAACGATATTTTAGTGAACTTGCTCCAATTCAATCAACTAGTAATAAGAATAAAATTGTCAATGTGATCGCGCCAAAAAAATTACCTGCCGGGCGTTTCTTACCTGTTCTTTTGCCGGCGTAAGGAGGTTGGAACAGGCGTAGCTAGTTTTAAGTTGACGTTTTAAAGTGATCACAATGTATCCTATTAAATAAAAAAGTTTTGAGTTTGAGTTTGAGTTTACCGTACTACCAATCAATTACTTATCTCGTAAAGGAGACCAAAGATTGCGTAAAGTGCTAATATAATATACTACTAATACGCACATAGATTAACGACGATAAGATTTTGAGCTCTGGTGGCCGAACGGTAGCGCGTGCGCCTTACAAGACACCGATACCGAGTTCGAATCCTCTCTACCCCGCACCATAAGTTATGTGCAGATATACCATTGCCAAAACGGTAGAGGAACAACATCGTGAGGAAACCGGTATGTACAAGAACCGCAACATTCAAGGGCATGCGACATCTACCAACCCACACTGGGCCAGTGTAGTAGATTACGGCCCAAACTCCATCTCTCTGTGAGAAGGCCCGAGTCCCAGCAGTGGGAACGTAATAAATAGGCTGTTGATGATGATGAAAGATTTCCAATTATTACTGCATCAGGATGAGGATCTAAATCTAAATATGTAGTTTAATTCGTACAAAATAATAAGACCTGTTTATTCATGATGTAACGAGGAAGGATCAAAATGAAAAACACTGGTAAAATTAAACAAATACAGACAATAGGGATGTTAACCATTTTTCGGAATTGCTTTTATTTTAAAGATTGACTCCTGTTTACCATAAAAAAAAATATTTTATTTAAATTATTAGTATTTTCGATGAGAAAATATACAAAATTAGAGTAATTATGAATTTTTCCGCCAAAACACTAACAACTGCCACGTGACTGACATGACGTCACTGACCGAAAAAACACGATGGTCGCGATTCGTAACCATACCACTGCGCCGACCCCCGACGCCGACCCGCGGCTACCGACGCGCGGGCAACCATCGAAGCACAAATCGCCTGAGTGGTCAGTGACGTAAGAAGCTCTTTTTGGTGTTTGCAGTCACGTGACAAAAGATTATAAATATAGCATTTAAAATAATTTTTATTTAAATTATTAAGTTATATTTAAATACAAAAATATGTTTTTCGATATCCTAATAATACAAACTAACATAAAAGTAAGATTAAACATTATTTTGTAATTAGTGTTAACATCCCTATTGAGACAATAGTTGTTATTAATTTTATTTGTAGGTATCTTAACTTTATATATCATACATACTAGGTGCGCCCCGCAGTTTCATCGCGTCTTCCCATTATACCACAGGATACTTCTTACAGGATAAAAGTAGCCTATGTGTTAATCTAGGGTATTAGCTATCTCCACTCCAAATTTCATTAAAAATTGATTTAGTAGTTACAGTGATACGTGAGAAACTTTCGCATATATCATACTAGCTGGCGCCCACGGCTTCGCCCGCGTGGAGGTCGGTTATCGCGACCAAAAGTAATCAAGAAATTTTGATCCCGTTCCCGCAATCAACGGGAACCTATTCCAGGTATAAAAAGTAGCCTATGTATTATTCCAGGTTATAATCTATTCCTGTCCCAAATTTCAGCTGATTATCCCAGGCTATAATCTGTTCATAGCGATGATGGCTCAGTGGTAGTGACGTCGACTTGCGATCCGTAGGACGTGGGTTCGAATCCTACAATGAGCTTGAGCTTTCGATGAAGGAAAACATCGTGATGAAACCATAGCTTGGTGGTAGGGTATGTTCTAGTACTCGCCTGGCTAGCTACCACCCTCTTGTTAAGAATCTGTCGCCAAGCACCTATCGGTGTGTTCCGGCAGCCTCACTTGAGAGCCAGTTCCCAGTCCAGGTGTAGCGTGGCGCCATCTTCGACCACATCGTCACTTAACATCAGGTGACTTGTGGTCAAACGCTACCCTGTAAATAGTAAAAAAAAATAAAAAAATATTCCTGTACCAAATTTCAGCTGATTATTCCAGGCTCTAATCTATTCCTGTACCAAATTTCTGAAGTTATCCCGAAGAATATATAAAAAAATTGAGGTTTATACCTTAACGAATTTTGGGTAGGTATACTCATTTATACACTCGCACTTCCTGTTATCTGCCCAAGTAATCACAACCCAAATTCTATTATATCCACACCATTAATAGTACTTTTTCTAATATAAAAACTATTTTATAAAAAACAAATCTATGCAAACTCTTTGCTTCCCAAGTTCCCACGTGTCCAAATCTTTAGGCTAAGCGTATACTGAGACGCAATTGATGCAGTGCGGGGCAGCGCTGATTTTTTGTAATATCTATGCTTAAGCAAAGATACGATGTTTCTTTTCATTTTGCGGCAACAATGACTAATTTTCTAAATTTAGTTAGTGCGTATTATTCAATGCGCAGGATAGTATTTATATCACACGTTTATACATAATACGTATTTTAAAAAAGCATGAAGACATAAAAGCAACGCTCTTACAAACTGTAAGTAACAATTCATTTCATAATCTGACACTAATCCTGATTAAAAAACTTCAGGATGGTAGAGAACCTCCTCCGTAATAGTAATCGCCCAGAAAAATACCTGCCGGTCGTTGCTTGCCTCTTCTTTCGCTGGTGCAAGGAAGTTAGAACAGACATAGCTAGTTATTCGGTTGACTTTTGAACGTGATGAAATGTTGCATCCCAGTAAATAAGTTTAATATCAAACTCAGTTTACTCGTCAACTTGAACACTGTTCTTGATACCAGTTTTTAGTACTTTATAACAGTGTATCTGTGTAATTTACAGCATCGCTCTTGGACTATGCCGTGTACTTCCGTCGCCTGGGTCTCAACATATGTACGCTTACCCTTATGGTAGCCCGCAACATCAATGTCACTACCAAGTAGTTCTAAGTAAATAAGGTATTATAAGATCATGTCTGCTACACACGTAACGATATATCGTTACTTTAATCGTCTTGGGTTTGATGAGAGCGTATAGTGTCATCACTAACTTAGGATTAAATAGATGGCTCTATATTTTTTTTTATTACAGTGTGTTGATTTTTGTTTGCGAATACAAAATAAATCACAATCATCGTTTGATTTTCGTTTTTGTAGCTTTGAATAAAATCTTCTAAAATTTTTTGGAGTCCGCTTTCTTCTTATTTCAACATTCGCGAGGACGCGTCCACTTGCAAAGAAGTCCTTTTTGTTTGCCCGTGTCCGACGTCGGTTTCATTGCAGCAAAACACATCAAATTATGCAAACGATCAAGTCGATATCAATGAACTAAAAATGTTACTGCCACCGCTCATCTCAGCAAACCAGAAATACTGCAACGATTTTTCATACACACTTTCGATATAACCAGAGCAATTAGAACAGATACATCGCTACGATAAATTGTTACGTGTGTATACACACTAATAATCATCATGCCAATAATATTCTTCCTGACATGTAAACAATTCAACAGAATGTTGCCTAGCAACCATGTAAAAGATTTCGAAAACTTTAGTTTTTTTAGTTTTTTCCACGGAACCCATGCATTATTCCGGGATAAAAGTAGCCTATGTTAATCTCCGGTGCATAAACTATCTCTATGCAAAAAATTACCCTAATCCGTTGTTTTATTACGCCGTGAAAGTCGAACAAACCAACAGAAAACACACTTTTGCATTTACTTAAATGTGGGGATGGGGATGGCGATAGGGGTAGCTGCGGTTCGCGTTTACATCCATGGTATTCCCTACTATCCCGCAAGAATCTTTTTCCGGGTTAAAAAGGAACCCATATGCTATCCGGGCTACAAAAATCTAATCGACCCGACCAAATTTCCGACGTGATGCTTTAAATTGATATAACTTTTTTATTTATGAACCGATTGAAATAAAACAAACACTAAATGTTAAGTGGAGAAAACCACAATATAATAATGAAAACCGCATCCAAATCGGTTTAGCCGTTTCTGAGATTAGCGTGCACAAACAAACAGACAAACAGACAAACAGACAAACAGACAAACAGACATACAGACAAACAGACAAAAATTCTAAAAATCATTGTTTTGGGTTCTACTGCGTTGATAAAGGCCCCCAATAAAAGTTTTTCTCAATTATCTTCAATGTACAGACAGCGATGAGTTACAGATTTATTATATGTATAGATTAAGTAGGATAGGATAGGATTATATTAAGGTACTTTTATAATTTTATAATATGTACCTACCTACTCATTGTAATTTTTTTTTATGTACCTACATATAAGATTAGCAAACAAGCAGACGGCCCGCCTGATGGAAAGCAGTCACCGTCGCCTATGAACATCTGCAACACCAGGGGAGTTGCCGATGCGTTGCCGACCTTTAAGAACTATCTATTTAACTAACTATTTTAATATTGTACGCTAGTCTTGTTTTTTTTGTGTGATCCATGTGATGGCGCCAAAAAAATTACCTGCCGGGCGTTTCTTGCCTGTTCTTTTGCCGGCGTAAGGAGGTTGGAACAGGCGTAGCTAGTTTTAAGTTTGACGTTTTAAAGTGATCACAATGTATCGTATTGAATAAAGTACAATTGACTTTGACTTTGAAATATGCTTTTTTCACTTATTTACTTATCAATTTTTTAAAACACTTTTATTAGCTTGACTTGTAACTAACTAACTAACTAACAATGTAATCAAATCTTAGAAGTAATTTTTCACCTACTTCTAATTGTCGTATCGACTTGAAACTTTGTATGTGTATGTAATCTCGGTGACAATGCAATAATTTGGTATCATCGACCTGATCTGATGATGCAGCCGGAAGGTGGGTAGGGCATCTCTGCGCTGGCTACTAGTAAACCCCTCGTGTTTGGGCTCATATGAATCGTCTTGATGAGTACAATACATTGGACTTGGTGACGAGGGTCTGATGATGCAACCGGAAGGTGGGTAGGGGATCTCTGCAGTGGTTACTAGTAAACCCCTCGTGTTTGGGCTCATATGATTCGTCTTGATGAGTCCAATAGATTGAACTTGGTGACGAGGGTCTGATGATACAACCGGAAGGTGGGTAGGGGATCTCTGCAGTGGCTACTAGTAAACCCCTCGTGTTTGGGCTCATATGATTCGTCTTGACGAGTCTAATAGATTGAACATGGTAACAAAAGACTAAAAAGTAAAAAAATAAAAATATATAGTTTAAAAAACTAAAAAAAACACTTTAAAAACGCACTCAAAAATATAAAATAATTAAATTGACTTGTATTAGTTACGATATGATGGTTAATTCAAAAAGTGTGGAGCGCTTCCAAATAAAAGTACACACAACCAAAAAGCGCTCCACACTTTTTGAATTAACCATTATACCGTAACTAATACAAGTCAATTTAATTATTTTATATTTTTGAGTGCGTTTTTAAAGTGTTTTTTTTAGTTTTTTAAATTTTATATCTGACATTGTAAAATAGAACTGTCTTTTAAAAAAATATTTGTGAATTAAAGTTAATCTGTTATTGGCCTTAAGTGGAAACAATTAGGACCTATTGTTTGTGATTAAGGACTGTATTTAGTCAAATAAATAAAATAGTATTAGGTTTAAAAACATTTATTTCAGTTTATATAATAAGCCAGTCCAGTAGCAGCAGTAGTTGGGTTCAGTTCAGTTCGTGTATAATTGTCTAGAATACCAATTTACAACATTGTTCGACATCAGTTACACAATTCGTTTCTGCAGAAATGAGTCCTCTTGGGGGGCACAGTCCGTACTCAACACAACGACCTCCTTGCTCGTGGCAGGTCCTTACTGATTCTGCGACTGAAATAGAAAAATTAACATCGGTGAGTCATTTTTTTAATGTCTTACAGTAGCTTTTGACCAGTCACCTGATGCGTCGAAGGTGGTGGCACGCTACACCTGGATTGGGAATTGGCTCTCAAGTGGGGTTGCCGGAACACACCAGTTTTAGGAGCTTAGTATTCTTATGAAGAAAGTAAACTCATAAAAGGCTCTCTTATTAACCGAGAAAAAAGGAGATGTGGTGCTTCGCGGCACGAGCTTCACAAAAAAATCCAAAATAGTTGTAGTAGGTACAGTTTTTTTTTACTTCTTGTCCATCTTTTTCTAGTAGGCGTAAAAGTTGCTGATCAATATCAATTTTCCTAATATATAACAGATTGGCAATTTTTTCCTATTAGAAATGCGAATAGGTAATCAATATTTAAATCTAAACTAGCAAACCCGGTGAACTCCGTTTTGCCACCAGATGGCTTCGTTTTATGTAACATTTCGTTTGGTGATTAAAAGAAGAAGAAATTTTCTTTTTTTTTGAATCATGCAAATGATAAATTTGTCCTTGTATCTGTAATTGCAAATAATCATTTGTTGAAGAATACGGTGTAGTACATGTATCAGAGATGGCGCTGTATGAGAAAAAAGATTTCCCGCTTTTCTGTTGAAATTTTTCCTGAATTTTCTTTGCTATAAACCTCACGGAGCCCGAGACCTTTCCAACGAATGCAAAACCGTGGAAAACGGTTCGTGCGTTCTGGAGTTATAGCGTCAGGAAGGAAAACCCGACTTATTTTTATATAGTAGATTACGCGTGTTAACTATACTTTGATTTGAAGTGATTTCCTATAACGGCACATTATCTTGAGGTCCTATCTTCTTCTTCTATTTAAGAGCCAAGCTCTTGTCGGTAGAGTATTTTCCATCCCGTTCTGTTTTCGGCCATCCTTTTGACCTCTTGGTACGACATGACATCAATCCTCTCTTTAACTTGATCTATATATGTTCTTCTCGGTCTACCTCTACCTCTCTTCCCTTCTACTTTTCCTTCTAATATGGTTTTTATATATTCGTCATGCCGTACCAAGTGGCCAAACATCTTTCCTCTTCTTATCTCTACTGTTGTTAATATCTCTCTTTTTTCTCCTATTAAGTCCAATACTTCTTGGTTGGTTTTTTTCCTATAATGGCGCATTATCTTGAGGTCAAGGTATTAAGACGATTGAAATTGTTTAAAATATTTATAAAATAAATAATGTATGAAACGTAGGTGAATTAATAATAGTACAGTTAGGTAATAATTTTGAACTATAAAAAAATCACTTTAACAGGATACTGATAAATCAACACTTTATGTTAGTATGTTTGTGTGTTTGTGTACACAACTTCCATCGAATAAACATATATATATTAATTGGTTGATCGGGTTACTTGTGGTCTACTGTGTAAGTAAAAAAAATTGACTAAAATATTGACTTTTCTAGAAATATACAATTTATCTCTGTGGTTGGGGAAAAATTAACATAAAATGGAGCTAAAAAAGTAATTATGCCAATAGGTAATGATTTTATACAACTTACATGCAAGCTTGTCTTCAGCAATGAAGACTGCTCCAAGAAGCGCAAAAACAAACAAAACTTTGACAAACATTATTAGTGGTAATAAGTAAAACACGTGTTAAATCAAACTGAAAGATATAGTGTGATAATAAAATGCTGAAAACACTAGGTGTTATATAGTCGCCCGACTGATTTTTTATCTCTGTTTAGGCCCTGGTTTTTTGGGTTCTGTAGTTGAATAGTCGGAACCTGTGTGTGTGTGTTAATCATTTGGTAAATTATAATTTAGATTGTGGTTATTGTAAAGTGGTCGAGATAAAATGGAATACAAACATATTGTGGTAACTTCAAAGGTATTTTATTATTTCCTGAACTAATAGGTGAAGTAACATTCTCAAAAAAAATTTTTTTTTTCACTTTTTTACATCTTCATTTTTTTGTGTGTCATCGCATTAGCTGCGTTCAGTTTACAGTAGGGATCGCAATATCGATACCATTTTTCAATACCGGTATTTTCGATATTGCTATTTTTTCAATTCCGGAATCCCGGGATTTTCGATATTTTCTATATTTTTACAAAAAATTTGTTTTGTTTCACATAAATCAGTTTAAACTATAGTTTTCGACATAAATGTCATAAGAATATTAACCCATAATGTTAAGAAGTTTAAAAGTAATTCAAAATAGTTATGAGAAAGACAGGAAGGTGTGAAAAAGTTAAAATAACCTAAATCTGTATTCTTCACGTTGTTTATTAATTTGAATTAACATCAACCTCTGATAACAAACTAAAATAAATTATATAATCAACAATTGAAACGAAAACAGATCTTCTAAGAATTATATATTGTAGAACAATCCAAAATAGGTTTATAAATTTAAATAGTGACTCATAATAGGACTCCATAACACACCAATGGATTTTTAGGTCAAAAAATATATATCATAGTCCATAAAATAATGTCATACCCAGGTGCTGGTTATACTCTTTTCTCAAACATGCTTGGAAATAAGAGTATTATTTTGATAACCTTCTTCGAGATAAATCGAACTGGCTGCACTGCCCAATTATATGCGAGCAGCAACCGGCAAAATTTGTATGAAAATCCATATCTGTCGTGTTTAGCAGCCAAATAAATTACACAGAAAACTCATATCTGTCGTATTTAGCGACCAAATGAATTACATAGTAAACTCATATCTGTCGTGTTATTTAAAAATGGAACGGCTTTTACTCTGAAACATGGCAACCAAGGAGGCAATTTATCAAAGGTTTTATTTAAATTCCGAACCGGCTTGCACATAGAAACCTGTTTGTTGAAAAAAAAGCAAATGATCACTATAACGCGAGAATTTTTTGTTGTTGTTCGTTGTTCGTCATTGGTTTTGAAAAGTAATTATATTTGACAAAATGAGTTCAAGTGAAGACAATGAGTGCCTCGGCCCACATTTACACCTTCTTCCCTCAATGCCTACGTTGATGGCCACTGCAGTAATGTACTATAGGCTCTGTATAATATGACGTAAAATGTGAATTGGGTGTATGGTACCATATCTGGAAGGTATCCTGCGAAGAAGGAACCACATATAAAACTTACGTCAGACACGCGAATTTTGGTCTCAGTGATTTTTATTCCGTATTGCGGTAAAAATGTCCAATTTCAAAGTGGAAACTGCTTTTGCCGATTTATCGAAGAAAGTAGTAGCGCTGACTGCAAAAGTTACTACTCAAACGACGATGATTGAAGCACAAAATAAGAAGATTGAAGATCAACAGCTGATTATTGAGAATTGTTTTTCAACGATAAGTGATCTACGGAGGGTAATTGAGGAGATGCCAGAAAAAATACTTGTACTAATGCGGGTAGGTCAGTCAAAGAGAGAGACTGATGTCCCGGTTGACATATTGACAGTGACAGGCCCGAGCACGAGCAAAACACCCACAGATACGGTCGCCTTATCGGAGGAAAATATGACGCAGCGCGCGCGCCGAGCTATGCAGCGGAATAAGAAGGCGGTGTCTACACTGAGCGGTAAAAAAACTCAAATCGTTGTAGTTGAAGACCCGACTATTACTGAAACGTCCGAAGAGTGGAAAGTAGTAGGTGGTCATAAGAAAGATAAAAAGACCCATCTCAAGGCAGTTCAGACGGGAGGAAATGCCGAAATTGATACTTTCCAGGCTATACCAAAAAAGAAGTTTTTGCATGTGTGGTCGCTCCATCACGAGACTTCTGAAGATGCGATTGTAGAACACGTTAAGAAAATATGTGGTTCTGACGATATTAAAGTGGAGAAGATTATCCCGAAAACCAAAAGAGATTATTCTTCATTTATGATTGGAGTTCCAGAGTCAATGTTTGATCAAGTGAACTGCAGAGACAGTTGGCCAATAAACACTCGTTTTAATGAATGGGTGTGGTTTCGGAACTCCCGTAAACCAACGGGTAATTAAAACCGTATTTAAGGATATTCAAGTATATTACCAGAACGTGAGAGGACTTCGAACGAAGTTATCTACTTTTTACGCTAATATTCTAGCATCATCTTATGACCTTTTTGCTATTACGGAGTCAAGCCTACATTGTTCTATGCAGGACGGAGAGCTTATACCGCCCGGCTTCAATATACTACGATGCGATCGAGCTGATGGCCGTAAACACGGCGGAGTATTTATAGCTTCGTCATCAATGCTGGAGTTGAGACACGTTCCGGTTGACAATGTGGACGCTGCCTTATTTGAGATTGTCTGTGCGACGGTACACCAGAAAAAAACATTTTTGTTTTTATGTTGCGTTGTTTACATTCCGCCGCATTGTCCAGCTCAGGAATATATGCAATTATTTATGATTTTAGAGAACGTTTGCGTCAAGTATGATAATGTTTTAGTGATGGGTGATTTTAATATGCCTTCGGCACCGATGGAAATGCACAGCTACTTGGAATATGTTAAAGCCTTCTGTGGATTTCGCCAGGTAAATAATGTCCGCAATATAAATGACCGTACTTTAGACTTAGTGTTAACTACATTTTTAGCGTGTGACGTGGAGGTAAGGTTGTCTGATGAGCCTTTAGTAGATATTGACGTGCAGCACCCTCCGGTGTATGCATACGTCACGGTGGATATCGGTAAAAGCCGGGAGACGCCGGGGCAGTGCCGGCATTCTCGTGACAAGGTTCACATGGATGATAAACGGCGATGGAATTTCAGTAGTACTAACTTTGCAATGTTATATTATAATCTAGGACTAATTAATTGGGATCGTTTGTATGAGATTGATAATTCGGAGGAAGCATTGTCTTATATTTATACGGTGATGAATGAGGCCATTGATGAGTGCGCTCCTAGGAGCTACAATGGTAAAAGTGGTAATACTAATGATTCTACGTACATTTATCCTCAGTGGTATTCATTCGAATTAAAATGTGATATTAAACGAAAGTGGAAATATCACAAATTGTTCAAAATGACAGGTGCACGGTGTGATTACGAGACGTTTTCTAGGTATCGATCTATGGTTAAAAATAGGTTAGTTGCTGATTATGAAACCTACCAGAATAGACTACAGTTAAATTTCAACGAAGATCCTAAATCTTTTTGGAACTATGTGAGATGTAAGCAATCCAAACGCCATAAAACTCGAGTTACGAAAAACGGTCAAGAGTTAAGTGATCAGGAGTCCGCGAAGTGTTTTGCTTCACATTTTCAGTCGGTATATAGCGCGACGCGGCCGGTGCTGGACCCGGAGGCGGCGGAGCGCGCTGCGGGCGCACGCGCCGGCGCGGCGCGAGTGCATGTCGGTCAGCTGAGCGCACGCGACCTTCGCGCCGCACTCGCGCACATTAAGCCGAAGCAGGCCGTGGGCCCTGATGGTATACCCCCTTACCTTGTTAAAGACTGTCGCTTTGTCTTAGAGGAGCCGCTGTTGCACATTTTTAATCTGTGTCTCCGGGAAGGTCATTACCCGGGCAAATGGAAGTTAACCCGAGTTATACCGGTACCTAAGACAGGTTCGGGTTCTGAAGTGAGCGGATACCGACCTGTGGCTGTACTGTCTGCATTCGCCAAGGTGTTTGAGTCTGCATTACATAAATGTATTTATACGCAGGTCAGTTCTCGGCTGACTGACGTCCAGCATGGCTTCCGGCCAGGTCGAAGTACGGGGAGTAAGCTGCTCTCGTTTATGGCGTATCTGACGCCAACTATCGACGCCGGAGGCCAGGTGGACACCGCGTACTTCGACTTCCGGAAAGCTTTTGACACAGTGGATAATGACATCCTGTTAGAGAAGTTTGCAGCGATAGGATTCACAACGCATCTTTTAAAATTTTTTTCGAGCTACCTGGGGGAACGCCAACAGTATGTCGAGTACGCGGGATATGAATCCGACCAATACTATACGTTTTCGGGTGTAAGCCAGGGAAGCAATTTGGGCCCTTTGGAGTTTATTTTAATGATTAATGACCTCCCGGAAGTCGTAGAAGTTGCGAAATGTCTTCTTTTCGCAGACGACTTAAAGCTATTCCTGTCGGTAGAAGACATGTCCGATTGTGAGCGGCTTCAGCGAGATATAGATAGGATCGTGCGGTGGAGTGCGACTAATAAATTGTTATTTAATGCGGATAAGTGCGAGGTGATGAGCTACGGGCGCAGGCGAGCTCCACTGCAGTACCGGTACGAGGTCGAGGGTGCGGTGATGCCGCGCGTCACATGCGTGCGCGATCTGGGCGTGCAGATGGTAGCCGAGCTGACGTTTCGTAATCACATTGTAGATATTTGCGGCAAGTCCTTCAGAAATCTCGGATTCGTCTTGAGAAACTGCAGGGACTTTCGTAATACACAAGTCATAAAAATTTTATACAACGCACTCGTTCGTAGCAGTCTAGAAACGAGTGCAATTATTTGGAATCCACATGAGGATAAATATGTTCAAATGCTGGAAAAAATCCAGAATAAATTCACGCGTTTCTTATATTTGAAGGAGTGCGGTGTCTATCCTTTCTACCCACTGATGTACCCGACCTTGTTCGTGATCGGCATGGTCGGATACAGCCAGCTGCGTGTGAGGAGAGACGTCGCACTCTGCAAGTACGTGTGGCGTGTGCTGCGCGGGCAGCTGCACCACCCCGAGGTACTGGAGGCGCTGCGGCTGTGCGCGCCCGACGCGGCGGCGGGCAGGAGGCGCCCGCATCCCACTTTCAAGGTGCCGAACCATCGGACGAACCTGCTCAGGTTTGCCCCCATGTCACGCGCTTTGAAATTATTAAATATTATCGCGGAGGATACGGACATTTTTTGCTGCAGCCTGGCGAAGTTCACGGAAACAGCGCACAGGATTTGCGAGAATTATGATAATTATTTATGTTAATAGTTTGTAAGTAGTTTAAGTATAACGTCGTATTGGTACTTACTGTAAAGACGATATCACTTTTAGTTAAATAAATAAATAAATAAATAAATAAATATCTTCCTCGAATCGAGGTGTGCTTCGATGGTTAGTATTCGTCAAACCTACGGACAAGAAGAGTTTACAGCAGGGGAAACGGATAGGTCAATAGTTTGCAAAAGATTAATCTTCTCTATCGAAAAACAAAATGACCCATGCTTTTCGAGATCTCACAGAAAAGAGAACATTAAAGAATTAATTAAGGTAAATTCAGTTGCCACTTTAAAATAGATACCTAGATAGATAACGCTTACTTTTAATACTCATTTTATAAAAAGAACAAATTTGCCATAGACAAAAAATATAATACTTATGTCAAATTTAGTCAATGCTTTACTGCCGTGTTGTTAATACAGCAGTTGCTGACGTTTCTGTTCTTCCTTGCACCTTATTTTTATACAACAATGAACTCCTTACCAAAAGTTACTGGATTACTGAATAAAATTACGTCGACCCGGCTAGTCCAGCATCTCGTATCGAAGTTGGAAGCTAGAACGCTGTCCACATACCTGTATTTTATGCAGGTGTGGACTGACTGGCCTTCTTTTAAGGTTTGTTTATCGTTAAATTAGGAAATGATTAGATCAAGTTTTTAAATTATGCAATATCGAAAATATCGAAAATCTCGATATTGCTAAATTCAATCCCGGTATTTCAGATCGACAAAAATCGTCCGATATTCCGGTAAATTCGATATTCCGGTTTGCGAACCCTAGTTTACAGCTACCAGTGGAGACTTATAATTCACTTTTTTACCACTTAAGAGTTAATTCAATAATTGTATGTTGTTAACCTTCCTATTAAAATAAATAAATAATTATTACACGGGACCATCGCGTTCCATTCGATACCCAAAGCACTAATTATTGGATTATCTTATTTAATGTTTTGGTAATGATTGTTAAATACGCGTAATCTCGAGCCATAATCTAAGTAATCATAATTATAAAAAGAAAAACAAGTTTGATAACGTAATAACCTAAAATATACTTAAAAATAAATATGGTAAGATACTAATCGTCCTTATCATTCTAAAGCTGCGTACGCATAGCGCATTCTCGAGTAAGGGCTCCCATAAAAACTGCGATGCGATGCGGCGCGATGCGAATCAGATTGGAAGTTCTTGTAACATTCGTGCGAGCTCGCACATATTTGCGAATTCGTAGTTTTGGGCGCCTTTGCGCGTAGTTGAATGGGAATTGTTATTCCCTCTAATATGGTCGAGGAGAGCGATGGCTGGCACATGCGTCAACTCGTGAACGGGTGCTGCTTGTGGGGTCTGGTCTGCATTGGTTGTGATCCCGTAATTCGTTAATATTCATGTTCCCATATCCCAATGTGCACAACAACAACAAAAAACAAGAGAAATGTTATTAATAAAGCTAATTAAAAAATATCAGACTATTATATGACTGAATGGGAACTGACTCTCAAGTGACACTGCCGGAACACACCGATAGGTTCCTGGCGACAGATTTTTAACAAGAGGATGGTAGCTAGCCAGGCGATGACTAAAAAATGCCCTACCACCAAGCCATGGTTTCATCACGATGTTTTCTTTCACCGAAAGCGCAAGCACATTGAAAATTTCGGGGTTTTTTTAAATTCTAAATTTATTAAATGTAGGTTAGAAATCATCAGCTGTGAAAATGCATTATCAAGGTCACTCCCGTCTGGTCACGCCCTAAGTGACACTGAATTGCGTCCGTTGCCTTAAAGCTTAGGTGTTAAGCCTCATGTTCCTGTCATTTCACCTGCATCCACTGCTGATAGTGATCGTGATAGAGCTAGACTAGACTAGCCTGCAAAAATTAGTACTCATCATTACCAGCCTTTCGCGTTCCCACTGCTGGGACTCTGGCCTTCTCTCAGAGAGAGAGTATGGGCTGTAATCTACCACGCTGGCCCAGTGCGGGTTGGTATAGGTCGCATGCCCTTGAATGTTGCAGTTCTTGGACATGCCGGTTTCCTCACGATGTTTTCCTTCACCGTTTGAGTGGCAAATCTGCTCATAACTTGTTAAGTCATAGGTGCGGGGCCGAGAGGATTCGAACTCGGTGTTGGCGTCTTGTAAGTCGTACGCCTAACCGTTTGGCCACTATCGCTCTCAAAATAAGTACTACACTTTTAAAATTTCAAGTTTTTGTAAATTATAGAAGCTAGAGATAAAAAAACGTTTCATGGCAATTTTTTACTATTTGCACACCGCGGTTTCACCCGCGTCTTCCCGTTATCCCACAGGAACCTTTTTCCGATAAAAATCCTATGCGTTAATCCAGAGTATAAGCTATCTCCATTCCAAGTTTCATCAAAATCGGTTCAGCATTTACGGTGCTACGTGGTAACAAACATTCACACACTCACACAACACATTTATAATAATAGTAGGAAGTAAGATTGTTCCGCTACTTTTGTCCTTGAGCGTATTACTGTGCTAAGACTAACGCCTTCAGTTAATAATCGATCCTGATCCGTCATCCGCGGTTTTGGATCAATGTCTTGTCATAATAAGTCATTTTAGTACAAGGGCTTGACATAATCATCATCATCATCACCCTGTATTAGTCCACTGCTGGACATAGGCCTCTCCCAAGGTACGCCACTGCGCCCGGTCTTCGGCTCTTCTCATCCAACTACTGGCAGCCACTCGGCGCAAGTCGTCGCTCCACCTTGTCGCAGGGCGTCCTACACTACGTTTGCCAAGTCGCGGTCTCCACTCAAGAACACGTCTACCCCAACAGTTATCGGTTCGGCTATTACTACTAAAATCTCATTTTTTAACCTAATACTATACTGTCCCACTGCTGGGCAAAGGTCTCCCCCATTTTATTTATTTATTTATTAGCGCACCAACACAGTGTACACTCATACATTCGCAGATTTATAACAATTCTTAGAAGCTTAGAACCAAATGTCACAGCATTGACAGGTGAGGACAGCATGCATTACAATAATAATGAAAATTAAGTTTTCATTTGAGCGAGTAACAAACAATGTGTGTTGTTAAAGTGGTTAATACAGCGGATATAAAAATTACAACAAAAAATTAATCAATAATTAATTAATTAATTTTTAATTTTTTTATTGACACACGGAGAAAAAAGATCTTCCGAAATACCGTTTTCCTTCTGAGTCAAAAGGGAAGGACTTGTGATTCAGAAGGAAAACTAATACAAAAGGAGGAAGGAATCAGCCTTGGAAGGTAAAGACTCAGAAGGAAAGTCAGAATTTTTTCTCAGTGCATATTATGACATAACATATTGATCCAAAACCGCGGTTAACGGATCAGGATATCTTTAACTTCGGGCGTATGACCTTCTAATCGCTGCAAGAGCGTAGCCGCCGAATAAAAGCTAAGTTCGGTTTGAAATAAAATAAAAATTTATAGAAAAAAATTAATAATAAGTACCTATTTATAACGTCTGCTTATTTCGGTACATACATAAGCTTAAACTCATTTATTATATCAGTATACAACACTTTTCGTTGCTCTTACAATCCGATGTCTCAGGAACTACCAGTTTGTCGGGACATCTTGAAGTTGCAAGCATACACTGACCGAATTGCTCTTGACATGTTTGTACTGCAGTTGCAACTGAAAAAAACACATTGAGATTGGTATTAATGCAAAGTTAAATGATCTCCTACTAATATCATAAACGCAAAAGTTTGTGAGTATTTATGAATGTAATATATTTGTTGCTCTTTCACGCAAAGACTACTGAACGGATTTGAGTGAAATTTAGAATGGAAATAGCTTATATATACCCTGGATTAACAATACATAGGCTTTATAGCGATGATGGCTCAGTGGTAGTGACGTCAACTTGCGATACGTAGGACGTGGATTCGAATCCTACAATGAGCTTGAGATTTCGGTGTAGGAAAACATCGTGATGAAACCATAGCTTGGTGGTAGGGTATTTTCTAGTACTCGCCTGGCTAGCTACCACCCTCTTGTTAAGAATCTGTCGCCAAGCACCTATCGGTGTGTTCCGGCAGCCTCACTTGGGAGCCAGTTCCCAGTCCAGGTGAAGCGTGGCGCCACCTTCGACCACATCGTCACTTAACATCAGGTGACGGCCCCGCACCCAATAAGTTATGTGCGGATTTGCCATCGCTCAAAATGGTGAAGGAAAACATCGTGAGGAAACCGGCATGTCCAAGAACTGCAACATTCAAGGGCATGCGACATCTACCAACCCGCAGTGGGCCAGCGTGGTAGATTACAGCCCATACTCTCTCTCTGAGAGAAGGCCAGAGTCCCAGCAGTGGGAACGTGAACAGCTGATAATGATGACGATGAAGCACAGATATGAGTCTATCATTTCATACAAATATGCCACCCAATCGCTACTCAAGTATTGGACTGTATGGATATTGACTTACGCCCGAAATTAATAATCGATTATTAATAGGATCGATAACAGGATCGATCCTGATCCGCGGTTTTGGATCGATATGTCTTGCCATAATATGTCTTTTTTTTTTTTTCTACAATTTGTACCAAGAGTGTTGCAAATAAACATTTATTCCTTCTTTCTTTTATCTCTTTCATTTTAGTACTAGGGCTCGACATATTACTACTAAAATGGCATATTGTGATATGACTTATCGATTCAAAACCGCAGATAACGGATCATGATCGATTATTAATATCATGCGTTAATCTAAAATAATTAAATTGAATTGAATTGGTCTACACTTGAGCGTCATTCTAAAACACCTGCCTTAGATCTTTTCTTTTGTTTTATTATCTGTTGTTGTGGTAAATAAACATATATTAATTATTCTGGCAACCCTGCCACTGTTGTTATTGTGCTCCTAAAATATTTTTTCTAAATTAATATATTTAAATTCTTTGTAATATTATTTTTTATTTTTTTTGTATTATGTAGTACATAACCTTTTTTGTGCATGCCGTGTTCACACCTAGAAGGTTGTACGCACATGCGGAAGCCATATTTTCAATGTTGTTAAAAAATTATTACTTTTAAAATTGTGTATACGACTAGTTCTGCGAACCAAATAAAAAAAAAAATAAAAAAAAATCTAGCGTTATCTATGTATTATCTGCGTATTACGTTGAACAGGGTCCATGAGTTTGACAAATGACGGAAGAGTAGTAAAGGCAATTATGTTACTTGGACTTTGGAGGATAGAAGACGAAAGGATTTATCAGAAGTCAAAAAGTCAAAATTCAATTGCTTATTTATGCAATATGATACATTGTGATCACTTTAAAACGTCAAAATTAAAACTAGCTTCGCCTGATCCAACCTCCTTACGCTGGCAAAAGAGCAATTACCTGCTGCTGTAAATTTTTTGGCGCGATCTCATTGTCAATTTTATTCTTATTACTAATTGAACTATTGAAATTATACCACTAAGGAGATGGAATTGGGTGTTATGGTTTGTATGGGAAAAGTCAACTTTCACGCGGGCGAAATATCTGCTAGTGTTAAGTTTATATACAAAATATTAAAGGTTCATTATCATCATCATCATCAAGAACCGGAAGAAGTCCACTGCTGAACATGAGCCTCCCCCCTCTCCTCGCCCGTGGGATGCCGGGTTAGAATAGCATCCCCGCTTTCCTTCCCGTGGGAGTCGTAAGAGGCGACGAAGGGAAATGTACCAGAAGGTAGGCAGCAGCGCCTTCTGAGGAACCGTGTTCTATACTGCGATCCCCAAGACGCCTGCCAAGCGTGGGTATTATGGCAAATCCCCCCCTATGAATCACAACCACTAAAGGTTAAAATAACAATAATAAAATATCAACATCAAATTGTTGCTAGTGAAATTGTCTCATAGATGATGAATTTTACCAACGAATGGTGACTTTTTATACATTTCTAAATATATGTAGGTATTTGACAAAAAGCATTTATAGCATGTTTGTATATAATGTGTTACCAACGTAATATAATTCATAAGAAAGGTTAATATTTCAGATGTAAATTCACAAGCCTTTTGTGTCCGGGGCAAATCCCTACTATAATATTATAAAAGCAAGTAACTCTGTCTGTCTGTTATACTTTCACGCCTAAACTACCAAACCGATTTAAATGAAATTTAGTACAGATATAGTTTGAACCCTGAGGAAGGACATAGGATACTTTTTATCGCGAAAAACTGTAGCCCACGAACAGCTAATCTACTATAAAATGGAACCACTTACATGCAACCTTGTCCTCCGCACAGAACATTGCTCCAAGAAGCGCAACAACAAACAAAACTTTAACCAGCATTTTAATGACAAATCGTGACAGATGCAAATTAAACGACGACAAAATGTAGTATGGCAAAATAAAATGGTCAAATCAAAATATATAGTAGCGCTTAAATACAAAACATTTAATGTTTGTAAACTCAGTACAATTATGTTGATAAGGCCCAGGTCTTGTAGGTTATGAATTTAGGTAGGGTTAATCAACGTTTACTTCGATAAATTTGTCTGTTTTTTTGTAAATTTCTGTCCCATACTTGTTCAAAACTCAAAACTCAAAAATATGTTTATTCAATAGGATACATTGTGATCACTTTAAAACGTCAACTTAAAACTAGCTACGCCTGTTCCAACCTCCTTACGCCGGCAAAAGAACAGGCAAGAAACGCCCGGCAGGTAATTTTTTTGGCGCGATCACATTGACAATTTTATTCTTATTACTAATTGATTGAATTGGAGCAAGTTCACTAAAATCCCAAGCTTTTTTTTGTCATCTAATAGTCCGATATTTTTTATTTAGCTTTACTAATAAGAAGATTTCTCTTGTTTGGTTGTACACATTGGGATATGGGAACATGAATATTAACGAGTTGCGGGATCACAACCAAAGCAGACCAGACCCCACAAGCAGCACCCGTTCACGAGTTGACGCATGTGCCAGCCATCGCTCTCCTCGACCATATGAGAGGGAAGAGGGCGACCCGACACATGACGCCGCTGTTCAATAGTCAATAGTACTTTATTCAATAGGATACATTGTGATCACTTTAAAACGTCAAACTTAAAACTAGCTACGCCTGTTCCAACCTCCTTACGCCAGCAAAAGAACAGGCAAGAAACGCTTGGCAGGTAATTTTTTTAGCGCGATCACATTGACAATTTTATTCATATTACTAATTGATTGAATTGGAGCAAGTTCACTAAAATCCCAAGCTTTTTTGTCATCTAATAGTCCGATATTTTTTAATTAGCTTTACTAATAACCGTGGTTTAACCCGCGGGACTACAGTTTATCGCGATAAAAAGTAGCCTGTGTCCTTTAGGCTTTAGACGATCTCTGTACCAAATTTCATTTAAATCGGTTCAGTAGTTTAGGCGTGAAAGACAGACAAAAAAACAAAAAAAAAAACAACAATAAACAAATTACAAACAAATTACTTTCACATTTATAATATTGGTAGTTATAGGGATAGCTCGGACCCTGGAGAAGGATGTAGAACATTTTTTATCGCGATAAAGTGCGAGTAAAACCAACGGGTGCAGCTAGTGTATAATAAAATGTATAAGAGTTCAAGGATTTGCATATTCAAGAACCACCTTACAAAGCTATTGATAAATGAATTAATTATGTAAAATTTTCGTTTTTTCAAATTCATGGTGACAACATCTCCCTAATTTATTATGTCCGTAAATAAAGGTTTTTCGTGATATTACTTTGGTAAATTACCGTCAATATACCTACATTACTTGTTTTTACTTATTACACGTGTTTCAAATAACAATTAAGTACATTATCTTATCTAGTTTTCCGCGTGCCTACAAAATCCTTCTAGATTTGTGTCATAAGATATATTTGGTGACGGCAATGCGTAGACCTCGCCCCTAGTGTTGTAAATAATGCCGATAGGTGATGATTGATAACCAATAAACATAGTATCGATTTATCAAAATATCGCTTATTTGTTTTGAAGTTATAGATATAATAATATTGTCGATATTTTTTTATGTTTGATATTTATTTTTTGGTTATGAATTCGTATTTATTTCGATACTAGTTGCGCCCGCGTTTTCCCATTATCCCGCATAAAAGTAGTAGCTTATGTATTAATCCAAGGTATAAGCTATCTCCATTCCAATTTTCATCAGAATTGGTTTAGTAGTTACGGTTATACGTGGTAAAAAACATTCACACACACACAAACTTTCGCATTTATATATAAGTAGGATAATAATATGTGTTTTTGAAAGCAACTCTGTACTAGTATCATTCAATGGACATTTCAGCAGAAACAGATGTCAAAGGTATTTCATTTTATTTACGCTATAAGAAAATCATAGTTTTGTATGACAAAATAACGTGGTATCGATATTGTTATTTTTTTTTACACTTGCACTCTAAATCCCTATTAACAAATTAAGGCTTATCTCAAAGTTCAAAGTACAAAGTTCACATATCTTTATTTAGTAAGGATACATGTGATCACTTCAACTTAAAACTAGTTACGCCTGTTCCAACCTCCTTACGCCGGCAAAAGAATCTACTTATCTCAGAAAGGTAACTCAACAGGCTTTGCCTTACCTCACACCTGAACACCTTCAAAGCTCATACAAAACCTTAACATTAGCTGTCATCAATATCTCATCAGAGGAGTGATAATGATGAGTCACCATTCCGCCAGTCATCCACTTGATTGATGACGTTTCGACCTCAACAATTCTTCCCGATAGATTCGATATATAGCAAACGTAGTGTGGGACGTCTTGGTTACAAAAATGAAGGTGCTAAGAAAGATTTTGGGCCCAGTACAGTCTGAGGATGGGGGGAGTATGGCGCAAAAGGAGAAACCGAGAAACTAAAGAACTGGTGGCCGAGCCGAAATCAAAGCGCACAAAATTCGCCGGCTCGGCCACCTTGAAAGTATGGGAGAGGATCGTGCGGTCAAACGAGCATACAGTAGACGGCCGAGTGGCCGTCGCCCTGTCGGCCGTCCCAGGTATCGCTGGAAAGACGAAGTCACGAAGGATTTGCGCGAGCTCCAGGTGGAGGACTGGCAGGAGGTAGCACAGGACAGACCAAAGTTGCGTCTGTTGTCATTGGATGGCAAGACTCACTTTGAGTCGTTGCGCCATTTCAGTTAGTGTAGGACGCCCTGTGACTAGGTAGAGCGACGATTTGCGTCGAGTGGCTGGCAGGAGTTGGATGGGAAGTGGTGAAGACCGGGCTCAGTGACGTACCTTAGGAGAGGCATATGTCCAGCAGTGGATTGATACTGGTTGCTGTTGCTGATGATGATAATGATGAGATTCGATTCGGGTTAAGGAGTTGAGAAACGATTAAATGTGTCTTCAGATCCAGTAGTTCTTTTTTCATGAAATGATCAGACAACACGGAGAAAAAAGTCCTTCCGAAATACCGTTTTCTTTCTGAGTCAAAAGGGAAGAAATTGTGATTTAGAAGGAAAACTAATACAAATTAAGGAAGGAAACGGTCTTGGAAGGTAAAGACTCAGAAGGAAAGTCAGAATTTTTTTCTCAGTGAAGGAAGTCGTTCATCTAATGGTACACGTCATTCTTGCTCATTATGACTCAATCAGCCAGATTTCAATTTCAGAAGACCAAAAACTAAACAAAAGAACTAATACGTATAAAATTGAAATCCGTTACATATTGGCTTTAAGCATAGTTATACCTACCTTTTAAATACTAATATGATCTGTGGATTTTGTAAGTGCATATAGTAAAAAAACTTTTTGGTACTGAACGGTATGGTTCATTCCCGATGTCTACCACCAGCAGCAGCATTTAATTGATCAATTTGATCATATTATGTAACTTACTAAAAAACATGTTTTTGATTGATTGATCAGTACAATAAATAACCTATAGGTAATGCCTACATAATGATTGCAGCTGTTTTCATTATTTTTGTAAGTTACTGCATCGCGATAACCGATGTTTTTGTGACCATGTGACCTCGGAAAAGTTGAAATTATTTACTTATTAATTGCTAGCGATACCGAGAATTGAACGTTGACAAAATAAATTAAGGTTATCAAAACGACTCTAGATTACGGCAGTTAAGGTGAAGAATTGGCAATATTGGCTGCAGGAATCTCCTTTTTTTTCAGCAATCACAAAACATACAGAGCTAATATTTCGAAAACTGCCCTCTAAAAAAAAAGATTTTCATTTTACAGGCATACAAAACCGATTTAAGAGTGGATATTTTTTTTGTATGGTATATAACTATACTCAGTCTTTAAAGAACTACAGGTTTAGTTCTATAAAATTAACGATAGTTTTCATTCTAAACAAAAAAAAAAACTTTTTTTACGCATACGATCTTACGGCATTAGTCAGCTCGCTTGCGTTTTTTATGGAGCTGATTTCAGATTCATTGTATAGCACGTCGTCCTCTTAAGAGGGTACCTACCTATACTGCTTTCGTGATAATAATCAGCAATCTGACGAAGTATCGAGAACTCAAACAAAAGGGGGTAAATACATGGTAATGGTAAAATAAATTATCTCGTTTCAAAACCTAATTCTAATGTTATTATATGTAAGGTTCTTTGTTTGACTATGGCAGTTTAACGCCCGGTTTCAATAACCGATCTATCCACGGTTTGCCCTATACTGAAGATAGAAATTTGACACAAGCTCCATAGAAGTAATGTCAGATTTCTACCATTAGTAAGGGCAAATAGTGGATAGATAAGTTATTGAAACCGGCCTTAAAACAATGTATTCAGCCATCTGTTTATCAGCCCCTTTGAATGTTACCGACCGTTTAATAATATAACCTTTCTATCCACGGTTTGCTCTACTAGAGATATACGCCCGGAATTAATAATCGATCCTGGGGCCCAATTCTCGCGGCGTGATATATTATCACTTTCGATAAATATCGCAACAATTGTGAAAATAAAGTATTGAATTTTGACAGTTATTTTAATATATATTCGATAAATATCGCAACAATTGTGAATATGTATTGAATTATGACAGTTATTTTAATATGTATGTAAATGAAATCCATGTATGATTCTTCATTTAGTTTTATATCACGTAATTAAAGTTTGTGAACAAAATATAATATAGTTTTTGAACGCACGCTTAGATGTCATTAATGTCATTGCTGTCAATAGTGTCAATACTATAGTTTCTTTCTAGAACATGCGGTGTCATAATTGTTTCGTTTTTATATAACAAAACTAATTAATAAAAGTAGGAATAAATAAATAGCTTTAAATGTTTGTAAGGTTTGTAACATTTATAATAATTACTTTGATGGAACTACAGTGTCATGTAATTTATGGTTATTGTAATAAAACATTTCTTTCATAGAGAAACGCAATTAAGTTTTTATTCCTACAACCATTGGTAGTGTGTTAATACACATTATATGTATTCGACAAATATCGCAACAATTGACAAAATATGTATTGTATTTTAACAGTTATTGTTACACATCTTAACTATAGGTAAATAAGTATTAAGTCTATGTATGTATGTATCTACCTCTCTATAAATACAGACAGATATTTTATAGAGGCAAAAGAAGTTATCCCCAAAGGTTTGCCGTCGGCATATCTTTGTAAGGTACCCTGATTTATTTCTTTATATACAATTTCTGGTTGCCCGGGCCGGGTTGGGATTATTTGTTCCGAAATCTCGGATTTTATTTGTCGAGCTTATATTGTTGATGTATTTGTTTCACTGCTTTATGATTTTTGTGTCGGCCGTTCCAGGTGGCTGGACCTTTAGTTCAAGATTGTAGAATAAAAATAGACTAGTGAATTGTCATTTTGTTTTGGGTCAGAGACAAATGGCTAAACGATGATGGCTCCTTGGTAGTGACGTTAGCTTGTGATCCGTAAGACGTTGGTTCGAATCCTTATAGGCTTAAGCTTTTAATCGTCAGCGCCTAAGTGGAGTAAAGCTATTTGAAGCAAAATCCTACAACCTCTTTTTTAGATTTTATAGGGCAGTGACCTCAAGTCACCTGATGTTAAGTGACGATGTGGTTGGTGTCACGCTACACTTGCATAAGGAACTTGCACTCAAGTGGAGCTGCTGGTACACACCTATAGGAGTTTGGTGACAGAATCTTAACTTGTGGTTAGCTAGCCAGGCGAGCACTTAAAAATGCCCTACCACCAAGTAATGGTTTCATCACGATAGTTTTCTTCACCAAAAGCTCAAGCTCATTGTAGAATTCGAACCCACGACTGCAAGCCGACGTCACTGCCATCATCGCTTTGAAGGTTGATATCAGCTGCAATGACGCTCAAGTGTTGATCTATGCTTGAGTACCGATTAAGTGACATATTTGTATGAACTGACAGCGTCACATCTGTGCTCAAGTGCTGATCATCGCTTGAGCATCATTCTAGAATACCAGCCTTAGACTTGACCGTTGACTGACGTATGGTACTTAATTCTTGGTCACAGACGAATGATGATCCATTTGTAGGATGGCAAATTACACTCCGACGTTACTAAACCCCGGAATTAGGAACAGTATTTAGTAGGCACTTTGACGGTTCCGTTTACACAAATATTGTTTGAGAAACACATTTGTCTTAGTAATAGAACCTGGACTGGGAACTGGTTCTCACTTGAGAGCCAGTTCCCAGTCCAGGTGTAACGTGGTGCCACCTTCGATCACATCGTCACTTAACATCAGGTTAATTGTGGTCAAACGCCTATACCTTGTAAATATTAAAAAAAAAAAAGATTCTTACATTGTTGAAGATAAAAAGGTAGTGCAAACAAGACGTCGGGGCTGTTCTCACCTGGCGGGGATACCATGATCAAAAAGCCGTCGGGGCCACTTCTCTACCAACTGTCGTTGAGGCAACATCAATCAATAAAATTAATTGATTTTAGTTCGTAAAAATTTTTTTTGAAAATAAATTCGTGTCGTGTTTAGATACAAAAAATATATATCTACAATTTTTTATGATTTGTTAAGAGCCTTGGTGCAAATTTTTACAGCATGGCGAGTTGTTGTGGCTATTTTGCATGCTCAACTGATTGTTCCTAAGGTTCATTTTCCCACAAGTCAAGCCGCTCCAAACCAGACGACCTACCGTGGGACTGGGGTGTCCGTCATTGTCCGTACCCGTACAGAGTTTGACACCAAGTCATCTGATGTTGACAAACTGTCTGTCTTGGCAAACGTAGTGTAGAACGCTCAGCGACAAAGTGGAGCGAAGACTTGCGGGTAGTAGTTGGATGAGAAGAGCCGAAGATCGAGCTCAGAAGCGTACCTTGGGAGAGGCCTATGTCCAGCAGTGGCCTGATACGGACTGATGATGATGATAATCTGATGTTATTGGTGATATAAAACACTAGGTTCTGTGATGATGTGATCGACGCCACGCTAACTTGAATTGGGACTGGCTCCTATGTGAGGTTGCTGGAACACACCGGTAGGCGCTTGGAGACAGATTCTTAACTTGAGTAGGTATGGTAGCTAAGGGAGTACTCCGAATGCTCAATTATCTATGCTTTATAAACTTATGGATCGTAAGCCAAATTCGATTCGCCTCGTCACGTGAACATTCAATAACCGAATTAGCCCAAAATGTTGGGAATCTGATTGTGAATAACCGATGTCCATATGAAATACGCTCGAATTTAACTTGGTACCACCTTATCATAAAGGCATAGGGTCTTTTTTAGCTGAATTGCTGTTTTTGAATTGGTTTTTCTTTCTGGTACTGGTCACAATAACACACTTCGTCAAACGCTGAGCCTGTCACATGTCAGAAGATAATTATCGTTTGTGACAGAACAATCAAATTTTGCGTGTGATTAAATTTTCGTATAGTATTGGGCTACCTTTCCCTGATGTATGTAGCGTTCTATTGGGATGTTCTATTTGTTCAGATGAAAGTCTTCGGACTGGAAATGACGATTGGATTACAGTTTCTAGAAAAGAAGACAGATTATTGAAATAAAATAAAATTTCCTTTTTATTTGCAATAAAGAAAAGATAAGTAGGTAAGTATAATTTGGAAACCTTCAAGTCGAGAGGGAATGGGTATCTTCTAGGTAAGAATGCTCCATCATCGACCTCGTCATCACTTACCATCAGGCGAGACTGGGGTCAAAATTATACATTTGATCAAACTCAAACTAAAAATATATTTAATACAAAAAGCGCCTTCAGCTTTTCCCGAATTGTTTAAATTTCAACAGTTCAGGGAAAACTGAAAATACTCTTATTTATACAGGGCATAAGCTAATTCCATTCCAAATTTCACTCAAATCGGTTGAGTAGTTTCAATGCGACAGTTTGTGTGTGTGAACGTATCCGATAAACGATTTTGATGAAATTTGGAATGGAAATAGCTTATACCCTGGATTAACGCACACTTTTTATTCCGGAAAAAGTTTTTGCGGGATGAAAATGGACAGACGCGGGCAAAACCGCGGGGCGCAAATATTTTATAATATTAGTAATAATAATAATCAGTAATTTGCAACAAATTAGCATTAAAATTGTGATAAGATAAGTGTTATTATTACCTATAAATATACCTTGTACAGATTTTTTGATATCTTATCATTTTCGCAATTAATTGAAGTGATTATCCGCCTTTGGTGGTTATTCCGAGATATCCGATTAGCCAGTAATCGATTTTTTATCAAAACATCTATTTGCGGCATCTCTACTTCGTACTAACTCTAGAATAATTCCCGGCAAACACATACCTACACAAGCTTGTGTGTGTGTACGTAACGATTCACTCAAGTTAGCCTATTATCACGATCCCCTGATAAAATCTCTTCTTGTGTAACTCAAGGAGCACAGAACTAATGTGGCCCGCATTGGCCCACATTGGCCCACATAAAGGGCAGATAAAACGCACCCTTTTGCCCACGTTCGTCTAATTTACTGCAGAGATAACGATCGCCGTCTTGGAAGGGCGTGGAGGAAGCGACTAGCTTTTGTCCGTGATGTTACTTGTTTCAAAATTTAGTTTGATAATCTCTTTGTCTTATTTATAAAGACTAGCTTTTCTCTGCGTCTGTAGGTACTTGCGTAAACTACACTTAATAGCGATATGAGGTGTTTAATGTTTTTGACATTTTGCAGGGTAGAGTTTGACCACAAGTCACCTAGGCTCTTATTCGTTACAACCATATCAGTAGTACAGGTTTTGATAGTTTACAAAAACTATAAAATTTTTCGTTTCCATCCATACATATTTTTTCAGCGAATCTTACAGAGACTGGGAGGAACTGAAATCGTTAATACGGGTTATTTTAAATCGTTATAATCATATTCCAACAATGTTATTGAGTTACCTTTTGAATTTAAGCAGATCAAGTTGCCACTTTGACAAGTCGGCGGTGGTAAACGTCGACGTTTACGAAAACTTTTATCGTTTTCAAAACTTGTACTAGTGGTACTGCCGTAAAGCTGATCACGAGCTCCTACTTAACAAAATTGCATTCAACGGAATACACGGTAATTTATTGCGATGGTTTGCGTCTTACATCCAAAATAGGTCACAGAAAGTCAACGGATTCCATTCTAGAAGCATTTTAGTCACTTCTGGAGTCCCACAGGGCTCAATCCTGGGACCGCTGCTGTTCATCATTTTTATAAATGATATTAACAAGTGTTTTCTAAACTCTAAAGTTTTGTTATATGCTGATGACCTTAAAATTTATAAAGAAATTAGAACCACTAATGACTGCATCAGTGTTCAACAAGACCTAGATAGACTTACAACATATTGTCATGAAAACAAGCTTCAGTTGAGTGTCCCTAAATGTAACTATATTAATTTTACTAAAAATAAAAACATTATTCAATACACCTACAAATTGTGCAACGCTTCTCTAACCAACGTAACAGCTCTTAGGGATCTAGGGATTCAGTTGGATTCTAAGTTATGCCTTAACTCACATATCGACAATATTGTAAACAAGGCTTTTAAAATGTACGGACTTGTAATGCGGTCTTCTTCTAATTTTAAACGAACTTCTACCTATCTATACCTATATAAAACCCTAGTACGCTCTCAACTTGAATACGCAGCGCCTATCTGGAATCCTTATTACAACAAGTATGTGGAGGCCATTGAGAAGGTTCAGAAAAAGTTTTTACGTGCGATGCACTATAGATGTTACAAAAGCTACTTACAGTATCCCCAATTGCTCTCCAGACATAACATGCTCACATTAGAGTCTAGACGTAAGTATCTTGAAACCACTACCTTATACAAAATTATCAGTAATAATTTTGATTGTATGAATTTAGTGAGTAATATTTGTTATGTAGTACCGAGAACTGTATATAAGCGAGAGGTGCGCGCTCGCCGCTTGTTTGCTGTTGGCGCTTGCCGCACAAACGCTGGCCAGCGCGCTCCGATTCGCCGGATGGTAGAAACCTACAATAACAATTTTATTGATATTGATATTTTCAACTGTAGCGTTTATAAGTTTAAATTAGCAGTGTTTCAGAAACTTTCTTTGTAATTATTATGTATAAATTTACACTTTTCATATTGTATTATTGTTATTTATTTATTTATTTTTTATCTTTTATTCTAAATTAACTTGTCTTTTCAATAGAGTTAATATTATAAATACCTAAGTTCCTAATCTATTCCCACCTTTTTTTTTTATTAAAGATTATATTTATGTATTCTATTTATGCTTAAGAAAACGAATCTAAATTCATTTAGCTCCTAGCGTTAATTGTATTAACATTTCACAGTAACCTGAGAACAGTGTTGTGGGCTACATTTATAATAAGTTTTTATATACATAATCTTTTTTAACATAAGTTTTTTATAATGTATGCTGTTTACTGTTTCAAATAAAGAAAAAATAAAATAAAAAATAAAGCGGGCGCGTTGCGTTGTCTGCGTGGAATGACCGATATAGCCCGTAATGACGTCACACGTTTTGGCAAGGAATCTTGATGATCTTAGTGAATAAGGGCCCTGATGTTAAGCGACGATGTGGTCGAAGGTGGTAACTATCATCAGATAACTTGTGAATAAACGCTAAAAAAATGTTATACAATTTATGTCTCAGTGTGCACCGGGCTTATTATCAAAAATGTGAAGTTCCTACATTTGCCAATAGATGGCGGTATTTTGCATTTGTCAGATCTCTCAACTGTCTAGAATGTTATGACAGTTGACACATGTGTCAACTTCAATGCCTTGAACACGTCACTGTCACTGGAGAATGACGGCGACATTTGGTTGGGAATGACAACCAGACACAGGAACGCGCGGGCAGTAAATCAACAGCTTTGAAGATAAGATAAGGGTTTTTTCCACCATGAACATGAAGTAGTTATCTAACTAGAGGATGAGACATGCACTTCGCGCCGGTTCGTGTGAGCGACTGGCGCTGCGGCCGGCCAGCCGCGCAGGCGCAGCGCAGGCGGTCCGCGCGTCTTACTCTTATCTATCGGTCAAGCGTGAGCCGACACGCTCGCTATATATACGCGACCGTTGTGACTGTCTGTCCGTAAAACATAATATATATTTTATTTATTTTACATGGTATCCTATTTTAATACATAGTTATATACTAATCGTACTTATACTAAATTTATACATATTTAAGTTTGTATGTTTGATATAATTATACAATTATATATAATATAGGTATCACACAAAAATGACTGAATGGATTTGGATAAAATTTGGTACGCGGATAGTTTAATATAATGTGGCACCGCTACAAACAGATATTAGCCATTTGCATCAATCGGCTCTTGCGACTCTTACAATGTCGTCGATCCACCTAGGCGGAGGAGTTGCCACCTACAGAGCGTCTTCCGGTTCGTGGTCGCCACTTGAGAATCTTTCTTCCCCGCCCACTTCAACTTGCAAATTCAGAAAAATATGTTGGTGACCTTAGTTCTTCGGCGTATTTGAAGCTATTTGTAGGATGTAGATGGCGCTCTGAGCGACTCGATCTTGTTAATAACTTTGTGTCAAGTAATAGCTCTGTGGTTGTCAAACAATAGTTTGACAATGTCGTATGTCAGAACGAGGAACAGAAATGATTAATCATGTTTGTTTTTGTTACGGCGTCACACGATTAGTGTATTTGCCAGTGTCAAGTATAAAATATTTGAAACTCAGAGAGTTGAATCAAGTTTAAATGATGATGGTGATGATGATGATGAGATGATGGGATAAGGATAGTGTTTAAGTAAAGTAGTGGCGCTTTACTTTAACTTTACACGGAATTGTTTGGAGCAACTAGAAAAGTCACTTTGACAACTTTAATTCAATTTCCCACACTCGTACACATTAACGAACACATACCTACCTAAGGTTGATAATCCACCAATATTACACATTATCACTCGAAGAAACACAAGTTTTGGAAATAAAAACAAAATTGTCACGTTGACAACTCAATTGCCGCCAAAACAGGCAATCTATGTTATTCACAGTCGATCATGTGCCACCTACCGTGAAAAAAGGTTGATTCTTAAAATTCTCTTCCATGATGGACGAAGAGGATCGTGGTTCCAAAAACTCCAACCCTGATGTCTTGCTGTCATCGTAATAATAATACATAATTATTTATTCGCACGTAGGGCAATCTTTCAAAAGTAATAAATTGTACGTTTGTCTGTACAAAGCTTTAGCCGCTTTAAATATTTAAACGAATTATGCGCTTGCAGTAAATAAGTTTTTTAATATCGCCGCTTCCATGAAAGTTGTATATTTTTCTCTTGTTTATTACAGAAGACTTGGGGGAAATTGATGTTGATGATGAAGTCAGGAGCAACGATGGGCATAGCAACATGTACCTACTGCTAGAGTTCGTTGTACCGTGTTTTAGGTTATATTGGTTAGATTGCTGAAATGTTTCATTATTTATAGCTGTAATGTAACCTATGTCTGAAAAATATCTTTTTACAAAAAAAAAATAAGAACTTGTAATTTAATTAGAAAACATAAATTTGCTTGCGGTCCCGGGTTCGAATCCTGGTAAGGGCAAATATATGTGTGATGAGCACGAATATTTGTATAAAATAAAAAAAAATTACTAGCTGTTCCCCGCGGTTTCCCCCGCGTGGGCTACAGTTTATCGCGATAAAAAGTATCCTATGTCGTTCTTCAAGGTTTAAACTATCTTCGTACCAAATTTTATTTATATCGGTTTAGTAGTTTAGGCGTGAAAGCGAGACAGACAGACAAAAAGAGTTACGTTCGCATTTATAATATTAGACGGAGAAAAAAGACATTCTGAAATACCGTTTTCCTTCTGAGTCAAAAGGGAAGGATATGTGATTCAGAAGGAAATCTCAGGTAAAAAAAGGAAGGAATCTGTCTTGGAAGGTAAGACTCTGAAGGAAAGTCGGAATTTTTTTCTCAGTGTAGTAAGGATTTGATTTGATACAAATTCAGTCACTTTTACATTTATGATATTCATTTATAAAATCCTCCTATGATTACGTAGAAAGCTTATTTAGGATACAAGTATACAACATTTTTCGTCAGCTTTACAATCTGGCGTCCTCGAAATAGTAAGTCGAGCGGAGCACGGCTCAAGGGATGAGATGCAGTGACCCCCACGCTTGCTACACGTTTGTACTGATTTTGCAACTGAAAATGAAAAAATAACATGTCATTTTCAATGGGTTATAATTAGAAACATTTTTTTTTTTTCAAAAAGAACCCCACACAGATTTACCTGATGCTAGGGATGGGCCAGTGAATAAGATATCGATATTTATCGTATGTATCGATGTTTTTAAATAGTGTATCGATATTAAAATGAACGAGTGAAAATGTCAATATTGTCATGTGTTGTTTTTTGCTAGGAATAAATATATTGTTGAAAATTGACAGTTGGCAGTTTTAATGTGTGCACGCTACTGCTTGAAAATTGAATAACTTGCAAAAAAGTGTGATACCAATAATATTAGTAAGGTCATCATCATCAGCAGGAAGAAGTCTACTGCTGAACATAGGCCTGCCCATTTTAAATTCACCATCAACACTTATTAGCCATTTGCATCCATCGACTCCCTGCGATTTTTACAATGTCATCGGTCCACCTAGTGGGGGGGCCTACCTACAGAACGTCTTCCGGTTCATAGCTGCCACTCGAGAACCTTTCTTCCCCATCGGTTTATCGGTTCGTCGAGAAACGTGGCCAATAGCATCGAACCATTACTACTTCAAAAATTCATACATATTAGTAGAGTAGGTTAATACAGTTTATACTAACCAGAGTGGCAGCACTCTACTCCTTGGTCGAACTGTAGAGGGCATAGACCCTTCACGTCAGATTGTTTCCCTTCGGGGCAGTCATCCTTTTGCAAACATATCCCTCCGTAAGACAAGCATGGCAATTCGTAGAACGGAGCTGGGACTTCTTTGGCTGGAACGCAAAAGTAAACATTGAATATTTTGATGATAATAATAACTTTAGAATACAAGCTGTTCCTCGCGGTTTCGCCCGCGTGTGTTACTGTGTATCGCAATAAAAATAAGCCTATGTCCTTTCTCAGCCTTTAGACTATATATAAACCAAATATCATTTAAATCGCTTCAGTAGTTTAGGCGTGAATGACAGACAGATTTACTTTTGCATTTATAATCTTAGTAGGAATGTGAAACAAATTAGTTAAACAATATAGTTAAAGGAGATAAAGATTTTGTATCTACTTTTATTCGATTCGAGAGATAAATCGATTTATGAGAAATCGATCTTCTGGGCTTCGATTTTTTTTTAAACAGATAAACTAATCGATATTTTTAGGAAGAATCGTCATCCCTGCTATTGGTTCCGGCTATATCAGTCATAAAGCTATGTCGGATACCTTCCAGCGGCCTGAAAACACTAGAGTTGGCCACGAACTTCTACGAAAGAAGAAGATAATATCTTCACGAAGCGGTAGCCGAGTTGGTAGTGACCCTGCCTTCGATGCTAGTGGTCCCGGATTCGAATCCCGGTAGGGGCAAGCATATGTGTGATGAACACGAATATTTGTTTCGGAGTCTTGGATATTTCTATCTATATAAGTATTTATTTCTCTATAAAAGTATGTATATCGTTGCCTAGTACCCATAACACAAGTTTCAAGCTTAATTTGGGGCTAGGTCAATTTGTGTGCAGTCATCATCATCATCATCAGCCTGTATCAGTCCACTGCTGGACATAGGCCTCTCCCAAGGTACGCCACTGAGCCCGGTCTTCGGCTCTTCTCATCCAACTACTGGCAGCCCCTCGGTGCAAGTCGTCGCTCCACCTTGTCGCAGGGCGTCCTACACTACGTCTGCCAAGTCGCGGTCTCTCTGTGTGCAATAATCCCTGGATATTTATTAATTTATCATACAACTTACATTCTTCCTTGTAGGTTGCACAGACCACTGCTAAAACAAACGCAGAAACAAACAAGACTTTCACCAACATTGTAAAGGTGACAAACGAAGCAGGTGTCACAGGCGACCGTAAAATGTAGTATGACAACACAACATTGATAAAACAAAATATATAGTGGCCCGTATGTATGTTAATTCTATGTGTATATGTTGATAAGGCCTGGGCTTCTTAGGGTTCCGTGGTTAAATAACTGAAATTTGAAAAAAAATTGATTGAAATTTTGGGTGGCACTGAACTGTGCGACCGTGACGCTTAGCATCAGATATGAGTGAGTTCAAGTGAATAATGTTTCATTTTGCTCAGTTTTTCTTTGTTTTTTTTTTGTACGAGTAACGACAAATTTGCTGAACATACTCAACACCAAAAATTGCCAATATGCTACACGATCTGAAAATTGGTAGTGACCAGCAAGTTTTATAATAATAATAATAATAATAATCATTTTATTTCAGACAATTAGTCCATACAAATTACAAAATCATATAAGCAAATTAAAATAAAATCACACTAAGCCATTGAAATAAAATAAAAATAAAAATAAAATTAGCATATATATAACTAAATTAAAATGGATTATGAATTAAAAATTAAAATTTACCTTATGAAACTAGAGTGGATCTGGAATGTCCTATGTGCACTTTAATCCAGTATTTCAAGATAGGACAGTCAAGACCCACTCATTCCGCTATGAGTTGCAGGTAGATGTTGGAGCCGCCCCGTACCCGGCACATCAGGGACGCGATTCTCTTGCGCAATATCGCTGAGAAGCCGTCAACTCGCGCACTCGCGAACATTCCTGATGCACTACACTTTTGTCGCTGACTGTATGTATTGCGCCTTTACATGATAGGACAAACCTGCATGTACTTTGGAAGAATAATTGTGTTCATCAAATTTTGCTTATGTAAGCTTGCAAATTGAACAAGATGACTGCTAATTAAAAATAACAAAATAAACATTATCATGCCGCATGCAAAAGATAATGATTAAGAACAATGAACGATGAAATAAATAAATAGTGACTAAAATATCAATACAGAATTATTTTTGAATTAAGGAGTATAATCATAATAAAAAATACTCAAAAAAATTGTAAATTGCGGAACCCAACGCGTGCCCGACGCCACGCTCGTGGCCAGATTTTTATGTGTAGCGTTTGCGAAACAAATATCCGTTATTTTATTGAAGACGGGATATGAAAGGTAAGTAAATAAAGGAAACGCTACTTTTGATAAGCGTTTTACGAGAAGGATGATTATACCTTCCTTGAAGGCATTGAACATTGAAGAGATCGCAGAAAATAAACATTGTTGTATTTGTTTTGTTGAGAAAGAAAACTGTTCCGGTTCGAAACACGCAGATAATGTAAAGTAATACAACGTCCAAAGTGTGTTTTGGCGTCCGAAACGAGAGAGCGCCAATCTTTTCTATCCTGAGCGATTCCAGCCCATTTCAGAGTCTGGAGCTCGCGCAGGTCTGCATCCACCGCGTCCTTCCAGCGGTATCTGGGGCGTCCGACCGGCCTACGGCCATTCGGTCACCCCAAATAAGACCGCTTTGCCACCCGATCCTCCCCCATGCGCGCCATAGCCGTTCATGGTTGCGTTTAAAGGGGGAGGCCTATGTTCAGCAGTGGACTTCTGATGATGATATAATCAAATTGTAAAATTGAAATATGGCAACCCTAGCTACAGTCGAACACTTGACAGTTTTTCTAGGAAGTGCTCAACACCGTTAAACTGACAATTCAACGTAAACACTGTTTTCAATGTAATTTCGACAACAGTTTTATGGCTCTGTGAAACTAAAACTATTTTAAGAGGTATTCGGCTTTGATAGATAGTAAATGTACATGAATTTTAAAGCTACTAACTGTGCCACTGTTTGCAATAAAATTTTTTTTTTTATTTATTTATTTATTCAAAAAACACTTAAAGTCTAATTTACACCTTTTACAAGGGGATGCCGCGCATGAGTCCCTAAGACTTGTAAATACCAGTTACAAAAACATTATGGTGTTATGACTAATGGCCACCCAAATAGGTCGAAACCTGTGCTTGGGTGAGCTACCGATTGAAGCGAACCACAGAACAGATTGCGATAAGCGGTGAAATACTGTATGGACATTGCAAAAACCTTAAAACTAACAATTATAAGCATGCGATTGAAATTCTACACTTATCCTACTAATATTATAAACGCGAAAGTTTTTTGAATGTATGTATGAGCGATGGTGGCCAAACGGTAACACGAGAGCTTTATAAGCCGCCGACACCGAGTTCGAATCCTCTCGGCCCCGCACCTATGACATAATAAGTTATGTGCGGATTTGCCATCGCTCAAAATGGTGAAGGAAAACATCGTGAGGAAACCGGCATGTCCAAGAACTGCAACATTTAAGGGCATGCGACATCTACCAACCCGCACTGGGCCAGCGTGGAAGATTACAGCCCATACTCTCTCTCTGAGAGAAGGCCAGAGTCCCAGCAGTGGGAACGGAATAGGCTGATAATGATGATGGATTTCGTTGATTCGTTACTCTTTCACGCAAAAAACTACTGAACGGATCTGAATTCAATTTGGAACGGAGATAGCTTATACCCTGGATTAACGCATAGGCTACTTTTTATCCCGGAAAAGGGTTCTAAAAAAAATTAATAATCGATCCTGATCCGTTATCCGCGGTTTTGGATTAACAGATTACTACTAAAATGATATAGTATCAATAGGACATGACATATCGACCCAAAACCGCGGATAACGGATCGGATCGATTATTGATTTCGGGCATAAGTTATACAAATGCGTGCACTCATGCCAAAATCGTGTAACGAGCCAGAGAGCGTCAAGCATGCGGTGGCCCTAATTAGGTACAATACCGTGCTGAATATTAAAATACAATTATTAACTTTTGGAGCACGTTCCATTTTATTGCCGACCACAAAACGGGAAGTTGGTAACAGTTTGTGCAATTTGAAAACTCAACTGAAAATAATTGGTCAGTCGCGTAAACCATTTAAGGGAATTAAGTTTTCGTTTATTTTGTGTGAACCCGTCCTTATTGACTTTGAACTTTGTTTGACCTTTTTACAATGATTCATTATGATCTTCGTAACGTTTTTTTGACATTTTATACATGACTAGCTGTTCCCCGCAGTTGCAACCATGGGAACTACAGTTTATATTGATAACAAGTATCCTATGTTCCCCATATGATAGTAGTTCTATCTCCATATCAAATTTCAGCAATATCATTTTAATACTTTTAACTATGCAACTACACAACTCAAACACAAAGGGGACTATCCTCTAGCTTGTAGCTGGGTTCCCTCATCTCATCATCATCATCCCTTATCCCTACTAGTCCCTACTTCCCAACTTCCCTACCAATATATAAATGCGAAAGTACTGTAACTCTGTATGTCTGTCTGTTACGCTTTCACGCCTAAACTACTGAACTGATTCAAATAAAATTTGGTACAGAGATAGTCTAGAGCCTGAGAACGGACATAGGATACTTTTTATCGGGATAAACTGTAGCCCACGCGGGTGAGACCGCGGGGAACAGCTAGTCGTTTATATTTTATTCATTGACACTGGCAACACGCACTACACACATACACACACAAACACACACTATCGTGTAACAAAATGACAGCTGTCAAACAACATCGCTGTATGACGGCCATAATAACAGGCGCTAAATTCAAAATGGCGGTCTGACGGGACATCCTTCATAATGAAAGTGCATCACGCATTAAAACCACAACGGAGCACTTTAATTACCATTTACATTTTCGCTGCTCTGGTAATTCAGGTCTACGCTTTGTTCGAACGCGAAGGCGCAATTTGCTTACACCTTTACAGTGCAGGACAACAAAATGGCACGTTAGCAACAAATCTATTTATTTAATAGGATACATAAATTGTGATCACTATAAGTGCCCCCGCGCATTAGGCCGCGCGGCCAGGTAGCCGCGGCGCGCAGCACGCAGCCCATTTAATTCAGCGTGGTCGCCAACGGCTGGCTGCCTAATGCGCGTACTTCCTATATCTTGGAAAAATTAGTTGGCCGCGGCAACCTGGCCGCGCGGCTTGGCCACTTAAATGCGCGGGGGCACTAAAACGTCAATCTTAAAAGCTACACCCGTTCCAACCTCCTTAAACCGGCAAAAGAACAGGCAAGAAACGTCCTGCAGGTAATTATTTGGGCGCGATCACGTTTACTGATTTATTGAATTGGAGCAAATTCACAACATTTAAAATAAATGTCATATGACTTTTTGCTTGGTGGTAGGGCATTTCCCAGTTACCGAGTACCTGTCGGTGTGTTCTGGTATCCTCACTAGAAAGCCCCTATCAACGTTTAGCGTAGCCCAACCTTCAACCACATCAGTGCTATTTTCGCTAAACGTTAACTTGCCCTACCACAAGTGCGTAAAATCATTTTTAGTAAGAAGAAAAATTGGTTCTTAAACTTGCCGTCAGCTCTTTTTGTACATACAAAAACGCTTTTACGCGCTCACTCTAGAAGACGTTTACGCGGTCATGGTAGAACTAATTTACGCACTCGTGGCGTAAACTTTTATCGAAACCCATAGAAAGCCGACTTGGTTTTTAGGTATAACTTAAAAAAAGAAAAAACAAGTACGCATCCGCATCTACACTTTCTCAATCTAGTACACCATGTGGGTAATTAAGATAACTTTTCTCCGCCCACATGACTCTGTTTGTAAACAAATCAACGTACGAAAATCATTTTAACAGGTTTTTATAATGGTGCCACCCGTATCAATCTAACAACATTGCGTAAAAGGTTACGGTGAAATTACGTTATCGCGTATAACGTCGCCATTTTGACGTCAATTCAATGGTGCCAATAAAATGTTGGTTGCGAAACTTTGGTCCCGTTTCGGGTTACAATGACATATGAATTTCGTTGCTTCATCAAGTGTATGATCTAAGTATAGTGAATAATATATGGGTGGTGTGAGTGAGTGGCTCTTTACACGGACTTTTTTGGAGCAAACAGAAAAGTCACTTTTAACAACTTTATTTCAATTTCCCACTCTCGCAACAAATATCATCGTCTCATTAACGAATATTTTAATTTTCAATAATCTATTAGTTAATGTTATAAATGATTTTTGTTTTATTTAGTTTGTTTGTGTATGCTGATTTGTATTTTTTTGTTATTTTGATAATTTTGTTACTCTGATATGTTTTTTCAATTTTATACATGTTTTTTAATAATTGTAACATGATATTTGCACGCTTGCTTGCAGGCTGAATACATTGGCCTACAAAGTATTAAAGAAAATCTATCTTAAAAAATCTTTTGTATCAACCGAAAAAAGATTTGGAATTAGAAAAAATTTTTTCATGTTGACAGTTCAATTGCTTCCAAAAAAGTGCTGTCAGTACTTGCCAGTTATTATTGCTAGTAAGTGTAAACAAGAACATTGTTCGTGCAACATCCTTTGTGCGTGAATACACGTCATTTATACATTATAAGCCTTAAGTGACGAATTATTGTAACCGCCCTTTTGTCTAAAGTAACAAGAAATTTAGGATGAAAACATTGAATGTTAAGACGGTAAAAATTATGTCTAACCTTATTTTATTTACTCGGGTCTTTTATTTGATTCGGTTCTTACTTCTTTATTTTGATTTTGAAAAACTTATTTTAATGAAATGTTGTTAGTTAGTTTTATTTTACAATTTAAGCTAAGTGTTTTTATTTTGATCTAAAATAAAAAGATTATTATAAATATATATGAAATGTTTACATCATTATTTTGTGACTGATACCAAGTGTAGTACATTTGGTGCTTACATTTTTCCGTGCTAAAATTTGACAATAAGATCAACTTTACTGAAATTTGGTATGACATTTAACTTGCAGACATTTATAAAACCGGCCCTTATTGTATCAACAGTTGTATTGATCCAGAAAGCACCTGATTATAAAAAGCTATTCCAACAAATTGTACATTCAATTAGTCCGATCGACAGATTGAAAACAACTGCAGTTTGTCACTGTACGTTGCGTCAGCAAAAAAGAAAGAAAGAACAAGATTGTAGATTTTAATTCAAGTGAAAGGAAACTTTTCCTGTTTTCTGAGAGTTCCCATCGTCGAGCTTGGTTGTGGATGTTAAAACAGTATGGACAGTCACGACGAGTGAGCTGTTTAACTCACGCACACTAGTGCTGGAGTTTAAGTAGAATCGTGCAGTGTATGACGTGTCCCGGCTGTGCATTCTCTGTTAGTTAGTGTTAATTTTATTAAGTAGAATAATAAATGCGGGTTTTGTTATCCGTAAGTTAAATAAGCAAATAACGCTAGAACGGCTCGATAGATTTGGCTTTGGAGAAAACATTGGGTAGATACTTTTTATCCTAGCAAATTCAGATGTTCTGTGGAGATTTAGAAACCTACGATGATAATAATACTTTGTTCTTTCGTTTCTTTTTTTTGTAGTGATTATGTCTCTTCTACCTAACATAGAAAATATAATTTTTTCCAGTTTTCAACCGTAAATCAGTGTGCAAAATGATCGAATTGAAGAGCAATGTTTACAGTGAAATTACAGGACATCTAATATCTCATCTCAAACTCAAGCTTAATGTATGGCCACGTAGGATTTTTAAGACATGACATGACATTACAATTAAGATGAAATTAGTTAATTAGTTAGTTACAAATCAAGCTAATAAAAGTGTTATAAAAAAAGATATTTCTTAATTCTATCAAAAGGTTAGACGTATCTATACTGTGTTGTATACTGTACGGTACCCTATGTATGTGTGAGTGTGTGTCATGGCCGATTAATGACGTAGCCAGACAGATAAAAAACTGTAGTTGTAAACAAGGGATGTTTTAAAAGGAGTGTCTTTACACAAGTTTCAATTTGGAATCGTTAGTCTGCTGTTTCACGGCAGTTTTTCAATTTCTTTTTCTAATTCCCATTTTAAAAGTGAAGTGTTCAGTGTTGTTTTTCTTTTCCTTTTTTTTTGTGCAACGGCCAGTGTTGTTTTGAAATACTTTTTCGGATTTCTTAGTAATAGTAGTGTAGCGTTATGTAATGAAGAGGTTTATTTGTTAACGCTTTTGTACTTTCAGGATGAACGGACATATTTTTATACGTTAGCGGCCAACCCTTGTAAAGCCAGAAAATCACCACTTAAAGGTGATTAATTTATCTAGCTTCTTTTTTATGTAATATTAAAGTGGCAAACAAACAGACGGCCCAGCCAACCTGTAAGTGTCACCGTATACTTTTCGTGTTCCAGTTTATTTGTACCCGACTGCGATTGTTTAATATGGGTTATATATGTATATTTCTTTGGCACGGCTTGTAGCCTAAATGGCTTGACGGATTTTAACATATATGACGTATCATTAGATTTGTCTTTATTGTGGAAGTGACATAGGGAACTTTATTTCGGCGCAGTCGAATTTTTTGTTCCTTTTGTAATGTATATAATCTTGTCTTCTTAGCCAATAGGAAATTTACAGTACATTCACGGAGAAAAAAGAACTTCTGAAATACCGTTTTCCTTCTGAGTCAAAAGGGCAGGATTTTGTTATTCAGAAGGATATCGGTCTTGGAAGGTAAGACTCAGAAGGAAATTTCAATTTTTTTTCTCACTGTTTGCCTTAATATTCAACTGCTTTATGTTAGTGACGCGTGTAAAAAAAAGAAAACTGAAAAAACAATAACGTCAAAATTCTATATTAATCTCACCCAGTCTAGAAACAAACATAAATTCTCCAACACGGGTGAAACCACAAGGCATAGCTAGGTTCATAGTTCCAACATCACACAGCGGCAGGCACGTCTGCAGCGAGCGATAACCACTAGGTACCTAACTATCGCTAATTATACTATCACCCGTTATTAATCATAGGTCGGGCCGCGCGCTGACTGACGCTGGGGGGGGGGGGGGGGGGGGGGATGAAAATGTGCATTTGACTAATAATTATGACTAAATTGATTTTTGATGAGATAAAAACAATACGCAATGATATAAACCAATAAGTATTACTAAGAGTCCACTGTCCGTTCGTCTGTCTGTCTGTCCGTCTGTCACCAGGCTGTATCCCATAAACCGTGATAGACAGTTGAAATTTTAACAGATGATGTACCAGCTATTTCTGTTGCCGCTATAACAACAAATAATAAAAGACGGAAAAAAATAATTATATAAGGGGGATAAAAAGTAGCTTATGTGTTAATCCAGGGTATCAACTATCTTCATACCAAATTTCATCAAAATCGGTTTAGTAGTTGCGGTGATACGTGGTAACAAACATTCACACACACACAACTTTCTTAATATTATAGTAGGATTAGTAGTATTAGTATGATGGCACGGAACACTTCGTGCGTGAGTCCGACTCGCACTTAGCCGGTTTTTTAATTCAATATTGTGACAAACGAGCAGACGGTCCGCCTAATGGTAAGCGGTCACCGTCACCTATGTACATTTGCAACACCAGGGGAGTTGCCGACCTTCAAGAACTCTTTTGACACCCATCTTGAAGGTCTGTATTTTGTAGCACTGCGTAAAGATTTATGGAGAGAGCTCATTGTAGGCACTTTTTGCAAGTATCTGGGAGGAAATCACT
This sequence comes from Opisthograptis luteolata, assembly GCA_931315375.2. Classification (NCBI taxonomy): domain Eukaryota; kingdom Metazoa; phylum Arthropoda; class Insecta; order Lepidoptera; family Geometridae; genus Opisthograptis; species Opisthograptis luteolata. Next base: position 13,040,545 of record OV928036.1, on the reverse strand, counting down.
TTTTTTTGATTGCCACTTATAATCGGTCTTAGCTGTTACAAAATTAAAACAAATTTCAATATACAGAGTAGGTAGCAAACTAAATTATTCCGCGAGAAAATGACACAGCGGCTCGCTACCCGGGCTTTAGGGTTCCGTGTTTTATCTAGTTTTTTGTTTGTTGCCGTACATTGACGTTCTAAGAGACGTCAATGATGCTAGGTATATGGTATCAATTTGCCACAATGACTATGATAATCGAGAATGTACCATAAAATTATTAACTTCTTAATTTTCATAATCGAAAACCAATTACATTTTTTTAATATTTTTTTTTTGATTCTGAGACTTTACATAATTATATGAAAAGTCTCAGAATCAAAAATCTAATTATAATTGACACAGTTACTGATATTGCTCCATTCAGAACTCGTAGTGTAGATTGCCTAGTAGATCTTAACCGATCAACTAGGTGAACGAATTAAGCCGTCGGTGTCATTTGTTGTCTTAAGATAGCAGTTGTCAGGATATGTCGTGGGCCTTTGGGCGGTCTGATAACTCTGACACTAGAACTGGCTACTAGCCAATCCATTAACACGCACTGGACCCGATGGATTATGGCCCATACGCTGAGATGTCTTGAATGTGTCCCAGCAGTGAGAAGGCTAATGAAGATGACCATCATCATCATCCTATTAAGTTGCCTCAGCTGGGGCTCAGGCCTTCTCTCAGAAACAGAGTATGGGCCTATCTACCACACTGGATGGTAGAAGTGGCATGCCCTTGAATGTTGTGGTTCTGGGACATGCCAGTTTCCTCATGATGTATTCCTTCACCGCTTTGAGCGATGGTACACATAAATTTTATTAAGTCATAGTTGCTATTTGGATTCGAACTAGGTGTCGGCGCCTTGTAACGCGCACGGCCTTTCAGCCACCATAGCTCCAATGAAAAAATGATGATGTACAGAACCCCGAGCATTGTAAGTCTACTCGCACACGTTCCCTTTCCAACTTATGCATGCATCGCCAAGCGGCGCACGTGGTCCCAAAAAGCTGAGTTTTCTGCCACCCCTATACAGCGAACCATTCGCACTTCCTGCGAGTAATATATGCAGGCCGTTACGTTACATGTAGAAGAATAACTAAAAATATGAGTGAAATACTGGGAAAAAAATATAACAAAATTGGCTTGCAAGCCGTAAGTGGTGGCTTCGAATCCTACAATGAGCTTGGGCGTCCGGTGAAGCAAAACATCGGGAGGAAACATAGCTTGGTCGTAGGGCATTTTCTAGTACTCGCCTGGCCAGCTACCAGCTCAAGTTAAGAATCTGTTGCCAAGCACCTATCGGTGTGTTCCGGCAATATCACATGAGAGACAGTTTCCAGTCCAGGTGTAGCGTGGCACCGCACGTTGTCTCAAAGAAGAAACTAGTTTTAAGAATTAAAATCTTGCCTTACACCGTACACCTTGTTTAACCATAAAGGGCCCTAAATACACGACATATGGTAGACTCTTGCCCAAACAAACCATTCGCCAAATTAATAACATTATCGTTGCTTCAGACTCAGCACACACACCTGGTTGCCTTGGTAATGGAGGTACGAAAGATTTTGGAGTAGAAACACAATTCAGACTTGGAAAGGGGTAAACTGAGACGTTTCGATTTTTAAGAAGACTAGTAATTTTATTTATAACTTGGTTTTAAAACGTGATAACCCACTGTAGTGTACATGCAGACAGTGGTAGGGGCGTTAGCTAGTACTAGTGTTGCCAAACTATCGATAGTTTTTATCTAATAAAGGAAAACTATCGATAGGCCTGTCGATAGTATCGATACAATCGATACTATCGGTACAATCGATTCTATCGGTAAAATCGATACTATCGATAGCTTAAAACGAGGCAATACTATCGAATCGCTAGGCGACCACCGTCAAGGACGGACATGCCACGCTGCTGCGTGTATACGACAACTACCGTATCATACATACTTCAAGTGTTTTATTTGAGCATTCTACACCCATCACCATGTATTTGTTTTTGTTTGAGCTCTTGATATTTCGGCACTGTTGCAAGCGCCATGATCACGAGAATATACACTCGAGTAAATATAATTTCTAAGTCAAAATCGTAATGAAACTTCATCAAAATTGTTATGACCATTCCAACCGGATCCGGTTGATAGAATTCCGGCAAGATTGAAATTGGATTGCAATCTCTTAATGTCACTTGCAATTGAATCGTGACTCACCATCCCGTATTTACTGTTTTGGTCTCCATTCGTAGTTCCGCAGAACCTACAAAACGAATTGTGGAAAATACAATTTGTACTTACTATATGGCCTATCCATAAAGAGCGATCCGCCAAATGATTTATATCATAGGTACTAGTTGTGCGGGACGTCGTGATTAGCTTGATTTACAACGTTCAGGTAGATATGGTATAAGTATTTAGAACTGGCTGGTAAATATTGTGGTGCTGAAGGTGGTGACGTCAAGGTTGTTTGTATCAGAACAGCGGGCTTATTGCATAACTTGGATGGTGATCGGCTTGCGCTTTATTTTAACTTTTTTTTCTAGCTGACTAGGCTTGCGGTTGACCACGATCTCACCTCATGGAAAGCGACGATGTGGCCAAAGATGAAGCACGCTTGCCCAGTAAATACCTATTCACTCTTGACTTGAATAACCCCGGGTTGTATCTTGACATTTGAACTCCATCGACCATTACAGAAATGGTATCCAGTACTACCTATCTACAATTTTTAAAGTGATCACAATGTTGTATATCTTACTAAATAAATATATTTGGATGTTTGATTGCCAAGAGAAAGGAATGTATTTCCCAACAATATTGTTGTTAACACAACTGTTAGGTTTTGAAACGAGATAGGTAATTGCCATAGGTATATCGAGAACACAAACAAAAACAAATGCAATATGGTAACTATCCCGTTTAAAACCTAATTCTAATGTTATTGACCATGGTAGTTTAAAACATTATACTTAAGTTAAAAAAACAAAATATTGGTTTCAAATTTTTCAATAGCACTGTTTTAAAAAGAACCAATATAGTAATGCACATAAAGAGGTACTAACCGGGGACTGGAGAACGTTCCCTCGTTAGCTTAAGTGAGTTTCGATGTACCCCACAATATGTCCACGTTGCATGTGGGACATTTTTGTGAACAGGGTTGTAGTTTGTACTACCTCGTATAGATAGGTACTTCACTTGGGGAATTCACAATGCTTTTGCGGAATTACTTGAAAATTGAAATGGTCTGTATTTTATACAAGAAAATAAATATATCGGGAAATGTATCTAACAAATTATACTTGTTTGTGATTCGTTCCACCTAAACTGATTCTTGCAATAACCTTTTTTATACAATAGAGTGGGAAACAAGCAGACTGCAAGCCTGATGGTAAGAATCACTGTCGCCAACACAAGTAGCATTACCGATGCGTTACGACTCTTAATATCGCTCGGCCACAGCCAAGAGCGGCACGAATTGCGGCGCGGCAAGCAGTGAGCGTCGAAAACAAATGGTAGACAACGTATGAAGTATGCCACAGCTACCGGCGACGCGGACTGCGGCGCGAAGTACTCACACCCATCTCGAAAGACTCCAATTTGTAGCACTGCGGAAAGACTTGTGAAGGAAGCTCATTGCACATTTTGAAAGTATGCGGGAGAAAAGAGCGCAAATCAAGTGGTATGGTCTCGATTGTGTGTGGCTGAGCTTTATTGATATGACGAAATGAACCACGATGGAGGAATGAGACTGAATAGCTCTTCCAAGCGTTCCCCATTGGATATTCGGTGGAATATACTGAGCGAACCCTACCAAGGCTAAGAGGCTAAAGAAGTCCGAGGGCTGGATAACGAAACCCAAATACCAAAATACCTAATACAAATACTTAATCTATTGAATAACCTAATCTTTGTACCTACTCTGTTTGAGGTGAGGTTGTCAAAGTCAAAGTCAAGGTCAATTGTACTTTATTCAATAGGATACATTGTGATCACTTTAAAACGTCAAACTTAAAACTAGCTACGCCTGTTCCAACCTGTTGACTGTTGACAAAAATGAAGCGGACGGTAACCAGTCGAATCCTAAAAAACCATTTAGTTAGCTTCTAGCTCTAAAACAGTTTTGAGAATAGGTACTTCCTACCTATGTGAAGCCGAGGGGTCTCTAGTGTAGGTACCTAATAGTAGGTATACCTATAGAGTAACATGACTTACTCTAACTAAGCCCACTGGTATATTCGCTAATTGGTAAGCCCCATCAATGTTTGCGAGTTGGGCACACAGTTGGCTTTCACAGGCTTCGACGGTTAAGCTGAGCTGTGAATCCTGCAAACCGAATGGTTAGTTAGAAATGCGGAATCTATTTTTGGGTTCATTGTTTGTAACCAGTTACCAAAAAAGTTTACGTTTTTCTGTGTAAATCCTTTTAGGCCATGGTTTTTCCGGTTTGTTTAAAAGGTAGTATTTAAGCTTATTGGTTGGGTATTTTCTAGTGCTCGCCTGGCTAGATACCTACCTCAAAATCAATTCCCAAGTACTTATGGGTGTGTTCCGGTAGCCTCACTTGAGAGTGAGTTTCTAATCCAGGTGTAGTGATGCCACTTTCGACTACATCGTCGTCCAACATCAGGTGATTTCTGGTCAAACTCTGCCATATATATACGTATATATTATTAAGTAGCTGTTCCCCGTGGTTGCACTCGCGTGGGCTACAGTTTATCACGATTAAAAGTATCATATAACCTTCCTCAGGGTTCTATTTGAATCGGTTTAAAAGTTTTTTTTTTTTTTTACAATAAACTAGGCTAGCGTTTGACCACGATCTCACCCGATGGAAAGCGACGATGTGGTCGAAGGTGTAGCACGCTTGCCCAGTAAATTCCTATTCACTCTTGACTTGAACACCCCCGGGTTGTATCTTTCGGGAAACACTGACCAGGGCAGGGCATTCCACTCTTTTGCAGTTCTAATCAAAAAAGTTGACGCAAACCTGTTCGTGCGTATCGGTGGTATTTTTTTTTGGTATTTTTTTTAGTTTCAGCGTAAAAGCGAGACAGACAGAAAGATAGAGTTATTTTCGCATTTAGTTATTAGTAGAGATAAAGGACAGGTTAAAGAAGGTTGTTTATCATTTCTTTATATTTGGTTTGTAGTAGTAAATATAAATAGCTTTTCTATTTTTTAAGGGCACTCAACTTAAAATTACACCGAAAATATCCACACAAAAGTTAATACACACTTCATTCCAATACAAATTGATAGCCCAATTAATTTAGCGAAATTAAATTTCCAAATTGGAAATGTTCAGTAAATAAACAAGTTCATTACGTAGAATAAATAAATTTTAAATGAGTTTAGTGCGAAAGTGTACAGCTAAATTTTTATGAAACTGAATTACACACTTTTAGACTAGAGTGGTTTGGAAACAGTATACAGCCGCAGAACTGACAACCGTTGGGGTTAGACGTGTTCTTGAGTGGAGACCGCGACTTGGCAAACGTAGTGTAAGACGCCCTGTGACTACGCTGAGCGACGACTTGCGCCGAGTGGCTGCCAGTAAAGTTGACTGAGAAGAGCCGAAGACCGGGCTCAGTGGCGTACCCCAAAAGAGCAGTGGATTGACATACATAATATATATATTTTTTTACTATTTACAGGGTAGCGTTTGACCACAAGTCACCTGATGTTAAGTGACGATGTGGTCGAAGACGGCTCCACGCTACACCTGGACTTTGCACATTTTTTTTCAATATATAAATATACTTTTGTATTTTTCGGCCTGAAGGTATTCTGCTATATATCAAGTAGATTAACATATAATATTTGTATTAGATTTTTTTAGACCAGAATTACACAGAGAGATAGTTTTTATTAACCCCGTTTTTCAGCTTAGCTTGGGAACCAGCGCCTTAATCGTCGTAGATATCCAGGCAAGCAATAAAAAATTATCTACTGTTGTGACGTGTAACTGGGAGTGTACACTGAATAAAAAGGTCCTTGTGTCCAAGAAAAGTGATATAATTGGCAAATGCGCAAAAACAGTTAAACAAAAGGAATGAAATACAAAAAGGTGAGGTTATAACAAATACCGCGGCGTGCGCTCTCGCTCGACTGTCCGGCGCAGCGCGACACGAGCGGGGGGCACTGTGGGAGCGGGGTGCGCGGGCGGCAGTGGCGAAGCTCGGATGATCGCGCCTAGCAACATTACGAACTATCAAAAATGCTAGTTCCTACACTGTTAATTTTGGTATCAAACTTTACATCTACGTTACTACTATAGGAACATACATATAATGCGCGGACAAAGTCGCGGGGAAACTAAGTAAGCTGGTAAATGTTAAATGAGATTAAAGTGGAAAGTAGTTAATACGCGATCTGGAACAGTGTTGCCATGTAACACGGTAGGATGTAGCCACAATTGAGATATTTGTACGCCTTTATGGGCGATGTTACATGTGTGTGGGAACCATTATTACTTGGTGTGTATTCACCGTGGTGATATTATAGCAGTTTAATTTATAAGTGACTTGACGTTTTACGACTGGCAACATTCGTTTTTGTTTTGAAATGTAATATTGGTAGTTGGTAGTGTAGTGTTAAGAATTGATTAGAACAAGTATAATTTTTAACAAAAAAATCGATTCCTCGATTTCTCTGGGATACTATCGTCAGATCCTGGTTCCTTATCATGGTACCACCCTTGGGATATAATAATAATAATAAATAAATATCGGGGACAATTGCACACAAATTGAGCTAGCCCCAAATTAAGCTCGAAACTTGTGTTATGGGTACTAGACAACGATTAACATACTTATATTATAGAGAAATAAATACTTATATAAATAGATATCCAAGACTCCAAGAATTTTTTTTTTTAAATTAAGCCATTTTACTCGCTTAATGAGTTTATGTCTATGCGTCTGACGGAATTCTCGTTTAGTTCTAAGGAGATTTGATATTTTTTTATTTTTTATTTTAATGTTACTATTTTTATGTCCTGTCCTGAACGTGATCCATAATTTAATCAATGTTGTTAATTTTAATTAAATATGTACCGTTTTGACCTGCCTTGTGTAACAGCCAAAGTTATATGGCCAATCAATATTTCTATTCTATGTTCAAGACATTCACAACAATATTTATTGTAAACAAATTAGTCGAGTTACTCGCATCACCTCACTAAATCGTTCACTCTTAATTTTAAGTATTTATTATCTGTAATCAGCTCTCTCACTACCTTTATACATTACATTATCCATTTTCATGCAGTCTTGTACGCAACAAATATTTTGTCTTATCAAAATAAAACAATTATTTTATGTGAAATAGGCGTATTATTTCGTCTACAACATAAATTGTCCCGGGTTTCGGCACCAATTTGATATTGTGTGTAATGTGATATTGGTAGAATTAATTATTGTGTGTGTTTGTAGGTAGAATCAACCAGCGGGGCGCAAGCTGACGTCACTAAGACGGAGCTATCATCGCTCTAAAACTGTTTTGGTTGAATTTGGTGTACCGCTTCTCTAGAAATCGTAGCTTGAATCGTGAATTGTGTGCCAAATAATAACGCACCCTAAATACCTTTGAACTATTTCCCGCCCACGCTTGTACCACTGCCCAAGCCCAAATGAGTTTTGCGATGTTCAAATAAAGAGGATTTAATCTTTAATTAATTAATTTGCAGTGAACTAAGTATCCTCATATTGTACTGAGTGCGATAAATTAGATTTATTCTTTAAAGTGTATGTGGAGTGGAGTGGAAAGAAATGCTTTTACTCAAGACTTGCTTGTGATTGCTAGCTTGAGAGTTTGTTTGCTAATTAAATTCAGATTTGGCTACCTACTAACTTATAGTTTTGGTAGCCAAATCTGAATTTAATTAGTTATCTAAATATTTTCTCTGACTTTTCCCAGGAACTTTGCGTGTTTGCACTCTTTACTTTTTAATCTAGGCATAGATTTCGGTGTCTTTAGAGTTCTGTACCTCAAAATCAAAATGGAACCCAGGACCGCTTTGTTGTCCGTCTGTCTGTCTGTTTTTATTTTGCTTAAGTAATTTTGTGCTATTCAAGCATCAGCTGAAGGTTTGGGTTCATTCATACCTCACGATTTACTTGAGTTTTTTTTAATTTTATTTAGTAAAATTTGTCCCATAGCTTATACTTTCATTTTCCAAAAGTGACCATTTGTAGAAGTAGATATTTGAACATGTGACCACTCAACATGGTCAATTGGTCATCATGAGACCGTTTAGTGGCATTTTTAACTGGAGGCAACGTTAAGCCGTCAGTCCCGCCTGTATCAGTCGTGTTAAGGTAACTTCCCATGGTGCGCAATATCGCGGACGGACGCGGACCAGCACGCACGACGCACCGTGAGAAGGGTCTCGTCCGTGGTAACACAGGACGTCTGTGGCGGTGCGCCGGTATCCGTCGCGAAGCGGTAACTTCAAAGGTGCGTCAGATGCCTTCAGGTGGCCTGAAAAGTCCAACGATAGAATTTGCTACCATCAAAGAAACAGTGGTAAAAAATTGTTAACATCACTTTTAAACTTTCACATTCCTCCATCCCCTACCCTTAGCTTTAAGGATAATATATAAACCTTGCAATAAACCATTCGCCTGTCCTATTAAAATGCCTAATTCCTTCGTTATTTCGTTTGTATTAGTGTTACCATTATACGTTGAGAAAATGGGACAAGTGAAGTTATAAATCATTATTTTATTTAGCCGAAATCTATATCGTAGTATATTCCATTAACATTAACAAACATAAGGTCAAATGTAAGTTAAAGAATTTTTATTTCGTTACTTTTGTTTCAGCAGACGGTCAAGGTGATGGTAAGCGTTCACCGTCACATGACGTCTGCAACACGACAGGTGTAGGTGTTTGGCGCTAAAACACAATGTATAACTTTTTAGAAAACATGGCAAACCCAGCTATTTCTCCTTAAATCTCCCAGGAAGGAGATTTACCCACTAATCCTATGTAAATTGCTGTTTATAGGATAAGACACATCATCGCCGTATTGAAGTAATCTCGCAAAAGCCGTGATGTGCTTCGGAATAATCACATTTAAGCACCTGTCCTACCGCCTAGCGACCATTTTATCGCTCGAGAAACTTATAATACGATAGATATAGGCCCTGCATCAGTATAACAATGACTTCTCCCACTGCAAGTGAGAACTTTTTCTCTCTCTCTATCAGTTTGTCGCCTTGACAGAGCTATCCAAGAAAAAGTCGCCTAGCGATGCTTGCTTTGCGGGCAGAACACTTGCTGAGATACTTTCACTTGCCTAAGAATAACAGCAAGCGACTGATGCGAAAAACGCCTGTCGCACTCTCTTAGCCTGGCCGCATACGGGCCACTGACTACAAACACAAATCGCATACATTTTATATAGACTCGACGCGCACGGTTGATGCTGGTGGTCGCCACTCGCTAAAAATCGTCGCTGCTCGCTTCTTGAGGCCGGAACCAACGACTAATCGTCAACACGCACCACTCGCGCCAACTCTCCCTTCGTACTGACTGACCGAAGCTTAAAAAATGTTTTGATAAGTAGCAGCCACCGACCACAAGTGTTTATTTCCAACCAAAAGTGGCTGTCGCGCATGACAGCTACATTTGTAGCCACTTTGACTAAATAACCCAAATTACACACTCGCTGCTCGTTGCTCACCAACTCATTTATAGTTTCTACTTGCTTCTCGCTTATCGTCGATTGTACGACGTACGACAGTAGCCTAAGAGATTCTAAATTAAGAACCTATTTGTTCAGTCAAAGTTCTTCTTGCTCTTTCGTATGAGCTAGTGGGCAACTCTAGTGTCGAAAGTATCAGACCGTCCAAGGGCCTCCGACATGGCGTAAGTGTAAGGCCTCTCTTTGGTTTTCTACCGCGAGATGAACCACAGAACCAGCCAAAATATATCGTGGGAATAAACCGCTAAAGTGCGTTTGCTTTTATCGAAATCTTAGAGTTACGAAGTGCGGCCTCGCACTTAAATACCTACGACTGATAACGTAAAAATATAAAAATTAAAAAATTTAAAAACTGATTAACAGTCAAAATTATATATATTTTACGTGTTACAGGGTAGTGTTTGACCATAAGTCACCCCTAGCCAAGATGCATTCTGCAATCGTTGACGCTAGTAGAAAACAAGAAAAAAGTATTGGTTTGACATATTGCAGAATGCATCTTGGCTAGAGGCGCTGATGTTAAGTGGCGATGTGGTCGAAGATGGCGCCACGCTACACCTTTTTCATTTCCAGTGTGATGTCAGAATGGGTCGTTAGTTTAAAAATGAACTGTAGTTTACTAAAGTTTCCTTTAATATCCTGTCAATAAAACTCGGAGTAGATATAAAACGCCACGCGGTGTGGAAGGAAAATAATTTTTAATCTCGCCAAAGTGAGTTCAATACATCTCGCTCGAAAGCGTCAAGAAAGAACTCTTGTGACCTATTCTGGAAGGTTCATTTCTTTTTGCTATTTTTACGTTTACAAAAAAAACGAGATAAATTAGAACTGGGTGAATATTCACTTCTAAGATTTGATTACATTGTTAGTTAGTTAGTTAGTTAGCTAGTTAGTTAGTTAGTTAGTTAGTTACAAGCTAATAAAAGTGTTTTAAAAAGGAGAGAGATAAAAGCAAATTGTTGCTAAAAATAACGGAAAGTTTTTTTTGTTATGTCTATAAATGTCGTTTGATGTTATTATATTGTACTAACTGAGACCGGCAGTTTCCGGCCTTTTTTGTAAATAACAAAGAGCACTAAATGAGGTATAGGTAGGATCATAAAAAAAGATTTATGTGGTAATAATTATATAAAAAATCTTTCAATGTAGTTCTACATATTATTGAAAATACAGGTGTTTTCATCGAGTAAAATTTTCTAATATCAATATTTATGGTCCCCTCCAACAACGGTCTTGTTCCAACCCTACTAATATTATAAATTGAAAAGTAACTCCGTTTGTTTGTTTATTACCTTTTCACTGCTGAATTGATTTTGATACAATTTCGTGTGGAGATAGTGTCAACAATGAGGAAGGACATAAGATACTTTTCATCGCGATAAATTGTTGTCCAAGCGGATGGAAGCGCGGGGAACATCTAGTATAATATACTAGGTGTGCCCCACAGTTTCACCCATGTGGACTAAACTTTATCGCTATAAAAAGTATCCCATATTATATATCCTTCTCCAGGCTTCGAACTATCTCAACACCAAATTTGATCAAAATCCATTGAGTAGTTTTTTCGTGAAAGCGTAACAAACATGCTCACAAACTTTAACATTTATAATATTACTCTTGCGCCCCACGGTTTCACCCGCGTCTTCCTGTTATCCCGCAGAAACCTTTTTCTGGGATAAAAAGTAGCCTATGTGTTAATCTAGGGTATAAGCTATCTCCATTCCAAATATCATTCAGATCCGAGTAACAAACATCCATACATCCATCCATACTCACAAACTTTCACGTTTTAGTAGGATTAGTATGATAGGATAGGACTATCTGTATTCGAAATGTCGCTGCTCCTATTCTCGAGAATACTCTCTGGGGTCCGAAGCAACGACTCACAGTCATCGATCAATTACTGCAGCTGGCCAATGCTTGCTACCGTATTTCGCAGCTGTAGGGTAGGGTTGTTGAAACTGAGTTAAGGCGCTGGTTCCCAAAATAAGCTGAAAATCGGGGTATATTAAAACTATCTCTCTGTGTAATTTTGGTCTAAAAAAATCTAATAAATATAAATATCGGGGACAATTGCACACAAATTGACCTAGCCCCAAATTAAGCTCGAAACTTGTGTTATGGGTACTAGACAACGATATACATACTTATATATATATAAATAAATATATATATAGATAGAAATATCCAAGACTCAATATATAAATATCAAAAATATATGTTAATCATATATCGTTGTTATATGTAAGGTTCTCGAGTGGCGACCACGAACCGGAAGACGTTCTGTAGGTAGGCCCCCCACTAGGTGGACCGATGACATTGTAAGAGTCGCAGGGAGCCGATGGATGCAAATGGCTAATAGCCGTTCATGGTGGCGTTCAAGAGGGGAGGCCTATGTTCAGCAGGAGACTTCTTCTGGCAGATGATGATGATGATAGCAGAATACCTACCGAAAAATGAACATATGAAAAATATATTTAAATATTGAAAAAAAATGTGCAAAGTGCCCCATTTTCTAAAAGTTTAATACTGCTTTTCTCCTAAACTATAAGCAACAAAGACCTGTTAATACCATCAGCGTATTAAGAAATATAATACCCAAAACACCTTCAGGCCATTTTTTAAAAACACTGCCTTAATTATTTTTTGCGAATTTTTTTCGTATTTCATACTCGCAAATCGCCACGTCAGTCTCTCATAAAGTCAGTTCGGGATGCTTTCACCTGATCAAACAAGGACAACGGCGTATGGCAGGGCCTTAAACAATATCTTTTTTTAAGAATTACAAAGTAGCTCTTGATCAAGTCACCTGATTTAAAAAGACGATGTGGTCGAAAAAAACGTACACGCAACAACTCGCAACTTCTGTCCATCAAAAGGTTGTCTGGTAGAAATCGCTGTTAGCGATAAGACCACTCATTTTATGTGACACTAGCAGTACTACCACTAAGACATAGTAAAGGAGTATTAGTTCAGCTTCATATAAATCGGCCGTCGCCGGTTTGAATGTGTGCGTGAGTAGCGGCACCGTGTACGCACGCACTTTTCACGCACACAATCACATAAACAAAAGGAGGCGGCCGGGGCCGCGGCCATGCACTCAGTACGGAACGGGCCGCCTATGCGTCACCGCAAGAGTTGGCAATTAACTCGTCGAGCGGCCTTAGCTAACCTACTGTTCTTTACATACTGTGACTAAGATCTCGTTTTAACCCCCGACGCAAAAAGAGGGGTGTAATTTATATTGTTATGTTTTCTGCTGTTGTTGTGAATCAATATAGCGTTATCTGCCAGTAGTTGATAGATATCAATCTAATTATTTACTGACAGTTTTGGTAAGTAGCCGCTATATAGTCTAGAGTATTCTAACTCTGTTAATTAAAGCTGTTTGTTTTCCTAAAGAGTCAAAAAAAATACCTAAAAATAAAATCAAAGACGGATTATACTCGTAGGTAGGAAAGGATTCATACCAAAATGTTCTAGCCCACATAGAATTTTTTGTCCCATACCAAAATGTAAATAAATAGACCCACATATACATTTTGTATATTAAATTCGATTCGGATTCGTAGCAAAAAGAGTCCCGCAGTGAAGAAATAGATAAAGTAATCAACGCTGTAAAGATCCCACATCTTCCAATCTAGGTTTTTAGTTCTCCGCTCCAGTTAACACCTCGAGTGAACAACAAATTGCTCTCTACTATATTTTTAATACAAACTTTGATTTCGCGATCGTAATTACTCGCCGCTCCATCTTGGAAGCCGAGGTTATTGGCAACTTGGATTAACTTTACTTGAGTTAGTTCGTAAGTAGGTGTAAATTGTGTTTTAACTATTGTTTCAAAGATAAATTATAGTAAACTAATAATAATAATAAATATACGGGGACAATTGCACACAAATTGACCTAGCCTCAAATTAAGCTCGAAACTTGCACATGCGTCAACTCGTGAACGGGTGCTGTTTGTGGGGTCTGGTCTGCTTTGGTTGTGATCCCGCAACTCGTTAATATTCATGTTCCCATATCCCAATGTGTACAACCAAACAAGAGAAATCTTATTAGTAAAGCTAATTAAAAAATATCGGACTATTAGATAACAAAAAAAGCTTGGGATTTTAGTGAACTTGCTCCAATTCAATCAATTAGTAATAAGAATAAAATTGCCAATGTGATCGCGCCAAAAAAAATTACCTGCCGGGCGTTTCTTGCCTGTTCTTTTGCCGGCGTAAGGAGGTTGGAACAGGCGTAGCTAGTTTTAAGTCGACGTTTTAAAGTGATTACAATGTATCCTATTGAAGAAAAAAGAATTGAATTTTGAATTTTGATTTTTTTTGCGTTATGGGTAGGTACTAGACAACGATATACATACTTAAATAGAGAAATAAATACTTATATAGAAATATGGAAGACTCAGGAACAAATATTCGTGGTCATCATACACATATTTGACATACCGGGATTCGAACCCGGGACCGCTAGCTTCGGGACACTACCAACACGGCTACCGCGACGTCAAACTAACTGTTCCCTGCGGTTTCACTCACGTGGGCTACAGTTTATCCCGGTAAAAAGTGAGTCCTCTCATGCTCTAGCCTATCTCTGAACCAAATTTCATTTAAATCGGTTGAGTAGTTTAGGCGTGAAAGACAGACAGACAGAGTTACTTTGTAAAAAAAATCTACCGATTTTACCAAAATCCGATGAAATCAGAAACTATTTCAATCGAGACTCTATCGAAGTTATCCGACCGAGTGTGGACTGTGGAAATGAATGTAATGGTTACGGCCAATCTGCGGAGTTTAGGTTAAAGTGTAGGTAAAACTTTAGTACGGGTTTTGACAGTTTCGTACTAGCGCGTAGAAGGCGGTAGCGTTTTTTGATTAACATTATGAATATTAAGTTCTTTATTTATTTATTTACTATTTCTACTCGAAGTATTTGTATACTTGCCCACTATTTTGACACTACACTGGCAAACGTAATATCTGACTTTTACCTAATTTGATACAGTGGCACGTTTGTTCAATTTTTTAATTTCGTAATTTCGTAATAACTATTACGAAGTAATTTAACGTAATATGTTCATATTACGAACAGAAAATGTAACAACGGCAAATTAAGAGCCAGCATAACGTCGTTGACCTTGCTTGATCAAGTGAAACTGCTCCGCGCACTCCGCGCATCCCCTCACCAAAATTACGCGATCTGCGGCCAACGCGCCCGAAGCGACGCTCTCGCCATGCGGCGCGGCGCGGTACCTCTACTAATCGAGCCCGCCGTATCTACATATATACACACTACACAGTAGCAACATCCTACTATAATATTATAAATGCGAATGTTTGTGTGTATGTGAATGTTTGTTACCACGTAACTACTGAACCGAATTTGACTGATGAAATTTAGAATGTAGACAGTTTAGGTATTGGACTAACACATAAGCTAATCTAATTTTGAAAAGTCAACTCTGAAAGGGGTTAAATAAGGTAGATAAGTTTGTATGAAAAATGTCATTCCTTGGTTCGATTGACTCAAAAATAGGTTGAAAACGCATTTTTAATTTTTTGATATGTATTACTTCTACGGGGTGTGCCATAGAGTTTTAAAGTTTGTATGGCTTTTTTTTATTCCTTATGTGGATTTTCTTAAAAGTAGGTACAAATAAACGATAAAGTAAATAATTAAATACGTATTTTTTATATTTAAGAAAACCCCTAGAGGTTGTGCAATGGCGTTCTAAAGTTTGTACAACACATCAATTCCCACGCGGGCGAAGCCGCGGGGCACGGCTAGTAGTCACTGCCGCGCCATTTGAATGTGCGCGTGAGTGAGTAGCGAGCGCCGTGTACGCAGGGACCGGCCTGGGACTCAGTAGGGCTGTGCCACGCGTTGGATCGCGCGCATTTATGTACTACACTGCTCGCTCGCTCGGATTTGCTGCTCTCACTGACTATTTCATTTGTATAGTTTATAATAAATCGTATTTATTAATTTATAATTATTAAAATGTATTTAATATGCAACCCATTTATGAATTGGTAAAACATTTTAATAAATTACATGATTAAACACCTTGCGCTGTCATAATACACAGATAATATAATCTATAAAAAAGGCATGTTAGTTACAACACTTAGGTATAAGTCGATAACGGCTGGACCGATTTTTATAATCTTTGATTTTTTGCATTTGTCTTCGTCCGGAATAAGATAAAATATGATACTCATAAATAATAAAATTAATCATTCATTTGTTGTAAATGGTATACCAAAATGCAACTGACATGGTGTAACAAAACACAACTGACAGCTAAACGTAATGTTGTCTATGGTTGATATTGAAGTTGTGAATTGAAGATGTTTTTGTTTTATGCGAGTTTATTTTTAACTAACGTTAATTAATTTTAAAATCCTAAATCTGCTCATTTATTGCCTCTTATGCGGAAAGAAGTTCGCCGGGTCAGCTAGTATTTAACTAAAAATAAAAGTGACAACCCTATGCATCACCGCAAGAGTAGGCAATTAACTCGCCGCGGCACTATGCACCTACCACTCATAGCCTATAGGTAGTTCATCGTACGACTTTCAGCTACAAAAATATGCGGAGAAAAGTGGCACAGGTCCGTTCAGCACGGCGGCTCGTCCCGCACTGACTTTATGGGCGTGTACGTGCCGATTTGCGAGTATGAAATACGTAAAAAATTCGCAAAAAATAATTAAAGCAGTATTTTCAAAAAATGGCCTGAAGGTGTCCTGGGTATTATATTTTTTTATAAGCTGATGGTATTAACAAGTCTTTGTTACATATATAGTTTAGGAGTAAAGTAGTATTAAACTTCTAGGAAATGGGGACTTTGCACATTTGTTTTCAATATATAAATACATTTTTTGCATTTTTCGGCCTGAAGGTGTCCTGCTATATATCAAGTAGATTAACATATATTTTTATTAGATTTTTTTTAGACCAGAATTACACAGAAAGATAGCTTTAAATAACCCCATTTTTGGAAACCTGCGCCTTAAGCCCAATCAACGAGTGACGATGATTGAAATTAAACGTTTGTATACAACGAATTCGGAGAATTGCAAGAAAGAATGCTAAACATACACATAACTTTTAATTAGACAAAAGTTAACTTGTATTTACTAATATTTAGTAACTAGCTGTTAGTTTTCTAAAAAAATAAATATAATAAACATAATACCGCGGCGACAGACAATCCACCGCTTCTGAAAGCTTTACTAAAATTTTAAAACGCTGACGTTAGGAACGCACAAGTGTGAAAGCGTCATTTTCTTGGAACTTGTATCGGCGCAGTCACAGCGCAGCACTTCAAACTTTCCGAGAAAGGATCCGTTCAATTTTTGTTGCGAACAAAATTTTGCCAAGTTAGTGTCAGTTCGAAAAGTATTTTCCGCAGTTTTATACGTTCATCGGTTTTCCAAGGAATGTTGTATGGCAGAAGTTACTAATGAATCTGGCAACTTGGCAAGGTTGTTGGACTTTTGTCGTTTGCACTGAACGTCCTCGATGTATTTGCAAAGGAATTATTAACTGTCAGTTTGATTTCCACAATTAGCAGTTGGTTCCTTTACACTTATTAATATATCAAGTTGTTCCACGCAGTTTAAATGGCATAGAATACAGTTTATCGTGTGATAAAAAGTATCCTAAGTCTTTCCTTAGGGTTGAAACTATCTCCATACCAAGTATCATCAAAATCGGTCAAGCCGTTTGGTACGCGAAGCAAGAAACACAAACACACCGAAATTTTAAAATGGTAAGTAATCACAAAGGGCGTTCTTATTTTCTTAATGCACGTCCAGACAATCCAAGACAAATAACTTAGAATAAGAACTTAGAATAATTAACTTAATTTAGTTTTAGAAAAAGTACAACGTAATCGATACTAATATTTTTATTTTTTACTTTTTAGTTTCAGTAGTGGCCACTGAAGAAATCCACCTTCTGGCTCCACCATCGTCAGATCAGGTCGATGATACCAAATTAGGTATGTACTGTATTTTTATCATTATCATCATCAACCTGTATCAGTCCACTGCTGGGCCTCTCCCGTAGGCGTAGCTAGTTTTAAGTTGACGTTTTAAAGTGATCACAATGTATCCTATTGAATAAACATATTTTTGAGTTTTCCCAAGGTACGCACTGAGCCCGGTCTTCGGCTCTTCTCATCCAACTACTGGCAGCCACTCGGCGCAAGTCGTCGGTCCACCTTGTCGCAGGACGCCCCACATTACGTTTACCAAGTTGCTGTATTTTGATCAGGATTACTTACATATTATACATTCAAAGTTTCATTTCGAACAAGTGAAGCTAATCAAAGCGTGTTAAAAATGATCGAACTAACAAAACTACTACCAAGTTAATTAGTCAAAAAACATCACCCATTAACAGAAGTCGAAGCGAAAAATGGCATGAATCGGACGATTCTAAAGCACTTTTACACCCGTTTAATTACTGCGCATAACAACTGTGAAACGCCTGATATGGTTTTAATTAAAGTCGCCGACAAAAACTGGCACTGTTAGAGCGGACCGAGTATTTTTAATCTCAACCCTGTTGCAGCAGACAGGGAACTGTTATTTCAGCCGTGAAGTTGGTACGGAAGTTTTTAGAGCAAGGCTCCTTCTTATAGCGCTTTCAAACTAGCGATTAAAACGCGCGATCAAAACGTAAAAAACCAAAACTTTGCCTTTGATTTTTGTAACAACAACAATTGTATACATACTATATTCATGCAAATAAAATTTTGATTGATTGATTGATTGTAATTTAATTTCACAATTTTCTTGTCTTTGAATACATTCATGTATAATACCATCAAAATATCTTTAATTTCTGGAGGAATTTATCCTAGAGATAAGATAAAAAATTAATTAAAATTAAATTATAAATAAATCAAACACAGTACACTAAAAATTTGGTAAGCCTCCAGAAGACGGTAAGGTGCCCAAAATGCTGGCAGCATTGCCTCGTTGAATGGCAATGCTAATTTTTTGACCAAAATATGAGCCAGCATTTTGGTCACCCGTTGCGTCAAATAGAAGCTTTGCCAAGTCCAATATTCATGTTCATATTGTTTTGTTAAAAGAATTTATCTTGTTTTACAATTAATTCATATACGAAATACTCTTAAATGCTCTTGTTATTGTGCAACTAGAGTTCAGAGTGTCTTCCTTTGTTGCCCAAGGGCAGACCTCTAAATCCGGCCCTGAGAGCGAGTTCTATATTCAACAGTGGACATCTTCTGTTTGATGATGATGATGAGATTTATCTCAATAAATAAAGGCTTTAGGCTTTATTGTTTCATCACAAAAAAACACAAAATAGAACAACTTATTAGAAAAGATCTTAGAGCTAATTTTATAAAGGGCGGTCTTATTGCTATAGATATTGCAAGTAAGTAGGTACTACATTTTTAGACTAAAGATGATGAGATTAGAGAAAAACAATATTATAATGGACATCCTAAGTCGTAGTCAAAAATCTCAATAAAGATAGGATTAAGTTAAGAGGCAATTAATTCAACCTGTTATTATTATCAAAAAGGCCTTTACGACTCCTACTAGCGGCATTCACGAGAATTACCGACAAAATTGCTTTAGCCACGTACTCAAGCGTCACATAAAACGCTGTGGCATCGAAAAACATCGTTGATCCGCAATATGTTATGCTCCGGTTGAATGACCGCAGAAAATCTCCGTAATTGGTTCGGTCGGCTTAACCGCTTGCTGTGTAAGCGAAACGGAATATTCTTTGGACGTTATAAGAATATTATTATGTACAAATGCGTAGACAAATAGCTTGGCTAGTGATATTAAATTACAAAAAAAAAGAGGAAAATTTCTAAGTCTGTTCTACAAACATACTTGCCACAAAGACATCTGTAAGAAAAATGTATAATATGATACCAGCAGTTTATATAATAACTAGTTGTAACCCGCGGTTTCACCCGCGTGTTCCCGTTATCCCGCAGGAACCGTTTTCCGGGACAAACAGTAGCCTAAATAATCCAGGGTACCTATATGTTACCTCCATTCTAAATTTCATCAAAATCAGTTTAGTAGTTACAGTTTAGTAATTACAGAAGTAAATGTTACATTCGACGACCGATGTGGCGCAATGGGCGGATAGCCGACTGCGAAGCGTGAGGTCGCGGGTTCGATTCCCGCTACAGGGCAAATATTTGTGCATTAAAAAAAAACCGCAAGTATTTGTTCTGTGTCTGGGTGTTGTGGATCCCCGATCCTCGTAGTTTCTGATACCCTAGATACAGGGAAACCTAGTTAGGGGTCAGAGCCTATGTATGTGATTGTGCGGGAATTATTATTATACGTTTTTTTTTTTACTAATTACAGGGTAGCGTTTGACCACGAGTCACCTGATGTTAAGTGACGTGGTAACAAACATTCACACACACACAAACTTTCGCATTTATAATATTAGTGGGATATTTGTATTACTTTTGTCACAAAAAGCACTTTTCTCCTTACCAGTCCTATAACAACCCCATTGTAGGTACCTTTTATTATTAGAAACGTACAAGTACCGTATTATTTGCTTTAATAAAGTTCTTGATTATAAGCTTATAAAACGGTATGATTTCTTCGAAAACTGGCCTTAGACTAATCGAATTATTCGGATTTTCTTACCCTATAAGCTCTTTTTCATCAATAATCTAGTTACAGAAGAAAGTTATAAGTAGGTTTATAAAAAGAGGCTTAATCGCATTATATGCTTCGTTCTTTTCAGCTCAATTATTTAGAAACGGGTTAACTGTTATAAATAATACTAGTTTCAATTCAATTCAATTCAATTCAATGTATTTATTTATTCAATAGGATACATTGTGATCACTTTAAAACGTCAAACTTAAAACTAGCTACGCCTGTTCCAACCTCCTTACGCCGGCAAAAGAACAGGCAAGAAACGCCCGGCAGGTAATTTTTTTTTTTTGGCGCGATCACATTGGCAATTTTATTCTTATTACTAATTGATTGAATTGGAGCAAATTCACTAAAATCCCAAGCTTTTTTTTCGTCATCTAATAGTCCGATATTTTTTAATTAGCTTTACTAATAAGAAGATTTCTCTTGTTTGGTTGTACACATTGGGATATGGGAACATGAATATTAATGAGTTGCGGGATCACAACCAAAGCAGACCAGACCCCGCAAGCAGCACCCGTTCACGAGTTGACGCATGTTTTACTGGCACTGCCCGCGCTTTGAGAATCCCCTAACTGAAATGGCGCAACGACCTAAAGTGAGTCTTCATCATCATCATCATCAGCCTGTATCAGTCCACTGCTGGACATAGGCCTCTCCCATGATACGCCACTGAGCCCGGTCTTTGGCTTTTCTCATCCAACCACTGCCAGCCACTCGGCGCAAGTCGTCGCTCCACCTTGTCGCAGGACGTCCTACACTACGTTTGCCAAGTCGCGGTCTCCACTCAAGAACACGTCTACTCCAACGGTTGTCGGTTCTGCGGCTTATATGACCAGCCCACTGCCACTTCAGCTTGCTAATTCTGTGAGCTATGTCGGTGACTCGAGTTCTCTGAGTGAGTCTTGGCGTCCGATAAGAAAAAATGCTACTTTGGTCTGTCCTGCGCCACCTCCTGCCAGTCCTTCACCTGGAGTTTGCGCAAGTCTTTCGTGACGTCTTCTTTCCAGCGATAATTGAGACGGCCGATTGGGAGTCGGCCACTCGGCCATCCCATGTGCTTGTTTCACCGCACGACCCTCTCCCATTCTTTTGAGGAATAAAAAAAACTGGTGGCTAAAACAATTATCCCACTTGAGAGCCAGTTCCTAGTCCAGATTTAGCGTGACGCCATCTTCGACCGCATCGTCACTTATATTCAAATGATTTGTGGTCAATCGCTACCCTGTTAATAGCCTATATCTATACTAATATTTTATTGAGGAAAGATTTGATTGTTTGTTTGTTTGTTTGCATTGAATAGGCTCCGAAACTACTGAACCGATTTGAAAAGTTCTTTCACTGTTGGGAAGTTACACTATGCCCGAAAGACATAATTAGTTTATATTATATTTTCAAACAAATAAGAGATCATTACTAAAACTCCAATAATGTAACTCAAGGTGTAAAAATAAGACCAAAAGATAGAAGAACTAAATATTCTTTACATCGCGTGCGCTGCGAAAACTATGTATTGATTTATGGAATAATATAATGTATGACGGGTGGCCGGGCCCAGTGCTGTTTTATTAAGACTGACGTCAGCAATGCTGACGTCACCATCATCGTCATCATCAGGGTGGTGCATGATAGGTGGTTACAGAAAAACGAAGTAGATAGTTTTCGAACTATTTATTCAGCAATAAGTAGTCTAGGTACTTGGCACAGCAGAGTACGGGAGGTCCGATCGCTACGACGGCTCAAGCCAGACTGACTAGAGCTCTGCCGAGCGGTCGTATTTATACCAAAACTGGCCTCGCACAAGCAATGTTTACAAACTTCGTAAAAATTGCCTGTGATCGTTCCAGCTGAGGTTTTAACCTCTAACAATCATTCTAAAATTAGTTAACTCATTGACAATCGGTTATTATTATTATTATTAAAATCACAATAACGGCTTTGCGCCGATATGTACTATTTATTTATTTATTTATACTTTTGCACATACAATTGTACACGGAGGACTTAATGCTACTACTGCAGCTACTATGACTTTGCAGAATACATCATTTTTACAAAAAGTATCGCGATAGCATATGTCTAACTAAGTGTTAATTAATAACCTTTTTTTTTTACTGTTTTAAATAATTTACATTTATTTCATGTTTTAAATTTGTTTTTAGTTTAGAAATAAGCAACACTTTTCACCATCAGGGCAGTTTTTAGAATCATCAGATGTGAATTCTGCATCGCAAGGGTAAGCGAAATCCAGTGGAACGCATGCATGATTGTCACTGTACTGGCCACATGTCTCGGATGCTGCGAACAACATTAAGATAAATATTATAGCTAAATGCAGTCATAGAAGATGGGTGTTAAAAGAGTTCTTCGGGGACAGCAAAGCTCTTAGTGTTGCGAATGTTAATAGGTAACAAATGGTGACCGCTTACCGTCTACTTGTGTCACTATATCTATCTAAATATAATTATATAACTCAAAGGAGACTGACATAGTGATCTATCAACGCACAGCCCAAACCACTAAACGGATCGGGCTAAAATTTGGCATGCAGGTAGCTGTTATGACGTAGACATCTGCTAAAAAAGGATTTTGATTAATTCTACCCCACAAGGGGATAAAATAAAGGATGAAAGTTTGTATGAAACTTTGTCAATTTTAAACCGATCGGGCTGAGACTTTGCATGCATAAAGCTGTAGCCCACGCGGGTGAAACCGCGGGGAACAGCTAAATAAAAATAAAGTTATCAAAATCGGACTTTTCTGTAAACAGTTATGGGTGGTCATATAAAAAAAACATACATCCCTACTTTAATATATAAATGCGAAAGTAACTCTGGCTGTCTCTCTGTCTGTTACGCTTTCACGCCTAAACTACTGAACCGATTAAAATGAAATGTGCTACGGAGATAGTTTGAACCTTGAGTAAGGACATGGGATACTTTTTATCGCGATAAACTGTAGCTCATGCGGGGGAAACCGCGGGGAACAGCTAGTAATATATCTAAAAAAACAACATATTTTTTGGCACAGTGTCCTTTAATTACTCGTTAGTTAAATGTTGTGTACATAATAAAGGGCCATTCACCTGACGGTGAGTAACAAACAAATTAGGACGAAATAAGGGATTTTAGTAATTTAAATAATATTCACATCGGTTATCTAAAGCTGGCACGTACAACACATTCACACATCTTGCCAGAAAATGATAACATGGCATGACGACGTACTGTATACTACATACATAGTAAAATACATATAAGAAGTATTTCAACTTGACAAACTTGACTGCGTGCGAAAAAGACAGAGTTTTATATTGCTTTGTTTTTACTACTGTATTACGAAATTGCTTTCATGTGAATACCGTCATAATGCCAGCTTCAGATAACCCACTGGTACAGTTTTAATGCCATCAGGAACTTTCAACTTCGACAGTTCAAAGTTCCGCGTGACAAGGGACATTGGTTAAGTATAAGAGCGAATATGCTGGCACGTAGGTTTGCCCGGTGTACTGAGCCGGTGAAAACGACCTTGTTCAGAGCCTATTGCCAGTCGTTCTACACGAGCAGCTTATGGGTCACGCATACGCAAAAGTCTTACAACGCCCTGCGCGTCCAGTACAACAACGCGTTCAGGGTGCTGATGGGGCTGCCGCGTTACTGTAGCGCATCAGGAATGTTCGCGAGTGCGCGAGTTGACGGCTTCTCAGCGATACTGCGCAAGAAAATCGCGTCTCTGATGTGCAGGGTACGGGGCGGCTCCAACATCTACCTGCAACTCATAGCAGGAAGGGTGGGTCTGGACTGCCCTATCTTGAGGTACTGGATTAATGTGCACATAGGGCACTCCAGATCCACACGACCTCTTTAAGGTATCATTTAATTTTATTTTAATCTATGATTCATTTTAATTTAATTTTTAATTTATCCTAATTTTATTTTAATTTGAATGGTAATTAATTGATTTTAATGTGATTTTATATGTATTTTGTTTTTAATTAATTAATGAGTTATTGTGTATGGACCAATTTGTCTGAAATAAAATTATTATTATTATTATTATTATTATTATAACGCTTTTTGGAGCCACAAAAAAAAAGCAATCTTAGAATGATTTTGTCTCACTTTCAATATATTTTTTTACCTTTTTAAATAATTTACATGTAATTGATGTTTTAAATTAGTGTTGATGCTGGATCTTTCTACAGATACATGTTTTTTAGTTTTGATTTTTGTTTTTAATTTAGAAATGAGCAACACTTTTCACCATCTGGGCAGAATTTAGTATCGGCAGTATCTAAAACTTGCGCATCGCAAACGTCGAAGTCCTGCACCACGCATGAATAATGAAATCCGTTCCTGCTACAGTTGTCCTCTGATGCTGTGGACAACATTACTAACATAAATATGACTTATGTTAGAATTAGGTTTTATAACGGGATAATTACCATGTATTTGTTTTTGTTTGAGTTCTCGATATTTCGGCACTGTTGCAAGCGCCATGATCACGAGAATACTAAAAGTTTTTGCGGGTAGGATTGTTGATGTTATAACGGGCAGACGTATCTATCTACCCGCTTCCTCACACGTTTTTTGCTTACGATGACATTACCATTTTCACACAAGTCACTCGCAACTCGATTCAAATCTCGACACACAAAACTCACGGTATCCCCTCGCGAGCTATGACAGGTGCTTTTACTGCTGTCACACAACCGCACCACTGGATTCCAGGCACTCGACAGTTGAAACCCGTCCTCTCGATTAAAGTTCTTATACTTGGTTATTTCTATCGCTTCTCTAACCAATCGAGGTATATAGTGGCGTTCTGTCGAGATTACCTGAGGGTTATGCAACTCAATCCAGTGGTTGGTGCCCGCCTCCAGAAGGTGTTTCGCTATCGCTGACTTTTGTGTGTCATTATTTTTCACCGCCTTAATATGCTCCTTAGTCCTTGTAGCAATAGTACGCTTGGTCTGACCAATGTAGGAGCTACCACAGCCATGACCATGGTAGTTTAAAACAGTATATGACTTATGTTATTTAAATGCAGTCACAGAAGATGGGTGTTAAAAATTTTAGTGATGATGGCTCAGCGGTAGTGACGTCAACTTGCGATCCGTAGGCCGTGGGTTCGAATCCTACAATGAGCTGGAGCTTTCGGTGAAGGGAAACATCGTGATGAAACCATAGCTTAGTGGTAGGGCATTTTCTAGTGCTCGCTTGGCGAGATACCACCCTCAAGTTAAGAGTCTGACGACAAGCTCAAGCCTTTTTTTACTATTTACAGGGTAGCGCCACGCTACACCAGGACTGGGCTCATTGTAAGATTCGAACCCACGACCTACGAGTCGCAAACCGACGTCACTATCAATGAGCCATCATCTCTTACACTTACGGGGATGACGACAAAATCTTTTGACTATGATAAAAAAAAAGTCTAACTTACTGTCGTCCAACGACTTATCTCCACACACCAGCCCAAGAACAGTCAAAACAATGAATAATGATATCATTTTCGTAACACACGACATTTTGAGTCTGCAAGCGATGTAATACAGTCACAATTTTTTTCTTGTGCATAATATATACAACAATCTTAACTACCTTATCGTAATAAGAAATACTTCTCACGTCTATTGAATACTGCATAGAACTCTTCGAGTACTTCCTGTGACGAAGTGCTGTGGTTAATTCATTTTCTAATGACCTATTAATATTCATAGGGTAGGTATCTTGCAAATTAGAGAACGTAATTGCCGCTTCTTCTATTTAGTATTCGATGTTTTGTTTGAACAGACATATTCAAATTTGTTACATGTGGCTTGTCAAACATTTTGGACACGCTAGACTTGTTCCAAATAACTGATATTTCACAGGGTAGCGTTTGACCACAAGTCACCTGATGTTAAGTGACGATGTGGCCGAAGATGGCGCCACGCTACACCTGGACTGGGAACTGGCTCTCAAGTGAGGCTGCCGAAACACACCGAAAGGTGCTTGGCGACAAATTCTCAACAAGAGGGTGGTAGCTAGCCAGGCGAGTACTAGAAAGTACCCTACCACCAAGCTATGGTTTCATCACGATGTTTTCCTTCACCGAAAGCTCAAGCTCATTGTAGGATTCAAACCCACGTCCTACGGAACGCAAGTCGACGTCACTACCACTAACAGAAGAAAACAGAAGTGAAAACAGAAGTGTAATAGGTACATGGTATACCCCGCAGACAACAGAGAAAAAGTAAAGTCAGTCCCACTGCTGGGACTCTAGCTTTCTCTCGGGGAGAGAATATCAGCCGTCTACCACGCTTGCCCAGTGTGGGTTGGTGCGTGTTGAATGCCCTTGAATGTAATGGTTTTTGGACATGCCGACTTCCTCACGGTGTTTTTCATTACATTCACGTCTTCCCATTATCCCGCAGGAACCTTATTCCGGGATAAAAAGTAGCCTATGTGTTAATCCAGGGTATGAGCTATCTCCATTCCAAATTTCATGCAGATCCGTTTAGTAGTTTTTGCGTGAAGGAGTAACAAACATTCATCCATCCATCCATACTCACAAACATTCACGTAGGATAGGTATGGAGAAGAGAGGAATCGAACTGGGTGTAGGTGCTTTGTAATCGCACGCGTTACCGTTTAGCCACCATTGCTCCAAAACGGTATCAACTCACCCCTAACCCAAATTTCGAGCTTGATTTTTTAATCAGTGGCTCAAACAGCATCATAATTTATACTGTTCCTATAGCTTGCTTAGATAAGGAAGGCGGGAAGTATGACTTCGTTAAAGGTGATGGGCTGTTAAATAAAAATTTATGGGGCATTGAAAGCAGCTATTTCGTGGATTATAATGACATCATCGCAATCTGATTAATCGTTTTGATTTAAACTCATTCTAGCAACACTTTTTTAACTCACTTCCAAATATGAGGTTCTAAATTCAACTGTACTTATTTAAGTATAATATTATAGCGATAAGACTGAATATTTTATAACAGCTCTAAGATTTATTATTATAAGTTCTTGTGGTGAAACAAAAAGTTTGATTTTTCGGCAGTTCCTTGGGTTTTTTTTCTAAACCACCATTGGTGGAATAAAACTAATATATAAAAAAATATGAATTACGCCATTTTTAGCATTTTGCGACAGCACTGCAATCATTGTTTTTTTATTTATATACTTAACAGATTCAACTAGACGCTTTGTCGTCCGTTTCAATGGATGGCCTGTTTTGTTGAGCATGATATTTTCGAGGATTTTAAAGCCAGAGGTATGCCTTCAAGACCGCGAGCTTGTAACTTAACTTGGATGGGGAACGGCTTGCGCATTTGAACTCCAAACTTGGCTTCGACCACACAACTGAAATCCAGTACAGTCAGTGACAAAAGTCGCTAATCAATTGATAACTAATTTTCCGATTGCCTTCATCGCACGTACCAACCTTTGACCGCATCATCACTTAATATCAAGTGTGTTGATTTATGGTCAAATGCTATATTGTAAGTCGTAAAAAACCCAAACATTACTGATCTAAAACACATTTAGAAAATGGAATATGATCAGCCACTTTTGTCGCTGACTGAATAAATAAACGTGAACGTGATAGAGTATGTTTCAAATTTGATAACATGGTAAAATATGATAAAAACAATTAATAACAATTATGTAATGGTCAAAGCCTAGTCTGGAGTTCACATCCTACTTCCTAGTAATATTATATATGCGAAAGTTTGTGGTGCGTGTGTATGTGAATGTTTGTCACCACGTATCACCGTAACTACTAAATCGTTTCGATGAAATTTGGAATGGAGATAGCTTATGTCCTGTATTAACACATAGGCTTTTTATCGCGGAAAAAGGTTCTTGCGGGATAACGATAAGACGTGGGTGAAACCGCGAGGCGCAACTAGTTAATAATAATAATGTAATGGTCAAAGCCCAGTCTGGAGTTCAAATGTCAAAGTAAGTTGCAAGCTCATCCCCATCGAAGTTACGTAATAAGCCCGCGGGACTGTCCGGCTCATAGCGGGACACATGGTCACGTCAGCCCTGCCCAATATCATTAATCACGCAGGTGATACAAGATGCGGGTCACTGCCCATCACGTCGGATTAGTAAGATTATGTCGTCTCTACGCCTACGATTTATTATTGTTGTATATTGCTGTAGATCAACTATGTTATACAAGCTGCGTTGTGCGGCTTCGTCGGCGTAGAAATTGTAAGGGTGAAACCAAACGAGCGTAATTTTGTGAGTCGCGTATTTTCGGTCGCTCATTCAAAATTCAAAATGCAAATGTTTTTTATTCAATAGGATACATTGTGATCACTTTAAAACGTCAACTTAAAACTAGCTACGCCTGTTCCAACCTCCTTACGCCGGCAAAAAAACAGGCAAGAAACGCCCGGCAGGTAATTTTTTTGGCGCGATCACATTGACAATTTTATTCTTATACTAATTGATTGAATTGGAGCAAGTTCACTAAAATCCCAAGCTTTTTTTTCGTTTAATAGTCCGAAATTTTTTATTTAGCTTTACTTCTTCTTCTTCTTGCCCTGGTCCCATTTATTTGGGGTCGGCGCAGCATGTATTCTTCTTCCACTCTCCCCTATCAGCCGTCATCGCTTCATTTACTCCCCTTTCATTCATATCAACCCTCACACAATCCATCCATCTTTTCTTTGGTCTTCCTCTTCCCTTCCATCCATCAACATTCATATCCATCACTTATTTTGTAATATGACTATCATCCCTCCTCATAACATGTCCATACCAAGCCAAACGATTCCCTTTCAACTTATCTGTCACTGGTGCTACTTTCATACTTCCTCTAAAATACTCATTCCATTTATTTAGCTTTACTAATAATATTTATCTTGTTTGGTTGCACACATGGGGATATAATTTTACGTTCAACTGAAGCAGACAACTCATTTTGCGTCGTCGTGTGGCACCAACTGCCTTTTTGTATGAAACCGAATGCAGCTGCACAAAGTTACGCTCGTTTGGTTTCACCCTAAGGCTGCATTTAGTTAAATTTTGTTCAAAACTCGAGTTAGGCTTACGACTCGAGTTTTCTTTAGACTCGATTCCGTGCACCGATGACTCGTGCTAGAGTCGAGTCCTAAAATGTAGCTTCCCAGACTCGAGTTTTTACAACGCTCCTTCCTTTACAAGCCTGGCTACGAGCCAACTGTAAAAGCCGATACTTTGAAAAATCCAACAAGTGTATCTCTTTAATTATCTTAATTACTTTATTTATTAACCCTGGCCGTTCTTTAATGAACTACCGAGCTGACTGTATGTTCGTAATGTGTGCCTTAGCAGATATCACAAGTGAAATTGAAGACTT
This sequence comes from Opisthograptis luteolata, assembly GCA_931315375.2. NCBI lineage: Eukaryota > Metazoa > Arthropoda > Insecta > Lepidoptera > Geometridae > Opisthograptis > Opisthograptis luteolata. Next base: position 13,010,781 of record OV928036.1, on the reverse strand, counting down.
GTCGATGGCAAAATTTCAAGTCCGTTTGAAACGAATCATCGGACCATTTAGATGACAACAACGCTTGGGATTGTGAACTTGCTCCGATTCAATCAATTAGTACCTAATAAAATACAATTGTAATTGAGATCGCACCCAAAAAATTAACTGGCGAGCGTTTCTTGCCTGTTCTTTTGCCGGCGTAGGAGGTTGAACAGCCGTTGATTACTATGACATATTGACATAAATAATTTAGCAGCAGAAATCGAAAATTTCGAGTCATCGTCAAAACACAATTTTTAAAGTTTTTACCTGTCTGTTTGTTTCAGCTAATCTCTGAAACGGTTGGACCGATTTTGAATGAACTTTTACTCGCAAATAGCTAATGTTTAAGGAGTACTTTAGGCAACTTTTATTTAGGCAGTTCGTTTTTTTTTTAATTTATTCAAATTTTTAGAGTAAGGTAACAGCTAGTCTATTATTAGGAGTCCCAGTATTAAATCGCGAACAGATATCTGTGCCACCGAAAGTTAACTGTTGCAAGCAGATTGTGTACTGAATAATAATGTAATGTGCTCAAGAACTCTTGTAAACCAAACATGAGCTGAGATGGTCGAAACTTGAGATGTGGCAATTTTAATACGATTTAAGGTTCATGATTGTATCTCACAGTATTTATGGGATTATTTATATATCGTATTAGATCAGTAATGTTTGTTATTTTGTAAGGTAGCGTGTGTCTACAACACAACACAATTGATCTTAAGTGATGATTCGTTCCAAGGTTGGTGTTTAAGATGATAAAGAAAATCAGAAAATCTATTATTGTCCAGCTACTTTTGTCGTTGACCGTACATAACCTTATCGTTGGAATTTCCAATAAAATACTTTATAAATGAGCTTAGGTAGCTTGGCCCAGGTATCGCTGGAAAGACTAAGTCACGAAGGATTTGCGCGAGCTCCAGGTGGAGGACTGGCAGGAGGTGGCGCAGGACAGACCGAAGTGACGTTTTTTATTATCGGAGTCCAAGAATCACTTTGGGTTAGCGTTGCCAATCGATAGTCGTCTATCGATAGTTAATCGATAGTCTATCGATAGCCAACCAATCGAAACACTATCCACAGGCCTATCGATCATATCGATAGTATTACCTCGTTTTATGCTATCGACCGAGAAGCATAAACTATTGATCGCGAGCACAGAGTATTCGATGGTATTTCCTCGGTTTAAGCTATCGATAGTATGGCTTTTTTAGATAAAAACTATAGATAGTTCGGCAACACTACTTTGGGTTGTGGCGCCATCTCTTTTAGTCAGTAAATGAGCTTTTGATTACATTTAATAGGAAGTCTTATCCAAACTTCCAAAGCTCTACGTGCGTGTCTTACAATGTCTTCGACAATGTAATATGTAAATTATATCTCGAGTAGTTTGTTACAAACTTGTTACAAATCTCCCGAGGAACATTGTCACGAACAAAGACCGAAAGCTGTTTTCGTGATTATCTAGAATCTAGGCAGTCTGCTTTAAATATTTTACAACTTACAAGGTAGTGTTTGACCACATGTCACCATTCAAGGGCATGCGACATCTACCAACCCGCACTGGGCCCGCGTGGTAGATAACGGCCCATATACTTTGTCCCAGCAGTGGGAACGTAATAGGCTGATGATGGTGGCCGATACAGCGCGCGCTTAACAAGGCGTAGATACTGAGTTTGAATCCCATCACATCGATATCATAAATTAGAGCAAGTTCACTACAATCCCAAGCTTTGATGTCATCTAAGTAGTCAAGTGACGTTGTGGTCGATGGTGCCACCATGCCACACCTGGTTGAGAGTGAGAGTGGGCTCTCAAGGAGGGCTGCCGGAGTCTGGAACACACCGGTAGCACCGGAGCACTAGAAAATGCACTACCACCAAGCTATATGAATTCATCACTTCATCATTCATCATCATCCTCTTCCCTCTCATATGGTCGAGGAGAGCGATGGCTGGCACATGCGTCAACTCGTGAACGGGTGCTGCTTGTGGAGTCTGGTCTGCTTTGGTTATGATCCCGCAACTCGTTAATATTCATGTTCCCATATCCCAATGTGTACAACCAAACAAGAGAAATCTTATTCGTAAAGCTAATTAAAAAATATCGTACTGTTAGATGACAAAAAAAAAGCTTGGGATTTTAGTGAACTTGCTCCAATGCAATCAATTTGTAATAAGAATAAAATTGTCAATGTGATCGCGCCAAAAAAATTACCTGCCGAGCGTTTCATGCCTGTTCTTTTGCCGGCGTAAGGAGGTTGGAACAGGCGTAGCTAGTTTTAAATTGACGTTTTAAAGTGATCACAATGTATCCTATTGAATAAACATTTATTTGATTTTGATTTTGATTTCACGATGTTTTCCTTCACTGAAACCTTTGAAAGGGTTGCTGACTTTATGGAGCCTAGTAGTGGGTGCAACAATTTTATCTCCGAAATAGAAAATACCACTTCTACAATAAAGCCCTGAAGTTACTAGACAAAACATACAGTAAAGGTACAGACTCGCATACTTCGAGGAACAAACGCTTGCGTTGTTTGCAAAGCAATTAATCTAGAGCCCGTGGGAGTACATTCGCACGGAATACCTATTGCCTGAGTAATTGTGAGGGAAATAAATTCCCTCCTAATTTATACTGAGAGTATTAGCAGCGGAAGTAATGGGCACACGCTCTGACCTAGAATTGAATCATTAATTTTGCTATCTTCAAGATTTTGTAAGGAGGTTCGGGTCATGATGAATGGAGTGGCGGAAATATCTCTTTTTGGTGCTCGAGGTTTGTTTGACCTGAACTTAATACTTTTTTCAGTAATTTTGTTAATGTTTTATTAGTTTTGTTTTTCTTCTTACAAACGTTACGTTTGACAACAAGTTACCTGATTTTAAGACACGGTTTGGTCGAAGGTGGCGCCTCGCTTCATCTGGATTGGAAACTGGCTCTCAAATGAAATGATGACTTATTTTCTTGATTTGGTAGCTAGCCAGGCGAGCACTTGAAAATGCCCTACCACTATGATATATTTCATGTCGATATTTTTCTTCACCATCTTGTCCATTATTAACATTTAGCATGCTTCTTTTCATTGTCACAGCTTTGTAGTCTATCTCTGTGAATTTTCTCATAACAAACGTCAAAAGATATTACTCACAACGATTGGTAATGGCAGTAAGTTTGAAGAGCACTTGACTCATTGGATGTTTTCAATCGATTGTTCCGATGGCTGCACAATATTTGCCGACCTATAAGGGTGAAGCCACAACACTGCGCTGCGGCGTCGCAACTCGCAACGCTTGAATCGATGACGTCGCATAACGCATCGTGTAAATTTCCGATGCACCGCGCCGCCACAATGTACAAATCTGCGATGCGACGACGTGACGTCTGCCAGTTAGTGTCCATACTTTGAACGGGATGCGCGCGTTAATTCAGATGGCGGATTACGATATCGACTACTTGATATCTTTATTTCAGGATCGTCCCGTCTTTTGGAACAAAACTAGACCAGAGTTGAAGAATGTTAGCGTTATTTCGTGCGACGCCGTGTACGTGCGTCATCGCATCGTACAACGGTGCGACGTCGTTTTGTCGATGCGACGCCGCAACGCAGTGTTGTGGCTTCGCCCTTATGGTCGAGTTTCTCTCGCATTTGCCGCTTGTTGAAATTTTATGATGCATATGTAAATATTTGAGTGCAAATATTTGACGTACGAACTTTTATACTTCATCACGTAAAAGTCCTACGTGATTTAATAACAGGATATTATGTTTCTTTTTTATATATACTTTTACTAATTACAGGATAGGTAGCGTTTGACCACAAGTCACTTGATGTTAAGTGACGGTGTGATCGAAGGTGGTGTAACGCTACACCTGGATTGGGAACTGGCTCTCAAGTGAGGCTGCCGGAATATACCGATAAATGCTTGGCGACAGATTCTTAACTTGTGGGTAGCTCGATATCCGAGTACTAGAAAATGCCCTACCACCAAGCAATGGTTTCATCAGGATGTTTTTCTTCACCGAAAGCTTAAGCTTATTGTACAAGCCGACGTCGCTACCATCATTAACTCATCATCGCGTCTTCTTCTTTTCATTCAATCATTTTATTATACAGTCAGTGAAGTATCAAATTCTCACCACATCATAACAATATGGTCATAACTACATCTACCAGCTCTAGAGCCCTGCCCAATCCCGAAACAAAAGGAAAGGGGTATTGTTCACTTGTTGTTCAGTTTCGACGTGAAATAACGAGGGTGCTAGTAGGGGTGCCTCACGACGACTGTCATTAATCTTAATTCAGCGTGAATTGCGGCTGATTGGAAAGTTTTGAGTAGGTATTGGAGAGTTACAGGTAGTTTGTTTAATGTTATCACGGGTTTTACGCTTCTGAAGTGTAGCATGTAGGGTACAACATTTATGAGACCTTTTGAAGTGTAGCATGTACCACAAAATATATAAAACGATACCTACAGTAGGTATATGTTTACAAAAACAGTAGCATCACACGGGACGGGACGGACGAGTAGCCGTCGCCCGGTTGGTCGTCCCCGGTATTGCTGGAAATACAGTCGCGTAGGACTTGCGCGAGCTCCAGTTAGAGGACTGTCAGGAGGTGGCGCAGGACAGACCGAAGTGGCGTATTTTGTTATCGGAGGCTAAGACTCACTTTGGGTCGTTGCGCCATCTCAGTTAGTTTAGTTAGTAAGTTCATCACAATCAGCCTATTTTAGTCCACTGCTGGACATAGGCCGATCCCATAATACGCTTTTAAGCCTGACATCAAAATCCTGGCAACGCACTAAGTTTGCCACCCTGACATATCAGATGTTAAATCTCTTACGCCCTGCCTCTAACTAGCTGAGAACGTGTCTTCAAAGTCGTCAAACAAGCAGTTATCACTCCATTACCGACGTATTACATCCAAACTGGCTCCATTAGGTCGAACTAGCGCGCATAACGTCATTACTTACGTCACCTCCTTTGAAAACTTTCTTGTATCCAAGCTTAGAACAACTAAGCCAATAAAAGCTTCGTGCTGAGACAGAGAGAGCTTTTCGTGTGATATCTAGGAACTGAGTAAAATGAGCCCTTCTTTGTACTTGAGTTTTTAAACTACATGGTGAGGAGGTCATTGAACTTATTGGATGGGTGACCGACCTTTTTAACTGAATACTACCGTGCTTTGGAGGGCACGTTAAGCTGTCAATCCCTGCTGTTATCTTACGGCCAGTTTTAATAACCTATGTATCCCGCGGTTGGACAAACCGTTAGAGATAGAAATTTGACATCACTTCTATGGAGCTTCTATGAGCTTTAGTTTATGTTGGAGGCCTTAGGATGGTCTGAAAACTCAAACACTAGGACCATTAGCCTATATACCTATCCGCCAACCCGCACTGGACCCGCGTGGTGGATTATAGCCCATACTTTATCTCAGAGAGGCCTGCGTTCCAGCAGTGGGTGCATAATAGGCTCATGAGAAAGCGGGCCGCACCGCAAAACATCTTTCTTCTCTTTCGTTCATTCAATGTTTGAAAGAGATGCAGTAACGCGTTGCGGTGAGGCTCGCCCTAATGTACGCGAACCTTTAAAATGTTTTGGTCGTAAATATAAGAGTAAATGGAGCCAAATTCTAAATAATTTGTTAGGTACTTAATCATGTTTATGAGGGGATTAGGTATTTTCTTATATACATTTTTTAGGCCGACATAATATTATTTTGTACTTGAAGTTTTTTTTATTAATGTTTATGTTTTTTTTTAATGTAGCAAGCAGGTCTACAAAAAAGGTTTTTAAGATTAAATATCTAGCTTTTATACTTAACGGGTATTTTAAATATTCAACTTCATTTTGTCAAAATATTTGCCAACCCATACAAAACCGGAGCAGATCACTAGTCCATACTAAAATCCCTACTTACCTACTAATATTATAAATGCGAAAGTAACTCTGTCAGTCTGTCTCATGCCTAAATTACTGAACCGATTAAAATGATATTGGGTACAGAGATAGTCTTAGGACATAAATGCGAAAGTAACTCTGTATGTCTGTTTGATTGTTACTTTTTGATGTCTCAACCACTGAACCCATATGCATAAAGTTTGGTATGGAGATAGTTTGAACACTAAGGAAGAACATACGCTGCGAGAAAATACAGTCCATGCGAGTAAAACCGCGGGGAACAGCTAGTAGTTTATAATAGAAAATGGAAATTAACTTGAAACTGCGATATTATTCTGTGACGAAGCTTATTATGATGGTGCTTGTAATCTGCTTAGTTAAGGAATATTAAGTTAGCTCTTGAGACTTAGCTATCATCGCGTCGAGGTCCGGATCAAGTTATCAAGTTGCATAAGTTATGTGCGTGAAGTATTGCGTGTTTTCATCTTGGGGCTAAATGGAACAGTCGTTTGTTCATTGTCTCTTAGTGTTCAGAGCAAAGAGTAGGCTACTAAAAAATTGGCTCGTATTTAGTTGGTCTATAGTAGCATTGTCGATCGATAGCCGACCAATCGAAACACTATCGATAGCTTAAAATGAGGCCATACTATCGATAGTATTGCTGCTCGCGAAGCAAAGACTATGGATACTATCGATAGGACCGTGACTATCGATAGTTTTTTATTTACGAGGAGCAATACTATCGATAGTATATACTCGTTGCGTCTTTACAATACGCTTACGACTCGTGTGCGTAATTGCGTATTTGTTAACGCGGCAGCGAAGTCTCCAAATAGCGTAGGGAGGATGGCTGGTAAAATAAGGGATGATGACGACTAACCTGGTCTTCCACTGGCACTGTACAAGGCACACTACAATCACCCTGGGTTGGGGTTCCTCCTTGTAGGTGGCTCGGTCTCCAAATAGGAAGGCCCAGCCTTAGAGCGCTTCTTCACGACTTCTTCAGGATTATCTCTTCACCGGAGCGGTCTTCAATATGGATGGTAAGTTTACTGTATTTGCGGCGCGGCACGGAAGTGATATTTGAAAGCGGAGCGGCAGTCGCAACGGACGAGGGTCGATCGCAGACTTGTCGCGGCAAGCAGTTGCTTGTAAGTCTGTATGTGACGACGCAGGTCGTCGTCGAAAAATATAAGGGAAAGATGAGGGTAGGTATATTAAAAAAGTGCTAATATAAGTGGCGCGAACAGTATATAAAATGTTAAATAAGGATTCTTAAACATGAAACACTGTGTACTTACTTCCTAAATCAACAAAATTAGTGCGTGGGTAAAAAGGCGAGTATTTATAATTCCTTCGTGTTGTTTATTTATAGTACATATTATTCATGTTTTCTTTGAACATGTTTCTTTTACCTAAGATTCTGGTAAGTCAACATTCCTCTTTGCTTTGTTTTTCTTTGAAACTATTAAACCTTGAAAGTTAAAACACGTTTCTATCTTCTATACCTCTAAAGAAATAATTAATGGTGTTCATAGGAGAGAGCAGCACTTTTTTGGTGTATATCGGCAGCCTTTTTACTTGAGAGCCAGTTCACTTACTAGGTGTAGCGTGGCGCCACCTTAGAACACATCATCCCATAAGGTGACTTGTGGTCAAAAGCTGCCTTGCAACAAGTTTTTTTTTTTTTTTATAAATTGCGTTAATGTCTTTTGCAAAAAAAAAGTGCTCTATTCGGTGGGAATTTTACATGAACTCAAGATCCGCCGTAGCACAATTATTTGCCTAACCGTGCGAAGTCAGAGCAAATCGCTAGTCTTAAACTAAAAAACTTTTGTCCAAACCCGCAAATCGTTTAATAGAGATGAACCATTCAAGTTCCAATGTCATCAATCGCAAAAGAGCTAGCGCAAACTTTATCCCTATAATTGGAAACTCAGTTTTGGATGTTACAGTTTTTGCTGCAACTCAAATGCCCTTGTGGCCAAAGATTAATGGCTTTGGTGTAGACAAGACATTTCATTGTTGGGGAAAATTATAATGTACAAGTAAAAGTAGTCTTTATAACTAATGATGTAAGGCTTTTTTCTAGAACTTAGTCCTTTTCAAGTCGGTCGAGGACTTGGTAGTAGGTATTATACTTATCACACTATCACATATAATATTATAAATGCAAAAAGTTGTGTGTTAGTGGGTTTAATTGTTACTTCTTCACGAAAAAACGTCTCAACGGATTTAAGTGACAGTTAGAATATATAAACTTTTAGATTTATGACATATGTCTGATTAATCCAGAGTTTCAGCTATCTGCATTTCAAATTTCACTTAAAACCGTTGAGCTGTTTTAACGTTAAGAAGTAAGGAACATTCACACTTAGTCACAGACAAACATTCGCATAATTTATAATGTGATTAGTGTAAAAGTAAAGTGTGAAAATTATTAGCCATTTCAAGTGGTTGGTAAAATTACCAACGACGAATTTATTAAATTTTGTTTTGACATTTTGTTTCTCAAGTAAGTGACGTTTGTGTTATTGAGAATAAATTCTTTAAACCTATCTGCAAACATCCAAGAAGAATGTTCTTTGACAGTTTTTTGTCTTCCACTAAACCAAAGAAATTTCTACAGAGGACCCGAGCGTGTTTCATATCACGTTCTCATTTATCTCTTTACCCATTCTTTCTTTTATATGAAAACTTTATTTCTTGCTATTTCAAGTATTTCATACGATTTGGGATATAAAAACGTAAATCCGAAAGCGTCTTTTGTCTGCGTCATTCGATGCATATAACTGTATTTATTGGAAGACGTTCACGAACTGGAAGACGTTCTGTAGGTAGGCCCCCCACTAGGTGGACCGACGATATTGTAAGAGTCGCAGGGAGCCGATGGATGCAAATGGCTAATAGCCGTTCATGGTGGCGTTCAAGGGGGGAGGCCTATGTTCAGCAGTGGACTTCTTCCGGTTGTTGATGATGATGATGATGATGAACTGTATTTATTATAATGTTTTTGTCTCCTATTCTAGGTACATATAATTTGTTGAACAAATTCGTAAAAAAAATAGATATGATTTAGTAAAATACTTGTAATCACTTTAAAACGTCAAACTTAAGACTAGCTTCGCCTGTTCCAAGGCTGGCGAGAGAACAGGCAAGAAACATTCGACAGGTATTTTTTTGGAAAGAAAAGGATAGTCGAATTTTGTCATTCAGTTCAGGTTTTGTGGATACGCTAATGGCCAGCTCATGTCAGAGTTTGCAGACCTCCCAAAAGCCTCCAGAAAAGTCTTACTTCGACTGCTATCCTGAGACAAAAACCTCTAAAGCACGGAAGCTCTCAGTTGTAGACACCACTAGTGGTCACCCATCCAAGTAGTGACCGCAGAGAACGTTGCTGAACCTAGTTAATCAGTTAAGAACGACTAAGCAAGCTCCATTACGTCATTTTAGTACAGTCAACGACAAAAGTCGCTCAACAATAACACAATTTCCGATTACCGGCATCATCTTAAACACCAACCTTTGACCACATCATCACTTAAAATCAGGTGTGATAAGTTGTGGTTCTGACCACACCTTATAAAATGTAAAGAAAACCACGCATTATTGATCTAATACACATTTAGCAAATCTAGTATGATCAGCTACTTTTGTTGCTGACTGTACCAATATGTCAAGCCCTAGTACTAAAATGAGATATTATGACATGACATTTCGATCCAAAACCGCGGATAACGGATCGATTATTAATTTCAGGCGTTAGTTGTCTAAAGATAGCGATGATGGTTCAGTGACGTCGGCTTGCGATTCGTAGGACGTAGGTTCGAATCCTACAATGAGTTTGAGAGTTCGGTGAAGGAAAACGTCGTGATAAAACCATACCTTGGTGGTAGGGCTAGTCTCGCCTGGCTAGCTACCATGCTGTCGCCAAGCACCTATCGGTGTGTTCCGGCAGCCTCACTTGAGAGCCAGTTCTCAATCCAGGTGTAGCGTGACAACACCTTCGACCGCATCGTCCCTTAACATTAGGTGACTTGAGCTCAAACGCTACCCTGTAAGTGGTAAAAAAAAGGTATGTCCTACGAGCACCTCGATAATTTAATTGCCTGTAGATATTTCCGTTCAAAGAAATTATTACGAAACTGATAGGGTTATCGAGTCCTCATTTACAAAGCAAATGTACTGTTTAATCTCTGAGAGGTTGTATTTTGAATATCAAACGGTCTCGGTTAAATGTGAGCCGCCGTTAATTTGGAGGTGTTGATAATAATAATTCAGAAATAAGCACATTTCGGAGAGCGATATTTATTTTGAAATATATATTTTCTTAAATGGTGTTGAATTAACATTTTCCATTGAAAAAATAAAGGCTGAGTCTATTCATACGGGTACTGTACGAACAATTTATAATTATTCGTACGGAAGTCGGACAAATAATTTTATTTTATCAATTGGAGTGCAAATTTAAAAAAAAAATGCGTTTCTATTTGTTTTTAATTTCAACCAAAAAATAAAAAAATATATATTTAAAAAAAAACAAAAAAATGGACTCACTTGTTCCCAGTCCAGGTGTAACGTGGCGCCTCCGTCGATCGCAGCGTCATTTACAGGTGACTTGTGGTCAATCGCTAACCTGTTGAAGTAAAAAAAATTTGAATATCATTCATTCGTAAATATCTTATCAACCAAATCTCCAATACAAAGCAAAAAATCTCTTCTTCACCAATCTCGTCTAAAACTTTTACATCTTGTATTTATCGCCCTTGCCATCGAAAACACGTTTGTTCTATTTATCAGCCCATAAAAATATTTTGCTTCAGCTACACTCGTTCAGGTAAAAGGATAGATGGCAATCTTCATTCCGGAACACAGATTTAGATCAAATATCAGTGGGTTATAAAAACATTTTCTTTGTGAAGGGATTTTGCTTTTATGATACCACAGTAAAGTAAGAACAGTAGGTTAGCTAAGGCCGCTCGACGAGTTAATTGCCTACTCTTGCGGTGATGCATAGGCGGCGCGTTCCGTGCTGAGTGCATGGCCGCGGCCCCGTTCGTTTGTGATTGTGTGCGTGAAAAGTGCGTGCGTACACGGCGCCGCTACTCTCGCACACATTCAAACCGGCGCGGCGGCGGGCGATTTGTATGAAGCTGAACTACTACGCTTTATGATGATGATGATGATACGTTCAGAGTTCTAACCCTATTTTTTCCATATAATAAATAATTCACTAGCTGTTCCCCGTGGTTTCTCCCGCGTGGGCTGCAGTTTATCGCGATAAAAAGTACCCCATACCCTTTCTCAGGCTTTAGGCTATCTCTGTTGTTTTTCTAGATCTACTGGAAGCCTCCATTTCTTTCTCACATGACTTCAACTTTAGGCAATCGTCTCATTCTTCTCGGAGTTGTTTTACTAATATCGGGTTTTCAGACTGAAAATTAGTTAATAAGATCAATAAAAAAATCGCTGGGATAAAAAAATTACAAAAAGGCGTGAGATGCTTATTTCACTCTTCCATAAGCAAACGCGTCACTGGTTCAAGTTATACGAATAAAGTTGCTTAGCCGTAAAGCATAGCAGCATTATTATACCACCGATGAGTAAGTAAAGATGCGCGACTGCGAATCATTCAGTCATTCGAATAATCGGCTTCTACTATTTTTTATATTCAAGTTGAATATTAGTAACTATTAATGTTCAGAATCGAAAGATGACGACTAATGTAAAATAATTGCTGGTTTTCCGAGATGACGACTAATATAATTAGATAGATTTTCCAGTATTCTACAGAAAGCCCTTTTTGACACATAAAAGTAGCCTATATGCTGTGACCTATCCACAGTATATGTAAACTCTCTCCATTCTAAATTTCACTCTGATCCATTGAGCCGTTTTAGCGTGAAGAAGTTAGTTACATACGCACTCACGAACTTTGGCATTCAAAATATCACTGTAATTAGTGTGATTATTACCTAACTAGTTGACTCGAATTCATTCGAATAAGAGCGATGGTGGCCGAACAGTAACGCGTGCGACTTACAAGGCGCCGACACCGAGTTCGAATCCTCTCGACCCCGCACCTAGTTATATGTACGGATTTGCCATCGCTCAAAACGGTGAATGAAAACATCGCAAGGAAACCGGAGTGTCCAAGAACTGCAACATTCAAGGGCATGCGACACCTACCAACCCGCACTGCCCCAGCATGATAGATTACGGCCCATACTCACTCTCTGAGAGAAGGCCAGAGTCCCAGCAGTGGGAACGTAAACCGCTGATGATGATGACTGATTCGAATAATTTACGGAGTCGATTTATTCGAATTGAATCATTCATAGTGGCGCATCGCTACCTATGAGTAACTTCTCAGTCTTAAGACGTCAAGTGGTCTGTTTAAAATTCACAAGACGTGCATATAAATGAGGCGTGATGTCTCAGCGCTGAGAAACTGTGAAAGTGGTATATAAAGGGGTAAATACTGCACAGTAAACTCGTGGTAAAGCTACCCCTACGCGGCCGCGTCACTCGGAATCTTATGACGCAGGTGAAATTAACATACATAATATTTTTCTAGTCGATTCCATTAGAATGGTTCTAACTTAGTTTTTAATATACACATAAGGAAAGTTTAGTCTGACTAATTTCTAGTTTAGTGTCCGTAGTTGACCCTAAGTTAAAAAAAAAACAAATTCATAATTAATATTATAAATGCGAAACTCTGTCTGTCTATGCTTTCACGCGTAAACTAGTGTACCGATTTAAATGAAATTTGGTCTCACCTACGCTTGCGTTGAATTGACACTTTGATGCGTGTCTGTATGCATAATAACTTGGTGTTATTTATATACGAAGCTAAGAGATGCACGACGTACAGTCAGCAACAAAAGTAGTTGATCATACTTGATTTTCTAAATGTTCTTTTACAACTAACATGGTAGCAAAGCATTTGACAACAACAGAACACACCTGGTGCTAAGTGATGATGCGGTCTAAATTTGGTGTTTTAAATAGTAATCGTAAAATTTGCTATTGTTCAGCGACTTTTGTCGTTGACAGTACAATAGATAAAAAAATATATGGATGAGGGTTCATTAATCACGTCAGTTTTACATGGGGGAAAAAATGGAGTTATCCCATATCTAATATCTATATTAATGCCCATATTTCTTTCAGGGAGATCGCTGATTATTGATACTGACAATTAGAAGGACTTTTTATTGTGATGAACCATAGTTTAGGCAGGTGACATTGGGGAGCATAGCTAGTTCCAATATACTTAATATTGACTGTGGTAGTATTTATAATTATACCCGGTGGTATCTTATGGATCCTTGAACTGTATGTTCAATATTCTATGCAATTTGATTATTTAAGTACATCCAGATCACAGAGTAAGAATAGATTCAGATCCTTTTCTTACTTTTAACATCTTGTCATTGTCTACGCAGACGTTATAGAAAGGCGCATGAAGATGAGGCGCGGGGTGCGGGGGCGCGCACAGCTGAGCGCTTGACCGCCCGCGACCCGCTGACTATAGACTCTCTGCGAACCGACGCGCGGCATCGCACGTTCAATAATATAACCTCTAAATATTGTAAAAGTTCAATAAACCCCAAGAAAATAACATTTTGTTTTTAATTTAAACAGTCATTTTAGAAAACTTTTGACACTTATTATCATAATAAACTGCAATCCAAGAAATCGCGGGGCAGTGCTAGTAATTTCATAATGTATAAGCGTACGAATGAGGCATATTTTCATGGCAGTTTATGGCGGGTCATGCCACTGGTTTTATTATTTGCTTTGCTTTTCAGGCAGGCTTTTCTCGGATTTGGGTCACGGCTCACGGCTCAATGTTGACGCACTTCCCCTAGTGTCTATGCCAACAAGTTGGGGTGACTTCTTCAGATTGTTTTGGTGAGTAAAATAGTCTTTCTTTACGAAATCTATTTCTGTCTTACACTGTGGAACCCCTTCGTTAAGGTCACCAACAAAACGAGCTGATCATGCTCGAATTCCCAAATGCGTATTAGATCAGTAATGTTTTTTTTTACAACTTACAAGGTAGCGTTGGCCTACAACACAACACTGATGTTAAGTGATGATTCGGTCGAAGGTTAGTGTATAAGATTATAAAGAAAATCTGAAAAATTGTTCAGCGACTTTTGTGGATAAATAGAGTACCATCTCAGTATTTGATTATTCTCGGCTCTTACGATATCGGGTATTAATAGGTAAATTCGCATTTTCCAGCATTATTATTAGATAGTGTCCTTCAATTGAAACCGAATGCCGTATAAAATACCAGATATTCCGTAATACGAGTATACCTATACATAGTTATCTCTACAAATATATTTATAAAATTTAAGTGTATAACGGTCGCTTCCCGCCGTCAACGTTTCCCGCCATTTGTGGCGGCGCGGCGCTCGCGCGCGCGGTTTGAAAGGCAAATAAAAATCAGTGGTCCAAGCGTCGCCTAGTGAACCGCACGCATTTCGAGCGCGTCTCAATATCGGCTTAGAAGTTCTTCCAACTCCCGTTTTCTCCTTTTGTTTCATGTTATCTGTGTTTTGTCTTTAATAAACGTGTGAGAACCATATACGTCTATTACAAGTGTCTGTTTTTAACTTGAAATTAACAGCTTTTTCACAATTTTTATTATGAAAGTAGGTACTTTATACTACTTGCATCAAATAATCCGGTTTTTTTTATTTTTTGCCTGGCTGTTTGTTCCGGCTTATATGTGGAACTGCTGGACTTTGACAGGATTTTCATTTTCAGATAGCTAATGTTATACGAAGTAACTTAGACAATCATTATTTTAGAAATTTGAACCCTGGGGAAGGTCATGGAATACTTTTTATCGCGACAAACTGCAGTTAACGCGAGTGAAACCGCTGGGAACAGCTAGTTGAAACTATAATTTACTTTATTTTATATTTTTACTAAATCATGATCATCATCAGCTGGAAGAAGTCAACTGCTGAACATAGGCCTCCCCCTTTGAACGCCACCATGAACGGCTATCAGCTATTTGCATCCATCGGCTCCCTGCGACTCTTACAATGTCGTCGGTCCCCCTAGTGGGAGGCCTACCTATAGAACGTCTTCCAGTTCGTGGTCGCCACTCGAGAACCTTTCTTCCCCATCGGCCACTTTTTGTAACGCCCACCGCTATTTGTAGAATGTAAAAAAAGTGTTATCACATGCAAATTGCCTTGCACTGTAAAACTACCCACAAGATCGTTTCGGTAGGTGATTCAAAAAGAAATAGCCCATTACAATGATGCGATGGGGAAGTTTTGACAGTTTTACTGGAGCCGTGGAAATTATGGAGCCGTATTATCCTAGCTTTGGAATTCAAAGTACCTATACCCATTTCTCTGCGGAGAATTTTAGACGATTGTGTTATTAGTCCAGTGTTCATCATCATCATCATCATCAGCCTGTATCAGTCCACTGCTGGACATAGGCCTCTCCCAAGGTACGCCACTGAGCCCGGTCTTCGGCTCTTCTCATCCAACTACTGCCAGCCACTCGGCGCAAATCGTCGCTCCACCTTGTCGCAGGGCGTCCTACGCTACGTTTGCCAAGTCACGGTCTCCACTCAAGAACACGTCAGATCTTTGGAGGGAGTTAATTGTTGTTAGTTACAAGAGAAGCTAATGAAGGCGCTTTAATGAAATACTAGTTGCGTCCTGTGATTTCATCCGCATCTTCCCGTTATCCGCGCAAGTATTTGTTCTGTGTCTGGGTGTTGTGGATCCCCGATCCTCGTAGTTTCTGATACCCTAGATACAGGGAAACCTAGTTAGAGCAGAGCCTATGTATGTGATTGTGCGGGAATTATTATCATTTTTATTATCCCGAAGGAACCTTTTTCTGGGATAAAAAAGATATGTTTAATCCGGGGTATAAGCTATCTCCATTCCAAATTTCACTCAAATCCGTTCAGTAGTTTTTGCGTGAAAGAGTAACAAACATCCATCCTGAATGGATGGATGTTTGTTACTCTTTCACGCCACTCTTTCCATCCATACTCACAAACTTTCACGTTTATAATATTAGTACGAGTAGAATCTCTAAGGCGAAACATTGGATTAGGTTTCCGGTGATAGAAAAGCGTCAACCCATTGCCTCCGTCGGACAGTCCTTGAAAAGCAAACAGCTGACATGCGTAGCGTATTCGAGACGGACTTAGCACAAAGCAGTGCTTTGTGTCAAAATGTTGAAGGTTTCAGCCATGGGTTGAAATGCGTAGAGTCTCCGTAACGGATATGAGCACAAAGCAATGCCTCGTGTCAAAATGTTGGATGTTTCAAACACAGGGTTACACGTATGTGTTACGTTTAAATATGATATTGACCGCAGCGTGTGATTGCGAAGTGTGAGTAGCAATGGGTTTGCGGCCGTATAACCTAAATGCCACTTTGAATAACCTATCTAAACCATAAAGCAGTAAAGTGTCATTAATTTACCACATAAAATTATACAAGGACTTACATTATCACATAATACTCGTTACTCACACATAATTATTATTATGTGAATGCGACACATGCTTATGCTGCCTTATTGCCCTATAATTTCATATAAGTAACTGATTCCAGGATAATAGGATAATAATAAGACTGTGTATGCAAAGAACAACTATTTTTGAAAAAAAAAAATTAGACAAAATGATACGAAACACAATTTACTACAAAATCATACCTATATATGACCCCCAGCTCTCGGACCGTCTTAAGCCGCTGAGCCTTCGCAGGGACATTGGCTCGCTGTGTATATTCTACCGAATATAAAACGGGGAATGCTCGGAAGAGCTATTCAATCTCATCCCTCCATCACGGTTCTACCACCGATCATCTCGTCATCGGAACAAAGCTCATCCACACATTATCGAGTCCTGGAAATTCCACACCTCGCGATTTATGCGCTCCTTTCTCCCGCATACTTGCAAAATGTGGAATGAGCTTCCCCCATAAGTGTTTCCGCTGTGCTACAGATTGCAATCCTTCAAGATGGGTGTAAAAAGAGTTCTTAAAGATCGGTAACGCATCGGCAACTCCCCTGGTGTTGCAGATGTCCATAGGCGACGGTGACCGCTTTCCATCAGGCGGGCCGTAAGCTTGTTTGCTAATCTTATATATAAAAATCAATTGCTGTTCGTTAGTCTCGCTAAAACTCGAGAATGGCTGGTACGATTTGGCTAATTTTGGTCTTGAAATGTTCGTGGAGGTCTAGGGAAGGTTTAAAAGGTGAGAAAAATTAGAATAATTACCGGGAAAACCCTAAAAACAGCGCTTTTCTCTTTCCCATATAAACGTTTTCTAAATAAAATGTACCTAGAGTCAATTTGAACTTTATTGCTATTTAATAAAGTTGATTGATTTTTTGATTTTTCGATTGAGGCAGTACGAAGTCTGCCGGGACAACTAGTCTTATATATAAAAATCAATTGCTGTTCGTTAGTCTCGCTAAAACTCGAGAACGGCTGCATCGATTTGGATAATTTTGATCTTGAAATATTTGTGGTAGTTCAGGGAAGGTTTAAAAGGTGAATTGGCGATACGAAGTTCGCCGGGTCAGCTAGTATATATATATATTAATACATAGGTACCTAATATTGTTAATACGAAAGTACCTAACTTTGTCTGCTTGTTATATTTACACTTTTAGGTGTAAGTGGTTTACCGCTAAACAAGTCTTGATTGGTACACGTCCTTTATGAATACACATACACATTTTTATCGGTTTTTTTTTTCATTTTTTACTCATCATCCGTTCATTATATATAACGACAGGTCTCAAAGAGACTCCGACGCGAAAAACATAAACTATTCCCGCCAGCTAACATGAAAATCTACCTAAACTACATCATTAATGAGTTTTTATTAAGCTTTATTCATCCCTAGCGAAACTAAAGAAAAACATTGGAAAGTCGCACAAAAAGCGTCCATCTCGGCTTGTTAAAAAACCACGAAAGTAGCCGGAAACCACAAAAGAGCTGGTAATCCTGGCAATCCTCGTCCCGTATTTACACCGAGCTGGCGTAGCAACTGAAAACAAACCAGTAGTCGAGATTAATTTTCCACTTTATCTATTCTCCCTTGATGAGGCTTGCTCACTGCTTGGTATCAAGGTAATCCTAATAATATTATAAATGTGAAAGTTTGTGTGCGTGTATGTTTGTTACCACGTATCACCGTAAATACTGAACCGATTTTGATGTAATTTGGAATGGAAATAGCTAATATGCTTTATTAACACGCTACGTTTTATTCCGGAAAAAGGTTCCTGCGTGATGAAACCAAGACGCGGATGAAACCAACTAGAGTAAAATACGGCATGACATTGGTAAATTAAATTGTTTACCAGCAATTAAGACACAGGCTATTTGCTTAGTTTGGGACTCACTGTTTATTCGTATATGTTTTATTAATAATAGTTCAATCTTCTTATACTTGTTCAACGTAGTATGTACTATTTTGTTAAATAAATATATTCATTTTTTTTTTCATTTTTCAATTATTGCTCTCGTTACTATTCATAAAAAATCTAAAATTTGTCTCCGGTTTTGCTGGCGTGCACTGCAGTTTATCGCGATAAAAAGTATCATATGCCCTTTCCCAGGGTTCAAATTATCTACATACATCTTTTTTATGAAAATCTGTTTTGAGGTTTAGGTGTTGGTTATAGACAGACAGAACAACCGAGAGATAGACTTTTGCAGTTGGATAATTAAAGTATGGACATGCTGTTATGCTTTTGTGACAAAACATAAAGGGTGTTTTTAAATTGCTAATACATCTGGGTTTGACCGCTGTCTCGCCTGATGCCAAGCGATGATGCGGCCGTTTTTGTAGCACAAATACCTTTAAGGTGCCTATTCACTATTGCCTTGCAGATTTCCAAATAAAAAACGAAAAACACAAACTCTGGCAAGGAGTTCCACTCCTTAACGTTATTTACGCATCACGAGAAAGCGAAACGCTTCAATGAAACTAATACGAAAAAAAAAATAGAAAAAAAAACGATTTTTTTGTCTAAATACGACACAGTTAACAAAAACAAAAAATCTGTTGATCCAAACTTTCCTAGATCGCCAGCTGGGCTAATCTGATTATTTTGATTTGATAAATCGATCCTGACGTTTAGACAATAGAAAACTTCCGCACGTACATACACACGAGTAAATGTAAAAACTGCAAACAATTCTCAGTAACGAAATCTACCCTTATAGTAGATCTATGGTATGAAAAAGGACCGATATAGAGGCCAGAGGAAAGCAGCCAGTACACGAGACATTGGTACACAAAAGCAACTAAAATACTAGTAAAAAGCGTAGTTTTAGCGGGATGTTTGCTCGACCCACTTTATTAGGCTCGGTGGTTGTGGGGCCAGGAAATGTGAGACTTGAGTCTTCGAACTTAAAGACTATAAATGCCTAAGCTGCGTACAGATAGCACGTTCCTGAGTTGCGCGTAGTGGGGATACGATTTCCGCGCGTACATTGGTGCTTGTTCGCGTTTTCCAAGATTGTACGCGTATGTTAACGAGCAATAATTCTTATGTCAGAATATAACTATAAAAAACTAGTAGTGACAGTCGATTGTATTGAGGGTTTGGGTAAGGAAAATATTTGGGTGGCTGTTTAGAGTGATTCATCGAGATCTGTGTGTGGTGATATTTATTCTCCTCCTGGCTTGAATTACACGTAGCTGCAAGTATGGGTTTTGGGTATAGCGTTCCCACGACACGCGTATGTGTTATATAGAGAGAATAAATACTTATATAGATAGAAATATCCAAAACTCAGAAACAAATATTCGTACTCATCACACATAATTATATTTGCCCTTACCGGGATTCGAACTTCGGGATCGCTAGCTTCGTAGGCAGGGTCACTATCAACTCGGCTACCACGTTTTCAGAGATAGATATTGTCATCGTGGTGTACAGCGTGATTACTTCGGTCGCCCGTTTCCTAGCCCCACCACCATGCTTGCACCAGCTACTTTCGCGCAGTAGCGGTTTGTTTATTTAAAGCTTTTTTCCGCCAGGTGTGCCGGTTCATTCTGCAATTTGATGACGTCACTGCGCTCAAACTAACCATGTAACGAAGCTGTGTTTTTTTCAATTTTATTACAAAATGTGGTTTTGGCTGCGAGAGTTTAGACGACTTTTTATTTTAAAGGTTGATATTGGTGTCGATTCGGTTTTGCACACTCTAAAACTAAATTAAGTTTGACAGGTCTAATAGTATTGCTGTTTTTTTCTAACCACTGAAGTAAAAAACGAGAGCATTACTCTTAGACCTGTCAAACTTAGTTTAGTTTTAGAGAATGCAAAACCGAATTTACACCACTGTAAACAATACTAAACTGTTTGTAATTGTGTAGTACTACACGTTTTTGGCGGCAATCGAATTGTCAACGTGAAAATTTTGTATTTATTTCCAAAACTGGATTGAAGGATGGATGGATTATTAACCATTATGTGTTCGTTAATGTGTACGAGTGTGTGAAATTGAAATAAAGTTACAAAAGTGACTTTTCTAGTTGCTCCAAAAAGTTTAAGTAAAGCGCCACTACTTTACTTAAACTATCCTCATCCCTTCATCTCATCATCATCATCATCATCATTTAATTTTATACTTGATTCAACTCTCTGAGTTTGAAATGTTTTATACTAAACTAATTGACACTGGCAAACACGGCTAGTGTATTTGCCTGTGGCAAATACACTAGCCGTGTGACGCCTTAACAAAACAAAAAAAAATCTGTGTACTGTGTCTGGCACCTTCTCGTTCAAAAGTGTAGATTTCAAGATGGCTGCCTCGCTTCCATAGACAATATTTCGGGCTGATTTTTCATCTGTGGGCAAAAAGCGCTACTAGAGTAACTATGACAACGACATGTTCACTCTTGACATTGACATTTCAAAGACGCGCCGTCAAATTTAGAAAGTAATATTTTTTTTTTTGTTTGTTACACACACACGATTAGTGTATTTGCCAGTGTCAAGTTTAAAATATTTCAAACTCAGAGAGTTGAATCAAGTTTAATAAACCACTAATATTACACATTATCACTCGAAGAAACACTAGTTTTGGAAATAAAAACAAAATTTTCGCGTTGACAATTCGATTGCCGCCAAAAAAGTCCTTTTTTTATTTGTCCTTCTTTCACGTTTAGACCGAATTGTTTTTAATTTTGCATGTAAATATTAAGGTCTACAAAGTAAATTTATACAATTTTTATTTATTTATTTATTTAATTAAAACGGCGAACGCCAATTACATTAATTAAAATAAATGTACACAAAACAATAATTAACACATAAAAACATAGACAAAAACAAAGTAAACTATTCAACTCTTTTTCGGAAAATACCAAATTTTCGCGGGAAAATGGGTGTACTTACAGCTGCTGTCAATGTTTTTGGACGTGCAATACTGCTAAACGGGTTAAACTGTGATCAATTGACTAAACTGGAAGACCAAAATCGGCTGTCTATATTTTACAATCCCGTTTTGACCCAAATAAAACCGTATGTTTTCCACAGGGTTGTCACTTAAGAAAAATGTAATATTTCTTCGCTTCGAGCTGTCAAACTGATTTATATCCGAGCCTCTACCTGGGAAAAATAAAAAAATACTTTTCACCCTGTCTGCTATTGACCGGGGCAATCCATCTTCGTTGCCGGCGCTTTTGATGTATTAATTGTTATTAATTTATCAGGAAGAATGTTAGTCTTAGTTAAGATTTTGTGTACTTTTTGATATAGTATGGTACTTTTTTCCTATAAAACAGCCACACAAACATACAAACGCACAGTTTAACAGACTATAAATTACGCCCGAAATATATTATCGATCCTGATTCGTTGTCCGTGGTTTTGAATCGATATGTCATGACATAATATGTCATTTTAGTAGTAACATGTCAAGCCCTAGTACGAAATTGACATATCATGACATGACATATCGATTCAAAACCGCGGATATCGGATCGGAATCGATTATAAAACGTTATATACAGAAATATCGCGAAAAATCCGAGATGAAAGACCAATAGCGTCACCAATAAAATCAACCACCGAGGCAACACCGAAATAAAAAGCCTTGAACCATTTCCCAAAGATATTCAACGCAATACCCCAATAAAGCATTAGGCCTGTATATCAGGGTGACCATACCTTACTTGCTTAATTTACTTTTTTATTTAAGAACTCACCAACACAGTTTACACTCGTACATTAACGCATTAAAAACAATTCGTAGAAGATTAGTACCAATTGTCACAGTATTTACAGGTAAGGACAGCATGCATTACAATAATTATGAAAAATAAATTATCATTTGAGCGAGCAACAAACAATGTTTTTATTGTGTCCATAGGCGTCGGCGGACATGAAAAAAAAGGTTCAGTAGTTTAGGCGTGAAAGCGAGACAGACAGACAGATAGACCGATAGAGTTAATTTCCATGTTATCTATGGAAGTAGGCATCAACAGTGACGTATAAGCTAATGATGCTGACGTTGATGATGAACAGGTAGATAAACACCTAAAAGTCAATTCCATTTTGCAGATTTCTGCTTAGAATGTTTATGAAAACTATAACAATAAATAAAAAAAAACCCGACATCTTGGTCCGATTTTCATCAAACATAGCTAAGAACTACCGCAAGGAAACTGGCTTTCAAATGAAAAAACCGCCTCAAAATCGGTCCATCTGTTTGAGAGTACGATGCTACAGACAGACAGACATCGACGTCAAACTTATAACACCGTTTTCGCGTCGGGAGTTGAAAAGTAGTTCGGACAAAAATCCGAATGGATGTCAAAAGGCTGGACATATCCGGCGCAAACCGGACATATGGTAACCCTATTTGTACACCAGTGCCAGCTCACGAGCCACTGGCTCTCAGATAAGTACAGTTTATTGCTATTCGATATGTCATTTTGGTCCTTTTGGCGGTGCGGCTCGCGCTTTGTAAGCGAGCTTTTTAAGCTGTGGTCGCGAATGCCCGATACTACTCGTAGTTTAGGTTTTGAATCAATATGGTTGAACTGGTTTCGAAGCAATGTTAGTTTTGAAAATATGGTTTTCAATATATGTTTGAATTTTGTGGATTGTTTTTTTGAACGAGAGATGTTATTGATTTGTAGCGTAACAAAGAAAATTATAATACATAATTATGAGCATGTCAAGTAAAAAAAATGTTTTAAAGTACATAACATTTTAAAGTTCGGACTGACTGGCTGGGAAAGATTTGGACAACCAGAAGTTTCATCGGAACCATTAAACATATAAAAGCTATATAATATTGTCTTTTACTACTTACAGGGTAGCGTTTGATCACAAGTCATCTGATGTTAAGAGACGATATATTATTATGGTCAATGGTGGCGCCACGCTATACCTGGACTGGAAACTGGCTCTCAAGTGAACCTGCCGGAATACATCGATACTTGAAATCTACATTTCTATAATACTTGACATCAACTATAATCACACCATTATTTAATAAGCATAATCCTATTCTTTTCCAACTTGTTTTATAAATATCATGATTTGTACCGTACGAGTCCCTTAGCTAACATTAATTTGATAAAATCATATTAGTGGATAACTCTAGGTAGGTATGATAATTTCCTCTTAAATGAAATGTCCCTTCTAAAACATCAAAAAGCAAATCTCAGCGTGACTGTCGTCAACTCTCAGCACTTTGACATCGAGGGCGCAGCATCAAAATTACCTCCCAGTTTTTCATCATTAATCACCTCGTATAATAAAACTGATGAATCACCGTCTGGCGATATTATGACTATGATTTTAATGGCCAAGTTATATTTTGCGTATAAAGGTTATACGATGAACCTAAAAGTAAATCAAAACATTTTTCTTTGCAATTGAACAGTTGATTGCGAAGCCTAGAGACAGATTCGGTTCCTGGAGACAATAATACAAATCTTATATCTGAATATAATAGTTGAAGAATTGATTTTGAATTGATTGCAAATTCAAATTAAAAACGATTGTTTATTTTTTACTTACAACTTTTGACCGCAAGTCACCTGATAATGAGTGACATTGTGGTTGAAGGTGGCATCACGCTGGATTGGGAACTGACTTTCAAGTGAGGCTACCGGAACGCACCGACAGGTGTTTAGCGACAGATTCTTAACTTGAGTGTAGCTAGCCAGACGAGTACTAGAAAGTACCCTACCACCATTCTATGGTTTCATTACGATGTTTCTTTCCTTCACCGAAAGTTCAAGCTCATTGTATATGATGCGAACCCACGTCCTAAGGCTCGCAAGCCGACGTCACTTGCACTGAGCCGTCATCGCGATAACATCGTTTATCTAAGGCTTTAGATTTAGACCCTAGAATCTATGGTATATGATATCTAATCTGTGGGGCCGTTTCAACGTGAAGAAATTACAAACATACCTACACAATCACAAACTTTCGCATTTATATGTTACGCGAATATCAATTAACGCCATAGAGTACTTAATACAGCTTGTGTTCCATTTTTTTTTTTGATAGTTGTCAATGTCGAGTCAATGTTCTGACTGTCAAAAGTGACATGCACCCGGACTTCACTCCGGTCTGTCTCCTTGACGGGTTCTTCGGATCGAGACGCCATGCGCCATCATGAAGGTTTTAATAAGAAACTGGTATAAATTGTACGTAATGTGTAAGTGAATAGTTACTAAATCATTGTAAATGTATGGTGAATCGTTTAGTTTTGGATCAACTACTAAGTGTGATCCCATTTTAAATATACTACAGATAAAAAAGTAACTGAACTGAAATACTTGAATACATACTTAACTCTTCAGTTTCTGACCCTGTTAAAACCAAGCGTAAAATTCAGTAATTTACGACCCCTGTGTCTTAGGCCCGTACTAGCTATTATTGAACTTGGAAACCTCCCAACAGCAGAGTGGTGTCAGCCAAGTGTGCCTCTCAGATTTAGTGTTGCCATAGTCTGTATCGTTAAGTTTTAATTGCTGTTTTAAGTGTTGGCAACTTTTAAACATACGTACTTTTTGTAAATGAAAAAATATCCTATACTACTTTTTCACGCAAAAATTACTGAACGGATCTAAATAAAATTTGGAATGGAGATAGCTTATACCCTGGATTAACACATAGGCTACTTTTTATCCCGGAAAAAGGTTCCTGTGGGATAGCGGGTGATGGTGGCCGAACGGTTAGGCATGCGACTTACAAGACGCCGACACCGAGTTCGAATCCTCTCGGCCCGCACCTATGACTTAATAAGTTATGTGCGGATTTGCCATCGCTCAAAACGGTGAAGGAAAACATCGTGAGAAAACCGGCATGCCCAAGAACTGCAACATTCAAGGGCATGCGACATCTACCAACCCGCACTGGGCCAGATAGATTACAGCCCATATTCTCTCTCTGAGAAAAGGCCAGAGTCCCATCAGTGGGAAAGTGAAAGGCTGATAATGATGATGATGATGGGATAACGGGAAGGCGCGGGTGAAACCACGGGCAACTTTATGGTACGGCGATATTACGGGCGCTGCCCGCTAGCAATGAAAATCACCGTTCCACTAAATTCAGTTTATTTTCACAATTAACAGAGATGTACAGTTCAAACACGTGGGCACAGAAGGGAGAAGTATAGACGAAAGCACAGAGAGTGAGAAAAAGAACATAAAGTATGACATATGCGAGATATACGGAAACACAGTTGTAAGCGCGGGATGAGGCGTAGTGGCACACGTTCATCCTGTATCGCGTTGGGAGCTCACTGGCGCGGGCGCCGGCCGACTGGGAGCAGGTTCGGTGCACGCGCCCCGCGCGTCTCATGCAGTTACCGCGCCCTTCTGGACGGGTTTTTGCTTGTGTGCAGCGGCAAGCGTGTGTGCGCTGCCACAACTAGTATATTTATACATCTATAATTATCTAATCATCACACTAATCAATTAAATTAAGCAAGTATTCTGTGGCATTCTGCAGATTTCAAGCTATCTACCAAGCTATCAAGTTTCCACAAGAACTGATCTGCGAATTAGGCATAAAAAAATTAAAAAACCCCCGACATCTTGAACCGATTTTCATCAAACATAGCTAAAACACTCGCCGGTACCTTTTAAACAAAAAAAAACTAAATTGAAATCGCTTCATCCGTTTGCGAGCTACGGTGCCACAGACAGACAGACACGTCAAACTTATAACACCCCTCTTTTTGCGTCGGGGGTCAAAACGGTAACAAACATACAGAGTGACAGAGACTACTTCTATATCGCTTTACAGCGTTTCTCAAACGTTTTCTTCGCAAATCAAATAAGAATAAGCTGGACTTACGCAAATTGAAAACTTTGGTAGTTTCCACTGCAAACGGGGAGAGTCTGACATTGTGTCATTAAAGTTTTTATGAAACATTTGAGAGAATGCTTCTTTTGTTGTAGCACTGGGAATTGGTTTGTAATGAAAATGTAAAATAATGCCCGCACCCTCCCGCACAATCACATACATAGGCTCTGACCCCTAACTAGGTTTCCCTGTATCTAGGGTATCAGAAACTACGAGGATCGGGGATCCACAACACCCAGACACAGAACAAATACTTGCGCTTTTTTTTTTTCAATGCACAAATATTTGTCCTGTAGCGGGAATCGAACCCGCGACCTCACGCTTCACAGTCGGCTATCCGCCCATTGCGCCATATCGGTCGTCAAAAGAATGTAAGTGTTTGTGTGTAAGCTAGCTTTTTGTATCTTAAAAGTATCGTTTGACCACAAGTCATTTGATGATAAGTGAGTTGGACAGCCTGGCGAGCATTATACGCTATCCTACCAAGCCTGCCGTAGGTTTCTTGCCTGTACTTTTGCTGGTGTAAGGAGATTGGAATAGGCTAGTTTTAAGTTAGAGGTTTTAAATTGATCACATGTTGTAACTTAAGCCGGATTTACATTACGAAATTAGTGGCATGACATTAGTTTTATAACACTAATTTCACCAGTAATTTCACGTGTAAACGTTCAGTTTTACAATGCATGCATTACTTTTGTGACACTGGAGTAGTTTCGTGCTATGCGCATATTTTTTGTAAAACTAATGTCGTGCAACTAATTTCATCATGTAAATGCAACGCGGAACTAGTGTCGCGACAGCACCTGCGCAGAGTGGACGTGTGGACGTAAAATACAGCTTTGATTTTGACAGGGCCATTGTCTCCGCGATACTGATAATTTCACGACACTATAATTTAAAACAAAGTAGTTTCGCATGTGCTGAAATTAGTTTCACGAAACTAGTTTTATCATGCATGACACTAGTTTCGTAATGTAAATCCGGCTATACTTACATATTATATTGATTTTATTTGACAAACCATCATCGCGATGTTTTTCTTCATTAAAAGCTTAAACGTCATTGTTTAGTGTTAATACGAAAAAAAAAAAATTAGTTCAAAAGTCGCTGATCATACTCCATTTCCCAAATGTGTTTTAGGTCAGTGATGTTTGGGTTCTTTTTACAACTTACAAGGTATCGTTTGGCCACAACACAACTAACCTGATATTAAGTGATAATGCGGTCAAAGATTGATGTTTAAGGTGATAAAGGTAATCGGAAAATGTGTTATTGTTCAGCGACTTTTGTCGTTGACAGTATCTGAGTGTGCATTCATATTGCTTGCTCCAATTCAATCAATTAGTAATAAGAATAAAATTGTCAATGTGATCGCGCCAAAAAAATTACCTACCGGGCGTTTCTTGCCTGTACTTTTGCCGGCGTAAGGAGGTTGGAACCGGCGTAGCTAGTTTTAAGTTGACGTTTTAAAGTGATCACAATGTATCCTATTAAATAAAAAAGTTTTGAATTTTGAATTTATTCAATAATATTAAGAAATAAGAAATAATGCCCAAAATCACATACATAATTTTGACCCCAAACTAGAATTCCCTGTATCTAGGTATCAGAAACTTTGTTCGTCTTGCGTTTTGAACAAAACGTATTTGTTTAGACTCTAAACAAACATGTGTTTGTTCAAAATGTTTTAACAGAATTAGGTGTTCAGGGACTTTTGTCTTTATTGTTTGTAGCTTAAGCAAAGCTGTGGTTTGAAACATTTCAATCAAGTACTGGTAAATAAATTCATATAATATTCAGATTGTTTCGAACCAGGTTCCCTACCTTTTCCTTCGATGCTTCCCGGCTAATCTCTCGGGAATCGAATCCGTTACATTGACCACCTGAACGGATCAATTTGTTAACTTAAATTTGACAGCTGAGAGACGTTTACGAGGGTAGAGTGAGATTAAAAAAACAACGAATAATAGTTTGTTTTTAATTTCTTAAGCACGTCTAGACTTTTATATTTCTTTTAAATCTTTAACTTTTGCGGTGAATTTCTCTGACCACTTTTCAATGTTTTTATTGTGAAAATAATACACGTGTCTGTCGGTTTATTTGTTTCTTATCTTATACTACTGAACTGAAATGGATGAAATTCAGTATGGATAAAGTTTAAACACTGAAGAAGGACATGTGATACTCTATGTTACAATAAAGTGTAGTCTACATGGATAAAGCCGCGGGGAAAAGCTAGTTACGCCATAAATAAAAGCTTTTCGTTAAAGAGATTTTCAACAACGTTAAAATAGATTTAAAAGCTCTTAAATTCACATAGTTTCCAGTCTCATGAACGTATTTTAAAACTATAAAATGCCCAGTTTTACGGCTGAGGGTCATTGAGTATTAAACACGGATTTCATTGTCCTCTACGATATTTCATGGCGCTGTTTTAAGAGCAATGTGGATTTAAAAAAATAGCGTCTCTCTTTAAATCTATCTATAGTAATCCTTCTATCTATATATAAATAACTCAAAGGTGACTGACTGATGACTGACTGACATAGTGATCTATCAACGCACAGCCTAAACCACTGGACGGATTGGGCCGAAATTTGGCATGCAGGTAGATGTTATCACGTAGGCATTCGCTAAGAAAGGATTTTGCGATAAACTGTAGCCCACGCGGGTGAAACCGCGGGGAACAGCTAGTCCTATTATAAACGTGAAAGTTTGTAAGTATGGATGTTTGGATGTTTGTCACTCTTTCACGCAAAAACTACTGAACGGATCTGAATGATCTTTGGAATGGAGATAGCTTATATCCTGGATTAACACAAAGGCTACTTTTTATCCCGGTAAAAAGTTCCTACGGGATAACGAGCGACATTGCATTGCATGAAGGTCATTCTTAAATCCCTACTTATAAATGCGAGAGTAACTCTGTCTGTCTATCGGTCTCGCATTCAATTACTGAACCGATTTAAATGAAATTTGGTACAGAGCTAGTCCAGAGCCTGAGAAACGACATAAGCTACTTTTTATTGCGATAAACTGGAGCCTACGAGGGTGAAACCAAGGGGAACAGCTACAACTAAATATTAAAAACAAATACATTTTAACCTAAAATACATTACAGTATTGTTATATAGTTAACTACTGCTTCATAAAGGTCTCTAAGCCCACATAGCACTCATGTGACCTAGCAAGCAATAACGGAGTTGAAATGTAGTCCCCTAGACTATTTCCTAGTTCTGGCTATTACGGAACGGTCTTAATGCTCAGAGCGTAATTCAAATCTGAATTTACTGTGTTTGTCGTAAAATATCTTTTATTTTATTTGCCTCTTTGAGGAATATAATTATCTTTATTATTCTACTCAAATTACAAGCACAGGGAATACAAACAACAGTTTTGACAATAATCGCACTGTTTGCCGCCATAAAGGTCCACGCATCTCCCTTTTGACATTTGTTTTGACGTTCTCATACTCGCGCCTGACATTTGACCGCAGCTGTCAAATGTCACAGCCGTCGATGAGTCGATAGCTTGGGAGATTCGAATGACCTCTGTACATCTCGTTACACCTCTAAATTAGCTAACATGGAGTATCTAGAATTAGGTTTTGAAAAAGAAAAGGGTTATTTACCATGTATTTGTTTTTATTTAAAACAAAACTCTAATGATAATGACCATGGCAGTTTGAAAATTTATGGAATACCTACAATCTACATTGTTTTTACATATTAAAACACTTTGTTTAATTGGTATGTATAACAGTTTTTTTGACTGAAATATTATTGTTTAGTTAACTCTGTTAATCAAACGTAAATGAGTTTGTTTCACATGGCTACCACCCTGAAGGTAAGAATCTAGCGCTTAGCACCTATCAGCGAGTTGCAACAGCCTTACTTGAGAGCCAGTTCCCAGTCCAGGCTTAGAGAGGTGACTTGTTCGCTGTTATCAAACGCTATCCTGAAAGATGTGAAAACGGAAAAGTGTTTAGCAACTTTGAGCGCTGACTGTAGGTACAGTCAACAACAAAAGTCGCTGAACAATCACACTTTTTTCTATTATCCTCATCATCTTAGACACCAATTTTTGACCTCATCATCACCTAAAATCAGGTGTATTATGTTGTGCTCAAAATGATAACATGTAGAATGTAAAAAAAAAACAATAATAATTACTGATTTGAAACATTTGGAAAATCGAGAACGATCAGCTACTTTTGTCGCTGACTGTACATCATGGCTTATTTATTCGAGAAAGTATGTTCGCGAAACTCGAGGCTATAAAAACTCGGCACAAAAAGTCCAAGAATTCGAAGCAAAATATTTCTTAAGACTAAAGTTTTCTAGCCATACAATTTTCTAGAAGCAAAAACGAGAACAAACCCAAGAACATTTCCGTCATTTATAATGCAAGCGAAACACTTCCTGACGTGGCCACTTTGGCACAAACTTATCCATTTAAGTGCGCCGTGTTAAAAGTTTGAGAAACGCGTGCGATGAGACAAAGTGAATTTTCTAGAAGAACATGATTAGTTAGGAAAGTTTGGGAAAGGTACACTTTGAATGTCTTTGCTTTTGTATACGTAGATATTAAATGAGCCATAGAATAGTAGTACATTTTACTGACAAATACATCACTTTTTACTGTGTCTTCTGTTGTTAAGTGACGATGTGGTCGAAGGTGGCGTCACGCTACAAGAACAGCCATTTCCATACGCCGGCTCCCTGCGACTCTTAAAATATCGTCGGACTCGTCGATCCGCCTAGTTGGGGCCTATATACCTACAGAACGTCTTCCAGTTCCTGGTCGCCACTCGAGAACCTTTCTTTCCCATCGGTTATCGGTTCGTCGAGCGATGTGGCCTGCCCATTGCCACTTCACTTCCATAGGCAAACATTACGCCCACCATTAGGCGAACGCTCTGTCCATCTCATCACTAAAAAGTAACCGAATCGATGCTGTGATAAAAACTAATGTTCAACAATAGCAGAACTTTCCACGGGAGAACTAGACGCGGAACCAAACGTCGGACATAATAACGCGAACTGTTTAAAAAGTCGGGAGTTTCAACACTTTCGCTGAAGTCGGAACAAATTGCTTCCGACTAAGCTCACCGCCGCCGCATGTAAACTTTCCTAATTAACGGCTCGTCCCGTGATTGGTGCTCTGCCACTATTATAACAGAAGTCGCTAGAACAATACTGTGTATGTTACGAGTTTGAGGTAAAACAATACTGAGTGTGTTGCAAATATGAGGTTATGAAAGAAATTGATAAAAATATGTTATCGCACTCAAAGTCAAACTCAAAAGCACAATAACATAAACTTCATCATCATCATCATCATCAGCTTTTTACGTTCCTACTACTGGGACCCTACCCATCTCACTCAGATGAGAGAGTATGGGCCATAATCTACAACGCTGGCCCAGTGCGGGTTGATAAATGTCGCATGCCCTAGATTGTTGCAGTTCCGAGACGTGCCGGTTTCCTCAAGATCCACTTTACCGTTTTAGACCGATGGTAAATCCGCACATAACATATTCGAACTCGGTGTCACCTTGTAAGTCGCACCGTTTGGCCGCAAAAAACGAAAAACAAAACAGAAAAGCGAATAACATAATAAACTTTTTAGAATAGAATAGAATTTCGTTTATTTGCAACAATAACACTCAAGGTACATGAAAAAAAACATAAAAATAGAAAAAAAAATATTACAGTAATTGGTACACAAGAATGTCAGTGTCGCAAATCGGCCCCAACTCAGCAAAATGCTGGTTAGACAACCAGCGCTGGTCTTCCGTTGGAACCGTTTGGTGACGCGACGTCGCGAAGAGGCACCAACAGTACCAAATATTCAAAAATGAAAGAAAAAAACAAAACATAAACAGTAAAAAAAAAAAAAACAAACAAACTTTTTAATGCTATAACTAAGCTTACCTAAGAAAATATAAGAACGCTACTAATTTTACGTTGACGCCATATAAGCTATCTCCATCGCTAGCTGTGCTCCGTCGGTTTATCCACGTAGACTCTGTTTATCTTGATTAAACATATTCTGTGCCTTACCTGGGGTCCAAACCAAACTATCTCAAACGCACACTGATATGTAAATAATTATATTATGAAAGAAAATATGATGATGTTAACATTGTGATAGTGTGATTTAAATAACTGTCACTATCAGCCTTCCACGTTCCCACTGCTTGGACTCTGGCCTTCTCTCAGAGAGAGAGTATGGGCTATAATCTACCACGCTGGCCCAGTGCGGGTTGGTAGATGTCACATGCCCTTGAAAATGTTGCAGTTCTTGGGCATGCCGGTTTCCTCACGATGTTTTCCTTCACCGTTTTGAGCGATGGCAAATCCGCACGAAACTTATTAAGTCATAGGTGCCGGGCCGAGGGATTCGAACTCGGTGTCGGCGTCTTGTAAGTCGCACGCCAAACCGTTCGGCCACCATCGCTCTAAAATAACTGTACCTTTTTATAATACAAGTGTAGAACTAATGATCTTACAAATAGCAACCGAGAACTTTCCAATGAGGTCTACAATAATTCCGTTCCAAGTGAACCCAAGAAATTACCTGCGCAACTACTTCGGACCAGTTTGAAGTTTTGCAATTACGTACTTACACGGACTTGATGCTGCGGTTAATGTTTCACTCCGAGAAGAGTTAATAATAGTTCAAATGCTGGAAATTTGTAAACTGGCCGCCAAGTCTAATCAATATGAATCTATGCTCAACCCGCAATGATCAATTTTGACAATTTTCGTCCGTTTCTATCTGCAGAGTGCAGACAGAAACGGACCTTAACAATTTATGCTCCAACGCTTCCCTGGAAGGTGTGAAAAATAAAATAATAATATTTAATCGGCGTCAGAATAATATCACAAATAACAAATAGCATTGGTTGACATCGTGTAACTTTTGCAAAGTTTATGAAATGTGATTGTTTTGTTTTTCATGATGAATATAACATACAGGCTGAGAGTTTGACAAGTAAGTCACGGACAACTGATGCATATAACTTGTCAAATTTTAAAATTCTGTTAAACCGAAATCGGGTGCTGCTTGTGGGGTCTGGTCTGCTTTGGTTGTGATCCCGCAACTCGTATATATTCATGTTCCCATATCCCAATGTGTGTACACAAGAGAAATCTTACTCGTATTAGTAAAGCTAATTAAAAAATATCGAACCATTAGATGACAAAAAAAAGCTTGGGATTTTAGTGAACTTGCGCCAATTCAATCAATTAGTAATAAGAATAAAGTTGACAATGTGATCGCGCCAAAAAAATTACCTGCCGGGCGTTTCTTGCCTTGCCTGTTCTTTTGCCGGCGTAAAGAGGTTGGAACAGGCGTAGCTAGTTTTATCGCCTGCAGTCAGAGGTCAGCCAGCTGCACAAAAAGCTGGCTGAGGTCACGGCCCAGCCCTGCCAAGCTGACCCGAGACCTGCGGTCCAGGGCCCCTCCTCCAACCTTGAGGATACCATCCGCAAGGTAATCCTGGAGGAGAGGGCCTTCACGAGAGCCTGCATTGCAGGCATCGAGGATCGGCTCATGGCGGAGAAACGCCTCCGACCACCGCTCGCGGCAGATAAGAGGCCGCTAGAGCCGGAGCCATCCCCTCAGATGGAGGATGCCCTCCTGCCTTCCACCACCCCGTCTATTGAATGGACGCAGGTGGCCGGGAAGGGGAAGAAGGGCAAAGCCAAAAAGGCCAAGAAGGCAAAGACGGCGGCCGCCACTGCCGCCGCCACCGCAGCCCCTCCCGCCCCGTCCCAGACGTCCGGCAAGGGCAAGAGGAAGGAGAAGGGGGCAAAGTCAGCCCTCAAGCCCACCGCAGCCAAACGGGCACCCGCTGGTGGGAGGAAGCTCGTTCTTCCCAAGACCGCAGCCATCGTGATGACGCTTACCGATGAGGCTGCGGCAAAGGGCGAGACTTATATGTCCGTCCTGGTGCGAGCACGTGCGAGCGTCAATCCCGCCCAGCTGGGGATTGACCAGGTCTCGTGCCGCCGAACTAAAGCGGGAGCTCGTATCTTCGAGTTCCCGGGTGCTCAGGGCAGCGCCAATGCGGACCTTTTCGCTGCCAAGCTGAAGGAGGCCATTGCGGACGTGGCCAAGGTCGTCAGGCCAGTGAAGACCGCGACCCTGGAGGTGACCGATCTTGATGACTCGGTCACCAAGGAGGAAGTGGTGGCGGCAGTCGCAGCAACAGGAGGCTGCGATGCCGCAGCGGTACAAGCCCGGGCCATCAGACCCGGGCGCGGTGGTATGGGCGCTATCCGCCTTGAGTGCCCAGTCACCGCAGTCAAAGCCGTCCTTGCGAAAGGACGGCTGGCCATCGGGTTCAGTTCAAACAGGGTCCGGGCACTTGCAGGTCAGCCCCTGAGGTGCTACAAGTGCTTCGGGGTCGGGCATACCCGGGCCCTCTGTCCGTCCAAGGCGGATAGGACGGACAGCTGCTATCGCTGCGGCAAGGAGGGGCACCAGTCCGCCTCCTGCAAGGCTGCCACACCACACTGCCTGGTGTGTGCCGCCAGTGGCCGCCCAGCGGGCCACGTGATGAAGGGGAGGAACTGCAATCCCCCCCCGAAGAAAGGCAAGGCACAGGCGCCGCGGACTCAGCCTGCCACCGCCACCGCCGCTGCCACGGCCGCTACCTCTGCGGCTGAGGAGGGGGGTGCGATGTCTGATTAGACATCTCCTCAATTCGTCGGGTGGGAATGACCGAAGTGTACTCGCGGTCATTCCCGGCCCCTCCCAAGGTGAGGGGCGGAAAGGCCCCGCTGTCATAGCGGGCGGTTGTCGTTGGGGGGCTGGAAGTTGAGGCTGTGCCAGATACCCAGCCCTCCCACATAAGACGATGCGGATTAGTACCCCGGGGTTTTAGTGGGTAAGGGCGCCTTTGTACAGCGCGAGCCCCACACTCCCTCCGAGACCCTCCCCTTCTGGGGGGGGCATTGCACCGGAGGGGTTAGTGCGTAAGAGCATTTCCCCGGGTAAAAAAAAAAAAAAAAAAAAAAAAGGCGTAGCTAGTTTTAAGTTGACGTTTTAAAGTGATCACAATGTATCCTATTGAATAAACATATTATTTTTGATTTTGATTTTTTGATTTTGAAAGTGCTTTTTTCTGTGGGATTTTAGTAGAATAGTTTTTATTGCAATAAATTGCAGTACACGGGGGTGAAACCGTGGGGCACAGCTAGTATTAATATAGATCAACATACTTTCTCTCTGAGGCCAGAGTTCCAGCAGTGGGAACGTAGACTGATGATGATTGGTTGATAGATCAACAACATTGCATTTTTGATTGCATGTGTCTTTACAGTCTTTGTCTATCTATACTCATTAGATGTTCTCGCGACTTAACGTTATAAAAAGGTTTTGGAGAAATCGAACTCTATTTGTAAAGCAACAAAATTGCAATTTGCGAATCAACTGCATTCAAAGTTTTCCTGAAACTTTTAGGCAATGACCCATTTGCAAACTGCTAGAATTTACTAGCGGTTTTTATACTATCACTGAAATTCGGGTTACAAAATGTCAAGGAAATGTGCTAAAACAAATTTTAAGTAGATAGAATAAAAAATGTCTATTTAAATAAATTTCAATACCCTTGCGTTAGTCTCATTAAAATTTCAAAATCGCTTGACCCTTGATCTTGATTGCGTTATTGTCAGAACAAGGTTAATTTTAAAGATTTCGGAAAACTTACAGAAAAGTTTGAAGTTTGGAAAAACCGAAAGTGCTCTTTTCTATGGGTTTTTTGTATAAATTCAAGACACCTGCCTTATATTGCCTACTGGTGACAAGCCGGGGCAGGTTAGGCTAGATTAGATTTAAAATAGGTTTTTATAAATAAAACAAAAAAAAAATTCAAATTGCTTGATTTTTTTTTGCTGTGTTCGTTATTGTCCAAAACAAGGAATGAAAGATTTTCACTATTCAGTACCAAGCAATCGCAAAACTGAATGGAAAAGTTATATAACCCTTTCAAATTGTTAAAGGTAGAAATGTAATGCAATGGCGGTGAATAAAAGAATTTCCGGAGCAGGTTTTAAAGTTGCGAAAGGTGATTTATTTCCATATTACCTGTGAATAGAATTTTCATTTTCTGTTAACTTTTATTTTCTTCGAATGCCATACTTCAAGAGAATTAGTACATGAATTTTGTATTAGGACTTGGGTCTGACTTCATGTATTGTGCTAGCGGATTACGTGTTTTCTTTTTACGTCTGAATTGAGAACTGACTCTTGATGTGTTCCGGCAGCCTCGCTTGAGAGCCAGTTCCCAATCCAGGAGTAGCGTAGCGTACCTTTGACCACATCGTCACTTAACATCATGAGATCTGTATCAAATGCCACCTTAATACTACGTGCGACCGCACGGAAAAGTAGCGAATAAATCGTCATGCATCTCTGTCGTTCATTTAATGTTGGAAAGAGATGTAGGAATACATTGCGGTGCGGCCCACCCTAATGTCTAAACTACGCTGAAAATTTCGACACAAATGTCAGACATAATATACATTTCTTTATTGGCACACTAATTATCGCTTAGCACCAAACAATAGCGAGCTACTCAACGTTAAGCGTATACTAATGTGTCTGTCGCTTGTTGCTTTAAAATTCGCACCGCTAATGTAATTTTAAATACATAGCATTGAGTCGTGATTCGCGTGCGAAGACGCCAAATGCATTTAGCAGCTTAGCGTGGCGTCGGACGTGGATTGAGTGGCTGTCAGTTATAGCGTGCTAATTGGTGATTCTGTCACGTTTCGGTATAAATGAATAGCGCGCTAACTTGTCTTATGAGTACGCCAAACCTGTGGTCTTACGCTAGCTTAACAGTCACCACGTTTTTTTACTATTACGTTTTCGAACTTAGCGTATAAAATAGCACGTTAAAATGTAGCAAACACTTTGCAGCACGCTTATTGCTTATAGCAGTTTTGAACATCAATAACACCGAGTACGCTGAATGGCGTTGTAATTAAAATGTTAGTTGCTTAATAAATACTATGTATATCGAAAAATTCCCCAGTTACCACAACAGTGTATCACGTAAACAATTTTACAGCAAACTTACCGCATAAATTAAACTCTCTCTCAACAATTCGAGGAGTTACCAGCTTTGAAACTGTCACCCTTCAGTATTATTATATTTCGCTTATTGTGCGTCAATGTTTATCTCTCACACCGACGCTTTTAGGGCCATAATCCCTTAGCAAAAGTTTCGACTGTCGCCTGAAATGGGAGATAGTACAAAGCCAGTTAATTGATTGCTTGTGAAATATTTAGACGGGAGCACGTTGCTCATTTTGTTTACTCTAAGAATTGGTATGTTTTTTGAACTGGGTTATCTTTGGAATTGGTAATAGCGTTACGCGATAATCCAACAAGGTTTAATTTACTAATAACGGTTCACGAGTTTAAAAGGAGAACTATTTCGAATTGAGATTTAGAATTTTGATCTGATTATTTTATTATTCTAGATCACACATTCGTTTCCCTTGTTTGAGCTTAGGTTTTTTCTAAGAAAAACTGGGTATGGGCTTTGATCTAGCAAACTATCCCAGTGCAGCTTGATAGTTTTTAGACGTCCCATTTAAAAGTAATAGTTCTAAATTTAAATGCAATCTGATTTCAAAGTCACACATCTCCTAAATAAAAAACACAGACCGACAGATATCGCATAGCTTAAACTATAAATAAGATAGACAAAACATCGAATTGATAGGGATTGTGTAGTGTAGGAGTGCAATCCGAAAGGGTTTTCTGAATATCATTTTCTGAAGGGATCAAACTTAGTGTATAATATGTATGGAAAAGTCTTATTTTCCCTTATTTTTCCTATTGTTTTTTTTTAATTTATTTTTGCAGCGAGTCACTAGGGTTTAATGAGATATTGATATAGTTACGTCACACAAATTTTAGAGAGGTCCTTTTCACACATTTCCTGCTCCGTTCAGAGTTCTCTCAGCTGCTCACTCACTAAATTCCATCAAAATCCAAACTAAAACGACTATTTATTAATGTTACATTAAAGTTACGCCGTCTTTAAGTACAGCCGTTAGTGATAAAATCAACCAACACAACCCGGACTATTCACAACCAAGTGAAGTAGGTACTAATAGGAAAGGAGTTAAAAGCGTGCAAAAGTAAGATAAGTACGTGTCATATGTGTCAAATGTGTCCTCTCTATTACACAGTTAATTAAGGTTGTCGCACAAAGTTAAATGGGTTATCGTGTAACAAGCTTGCTATATCAAGTATCCCTTAAAATAAGCCTTTTGAAACAATTCTGTAAGAGTTAAGACTCAAAATTTTGAAATGTGTTCATTTTGTAGAATACAACATGTGATCATTTTACAACATTACGCCTTTTTTAACACAGAGAAATGCTTTTTATTTAATTTTACTCATCATCATCATCATCAGCCGGAAGAAGTCCATTGCTGAACATAGGCCTCCCGCCTTGAACGCCACCATGAACGGCTATAAGCCATTTGCATCCATCGGCTCCCTGCGACTCTTACAATATCGTCGGTCCACCTAAGGGGGGGGGGGGGGGGGCTCGAGAACCTTTCTTCCCCGTCGGTTATCGGTTCGTCGTGCGATGTGGCCTGGCGATTGCCACTTCAACTTGCAAATTCTGAGAGCTATGTCAGTGACCTTGGTTCTTCGGCAAATTTCTTTGAGAAAAATGAGATGAGATGAATGTTTTTTTTTTTGAATGAGGAATTTTTTTTCGGTTCTTTGCGTGATAGATCACGCAAAGAAACTCTAAGCATGGCTCTCTCCATGGCTCGTTGTGTGACTCTGAGCTTTTAATTTTACTAAGTAGTGTTTATCACAAGACACCTGACATTATGTAACGATGAAGTCGAAGGTGGCGCCCCGGTACATCTGGATTGGGGACTGGCTAGTGGGGCGACCGGAACACACCGTTAGGTGCTTGGCGATAATTCAGAGAAGCACTAGAAAATGCTTTTACCACCAAGCTAGCTAGCTAGCTGGTTTCATCAAGATATCTTCCTTCAATGATAAATTGACATTGGAATGTTTGCTCTCCATGCAATGTGTGTGAAAACGAAGTTTTTCGCCAATTTCAGGTCTTACTAACAAGCCAGTTACAAAAACCAAGAAACGTTCAGTCCCAAAAAAAAGTTCTTGACATTTATTTCCGCTAAACACGACGAATTTCCTGCAAAAAGTCGTTAAAAAAGCGAGAGCGTTGCAAAAAGGTGTACAACTGTACAATCTCGGCGTAATACACACGTGCCGTGGCTATTTCTCTTAGCCACAGAGTATTATTCTGTTTTCGTGTAAATTAGGGAAAATGAATAAAATGCTACACAAATTTTCGGTATTTCGCGTGGATTTTAGAGTTGCATGCGCTTATTATGAGCTATGTTCAAGCTAAGTTCAAGCATCATCAGCTCGTTTTCAGTCCACTGCTGGACATAGGCCTATCCCAAGGTACGCCACTGATCCCGGTCTTCGGCTCTTCTCATCCAACTACTGGCAGCCACTCGGCGCAAGTCGTCGCTCCACTTTGTCGCAAGGCGTCTACACTACGTAACATAGCCTCAGCCAGAAGTTCTACAGCCTTATTATGAGCTATTTTCAAGCCCTGCTATCCCTTCTCACCCCACTGGCGACAGAGCGGGTACCTCAAACTTAAGAGTAAGTATCAGTAGTATTTACAAAATCAAGAACCTATGTGTGTGTATTTTGTGTATGTGTTACCGGAAATGTATGTAATCCGTCATCGTATACAATTCCTAGAAAATGTATGTAATTCCTAAAATCGCACGGATATGTGTAAAACAAATTGTATTAGACACATTTCCTAGGAAATTTATACATTTTCAAAATAGCAATCGGAAAAGTAAAACCACAGATAAAAATAAAAATATTGGCAGCTTAGAGGTGGCCCAAGGGCCACCCCCGCTGCACCCTGTTACACTTTTATTCTATTACCTAATACATACTGTCAATAAAATAAAAGGATAAGCAAAGTCGAGTGTTTTATTACAGAAAACATTATTTTTATACATTTCCTAATCCGATATTGGAATTATATACAATTCCTAGGAATTTTATACATTTTCTAGGACATTTATGTATTAAATAGTTTTTGAAACAATATTTTATACATTTCCTAAATAGCTTCGGAAATGTATAAATTTCCTAGGATTTGTACACAATTCCTAGATTTCATACATTTCCGGTAACATATGCATATATGTGTGTTGCATGTATGTGAACTTGCTAATCCTAGAACTACTAAAAACATACATTTCAAGTCAAAAGTCGTGTAAACACAGACTATAACGCAACTAAGTTATAAATAAATAGCAATAACTTAAAGTATACGTTCTCATCTTGCTTCGCTCGCAATTTACGACACTTTTAACTTAATCCATGTTTATATGTCGTAAAAAGCATCCATAAAATAGGTATTTCTCTAAACGACGTAGCATGTAGCGGAAAGGGGCTGATACTTTTTACCTTTAGGAAATTAATGTAAGAGTCTATCTTTGACGTTTCGTCACTTAGTGTTTTTTTTTTTTTTGGAGTAGGAACGTTTGTTTTTATAGTCAATAGTCAATAGTCAATTTTATTTATTCAAAAGGATACATTGTGATCACTTTAAAACGTCAAACTTAAAACTAGCTACGCCTGTTCCAACCTCCTTACGCCGGCAAAAGAACATGCAAGAAACGCCCGGTAGGTAATTTTTTTGGCACGATCACATTGTTAATATTATTCTTATTACTAATTGATTGAACTTGCTCCACAAGTTCACTAAAATCCCAAGCTTTTTTTTTATCATCTAATGGTCCGCTATTTTTTAATTAGCTTTACTAATAAAATTTCTCTTGTTTGGTTGTACACATTGGGATATGGGAACATGAATATTAATGAGTTGCGGGATCACAACCAAAGCAGACCAGACCCCACAAGCAGCACCCGTTCACGAGTTGACGCATGTGCCAGCCATCGCTCTCCTCGACCATATGAGAGGGAAGAGGGCGACCTTTTAACTTAGGCGTTAGGCGTTAGTTAGCGACTAAGAGTTTTTTAAAAACAATTTTAAAATAGTATTTTTTATTCTACAGTCTTTATTTCAATTCTGAAGTAGGCTATTTTTTTTGCCCAAAATGTAAATTTGTAGCTTGTATATAAAATTGTAAATCAAGGAAAAATAATTTCAACTTCCATGAGAAAAGTCGCGAGGTAGGTCGTTTGTTTATAGAGCTATTTTGACTTTTTTTATGTAAATAACTGTAGGAGTAACTGGTTTTCTCGAATTCTTTTCTAATGTTAACAAAACACTCTATAATTGGCTGCTATAAGGCGTATTTTTTTATCCTTTCTGAGAAATCATCATCATCATTATCAGCCTTTCATGTTCCCACTGCTGGGACTCTGGCCTTCTCTCAGAGAGAAAGTGTGGGCTGTAATCTACCACGCTGGCCCAGTGCAGGTTGGTAGATGTCGCATGCCCTTGAATGTTGCAGTTCTTGGGCATGCCGGTTTCTTCGCGATGTTTTCCTTCACCGTTTTGAGCGATGGCAAATCCGCACATAACTTATTAAGCCATAGGTGCGAGGCCGAGAGGATTCGAACTCGGTGTCGGCGTCTTGTAAGTTGCACGCCTAACCGTTCGGCCACCATCGCTCGCTTCTGGGAAATGGTTACGGAAAAATATTTAAAAACAAAAACTTGATACATTAATATCCCAATCCAGGTGTAGCATGTCGCCACCTTGGACCTCGTCACTTAATATCAGGAGTCTTGTGGTTAAACGCTTCTGTGGAAGGGGGATATAAAAAATTATAAAGGTCTAAACTCTTATTTTACATTCAAAGATAAAGTCTGAAAAAGGGATGGGTATGTGTTAACAATACATCGATATTTATTGTACCGATGTTTGTAAATAGTGTCGATAGTTATCAAATGAAAATCATCTGTATATTTTCATGTAGATACCTATTTGCAGGCAAACGGTACTTTTCCTATTACTATTTACCTATTTACAATCCCCTTTCCACTTCCACTAAAAAGACTTTTAACGTCTGCATCTTTTACGATACTTCCGTTGCAATACGAAACCAGAGTCACGTTAAAAATAGGTCCGATTTTTTAATTTTAATTCTTACTTGTTTTCGTTTGACCACAAGACACCTGATGTTACACACACATCGATTGATACGAACTCGATACTCTAAAATAAATATCTATAATCGATATACATATCGGCGATATCTATCGATAATAATTTTATGAAAAAATATCGACATTTCGATAAGTTGATATTTTTTCCCAAGCCTAGCCTAAAAGACGAATCTGTGACAAAAAAATCTTAACGAGCGATCGTTGGATACACGAATGCGTGTCATTTGGACCCGTGACATATTGTGCCAACTTCGTCAACATAAATCTCTACCATTCAGGTAGCATCCATCCAGGATTGGACGAGTTTTACTAGATGCTCCTAGACGTTACAGAATTTTGGACTTAATGATTTTTTAGAGGGGTGCTATATGTTTATCCGTGGCATAGTAGCTCTTAAATTGATGACCCAATTTTGATGTAGTTTTTTTTCAATGAAAGGTATTTTACCTACTCATAGTATTTTAAGCTACAGAGGTGCGTTATTATTTTTTTATAGTTTTGTATAGTTTAGTGTAGTTTTTTCAATTTAAATTTAAGCCACAGAGGTGCGTTAATTATTTTTTTATAGTTTTGTATAGTTAAGTGTAGTTTTTTCAATTTAAATTTAAGCCACAGAGGTGCGTTAATTATTTTTTTATAGTCAAGTGTAGTTTTTTCAATTTATATAATTATCTCCAGCACCTATTTATTTATTTATATAAAACAAATAGTAGCTTACGGTTTACACCAACACGCTAACTATTTTAAATGTGGCTTATATATATCATAAAATTCTTATAAACTATGCTTAGATTGTCAGCAAACAAGTCTATAATTATGTTGGCACTCGCGTGTGAACGCATGGAGGGCCAGCGCCCGCATTTGTGTGTACCGGCAGCCACACTTAAGATCCAGGTGTAGGTGTAGCGTGCCGTCACCTTTGACCACATCGTCACTTAAACTGATGTTAAGTAATGGTCTACTGCTACCCTGTGAGCGGTAAAAAAGTTTAAGCTGTGTAGTATAGATCTGAGTACTATTTGTTTTTGGCTTCGTAGCCCCCAAACTGATGTATCGATTTTGATTTAAAAGGAGCGTTCTAAGCTATGGTGGACGAAAATTTTATTTTTATTTTCAGTAGCAGCAGATCATATGACCCACTTGTGGTTGTGAGTTGCCGTTGCTAACTTCGGAATAACGACTTAAAAAACAAATGAAAATTAGTGAAAAACTTTGCCTAACAAAAACCGTGCACATATTTTATAGCGATGATGGCTTAGTGGTAGTGACGTCGGCTTGCGATCCGTAGGACGTGGGTTCGATCCTACAATGAGCTTGAGCTTTCGGTGAAGGAAAACATCGTGATTAAACCATAGCTTGGTGGTAGGGTATTTTCTAGTACTCGCCTGGCTAGCTACCACCCTCTTGTTAAGAATCTGTCGCCAAGCACCTATCGGTGTGTTCCGGCAGCCTCACTTGAGAGCCAGTTCCCAGTCCAGGTGTAGCGTGGCGCCATCCTCGACCACATCGTCACTTAACATCAGGTGACTTGTTGTCAAACGCTACTCTGTGAATAGTAAAAAAAAAATATGACTCCCTTGTGGTTGTCAGTTGCCGTAGCTAACTTCGGAATAACGACTTAAAAAACAAATGAAAATTAGTGAAAAACTTTGCCTAACAAAAACCGTGCACATTTCTATGAGAATATATCAAATTTTTACCCCCACCGAGGTCGTTCACACGGAAATTTAAGCCTCTTCCAGGCGTACAAAATCCACGCGCCAAATAGCAACAGCGTATGTAGGTTACACCCACTGTTGTACGGATGATCCATTTTTCCA
This sequence comes from Opisthograptis luteolata, assembly GCA_931315375.2. Classification (NCBI taxonomy): domain Eukaryota; kingdom Metazoa; phylum Arthropoda; class Insecta; order Lepidoptera; family Geometridae; genus Opisthograptis; species Opisthograptis luteolata. Next base: position 12,966,466 of record OV928036.1, on the reverse strand, counting down.
TGAATTATGGCCCACCCGGGGAATATGAAAAAAAAAACGAGGCGGATACTGTGACGTCATCGCGGTAACATCACACGCCATAAAATCTGATGTGTTGGATTTTGAAACCCATCTTCTAACAGAATACATAAGTGGAGGGGCTTGTCAAAAATGCTAATTCTGGTGCGCTGTGTGAAATTGGATTTTAGCAATAATTGATGGACGAACATTGTTGCAGGCTTTTCAGGGCGTTTGGTCCTTCACAGTAATACTTATTTGTTTTACTTTATCAGTAGAAGCGTTCGTAGCAGAGCTTGCTCGTTTTTAATCGATCAACTAGGTCAAGCAACGTTTTCTGCGGTCACTATTTGGATGAATGCACACTAGAGGTATGTGGTTGAACACAGTAAAGTAAGAACAGTAGGTTAGCTAAGGCCGCTCGACGAGTTAATTGCCTACTCTTGCGGTGATGCATAGGCGGCGTCTTCCGTACTGACTGCATGGCCGCGGCCCCGTCCGCGGCCCCGTCCGCGGCCCCGTTCGTTTGTGATTGTGTGCGTGAAAAGTGCGTGCGTACGTACACGGCGCCGCTACTCTCGCACACATTCAAACCGGCGGCGGCCGATTTGTACGAAGCTGAACTACTACTCTTTACTTTGTTACAACTGAGCATTTCCGTGCGTTGTTAAGCTACATCGGAGGCTTTTGGGTGTTCTTAAAACTCCAACACTAACGCTGGCCAACTAAGCCTATCCGCCAACCCGTACTGGGCCACGTGTTAGATTATGGCCCATACTCTCTCGCCGAGAGAAGGCCTGAGTCAGTGAAAATAAGCTAATGATGCTGACATTATCATTAGTGATTTTCTAGAGGATATTGAGTTATTTCAACATGTGTTTGTATCTAAATACTAGTCGTGCCCCGCGATTTCACCCGCGAGGACTACGCTTTATAGCTATACAATTTTTTTTCTAGTTGGCCACCTTTATCATCTAGTGTTAAATAATATATCCTACGAACTATTCTCATATCTATCAAATATACACAAAAAAATTGGTCAAGCCGTTTCGTGGGAGTTTGATAACTTAGGTATACTGTGAAATGAGATTTTTATAAATTAGATATTGTCTTTATCAAGACTATAATGTTACTATACTCAATGAAAAGGAGCTAGCGAGCACAAGCTAGGATAATTTAAAGCAAAACCACTTTAAAGTGAACTCACAAACATCAAACCTTCAAATAAAGTTTGAAAAATTGATGACCGTAATCAAGTCTTTTGTTATGTCCTTACCTAATCTTAACGCTGAAAGATCAATTTGCGCAGCGCAGCATCCACACGTCTCGAGCACTTGTAGCCATTAAACACAGAAGCGGTATAACGAAGTAAAAATCTTGGATGTATCTGCGGATGGGATCACTGTTCGCAGATAAAAGGATCGTGGAGGATCATAGTCTGGAAGAGAACGACTGTTACACCGATATGTATCAGATACGTAAATATTTACACAGAGCAGCTAACGTCATCTGGGAGACGTCAGAAGAAGCCTTTGACAGACTGACAGATGTCAATAACAACGCTTACATCCACTTTCTCTAGGACACTTAAGAAAAAGATGGAAAGAACCCCACTTTTTGGCGCGACCACATGCACCATTCTATTCCTATTACTAACTAGCTGTCTTCAGGGTTTCACCCGCGTGGGTTTTAATTTGTCATTTTTACCCCTTAAGGGTTGAATTTCCGTTTTTAGTACATCCTTATGCATTAAGACAAACATACCCTCCAAATTTCACATCATGGTATAAGTCCGTCAAGACTTTGATTCTTATTGAAATATATTAATATTTATTGCAATTATTTTTTCTTCTTGGCAAGCTTGCTTCACATCAACCACGTCGTCAGTTACTATTGGTGAGACTGTGGCCTAATGCTGACCTATTGACAATTATAATTAAAAAAAATACTAATAGAGATTGAATGAATGGCCGAATGGCCGTAGGCCGGTCGGACGCCCTAGATACCACTGGAAGGACGCGGTGGATGCGGATCTGCGCGAGCTCCAGACTCTCAACTGGACTGAAATCGCTCAAGATAGAGAAGAGTGGCGCTCTCTCGTTTCGGAGGCCAAAACACATTTTGGGTCGCTGAGCCATCGGAGTTAGTTAATAGAGATTTAAACGACCGAATAATATTTTTCACCTAACACATCGGTGTGACAGTCGCCCTCCCTAAGCCGCGGCACTAGTTCCAGACTATGATTTATGGCGCAGTCCTCATTGTGCGGTCTATCAGCAAGTTTCGCTGATATCTCTCCGTGCATGTGTTCGGGGCTTGCCAGAGTATACGAGAATATAGCTTGAGGAAAGTTAAGATACTTCGAGTAGGTACTAACATGTGGCAGCCTTTGTGGAATGTCAATTTTTTGCTCTGGGTAAGTGTATATTGTATAGGGTAGCGTTAGAACTGATGTCAAGGTGTGCAACTAATTACTAACTGAACTAAGGGATCAAGTCTTATGACCATTTTAATTCACGCTTTTAAAAAATTAAACTACTCCATATAGTTTGTACAATATAACACTAAATTTGTCTTTTATTTCTCAGAGTTGAACGGCTCGATCCCCCAGTCCAGATGCACATGATGTTAAGTTTCGATGTGGTGGATAGTGGTGCCGCGAACGGGAATTGTTCTCAAGTACGACTGCCGGCACATACCGATAAGAGCTTGGCGAGAGATTCTTAACTTAAGAGTAGCCAGGCGAGCACTAGAAATAACCTACTTATATGGTTGCATTACAATGTTTTCTTTCACCAAACGCTCAAGCTCGTTGAAGAATTGTGAACCATGACCTGGATTGAGAACTAACTCTCTCCTAAGATAGAGTTAGTTCTCAATCCAGAGTGAGCGTGGTGCCACCTTCAACTACATCGTCACTTAACTCAGGTGATTTTTGGTCAAAAGCATTATAAAAAATATAGACCCTATCGAAATCTGTCTGGAAAGTGACCTTTAAGGCCTTTATGAACAGGTACAGTATGCTAGTTTGTATGTCCCATTGAACACTTGCGGTTTGCATTGTTCGTAACAATACCTAGAAAGTGCAAATAAGTTGAATCACTGAATACCTCATAATTCCAGCCTTTGAAATATGTTGTAAATACCAAGAAATCTAACCGTTTGAAATTCATGCCAAATTTATGCTAAGCCCGTGCTGCTTAGTAACGTTATATTGTCAGAATTAGAACTGTTTACTGGAATCCACGGCTTCGGTCGCACAGTTTTTTTTTACCATTTACAGGGTAGCGATTGACCACAAGTTACCTGATGTTAAGTGACGATGTGGTCGAAGGTGGCATGACGCTACCTGGACTGGGAACTGGCTCTCAAGTGAGGATGCCGGAACACACCGGTAGGTGCTTGGCAACAGATTCTTAACATGATGGTGGTAACTAGCCAGTCAAGTACTAGAAAATACCCTACCACCAAGCTGTGGTTTCATCACGATATTTCCCAAGGTTTTTTTTATTATATTATCGTGTATTTTTTTTAGCTGTGACATTTATAACCTGTTGTTTTCTCGTTTATCAAAAAGGTTCTAGGAACATTATGTACCTTTTACTAATATGTAAAGAGAAAAGATTTGAGTGTTTGTTTGTTCCACATAAACTTCAAAATTATTAAACCGATCGTGACAAAATTTGGTTTGAAGATTGTTTAAACCTTACGGAAGGATGTAAAATACTTTTCGTAGGGATAAACTGTTGTCCACGTGAAAAACCGCGGAAACCGTGGGAAACAGCTAGCCATCAAAAACACGACTTATCATATCTGTGTCATATCTTATGACGGTCTTAAAACACCTGAACAATATCGTCCTATGAACAAAAAACGAAAAATGATACCAGCAGTATGAAGCCGTTACCTCCACTCTTGTACACACCATTAAAATCCATTTTACTATGATCCAAGCGGTTTTATTGGCCACACATAAATCCTAGTCTCTGCGCGCTTCTGCGAACTTCGGAGATGAATTGGTCGTAAAACACGGTAATGTCTTTCTGTACTGGACCAATAAATTGTTATTAAAATGATGGATGATCGCTTTCATCAGAATAACACGTTGTTGGTTTTAATATTCAAAAATTAAAGGCCATAGAGTAGAGAAGAGTTTCTTGCATCGGAGAATCGCCTTTCGAAGCTTCTCAACATGATTCTAGCTAAGTAGACGAGCACTATAGAATGCCATCAGCATCATCATCAGCCCGTGCCAGTGTACAGCTAGACATAGTCCTCTCGCAAGGTACGCCACTGAGCCCGGTCTTCGGCTCTTCTCATCCAACTACTGACATCCACTCGCCGTCGCTCCACCTAGTCGCAGGGCGTCCGTCGCGGTCTCCACTCAAGAACACGCCTACCCCAATGGTTATCGGTTCTGCGGCTTATACGACGAGCCCACTTCTTTAGCTTGTTTATTCTGTGAGCTATGTCGGTGACCTTAGTTCTCTATCGGATCATCTCACTTCTGATTCGATCCCTCAGAGAAACTCTAAGCAAAGATAGATAGATAGATTAACTCTTCATTGGCACAACACTATATAGAAAAATTAAGATAAAGATAAAGATTATTAGTGTTACAAAGCACGGTCTTATCGCTCAGAGCGATCTCTTCCAGACAACCCAAAAGTAGAGTAATAGTACGAAACTACTAAGGCATAGCCCTTTCCGAGCAAATATATAGGAGACCAACCAACTATTTTGTATCTATATTCATATAAATATATTGCAGATAAATACTAAAGAACTGGTCGTATATTATGAGCGCGCCATAACCTCTCATTACTTCCAAAACTATTTTTATGACGTAATATATATTATGACTTGATATTAGGAGTACAAAAAATACCCATAAAATTCTGCTCAATTTCCTGTTTGGTTCACGTCATGGTAGGGTGAATTGGTTGATATACATTACGGTTACGTCCTATGGATACGCCTGCTTAGAGCATTTTTTTATGATCAATATGATATTACCTGTATCCCGTGATTTTCCCTTTATTCAGCAGCATTTAAAAGTAGCCTATGTGTAATTCACCTGGTCGCAGGACGTCCTACACTACGTTTGCCAAGTGGCGGTCTCCAATCGAGAACACGTCTACCCCAATGGTTATCGGTTCTGCGGCTTACATGACCAGCCCACTGCCACTTCAGCTTGCTAATTCTATGAGCTATGTCGGTGACCTTAGTTCTCTGACGACTTGCGCCGAGTGGCTGGCAGTGGTTGGATGAGAAGAGCCGAAGACCGGGCTCAGTGGCGTACCTTGGGAGAGGCTGATGTCCAGCAGTGGACTGATACAGACTGTTGATGATGATGTGTAATTCAAATTTCTCTCTAATTCGTCGAGTTGCTTCAGCATGAAGAAGTTACAAACATTCACACTTACAAACTTTCGCATTTGACATTTGTGTGTTAAAATCCTGACTGATTTATTGACATAATATCAATGCAATGCTTCACCTGTAGATGTTTCTAGAGCGTGAAATATTCAGGTTCAAATTGCTTTGGTAGTTTTAAGGTGCCTTAAGAAAGAATTATTAGAAATCACCCGTTATTCTTATCATCAACCTATTGCGTTCCCACTGCTGGGACTCTACTTCAGCCCAGATCAGAGTCTGGAGTTCGCGCATGTCCGCATCCACCGCGTCCTTCCAGCAGTGTCGCTGAAATTTAATTGCACCAACTGCGTTGGCTTGGCCACGTAGTGAGCATGGGAGAGGATCAGGCGGCAAAGCGTTCTTATTTGGGACGACTGAATGGCCGTAGGCCGGTCGGACGCCCTAGATGCAGTTACATATAATTAAATCAAATAAATAAACATAAACTGATTCACTTAGATATACTAAAACAAATAAATAAGCCGACTACGCTGATAATAATTGCACTAATTTTTCTGTTGTAACACACACAAACAACAACAGCACAACAACAATAATTTGTTTTCAAGTTACGAGCTCACAACCATATATTGTTTTAGTATTGTTCGTGGAGAAATTTCTGACGAGACGAAAGCACATCCCACAAGATTAGCATGAAAATGCCTCATAACTTTGCACCGGTTTAAAGCAGAATATTCATAACTTATTTCACCAGTTTTAATGCACCAAGCATTATCGTAATATAAACGCTTGCAATAACGAAAAGGCGAGTAAAAGGGTACGCGCGCTTTCATGATCATCTTGCGTCTTTAACTTTCAATTCCTCTCGCGTCAAATAATCAGGGTTCCGTACCCAAAGGGAAACAGGACCCTATTACTAAGTCTCCGCTGTCACGCTGTCCGTACGTCCGTCCATCTGTCACCAGGCATGAACCGTGATAGAGAGTTGAAATTTTCACAGATGACGACGTATTACTATTGCCGCCGCTATTACAACAAATACTAAAATACAGAATAAAATAGATATTTAAGGGGGCTCCCATACAAAATACATGTTTTTTTTTTTGCGATTTTGAGATACCTCATGAACTGTGTGATAGACATTTGAAATTTTATGTATTTTATGTATATTTGTTGTCGTTATTCCGCAGGAATCTTTTTCCGGGATATAAAGTAGCCTATGTGTTAATCCAGGGTATAAGCTAACTCCTCTTCAAATTTTATTCAGATCCGTTCAGTAGTTTTTGCATGAAAGAGTAACAAACATCCATCCATCCATACATACAAACTTTCGCGTTTATAATATTAGTAGGATGGTACGGAATCCTTAATGCGTGAGTCACACATGGCCGGTTTTTTAATTAGCATTTGACCCCAGTCTCTAGTAAAAATAGCGAAACTACAAACAAAACATTTATCATACACACTTAAGCTCACACAAAAACATTTTCTCAACTGTTTTAAGTTGCCGCAAAGCCTGACGTTAACTCCGCCCCGTACTGTGTCTGACAAGAGCGAGTTAAGAGGCAGGTTCTGAGGTTAAGCTGCAAATGCAGGTTAATTAAAACCATTTTGGTGTTTTATAGTTTTTAAAATAACTTGAATAAGATGGTGGTAATTTATAGAAGAGTAAAAACTTGAAAAGTGAATTACATTGATAGATTTTATTGATTTTATTAACTTAAAATGTGCATAATTGAATTAAAATGTACATAATTTCACGGTGACAACATCTTTCTTATTTTGCACCTAATATAAGTAAAAAAAAATTTTTTACGCTTCACCACAAGTCACCTGATGTTAAGTGATGATGTAGTCAAAGGACTGGTGGCGTCAATCTACACTTGAATTGGGAACTGGCTCTCAAGTGGGGCTGCCGGAAGTGGGGCACGACAGATTCCTAATTTGAGGATGGTAGCCAGCTATTATAAAATATCCTACCCCTCAAGCTATGGTATCATCACGACGTTTTCCTTCACCGAAAGCTCAAGCTGATTGTAGGACTCGAACCCACGACCTACGGATCGCAATCCGACGTCACTACCACTGAGCGATCAGTTTCAACACTAAGCCATCATCGCTCCAAAAAAGCTGTTTTGTTTAAATATTTTCGTTGTTCATAGATTCGTACTTTCAGTTTCCAAGGCAAAGCTTCTAGCACCAATGCCTTAACGCGGTCGCATACGGAGGCTTGCAGGATATTAGTTTTCATTTCATTAAAGCAGATTATGCAATCATCTGTCTCCGCCTACGCCGAGTTCAATGTTTGCTAAGCCGGGCTGAATCTTAAACGAAGACAACGCTACCATATGTGTTGTTTAATTAACAAGATTATACATTACAAAAGGAACAAAAAACCCAACTGCGCCGAAATAAAGTACCCTGTGTCACTTCCACAATAAAGACGAATCTAATGACACCTCATTTATGTCAAAATCCGTCAAGCCATTTAGGCTACAGGCCGTGCCACAGAAATATATAAGGCGTAACCGCAACTTGTAAAATTTAAACAAAGAAAAACCGACTTAATTTTTTTCTTATGGATGTTGTCATTGTTGTCGTTGTTGTTGTCAGAACTTGTCAAAACTGTCGTCAGAACTGAATCAAATTGAAATACGGAAAGCAACAGCTTTGAAATAAAAACAAGAATCATCATGATGATTCTTTTCATTTTCTTTCTGACTGGGTGAACCACCCAGTCGAAAAGTCATTAAAAAATAGAGTCAAATTGAACCTCCGCTTTTTTTGAAATGATTTCTTCGGCTAGGATTCTAGGATTCAATTATACCTGGAAGCGCAGGTATAATCTGCATACATATTTTCCTTCCATTAGCAAAGTGAAAGGAACTTGCTCCAATGCGCTGCTGCCGACGGAAATTTAAAATTTCATGGCGCATAACCCATTTAGAGAGGTGAAATTGAATAAATTTTAGATACGTACGAGTGCTAGCTTAATGTATATTTTATTGAGTTGCAGAATTGTAGTGAACGTGAGATGGAAGGTGATTGTTACCGCCACCCTTAATTTTTATTTTAATGTAGGTAGCACTGCCTTCGACCACATCGTCACTGATATTAATCAGGTGACTGCTGGTCAATCGCTTCTCTGTCATAAGTAAAAAATAAAAATAGTTCAGTTGCAGTGACGAGGTGGAACGTGGCACCACCGTCGACCACATCGTCACCTAACATCAGATGATTTGTGGACAAACACTACACTGTATATACACACAAAAAAATAATAGTAGTTACGTCAGTTTGAGACCATTGATCGTGTGGTCGAACCCTACGATGAGCCTGGGCTTTCGGTAAAACATCGTCACATAACATCAGGCAATTTGTGGACAAACGCTACATGTAATTGGTAATATATATGTAGTTTAAAAAACTAAAAAAAACACTTTAAAACGCACTCAAAAATATAAAATAATGAAATTGACTTGTATTAGTTACGATATAATGGTTAATTCAAAAAGTGTGGAGCGCTTTTTGGTTGTGTGTACTTTTATTTACCTAGTAAAAGAAGCGCTCCACACTTTTTGAATTAACCATTATATCGTAACTAATACAAGTCAATTTCATTATTTTATATTTTTGAGTGCGTTTTAAAGTGTTTTTTTTAGTTTTTTAAACTACATATATATTTTTATTTTTTTACTTTTCAGTCTTTTGTTACCAAGTCCAATCTATCGGACTCATCAAAAGGAATCATATGAGCCCAAACTCGAGGGGTTTACTAGTAGCCACTGCAGAGATCTCCTACCCACCTTCTGGCTGCATCATCAGACCCTCGTCACCAAGTTCAATCTATTGGACTCATCAAGACGAATCATATGAGCCCAAACACGAGGGGTTTACTAGTAGCCACTGCAGAGTTCCTCTACCCACCTTCCGGTTGCATCATCAGACCCTCGTCACCAAGTTCAATATATTGGACTCATCAAGACGATTCATATGAGCCCAAACACGAGGGGTTTACTAGTAACCACTGCAGAGATGCCCTACCCACCTTCCGGTTGCATCATCAGACCCTCGTCACCAAGTCCAATCTATTGTACTCATCAAGACAATTCATATGAGCCCAAACACGAGGGGTTTACTAGTAGCCAGCGAAGAGATGCCCTACCCACCTTCCGATTGCATCATCAGATCAGGTCGATGATACCAAATTATTGCATTGTCACCGAGATTACATACACATACAAAGTTTCAAGTCGATACGACAATTAGAAGTGGGTGAAAATTGACTTCTAAGATTTGATTACATTGTTAGTTAGTTAGTTAGTTAGTTAGTTAGTTAGTTAGTTAGTTAGTTAGTTAGTTAGTTAGTTAGTTAGTTAGTTAGTTACAAGTCAAGCTAATAAAAGTGTTTTAAAAAAAGCTCAGTGGTAGTGACGTCAGTTTGAAACCCGTCGGTCGTGTCTTACGATGAGTTTGAGTTTTCGGTGAAAGGAAAAAACGTTTCGGAGGTCAGTGGCCATAATTTAATCAAATTAAATAACTTCCACCAAAACCAAAACCAGCTAAACAATTCCAAAACTGTGGTTATTTTACACTTGGCTTTTGTTTTTATTAAATATCTGTTTTTTTTAGTTAATAAGTGCAATGAGTTAGTTATTCTCAAGGCTTACATTATCTTGGTAAGGTAACAGTTATAATGGTAAGTTAGTACCTATATGTAAACTGAGGCAATAATAGTTGTTTATACGTGAGCGCCCTAAGGGTTCTCACACAAAACTGCGATGCGATGCGATTCAGATCGTAAGTTCTTGTGGTGGATTCATGCGAGCTCGCAGATATTTGCGATGCGATTCGAATTTGTAGTTTTGTGTGGGAGCCCTAACCCCGGCAAGATATGAGGTCAGGCGACGTTTGGCGCGTACCCAACTCCCAATCTTGTACCGTATTCATTTTTTCGCCATTGTAAAGTAACAGAGCGTCACCGATTTAGCAATAAATGGGTCGCGAACAAAGGGTGGTCGGAGTTGTAGTACAATGTGCATTCTCTATGGTATTTCGGTTCGTGAGCCACAAAGGACGGGAAGAGATTTGAGCCGCTGTTAGCAGTGTCATCATTTCGGGGATAATTACTTTCTTTGGCGGATTTTTACGAAGAAAATTATTATGAAATTGTTTTGTACATGCCTATAACGTTTTTACTGCATGCTGGGATACAGACCCTTAAGTTCACGATATAAAGTTGGTAGCTGTTCAGTATTTTATAGATTTTTTTTTTGTTACTATTTACAGGGTATCGTTTGACCACAAGTCACCTGATGTTAAGTGACGATGTGGTCGAGGATGGCACCACGCTACACCTGGACTGGGAACTGGCTCTCAAGTGAGGCTGCCGGAACACACCGATAGGTGCTTGGCGACAGATTCTTAACAAGAGGGTGGTAGCTAGCCAGGCGAGTACTAGAAAATACCCTACCACCAAGCTATGGTTTCATCACGATGTTTTTCTTCACCGGAAGCTCAAGCTCATTGTAGGATTCGAACCCACGTCCTACGGATCGCAAGCCGACGTCACTACCACTGAGCCATCATCGCTATAAATAGCTGTAACTTGCTGTTCCATGCGGTTTTACCCGTGTGCACAACAAATCAACACATCAAAAAGTATTTTATGTCATTTCCTATTGTTTGTACTATCTCCACGCCAAATTTCATTAAAATCCGTTTAGTAGTTTTTGCGTAAAAGAGTAACAAACATCCCTCCACCCATCTATTCATCCATTAATCCTAACAAATTTTCACATTTAGAAAGTATGGAATATTTCTAGTATTAGCAAATGGCTTAGCAACTTCTCCGAGATAACAATTCGCTGTTAACCATAATTATAACGTTTCGGAACAAAGTTCGAAGGCTCTAATAGCGAAAGTAAGGTTTAATCAAAGTTGTTGCGCCTTAACTCATTTGTTATGGACTTGGAATGCGCTACTATCATTTCACGTAATTGTTTTAGTTCCAATGTTGCTAATTGTTGTTCTCGGTAAAATATTGGTTAACTTCTGTGTTGTTGGCTGAAGTTGTTTCACTCTTTCTGAAAATGAAACTTTGTTGTGTTAATGCGCTATATCTTTTTTATTTTATCATTTTAAGGGGGCGATCAACCCCAAAAAGGTGTATTTTTAAACACACAGTTTAATGGTAAAGAATGTAAATGTTGAAATTAAAAAAATACTATAGGTAGGGGTAGAATCCGTAGAAGCCGAGTAATCGAATAGAATTTTGAAAAAATCTGCTGTCTTTAAAAAAAAATAAAAAACTTGTACGAAAAATAAACTGTTTTAGTTCAAATGTTCTAAATTATCAACGACAACCATACATTATTTTTTACGAATTACATAGCCAAATTAATGTTCTACTTGAGTAATCGATTAGTTTTTTTTTATTTCATGCTTATATTTTGAATAATTAAATAAAATTATAGCTTGGAGCTCGAATCCATCAATATCGTAAACTGTACGCGGTCACGCGATTTTCAACTCTAAACAAAGTAACGGAGATAAAATATTAAACACAGGGGCCGTCTGTTTTTTTAACAGCATTAGGCGCAGCCTTAAATGATTAACATTATCCGTCTTTTGTTTTTCGTTCAATTGCCAAGCCTAATAGCTGTTTTATCCCGATGGTTGTATATCTTTCCCCAGGGTAAAAACTATCTCCATGCCAAAATTTCATCAAAATTGGTCAAGGTATTTAGGAGAAAAGGAGAAGAAGTAGAGGGTAACGTTTTAACTAAAAGGCACTTGATGTTTAAAGCAACCGTTTGGTTTGATTACTCGCTATGTCTATCTATACACAACAACAACACAACAACAACAACACACAACAACAACACAACATAACAACAACATCTGACAACAACACCACACCACACACCACACATCACCACCACACACCACCACATCTAACATCTGTTGGCTTTCAAGCAAGGCTGCCGAGATATACTGATAAGTGTTAAGAGACAGATTTTTCACTTGAACCCTCAAGTAAAAAATCTGTCAATCACGTTGAAATGGCAATGGGCAAGCGAATTCGCTTGACGAACCGATAACCAATGGGGAAGAAATGTTCGAGTGGCGACCACGAACCGGAAGACGTTCTGTAGGTAGGCACTAGGTGGACCGACGACATTCTAAGAGTCGCAGGAAGCCGTCGGATGCAAATTACTAGTAGCCGCGAATTATGGCGTTTTTTTTTTACTATTTACATGGTAGCGTTTGACCACAAGTCACCTGATGTTAAGTGACGATGTGGTCGAAGATGGCGCCACGCTACACCTGGACTGGGAACTGGCTCTCAAGTGGGGCTGCCGGAACACACCGATAGGTGCTTAGCGACAGATTCTTAACAAGAGCGTGGTAGCTAGCCCGGCGAGTACTAGAAAATACCCTACCACCAAGCTATGGTTTCATCACGATGTTTTCCTTCACCGAAAGCTCAAGCTCATTGTAGGATTCGAACCCACGTCCTACGGACCGCAAGCCGACGTCACTACCACTGAGCCATCATCGCTATACAAAGGCGTTCAAAGGGGGATGCCTATGTTCAGCAGTGGACTTCTTTCAGCTGATGATGAGTAAGTCACACAAGTAAAACGCTACTCTATGTAGTGTATAAGAATCAAAGTGCTAAAACCTCCTTCCGACAAAGAGTTGGTACTAAAATAAAATGTCTTCGGCTTCGTTAACAAGTAAGGTAACATTTCTATTATTTGCGGGAAATGTTATGTCCCATTATGTGACATTGCTGTAGCGTCTCATCTTTATTGAGTTACGAACTCACACCTGCTGCTGACGGAGATCCGATTATCTCTAGGGATGTGCCGTTTAACGTTAGGGATGTGCCTATCATAAAATAAAAATATTAAAAAATATTTAGTAAGAGCATGTGACGGTTAGTTTTAAGTTTGACTTTTTACATCATACTGGATACTTGCTACGCCTGTTCCAACCTCCTTACATTGGTAAAAAAATTGGTTGTCTGTAAAGTCAGTTTACTGACGATAGTTGAACGTGACAACGTCGATTGGCCGATTGTGCTTCTTTGTCGCTCGTTCCGCGCTCTCGCTTGCACTTCAAGCCTTACATAGAACGCCTCAGAGCGAGGTAACGCCACAGAGCGAGGTAACGCCGCATGAGTCATGTTTTTTCGTGCGTGCAGCCGGCTCTATCGAATTATAAGACGTTGTCACGTCAAAAATAGGCAAGAAAAAGTCAATTTCTGGACACGATCCCATTTAATTTCTTTGGACTGAAACTGGAAAATGTTCAACCGTCTCAAGTTTTTTTGTCATCTAAATGGTATAATATTATATTAGTAGTTTTTTTTCAATAATAGGAATCGATTTGTGACAATAATCAATATTCACATTTAATTTTATATGGTAACTCTATCGGTCTGTCTTTTTGCCTTTCTACGGCTAGACGAAAAAAATGTTATTTCATAACACTTTTTTTACATCTGACAAACGCTACCCATTTGACCACAAGTCACTTGATGTTAAATGACGATGTGGTCGAAGGAACTGGCTCTCAAGTGGAGCTGCCGGAATATACCGATAGGATCAGATACCTAGGTAACAGATCTTTATAAAATTTAGTATGTATAAATACACATATAAAGTTTGTTGTTTGATTAAGAAAATGTTTTATGCAGGTAAGAAATAAACGTTGCCAAGGAACCCTGAAATGCTGTCGCACATACGACCATGTACGTATATGTTTGTATGCTGTTTTATATCACAGAAAGGAAATGCTTATATATCTAGCTTTGTAATATAAATCTATAGCTTACACCATAACAGTGTAAGTGAATGTCCAGCTGTATTGCGTTAGTTGGTTATTTGCCTTAATGTCCTCAATTTCGTTAAGTGCGTTGTAAATGAGAGTCCGTTATTTTTTCTTTACCTAATTTTTATTTATTTATTTATTCTAATAAAGAAACTACTACTTACTTATTTTTTGTTACTACTTATACTTTCCTTTTTTTATCATACTATATTCTGTTGTGCTCCGTGGCTTCACCCAAGCGGACTACACTTGACTTTTCGCAATAAAAAAATGTCAAAAAAAAAGTCAATTTTTATTTATTCAATAGGATACATTGTGATCACTTTAAAACGTCAAAATTAAAACTAGCTACGCCTGTTCCAACCTCCTTACGCCGGCAAAAGAACAGGCAAGAAACGCCCGGCAGGTAATTTTTTTGGCGCGATCACATTGACAATTTTATTCTTATTACTAATTGATTGAACTTGCTCCACAAGTTCACTAAAATCCCAAGCTTTTTTTTTGTCATCTAATGGTCCGATATTTTTTAATTAGCTTTACTAATAAGATTTCTCTTGTTTGGTTGTACACATTGGGATATGAGAACATGAATATTAAAGAGCTGCGGGATCACAACCAAAGCAGACCAGACCCCACAAGCAGCACCCGTCCTAAGTCATTCCTCAGGTTTTAGACTACCTCTGTACCAAGTTTCTTTTAAATCGGTTTAGTAGTTTAGGCATGAAAGACAGATAGAGAGACAGAGTTACTCTCACATTTATAATATTAAGTAGGGACAAGGTATGCTCCCCGGTTTCTCTCTCGTGGGCTACAGTCTACAGTTTATCGCAATTAAAAGTATTTTTGTCCTTCCCCAGGGTTCAATCTATATCCATACCTCATCAAGATTTGTTCAGTAGTTTAGGCATGAAAAGGTTACAAACGAACAGGCAACAGGACAGAGTACTTTTTTTTATAGATTATTATGATTTATCGAAAGACTCTTTGTGTCTGACTCGATACATTAATGTGTCATTCTCAGAGGTCATCTAAGCTCCTTACTTTTCTTTAACCTCATGCAAATAAGAGGCGTAATCAGCAATCGTTCAGAATTTTAATCTTCACTTCTATGTATAAATTAATTTCACGTCTATTTTAATAATATTCCTTATATTCTCTGCCTTTGTTATGTACACCTTGCTTTACCAAATCAAATAAGTTATTTCATACCCAGAATCATAATGAGGCCAGATACAAACCACACCTTGAGGCTGTCGCGCACTTCTTAGAACAAGACTGACCACAACTCGATATGAAACTGTGGGAACAAATAGTTCGCTTTGTGGCGTAGACACTACGTAACACTTTAATTGTACTTTAGGTGGCGTAGACACACTGTAGCACTTGAATTTAACTCGTACTGGCGTAGAGATTCTGTAGCACTCAAATCGTACTGTAGGTGGCGTAGACACACTGAAGCACTTGAATCCTAACCTTGGTGGTGTAGACACACTGTAGTACTACTTGAATCCTAACCTTGGTGGTGTAGACACACTGTAGCACTTGAATCCTAACCTTGGTGGCGTAGACATACTGTAGCACTTGAATCCTAATCATGGCGCCGTAGACACACTGTAGTACATGGCGTAATATATCAGTTGTTTTTTTTTTTACGTATACCGTACAATTGGTGTTGTAGACTGCCTGTAGCCCTTAGCATTGTGTTCTTGGTGGCGTAGTCTATTTAAAGCCCATAGATAGCTTTCGCAGATAGAGCATATCATTTTGTAGACCATTCGTAGAAGTTGGATAGTGCTCTTGTTAGCGGATTTCTCCTGTAGCATCGTACTCTTGGTGTTATAGACCTACTGTAGCATTTGGATAGCGTTTGTGTTAGCGTAATATTTATAGATAATGTTCTCAATTGTGTAAAGGGGAGTCAGTAGTAGGGTGTTGTAGACCTTGTGCCCAGTATTCTTGGTTTTGGCCTACTAATGCGCGAGGTCTCTTAGTTGACCGGATTAGGAACGTCTAAAAGGCTCCATTTTTCCGGACAAAGGAAACAGTTTATCCGAAACGTCCGCGACGAAATTATTACTTTTGCGACGTAAATAACTCCCACTCCAGATTATTTTTGTTATTATAGGAAAGAAGGTTGTAGCGACGCGATAAATTGCTTCTTAAATTGTGTCTTAGTGGCTATGGTTACAATTTTGATTAACGCGACGAAGCTTATTATGTTGGCGGTCATTTTGTGAGCTTACAAAATTTCGTGGGATTTTGTTTATTTAATACCGTTTCTTGTCACAATGCTATTGTTTGGTATTTTAGGCCGTCATTACGTCACTAAGCCAAAGCAAAGTAGGTAGGTACTGCACTGTAAGCCAAATGAATAACATTTTGATTGATTTAAAGTGACAATGAATAATTCATCACATATATAATCCCCACGATTTCTTCGAAGCTTATAAAAGCAAAAGCAAAAAAAAAATATGTGAAAAATGAAATCCAATAATTATTTAGCAGTTCTGCATTTGTAATGAACATTTTAGATTTTTTGTTCTCTCTCATATGACAGCCCTAGCCGCGTGGCTTATTGACTTTAAAACCGTTTTTTTTTACCATATCATTTCACACCCATACGGGTTAAAAGACACTTACTAACACCCCCGCTACAGGCTAAAAGCACATAAACTAATAATCAAAAACAATAAACTTAATCCCCACTTCGTAAAACTTCATTTTCATAGCGATGATGGCTCAGTGGTAGTGACGTCGGCTTGCGATCTGTAGGACGTAGGTTCGAATCCTGCAATGAGCTTGAGCTTTCGGTGAAGGAAAACATCGTGATGAAACCATAGCTTGGTGGTAGGGTATTTTCCAGTACTCGCCTGGCTAGCTACCACCCTCTCGTTAAGAATCTGTCGCCAAACACCTATCGGTGTGTTCCGGCAGCCTCACTTGAGAGCCAGTTCCCAGTCCAGGTGTAGCGTGACGCCATCTTCGACCGCATAGTCACTTAACATCAGGCGACTTGTGGTCAAACGCTAACCTGTAAATAGTAAAAAAAAACAAAAAAAAACTTGCCATCAGGTCAAACTTAATTACGGCCAGCTCACAGAGAACGGTTAACGAACGGTTTAAATATTTAACCGTCGCTATAAATCTCGTTGAACGGATACGGTATTAAAAATCCGCTGTCGATAAACTAACGGGAAGTCGGGTCTAATTAAACGCGCCGGTCCGTCACGGAGGAACGTTCTGCGAAGGAAATTCCCAGCTAAAGCTTGCAATAAAGAGCTTGCTATTTTATTAAATCGACTGTTAAACTTTTTTTTTACTTTAGATAACATAGTGACGTCATATGTAGGTTACGTATTGACTATTTATTTTTAAGTAAAAAAAACTATAGGTAGGTACTTCATTTTATTTTAATACAGTTTTGCGCCCCGCGGTTTCACCCGCGTTTTCCCGCAGGAATCTTTTTCCGGGATAAGGATCCCGCAGGAACCTTTTTCCGGGATAAAAAGTAGCATATGTGTTAATTCAGGGTATAAGCTATCTCCATTCCAAATTTCATTCAGATCCGTTCACTAGTTTTTGCGTGAAAGTGTAACAAACATCCATCCATCCATCCATCCATACTCACAAACTTTCACGTTTATAATGTTATACTAGGATAGTAGGATTTATATGATAGGCCATGAAAAACTCGTGTCAGTCAGTCAAAAAACATCAGTAATCAAACAAATATTAATTCTTTCGACAGCCAAAAAACCAATCAATCAAGCAAAATCTGCCAAAGACAAACCGCCTTGACTTTCCGCTACAAAAATCAGAGCCCCAAAGATCTTCGAACTCTGAACCATTGATTACATCCCCATTAGTATTCTCGTAACAAGAGCAACAAAGGCCCCTATACATGCTCCGAGACACATGTCAGCGACGTAGGGCATCGGCCGACCTGCGTCGAACGTGCGTAGGATGCGACATCGGTAGCATCGCTGATATCTCTTCGTATTATTGCCGGGATCCCACAGTCTGTATCCAACGGATCAGACCACAACAGACCGGACGGCGCACTAGAGATACACTCCGCTAGTGGCCGTCTGACGTGGTGCGTGCTCGCCTGACCAATCCTTATGTTCATTGATTACATCCCCATTAATATTCTCGAAACAAGAGCAACAAAGGCCCTATACATGCTCCGAGACACATGTCAGAAACGTAGGGCGTCGGCCGACCACAGTCCGTTTTTCCAACGGATCAGACCACAACAGACCGGACGGCGCACTAGAAGTACATATTGAGTTTTTGATACACTAGTTGCGCCCCACGGTTTCACCTGCGTCTTCCCGTTATCCCACAGGACCCCTTTTCCGGGATATATCATAGCCTATGTCCTAATCGAGGGTATAAGTTATCCCTATTGGCTGAATATAAGCGCTGTGGATTCGTCCATAGCATATGCTGAGCCAAGTCCTTTTTGGGAGGTACTGCACACAGCAGCAGTGTTCGCACCATCGCATAGTTTAATAGTTTATGTGTAATTTTACTGTTTTTTTGTGTGTGCTTCTTTCTTTTGTTATTGTTTGCAGTTTTGCCTAATGAAGTCTTTCTCTCTCTATTCTAAATTTCATCAAAATCGGTTTGGTAGTTACGGTGATACGGGGTAACAAACATTCACACACACAAACTTTCGCATTTATAATATTAGTAGGAAGTTGGATTTATTATTATCTCTGCTATCTTCTATTTAAGAGACATTATGTTTTTGTTGAAGACTTTTTCGTTTCATTAACATCATCATCAGCTGGAAGGTGTCTACTGCTGAACATAAGCTTCCCTATTTGAACGCTTCTATAAACGGTTATAACATTAGCTACTTGATTTTTTTTCTCGTTTTGTTGTTGGCATGCAAAAGGAAAAAAGCAATCATAACGATACTGGAAAAATGGTCATGTACCGGAAATGAGAGAATTTAGTTTAATGTATTTATTACTTCAAACTAAAAATAACAAAGAAATAAAAACAAATAAATCTAAACTAATAACTAAAATACATTATTAAAAGAAGTCCCTTTAGGCAAGGTACCGAAGATACTGGCAGCGTTCCCCCTTTGAATGGCTAGACTAATTCTTTGGCCCAGGTAGCTGCCAGATCTTCGGTCTCCGGTGATGTCGACTAACCTTTTTGTTATTTCCTTAAAAAGGCTTTAGTTTAATGTATTTACCACCTTTATGGTGTTCACGAGGTTACAGATTTTCTGTTCAGAAGATCGATTTTTAGTTGAGTTCTGTACGCCATGTTTTTCTATAAAAAATAATACAAACATAGATTTTTACTATTTTTTTTCTTTGATATTTCAACAACCACCAAAAGTCACCTGGCTATAGATAAATTCGTGCAAAGCTAGGGCGGAACGCTAGTTCAAATTAAAATAACGCAAAGAGGGAAAAACTTCATTCTTTGATCTTTTTGCCCAACAAAAAAGAAAAACATGGCTAGAAGGTATTACGTTAAAGAAATAAATGTTTCCGTCCTAAAAAACCCGTCTTTTAATAAAACGTCACCAGGTCTGCGTAATTTGAATTAATTTATATTGTAGGTTAAAGGTCTGGGGCCGGGCTGTGAGACCTCGTGGCCCTTTGCGGTTACCATGGATATTCTCCGAGTCTTATTACACGTACGAAAACCGAACCATTTCAGAACATTGTACTTTTATAAACACGGTACTTTTCTGCGGTTAGTCACAATTAAAATATGTATAGGCACTCGCAGTGATTGCGGAGCCATATATATCAGAAGTACCTATCTAGAACCTTAACTAAACGCCTATAACATCAGTGTCAGGATGCAGGCACGTACGATGGCTGGCACATGCGTCAACTCGTGAACGGGTGCTGCTTGTGGGGTCTGGTCTGCTTTGGTTGTGATCCCGTAACTCATTACTAACTCATTAATATTCATATTCCCATATCCCAATGTGTACAACCAAACAAGAGAAATCTTATTAGTAAAGCTAATTAAAAAATATCGGACTATTAGATGTCAAAAAAAAAGCTTGGGATTTTAGTGTACTTGCTCCAATTCAATTAGTAATAAGAATAAAATTGTCAATGTGATCGCGCTAAAAAAATGATCTGCCCGACGTTTCTTGCCTGTTCTTTTGCCGGCGTAAGGAGGTTGGAACAGGCGTAGCTAGTTTTAAATTTGACGTTTTAAAGTGATCACAATGTATCCTATTGAATAAGGTACAATTGACTTTGAATTAACTGACTTTGATGTTGTCAGGTGATGTGAACAAAGAAACCACTTGTCCCGTACAACCTAACTAAAATTACTTTAATAGCGCTGATGGCTCAGTGGTAGTGACGTCGGCTTGCGATCCTTAGGACGTGAGTTCGAATCCTACAATGAGCTTAAGCTTTCGGTGAAGGAAAACATCGTGATGAAACTATAGCTTGGTGGTATTTTCTAGTACTCGCTTGTTAAGAGTCTGTCGCCAAGCACCTATCGGTGTATTCCGGCAGCCTCACTTGAGAGCCAGTACCCAGTTCAGGTGTAGCTTGGCGCCATCTTCGACCACATACCCATACTCATATACTCTCTCTCTGAGAGAAGGCATGTAACTGAGTGGACAAGATGTGCAAGTTGATTGACTGATAGAAAGCGTCAGTGCCAACTTCAACAGTTCAACGCCATCGGTATATGGTGGAGATTCCACCGATTCGCACGAAGCGTTTTGCTTCTACCTTCATCATGCGTACCGCTAAGGGGTAGAACTCCTTGCCAGAGTCTGTTTTTCCCGATCGTTACTATTTGGACATCTTCAAGGCAAGAGTGAACAGGTACCTTCTGGGTGTGCGTGCTACACCGTCGACCGCATCATCGCTTGGCAACAGGCGGGATGGCGGTCAAACGCACACGTATTAGAAATTAAAAAAACAAAAAAAAAAGTTCAAAATCCATCGCGACAATGCACTGCACTTGTCACTCTGAGATATAAGATGTTAAATCTGTTTTATTGCCCTGTAATTGTAGACGGCTGTTCACCCATCGGGCCACGTCAGTCGGAAAATTAAGGAATAAAACTGTATTATTTTGCTGCATAATATTTAAAATACAAAAGAAAAGTTTCCACGATTCGGATTTTAATATTATAACTGAACGAAATAAAATTTTCATGATGGCGCCTTTGATACATAAAATCAAAAGATGCTCGCAAAAGATGCTCGCAGTTTTAACATTATTGAGCCTAATTTAGGTCAAATATTGTACGATAGACTAATGAGTAACTTTTTATTCTTGTCTATGTATGAAAATAAATACAATATTTTTTGCACACCATTGTTGCACGATGTGGTCGACGGTTTACCACGTTTTCCAATAAATACCGAATCACGCTTAACAAACTCAGGTTTTTATTTTACTTGAACAGACAGACGATGAATTGCCTTAAATCTATTTGAGGTCAGCGATGTTTCAAACTGTTTGTAAACCTTACCGTATCTCCCATTTAAATAAATCAATTCCAATTACGCAGTAAATAATATGAATACGAAAATGTTTGTCACGTAAAAAACTTACAATGAGATGTAAATATTGTTTTGCTGACTGTCCCATAATCACTTTTTTAATGGAGTTCGTGACCGCAGCGCTGTGAATTGTTAATTGCTATTTTTCTGCTCTCTTTCTACTTTTTCTGATGGCTTTTTGGTTCAATGACGTTGGTTGTTTCTGTTAACCTTGTTTCGAATACGTCTGAGGTGTAGTAGTGTGTGTCACGGATGTACGCAGCAATAGTTCTGATTGGATGAGAGGTAAAAAGTACGGGTGACAGCGCCGCGTGGACCAATAGTAGCACGGCACAGAGCCGCACATGCCAATTGCTACACGGCACAGTATCGTGCATGCCAATAGCAACACGGCACAGCGCTGCGTGGGTCAATAGCAACGTGGCGATGATTTACTCTATAAACGTCTAGTGCACTATTCGATGCGCAATCAGCGCTATTTTGGTTCAAGTTATTTGACAATACCTTTATACAAGACTAAAAGAAAAACTTGTATAAATAGGCCGTCGTGCCATGTCCTTGGAGTAGGCGGGTAGGCATTAATGTCTACTGACCTAATTGAGCAATGCCTACATACTGTGCATGAGTTAGCAATGATACCTAGGTGTCAAATAATTACGAAACTCGAGTGACGACTGAATTTAGTCTACTCGAGTCATATTTGTTGTGCATTCAATAAAACGCGCACGTATTTTTTCTGTGTCTGGGTGGATCCCCGATCTGTGTAGTATCTGATCCCCTAAATACAGGGAAACCGAATTAGGGATCGAGAAATTTGGTGTGACATTTATGACTTACGGACGTTTATAAAACCGGCTCTAAGCGTCAAGATAAAAATGTCAATGGGAATCGCCATGAGGCTGAAACTGTGGGGCTTAGATAGTAAACACAACAAGTGAAATAAATGTAAAAGAGCGTTTCGCAAACCGAGGTCTTGTCTCTGCGACTAGTTTAGTTCTAATTCCGCTGTAAAAACACCGTCGTAAAGTTTTTTAGTTTTAACAAGATACCTTCCCGTCGTGTAGAAAACCACAGCTTTTTGAATAATGTTTTCTACTAATTAAAACTTACGGAAATATTCATTTTCGACTCGCCGCCTGCAGTTTTCGCTAAAAACATTTACAGTTTCGTCGCTAAAAATGTATTTTTTAAATAATTCAGTTGGATGGTTACGCTTTGTTTTTTTTTGCATGGCTGGGTGATGTTGGAATAAAGTTTGGGTTTTACTATGCTTATAGCTATCGTTAAATATGAATTAACAAACTTTTGAAAACACGACTTCCAGGTGAGGCGTTTTATGTACGAGTGAACTCGCGCGTTTCAATTTATATTGCCAGATATCTCGGTTTACGCGCGTTCCTTCACCATGATGACGTATGTCGGCGATAACGAACGACGACAATGAATAACGACAAGTTTGACTACCTTATGAGATAAATAAAAAAATGTACCTACATAATATTAAATTGAAACATTAGAGTATAATAGAATAGAATATATCTTTATTTGCAACGCCCACACTCTTTGCCTTAACTACATGCTCTGTTTGTCAGTTAGGGTGAAACCAAACGAGCGGAATTTTGTGAGTCGTGAATCGCAGAATTTCAGTAGCATAAATTTTGCTGCATTTGGTTGAGTTGCCTGCCGGTGCCGACTCAATGCGCGTAAACTCGATCGAATTACGCCCGTGGTGTAATGAAACTGTCCACATATCAGCCTCTGATTATTGAGTGGTTTACCCAGCTTTTTTCTGGCCTCCTCTTCGTAAATACACAATATTTTTAATGGGCCCATCGTGCTCGACGACACGAACAGCTCGTACCAATGCTCAATACTAAATAAATAAATTAAGTTCGTCTGGCAACTCAACAGAAATTCAGTTGAACGTAAAACGAGTGACCGAAAATACGCGACTCACGACTCACAAAATTACGCTCGTTTGGTTTCACCCTTATTGTTAACAAACTAAAACCTATTCTCATGTACTTGAGATTACCGCATGAAATTCCTTCTAGAACACGGATTCTACAAGGTGGGCCAAAAGAAGTCATGTGGGCCAAAAGAAGTCATCCGATGTTGTTTGGCTCTCTTTTTTTTCCAAAATGAAAAACTTCGATTCTGTTTTTTGATTATGTTTATTTGAACCTTTAGAATTATATTGGTCAAGTCGAGAAGATTATATCGGCCGGAATCGAAGTTTTTCATATAAAAGAAAAAAAGAGAGCCAAGCAACATCGGATGACTTCTTTTGGCCCACCTTGTACTTAGAAAAACAGCACCAAATACTCACAAAACACATTTAGACATAATAGATGAACTCCTCTCGTTAAACTGGGAGTTGAAACAACTGAAAAGATAGAAAAAGTTAAGAACCGGGAAGATAAAAAAGGGACTTTTCCAGAATTACCAATTAACCATCCATTTTATACTTCAACAAATAAAATTTAAGGTTTACTAAAAGAAAGCAATAAAGTTAATCTACTCAATAAAGCATTCATCATTAAAGCTGATTATTAGAAAACTTGAAGCAATTCCTTTCAGGAAAGCAAAGTTTCAACTTCAAAGGTTTTTCTCGGAAATTGAGAAAAGATTTTTTTCAACAACAAAGGGATTCGATTATAGGCAGAGAAAAGGAGCAAGTGGGAGTTTTACGCGTAAGGTTGAGCTTATAGCGCATAAGAGGAGCGAGAAATTATGAATGGCGATGTTGTGAACCGCGGTTTAGGTAAGCTATGCAAATCTATCTATATATGTAATTATTATATAAAAGAAAGTCGTGTTAGTTACACTACCTATAACTCAAAAACGGCCGAACCGATTTGACTGAAAATTGGTGGGGAGGTAGCTTAGGACCAGGAAACGGACATAGGATACTTTTTATCCCGGAAAAGGTTCCAACGGGATAACGGGAAGACACGGGTGAAACCGCGGGGCGCAGCTAGTCTATATATATAAAAGAAAGTCGTGTTAGTTACACTATTTATAACTCAAGAACGGCTGAACTGATTTGGCTGAAATTTGGTGGGGAGGTAACTTAGAATCAGGAGACATACATGTAATACTTTTTATCCCGGAAAAGGATCTTACGGGATAACGGAAAGACGCGGGTGAAACTGCGGGGCACAGCTAGTAATTTATATATAAGACTTTTCATTTATCTTTTTTATAAAACGAACAAGCCACTTGCCTGTCGGTCCCGGTTGTTGTCTTAAGATAGCAGTCGTTAAACTATGTCTGAGGTCATGGGACGGTATGAAAATTCTGACAGGACTGGCCAACATCCACCAGCCTACACTGGGCCGGCGTGGTGGATTATGGCCCATACTCTCTATGGATGATGATGTCTTTAAGGCCTTATTTTGCATTTTTTTTCTCATGCTCAATATCTGTTCGGTCTCGGGTTCGAATTCCGGTAAGGGCAAATATATGTGTGATGAGCACGAATATTTGCACCTGAGTCTTGGATATTTCTAATTATATAATTTTTTTTTCTTTATTTCTCCATGTATATCGTTGCCTAGTACCCATAATACAAGTTTCGAGCTTAATTTGGGGCTAGGTCAATTTGTGTACAATGGTCCCCGATATTTATTTATTTATCTTTTAGCTGTAATCTTTCCCGCTACCTCTCATCACCAAGGCCTTACCTGAGCGACATTTTCGTCTGAGATTGCACACCGCGTTATCAGAACTCTCATTATGTGTCTTGTTGCGTATTTATTCTCGGTGTTAGGTAAAAGTTCGCTGTTTCGCGTGTATGGGTATCTTTTTTAGTAGGAAGGGCTCAGATTTTGTAACGATTTTCTTTGTGTTAAGGAAAATTAGACATTTATTGTGCGTTTGAAACGCTTTTTTATAAATAGAAAGACTTTTCTGAGAGCAAATAGTGAGTAAAAAGAGGAAAAGAATGAATAACATATTTTTTAGATCACTACATAATTATTATTATAATATTAAACAAAGTCGCTTCCCGCTTTCTGTCCCTATCTATGCTTAGATCTTTAAAACTGTGCAACGAATTTTAATGCAGTTTTCAGCTATAGATAGACTGATATAAGAGGAAGGTTTGTTTTTATAACACATACATATTAAAGTATAGAAAAGCCCAAAAATTCAAAGATTTGTAAAATACTGCCTCATATTTGTATCCGCAAATCTACATTGCACCCGTGCGAAGCCAGGGCGGGTCGCTAGTAACATATAAATTGACTAGCTGTGCCCCGCAGCTTTTCTTCCATTTTGCAGAACTGTTAATGTTGTTGTTGTTGTTGTTTTTGTTGTGTGGGCCATAATACTTTGTAGTAATTCAGCGTATAAACTGTTTCCATTCAAAAACTCCTTGTTATCCGATCATAACTGTGGACAACTCAGCTGGTTAGGGCAACGGATCTGAACCCAAGTGTCGTGGGTTCAAATCCCGTATCATTCAATCTTTTCCATCCTAAAATTCACACACTATTATATATGCATAGGTATGTACACGTATAACAAAATATATATAAGATAATATTATGTACTTAGAAACTACAATCAAATGTTTCAAATAAGTGGTATTCCAACAAAATAAAAGTACAAATAGGTAGGCAAGTAAGTATACAAGTACAACGTCCGTCTATTCCTAGCGTCACGAGAGGAGTCGGAAGAGTGAGGGGCAGGCGCGCGACGCGGGCGCCGAGGCGTTCCCCCCGCGGGCCCCGCCACGATCCATTCTAGCCGGTCGGAAGTGACGTCATAGAGGAAAGCGCCCTTTTTAAGAAATTATCTGTAAAAATATTATATGTAGGTACAAAGAATGCTTAACGTAAAAAAATGTTTTCCACTTATAAATCCTTGAGGAAAGATTACTAAAGAAGATATGCAAGTAGGTATCAGTGCACGCCGTGAAAGCCTTTAAAATCCAGCTAAAGAAAGTAAATTAAATTTGCAAAACTAATAGCCTTATTTCGCGGAAAGTACGCCGAAAATATAAGGTCCAAATTTATCTCGCCTAACCTTAGTAAGTCCATAATAATAACTCTCAGCTGAAAAACAGTCCATTATTTTAGGGAATTATAACAACTTTTCCAACATTTTTCCACCACCCGTAATGCCACTCGAAATTTATTAATTTTGTCACTAATTCTCGAGACATCCCGAGAGGAATTCGGGGGCGGGATTCTCGCTTACCCAAGAAACGTATTACCTACCCTCTCGCAAATTATTCACGTGACCTCGGGGTGGTTTTAAATAGAAGACTGCAGCGGTTCCAAAACTTCGTTCGCGATACTTCAATTTTTATTGCGAAATATGCGTTTGACCGCTTCTGCCTCCGTTGCTAAGCGATGATGCGGTCGACAGTAGCACACACGCCTCCTTATTTACTATTTAGAGGGTAGCGTTTGACCATAAGTCACCTGAATATGTTAAGTGACGATGTGGTCGAAGGTGGCGCCACGTTACCTGGACTGGGAACTGGCTCTCAAGTGGGGCTGCTGGTACACACCGATAGGTGCTTGGCGAAAAATTCTTAACTTGAGGGTGGTAGCCAGGCGAGGACATAAAACTGCCCTACCACCTAGTTATGGTTTCATCACGATGTTTTCCTTCCCTGAAAGCTCAAGCTCATTTTAGGATTCGTAACACAACCTACGGATCGTAAGCCGATGCGGACGACGATATCACACAGACATACAGAATGTACCTATTCACCCTTACTTTCATCATCATCATCAGCTTATCACGTTTCCACTGTTAGAGAGAGAGAGAGAGAGAGAGTATGGACCTTAACCCACCTTACGATAGTGCAAATTATATCATCATCATCATCATCATCATCATCATCAGCCTTTCACGTTCCCACTGCTGGAACTCTGGCCTTCTCTCAGAGAGAGAGTATGGGCCGTAATCTACCACGTTGGCCCAGTGCGGGTTGGTAGATGTCGCATGCCCTTGAATGTTGCAGTTCTTGGACATGCCGGTTTCCTCACGATTGTTTCCTTCACCGTTTCGAGCGATGGCAAATTCGCACGTAACTTATCAAGTCATAGGTGCGGGGCCGAGAAGATTCGAACTCGGTGTCGGGGCCTTGTAAGTCGCACGCGTTACCGTTCGTCCACCATCACTCGTAACAAAATTAAAAAAATTATATGCAATCGGGAAACAAAAAGAAAGAGAGGGATTACGGACCGCAATCCACCTCACGGGCTCAATGCAAATTATAGAGATCAGAAAACACAGACTCTGGCAAGGAATTCCACTCCTTAGGAGAACGTATTATAAATGTGGAAGCCAAACGCTTCGCTTCGTTTCCCTAAAAACTGAGGTTTGTGCTTTAGTTGTTCAAATATGTTGTTATTTATTCATCGTGGGAAGTCAATGAACCCAAATAGCTAATAGCTGTTCTTTGCTGCGTTCATAGGAAGCTTATGTTTAGCTATGGCTGATGATGGTGATGAACTAAACATGTTCAATTTTCTAAACTTTGAACTCTAAATATTTGGGTGACTTTTGTCAAACGCTACACGGTAACATTTGAAAGAGTATCTAAGAACCAGGGCTGGATTAACCCTGTCAGGGCCCCTAGGCTAAGCAACTCACAGGGCCCTTATCATTTGCCCTTCTCTTACTTTTTAAATTATTTTTTCTATCACCAGAGTGCATTTTCATTATGAAAACAAATGAAAGGCAATTATAAGTATTTTTGGAAGGATACCTACAAATTTACAAATAAAATGTTCATTCGAATCAATGTTGTATATATTTCCTTGGTGCGTGCACGAGGCTCTAACTCTATGCAAGGCCCCCAGGCAGTTGCTTCTTAAAGTTAATCCGGCCCTGCCAGTAACAATTTAAGTTTCTAATCTGGTTTACAACCAGCCAAGATCACCACACTTTACAGTTGAGTTAAGTTCCGGTCAAAATAAAACCAAAGTTAAGGACACAAAGTTGGTGCCACCGCGAGCTGGAATGAAATTTTATTTAGCCTTAAGACGTTATCGCCCTCTAATCCGAGATAGTGAAATTTATTTTGTTACCAGAAGAATTACGTTCTCGCCATGTCCTTGCTTACCAGAGTGGTAACTGAATTTGTGAAGTTACGCAATTGGAAATGTGATTTTGGGGACTTGACTCCTTTTACTACCAATTTAGATAGCGAGTTTTTTTCTTCTAACGAGCATTACAATAAGTATTATTAATGTCACTTCTTCACGCTTTATAGCGACGATGGCTCAGTGGTAGTGACGCCGGCTTGCGATCCGTAGGACGTGGGTTCGAATCCTGCAATGAGCTTGAGCTTTTGGTGCGCGGGCGCGTTACGTTATCTGCGTGGAATGACAGCTAAAGCTCGTAATGACGTCTCACGTTCTTGGCAAGGAATATTGATGGTCTTAGCGAATAAGGGCCCAGGCCGCCCAGGTGACTTGTGACGTGTGTTAACTGACTTAAAAAAGAAGACGGTTTCTCAATTGAACCGTAAATTTTTTTTATTTTTATGTGTTACCGATTTTGATGATTCTTGTTTTGTTAGAAATGAGATATCTCAAAGGTAGTATCATGATAAGGAAACCAGGATCTGATGATGGCATCCCAGAAAAATCGAGGGGAACCTTTAGTTGCTGTTTGGAGTCGGTTTTTTGTTAAAAATTATTTAACCAATTACAAATTATTTACAACATATTTTGTGAATTATTGCAGGACTATCAACAACAACAAAAATAATGATAAATTTAGCAGTATTTACATCACACGCAACAATCATACTTGTCCCTAAATCCAAGGCAATCTTGCTAATAATCTCACTCCATTGAAAATTAAATCTACCTTTATTGTCAGGCACTAAAAGCTTTTTCATTGTTCTCGCATGTGAATAAAATATGCAAGGATTTTGCACAAAGCGTTTTCTAAAAGAATTCGATTAATTTTAAAACACTTTAAGCCATGTGTGATAATATAAAAGACTCTCGACCGCGATTGTCTGTTCTGAAGTATGGATTAAAATTATTTCAAAGGAAACGTTAATGGAATCCGTTTATCAGTTTAGAATTCAATGATAAAAAGACCTTATGCCTGTCGATTTGCCAAAAAAAAGATGAAATAATTGTGCCATTATCAATAGACAATAGACAACATATTAATTTGTGGCAAAAAAACATTATACACCCTCAAAATTAAATTTGATAATAAACATAAACAAAACAAATAAACTTAAATACTAATACAAAGACAATCAATTACATGTTTCATCCATCCATTTATTTTGTTATATATATATCTGTATCTGATACATACATAAAAATCAATAACTGCTGTTTGTAAGTGTCACCACAACTCAAAAACGGCGGGACAAATTTGAATTACAAAACGCGAAAAATTCAGAGCGCTGTAATGGGATTTCCTATCCCTAGTTCTCAACAAAAAAGAGCATCACCATTAGCCCCATTTTCTAAAAAAAAAATAACAAAACCCGTTGGTAACAACCCTATCGCGATCAAAGAGCGATGTTTACAACTCAGGGTCATCAATCAACGTCCAACGTAGGGTTGTGAGCGAATGTTTTCCTAATTTCATAAAGGTTCCTCGAAGTTTTTTATTACTTTACCTTTCGTGAAGGCCAAAATCAAGATTTGCGATTATTTATTGCTACGTGTGAAAATTCGTAAATATTATTTACAGGCTTAACATGGGTGGGCAATAAATTTGACCTAGCTGACATACCTACGCTAAAACTGCGGGCACACATTGGATTCAACATTGGGTCCAAGCTTGGCTCCGAGTTGGAGCCAACATCCCCCTCTCCCCCTCCCCCTCTGGGACTTCTACTGTCTTCATCACCTTTCAACCTTTCTTGCGATTAGCCTTTGTTCACAATCGCACCCAACGGAAAGCGACAATGTTAACGAAGGTGTAGCACGTTTCTGAGCAAAAATCTTTTTCTTCTTGACTTGATCTTTACTGCGTAGTGTAACGGTCGCTTCCCGCCGTCACCGTTTCCCGCCATTCGTGGCGGCGCGGCGCTCGCGCGCGCGGACGAAAAGCCGAGGCAAGCAAATCAGTGGTCCAAGCGTCGCCTCGTGAACCGCACGCATTTCGAGCGCGTCTCAATATCGTCTCAGAAGTTCTTCCAACTCCCGTTTTCTCTTAAACTTCGTGTTATATATGTTTTATGTGTTGACTTTTCTCTAATAAACGTGTGAGAACCATAATTATACGTCTATTACAGTAGTAATTTTCAGAAAACACTAACTATTGCAAGGCATTCCAATGCTTTGCAAATATTTTTTTATACTACTTACAGGGTAGCATTTGACCATATGTCACCTGACGTTAAGTGACTATGTGGCCGAAGGTGGCGTTACGCTACAGTTGTCTCAAAACTCGGTTCAGTGAGGGTTGAAGTTGGATAGTGGACACAGAATTAACTCCATAAAGCTTTAAGATTAAATCCTTGTTACAATAGAATACCATTGCAAGAATAAAATCTGCGCTGTCATAGCAGATTATATTTTGATTTTGTTTCGCCATTTTTCAACTTTTTTTTCCTAAAAGAGGCTTATCTCCAAAAGCCGTCGCAGACAATAAACACGCAAAATTTTAATATAAATACAGTCATTGTCAAAATTGATTATGCATTTCCGAAACGGTTCTCAAATTGAATTAGTACCCGCCGTGGCTACTTATTATTCAAAAAATACCTTCTCTACGTACTTTGGACCTGTCACCTGGTAGCGATTTTTTGGGGTTCCACAATGAACAGAAATCGTTAAATACCATTTTAAAAGTTACAGACCAAAAAAATTTATGCATGCTACACAATCGATCGCATCATTGCTTGGCATCGGGCAGGATAACAGTCAAACGCAAATCTATTCAATTCACATTTAAAAAAAAAAACACAAGTAACACTCACAAAAGTTATAAAATTTCAATTA
Organism: Opisthograptis luteolata; assembly: GCA_931315375.2. Taxonomy (NCBI): domain Eukaryota; kingdom Metazoa; phylum Arthropoda; class Insecta; order Lepidoptera; family Geometridae; genus Opisthograptis; species Opisthograptis luteolata. The sequence continues at coordinate 12,934,785 of OV928036.1, read as the reverse complement.
TAAATGCAGATAAACCTTTAAAAAAATAGTTAAATGTTAGAAAAACATATATTTACAGCCCCGTGGTGAAACGCAGAGTTTGCCGCTATCTTAAGGTAAATTTCTTCCGAGGTAACTAATTGATAGAGATGTTGGTAAAGCAATAAATCACAAAGTTCTTAAAAAGAGATAGGTACTTACTAATTTCACAGCTTCATAGTTAACATTAATAAGTCAAAACATAGGAATAAGAAAAAGAGAGGAAATAACTTCACAGCATGTTTATTGTTATGTTCAAAGTACTTCACTCCAAAATTAAAACAAATACCTTTATCATACGAACTCAGCAGCGCAATTTTTTAATAACATAAATGAAAGAACCCTCATTCCGAAAGAAGCGTTCGCGACTCGCCCACGGTTTTTCTTTGCCTATTTTCTTTCCTCTCCAGATACGATTTGCTCGTTTTAATTTTCAACGGCTCTCATAATTCCGTCTTATTTTGATACAGTTCACAACTTTATGAATTATTTTAGCAGTTTTTCGGTTTTGAATCACTTACGTAAGTGTACAGTCATACTCTACTTACTTAAGTAAATGTTTTCAGTTACAATATAAATTAATTAAAATAAAATAATTTATAGCGATGATGGCTCAGTGGTAGTGACGTCGGCTTGCGATCCGTAGGACGTGGGTTCGAATCCTACAATGAGCTTGAGCTTTCGGTGAAGGAAAACATCGTGATGAAACCATAGCTTGGTGGTAGGGTATTTTCTAGTACTCGCCTGGCTAGCTACCACCCTCATGTTAAGAATCTGTCGCCAAGCACCTATCGGTGTGTTCCGGCAGTCTCACTTGAGAGCCAGTTCCCGATCCAGGTGTAGCGTGCCGCCATCTTCGTCCACATCGTCACTTAACATCAGGTGACTTGTGGTCAAACGCTACCCTGTAAGTAGTAAAAAAAAAAATTATATGTAATAAATAATAATTGTTAAATTTCTTTGTTATTAGCTTATTTTTTCAGTATAATTACAGGAAATATAGAGATTAAATATTTAAAACCTCAGGGTAACAAGCACACTGCACTGCCGTCTGCCACACAGGATTTTGAACTTTTAAATTGCATTATTCTAGATGACACTCGACTGTAATAAGCAAGAGTGACGCTTACCACCAACCAAGTGACTTAATTAATCGTCTCATCACTCAGTAATAGTAAAAAAATACTCATGAATTGGTTTACTTACTTACTATTTACTTAAGTAAGTGTGTTAGAGAAAATATTAGTTCAAACACGTGTTAGAGTTTTCACTATTATTTTCTTTAAAAAAAATGACATACCTTGCGTAGGTAAGTGAAACAAAATTCTTGTTATTTCGTCCAATTTCATAATAAAGCTTTATTTGATTAGTTTTCTTTAATAACAAGTAACAATCTTGCTCAAGCGAAGACCGTTTTCTACTCAGAGATTAGCATTTTACAGAAAATAAAAAAACAGAGGATCTATTTCCAACCGGCTGAATATCAAATTCCTAGATTTCAATTTGAAATTCAGATACGCGTACAATGGATGGTTAATTTCATATCTCCACAGATAAACGTCAGTTATTCAACATGACAGTTCGTAGTACTCGTAGTTTAAGTCAAAATCAAAATTAAAGATAAAATGTTCTCAGTTTAAAACGTTAAGTTATAAGTAACGCCTACCTAAAGAAATCGTTATGCCAAAGTTAAATAGGAATTGGAAAAAATATGCGAATTATAAAATCCCAAAAAGAACAGGCAAATGTGTCTGAAAATTCTTTTTTTGTAATCGGAGCAAGTTTACTATTTGGCGTTTTTTTTTACGACTTACAGGTTAGCGTTTGACCACAAGTCACCTGATGATAAAAGACGAAGGACGTCACGCTACACCTGGATTGGGAACTGGTTCTCTCTTTAATGGCTGGCACATGCGTCAACTCGTGAACGGGTGCTGCTTGTGTGGTCTGGTCTGCTTTGGTTGTGATCCCGCAACTCATTAATATTCATGTTCCCATATCCCAATGTGTACAACCAAACAAGAGAAATCTTATTAGTAAAGCTAATTAAAAAATATCGGACCATTAGATGACAAAAAAAGCTAGGGATTTTAGTGAACTTGCTCCAATTCAATCAATTAGTAATAAGAATAAAATTGACAATGTGATCGCGCCAAAAAAATTACCTGCCGGGCGTTTCTTGCCTGTTCTTTTGCCGGCGTAAGGAGGTTGGAACAGGCGTAGCTAGTTTTAAGTTTGACGTTTTAAAGTATTCACAATGTATCCTATTGAATAAATAAAAATTGACTTTTGATTGACTTTTGACTTAATATGGTAAATAGTCAGATGGATAAAGCTTTATTGTTTAACCACTACAACAGAAAATAAAACAGCATAAAAGGAGACATGAAAAAAATTAAACTAAGTGCACATTTGGGAAACTCCACCAACGCGTCGCGATTAGCTTCAAGTAAAGTTGTATAAAAAGAAAAATTATAACAAAATCCTAGTACGAAATTCCGCAGCCAGTAAAAACATCTCATTCGTCGTAATATCTTGAGTAATTCAAACTAGAGCGTGAGGTAGGTATAAAGAATTCTATCAACACGGAATTTGTGCCTATTCATGTAATGTAGGTTACAAGCGGTCGCAGTGCTAGCGGTTTAAAAAAAAAATATTTGCTAGAAATGTTAATTAGGTCGTTCGTTGAAATGATTCACATGAAACTTCTACGAAACTGTTTTTGGTGTTTCGGCTAAAAGTTAAAGTTTTTTTTTTAAGTTTAAGTCACATTCATCTTCATCATCATCATCATCAGCCTTTCACGTTTCCACTGCTGGGACTCTGGCCTTCTCTCAGTATGGGCCGCAATCTTCCACGTGGGCCCAGTGCGGGTCGGTAGATGTCGCTTGCGCTTGAGTGTTGCAGTTCTTGGACATGCCGGTTTCCTCATGATGTTTTCCTTCACAGTTTTGAGCGATGGTAAAACCGCACATAACTTATTAATTCATAGGCCAAGAGGATTCGAACTCAGTGTCGGCGCCTCGTAAGTCGCAATCGTTACCGTTCGGCCACCATCGCTCTACCACATTACATACCTTCCCAGAATCAGTTCGGGTAGCAAATAAATCGCAGTTGTAATTAAAGGGCGCAGTTATTCTGTAACAGCTAACAGTCCCGTCACGCCTTAGATCTCACCTCTCACAAACAAGTGTAAATATGACATGACGTGAGGACTGGGATGAAATAAACCCTGCAATCTGAGGCATCGTTTGTTGCTGCGTTGTGCTTTGTAGGATAAGGACTTAAAGCTCTGTGGAGTGGCTTGAGCTTTCAATTCCCATAGTACAAGTTTTACAAACTTTTTTCACAATTATTTTTGACCACAAGTCACTGTTACGTGACGATGTCGTCGAAGATGGCGCCACGCTACACTTGTATTGGGAACTGGCTTTCAATAGAGGCTGCCGGAACACACCGATAGGTGCCTGGCGACAGGTTCTTAACTTGAAAGTGGTAGCTAGTTAGGCGAGCACTAAATACCACCAAGCTATGGTTTCATCACGATGTTTTTCTTCACCCAAAGCTCATGTTTATTGCAGGATTCGAACTTATGACCTACGGATCCCAGGCCGATACTACCACTGAGCCATCATCGCTGTTTTTGTAAACTATCAAAACCTGTGCTAGGAGTACAGAACCCATCACGGCGTCAGTGCAGTTGTTGGTGTATATGATATTTGTGACGTCACTACAACTGGGACTATTGTGATCTGAAGCATTGTTTTTAGCCTTAAGAATTGATACGAAGTTCTTTACCACCATGATATCAATGCAAGTTAACAGTTTAGATTAGACAATATGTCAAACAAATTTAAATGTTTAATGAAGAAAACGGACTCACCGTATTGTTCGGATTGTGGAATTATTGAAGATGTCCAACATGTTTTATTGGAATGTACTAGAAATAATGCGTTGCGCCAGAGCTCAATGTTAGTTGATAGCAGTGTAGGGCTATGTAATAGTCACTTGGCTTCTCCTTCTTCTAGTGAAGCCTTAGTTTTAATTAAGTTGTACCTTTTTATTTTCGGGGGTACTAGTTGATTTAACATGATTGATCTGACTTACGGGGGCGACATTGTCAAATATTGACAAAACTCCCAGGAAAAACCTTAAGAATAAAAAAAAAACAATATGTTTGTGTTACCTAAGTTGAAAAAGGAATCGAACCCGCTAATTCATGCTTCACAGTCATCTGTTTACCCACCACTTTGGTCCTAATAAAGTTTTAAAACTTCAAATCTGATATTTATTCAACTCACAAAAGTAAGTTATTTAGTGTCCTCGAAAATAACAATATATTCAAAAGGAAATAGGTATTCTATAGAAATCTTTTCTAGGAAAAAGGAAAAAATAAAGGAATATACGGCTTTTGTCTGCTATCTTTTCCCACGTATGTCTTTTCAATAGAGATTACGAACTGTATCCTCATATTTCACGAGTGTTGGTCAAAGAGGTCTCATCCGAACAAGTGGGGGACCAAAGAAACTGGAATTGTAATAATACACAGAAAATATATGGCAACACTACTGTCTATTGTGTCTTGGTCAGACAAATCAACAAGCTACCTCTATATTAATATCGTAATATAAGTAATGTTGTTTTTATTTAACATTACTGTAGGAGATAATCTATGGATAGCTATGGTGGCCGAATGATAACGCGCGCCGACACCAAGTTCAAATCCTCCCAGCTGCACCTATGACTTATTGTGTTAACTAGCAATAAGTCTTATATGTCAGAATAAAAAAAACATGTAACAGTTCTCTTACTTAATTATTGCCATTATACTCATTAATCCATTTAATTATAACAATTATATCTGTGGCAGAATGTCTACGATTGCATACATTTTATGTGGATGGCAACTTTATATTCTTTCCGTCAATTTTGATGGGGTAGATTTTGGCGGGAAATAATGGTGACAGTTGACTTTTTTGGCGGCAATCGAATTGTCAACGCGAAAATTTTGTTTTTATTTCCAAAACTTGTGTTTCTTCGAGTGATCATGTGTAATATTGGTGGATTATTAACCATTATGTGTTCGTTAATGTGTACGAGTGTGGGAAATTGAAATAAAGTTGTGCAAGTGACTTTTCCAGTTGCTCCAAAAAACACAGTGTAAAGTTTAAGTAAAGCGCCACTACTTTACTTAAACGCTATCCTCATCTCTTCATCTCATCATCATCATTTAAACTTGATTCAACTCTCTGAGTTTGAAATATTTTATACTTGACGCTGGCAAATACACTAACCGTGTGACGCCACAACAAAACAAAAAAAATCAAAAAATGGAAAGCAGCTTTATGATCAAACAATGGTTAAACCTTACATTCTCTTTGCAATGGTGACAGTCACAGTGACAGTATTGGGGGCTTTGGTAGGAAAAATATTTTGGTGGCTGGTTAGAGTGATTCATTCAGATCTGTGTGGGATGATATTTATTCCCCTCAAAAAGAGATATTTATCTAGTAGAACACATGTGATCACCTTAAAACACAGGTATTGGTTTTCTTTAGCCTCAATTAAGTTTTAGTTCCCAGTCCAGGCGTAGTAAGACTCCTGAGAGTCCTCTCTTGACCACCTGTCCTGGCGTAGCGAGGCTTTATTTTTAACCACATCATCACTTAGCATCAAGTGACTTGTAGTCAATACGCCAGCCAGAAAAATTTAGAAATGAAAAGTGTGGTGCCATGCTGAATTGCTGACAGTCACAATTGTTACTCCTTCTCATGTCCTTTAATTTTTTTTAATGCATTTTTTTATGAACGAATGGGCCTGCTTTTGACCTCATCTCACCTGATGGTAAATAAAGGAATAAAATAAAAAATCATTTTATTGCCACTATATCACAGACATCATAATATGTTCCAGTTACTTACTTACCTAATTAATTATAGGGCAATAGGGCAGCTTCAGCATGTCCTGCGTTCACATAACAATAATTATGACTATCACATTATTATTATCATTGTTTATTATTATGATTTATTTGTAAGTGTCGCTGCAAACGACGACGAGGGTGGATCACGCTGGCCCATGAGATGCATATTCTGTCTAGACCGAAAGATACCCAGGGGCCCACCTCCTTTCACTTCAAGAAAGGTACAATCTGTCCCTTCAGGATTTAGATCTAAAACCAATATCATATTCATATAGAGGTAAAAATCAAAATAAACTTGTTTATAAGTCACGGCTCAGTGAGTTTTCCACTCGAACAACTCAACGTTTTCCATGAATCCATCGCTTTGATATCCTCGTCGTTATAGACGCAAAAAATATACCAAAATAAACCACATCCGTATGAAAAAACTAATATAAAGGTGGTCACAGACGTCTCAGGTTTTTTTCAGGGTGGTTTTTGGCCACAAGTTGCCACTTTTCATCAGAGTTGAAGTGGTGGTGTGGTCTAAGGTGACATCACGTTGCAGCTGGATAAACTGGCTCTCAAGTGAGGTCTTCTAGAACAAACCTATAGGTGCTTGGTGGCAGGCTTTTAACGTAAGAATGGCAAACACTAAAAAGTGCCCTACCAACATGCAAAGCTATAGTTTCATGACGATGTTTTACTTCAGATCCTAAGAACATTGAGAATTATTATGTAATTATTTTTTCATGTAATCCCTGCTTAATAATATTACACATGCAAAAGTAACTCTGCCTGTCTCACTTTCACGCCTAAACTACTGAACCGATTTAAATGAAATTTGGTACGCAGATAGTTTGAACTCTGAGGAAGGACATGGTATACTTTTATCGCGATAAACTGTAGCCCAGGCGTGTGAAACGGCAGGGAACAGCTAGTTAATAAAAATAACGTGGATGTACAGTTTTTACAGGCACAGCAACATATAAAACCAAATATTGTAGTGAACGTGTCACATCATTGAAAGACCTGTTAAAAAAATACACTTCACAGTAAACGCTGACGTCACTTGCAAATGACATAACAAGTATGTCACTCTTAATAGCTCAGAGACAATGCAAGCGTTGGCTGCAGACACAACACGTCCCGTGGACGGTTTTTCATAATGGAAGTGTTGGTCGGACGTTGTGCGCGCTTAATTTATTCCTGGTTCATAAGGCAGACACTCGATTAATCGCACGTGTTTTGGGTTTGAGTAATTGAGTATACAGAGTACCTGACTGACCATAATTATCTAAAAATTTTCTTTCTAATAAAAATAATAAATAATAATGCCCGCACAATCACATACATAGGCTCTGACCCCTAACTAGGTTTCCCTGTATCTAGGGTATCAGAAACTACTACTCTCTCATTTGTTCTATCGTTCTGGAGAATGGTAGACCATCTCTACTCTTCTACCGTTCCCCGTGCTCGAATATTTGACCGTCTTTACTGACTCTAGTCTCTACGTCTTTAATGTTTAAGGGAACAAACTGAAAACTGTTTTCTACCGTATACACCATTCCTTACCATCTCTAACATTCTCTTCCACTCTACCGTTCTCTTCAGAAGGTGGTGCCATTATATATACTGGCCAAAGGTCCCCCAATTCTGTCCAGATATCTCGATCCTCTGCAAACTTTTTTGGGGCCATCTTTTTTGGGGCCTGCCTCGGCGACCCACTGCGTGATGATCCTTGCCCAGTGATCCGGGCTTACGTTACTTATAAATTAGAAAGTGCCCTACCACCAAGTGAAGATCATTGAACTTGGATCACAATCTACAAGTTCCTCTCCAAACGTACGTTCACGTCTATCAACACCCTTATAAAAGACCTTGAAGAAAACCAATGCCAAGTTGCCAACTCCATTTTATATACACACAAGAGTTTCCACCGCTTTTGTATTCCACGATCCTTACGATTACTCGTATACGCATTACCCTCTCGAGTAATGCCGAATGTTCTCGAATGTTGTAATAAAGAGTAACGTAGTACTGTTGGCGCTCGGCCGTGGCTTGGCTTGCTTATTTCCATTATTGCTCGATGGAATAGCCTGGTGGGTCCCACCTTCGTTTTTGTTTGATTGGGCGCCTGATTTCGGTCAAGGGCAATTGTGTTGGGTTTACGGGTTGTAATTGTTATTCCAAGTCGCCGAGTCAGGTGTTAGATATAGATTTATATCTAAAATCCCTACTAATATTATAAATGCGAAAGTAACTATATCTGTCTGTCTCGCTTTCACGCTTAAACTACTGAAACGATTTAAAAGAAATTTGGGTGGGAAATAGTTTGAACCCTGAACCTTTATTACGATAAACTGTAGCCCACGCGGGTGAAACTGCGGGGAACAGCTAGTTGTTTATAAATGGAAAATAGCTTTTATATATAGTTTAAAAATAAATTCAATTTTTATTCAAGCAAGGGTTTTAGGGTTGTCTGTCTATCTATCCGTCTGTCACCAGGCTGTATCTCATGAACCATGATAGACTGTTGAAATTTTCACAGATGAAGTATTTCTGTTGCCCCTATAACAACACATACCAAAAAACGGAATTAAATAAATGTTTAAGGGGTCTCTCATACAAAAAACGTGATTTTTTGCCGTTTTTGTAGTTAATGGTAAATAAAAGATAATACCCCCCTAAAAAGGTAAGGAACCCTTCGTGTGCTACTCCGACTCAATCTTGGCCAGTTTTTATATTAATACTCTTCTCAGATAAACAAATTACCTAAACCACGACTTAGGTCGCTCAGTGACAGACTCCGACTGTTAACCCCGGAGCAATCTACAAACAAATTATTCCAAATTGTTGAACTTCGTTCTGGTTTTAATGAAAGATTTTATATCAAATGTTTGCCGTTAGCGAGGCCGTTGTGATTTGTTGCGATAATTGAGATACGCAATTTGGAGGATAACTTGGTCTTAAGTGAACAATTTTTCTTAACAAATGCGGGGTTGCGTTTGACCACAAGTGACGTTGTAGTCAAAGGTGTCGCCACGCTTCACCTGGATTGTGAAATGGTCGCAAGTCTCAAGTGAGACTGCCGAAACACTCCAATAGATGGTGGCGCAGGACAAAGCGAAGTTACATCTTATACATATTCATCATCATCATATTCAGCCCATTTTAGTCCACTGCTGGACATAGGCCTCTCCCAAAGCATGCCACTGAGCTCGATCTTCAGCTCTTCTCATCCAACCGCTGCCAGCCATTTTGCTTATATCATCGCTCCACCTAGCCGGAGGGCGTCCTACACTACATTTTGTCGAGTGCACTCGAGAACACGTTTTTCCAACGGCTATCGGTTCTTCGGATAATATGTCCACTGTCCAGTCCATTGCCACTTCAGCTTGCTGATCCTATAGGCTATGTCGGTGACCTTGGTTCTATGTCGGATCACTTCATTTCTGATTAGATCCTTGAGAGAAACTCCGAGCAATACCTAATATCAGAAGCCAAAACATCCTTTGCCACTGCTTTATACGATAGTGGTTCTTTAAAAGCAAGAGTCATGCCTCATCACAATGTTTTTTCACTGTTTTAAGTGATGTAAAATTAAATTTTATATTAAACATGTAATTATCACGATGGAATCCCAACCTGTAAATTTCTATACCAGCGCTGAAAATACATCTGGAAACCGAAATAATAATCAAACGAAGAAAAAAAACAAACTTTGTCTCATCAAAAATCAAATCACCAAAAAGTCGCGGAATTAAAAAAATCCAAACAAATCTCAGTCCCAGTTCCGAACCAATAAGGAACGTCAGATAACCTCCTTATTTGTATTCTGTGCTTATCCGCCGGCGTACTTATTCTGGGTGGAAATCATCTATTATACACAAATATTGGAACAATATTGGATCAATTTCAAACGATGATGGCTCAGAGGTAGTAACGTCGCGTCGGCTTGAAGAAATACACCGTGATGAAAACATAGCTTGGTGGTAGAGCATTTTCTAGTGCTCGCCTAGCTACTACCATCGTCAAGTTATGAATCTGTCGCCAAACACCTATCGGTGTGTTCCGGCAGCCTCACTTGAGAGCCAGTTCCCAATCCAGGTGTAGCGTGGCGCCATCTTAGACCCATCGTCACTTAACATCAGGTGGCATACGCTATCCTGTAATTAAAAAAAACATAGCATAATTATTGTAAGTTTTATTACATGTTCCAGGTAGTGTGGCCGAACTATCCATAGTAAAACTATCGATAGTTTTCATCTGAAAAAGCCTTACTATCGATATGCTTATCGATAATATCAGTAGTATCAACACAATCGGTAGCTTAAAAAGAGGCAATACTATCGATGGTATCGATAGTATTGATAGTGTTGTTACTATCAATAGATCAATTTTTTTATACCCCCAAATAAAAAAATATCGATAGTCTTGCCTCGTTTAAAGCTATCGATAGTGTTGCGATTGGTTGGCTATCAATAGACTATCGTTTAACTATCGAAAGTCGACTATCGATCGGCAACGCTAGTTCCAGGTAATCAAAAGCTTGTTACAAGTACTTGAATCAAACTTGAAAACACCATCCTGGAAGACCTCTCCCGCCTACCCAAAGTTATATAGCTTACATAACACCCCCTCACGATCTCAAGATAGGAGAACAAATGTTTATTATAATCTTGCTCTGTGGCTCAAATAAACAAGTTGAATAATAAAATTGTTTGGTGTGTAACACAGACCTGTATAATAATATACACAATAAACAAACAATAAAGTGCCGGTACGTGACTTTGAACGATTCCGTTTGAATTATTCGATTTCGTAAATCATTCGAATAAGTTTAACCAACACTAGTTTATTGATTGTCAAACGAGCGTACAGTGGACGGCCGAGTGGCCGTCACCCTGTCGGCCGTCCTAGGTATCGCTGGAAATACGAAGTCGCGAAGGATTTGCGCTAACTCCAGGTGGAGGACTGGCAGGAGGTGGCGTAGGACAGATCTAAGTGGCGGCTTTTGTTATCGGAGGACAAGACTCACTTTGGGTCGTTGCGCCATTTCAGTTAGTTCGGTAGATATGGATTATACGGCAGGCTTACTTGAGAAACTTGATTTTTTAATGATCTGATGGCGTAAGTGTATATATAATAAATAAAATAAATAAATACCAGGGACAGTTGCACATAAAATTGACCTAGCCCCAAATTAAGCTTGAAACTTGTGTTAAGGACAACGATATACATACTTATATAGAGAAATAAATACGTATATAGATAGAAATATCCAAGACTCAGGTACATATATTCGTGCTCATCACACATATATTTGCCCTTACCGGGATTCGAACCCGGGACCGCTAGCTTCGCAGGCAGGGATAGTACCAACTCGGCTACCGCGTCGTCAATATATTGCTTAATGCTACAAAAAAATGATATTGGTGTCGATTCGGTTTTGCATTCTCTAAAACTAAACTAAGTTTGACAAGTCTAATAGTATTGCTGTCTTTTTCTAACCACTGAAGTAAAAAAGGACAGCATTAACCATAGACGGTCAAACTTAGTTTAGTTTTAGAGAATGCAAAACCGAATCGACAACATTGTCTGTTGTCAAATAGACAATTCCTAGTTTTAGGTGTAACGTAACGTCACCATAAGGTGACTTTCAGTCAAACGCTACCCCAAAGAACTAAAAGAAACTAATTGCGAAGGCAAACTTTAAAACGGAGCTCTCAAATGGTGGATATTATTTCCTTAGAATTTTCTGGAAATAGTTTAAATGGAGCAAATGGTTTGTGAATTCAGTTGGTCTTTGAAACTGAATTTGTTAATTTCATGCTTGGCCGTTTCTATTGTTTATGTAAGATTTTTTTTTACTTTTTATGCTGTTTCTTTCGTCAGATGGTAAGCGCTAAGTGCAATTAAATATGTCTTACCACTAAGTTGCATTTCATTATAATGTTCACCGGAAGTTAATTGCGCTAATTGCGGGAACCTACGATCTACAGATCAAGCCTATCGCCCGAAATTAATAATTGATCCTGATCCGTTTTTTGCATTTTTAGATCGATATGTCATGTCAGCATATATTATTTTAGGGGTAAAATTTGACATAATGATTGACAAATCGATCCAAAAACGTGAAAATCGATTATTATTAATTTCGGGGTTAAGTCACTAACACTAATCTACCATCGCTTAAATAAAACTAGAAATCGATTCCGATCAATATGAGATATTCAGAATAAGGATTCTAATGAGATATGGATCGATAAGGGCCCGATAACGAATTAGTATGGAAGAGAGCGGTTTATAATAAGCAGGGCGGATAAAATTTCGGAAATGTTTCATTCATCTCAACATATTTGCTCAAAGACAATTTTAATCTTTTGTGTCGGCATTTTCTTTAAAAAAATTAGTAAACCTTATTTTCTTTTTCTTGTGTGATTTTTTGGAACGTGGCTTGAAGGCACTGCAAATATTTTGTATTCGAAAAGGTCCTTTAAAATCAACTAACTAAACTCGATGGTTTAGCGACCCAAAATGTGTCTAAAATGGTTAACACAGCAGATATAAAATATGCAACAATTTTTGACAAAAAACCCTTATGAAACTAAACTAAAAACAGTTTCTGACACTCAAGGGTAAAGTAGATTATTATTAGTCAAATAGATGATTTGTTAAATTGAATCAGTAGTTACATCCAAACAAATAAATAAAACAAACTTAACTTTAATAATGTATTTTAGTTATTAGTTTAGATTTATTTGTTTTTATTTCTTTGTTATTTTTAGTTTGAAGTAATAAATACTTGATTTTAAACAAACTTTATCTCAACATAATATTAAAAATAAAAACATGAATAAATATCGGGGACAATTGCACACAAATTGACCTAGCCCCAAATTAACCTCGAAACTTGTGTTTTGGCTGCTCAAACCGCTCTTATGGTTGGTTTTTTAGGTTAACCATTGGTAGTGTGAGAGGTGGCCGAACGATAACGTGTGCGCCTTACATGCCGCTGATACCGAGTTTGAATCCTCTCGGCCCCGTACCTATGACTTAATAAGTTAGGTGTAGATTTACCATCGCTCAAAACAGTGAAGGAAAACATCGTGAGGTAACCGGCATGTCCAAGAACCACAACATTCAGGGGCATGCGATATCTTCCAACCCGCACTGGGCCCGCGTGGGAGATTACGGCCCATACTCTCTCTGAGAGAAGGTCAGAGTTCCAGCAGGTGGAACGTAGAAGGCTTATGATTATTGATTGTTTAAAACATATGAAACATTGTACCATAAGTCTATTTCTCCATCCAAAAAACCTGTCCTAGGCCTACTGAAAGATGTGAAACGACTAACGAAAATCAACGTCACCCAAAAATGTTATAACACGCAAGCTGTCACTCTTACGTGACAAATTGCCCGAAAGCTACCCGCTTCTAAACAAATCGATCAAACGCTACGTACATGATAATTAAAACGCGGATCTTTCGGCCGATAGGGCGATTATTGAGCGATTACGCAGCCCATCCATCATTTTTAGGGAAGTATTCATTGGAGCGATATCTTGTATCGTATTTGCATAGGGCTTTGTTTGCTTGTTTATGGAGCGTTGGGCAGATTTCCCTTTTGGCTTTATCTAGGGTTGGCGATTTGAGATCGATTAATCGATGGATCGATATTGTAGGTCAAGAACATCGATTTTAAACAATTGACTGATACTGTGAATTGATCTCAGGTACTAGAAAATTGAGGTTGCGAATAGATTATTTTCTTTTTCGGTAAGAATACAAACACAATCCTACTAATATTATAAATGCGAAAGTTTGTGTGTGTGTGTGTGTGTGAATGTTTGTTACCACGTATCACCGTAACTACTGAACCGATTTTGATGAAATTTGAAACGGAGATAGCTTATACCCAGGATGAACACATAGGCTCCATTTATCCCGGGAAAAGGTTCCTGCGGGATAACGGGAAGGCACGGGTGAAACCGGGACGCGGGGCTAGTAAATATAAATATTACATGGTAATTTAATTTAATTTTATTTAAATATTGACGAATATGAGACTACAAATTTAAAAAACCATAAAACAGGCTTACAGGTCCTATCTGTAGTAGATTCGTATAAATAACGAGATACTAAGCGATATTTAAGGCACGCATAACAGGTACACGTAACTCAGAGATAAGCACTCAAAATATCACCCACTCGGTCTATATAAATGGTGCTCAAACACTAGTGCAGTCCTAAAACAACATATCGCAGCAGCTTTGAGTCTCGCATCCATTCACCCGGCCTGGGGAACTGGGCCGCGGCTGTTTGCTGAACCACAGGAATGGGCCGGCTGTGGCACAATCGCTGTGAGGAACTTGGTAAGCTTCATAGATACATTATTGTACTTTGTTGTAACTTTCAGATAGATACTTACCTTTATGGTGTGGCATCAGATCGTAAAAATCATTAATAAATATCGGGGGAACATTGCACACAAGAATGAAGAGCGATGGTGGCGGAACGATTAGGCGTGCGACACCAAGTTCGAATCCTCTCCGCCCCGCACCTATGACTTAATAAGTTATGTACAGATTTGCCATCGCTCAAAACGGTGAAGGAAAACTTCGTGAGGAAACGGTATGCCCAAGAACTGCAACATTCAAGGGCATGCGACATCTACCAACCCGCACTGGGCCAGCGTGGTAGATTACAGCCTATACTCTCTCTCTGAGAGAAGACCAGATTCCCAGCAGTGGGAACGTGGAAGGCTCATAATGATTAAGGATGCCCGTTACGATACAATATATCGGAATATCGTTACAGCACTATACGATATAGCGATATTTGATGCGATATTTTGACCATGCGATACGCTTCGATATGTCGCATTCTTATAAAAATATCGCATTACCGTATCGTATCAAAAATCCGAAGAAAAAAATCACGTATTTTTAAATAACTTAAAAACGTTTTTAATCAACAAATGCTACTACAGCCTAGATGAATTCCTCAACGACGACTTCTCGAAATGATCAGAATGGATCGGTCCGCTCCTACATTGCTATACCCTATTCGGGTCCATATGTTCGCTAATCTTAACCACTAAGATCTCTTGTATACTAACATATGAATGCAATAAACGATTGAATATGAATATGAATATATCAAACTATTTCGGTGATTAATTTGTATAATTTTAAAGTTCTATCGTTTAGTGATGTACATCATCACTAAACGATAATAGACAGTGCCATTGAATATATTGTTATTAGTAATAAGAGAATGATAACGTCGACAAAATTGTTTATGGAACAAGAACAGCCGGCTTTTGTTTAGACTTGGAGGTAGATTTAAATAAATCTTTGGATCTTGTTTTTAATAAATAAAAGAATATGGTAAAACTACTAAAAAGATAAACAGTGCCATTGAATATATTGTTATAACCCTTTGCACGATATATACTCATTATATCGCATATTAATTGAAAGGCATGCGATACGGTTACGATACGATATATCGATACAAAGGAAATCGATAATATCATGTTTCGATACAACCAAGTTCGATACAGTTACGATGCGATATATCGATACAATACATTTTTTTGGGCATCCCTAATAATGATGATGATGATTGCACACAAATTAACCTAGCCCCAAGTTAAACTCGGAACTTGTGTTATGGGTAGTTACTAGATTACGATATACATACTTATATAGAGAAATAAATACTTATATAGATAGAAATATCCAAGACTCAGGAACATAATATATGCGTGCTCATCACACATATATTTGCCCTTAATCCCTACTAATATTTTATTTTATGAGTAACTCTGTCTGTCTAATTCTAACTCTAGTAACTCTGACGCCTAAACTACTACGAAATTTGGTACAGAGATAGTCTGGACATAGGTTATGGTACATATTGCGATAAACTGTATCTAGATATCAATAAAATTAATACTTTAACTTCATTCCGGTTACCAACAAACCTAATTTTGTACGCTTACGCTTACGATTGTAGAAAAAATAAACGTTGCGTCTTGACTAGGCCCACAGCTTTTCAGTCACTAGGCCAAACATAACATAAACCTATATAAAAATAGAAACCGAGCACACCTGAACTCGAGCCCCAAAATCTGTATCTTGTAAACGCGACGATATCAAGCGAAATTATCCTCATTTCCCACGGGCCGATACAATCGGCTGCGAATGCGACGTCGTTTTTAAGGTACGGGACCTTTGGTGTAGATTCTGATATGCACTTGTGATAAGAAAGTAATTGAAGGCTAATTTCGCTAATTCCGATTTAATTTTGATTGCAGAGCATCTTTTCTGAGAAATTTTGTATATATACTTTTTACAGAGTAGCGTTTGACGTAGGTATATAAATAAAAATGACAATGTTATCGTGCTAAAAAAATTATCTGCCGGGCGTTTCTTGCCTGTTCTTTTGCCGGCGTAAGGAGGTTGGAACAGGCGTAGCTAGATTAAAGTGATGATAATGTATCCTATTAAGTAATATACGATAGATTTTTTGATTTTGACGACAAGTCTCCTGATGCTTAGTTACGAAGTCGAAGAAGGAGGCATCATCACCTCGAGTGGGAAATGGCTCTCAAAATAACCTGTGTTTGTAAAAATTTGTGTAGATTTTTTTTTTCATTTTTATAAGTTAGAGTTTGACACTATGTAAAGATGTCGTTGCAAATGGCGCCATGTTGCCCGGATTGCAAACTGTCTAGATGCTTGATTGTCACAAGTTCTTCAAAAAAAGCTCAAAGCTATAGTTCATTGTCGGATTTGAATCCAAGACCTAAGACATAACTAATTACTGAACTATCCTTTTTAACATCTTTTTTTACATATGGTCACTTGTACGCGCATAAAAACTAAGTATTTTCATCAAAAAAAAAAATTTAACAAAATATAATCTTTATGCAGTTCAAAACTTTAATTTAAGATGTACGGCGCGAAATTTTCACCAAACTTAATCCTTCCAAATTCTTAAAGCGCTCTCACGTACAGAGGAACTCTATCGCAGATCTTCGCTAGAACCCTAATTTATCAATGTACACCTTAATTTACTTTTGACTAAGCAAAATGGGGAGGTGTTTTGTAATTTTCCTCTTTATTTTCTTTTTTCCTCTTCCTTAAAGGACGGTTTTCTTTAATCAGAGATCCTTCGGCGCTTCGTCCTTAAGGGCTGAGACTAATTGCGTGTAAAACATAGAAGCGTTTAAAAGAGGATTGTGATACTGAAATAGGCTTTAGGTGACTGTATGTACCAAACGATGGTTGTAAATTTACTTTGTAGGCGTCCATTTATTACGTGAGGTGTTCTAGTGGGGGGAGGGGATCAAGTTAAATATTTCCAAATCTCACTGAGGGGGGAGGTAGGGTCTCGGCAAATATCACGTAATTACTTTCCCCGCAGAAAACGGTGTAAAATAGCGTTTTTTTTTGTTTTTTTTTTCTTATTAATCCAATTGAAGAATCTCGCGTGAGATTAGGGGAGGGGAGGGAGTTGAAGAAAATCTTACGATATAACACCAAGGGGCAGGGGTCGAAAAATTATCAAAAATGCCTTACGTAATTATCGGACTAATGCCGCCCCCCCTTTCTGCAAGAAGAAAAACATAGGTTTTATGTCAAATCTCTAGCAATCTATTTTTTTATATCATAGATTGGCAAACAGGCAGACGGCCCGCCTGATGGAAAGCGGTCACCGTCGCCTATGGACATCTGCAACAGCAGGGGACCGATTTAAATGAAATTTGGTAGGTAGGTACAGATATAGTCGTGAGCCTGAGAAAGGACATAGGCAACATTTTCATCGTGATAAACTGTAGCTTGCGTGGTTGTAACCGCGGGGAACAGCTAGTAGTACTATGATCTGTGGCTTCTTCACAGTGAACGTAGGTTCCAACGCGGTCTATACCAATCATTGTACAGTTGTACCGAATCGGGCCATTTGCGTAATCAACGGCAAATGGCATGAATAATGCTCATCGCGAGCAAGGGTGTACAGTTTGAAATAATTAATTTTCTGGGGTGTGTGCCGGTGTCCGTCTCGACAGGGTACTGTCGTGCGCATGCGCGCGGGGTGAACGCGCGCCGGGTTATGTATGGTGGCCAGGTTTTCCCGAATTGATGGACTGTGAGAAATTTGACAAGCTAGGTCTCTCTTACCTTTGATAAAAAGCTCGCGCTCGAAAGGACTTGTGCAAGAAAATGTTTGTAAAATACGCTTATCAATTTTTAACAATATAAAATTTGTTAAATGTATTTTTTTATTTATTTTATTTACTTTTTAGCAAGTTTTCCTATTTTGTTGTAAAATTATATGAATTGTATTTTTATTTTAATAAAAGGTTTAATTTATATAGAACATTTGCACGTCTGCTTGCAGACTGAAACACTGAGCCATAAACTAAAATTTAAGATCGATTTCACATACATAAGTAAAGAGTAAAAGTAGTCTTTGATAAGCTATCTCGATTCAAAACTTTACTCAAATCCATTGAGCCGTTACTAACATACACACCAACTTACAAATTTTCATTTGTAATATTAAGTGTGAAAAAGGTAGCAGTAATGGTAGCATCACTTACTCCTAATCCCGAAAAAAACAGTTTCTATTGGCCACTTTATGCAGGTAAAACCGCGCGACGCAGCTAGTTAAAAATCTTACTTCCTGCCCCATCAAGGAAACCCCGTATTCAGGTAACTAACTACTACCATAGAATTATATTACACTAAAAACGGTAGCTAGTAACACTAACAGTTAAAAATCATGACACGATAACGCGATAAGGTAACATGGGGTAACTTGCCATATCCCAAAAACCACAACCCCAAAATGGCCACCATAACTGCAGCCTCCAGCAACCGAAGAGTTTCATATTGACCTATACGTATTACGAGTTCTCTCACAGGCTCTCTTTCAGTTTGCGAGAGAGAGAAAGAAAATCGCCAAGTGCTACAACTCGGTTGGGCGAGAAAGAGAGGGAGAGAGCCCGTACTCGACCGGGTCTAAGCATTTCAGTTTGCTCCGAACGTCAGAGAGCCGCGGCTGACGGTTTTCGTTCGGGAAAATATAACTTTCGTGCTTTATTATAACCTAACTGCATGTGTCAATGACTGGGTGGTGTTGTGTTGCAAGTTTTAAGACGCTGTGGTCCATGACAGAGTTGTGTTAGTGAAGTGACAGTGGGTTTGAAGTGATCTGTTGATCCAGAGAGTGTTTCCTAAAGTAAGTACACATTTATATGGTATCACGTTGGGGTACTTTTCGTTGAACGGCCCGTTTTTCTGGCGTTAAGTTGACAGGGGTGCGGATTGGACCTTTTTATTTGTCAAAAATGAGATGTAAGTAATATTAATAGTGGTCGGTTTAAAGGTCAAGATCGGAGAGTAATTTTGTTTACTTACAAGTCAGTTTAACTTTTAACCGTGAAAGAAAACTTCGTGAGGTAACCGGCATGTTCAAGAACCGTAAAGTTCAAGGGCTTGAGTCATCACTCATCACCTACCCACATGGGTTAGGTTGGTAGGTTTGGACCCATACCTTCTCCGTAAAATAATACTTTTGGTCCCAGCAGTGTAAGCATAATCGTCAGATAATGATGAAGATGATGATAATGAGAGATTTTTAATACTTTTATTTACATTAATAATATGTAAAGTTTTGAATTAAAAAATACTTTGCTGGTACAAAGTTACTCTATCGCTGCGTGTCTTAAGCTACATTTTTCTGTGACAAAAATCCTGCGGAAATTTCCACCCGAGTAAAATCGCGGGAAACAGCTAAGTGAGAATTTGCGCAACCTTGAAACGAGACGAGACGGTGTGATGGTAAGCGCTACGCTTATGTATAACAACGGTAGTGCTACCTAGCATTGCATTGCCAACTCCTACGCGGCACTCACTGCATTGCGCTCAATATCTTGAGACAAATAATCTTTAAGCATGTTTTTTAGATCTAACGAAATATTTTCCTAAACCGACAACTGAATAAACTACCAACGATTTACCTACCAATTTTCTATTCGTAAGAAAACCTGAAACTTTTCCCGAGCAAGGCTGGGGGCAACTTTAACGGGATATTTTGTTATACTTGCAAACTTTTACTTTGCTAGATATTTTATTGTAGCTTGGCGTAGACTTCGGATACTTCGCTCAAAAGTGCCCAAACTAAAAGACGTCGAAAACTAAAAAGAGGGCTAATCACCTGCCAGTCTTCGTTTGGTCACATGTGTGTAACATGGTCAGGTAAAGCTGCACAAGCTGGTATATTGTTGCCTTATGCTGTATACAGCATACATGTTAATGATATATGAAATAATATGAAATTGTCTTATTTTGTTTATAATATTATACATGAAATCTCCATTACAGGTGTACTCAGAACAGAATCGAACAGTTTTTTCGTCAGTTTGCGTTAGACCCGAAGTCTATCTCTTTGTACGTTGATGTACACAACTTTGTATTACTTTGAAAAATCCGATTTTATCACTGGTTCAACTTTTTATTATACAGGTTGAGTTTTTGTCACTCCACCTGCAATGATAGCAATGCCACAGAAAAAGCAGAAGTTGGTTCAACGAGAGATAACAACAAGAATAATCTCTAGATAACTAGTTATCTAGCAGCACCCCGCGTTTTTACTCGTAATGACACAAAATATACTGGATTAATTAATACAAAAGCTACTTTTTATCCTGGAAAATAGTTCCTGCTTGATAGTAAGAAAACCATGGGTGTTTAAGAAGTAACTGTGCCCTATGCATTTAATATCTCTAACAAACGACATTTATCATGATAACTGCCCGTTTAAGGTTTATTTTGCCGCCACTGCATGGCCCTTATCTGCTATATTACTAACCACTGTTTTATAGTAAACAAACTGTTCCCCGCAGTTTCACCCGCGTGGGCCATAGCAGTTTATCGGGATAAAAAGTAACCCATGTCCTTTTTCAGGCTCTAAACTATCTCTGTGCCAAATTTCATTTAAATCGGTTCAATAGTTTAGGCGAGAAAGCGTAATAGACAGACCGAGTTACTTTCGCATTTATAGAAAGGACGTTGTTGAAAATTAAAACCCCAAGCGTGTTTGCTCATGACGCGATTCGATACAGAATTGCGTTGATTGTCGATTTCGCTCGAATATCGCATAAAGATGCGATCTAATCGCATTGTTTCTAAGCCAAATCGCATGCTCTGTCGATATCACTCGCAGATCTGCTCGATAACGAATTCAAGATCAAAATCAATAGTATTTTATTCAATAGAAACATTGTGATCACTTTAAATCGTCAAACCAAAAACTAGCTACGCCTGTTTCAACCTCCTTACGGCAAAAAAACAGGCAAGAAACGCCCGGCCAGGTAATTTTTTCGGCACGATCACATTGTCAATTTTAATCTTATTACTAATTGATTAAATTGGAGCAAGTTCACGACAATCCTCTTTTTCTTTAAATAGTCCGATATTTAATATTGAGCTTTTATACTAATAAGATTTCTCTTGGTTGGTTGTGCACATTAGGATATGGAAAAAATACTAACGAGTTACGTGATTACAACTTATATACAGACCAGGGCATGCGACATCTATCAACCCGCACTGGGCCAGCGTGGTAGATTACGGCCCATACTCTCTCTCTGAGAGAAGGCCAGAGTCCCAGCAGTGGGAACATAATAGGCGGAGAATGATGAGGATGTTTTCTAGCCTTGCTAGCTTACACCTCAATACCACCTCACCTCACCTCATGTTCAGAATCTCTCGCCAAGCACCCACCACCCGGTGTATTCCGGCACCTTTACTTGAGAGCCAGCTCCCAATCCAGGTGTAGCGAGACGCCAAATTCGACCACATCGTCCGTTGGATATATCCACAGAGAAAAACTAGCTTCTTCTATAAGAAGCCTTAATATGGCTGTAAATTCACTAACAACAGCAAAACGCAGAAATGTTACTAAGTTGCTGAAATAGTTAAAGTGGTGAGATAAAGCGCTCTACAAGAGCCAAAACTATCATCATTACAATTACCATGATTATTAAGTTTCATAGATAACCATTGATGTGACCAAAAGGGGGAGATGTGGTACTAGCTCCTCGAGCATGAACAACGATAATTAGGTGCTTGAACCTAATTTGCTTTGTCACAGTCTGGCTAGCGTTCGTGTTTAACGTTTGATTGCACGGTTGAACTTTAGTGTTTGGTACGTCACGTATTTTTTAAGGCTCAGAACCCAAAGGGTAAAACGGGACCCTATTACTAAAACTCCGCTGTCGGTCCGTCCATCCGTCTGTCTCTCAGAATGATGATCGTCAGGCTGTATCTCATGAACCGTGATAGACAGTTGAAATTTTCACAGATGATGCCACTATAACAACAAAATAAAATAAATATTTATGGGGGCTCCCATACAACAAACGTGATTTTTTGGCCGTTTTTACAGATAATGGTACGGAACCCTTCGTGTGCGAGTCCGACTCGCACTTGGCCAGTTTTTTTTTTATTTTTTATAATGACATGGAATAAGATTTTAATTATAGCTGAAGTTAGTAATTACTGGGTCAATAGTTAATTATACAATGTGAGAAAGTAACCTATCTTTCTTTCTGTGTTTATCTAACGCCCGAAATTAATAATCGATAATAATCGATATATCGATAACATGTCACATTACATATTACTTGGCTTGACATATTACTACTAAAATGACATATTATGACATGACATATCGATCCAAAACCGCGGATAACGGATCAGGATCGATTATTAATTTCTGGCATAAGTAGACTACACTTAAAATGGATTATGTCAGCCCTTATCATTTCCACTGCAAATTTCGTGTATTATTTTCTAACCTTCAGTGATCCAAGTACTAAGTTCCACTTAGTTCTAACATTGGTCTGACCTTATTTAATAAGGGTAGAGAAACCCTTATTTCCATCCACTAACGACTGGAATAGCTATAGATTTCCTCTACTTTGGAATATTATATTATTCCGATGAATGAATAAGCTGCCCTGGTGTATATAGGTTTTATTTATAAATTTGGTATTTCAATAGTACAGTCAGCGACAAAAGTAGCTGATCGTTCTCGATTTTCCAAATGTGTTTCAAATCAGTAATTTTGTTTTTTTTTTTACATTGTACCATTTTGACCACAACATAACACACCTGATTTTAGGTGATGGTGAGTTCAAAAATTGGTGTCTAAGATGATGAGGATAGTAAAAAAAAGTGTGATTGTTCAGCGACTTTTTTCGTTGACTGTACAAGCTAAGCAGATTGCTCAAATTTGTTCAGCAAACAAATTATTGTACTCGGAGCTATTTTTTTTTCATAAATATTGCCTATAATTATGAAGTATTTATTTACGTTTTCGAACTCGTAGATTGGCATGATATACTACTTAGGTGCAACGAGTCCTCTCTTATAAAAGTGACGATCTTGTTCTCCAGATTTATAAATAACAAAGACTTATTAGTAACCACCAAAATACTAAAAAATCTTATACCCAGAAGGCCATTAGGCTATTTAATGAAAATGCTGCCTAGATTATTTTTAACGGTTATTTTAACCTTTCCGTTACTCCCAAATCCGCATGAGGTACCTTCTCTGCTACCCGCAGAGTGATACTGTAGATAGCACGGAACTATTTCCATAAAGGTCTTTGAAAGCGAACCCAACAATTTACCACGAAACATGTAACAAGAAGGATCCACTAAAAACAGGGTGTCATAACTCATTCGCTATTAGAAAGGCGAAACAAGCAACTTGTATGGTCATAAAGTAGGAAACATGACGCAAAGTATGGCCATAATTTCACCCTTGAGACACAATTTGGCCGAACTCGTGTCATTTGTAAATATAACTGCCGGAAACTGGCGATAATTAGAATTGATAATGGCGGGATTTTTATGTGGGTGTTGAGTTTAACAAATGTAGCTATTTCGAATGCTTTTATGGATCCCACTTCTGATGAAATGAAAAGGTGAAATGTAAATAGAGCTTTATTTATAAAGGCACAGAGGACTAGCTGTGCCCTGTGGTTACACTCGCGGTTTTTTCGTTATCCTGGAAGAATCTTTTCCAGGATAAAAGTAGCCTTTGTATAAATGTAGACGACTTGTGACGAGTAACTGGCAGGAGTTGGATGAGAGGAGCCGAGGACTGGGCTCAGTAGCGTACCTTGGGAGAGGCCTATGTCCAGCAGTGGAGTGATAAAGGCTGATGATGATGATGTTCGATTAAGAGCTACCGTGCTTAGGAGAACCTGTCGGTTCCATTTACCTATATCTGTGAGTAGAAGAGACATGATGGACGCCTTCAGATTTAGCATAAAAACTCCGACAGTTAGCTCATATGACATGGCGGTACGTAAAAGAAACGTAAACACATAGTTCGTTGGGTAAATTGCCCAATTACAATGAAAAATTAGGGCGTTAAATTTAATACACTCAGTGAAAAATACTTGTGGTAACACAAACAGAAATCACACACGCAAACCTTCCTCACGAACTAGTCACATAATCACAAATTGAAATAATTGTCTACCCGAACGAAGCATTTCATATTCATAACGAAATTCGTAGAATCAGATTTCTAACAAAGCAACAAAAACTAAAGAATTCTGGAACTTCCAAGGAAAATCGAATATTTTTTATTGAATAATTTGAAATTTGATAGGGGGTACAAGGTCGTTTTGAAATACTTTGGCGGCCCAGTGAGGACCGAATACGGTAGATTTCTAACGGTATTTAGCGGTAAAAATAGCAATATCTCAATATTTTTGATGCATAACGTTATGTCAGCTTTAATGCAATAACAAACAATGTACATAATTATATAATCTGTATCTCTAATGTAAATATTTTAGTTTGTATGTTGGGATAAAGGTAGTTTCCGGAAAACCCGATATTGAAAGTCATTCGTTCTGTTAGAAGTGACTCTATATACATTTTTTTTCCAGTTTAGCACTCTTGTAGGAATATTATAGTGGAGGAAATAAGGATGTTTTTTTTTTCTTTGATATTTATTCCACAGCTCTTACATTGTCCAAAAACAGTACTTACATAATATTTTACTTTTGTCTTACAGTAAAAATAGGAGTAACTCTATTAATTTTATACTTACCATATTGTGTCATCATCACGATAGTGAGAAAAATGTAAGGAAGTAAATATATCAGAAGGTTACTAAAAGGTAGGACTCGATACACTCATTTATTGATATGTACCGAAATATTCAGGTAATTCGGTCCTTGCTGCCCGATGTTTTCGGTTGTAGGGCCGAACGAAGGGTCTATTTGACCCAATTAGAAGTTCCTCCCGTTCCGAGAACGATGGTCGATGGAGGGTTGATTTTAAGGTAAAATTAATCTATGAGCTATGAGGGTATTGTCATGGAGAGGACAGGTGTCGTAGTTTGTGGTAAGCGGTAATCGTAGTGTTGTAAAATATAGTATAGTTAAGCTGGTTTGATACATACTAATGTACTGAAAGTGCTTCGTGGTAGGGCATTAATTATAGAGTTCATCTGGCTACCTTAATATTATTGCTATTACCACCTTGTAGTTAGAATATGTTGTCAAGTACCTACCGGTATGTATAAACAACCCCACTTAAGAATTAGTTCCTTGTCCAG
Organism: Opisthograptis luteolata; assembly: GCA_931315375.2. Classification (NCBI taxonomy): domain Eukaryota; kingdom Metazoa; phylum Arthropoda; class Insecta; order Lepidoptera; family Geometridae; genus Opisthograptis; species Opisthograptis luteolata. The sequence goes on along the minus strand of OV928036.1, from coordinate 12,909,202 downwards.
GCATAGCGTGGCGCCACCTTCGCTCAGACCACATCGATCAGATAACTTGTGGTCAAACGCTAGGCTGCGTTCAGAACTACTCTCTCGGATGAGGATAAGTTAATGTCATGTCTGAACCTTCTATGATCTGTGTTCTGAACGAGTTTGGACAAATTTTATTCTACCTGGAACGTTTCTGAAAACCTTCCGAGTTTCTGAACGGTCATGACGTTTGAGTGCATCATATTTCCAGTTTTCAGTCTTTCTGAACGCATTTGGATATTTTTTACCCTACCTGGAACGTTTCTAAATGCAGCCCTATCCTGTAAGTCGTAAAAAACCATAATCCATGTAGTTTCTGAAATTCTTAGATACTGGGAATCCTCTGGGTCAAAGCTATATGTGTAATTGTGTGGGTGTTATTTATTTTCTGCCTTCTACTACACAATGGTACTTGCGTACTTTTGGCTTAGTGGTAAACCTAACCTAAAGTTATCCCCCGACTCCAACCCTTCGTGATAAATAAGAATTGCCAACATTTCTCTCTGCCCTCCGGCGAGTTGGACTGTGCCCAGACATACTGTTTACTGGGAATCCTAACTAAATACAAACAAACAGATATAAGATACAGTCTGTTAGACACTTGTAGTCATATGATAGGGTACGTTTATAAGAAGGTAGGTTGTTTGACTTGTTTGCTATTGTCGAACAGCCGATAATGTAGCTACTATGTTTTATAATCATTCTATTGTAAAGAGGTAAAAGTTGTTTTTTGGATATTGGATAAATGGATATGTCTTACACTGCTGAAGTGTTGTTGCGGTCGAAGGTGGCGCCACGCTACACCTGGATTGGAAAGTGTGTTCCTGTTAAGTATAATTTGGGAGTCTTTAAGTCAAAAATGAAAAGCTATCTTCTATGGTGGAGCTCGCCACTATCGACCTCGTCTTCCTTAGCATCTGACTGACAGGACTGTGGTGATGAGCTTGCCTGATAAATAATAAGCTTATCTCTGAAACAACTAATCCGATTCTTTAATTGCTACAATATTACCAAATTTCAGAAGTTTTATTGTGATAAATAGTACTAGTAGAAAACTATACGCGAGTGAAACTGCCGAGCGCAGCTAGTGTATATTATGGCAAGTCTTAAATGGACGTGACGATACAAACATATTGAATAACGTCCACTAAAGTCCGCACCCGATATGGCCACATCTCACAACTTTAGTCACAATGTTTGTCAATAATATCGCATTTGTGTGGGAAACTCGCAAGACCGTCATTATGACGTCACATATGGGACGGCGTCTATAAATATGTTTTTCGGGGAAAGTCCCTCATAATTTCGACTGTTTATTACAATTCAATACGTAACGGCTTTGTGGCAAAGGCTTCGCATGTAAGCTTGTTATAAATATGCAGTGAAGTTTCCACTGCACTCTCGATGTAGATTGTACCTAGGTACAGACGCCATAATTCCGCTTAATCCACGTGGCAATATGAGTCCAAAAATTGTTTTGTATTTCAGCCAACCACATACGGTTAACTAGGTGTACCCGCAGCTATGCTCGCGTGAAATACTTTAAACAAAAACATCCTACGCCCATGCTCCCCCTTCACCCTGGTGCCATCACTGTGTAGGGTAAACAACAAAAGTCACTGAACATTCGCAGCTTATCAATCTTCCCATACATCTCTAACACTAAAAATGGTTAATCTGGTACGTATTTGGAAGATAATTCGTGACAAGCTACTTTTGTCGCTGGCTGTCCTTTTTTCATATGAGCTAATAAAAGCCCAAATCTATTTTCGAAGTTTTCATCCCACCGGAAGACCTTCGTTGTGGCTTTAGTCGACTCGACAGTCACCGGTCGACGCTCGGTTGGCAACGAATCGCCAGGTCGTGGCGACTCGGGCCCAGTAAGCACTCGGATTGCTTTACGACGGGCAGTCAAGTTGTTGCCATTACTTACTAATTTCGGTCAGTCATTCGAATGAATCGAATGGTTTATGAAATCGAATAAAATAGATAAATAGATTAATTATTTATTGGCACACCACAACACAAGGAAATTTATAACTAGATCAACAATAAAACTTAATGTTTGGTGGTAATGATCCGAATGAAATCATTCTTGGTCGCGCACCGATTTCCTAGGCTACCGAATCATCACACAAACGAAGAACGATATGAATCGGATCCGTGGTTCTCAAGTTATATGCACACAAACGGACTGACACAGTGTATTGTAATATAAATAAAGATATTATTATGTTCATATTTTTCTGTACGATAAAGCCCCTGGCAGTGTACCAAGTCCAGTGCTTTTGGCATTGCCACCTCTTCAACACTAACTTAGCCTTTGTGTGTGTAATGAATATTTATATTGGCTTTATTTCATTTGCTGGGACCTAGTTTATGTTGCTGTAAAATATTAATATGAACGCTTTGTAGTTTAGTGGAGGGAATTATTTAAGTTAACGCGATATTTATATTCAAAAGGAGGTCAAAATAACGATGCCGGCATTACCTAGTTAAATAATCTATGCATACTCCAGCACTTCACTGGAGAAGATAAGTAGATGTATTGTTGTACCTATATATTATATGTTACAAAAATCTTGTTTGTATTTAATGATTCACTTGGTGACCTACGGTTTCACCCGCGTAGAGAATTTCAGGATAAAATGTAGCTTATGTACCAAAAACCACGTCCAGGACCGAAGAACCCAAATTCAAGATATAAACGTTTTCTAAACGGTAACCGGTTATCATTTTCAAATCCTCTAATAATATTTATACAAAAGTACAAACCGCGCAAACGTCGATTAATTTTAACCGACCTTTAATAATGAATAGAAAGGAGGGTCCGCAAAAAGGTTTCATTATTTTTTCATCGCGCAAACCGAAAAAGGTCGATTCAACCGCAAAAAACTTACAATATAACGGTTCATTAGAGTTTATACAACAACAAAAAAAGCGGTACCCAATCAGCGGGCAGAGCATTATGGAAGCCATTAGCTTCAACAAAGGGAGGCGCCGCAAACAAAATGTCGGCGGATTTATATCAAAACAAAAGATATTTTAATTACAGTGACACACGTCTGACGGATGGTTACCTGCCGAATTATATTATCTGTGGAGAGCTTGTGGGGAGTGATTTAATTTGTCGGTTTAGGAGCTTTTACTCTGTGGTTGCAGCATTTACTTTCTATATACGTACACGCCCGCGGTTTCACTCACGTGGACTACGGTTAAACGCAATGAAAAGTGATTTATGTGATTCCTAGGGCTTAAAATATTTCCATACCAATTTTCATCAACGTGTAATCATTTTTTTGCATGAAAGCTTAATTATTATTTTTTTTTTCTAAAATGTAAGTAGTCTAAGTTATTCCTTACAACATCGCGTGGGCTACAGCTATGCATGCACAGTCTCAGCCCGATCGGTTTAAGATTGATAAAGTTTCATACAAACTTTCATCCCCTATTTTTTCCCTTTGGGGGTAGAATTAATCAAAATCCTTTCTTAGCGGATACCTACGTCATAACATCTGCCATTGAAAGTCCCTTCAAAATCTTCTAGCCATCTACAGATTTGAGTGACTTTTGGAGTGACGCTGGTTTAAACTCTGGATTAACACTTTAAGTACTTTTTCATACCGGAAAAAAGTCCTGCGGAAACCAGAACAACACGGGCGCAGCTAGTGAAAAAACATAATTTAAACACAACTCTACGTAGTCTGTGGTTAATAAGAAAACCTACAGACACCATTATTTCTTACAGAAATAAATAAAGCTAATTGCTTCCCTAATTCTTAATTATCCCCAGCTTAAAACCTTACGGAAATGGAGTCGTTTCAGCCACTTAAGTATTAACTTAACCGGTGCAGCTTGAGACATTGACCCCATTGCACTATTCGGGAAACGCGTTTAGCTTGCACATTAAGCTTAATAGCTTGATTATGTAGTGGCTATTAACAGCTTAACACGAGTTTGGAGAGTGCGGGAATAGACAAGCTAGGAGAGGAAGTGCTTAGAGTCGAGTTGAGTGTGGCAGTTCTCAAATAATTGAATATACGATTTATTTTGTATAACTATACTAAAATTATATACGTGAACTAGCTGTTCCCCGCGGTTTCACCCGCGTCTTCCCGTTATCCCGCAGGAACCTTTCTCTGGGATTAAAAGTACCCTATGTGTTAAAACAGGGTATAAGCTATCTCCATTCCAAATTTAATTAAGATCCGTTCAGTAGTTTTTGCGTGAAAGAGTAACAAACATCCATCCATCCATACATTCATACCCACAAACTTTCACGTTTATAATATTGGTAGGAAAAATGCGAAAGTTTGTGAGTGAATGAATGTTAATAATTTTTCACGCTCAAACGGGCTCATCAGATTTAAGTGAAATTTGGAATGGAGATTGCTTATAGGTTTGTAGTCGTCAGTTCGAATCATACAATGAGCTTGAGCTTTTGGCAAAGGATGACATCGTGATGAAATGGGATGGTGAGCTTGGTGGTAGGTCATTTTAGAGTCCAGCTGGCTAGCTACCGTCATCCAATTAAGAATCTGTCGCTAAGCACTTATCGATGTATTTTGTCAGCCTCACTTGAGAGCCAGTACCTACCCAATACAGGTGTAGCGTAGCACAAACTTCGACCACATCATCCCTGTACGAAATTCATGTAAGTTATTAACCTTGAGGGCAATTACCTCCTGACATGTCATGTACTTCGATGTACATCTCATAACTTAGTCTAACCGATTACATGACGTAGTTATGCTAAGCCAATGTACAAGTTAAACGGGTCGGTAATAATAGCACAATGTCCAAAGTTACGCCAGTATCGTAAGTAAATTCACAAGGAAACTCTAGTAACTCTAGTTTAGTCCACTTTCTGAGAAGTTTAAACGAGGAAAACGGTCAGCAAGAAAGTTTAGGAATATGAAGGACTTTAGTTAAATTTTTAGGGCTCTGATGGATAAAGGAGCCTTAAAAGATCACTTTGTTGTCCGCCTGTTTGTCTGTCTGTCAAGACCTTTTTTCTTAGGAATACGTAATGGAATAGAGTTGAAATTGATGTCAAATGTTTGAGTCTACGGTCTCTTTCTGCTATGAAAAAAATCAAACATTTAAGTCAACGTTATCAAAATATATGACCGTATATGACGCATATTTTCACAATTCGCATCTTGTTTGATTAAAAAAATTGTAGTTTTTTTTTAGTTCTCGCCTTTTTTTTTTTTTGTTTAGTACTCGCCTAGTTAAGTTCAATAGCTAGAATCTGTCATCAAGCACCGCTATTGCTGTGTTCAGGTATACTCATCGGAAAGCTTGGATACAATATAAAAATTCCAAATTTACCGTTGTTCAAAAATATGAACATCTTCATAAACAAGGCATCATCCCTTTCTTAATTAAACTGTTCTAAGTTATCGAAAAAAAAGACAGAACAATTTATAACAAACTTCGCAAAAATTAAGGTCACGCGGCGAAAGAAGCAATATTTCAGATAAGTATACCCGTCGAAATATCAAGTTAAGGGCAAGTTTAATGAAACGCGCTAAGACATCTTTTTCTAGTCCGGACAGAGTAGTGTCTTATCAGAAAATATTGGAAGAGACAGTACATTAGCTTGAACTTTTGCTGCCAAAGAAGACTTGCCGTAACGATGTCATTTCTATGTGGTTTTTTGCATTTTTACACAATGGGTTTTCTTTGAATATTATTCCATAATAACCTTGTTGTTAATAATGGAAAACAGTTTTTTTTTAATATTTTTATATATCTTACAGCGTAGTTTTGACGATCTGTCAACTGTCACAATGTGATATGTGATATAATGTGGTCAAAGGTGGCAAATCTGATTGGAAACTGACACTCAAGTGAGGCTCTACAATGATAGTGATGCTTGAAGACTAAACTCTTAACTTGGCGGTGGTAGCTGGCCGAGTGAGCACTAGAAAACAGTAAAGTTCACTTTCACTGCTGTGTTCCAGCTGTACTAGCGTAATATACTGATGATGATCGTGTGTGTGTGTTTTTTTTATTAGAATACGAAATTCCACACTACAAGCGCGAGGTCCGTACTGTCATCAACACGTTACATTTTCTAGGTATTTTCGCATTTAAAATCTATGAACTTTTAAAACTAATAGGTTGGAAAGTGTGTGTCAGTGTGCGTGAGTAGTACGCTACCACGTTTGTGTAGAATTACAGTACTGGTTTATAGTGACCTCTCCACCATATCTTCCAAGTCAATAAATTAATTTCGTGGTCAATGTCCCGTGATGGCTGATGACCGTAAATCTCAGGCCATCATTGAGAAGTTACATTGCGCTCGCTCCGGTGGCTATCTATTAACTTTTGTTTCATTGAAAATTATCTAGAGGTAGGTTTGTGGAAGGCGTAATTACACTTAGGATAGGGCTTTTTTAATTAAAAAAGGTTTTTTGATGTTTTTGGCTCAGTAAGTTTATGAATGACAAGCACTTTTTTTGCTTACTCTTTCCAGTTTGCGAAGTTTAACAATGGCCGCCTTATTTTTTCACACAATTCTGATACTCTGTTACTCTGTTTACTCTGTTTCTCTGTCCAGTCACCACTACCTACAAGTCTTACAACGTCATCATCATTGTCGTTATCAGCTTACCACGTCCCCACTTCTGGGACACTGTCCTTCTCTCCATAGATGTAGATAGTACATGCCCTTGAATAAGACAAGGTCATGGGCATTTAAATGGTATGAACACTCAGTCGTCTACCTCGCTCCCTTCCATCCATCAACATTCATATTCATCTCTTTTTTGGTAATATGACTTCCATCACTTCTCATAACATGTCCATACCAAGCCAATCGATTCCCTTTCAACTTTTCTGTCACTGGTGCTACTTTCATACTTCCTCTAATATACTCATTCCTTATTTTATCCATTCTCGTCACTTCACATATTCTCATGTCCGCTACATGGCGCTTCCTCTCATCCGCCTTCTTCACAGCCCAACATTCCGATCTATACATGGTGACAGGTCTTATTAGTAATTTGTTGATTTTACCTGTGATTTTACCCTTCAACTTGAGGGGCATCCGCGGATCGGACAATATTCACGATACATTTTGTCCTATAGCAGGGCAAGTGAACATGAGTTTGAATTCGGCTAATTTGGATATTGATTGCTCAACATCAAAGTAGTTCCTCCTCGACCCTTAACCGAAGTGACCCTTCGGCTTCAGACAAAGTCAATTCCGAAGTCAATTTCTGTATAGCCACAAAACTTATAGACTAGTGATTAATTTAGACAAATATTCAATTGAATTTGCAAATTGAGTTAGCGAATTCTTATCGAAATAGAATTCAGTTTTAGAGAAGTAATTATTGTTTTAGACATTTTGAATTTTAGTGAACCAATTTCTAGAACAAAAGGCTGAAAGGTTCTAGTCAGCACTAAACTGTAATAAACAAGCATGACGTTTACTATCAGGCGAGCGACTTGCTCTTTTATTCACTCAGTAACAAAACAAAGAGTCCATAGTCTGTGACATACATTTGAGGACTGTAATACAATTAAAAAAACGGATGTCTGTCAGTACTTGAAATTGGATCTACGTAGCAATATGAAAATATATTTAGAAGATTACAAATATTAATGTCGCCAGTCTCTTGGGCACTCTACCTGTCGCGAATGCGAAGTCAAATCTACCTACGATAGGTAAAGTAGGCACCTGTCTCTGTCACTGTCAAGAGTAGTTTGACGTATCGCCGGCGCCGGCTTGGCGGGTGATCGGTGTTGTGAGCGAGCGCGCTAACCATCATGCGGCATTGACGGTCCGGTCAGCGCAGGAGCCACATCAGTAAGTGAGCTTGTTATTACTCAGTGCATGCATTACCAGTGTTTATCAGTGTGTATCGGTAATTCAGTAACCGATGCTATCGGACTGTCTGCGGACAGAGATCAGAGTCAGAACCAGATCAGTACCAGATTCAGACCAGTTAAGCGAGGCTCAGGGTGGCTGTAGGGGAGGTTGGAGGCCACTGGGGGGTTTCCCCCCAAACGACAATCAGACCAGTAATCAGATTCAGTGAACCAGGTGATATCAGCTTCACATATTCAGTATTTTACAGCAGTGCATTTCGGTTAGTGACGTATAAATCAGTTCAGATATTCGTTGTGTACCTGTAGCCAAGGTACTCGGCGACACTACCTGCAGGCAGCGATCTAAATCATGTTTTTTTTATTTGTAGACATTTAGTTTATTAGATGGGTAGTTTAGTTCTTAGTATTTAGTTTAATTTTCTGCCTAACTGTATATATTTTGCTTTTTTGTCGTTATATATATAATAATAAATGATACACTTTTAGTGCAAATTTGTACCTAATCTTTACTTACTGCAAACAAAACCACCTGTGATGATAAAACCGTAAAGGTACCAATGAAACAATCAAGCCTTACCTTAAAATTAAGTTCTCACACCACGGGTTCCCAAACTTAACTACCCTTCACCCCTCATCAGGACAACCAATGTAACAACGAAATACCTCGACGATCAAATTACAGAAACTCGAAACGAAATTCTCCACAGACTGAAACCTCGGGTGGGGCCAAACCTTCGCCAAACTAGAACCCTCCCAACTTTTCGAGGGCCCAGATAAAACGTGAACTATTACTGGGTTATGTTCGGGTGTACTTTAAGTTCCGTGACGTGCGGAGGTCCCGGGGAGAATTCCGTCGGCGTGCTGTGACAATACTAAAACTTTGAGAAACGGGATATGATTCAAGCTGATATTTCTTAACGAATAAACTAACTAACTGAGATGGCGCAACGACCCAAAGTGAGTCTTGGTCTCCGATAACAAAAGACGCCGCTTCAGTCTGTCCTGTGCCACCTCCTGCCAGTCCTCCACCTGGCTCGCGCAAATCCTTCAAACGAATACTTTTTCTTAAAAGCAAAAGACAACAACGTGTCAAATTAAAATAGAATCTTGTAAGATTTACAGCCGGTTTCAATAACCAAACTATCCACGGTTTGCCCTACTAGAGATATAAATTTGACATTACTTCTAATGAAACTTGTGTCAAATTTGACATTACTTCTGTGGAGCTTGTGTCAAATTTCAATCTACAATAGGACAAATCGTGAATAGATTGGTTATTGAGAAAGGCCGATAAGAGGACGCCGTGATAAACAATGAATCTGAAATCAGCTCCATACAAAAACGCACGCGAGCTGACTAATGCCGTAAGGTCGTATGCGTCAAAAAAAGGTTTTTTTTTCGTTTAAAATGAAAACTATTGTGGATTTTATAGAACTAAACCTGTAGTTCTTTGAAGAATGTGTATATGTACCATACAAAATAAAAATCAACGCTTAAATCGGTTTTGTATGCCTGTAAAATGAAAATCTTTTTTTTAGAGGGTAGTTTTCGATCATTGTTTCTCTGCTATGAAAGTTAACCAATCGTATTATCCTTCTGACAATTTGATGTCAAAAACATGATCTTTAATGTACATAAATATTAGCTCTGTATGTTTTGTAATTGCTGAGAAAAAAGGAGATCCCTGCAGCCAATATTGCCAATTCCTCGTCTTAATCTATAATAACCGATCCAAAATGTACCGATCCATCACACAATATTAGTCATGGTATATTCCCATAACGAGTCGCAATATGAAAGTAGTCATTTATAGCAAATATTCTAAGAAACACTATAAAACTTACCTAGAAACAACAGAACAATTCCCTACCCTTTTTCTGAAAAGCGATCTCGTCGAATCGCTTCTCATTTCAAATTCAAATAGCGAAAAAGCTAGACTGACCGAATATTATTTTCAAAAAAATCTCACGTACAGTCAACGACAAAAGTAGCTGAACAAAAAAAATTCTGATTCTCTTTATCATCTTAAACACCAACCTTCGAATGAATCATCACCTAACATCATGTGTGTTTTGTTGTAGTCAAACGCCACCTTGTAAGTTGTAAGGAATAAACAAACATTTCTGATCTAAAACACATTTGGAAAATCGAGTATGATCAGCTACTTTTGTCGCTGACTGTACCGATCCGCACACACTGCCCAAGGTTTATTCCCACATCGGGCCGCTTCGGTAATGGATTTCCTACCATCACGTGACAACGTCGCTTTCGTGCGTCACGATTTTTAATAACTCCCGCTTCGCGCCGGAAAATTGTTTTAAAAATATTGACACGAACTTCGCGTATTGTGTAACTTGCAACGTTGGGGTTCCGTAGCAGTTTTTTGTTGGTCGCTCTTCGTGGTGTGTTTTTATGAGTTCGTGATGAGTTAGCAAACTGGTATCCGGTGCCAGCCCTGACTAGAAGGTTGGGAATTTTTGACGTGAATTTGATGAACGAACTGTGCTGCGTTTGATTTTGATGTCATAGATAAAAGATAAGGATAAAATCATTTATTGGCCATTTCGTAAAAAAAAATACAGGCAAGTTAGTTAAGTTTATATAAACTAAAATGTGGAATACAATTTGATTTAATTACTAATTTTAAATGAATAGTTCTAGGTATTATTTTAAAAATTACAAAGAAGTCACATGTCATTTTTAGAGTTATTTTGTAGCACTTGACCTAAGAACACAAGCTGCACCGACATATATTATTTTAATTTGTAAAATGGATTGTTTTCAAAAAAAAAAGTTTTTTGTTTGAATAAACTATATTTTAGGGTAGTTAAGCTTTTTGTTAATATATAACAGTACTTTCAAATATTGTAATCATTGTAAGATTGTTCGCACACGAATCGTTTCGTTAAAGACGCAGAGTACGAGACCTGCAGAGTTCTACGCACGAAGCGTAGTGTAGGCGTATCATTTGGACCACAGCTATTGAAAAACGATCCAAACATGCATGAGAGTATTTCCTACGCTTGCTTTCTTTACGATTTCAATAAAACGTAACTTACAAAAGCCCTATAGAAAAAGCACTTACCGTTTTATCCAAATTTTAATATTTTTCTAACAGCTTTTTCAGTTTTTCTGTTCAGAACCTACTTGGACTTCAACGAACACAACCAAAAAAGAATTAGCGAAATTGTTTCATCCGTTCACGCGTGATGCGATTACCAAGGGAAATAGAGATTCATCCCTACTCTCCCTACTCAATATTATAAATGCGAAAGTAACTCTGTCTGTCTGTCTCACTTTTACGGCTAAATTTCTGAACCGATTTAAACGAAATTGTGTATGAAGATAGTTTGAACCCTGGGGAAGGACATAGGATACATTTTATCGCGGTAAACTGTAGCCCACGCAGGTGAAACCGCGGGGAACAACTAGTGTTTATATATATAATATAGATTTTGTTTGTGCACTGTAAACAATAGAACAAAATACTGTCCTCGATTTGTCCCAGTTTTTCTTGCGGATAAACTTGTGGGATACGATAAGCCCTCGTTTCCCGATGTCTTATTTTGTTTGCAAGTGTTCGCTCTCGCCGCTGTTTTATTTCTTTGAAAAAGCGGTCGCGGTCGACTTTACAATTTATTGGTTCTTTAGATCAAGTGTGAGAAACACTGGCATTTTATGCAGCGAAATAAAAATGAAAGAGTATGTTGTACATTTTATTTAAGACGCTTTTACTAGCTTCACTTGTAACTTATAATATAACTGAGAAACAATGTAATAACATCTTAGAACTCAATTTAACCTACTTATAAAGCATTTAATTTGAAAAACATCGAGATGAAACCATAGCTTGGTTATGGTAGGACATTTCTTCACGAAGAAAAAAGACCTTCCGAAATACCGTTTTCCTTTTGAGTCAAAAGGGAAGGAATTGTGATTCAGAAGGAAAACTAATACAAAATGAGGAAGGAAACGGTCTTGGAAGGTAAAGACTCAGAAGGAAAGTGAGAATTTTTTTCTCAGTGTTAGTGCTTCTTGGACGGCCGTCGCCCTGTCGGCTGTCCCAGGTACCACTGGAAAGAAGGAATCACGAAGGATTTGCGTGAGCTCCATGTGGAGGACAGCAGAAGGTGGCGTCTTTTATGATCAAAGGCTAAGCAGACTCACTTTGGGTTGTTGCGCCATCTCAGTTAGTTAGTATGTTATTTATTAGTGCTTGCCTGACTAGCTAAGAAGTTTATAATGCACGCCAAGCACCTATACCTAAATGTGTTTTGGCAGCCACACCTCCAAACCAAGCATAGCGTGGTGCAAACTTCGACCACATCATCATTTACTCGTAACATTAGGTGACTTGTGGTCAAACGCTATACCCTGTAAAAGGAAAGAATAGAAAGTACGTTCGATTTGTTTGTACTAGAAAATGATCCTACCATCTAGCTCTGGTTTCAACACGATGTGTTCATTCACCGAAAGCTCAAGCTCATTGAACGATTCGAACCCCAGACTAAAATAAGCTCCACTACAAATAATTTTGAAACAAAAAAAAACTCTTCATTATAAATCTGATAAAAAAACACTGATTAACTTTTCTTAGCAATGAATTCGCAATGAATTAAGTACACTTTCACAAAAATCCTTTGCCATTGTAATTTTTTCTTTGCCTTATTACGGTTTTAACGGATTTCGGGTTAATTCTAGCGATTTCTCTTCTGGTGCTATAAATCCTTCTTATCCGGATTGGGACATTTTTAAAACTTTGAGATTTATAATACCTAGTGGCCGGCAACAAAAGTTTGAGAACTGGGCAAAATTTCATGCCGGCGAGCTGGTTTTTGACGTTGAAAATAAGTTTTTATTTTGCCACATTTATAAAAACTTTAGGCATGTTTAAGCGCAAGGTTTTAGCTGTGAGGTCAAATTATTGCTTGATTCTAAATGTCTAATAAAAGAACTTTATGGATAAAATTTTAAGCCTTGGCTCTTTCACTAGCATATCTGTTCTATGACCTGTGGAAGTTTTGCCGTTTTTCTTCTTAGCTGTTCTTTTGTCTGCGTAAGGAGGTTGGAACAGGCATAGCTAGTTTTAAGTTTGACGTGTAATTCAAGCCAGGAGGAGAATAAATATCACCACACACAGATCTCGATGAATCACTCTAAACAGCCACCCAAATATTTTCCTACCATAGCTCCCAATACAATCGTCTGTCACTACTATTTCCCGCCAAAACCTACCCCATCCAAATTGATAGAAATAATATAAAGTTGCCATTCACATAAAATGTGTGCAATCGTAGACATTCTGCCACAGATATAATTATTATAATTAAATGGATTAATGAGTATAATGGCAATATTTAAGTAAGAGAATGAAGTTACTATGAATTCTAATTGTTACAGGTTTTTTATTATTATATTCTGACATAAGAATTATTGCTCGTTAACAAACGCTTGAAAGTAATTTCATGTAAAAAAAAAAACTTTGGAATTTGGTACTTTTACTTTAGGTACTAGTGGCCCAGCTCTCGGGCCGTCTTGAGCCGCTTAGCCTTTGCAGGGATATTGGCTCCCTGTTTTTATTCTACCAAATATACAATGGTTTACCTTACTGAAGATAGAAATTTGACATAAGCTCCATAGAAGTTTTTTTTTTTTTACTATTAACAGGGTAGCGTTTGACCACAAGTCACCTGATGTTAAGTGACGATGTGGTCGAAGATGGCGCCACGCTACACTTGGACTGGGAACTGGCTCTCAAGTGAGGCTGCCGGAACACACCGATAGATGCTTGGCGACAGATTCTTAACAAGAGGGTGGTAGCTAGCAAGGCGAGTACTAGAAAATACCCTACCACCAAGCTATGGTTTCATCACGATGTTTTCCTTCACCGAAAGCTCAAGCTCATTGTAGGATTCGAACCCACGTCCTACGGATCGCAAGCCGACGTCACTACCACTGAGCCATCATCGCTATAAAAGTAATGTCAAAAATCGATTTATAATAGGGCGAACTGTAGAATGATTGGTCATTAAATTCCAGCGTAAATTGTAGTCCCACGTTATTTTATAAAACGAACAAAAAATACCATCTGTGATTTCTATTTTAGTCCCAGTGATCAAGTAATGAAATGAAAAAGAAATCGTTATAACTTACTCAAACAAATTACCTTCGCAAAATGCCTTCAGGCAATCTAAAACTCCACTACGCCCACTCACGGTTTATTTCTCAAATATCGAACTAATTCCTAGCGAATCATAAGCTTGCCTATCGGAAAATGTTAATCTTACCTGGACTTACAAAGGCCTTTCGCCCACAAATTTTTGTACAAGGAAAATTTGGTATGGAGGGAGCAAATTTGTTAGGCAGTACATACCACCCGCCGCTCCTACCCTTGTACCCAGTATCTACTTATTAAACTTGACATTTCACGAGAATTTTACATATTTTTTTGATATTTTACTGTGTTTCAAACATGTTTGTTAATGGAAACGTGTTACGGGTCGCGTCGACCGTAAAGACATCAAAATATGTGTTTCCATAAAAAGCTTTTGCACAGTACGAGGACAAAAATACAGTAGCTCCTCAGAGTTCATAGTCGCCCGTACGGGAGGCATGCCGCGTATTTCTGTGTGTGTGCGACCGGTAACCGCGCTCTTTCTGATTGGTTCATGTACACACTTACGTGCAAAACGGCCTATAGAAGGTCATGTGTGCGATTATCTTTCATGCTATTATTGCTTTTTGAGTCTGCCACTGGAATTCTGACCCCGACTGTACCTTAAAGGTATATGAATGAAAAATATATGGTAATTTTTTAGTAAGTAACATATTTTGTCAATGTTTTTAAAGGTTTCCAAATGTCTCTCATGAGACATCAAAAACATTGGTTGTCTGTAAAGTCGGTTTACTGACGATAGTTGAACGTGACAACAACGTTCCGCGCTCTCGCTTGCACTTCAAGCCTTACATGGAACGCCTCAGAGCGAGGTAACGCCGCAGAGCGAGGTAACGCCGCAGAGCGAGGTAACGTCGCATGAGTCATGTTTTTTCGTGCTTGCAGCCGGCTCTATCGAATTATAAGACGTTGTCACGTCAAAAAGGTAGAGCGGTTCAAAGTAAACTACTTGAATTATTAAAACCACACCGAAATAGTATTAAAATGTTTTATTTTTATGGTAACAAAACGACAAAGGTTACAACAAGTTATATTTCAATACAGTAGTTAGGGTTTATCCGTAACAGTAAAATGTTGTTAATTTTCATAAGCCCAATTGACGAATAAACGTTTCTATTCGATAAATAGCTCTATAACTATTCTACTCCACAACAAATGAAACCAACCCGCAACGTTTACGTAAACCAAGCCAGTCTAGAAGCTATTTTCACGCACATCGCAACGAATAATATAAAAGAAACTAACGCAGTGCCGTTCAGCCCCGGATCTAGGGAGGGCGGAGGGCAAGCCGGGGCGGCGCCCAGCTATTTTAGGTGGCGCCAAAATCACATAAAAAATAAAAAAAATACTCCACAAAGTGCCTATCACAAATTTACTAAAGATTCTTTTTCCCAGTCATAAACAAATATTATAAATGCGAAATAAACTATCTGTCACGCCCAAACTACAGAACCGATTTAAATAAAATTTGGTACGGAAATAGTTTTAACCCTGAGAAAGTACATAGCATGATTTTTATAACAAAAAACTGTAGCCCACGCGGGTGACAGGAAACAGCTAGTTAAAATTATATTTGTGACTTTTTTAAAGCAATTATTTTAAACACTGGAGAGAGGGGCGCCACTATCAAGTTTCTGCCCCCCCCCCCTCCCCCCTTCTTGGTTCGAAAAAGTCGTAGATCCGGGGCTTGTGCCGTTTATGTTATTTTTACGTTCCGATTCATAACTCCAAACACGCAAGCTAGCTCGCAGTAGCTGGCTAAAAAAACGCTTTCAGAGAAATCGCGGCGAAATTTGTTGTTTACTCATACCTTCTTACCATCGTTGTTTTGATAAATTAAGCCATAAATTATACGATGAAAAGGCTCAGACGGTTTTTCATTTGAAATTGCCGTGAGATGCTGGGCGCTGCCGTTGGCGAAAATTGCTGTGTGATGGTGAGGTATAGGCACTTAGCTAATTGTGTTATGTTGGTAATTTATCTTACACTAGGTTTTCCCCGCGGTTTCACTCACGTAAATACCATTTAACTCAAAATAGTAAGTATCCTATCCTTTATCAGGGTTCAAACGAACTGTTAACCGCGGTTTCACCCGCGTGGGCGTGTACTTTTTTAGATAATGCTTTATTAAATGAAATTAAATGCTCATTTTGTTCTAGGTTAAATACCTATGTATCTGTTTCAATATCTAGAAATTTTAAAATACCTTCATGCCAGTGATGCCATTGAAAAAAACGGTTTCGACGGAAGACCAGCGTTGGTCAAACGACCAGCATAATTCTGAGTTGAGGCCGGATTGTCACAATACATTTTTATACTGTTCTAAACTACCATGGTCAACAACATTAGAATCAGAATTGCACAAATACATTATTTTATTATAACTATCCCGTTTCAAGACCTAATTCTAGAACATTGTTTTTTTATATTACCACTTGCATTGAATATGTTTATTTATGTTTCTTGTTGCAAATAAACTATTTTTACTCTTGTTCTTACCATCGATAGTTCAAAATTCACTGTGATCACTTTGAAACGTCAACTTAAAACTAGCTGCGCCTGTTCCAACCTCCTTACGCAAAAGAACAGGCAAGAAACGCCCAACACGCGACAATTTTATTCTTATTACTAATTGATTGAATTGGAGCAAGTTCACCACAATCCCAAGCTTTTTTGTCATAATATAAATAGTATAGTAATATCCGATATTTTATAATAAGCTATACTGCTAGAATTTTTCTTAGTTGGTTGTGCATATTAGGATATGGAAACATGAATATTAACGGGTTACGGGATCACAACCAAAGCAGACCAGACCCCACAAGCAGCACCCGTTCACGAGTTGACGCATGTCCGCATGTGCCAGCCATCGCTCTCCTCGGCAGCACTAACAGCGACTATCAGGCTATTTTCACATAGGTATATCGCAATCGTAGACCTTACGTAATGGCTTCCCCGTTTTATGTCGAAAGAGAGTTTTTACTGCTCGGATGGCCTCTAGAATTGTCCTGCCGTTTCTTTTTTTACGGTCAACACGCTGAATTAACTTTTTTAGGTACCATGATGGAACTCGAATGATGATTGATTCAGAGACGGGTTTAAGTACTGGGTTGTTATATTTTTTGGGTGTAGAAACACCACCTACTTTGGTATATTTTATTGCAATAAACCGGTTGTTTAACTTAAAATGCAAAATAGTGTATAGGTATGAGATTTTTACAGACCCGTGTCGAAATAATTTTGAGTTTTTTTTTTTGTTTTTATGTCATATAAATGGGACCAGGGCAAGAAGACCCCGAATCCGACTACGGCAAGGTGTGGGCGTTTTTAGATGCTTGTTTTTGTATTTATGAAGTACCTATTTACTGCAGGGGTTAACTCAAATTATTTTCCCATACCTAAATTCTACCAAAATGCAAACTTTGCTATCAAAATACAAAAAAAATGTGAACTAAAGTGCCCTCGTCTCATCAGCTGAAGCTTTAATAAAGTTTAAAACCATTCCCTTTTGATGATAGACAAAAGATAATGAAAAATGCAATAATTCCACGTACCTACGCTTTTGTCCGTTTAATGGAGTCTTTTAGTAATCCGATACTTGTTTACTGAGAGGTTTCGTGACGTAATGGCAATCTCCGACACGTGGATAAAGATTTTTGTCGCCATTTCAACTAGCTGGGTACATAAAAACTTACTAACTAACTAACCCGAAAAAGCGATGGTGGCCGAACGGTAACGCGTGCGCTTTACAAGCCGCTGACTCCGAGTTCGAATCCTCTCGGCCCCGCACATATGACTTAATAAGTTATGTGCGGATTTGCCATCGCTCGAAACGGTGAAGGAAAACATCGTGAGGAAACCGGCATGTCCAAGAACTGCAATATTCAAGGGCATGCGACATCTACCAACCCGCACTGGGCCCGCGTGGTAGATTACGGCCCATACTCTCTTTTTGAGAGAAGGCCAGAGTCCCAGCAGTGGGAACGTAATAGGCTGATAATGATGAACTAACTGAGATGACGCATCGTCCTAAAGTGAGTCTTCCAAAAATAAAAGACACCACTTCGGTCTGTCCTGCGCCACCTCCTGCCACACCTGGAGCTCGCGCAAGTCCTTCGTGACTTCGTCTTTCCAGCGATACCTGAGACGGCCGTCTTGGATATTTCTATCCATATAAGTATTTATTTCTCTATATAAGTATGTATATCGTTGTCTAGTACCCATAACACAAGTTTCGAGCTTAACTTGGGGCTAGGTCAATTTGTGTGTTTTGGTCCCCGATATTTATATTTATTTATTTTTATTTATACCCTAGAGTAGCACATAGGATTAGGCTTATAGGTTTTTTTGTATCCCGAAAAAAGGTTTCTGCGGGATTACGAGAAGACGTGGGTGAAACCGCGGGCGCAACTAGTAATAACACCTAGAATTAAAATAGGATAATGGATACCTACAGCAGGTAACGCGGTGAGGGGGCACCGAAGTGCGGGAATAATTTTGGAGTATACGGAATATATACGCTTTCGCGCCTAAACGACTGAACCGATTTAAATGAAATTTGGTATAGAGATAATTTGAGCCCTGGGGAAGGACATAAGATACTTTTTATCGCGATAAACTGTAGCCCACGCGGGTGAAACCGCAGGGAACAGCTAGTAACAAAATATTTTTAACGACCTTTTGCTATAACTCATGTAGGTAGGCTACCCGAGAAACTCGAGAAAAAGGTTATATTATTAGACCCCTAATTTGAAGCTGGAAGTAGGTACCTCCACGTCAGACAAAGATATAACAAACAAAGCAATCCCATTCACAAAAGCAACATGAATGAAGCATTTAAACTTCGACCAACTAAAACTAGAGTTCATATTCAGGCAGCAGATTGTTGGGTGCTTTCACTTGAAAAGCTTTATTATAGCATCGTAATATTCTCTACAAAGTACATTCTGAAAAGTTACGTAATAACGTCATGCTATAATACATTTCTACACATGTACTCGTAGGGTTGTCCACAATTCAAGAATAAAATATTATAATTTGATAAGAATTTTTTAGGGTTCCGTGCCTCAAAGGGAAAGCAGATCCTTTTTAGAATCAATTTGTTGTGCGTCTGTCTGTCTGTCAATATCTTTTTTCACAAGAACGCGTTGAGGTATAAAATTGAAATGTATGTAAAAAAAAACCGTTTCTATTATCTGTGAAAAAATTAAAAAGTCAACGCGATCAAAAGATGACCGTCCATGTCGCATAATGTCGCATATTTTCGATTAATTGCGTTTTTCATGGTAAGCAAAGCCGACGTCACGACGTATAGGGTACTTGCCGTTGACCTATGATCATGAATTAGAAATATTTACCATGTGTATCTCGTTTCAAAACATAATTCTCAAAATATTATTCGTCCTTAGACAAATTTTATTTTAATCTGCGTCATCTTTATAACATAGATACAAAATATGATTTATCAAAAATTTTATCCGTATCTTTTTTTCACTAAACAAATTGATGTCAAAAAAAATTGAGCAGTGACAACCCTACTCACAAAACTCGATTCTGGAACTCCACCTGTTATAATTTCAATTAGGCACGTTTCACACCGAACATTCTTAGGAAGCTCTGTGACACAAAGTTTGTGAGAACAATTACGAATCTTGACTGTTCATCGTATTACAATTCTCTTACATTCGCAGCTTAATAAAAGACGGGAAACTTCATTGAAGAGACGTTTCAAGTCATTAGTTCAATTGTCAAGATTTTTATAGCACTTTAAAAATCATTTAAAGCAATGATGACATTCGAGGGCATGATGGGGAGATATACCAACACGCTTTGGGCTGGTGAAGTAGATTATGGCCCATACTCTCTCTCTCTGAGAGAAGGTCAGATTCTCAGCAGTGGGAACGTAAAAGGCTGATGATGCGATGATGGATCAGTGGTAATGACGTTAGCTTGCGATCCGTAGGTCGTGGGTTTGAATCCCACAATGCGCTTGAGCTTTTGGTAAAGGAAAAACTTCGTGATGAAACCATAGCTTGGTGGTAAGGCATTTTCTAGTGCTCGTCTAGCTAGCTGCTATCCTTAAGTGAAGAGTGAAGAATGAAATATGGCGTAACTAGTAATTCTACATTATACACTTATCCAGTAAAATTCAAATGTTTTTATAATAATCTTTTATGATAAAACATTTTACCTGTTGCTTGTCTTGCAAATAAATTAATAATTCATTTACTTTGTGCGCCGTTGTGCATTCATACATTTTTCATCAGGTCCATTTTGTTTGTTTTTGACTGCGGAATGACTTGCATTTTATTGTGAAATATCTGGAGCACAAATGAAATTGTTTTCTCTTGTATTGAGTTTTTGGAATAAAGTCAAATAATGCGCTTTTACGACGGCTTTTGTACACGGAGAAAAAAGACCTTCCAAAATACCGTTTTCCTTCTGAGTCAAAAGGGAAGGAAAAAAGGAATTGTGATTCAGAAGGAAAACTAATACGAAATAAGGAAGGAAACGGTCATGGAAGGTAAAGACTCAGAAGGAAAGTCAGAATTTTTTTCTCAGTGTATACGTAATTTATTGTAGTACATAGTGAACTTTTTACCCAACAGTAACAATAAAAGAAATAATTAGAAATCACATTAAGAAAAATGAAGTTCAAATATTTACCCAACCTTTAGTATTTAATCACCATCAAAAGTACTAAATCGTTTACCACCAAATTGTTAAGGAGGAAAGGGATTATAAAAATTTAATTCGCTAAAAAGCGCTTCAGCGGCTTAAAATGAGGTCGGGGTAATAAAAATGCGTCGCCGAGGCTGCCAGTGTTGCCACGCAATAAACTGATTCGATTGCCCGTTAACAATGAACGGGTTAATGGCATATTCAAATCGATGGCCGCGCTTTTGTATGAAGAGGAAAATAAAATTGCGTGAAAATGAGGTGAATTACTAATGGTGCAATGAGCTTGAGCTTTCGGTGAAGGAAAACATCGTAATTAAACCATAGCTTGGTGGTAGGGTATTTTCTAGTACTCGTCAGACTAGCTGCGAATTAAGAATCTGTCACCAAGTTAGTACCTACTTGTGTGTTTCAGCAGCCTCGTTTGAGAGCCAGTTCCCAGTCTAGGTTTAGCGTGGTGCCACCTTCAACCAAATCGTCACTTCACATCAGGTCATTTGTGATGAAAGCTGCCCTGTGACTAGTAAAAAAGAAAACTACGATTTTAGGTTACCTGGAAAAGATTGCTTTGAGCGATAAGTTTTATCGTCGTTCTAGTTTTAAATTTCACTGTATGTACCAAAAAATAGTATAAATGTCTATGGACAAAATATTTTTCAAGACCGTCACAAGTTCAATTAAACTCTATTATTCTCTCTATCTATTTCACTTTTAATAATATACTGTCATTCTTTCTTATATAAACGTGAACATTCTCATTTAATACGATACGTTATCTTGTTCGCTTTTACGCACATAACCAAACAACAATACAGTGCAAACCGATCTATTTTTACGACCACCAGAAATTTGTGGACTATTATTTATTAGTGGCAACACAGGCATCCCTAGCACTACATCTTGACCCGTTTCTGCTTCTGAGGGGGCATTACTTAGCGGATTTCTCTCGCTTGACAACCGTGAAAGGAGTTTTTTTCTACCCCGATATTAGCAGCGGGGAAATTCGCCGATTCATGTTAAAAACGCTGGGAATTGGCCTCTTTTCAGGACAGGACGTGGAATAAATAGAGAAAATTGTACTATTGAGGTTGATGCTTCGGAAAAATCTAATCTGCTAGAAATAGTTTATTGAATAGTCATAATCGTTTATGTGTTTATATTTATAAAAGAGGCATTCTTTGTGTGTTATGTGGAACATTTTCTCTTCTCTGTATACCCACGATTCCACTTACGAGATTATTTTCTAATGCTTTGTAAGTAAATTAATCCGTAAAATGTGGTTGAGTCAACAAAAACATCATCTACATATATTAAGCACTAATAAAACATTGCTAAAAGTTAACAAAGCGTATACTTACTTTACACGTATATTAACAAGTATGCTGACCAAACCGAAATGATATTATAACATTATGTGCCTCTACTTCCTCTCACAAATTGTCTCACACAGCTGTCTTCGGCAACGTGTATCTGGCAATATGACACACTAAGGTCTATACAGCAAAAACGTTCGCGTCACGTTCGAAATGAGAACATCCCGATGAGCACTCAGCCAGTAATGGCTTCGATTCGGCAATAAAAGGACCACATGGGAGGCTAGTAATATGTCATTATTGTTCGCCAAAAACGTGTAGGTACCGGTTTTCCTAAGAGCTTTTAGTAAAAGTCCAATGAGAAAGTCTCGTGTTGTGATATTGGAGTGTACGAGTAATTATGATATTGCAAAACCAATCGTTCCCGCTGGTTAGATAAATTGGACGCGTTATTTTAATATCACTGTTTTTCTTTGAGGTGCTAAATTTATTCCGGTATCTACCTATCTGATATCTTTATAATTCCTAAAGTTTGTGAGAGAGAGAAAGTTTAAATATTTTGGATTTAAGTGGTATATGGAATAGAGTATGGAGTAATACTTAAACCCTGGATACCAAATACGACTATTCTTTGTCTCCAAATATGGTTTCTGCGAGAGCACGG
Organism: Opisthograptis luteolata; assembly: GCA_931315375.2. Lineage (NCBI taxonomy): Eukaryota > Metazoa > Arthropoda > Insecta > Lepidoptera > Geometridae > Opisthograptis > Opisthograptis luteolata. The sequence continues at coordinate 12,886,506 of OV928036.1, read as the reverse complement.
GAACATCAAGGGTGTAACAAACAGTTGCAGGTAGTCAATTTGTTTTATATTAATTATGTTCTATTGTTTTTTCATCTGTACATGTTCTTTTTTCCCCACAATTGTTGCTTGCTAAGTCGTTAAACATTTATATAATTTATTATCAACTATTTCACCTAAGCGACCAAGAATTTGAATTTTGACCTTAAATTAAATAATACCCCTTAGGCTTTACGTGGCTTTAAAAGGTTTTGTTTGAGTGTAAATATTTAAACACACCACTCGCTTGTTAATCCAACCAATGGGGAAACAGTTTTGCATGTGTGAGAACTTGTAAAGTTCCAAACACACTTAAAAGCGACTCGCGAATGGAATTTTCACTCAATTTTTGTTCGTCCCACATTGCTTACGCTGACGTGCTTAGATTGGAGCTTTGTTCAAAAATACGCTTTTTTTATAAGCCATTGTGTAGCTCTGTTTTGCACTCTGTTTTATTATTCAATCGTTTATTTCGACTTATAGAATAGCATAGAATAGAAAAATCATTTATTGTAGAATGTGGTATTATCAACATGGTAACATACAGCTGAGCTCTAAATGTGTCTAAATGAGTGGCTAAAAAGATTTATACCAACTTTTTAATATTAATTTTTATTTGATACTAAATAATTTGAAATCAATTAATACAAATGAGAATGTAGATTAAAATAATAATAAAATTAATTTAGAAATTTACAAAAAAATGTTTTATTTTAAAGCTCATAATAATATTATCGTTTATTTTGACTTGAAATGATTAAATTCTTTTTGATTTGGAGCCACATAAGTCACTTATGTATGCTCCGAGCTTAAAAGTTCACGCTCGTAAGGTTTTATTCCATTTTGATTCTTATTTAAGGCTTGTTACACACGATGCCATTAACCGGGCGCGCTTAACGAGCCACCAGCAAAACGTAATTCAGAATTTTTTGTTTCGGTATACTCATGCGATCAACATTCGTAAAAGTTTAAAAGCAAAAAATTTAAAAGCGTTGTAAAAATGGTCTACTTTACATTATCTGCCCTCATGCATTCCGTAATTTTTTTTATGTGCTCTGTCTATACTAAGTAAACTCAGACTTGTAAGAATTTTCATACATAGACCAGAAGCGCATGTCTTTTTGACCTTTAGGTACTTTATTATTAACCTCAACACCAAGATTTTTTCTCAGAAAATATTTCAAATTCAATCTTCATCTTTCATTTAACCAAATACTTGGAAATTTTCTTTTTCGTAGGTATGAATTTTTTCTTTACAATGTTCTGACTTTTATAAGGAATTCCAACCAAATACACGTTACATAAATTTATTCATTATTTTATAATGTACCTACCTAGCTATGGCTTTTGTGATAAACTGAAAAATTCATCGTGTAAGTTGGCGGAAAAACGTGAGTCTATAATAATACATAAAATTTCCTCTAAACGAGCCTTAAATAATGGGAGTGCCACAATTCAGTTTACCATGGCAATAACAAACTCCATAAACTTTCCCAAAACCTCGCATATTTTATTCCACTTCCGCTTCCTAAATTACTCGGCAATATCTGAACAATTCCATACGCCATCTTCGGTGTAAGCGTCTTACAAAAGACGTTTAAACAAAATTGCTTTCATACATCATACGCATTAAGGGTAACGTGCATCGATTCAATTACCCATATATCTTCGTGAGCGGATGCTGAGAGGTCGGGCAAAGGGGGGGAGGGTAAGAGGAAGGGAGCAGTCTTGTTCTTCGCTCCAAATTCTCGCATAATTCCACCTAAGCGGTCTGTTGCTACTTTGTGTACGTCATTAATTATGTCTTTGTTTTGACAGAAGATTATTTCCATCTCATTCATACGTGAGGGATTAGGGGTCTTACACGTTATAGTTATTTGTATGTTTTAATCTCTCAAACAGCGCCAGCTGCGGAATTCGTAACACCAGATTCCAGATAGCTGTAAATGTTTCTATTATAGTTGTTGAGAAATTAACAGCAACGAGTAACAGATACTCTGAATAATTAGCAGGTGTACTTAACAAAACTGACGCTGGTGACATAGCTGGTCTGGTCGGTCATGATAGATCAAACAAGTTAGGCAACACTCAACACGGCCATTACTTGGATGGGTGATTGTTAGTGGAATTTTCAGCTGAGCGCTACTATGCTTCGGAGAGCACGTTCAGCTGTTGGTCATTAGCTTACACAAAAGAATAAAAATACTTTAAAAGCGCTATATTATAATATTTTTGTACTACAGGTATATAAAAACCAACCAGTACTTACGACTTGTAAAAATGGCATGCGCCTTTCATAAACAGATTAACTTATTGTTTCATCACCTAGTTATTATGATAAAAGAACAGCCTTGTTCAAGGAAGTACAATTACGTTTTCCTTAAAGCTACTTTCAGGATACCACAAAGAAGTTTGTTCCATGTAAATCATTACGGCTCCTCACGAAACAAACTCCATAAATCTGAACACATTAATCTTGAAAAAGTAAACAAAGAGAGAACCCAAATTAATGTAATAAGGGAACATTACCCCGAAATCTTTCGATGTTAACAGTTTTCGAGTGAAAATCCGGGACGTGACAAACGCAAGGATGTTTCAATATAAGCCAGGGAACAATGACCAAGCTCTTTACAAATTCGATCCGACGGGAACAGGATGACTATTAAAGTGAAGATACATAATGAAATCTAATCTAATCTGTTTATGGTAGCGTTCATAGGATTCCTCATAAGTCCAGCAATGGACTTCTTCCGGGTGAGATGATGGTAGTAAATGAGATCGTCCCCCATCATCTCAAGTGCAATGATTATCTAAAAATGCTGAGCTGTTACTTTTATAGCTATAAAGATTTCATTATCATTCAAGTGCACTGAAATATGATTTAATAATATTTTTATCTAATTACAGACTCAAATCCAGTCAGATAGATTAATGCTACAGGGAAATGTATAAATTCCAAGTAACTTTACTTAAACCTTAAACCTTTAGGTTATAATTTGATACCCTACGAGTTAATTTGGAAACGAGGCTATGTTTGTACCATGCAACTGAAGAGGGGGTACCATGCAAGTGAAGTTATTTGAATAAGAGGACAGATTTATGCGGTTGCTAGGTTTAAAGTGAAATCTGTTTGCACATTGTGTCTTGCAATTACCAAAACATCGCTTGCCACATTGCGAAATGCTCCAAAAAACTCCTCCCCTACGTTCCGTGCCCAAATCAGCACATTCGCACACTTTTTTGTACTTTTTTCCGCCGTGTCAATGTTACGAAAATGGTGGAAAAGGAAACGTTGGAAAATTAAAAAGTGACAAAAAAAATTGTCGCCTCATTGGAGAGTCGAATTAGTCTACTCGTAGCAAGGCAATCGGCAATTTGTTTAAAGCTAATGAAAGCAAGTGTTTTCCGCTACGTTTGGCTACTCGTACTTGCAAATGAGGACTGTGTTCTGTTGGAATTTTTAGTTTAAACAAGCTGTTTGAAAACTGTAACCATTGTTTGTTTCCAGTGACGCAGAAACCTTCGTTATTTGACTACTTCTTGTTAATTTGTTTATTTATTCCTCACTAGTTAGTTGCTCCTCGCGATTTTACTTGCGTCTTCTCGTTATCCCACAAGAACCTTTCCGGGGATAAAAATTAGCCTGTGTCAATCCAGGGTATAAGCTATCTCCATTCCAAATTTCATTCAGATCCATTCAGTATTTTTTGCGTGAAAGAGTAACAGACATCTATTCATCCATCCCTCCATCCATCCATACTCACAAACTTTCACGTTTATAATATTAGTAGGAAGTAGCACGCGATGTTGAGTAATAGTGGTGCTACGGTACATCTAATTTAAGAACTGGCTCTCATCTTTTATCTTTCAGCTTCACATTATATAAAAGGCAACGCTTTTGTCTGTTTGTACACTCACAAATTGTAACTCACTGGGTCAATTATAAGGTTTTTTTTTTTTCTACTATTTACAGAGTAGCGTTTGACCACAAGTCACCTGATGTTAAGTGACGATGTGGTCGAAGATGGCGCCACGCTACACCTGGACTGGGAGCTGGCTCTCAAGTGAGGCTGCCGGAACACACCGATAGGTGCTTGGCGACAGATTCTTAACAAGAGGGTGGTAGCTAGCCAGGCGAGTACTAGAAAATACCCTACCACCAAGCTATGGTTTCATCACGATGTTTTCCTTCACCGAAAGCTCATTGTAGGATTCGAACCCACGTCCTACAGATCGCAAGCCGACGTCACTACCACTGAGCCATCATCGCTAAATGTTTTTTTTTAGAGTGGAAAAGAGATTATATTAAGTCAAGATTTTAGTAAGTAGTATTCATTTGATTGTGGTACTTAACCTTTTTAAGTTACGTATTGGTAACAGTTGTAGTTTGTGTCAGAAGAAAAATCGTGGTCATCAGGCCATTAAAACCTAGAACCTATTCAATTCTGGTTAGAGATACAACGCAAGCGAAGGTAGGTAGGTATATAATAATTTTACAATTCAAGTTCGCGGCCACAAACTCCACAAAGAGAGCTCACTTGAAAGCATTACAAGTTCCCAGCCAACAAAATCTAATTTGTCAAAAAGTGACAATCACCGTAAAATGATGACACGCCGTCTGTCATTCTCTGAGATAGGGATGAGAATATCCGGCCATTAAGAGCCATGACATTAGAATTTTGCAGAACCGAATATGACATATTGTTTTCTTGAGTTGAATATAATAAATCTTTTTTTTTTTTTATACTAGCTGAGCCTGGCTATTTTACCCGAGGTTGATTAACTTTCGCGTGGAAAAAATATTTTTTGGAACTATAATAAAAATGAATACATTTTACAGCTTAAATTTAACAATATGCTTGTTAAATATGAACATTATGACACACACATAATACATACATACACACATAACATTACACCATTTATGAGATTATTTATTTCATGACCAAATACAAGAATAACAATTATATTATATAACAAGAAAGAATCGCTACGGAGTTACTAATACATACACACCCGCACACTCATACACAAACACACACAGCAGACACAATATTTCTACATCCAAAATTGAATCGCTCACTCGTTGCTTCACAGTCCTCATTCGTTACGTTGAGTGAGGACTGTGAAGCATACATAGCTTGCGGTGAAGAGGGAATCACCGCCATTTTGAGGTCGTTTGCTGCGTCCAATAATGTACGATCAAAGAAAATAACACTCGTAACGTATAATGTAGTCACATGGACATGTCTTCGATACAGCTACCACGCCATTTTGTTTAGTTTATTTGCCCTACCTCATTTTACTTTTCTTATATTAAATTTCTAGGCCAGTGTGTTTAATCGGACAGCTATCCGGCAAAAAAATAAAGGACCACTTTTAAGCAGAAGTCTCAGGAATGCGGAAAGACGGTTTTTTTCAGTCCATTCTCAAGTTAGCTCCGTCTCCGGCAATTTTAACTTTATTACGAATCCTTGCAACAATAAAATAGGAATTAAATTTTACGACACTACAGGGATGACTTGGAACTCAGCGGCGCTTTGTTGAAGAGGAATGCTCATATTTCTAAGCGTTGCTTGAGACGTGGGCAACGAGAGCAGCTTTCAAGGATACGTATTAATTAAAAACTTAGTTCCCCGTTCCTTGTAATAGATGGCGCTGACCTTATAAAAGACGGTTCAACTTTTTTGGCAACACTGTTAGTTGTTTGTCAATTTATTGTTTGTGGATGCTGGGGCCACACTAAGGTCAACGTCAAGGAAAATGTCAATGCCTATCATCGCGATAAATAATTATTAACACAATTATGTGAGTAGTAGTTATCGGCTAACGTCAAACGCCAATGTGAATACGGTTGTCAAATGTCGTGGCCACACTTATGTCAAACATCAACCATCGGGCTATTTAACGGCATTTCCCGTTAGTGTGGCCTGAGCATAAAAAGAGACTTGTTGGCGAATAGAAATTATGCCGTGTTTTTTTTTTGTTTTAGGAATAAATCATATAAAAATTCGAATACCCCAAAAATATCAATGTTGACGTTAACTTCTGACATTTTTCGATTGACAACTGAAATTTGTGCAACACAATCTATTTTTTACACAGAAACCAGCCTTAAAAACCGTTTATCGTCGTGAAAATGCATGTTTTAGTAATGTGTGCAGGTGTTTTAAAATTCGTAGTGCCGTTTTAAAAAAACGTTTACATTTGGAATGTACTGTTGTAACTTGTAACTCTATCGATTAATAATGGAAATAAAGGATGAAGGACTATAAAAGCAATAAGGAAGCTTCACCGTGCTACAGTCACGCGTTTGCTCCCATTTGCTGTTTGAGCCAAAAAGTCCCAGTCGGTCGTTTTTCTTCTTAGTGCCACATATTCCACAGATGTACCTAGCTTCGTTCGCAAATGACATCTGTCAACCCAGCGCACCATAGACTGCAGCTTACTTGTGTTGCCAACAGTAATGCTAAAGTAAATTGGCAACCGTCCAACAAACATCATAATGAATTTCCTACAAACTAATAACATACAGCTAAAAACACAAAGCCCTCAATAACTGCTTCCAAAAACAATTCACAGTCATCATAAAAAACTGGCAAATTTACATATGAAATCATAGTTTCACCAGTTTCACAGTGTATTTGATATTCAACATAAATTTATGTTTTGTACGTGAATGTTTCGTATTCACTCGGAATGAAGCACAAACGTGAATTTTTTAGGTCAAATAAAAAGGTATAAAGGTTAAATTGTTATACAGGCTGTGTACATTTGATACAGGCAAAAACGTGGAATAGTAAAGTGGACGATGCCACTCGGTAGACTAGAATATATCGATAATGTACACACTCGTTAAGACATCCCGAGAGAGAGAGCGAGGATATCCGCTGTGCTCCTTCTCTTTCTATCATCATTGCAGTGTTCTCGTTTGGTTCGGTTTGACTCGCTACCTCTCAATTAGATCTTGGAAAATCAGCGCTGTAAATTTGTTCATGGCATATGCTGAGATGAGACCTTTTAGAACATGACTGTCACGGCAGCAAATTTCGCGTAAGCACATCTTTACATTTTTATGAATCGAATGTTGCTGAAGTTTTGCATATAGATGTAAAACCAATGCAGGCTACGTTTTTTCCTGGAAAAATACTAATTTTCACAATTAAACTGGAAAATTTCAAGCTGTCACAATGTTGAACCACACCGGTGAGACCGATGGATGTAAGTAAGTACTGGTGTCATCATCATCATCATCAGCCTTTCACGTTCCCACTGCTGGGACTCTGGCCTTCTCTCAGAGAGAGAGAGAGTGTGGGCTGTAATCTACCACGCTGGCCCAGTGCGGGTTGGTAGATGTCGCATGCCCTTGAATGTTCCAGTTCTTGGACATGCCGGTTTCCTCACGATGTTTTCCTTCACCGTTTCGAGCGATATCAAATCCGCATATAACTTATCAAGTCATAGTCGCGGGGCCGAGAGGATTCGAACTCAGTGGCGGCGCCTTGTAAGTCGCATGTGTTACCGTTCGGCCACCATCGCTCAGTACTGGTGTATTAGATGGCTATTTCTTATAATTATATAAATACATTTTCCTTACCTTACCTTAAATAAATAATCAATGAGCTAGGTTCTTCCATCAATATTTCAAATAGATATTATCATTTCAATAATTCATAACCAAGAATAGACCAGGTAATTAAAATACCACTTTATACCTCAGTTTGTGTGTATTGTATAACAATTATTTAAAACAAAATTAAGGCGCCACTTAAGTACCTTAATTAACTTTTCACTAGCATTAATTTCGTTATTTTTATATAGATTTTCATAGAACTTAATTCTAATGAGCGTTAATTAACGTCTTTGAGTGCAGCAGCACTTATTTTTACATAATAAATATCGTTATTATATCACAAATCATGCAATATTATATTAAACGTATAAAGAGAAAATTGTACTCATAATATAATAATAGCATTGCCCTAAACAGCGTTATTACTTGGGTTTTTAGTCGTTTACGTTCCTTTACTGCTCTAAAAATGTTTTTAGAATTAGGTTTTCAAGCAAAAGCGCTGACGTTTATACATGCTGACGAATATAATGAATGAAATTTCGCACGAATATCAAACCCAAATCTAAATATATATAACTCAAAGGTTACTTACTGACTGACATAGTGATCTATCAACGCACAGCCCAAACCACTGGACGGATCGAGCTGAAATTTGACATGCAGGCAGATGTTATGACGTAGGCATCCGCTAAGAAAGGATTTTGATTAATTCTACCCCCAAGGGGATAAATAGGGGATGAAAGTTTGTATGAAACTTTGTCAATTTTAAACCGATCGGGCTGAGACTTTGCATGCATAAAGCTGTAGCCCGCGCGGTGAACCGCGGGGAACAGCTAATTTCATATGAAATTAGCTGTATTGATTTGATTGATATTTATATAAATATCAATCAAATCAATCAATCAATCTCAATCGCTAAGTACTGATCTACACTTGAGCGTCATTCTAGAATCCCAGCCTTAACCTCGATTGCTCGATTCCTTAAATTTATGTAGGCCCTCGTAGTTAACGCCAGACTGGTGACTGCTGCGACATTATCAGTCTACGCAGATCCTTCAGTATGCTCCCGCGACCCAGGCCATAAATCTGCTCAATGCCCTAATTGCTCTGAAACGACATGTAGACATCATGTAGATATCATTTTACAGAGCTTAGAATATTTTGTACACGTATGCTTACTTTTATGAAGTGTTTTTTTAAAAGAATGGTGTACACTGTAAGTAAAGAATTTCTTTCAGAGAGTATGGGCTATAATCCACCTCCCGGGCCCAGTACAAGTTGGCGGACAGGATGGTTAGTAAACGATTGCGACTGTCCAATCGTTTACTAACCATCCATGTATACATTTTCTGGTCGATGGTAGCCGAACGCTAAAAATGTCACACAATATTACAGCACATGCGACATCTACCAACCCTGGGCCTGGTAGATTACAGCCCATACTCTCTCTCTGAGATAAGACCAGAGTCCTAGCAGTAGAAACGTAACAGGCTGGTGATGAATGAAAAATAAATACATTTTCTATTGAACGTATCGACAGTTCTGTAGCAAATCGTGTCATTAGTAAACATGCTTGGTCGACGTCGAATTTGGCACAAACATAGCTTACTTCAGATTATAAACTACAAATTTAACAAGCAGATTAGGAATTCGTATTCCCTTAACGAGACATCTTTATACCTCGTTCTGTATTCATATTCAGGGTAATGGGAGCATTATTGATTTATCGTGAACGTCCCGCGGGAATATCGAATAAGCCATTTGTCATCTTTTTAACGTCTCTGCAATCCCACTTCTGATGCGGAGGGTGAACTGAGTTTGAAAGAGTTGGAAATGAGTTTTTTGAACGGACTTCTTTGAATGTTGAGAAAAGTAGGTGTTTGGTTTTCAAATTATTTGAAATTGAGACGGAACCTTTTGGCTTTGAAAGAGTCGCTTTTTTATCACACTAATATTTTAAAATGAATAGTTTGGATGGATGGATGTTTGTTTTAATCACGCCAGAATGTCTGGAAGGATCTGAATGAAATTTGGATTTGGATGAAGCTATACCCAGAATTAACACATAGGCTACTTACTGGTTATCTCGGAAAATTGTTTCTGCGGTATATTGGGAAAACCACAGCAGGAAATTTTAAATAAATTACTTGTTTGGGAAATTAGTGGCTAAATAAATATATGAATATATTCTGTTTTAGAAGTATTTTCCCCGATTTGAACCTAGTACACGAAACTCAGCTGGCAGTGGTACATTCAGGAACAAAACTAACCGATCATACCCGATTTTTAAAATGTGTTATAGATTAGTAATATTTGAGATGTATTAAAAGACTTACAAGGTAGCGTTTCGGTCAACGGTTGGTGTTTAAAATTACAAAGAAAATAGGAAAATTTCTCATTGTTCAGCGACTTTTATCCTTGACCGACAAAGTCACTGAACACATAAAGTTAGATTTGGACGAAACCGGTACCAGGTAAAACGTTTTTCAGATTATTTTACCGACAAAAAAACTATTATGCGGATCACACATTTACCGCACAGCATTTTCCTTTTACATAACATACTTTCCCATATATATACTATCAAAGCCAGATTTGCCACGAACAAACAAACGCATAACCGGCTTTGGAATCCCGCTTTACTTTCCGGGAGATTACACACAACAAAACAAAAATAAAGCTTTCACACGTAAATTCGCGTTTCATAAAACAATGGATGTAATTCTTCCTCACGTGCCCTTTGTAAGGGCACAAATTGTTTGTATGTACAAATTGAATATCTATACACGAAAAGCCTTCACTTTTTAACTCCCATTATTAATTCAAGCTAACGAGCGGCTGAGTTACTCGTTTTTTTAATGAAAGGTTTTAGCTGAATTAAATAATCGTGGTATGGAATGTCTTTTTTTAATTTTGTTTCGAAGCCTTTGAGTTTCGTATACAGTTTTGAAAATAATAAGCTTAAGGTTTTAGTACAAAATTCATCATGTTACATTAAAAAACGAGCGATGGTGGCCGAACGGTTAGGCGTGCGACTTACAAGACGCCGACACCGAGTTCGAATCCTCTCGGCCCCGCACCTATGACTTAAGTTATGTGCCGATTTGCCATCGCTCAAAACGGTGAAAGAAAACATCGTGAGGAAACCGGCATGCCCAAGAACTGCAACATTCAAGGGCATGCGACATCTACCAACCCGCACTGGGCCAGCGTGTTAGATTACAGCCCATACTCTCTCTCTGAGAGAAGGCCAGAGTCCCAGCAGTGGGAACGTGAAAGGCTGATAATAATAATGATGACATTAAAAAATGTTGAAAGATAACGAAAAATAAAGACTACGACATCAAAGTATACAATTAAACATAATTAATTACTGTACATTTTTTATTCTTGTTACTGATTGCATTGAAGCGAGACCCCAAATTATTATGTCATCTAAATAGTCTAATATTAATAATAAGCTTTTGTAATAAGATTTCGTTTTATTTGGACTTGACTTATTATGAACTGAAATTTAGTTATCAACAAGTCACTAGAGATTTTGTTAAAGCGTACTCATTGACCTTTGAAGAAGTTGCTGACAGTAATAAGATAAGATCAAACAATAAGATCTTAGAAAGGTCACTTAAAATTATTCACTGTCAAAGATATAATACTAACGAAAGTAAAATAGTATGATTAAGGGCCGGTTTCATATGTTAAATATGTAGTATGTAGGTCTTTTGTAATTACCAATCTATGGAACACGCTAGTTTACTCTATGGTTGGAAGAGAATGTACCGAATGTCAAATTAGTTATATACGTCAAAAGTAGATTCAAATTTAGTACATATAATAAAACAATAAATGGATGGCAGCATTCACTAAAAGTAAAATAACTGTTTTCTTGTGATCCCTTGAAGAATCAACACCTAACAAATCTCAACATGGTAGCAGAAAGCCTGGTTCAACCTCGGACCTAAAGAAAACAAGAAGACAGTGAAAAAATAAGAAACTAAAAACTTACTAAAACGTGTAAAAGTTTTAACCTAAAAAAAACTCGAAAAAAATGGAAGATTTATCGAATTTCCAGCGTCTCATCGACGAAAAAACCTTTCCATTATGGAAATTCCAAATAAATATCTGGCTAAGAAGCAATGGCTTAGCAGAAATAATAAAAAAAACTGAAAATGTCGACAAAGATGTCACTAAAAAAACATCGTCAATTCACGATGATAAAAAGGATGCACAGGTACAGAAAATGATAATGATGACAGTGGATAAGAAAAACCTGAGTCTTCTCATGTCATGTAAAAATGCCGGCGAAATGTACGAAAAGCTGTGTAGTTTATTTGAGAAAAAAACTGACCAACAAAAATGCTTATTACTACAGCAATTTTTCCAATATACCTACGACACAAATAGAGATATCGCTTTTCACATAAGCTGCTTAGAAAATATGGCATACCAACTAAATAATATTGGTGAAAAAATAAACGAAAATATGATTGTGTCAAAAGTGCTATGCACACTACCTGAGCGATATAGAAATTTCGTTACCGCCTGGGAGTCAACTCCTTCATCTGAAAAAACGTTAACGAATCTGACATCGCGGTTGCTGACCGAACAACAAAGGTCAACTAACGATGACACATCAGTTGCTTTCAAAGCAAACTACAAATATAAGAAAAACAATAATAAATTTTGCAAAATATGTAAAAAGACTAATCATAATGAAAAAGAATGTTATTTCAAAGAGAAGAAACCTTGCCCAATTTGCAAGAAAACAAACCACTTGGAGAAAAATTGTTTTTTCAAGAAAAAGGGAAATCCCGTTACCTTTCTGACACAAACGGAAAATTTCATAATTGATTCTGGATGCTCTACACACATGACAAATAATCCAAAATTACTGAAACAACAAGAACACTGTGAAATAAAGATACAAACAGCTAAGAAGAACCATACTATTGTCTCTGAAAAAAAAGGAAAAATAGAAACGGAACAATGCGAGTTCGAAAATGTTTTATTTGTGCCCAGTCTACAAAAAAACTTGTTGTCAGTAAATACCATAACAGAAAAAGATGGAGAAGTAATATTTACAAAAGATAATGTAATAATAAAGAAGGATAACCAAATAATACTAAAAGGTAAAAAGAATAACAAAGGTTTATATAACATTGACTTAGTAACAAATACTGAAGAAAATGCTTTAATATCAAGCTCTAAAAAGGAAACCGCAATGGATTGGCATGTCAAGTTTGGCCATCCTGGAAAAGAAACATTGAAAAATATTATAAAAACCGTTGAAGGTATAAACATAAATAAAGAAGAAATTGATAAACTTACCTCTACCTGTGATGTGTGTCTGAAAGCAAAGCAGACGCGTTCACCTTTTAATACAACACGTAAAAGAGCTGAAAGATTATTAGAAATCATACACACTGATGTATGTGGCCCCATAACACCAACAAGTTGGGATGAAAAAAGATATGTACTCACCTTTACCGATGATCACTCTGACTATACACAAACATACATGATAAAACATAAAAATGAAGTATTTACTTATCTAAAAGAATATGTAGAAGAAATAGAGAGAAGTAAGAACATGCAAGTTGCAAAATTGAGATGTGATGGGGGAGGAGAGTATACCAGCAACGAAATGAAAAGATGGTGCCGTAACAAAGGTATAACTCTTGACTATACAGTACCTTACAGTCCACAACAAAATGGAAAAGCAGAGAGATATAACCGTTCTCTTATGGAAAAGGTAAGAGCTCTCTTATATGAGTCCAATTTAGAAGGAGAATTATGGAGTGAAGCTGTAAAAACAGCCACATATCTTTTAAACAGAATACCAAAAGCAGGTGAAAATAAAACACCCATAGAGAAATTTACACAAAGAAAACCTAATGGTAAATATATACAAATATTTGGTGCAGAAGCATACAGTAAGAAATTGACTCATCTAAAAAAGCTAGAAGAAAGAAGTGAAAAACTCATCATGGTGGGTTATGCCCCCACCGGTTACCGTCTGTGGAACCCAGAACAAAGAAAAATTGTAATACGGAGAGATGTAACATTTGTAATGCGTACATCTGAAAAAGAGGTCAAAAATGATACAATAAAAATTCAATTGTGTGATGAAAACATAGAAGAAAATAACACACAAGAAGAAGATAAAAATGAGAATGAAAATAAAGACAAAGAAGAAGAGAAAATTCAAGAAAGTATAAATCAAGAAGGAGAAGAAGAAGATGAACATTGGTTTGTTAGTGAAGAAATAATATCAGACGAAGAAAATAATGAACAAGAAAATATACGACCTGAAAGAACAAAGAAATTGCCAGAGAGATTGAAAGACTACATATTATTGACGTTCAACGAGGCAATTTCTGGACCTGAAAACCATTTATGGCAAGAGGCAATAAATTCAGAGAAAAAATCCTTAGAAGATAATAATGTTTGGGATCTGGTAGATAGAAATAAAGCTAAAGGGAAAATCCTGAGTAATAGGTGGATATTCAAAGTAAAGAATGATGGAAAATACAAAGCCAGACTTGTTGTAAGAGGATGCGAGCAAAAACCTGGCATAGATTATGATGAAACATTTAGCCCAGTAATAAACATCAGCTCAATTCGCATAATGTTGGCTATAGCAGCCAGTCAAAATTATCACATAATGAAACTAGATATAAAAACTGCATTCCTTTATGGAGAACTATACAAAGACATATACATGGAGGTACCACAAGGGTATGACAATAAAGATAACAAAATATGTAAACTTAAAAAAGGACTATACGGATTAAAACAAGCCCCATTGAGATGGAACGAAAAATTCACAACAACACTAAAACAAAAAGGTATGATACCACTACAAACAGATCCGTGCTTGTTCAAAACAAGAGATGGAAGTATTATATTAGGAATTTATGTTGATGATGGTTTACTCATTGGTAAAAATAAAGAACAAATGTATTTATTAATAAAAGACTTAGAACAAGATTTTGAAATGACATCTGAAGAGAAACCTACTTCATTCTTAGGAATGGAAATACAAAGGACAGATAACCAGATCAGAATAGGACAAAAAGATTATGCTAACACCGTAATAGAAAAATACAACATGGAAAATGCAAAGATTTGCACAACACCTATATTAAAAAATACCACTGAAAAGGAAGAAAACTCAGATAATAAGACAGAAAAGTTTCCTTATAGAGAATCTATAGGTTCTTTAATGTACCTTAGTAACAAAACAAGACCTGATTTGGCTTACGCCGTAAACTATGAAAGTAGAAATATGGAAAAACCTGAGACAATTGATGTAAACAATGTAAAAAGAACACTAAGATACTTACGTGGACATACAAACATGCAAATTGGATACAACATAAAATCGGATATAACAAAGCTAGAAGCTTACACAGACTCAGACTATGCAGGAGATGTGGATACGAGACGCAGCACCACTGGTTATGTCATAAATTATTGTGGAGGCCCGATACAATGGTGTACTCGCAAACAACCAATTGTTGCCCTATCCAGCTGTGAAGCAGAGTATATAGCAGCAGCAGACTGCTGCAAAGATGTTCTATATTTAAAGTCTCTGATTGAAGAATTGCTGAACAAGAAAGTCGCAATAAAATTGTATGTAGATAACCAAAGTGCTATAAAGTTAATAGAAAATGGTGTAGTGAACCGGAGATCCAAGCACATAGATGTGAGATACAAGTATATACATGAAAGAGTAATGCATGGTGATCTGGAGGTCTCCTACATCCCTACTGAATATCAGTGTGCTGATATACTAACTAAACCTTTGGAAAATGTTAAGTTTAAGAAGTTCTGTTCCATACTGTTTTGTAATTAAGCGGGAATGTTAAATATGTAGTATGTAGGTCTTTTGTAATTACCAATCTATGGAACACGCTAGTTTACTCTATGGTTGGAAGAGAATGTACCGAATGTCAAATTAGTTATATACGTCAAAAGTAGATTCAAATTTAGTACATATAATAAAACAATAAATGGATGGCAGCATTCACTAAAAGTAAAATAACTGTTTTCTTGTGATCCCTTGAAGAATCAACACCTAACAAATCTCAACATCATAAACGACCGCAAGTTAAACGTCAGATCAAATTTCGGGAAGTTTGATCTTATTGTCAAATTTTAGTACGGAACATTTGTCAAAACGTTTTTTTTTATGGCGTCACGCGATTAGTGTATTTGCCAGTGTCAAGTATACAATATTTCAAACTCAGAGCTGAATCAAGTTTACATGATGGTGATGATGATGATGATGATGAGGAGATGATGGGATGAGGATAGTGTTTAAGTAAAGTAGTGGCGCTTTACTCAAGTGGCGCTTTACTTTACTCAAACTTTACACGGACTTTTTTGGAGCAACTGGAAATGCCACTTTCACAACTTTATTTCAATTTCCCACACTCGTACACATTAACGAACACATAATGGTTAATAATCCACCAATATTACACATTATCACTCGAAGAAACACAAGTTTTGGAAATAAAAACAAAATTTTTACGTTGAAAATTCGATTGCCGCCAAAAAACACGTCAAAAAGTTCTAATTTACTGAAATTTGGTCTGACGTTTAATTTACGGACGTTTATAAAACTGGCGCTTGGAGGAGCTAAATAGGTTTATTCTTGACGATAAGGATACATTGGGAATAAGTAGCACTATTTGTTTTTTTTTTGTTTTAGACAAGTGTGATTTTTACATTACTTTTGATTACACCCGTGTTTTTTTTCGTTATCCCGGGAGACCTACTCATGTTGCATAAGCATCTAACAATAGGTGTGCCCACTATCTCATACGAATATGCTTGCGCTTGTACAAAAATCCTGGCCATACATAAATTTTTCACATGCATTACTAATTCATAATAACAAGCGCCGAAGCTTTGCCAGCTTAAAGCATTTTTTAGCAAAAATCCGGATAAAAATTCACGGTTGAATATCATCACTGTATTCAGTGGAATATGAGTGCCTTGAAACGTTTATACACTTATTGTTATTTTGGCCGGTGGCGTGGGAAATTAAGTCAAGGTACTGTACCTAACGCCATCCCCATCGTAGAAAAATATATATTATTAACGCTTCGTATTATGGCAACATACAAGTAAAACAAAATCAAGGTTGAGTCAACGGACAGAAAGAATAAAAAGTTATTCAAAATGAATTCTAAAACAAAGAGCTCAGCGTACATCCCTAGCTTAGGAGATTAGTACCGATAATTTTAAATATCTAATACATAAAGCAGGCTTCGGAGACGGAAATGGACGAAAGAGGTCGGAAACGCGCGACGCGGGTGGGTCTCTTCTCTGGAAAAAAAAGAAAAAAACACAAGATGGAGGCGGTTGATAGTTCGAATTAAAATCTGGAATTTTAGAAAAAAAGGATTAGAATACATTTTGCGGGGAGTTATTAGAGTCCTAGTCAAATCTAGCTTGTGATATTTTAGAATCTAGATATTTTTAACAACCTATCGTGCCGTTTAAAGTTTGAATGTTTTATTGTGAAAGTGGTGAAAGAAAAATGGTTTAAAAGTGTTGGTGAAAAGAATCTGAAGAGCGGAAGGAGAATCAGGCTGAAAGTCCGTGAGAATTTATTGATCTTATTGCGTACACTAATGATCATACCTAATACATGGCGTAGGAATGGAATACACAACTAGAAGCCTTCGATGGTTTCCTTTCTTGTTTTCTATCACACAAGTGATCAAACATAATTAGAGCATAGCTTAAGTCGCCTAGAGTATTCGGAGGTCCTTAAAATAACAAAACATCATTAGTTTCACTTTGCAATAAACTTACCTATTTGCGTATTTTAATACACCCAAACTTTACTAAATTGATGAGGATTGGCCAAATTTCATCCAGTTTCTCCTCAAAATAGGTTTTATGAACGCTCTACTATCTTTTGAATGTGGTTTTATGATTGAGTAGTTAATTAAAGTGACATAATGGTATAAAGTTCGAAATATTTGATTTTTGTATGTACTGCGAAGAAATATTTTTATAACAGGAAACTTCAATTTCTTTATTTTGCCTATTAGGAATGGATTGATACTAAAAGAAACATGTATAGAATTAAAGGATAAGCTATACCTCAATGTCCATTAACAAAATTAGTATGATTTAACATTTTAGTTATTTTTCATCGTTCTCTCCGTAAAAAGTGAAATCGCAAACTTCCATATTTTGTTTAATGTGAATGGACTGATAGTTGATGTGCACTCATATAAGATTGAGGCACAATCTATAATTCAATTTCCCTGCAAATAAAGTATAAATTAACATCATTGTTGCAATGTTTAATCAGAAACTTAAATATATTTTATCAGTCGACTGGGAGCGGGCTGTGACTTGTGGTACACTTGTAAAAGGCTAGGAAGTGACTTTTGGGTTCGAATCCTGTATTGTCTACTTTACTAAATGGTATGGAGGGATCCATCTTTTCCTGTAATCTGATATTTCAATGTGAAGTTTGCATATAAAGTTTCTAATGACCTCACAAATTAAGTAGATATTCCAATTATGTAAATAGAGAAGAGAAACACCAAGCCGACTTACATTACAAACCTATTGATTAGTTTGCTCGTACTATTCCTTTGTGAACAATAATAATTAAACTTTGTATTTTGTTTCTTATAATTTCAAAATTAGATTATTTATTAATGGCCACTAATGTTTGATTCGGGTAGTGTAAATGATCCAGTATCTACTGTCTTGCGTATATAGTTGTTAAATTCCTGGCGGTTCGACTCCGACAGTAAATTAGGATTGTATTATATTACTCATCGGAAACATTTATTCTAGAACTTTTCTCATTATTTTATCTAGGTAAAATGTATGAACTACCTACTGATGTGTTTACCAGCTTACTTAGTTGCTTGTGGGTTCGAATCCTACAAATAAGGATATGGTAAATTAGGATTTTGATATTTGGTTTAAATCTCTCCGGGATTCCTTTTCATATTTTATTTAGGTGGTCTAACCAAATGGTATTTACTGAATACAATTGTTGGTGTCTGTAGGTTCGATTCCTACATTAATTTAGGATTTAACATTTTTAGCAAGAGAAACCAACCATATTTCTGGATTCTTTTAATATGTTATTAAGGTAGTATAAGTGAATAGGTTCTACTGAATAGTGATTACGGTTTCGTAGTAGCCTGCTGGTTCGAATCCAGCAGTAAATTAAATTAGGTAGTTTAGTTTCATTAGACTCTTTTATGGGCATAATTATATTTAGGACATGACCTTATCTCATGCAAACGCTTTTACATTTATTGCGGTTTGCTTCCCCTTGTTTCTTTGACTGACATCATCAACTAGAATCAAACAAATACTACACCGTCCTTTTCAGGACGCCTTTATTGTTTCATTTGACATACGTCGACAGGTTATAAAGATGTTTGTTTATAGGTAGTTGATTTATTTCTTATCCCGGTAATCCTGGTTTTGAAAGGTAAAGGTAATGGTGGTTTTCTGGTAAGTTATGAGTAGGCAAAGTGGATCCTACCAAAGCACAACCCAACTATCTTGCATAGATTAGGGGCTGAGGTGGACTACTCTTGCTTATTTATGACAACTCTTCTGTGTTTTACTTTAGTTGTTAAGTTAAGTTATGGGTGTGGCAAAGATTATTCTACCTGAAGCACATTCCGAACATCTTACGTAGATAAGGGAGCTAAGGTAGCGTAACTCGTGCTCGCTTATGGCAATCTTCTGGTGTTTTACTTTAGTTAAGGTCTCTCTTTTTGTTATCGTTGAAGTGTTTTTATAAACACATTGGACTAGTCCGACAGTAATTGATACACTTTTGTTTTTCTGTGGGTTTTCATGGGTGTCAGGAACATTTGTGATTGGAAAAGACTCACGACCTTTTTCAATGAAGCAAGGTCCTGACATTAAACCTGTGAATTTTCCACTGCAAGCATATTTACTATACACGCAGCTGACAAATTTACGCACACTCTACAAAGAGTTTGAAAGGGAGTGTTTCACTTGGCCGGTGATTCATTACCTTGATAACTCATCCCACGACACTAAATATTCAATTATCGTTAGACTAGTTTCGCGGTAGCGTCACCGAGGGTAGGGCCATCCTTTCTCTGTCATTTCTCCTTCCCAATTCTCATCCCTTCCGCGGTAATAAAATAGTTAACATCGGGAATCTGGTTCAGTCCCTGCATTGTTGGTTAACATTGTGGATTAATATCCACTTAAAGTCTAAATACATAAATATAATTGTTGAGTAATTATTGTAGTAATAGTTTATTAATTATTTCAAACTTTATGATTTCTAAAAGTGAAAATATGGGAGGGCCTGACCTCTCCTGTGTTTGGTATCCAGCGCTGGTGGAATATCATGTATGGATAGGCATAAAAATGTCGTTCATGCATTGGGACCCCTCCGCGTACCTTCTGGCTCTACCGGCACTTGAGACTGATCAGGATCCTAACCTAACATCGCTATACAGAATCACTAAGTGAGAAATATCTGCAACAATAAATATACTGGTAGCAACCAGGTTGAGCAGAGCTCTAATCTTCATTGAAGGGACACTGGTCCAATTATGATGTACTGGCATACTCCAGCTTTACTATGCACTGACAAATGTCAGAAGTATTTGCAACAAACAATGTACTGGTAGCAACCAGTTTGAGCATTATTTAAACTTTAATCTAGAGGACATAGTCCCTATTATAATGCACTAGCATACTCTAGTTTTACAATGTTCTGGCATACTCCAGCTTATAATGTACTGGCATACTCCAGCTTATAATGTACTGGCATACTCCAGCATACAATGTACTGGCATACTCCAGATTATTACGGCAAAGTCCGAAATTATCAATTGATATAATTTAACTTCATTTTATGAGTTAACCAACTATGTTGGATTGAATGGTCGCGTGAACTAGCTGCAGACCTTATCATCATTCCCATCCTACCCCCTCCGATGTCGCAAGTGCGGCATGCTGGGCATGGGGTGGCTGTAGGGGAGGTTGGAGGCCACTGGGGCAAGCCCCTAAAAAATTTATGCATTCGGGGTTTGCTCCGAAACTATCCTTTCCTTAATCCTGAACATAATCCTACTAATCTCTTGGTGTGTGATTTCTATTGAAAGCATACGTCAAAATATCTTGTTTCTTTCAGATCTACGGTCACAAGCAGTTCCATTATTCTATTTTATTAATTTGTCTAAATTTTATGTCTTTAGATTGTATTTGTTTCTTCCTTAAGAAATAGCTTTTATTATTGTAAAATATTTAATTTATTTAAACATAAATTTCCACTAAATAGTTCATAACTCTAAAAGTTCCGGGTTACTTATTTACACAACGTGTGGGTTCTGACGATCATCTGGCCAATTCAGTTTAAGTTTCGTTATTCTGCATTCTGGTTTACGGTGGTTCTCGCGTTAGGTAGGTTTTCGCGGTAAGGGGGTCTCGTGCGTCAGGGTGGTTTAGTTACAGTACACCGTCTCACAGAATTTTTCTTATGTATATTTATTTACAGCGCTTTGTAATTGGATATTTTCAACTTCATTAGCAGCACTCCCTGGAGATATCCGGGCAACGGTATATCTTTATCCAATGCAGTGGCAAGATTAATGTCCTACTTTTACCTCTTACAGCAAGGTTTGATTACAAGTTACATGATGTTAATTAAGTGACGATATGGTTCAAAGTATGCCTGAATAGAAAACTGTCACTCAAGTGAGCCATGTCTTAATAAAGAAAAGTAAAGAAAAAAGATTGAATTAGAAATCAAGAAAGAAAATACATTTAATCAGGAAATTACAAAACATTTAATTGTCTTAACAGCACAGAATTTGGAACTGTCTAAGTCCAAAATTATGGGTAGCACTGAACTGGAACACGGCAAGAGGCGAACAACTGGCTCGTCTCATCATTAAGTTTAGTTACATCGTAGCAAAGAAAGTATCAGGTCAGTTTTTCAAATACCTACCGGAATCAGATAGATACCCTTAAATCCGAACAATATGCTAGTGTTTATTGCTATAACATACGTAAAAACTCGAAAACGAAACCAGTAGGTAAACAATAAAGTTTTTTCCAATTGTATGTTAATTATTTCCAAAGTTTTGCTCTACACCATATTCAAATAACGGACATGTTGTTGATGTTCATAACCAAACCTTAATTTCTTGTTTCAGGTACGGCAGCGGCTGTGCTAACCGAAAATGTTCTCACGCAACCAACAAATAGAATCTAAAATGTAGCTAGCCTTGCAAATAAATTCACATGATACAAGACCGAACAGAGGGATGGGTCTGCAAAGGTGATAATAAAGGAAAATGGCCACTAACAGACTGCCACTTCACCTTTGCAACTCAATAAAGCAGTTCTTAACAAAAACAGAAACAAAACTGATAAAAATTAGGAAGTTCAAATTCAATTTAGAAGAGAAGGTGAAGTTCGTTTTGTTGCTAGTGTTACTGTTGAGTCAGAATACGAACTGTAATTTCAGTGGGAGGAATTCTATGCTAAGGACTAGAGTGATAGGGACGAGGTACGGGAAGCTGCAAGGAGTGATAATGCCGATGGATCAGCATAAGTACTTGAAACCTGTCGAGGCGTACCTCGGTGTTCCGTATGCGACGCCACCTACTGGCTCTAATAGGTAAGTAAACTTACGTACAACAATATTGATTTGTGATCATTAACATTATAATGTATATCGAGTCCTGGAAATCCCACACGCGATTTATGCGCTCCTTTATCCCGCATACTTGCAAAATGTGGAATAAGCTTCCCAAGTCTTTCCGCTGTGCTACAGATTGCAATCCTTCAAGATGGGTGTGAAAAGAGTTCTTAAAGGTCGGCAACCTATCGGCAACTCCCCTGGTGTTGCAGATGTTCATAGGCGACGGTGACCGCTTTCCATCAGGCAGGCCGTCCACTTTTTTGCTAATCTATTACATAAAAAAAAAATATATTATATAAGGCGATGAGAGATGGCATTGATAATAGTGGTAGTGAGTTAGTGACAATAGCTTGCCATCCTTATAAGTTGACGATTCAAATCTTGCGATGACCTTACCTTACTTTAGCTTTCGGTAAAGAAAAAAAATCTTTATGAAACCGTTGCTTAGCAGTAGAGCACTTTTTAATGCTTGTGAGGTTAGCTATCACTATCAAGTGAATCTGTAACATATCTCACCAGAGAGCCACTTCTTAATCCAGGTCTAACGTAACCTAACTTTGACTACATCATCATAAAATCTAAAAATATTGTTTCTATGAATATATGATGAACTTAAATGTATTGATGAAGTATAGTAGATAAGTATGTACTTACTAGTAATTCAGTGAGGTATGTTATATTATATTATTAGTTGTTTAAGTAAATACCAACTTCCAAAGAAAAGTATAATTAGCAAGATATTTCCTGAAAGCTTAACACAATTATGTATGACGTATTTGATTTATCAACATACGAATATAATAGTTAATAAGTTACTTATTTATACGAAATGATTGCCTATTCCTT
This sequence comes from Opisthograptis luteolata, assembly GCA_931315375.2. NCBI lineage: Eukaryota > Metazoa > Arthropoda > Insecta > Lepidoptera > Geometridae > Opisthograptis > Opisthograptis luteolata. The sequence goes on along the minus strand of OV928036.1, from coordinate 12,863,371 downwards.
TACTTCCTTCCCTTTCGTAAACAAGTCGTCATCCAGTTACAATTCCCTATTTCCCTCTTTCCTGTTATTATTTCTTGAATATCCAATTAGCACAAATTTAAATTAATGTCAGGAAGGAGCCGTTTTCGACATTCTATGCTGTATTCAGAAGTAAGACGTTGAAAACCAAAAGCTCATTAGTGAAATTGCTTTGTTCAGCTGCCAGGAAATTAGTAATGACAAAAATGTAGACGAAATTATAAGAAATAGGAAAAAAAGCGTTTGATTTTATTCATTAGCTGCTGGGAGGCAGCTGTTGATTTCTTTAATAAGTTCGCAGAATAATCAAATTTTGAAATTAGGAACTTTTTACAAATTATTATTTTTATTCATGAATAAATTTACCTCCAATTTAGTTCTGGCTTTGACTTAATCTTTTTCTATCTTTATTACTAACGTCTGTTACAAAATTTCGCAATATTTTCGCAGATCCGTATTCGTATCGGTATCTACCATCTAGTGATTTCATCACAATTTCCATCATAATTACAAAAAAACAGAAACCCAAAATGACTCGCAACATATTACTGCTTCCCAAATTACCGAACTCCGAATTCCGCAAACTTGGGTAGGAAAAACATCGTATTTCAGCTGACTCCTCACATTGTGTACGCCAAGAAACGTGGACGTATCGAGGATAATTTTCGGGGGTAGAGAAGTCGATAACCATTTTATTGATAATCTGACATCTTTTGCTGTCGATCATTATGAAGTTCTGATCTATTGAGAACCACTGCCGATTTAGTCGTAGTTCGTCGTGAACTATCATTTTTCACTTTGGAAAGCACATAAGGCGGTTGTCACGTAGCGTCTGACCATAGTGGCCATGCCTCATTAATGTTCAATTTACATCCATGGTAATTTATTTTCTAAAACAGAAATCGTTTTTGACTTCGATCTTTTTGGGGTTTGAGCCCCCAATATGTACCCTGGCTAGGTCCACGTCAAGGACTCCAATCCATAGGGATTCACGGTACATTTAGCCGCGGCCGCAGAGACCGGAAAAAATGTTCAGTGCTTTGTCCTTAGGGGCGCATTCCTTATTGCCGTACGTCTTGGAAAGTTCGATCACTGGCATCCATTTGGTAAATTGATGCCAGTAATCGAACCTTTTAGGAGACAAGTTCAATGTCTGAAGTTAGCAAATCGTTATCATTATCGTTTGCTTGAAACAGGTACCAATAAAAATCAGAGCAAGTTGGTGACTGCTCCGTCGCACAAAAACTCAAACATAACCCATGTATGTTAAAGAATCGATTTGTAATAAAAAAATGTGTTGCAAATAGCATAAAGAAAGCTTTATCTAACCATCCTTTGAAAAAAGTGTTTGTTAGACATGTAATATCACATGTGGAAGTCTAGACAGTAAAAAACAGGAAGACATAATTAAGATCAATTGAGTCAATTCAAACAAATTCAAAGTAGCAGTAATTTGTTATTCGTAGTTGCCAGTTCCTTTCCCAAATTTACAATCACCCGCATTGTTCGAGAGAAGGTCTGTGTTCCAGCAATGGGAACGTTATAGGCTGATGATGATGATGATGATTATAATAATAATGATGGGCATTATAAAGCTACAATACACCTTCAGCTATTTCAGCAATATTATTTATCTGTATTATTATGTTAAGATTAACGATTTTGCTCAATACCTTGCAATCTCCAATACCATCAAATCCTAACATCACTTCATTTCCAGGTTCGCTCCCACCCGGGCTCCAGCACCGTGGGATGACGTGAAGACAGTAGACCAGATGGGACCGGTCTGTCCTCAGAAGCTACCAGACATCTCCAACGAAACTCTGGTGCTGGAGAGAATGCCCAAGGGTCGGCTGGAGTACCTGAGGAGGTTGCTGCCAAGGCTGAAGAACCAGAGCGAAGACTGCTTGTATATGAATATTTATACGCCTGTGCAAGGTAAGACTGCGAATATTTTTAGTGCTTTAATGCGACAAAGAGAATTTTAATGCCATTTCTTCACCTAAAACGACGTCTTGAACTGTTTTGTCACCGTGTTTGTTTGATCTTATACTTCCATGGGATCAACTATATCAATCCATATCTTGCTTTATGAACTGGATGGTCTAACTAAAAGCAAGAAATGTATATTCTATTGGATTTTATCGATTTAATAGCCTATAAACCCATTCAAAAATGTATTTCCTGCCTATGATGAGACGATACGCCTTCATCAAATACTAACTATTGAGGGGTATGATAAATGCTATCAAAATCTAAGATATACCTCTAATCACCGCTAAAAGAACCCTGTTCTACGTTTCAGTGATTCCTACACATATAACATTACCAAGTTTCCACGAAACATCACTGCTAGATAGGAGTGTCTCATTGTTGGCCGAAGGTTTCCTTACAAAACTTCCAGACGTCTCTTGCGTTATTGTGGATAATATAAAAAGAGTTGTTATATTTATTGTTGTTGTACCATATCAGTTGTTACAGAAGAATATCACTTACTAAACTTGAATAAACTTGCTCGAAAAGATAGTGTAGCTCACAGACACACAACAATTAAGTACATAGTATATAGTATATTGTATCTCATTGTTTATGTTACATTTACATATAAAGTTTTTCGTAACCTTTATAAATCAGAATTGTTTACCATAACTGAATTTATTCTTATCATATTCAAACTCACAATATAAAGATTCTGAAACGAGACCCCAAGTCCCAAACCCATACGATAAACTTGTTTATAGTTACAACAAAAATCTAAGGAAATGTTTCATATTGGTTGAAAGCAATTGTCATATCTGCATATTGAATTTGATCTCCAACTCAAAAGATCGAGGAAAGTAGTTTGAAACACTGACATCTTTATGGTGAAATAAAGATCAAAATTTCTTGCCTTTCGCAACGTTTTCTACACTAACACTTCTGAAATTGTTTACAGTAAGACCTAATTTAATGATTTACAATAAGATAGTCATACCACGCATCAAAACCTTCACATTAAAACCTGACCAATAAAGATGGTCCTACGAGCCGGAAAAGATAAAACTGTATGCTAGTATTGGCGGTACACATAACACAATAGACATTTATAGTCAGTAGGTAATAAATTATTGAATATTGTGGAATGTCTTACCGCAGACAGAACACATGACATACCAATGTTATAAGACATTTCGAATTTGGCAAACGACGCACGACCGATGAATATGACTCGAATGTTCTATTGGACTTGAGCTTTACAATGTTTGACAGCCAAATTGAGTGTTTCCTCGCAAATATTTTTGTTCTCATTCCGTAAAAACAATAACGCTAGTATTATTTTCTACTTCTCGAGTTTCGTATTCGCACAAGTCATTGCGCGGAAGGGTGACCGAATACAAAACGCGCTTGTGACCCAATTCCCCCTCATTTCTTATGTAATGTTGTATTGTTGACGAAAACCTTTTTTGTGCTGATATTACTGTGAAGCGTTTCTAGCGACTGTTATGATACTATCGCCGGGTCTCGGTGAATAATGGAATAGTTTAGTTGTTTCTGGCGACCTTTACCTTCGTGCCAGTGGTTCCTTAACTTTTCATGGGGCTTGAAAATATTTCGTTGTGTTGGGCCTCGGTTACGTTATTTACTTCAATGTCTCTTTTGTCCACGTGCTTTTGGTTCACGCAACAATATTTGAGCAAGGTAATATAAACAGTTTCATTTCTTTTCAATTTTGAGCGTAGAGCATAGAATAATTGCAATGGGTATAAGAAATGTTAAGACCATTTTAGAAATTTGTCTCTTTTTTTTGTCAAATTATTCTCTTACATCATGACAAAGAAAACGCATTGTGCTTAACCTGGTACAACTTGTACAGCTCATTTGTATGTATGTATCTTACATATATTATTATAGATAAAAATGTAAGAAAATACACAAGTAAAATTCAAAGTAGTCCACACACCTACACTGCCTGTGTGTTTATGGAATACGCAAAATCCATGGGCTTATCTTAACTGGTTATTCTCATTTCCACCCAACCAGAAATTATTGCGTATAACCTCAACGTTGAAATTCTGAGATTTTATAAAGTAGGTGAGTCTCAGTTTTCTTCGAGAAGGGTTGCATAACCCATATATTTTGCGAGAGTGAATTATTTCGTTACCTTTCTTAGAATATGCACATTAATGCCCACACAATTACATACATACATAGCTTATATATCCCTAACTAGGATTCCTTAATCTAGGCTTTGAGAAATTATGTAGATCAGCGATTCACAACACGGAAGAACTATTTGCCTTATTTTCAAAGAGCAAATGTTTGTCCTGTGGTGGGATTTGAACCTACATGCAAGCTTACGCTTTGCATTCAGCTGTGTGCCCATTGGGCCACATCAAAAAATAAAAAGTTCTCAATAAATAAAAATATATAGTTTAAAAAACTAAAAAAAACACTTTAGAAACGCACTGAAAAACATAAAATAATTAAATTGACTTGTATTAGTTACGATATAATGGTTAATTCAAAAAGTGTGGAGCGCTTCTTGGTTGTGTTTACTTTTATTTACCCAGCAAAAGAAGCGCTCCACACTTTTTGAATTAACCATTATATCGTAACTAATACAAGTCAATTTAATTATTTTATGTTTTTCAGTGCGTTTCTAAAGTGTTTTTTTTAGTTTTTTAAACTATATATTTTTATTTTTTTACTTTTTAGTCTTTTGTTACCAAGTCCAATCTATCGGACTCATCAAAAGGAATCATATGAGCCCAAACTCGAGGGGTTTACTAGTAGCCACTGCAGAGATCCCCTGCCCACCTTCTGGCTGCATCATCAGACCCTCGTCACCAAGTTCAATCTATTGGACTCATCAAGACGAATCATATGAGCCCAAACACGAGGGGTTTACTAGTAGCCACTGCAGAGATCCTCTACCCACCTTCCGGTTGCATCATCAGACCCTCGTCACCAAGTTCAATCTATTGGACTCATCAAGACGATTCATATGAGCCCAAACACGAGGGGTTTACTAGTAGCCAGCGAAGAGATGCCCTACCCACCTTCCGGCTGCATCATCAGATCAGGTCGATGATACCAAATTATTGCATTGTCACCGAGATTACATACACATACAAAGTTTCAAGTCGATACAACAATTAGAAGTAGGTGAAAATTGACTTCTAAGATTTGATTACATTGTTAGTTAGTTAGTTAGTTAGTTAGTTAGTTAGTTAGTTAGTTAGTTAGTTAGTTAGTTAGTTAGTTAGTTACAAGTCAAGCTAATAAAAGTGTTTTAAAAATTGATCAAGTATTATTCAGGTTCATCAGGTGACTTGTAGGCAAACGCTACCCTGTAAATAGTAAAAAAAAAATGTCACATTATGAATAAAATAGTAAATAAAATACTGTATAATATTTAATTTAAAATGGCCTCTTAGCGTTGGCTATGGCTTCGCTAATGCCTAACAATGACCCGAGAATAAAGCCAAATAGGAAAATAGTGAAAACAACCCAGGGGGCATCGACACACCAACACAAAAACAGCTCACACATAAACACATCACATGCGAGATTTTAAAACTTACATAACTTATAGTTTCTGTTGCAAAAAATAACGCCAATTTAAAAAAAACTGAGCCTAACATATCACACTATAATTTATTGTTTATAATTATTTCAGTAGAAGTTAATTTATAAGAATTACATAACGTTATTTTGGAAAGCGGTAGTGATTTTGTATACCGGTATTTCTTACCAAAAACAACCACTGGTTTTTTTATAAGCTCTTCCAAGAAAGTCGATTCCAAGGTTTACCTTCCTTAGAAGATATTCTCTCGAATACTATGCCAAATAATATACCTACACCTACCTACCTTGCCAATATTTTTACAAAGCCTGTTGGAGATAAATGTTTGCGCCACCTCTACGAATGAGTATTTTTACGTCATGTCTTTTAAATATGTAGCTTTGATATAAAGTGAATGAATTTAGTTTGGCCAAAACTTTTAAGAAAAAAATAATGTTGTTAAAGTGTTGTATTAAATCAATATTCAAGAGACACTAGTTTGAAACTAGTAAATCATATGTTTGATGTCGCGGAATTAGTCGTATTTAGATCTACTAAAATACTATAGTTATGTTTTTTTTTTATTGCCAGTGTTAGCTGATGAAGCAACCAATTGTATAATTTTTCTTCGACTTTTTTTACATACTCTCAATTCTCCCATAGAAAACTCTACTTTATCCGAATGAAATATAGCCTTTGACGCTCTAGGATAATGTAGCTTTATATGAGTGAAAGATTTTTCGGAGTAAGATTAGTAGTTTAAGAAATTACCCCCCTACATCCAACGAAACAAATTTAACCTTTCCTTTAATTTTAGTATTTATAGAAAATGAATTTAGCTGTTATATTTCAAAATTGACGTTAGCAATTCCCTCTATGGTGCAATGGCCTGAAAGCGTTCAATGACTCCAGGCTTCTAACGCGTGCAAGTGAACCTGTCACTTAAATGAGAGCCGCTTTTCAAAAGGATTGCCTTACAAAGGTGTCGAGTGTTTGAACCGACAAGAAAATTGCTTTCAAGCTCGCTAAGGGAATGATACTGGTAACTTTGTATGGTTATGACAATGTAATAATGAAAATGAGTACAATCTGTTGAGATTAAGTGAATTGGCCAATAGCCTACTATGAAGCTGTCGTAGGTATAACTCCCGCTACTGAATAACAAGACGAAGAAATTGCCTCCTTTATGGTAAGCTTTTTTTTCTATAAGTCACCTGATGCATAAGATGATGTGGTCGAAGATATCACATAACACCTGGATTTAAAAAAATTAACGCTTTGTGCTGTTTCTATAATTTATAATATTTGTACAGTCAACGACAAAAGTCACTGAAAAATAACAAATTTTCTAATCACCTTCATCATCTTAAACACCGACCTATGACCGCATCATCACTTAACATCAAGTGTGTCGTGTTGTGGTCAAACGTTGCCTTGTAAGTTGCAAAAAACCCATTACTGATTTACAACAAATTTGAATAATCAAGTATGATCCGCTACTTTTGTACTGACTGTACTCAGTTAAACTCAAACTCAAAACTTTTTTATTTAATAGGATACATTGTGATCACTTTAAAACGTCAACTTAAAACTAGCTACGCCTGTTCCAACCTCCTTACGCCGGCAAAAGAACAGGCAAGAAACGCCCGGCAGGTAATTTTTTTGGCGCGATCACATTGACAATTTTATTCTTATTACTAATTGATTGAATTGGAGCAAGTTCACTAAAATCCCAAGCTTTTTTTTTGTCATCTAATCGATATTTTTTATTTAGCTTTACTAATAAGAAGATTTCTCTTGTTTGGTTGTACACATTGGGATATGGGAACATGAATATTAACGAGTTGCGGGATCACAACCAAAGCAGACCAGACCCCACAAGCAGCACCCGTTCACGAGTTGACGCAAACTATAAGAGTTGTCCATACTTAATGTTACAAATGCGAAAGTAACTCTTGTTAACCTTGTCAAGACTAAACCGCTAAACCGATTTTAACCGAATTTGGTGTGGTAACAGTTCAAACATTGGAAAAGGATATCGGATACCTTTTATTGCGATAAAAGTAGTCAAGGCGGGTGAAACTGCAGGGCGAAACTGGTTCACCATATAAAGCTCTGTGTTTGATTGACAAACCTACATACCTGCATTAAGTTTACGCGTCATGAACCTGATTCCAGGTCAGTGCCCTCGATGCGAGCTACATAGATCCCCATGCTAGCTGACTCCGATCAAATATAGAATTTATTGTTTCTGCCAAAATGGATTGCGTTGTTTGTGGATCATAATATATATGACATTGTGTTTTCAATGGATTCGGTCGCTGGTTATGTCGCACCATTTTTGTTTGAGTTACAGAATTTACACAGAGAGCTACAAAAAGTCCGTGATATTAAATATCTGGCTTCTAACATTTAACGCTGTTGTGAAAACTTCCTTAAAAAAACAACTTTCAAACTATACTGTCGTCAAAAGTTTCATGTCAATCTACTATATAAAAATAAGTCGGGTTTTCCTTCCTGACGCTATAACTCCAGAACGCACGAACCGATTTCCACGGTTTTGCATTAGTTGGAAAGATCTCGGGCTCCGTAAGGTTTATAGCAAAGAAAATTCAGGAAAAATTTCAACAGAAAAGCGGGAAAATCTTACATAAAACGAAGCCATCTGGTGGCGAAACGGAGTTCGCCGGGTTTGCTAGTAAGTTATAATTTCGGAAGTGAACTAATAATGATTTTAGTTGATTTTGATTTTAATAAATCAACTAATTATTTTTTTTAATTTTGAAGTCACTCTCGGGAACTAACTTCGATTGTTTTTCCATGATACTGAATACGACACACTTGATGTTAAGTGATGACGTGGTCAAAGGTTAGTGCTTAAGATGATGAAGGTATTGGAAAAAATTGTTTTTGTTCAGCTAAAGTAAGCTAGTTTAAGTAGCTGATCATACTTGATTAGCCAAATGCATACTAGATCAGTAATGTTTGTTTTGCGTTTAACCACAACACAACACACTTGATGTTAAGTGATGATGTGTTAAAGGTTAGTGTTTAAGATGTAATGGGAATATTGTTAATGTACTATATACTTTTGTCGCTTACTGTACGGTCAGTGACAAAAGTAGCTGGTCAAACTTGATGTGCCAAATCAATGCCAATGCCAATGTGTATTGGATCCCCAATGTTTGTTTTGCGTTTAACCACAACACAACACAACACAACACTTGATGGTGATAATGTGGTCAAAGGTTCGTGTTTAAGATGCTTTTTTTTTTGTTCAGGGTATTTTGTTGTTGCCCGTATAAATCGCTGCCTGTATCTCCGGCATATGGTAACTATCCCCGAAACGGCTATACGTAGCCATGCACGACACACTTGGCAACCGCTCAGTGACCTAAAACGGCATTTGGCCGCCATAACCACAAAGCATTCCAGTAATGTTCCTTGTCCGGAGTAGTTTTATCACCAATTAGCGGTTTGGAATTCCCTCAGTAAATTTTAAGTTCTCAGACGTTGTGGTGTCCTCAATATTTTCTAGGGTGAGCGCTCTTTTTGCTACAGACGTAACGTTGTTTTAAACTTCGTTGCTGTTCTTGGAAAATTTATAGTGTTTTAGCAGGGTAGCGTTTGACCACAAGTCAGCTGATATTAAGTGATGATGTGGTCGGAGATGGCATCACGTTACATCTATACTGGAACCATGCTCTCAAGTGAGGCTGCCAGAATCCAATTTTTTTTACTCCTTTAAAGCCGTGAGTAAAACCTAGTCCTAAATATAATACATTCTTTGTCACATAGTAAAAATACACAGAAATGGAATGTCAGTTTCTACACAGAACAATGGCATCAATGTTCAATAGGCTCTTTCAATATTTACCCAAAAAGAAACCACCGATTACAATCGCCGTCCCAAAGAGAGTTCGCTCCGTTAAATTTTAATATTTCATGTCAATAGTCCCCTGCGTAATGAAATGTCTGCGGCGGAGTCTTGCGGACAAAAATTTTAATCACAGTCCACAATGGACCTCCTTGGATAGTTTTGAAGATAGTTTCTTTGTTTGGCGACAAAGGTGCCTTTTACGGTGGGATATTCAACGTTTCAGTTAAGTGAATTTTGGTATATTATAGCAAGGTCCTATTGTTAAAAAACATTGCAAGTTTATTTCACTCATATTTTTGTCAAATATTTTTTTTGTTTCTACTCAATTCTAGAACTAGGGGCTTAAACAAGATGAAAAGGTTTATTTTTCAACAATCGTTAAGGCCTTGTGATGTTTCGTTTGAGCGTGCGCATCTTAGGCAAAGATATAGAATTTCCTACTTCTATGATCTTAGCTCTCATTTTGTATGGGACATATCGATCATTTGAAGGCATCCAGACTTCTCATCTATATTCTCAACTTGAATCGATTTATTTCATGTTAGATACCATTATGTATACTATTACATGCCCACTGCTGGGACTTGAGGTTTTTCTTACAGAGAGATTATGGGCCTGAGGTATGGGTCATAATCCACCACGCGGGCCCAGTGTGGGTTGACGGATAGGCTAGTAACCAACCCTTTTTTACCTATCAAGTTTTTCAGGTATTACGTAAATGAAAAAGCTAAGGTACACATATTATGAAAGAGTTAAAGTCGACAGATGATGATGATTGAGTGATTCCAAGGTGATTAAGGAACGTGTACTATTGTTAGCGCTGTGGCATGATTGATTGTCATTGGATGAGCGTTGTTGGAGAGGATCTTGTTGTATTACATTTCCTAGTTGCTTTTATACTATGTGGAGAAGTTGCCTCAAGAAAGTTTAGAGGCTCCATCATAAAGTCTGGTTTGATAGGCTTGCTGAGAAAAGAGCGAGACGGCACGTCAGCGACTCCAATCGAACTAATGCAAAACAGATTTGCGCTAAATGTAAACGAGTTTGTTGTTCCCGTATTCATCTGTATAGACACCAACAAAAAAACCCAATTATAATATTATATGAGCTACATATTTTAATGTCGTGGACTTTTGTAGCACTACTGCGCCTCTAGCCAAGATGCATTCTGCAATCGTTGACGCTAATAGAAAACAAGAAAAAAGTATTGGTTTGACATATTTCACGTGGTCAGAAATATGTCAAACCAATACTTTTTTCTTGTTTTCTATTAGCGTCAACGATTGCAGAATGCATCTTGGCTAGGGGCTCTGGCCAGCTTACATTAATTTCATAAATGACATCAACTCTAATCAAACTATTTTGACCAGCATAAGTTGATAAAGCAGTCAGTTGTCTAATTTTCTGTGACTTCTTTTACAAATTTCTTGATTTCTTACTGAAAACTACTTAAATATCGGAAAAATCATTGTCTATGACAATCTGCTCCTGCATAACATTAGTGAAAAAAATCTAAATTTCATAATCAGATCAATAGTTTATGAAATCACGATAAACATTTTTTTCTTACGACTGCAAGTCAAATGATGTATAGTGACAATGTAGCTGAAGATGTCGTCACGCTACACCTAGTTTAAGAACTGACTCTCAAGTGAGGCTGAAAAAAACAAACATACATTTAAACAAAAAAAAAAACATCTCTTTGTTGTAACACTACATTATTACCACATAAAAGCACAAGTGATGCTAGAAGTCGGCAAGTTGAGTTACAAACACCCAATCGCTCAAACACTACAGTTTAATATTTCAACCCCATCCAAGCCCAATTGATACAATTGTCTGAGAACACAGCAAGGAGATAGCAGTACAATAATATTGAATTCCCTATTTGAACATGACAAAGGCAAGTTGATAGTACTTGTGACGTAATAGCACTTCACGGTTCAAGGCATCTTGCCTTCAAGGCTTTGTTAATATTTCGCTGAAGTCCTACTTTGTCCAACTGCAAAAAAGTGCCCAAATTTTGGCTTGTTCAAGTATTTTTTAATGCATTTATGTGATGTGACGATCAACTTGCCCATCATATTTCCACACAGAGTTTTGAACTTCAACAGTTCAATATTATGTACGATAATGCATTGAGCTCGTCGCTCTAAAATGTTGAATCCCTGTATGCCCTGTAAATTCACTGGAAACATAGTTCATCAATTCGCGAATCACATTTCTGCACGCTACTGCTCCCTTACTTATTTATGTAACCGACGAGAAACAATGAAGGAGATCCTCAAGTCGATATGTGTATATCATTTAAATTATTCCATCCTTTCAGTATTTTTAATGTCTAAATTAAATTTTGCTCATGACTTTTAAATCCAACCCCCCATTATGTCAATATCTTATCTAGTCCAACTCGTACTTTGTCCAAGTCTTATTTGGTCCATAAAACGACTATTAATATTCACAGCTCCTTACAAGATTTCAACCAAGAACCACCATCAATACCACCTTACTACCACTGAGCCAGCAATCGTTACCAGAAGTCATATCAAAGACTCAGTCCATTGTGACAGCAAACGTCAAATCGTTAATCGACAATGTACTCGGAACTCTGCTCACTCAGCGCTGAGGAAAATAATCAATCATCATTCATTTCGTTCATTCATTTCTTTTGTGATCGCACGTCATAACGTCACTCCATACTGACGTACTAACTCCTGTTGGAGTTATCATTCATATTCATGGTACGGTCAACGTCAAAAGTCGTTGTACAATAACAAATTTTCCAATTACGTTCATCATCTTCAATACCATCCTTTGACCGCATCATCACTTAACATCAGGTGTGTTGTATTGTGGCCAAATGCTTCTTGTAAGTTGAAAAAAAAACTCAAAAGTTACTGATGTAGATTTGGAAAATCGAGTATGATTAACTTCTTTTGTTGCTGACTGTACGCTTGAAGGTTGTTCGTGAGTTGTTTTTTTTTTATCGATGAATGAATGAATGATTTATTAACCTGTATCAAATGAACGTTTCCAGCTTAAAATATGCGCGAAAAGACCTTGTATTACGCCAATTCGCTTGGATATTCTTGACAACATATTATTTTGAAGTAGGTTTTCCCTGACACTGCGACCACGTGGTAAGTTAAAAATGTTCGTAGACGCTGGAATCGAATAAAATCGAAGAGTATACATATCTAAAGAGTCAATTAATGCTATGTCCAAGAAAGGATTAAGAACCACAACATTCAAGGGCATGCGACATCTACCAACCCACCCGCGCATTCTCTCTAATGCTGGAGCCACACTAACGGGAAAAGCCGTTAAATAGCGCGATGATTGACATTTAACATAAGTGTGGCCACGACATTTATTTGACAACTACTCGCTATCGGCACCCTGTGCCTTACAACCGTTACCGTTCAGCCACCATCACTCATGAAATCGAAGTTTTTTTGGCACCTTAACTAGGAGTTAAAACAGTGATGGCATAAAATCGATACTATAAGTTGTCATATTTACATTTCTCTTTTTCTTATCGAGGAAGCTGTAGACATACACACTAATAAGTCGCTAAAAACTTCATACAGTTTTCTAACCAACTTTAAAAACCTGCCCTGAATTGTCGCCCGTCGCCCAGCTTTATCCCCTTTAAATCCTGTCACAAAGTACACAGTGTCCTGTAGCAAGCGTCTGGGTATAAAATGGGTGACAGCCACCGTAAAACAGCTAGGTTGTGGGGTTGTCTCCACAAACAAGCGCGGTTCGACGATTTGTCAGCTGTTTTATAAGAATTCTCGTACGTGGTGAAAATTTTGTTTGCAGGATCGGTGTTTTGTGTGAAGGTTGTTTCGCGATTTTTAGGCCGAGGTTTTTTTGTGAAATATCGTCAGTTGAAAGCTTGTTTCTGTTGCGTCATCTCGCAAGCGACAAGGGGAAAGGAAGGTGAGGGAGGGGGGGGGGGGGGAAGGGGAGGGATGTACCTACTTTCTGCCGATATTCTGCCGTTGTCCCCAGTTTTTAGCTTAATTTCGGAGTCGTACTCGTAATTGGCATTACATCACATTTATATTTAAAAAAAAAAAAAAATGCGAAAGTATGTTAGTGTGAAACGTGAAACGGATAAACGGATTTGAGTGCAATTTGGAAAGGAGACAGCTTAGTCCTTGATATAGCATAATCTACTTTTAATACCAAAACCACATAATACAATCATCGTGTCCACTTTCCCATTGAGAATTCGATAGCTTGTAATTTGAAGAGCCATTTTGTGTCAGTCCGACATAAGATATTGGCAATAGAGCTAAGACTTCAGCCAAACTAAACCAGCCCCATATTTCCAACTGATGCCAACGAACGTAAACCGAACGTACGCCGTTAAAACACAAATAAACCTCACAATATCGCTTGCAGGAACGTTATCTTAGACTTTACTACTTTTATAGAACGTTAAGTAGAAGCCTGTAAAATTGATAAAATGAACCGGTTTATGAACAGTTAAGAGTTACGTTTGTAAATAAAGCGGTTTATATTTTTTGCTTATGTATATTATACCCTGGGCTGTAATAAATATTCTTTGCCCTGGCCACAGATTATAATCTAACTAGCTGTTTCACCCGCGTGGGCTACAGCTTTATGCATGCAAAGTCTCAGCCCGATCGGTTTAAAATTGACAAAGTTTCATACAAACTTTCATCCCCTATTTTATCCCCTTGGGGGTAGAATTAATCAAAATCTTTTCTTGGTGGATGCCTACGTCATAAAATCTACCTGCATGCCAAATTTCAGCCCGATCCGTCCAGTGGTTTGGGCTGTGCGTTGATAGATCACTATGTCAGTCAGTCAGTCACCTTTAAGTTTTATATATTTAGATAGTACTACCATTGCGAATGGCATTATTCGCCACATGGAAAAAACGATTTTCGGAAAATACAGTACACACTCCCTGGTACAGCTGTATTTCACGAGCGCGCATCAGGTTTAACTGTATTGGAAACGTGTATGCATGCGCATGGATGTGTATGTGTGTACTAGGTTTGCATGTGTGTGTATGTATGTGTGTACCACCCACATACACACATGTATGTGTGTTGGCTCGCTCACTAATGAGCGTTTTGAAAACCAAACATAGCTGATTTGAAAATTTAGCGCATAATTATGAAAAGAATATGAAAAAGGATAAGTTTTTTTTATCCAGCCATCACTACACTGACCTAATAGGTATAGACACATAATTACAATACTATAAAGATTAGTTAAACCAACGTAACGTACGCCAAGCAAAATCTTTATAAAACAAACGTTTTCAAATTATTGTTTTATAGTCCCATAAATCTGCAGTAAGTAAAATCATTGGTACAGTCAACCGCACGACATCATGCAACGGGGACGAAGACACGCCGACGTCGATCACTGTCACACTGTTTCTATTATGTACACAGATTTGCATGAAACAATATTTTATGTAGAGTTGCACGAATGTTTTAGCCGGATAGTCTCAATATCCGACATAAACCAATGATAGAATGACACACAATATTTTCTTAAATCGTTTACCGTATATGTGTTCCAGAACTAAGCTGAATTGTGTGTAATTGGATCTTACTGTTTTTTTTCTAATCACACTAGTCACCAGATATTAAATGTAGATGTGATTTATTTGTATTTGTAAAATATAATTATTTAAATGTCCAGTGTTAAGTTAGTGTTGCCTCCAATTTTGTTAAAATAAAACATAAGATATACCTTGAAAATATACCACAGAAATCAAAGGAAATTGTGAAATAAAATTTAAAATGTATAATCATTACATTTTTATTTCGTTTTTTTTTTTGTTGTGTTTTTTTTGCATTAAAAATTAAGGTTACATAATCTATCTGAATATAATTATAGCACGTACACGTAAGATTTAATTATTTAATTTTCATCCAATTGTAACTGTTACATATTAAATGCAATGTATATTTTTTATATTCACGGTATTTATGCCGGATAAAGCCGGACGCCTTACGTCTAATTCAATTTTAAAAACATTCAGTAAATATGAGAACTGTCAATTGGTAGAAAGACACAGAACAAATGTTTATAAAATATTTCAAGGAGACAGTGCATGGAACCGAATTTTCGATGAGGTTTTCGTGAAAATTCTTTGTTATTTCTGTAGAGCTTGTGAAATACAAATATAATTAATGGTTAAACGAACTTACCTTAAGTGATGTTCGACCATAATTATACTAGACGTTGCATTCGAAGATATTTATTCACTTTGTAGTATCCTATTTATTGCACAGGGCGTTGCACATAATTTTTAGAGCTGTAAAAATAAAAATCAAATCACAAAAATATAAAGTTCACTGTTTCTGAACGATACCTTCCATGTCATAGGCAGTGCTGTCATCTCCGTCATACTTCATTCTTTCAGAGACACTTATCTCGTTTGTTAGTTGTATGGGCTTTAGTAGCTGGGTTCGGGTGGGACTATAAATATCTTCGAATGCAACGTCTAGTATAATTATGGTCGAACATCACTTAAGGTAAGTTCGTTTAACCATTAATTACACTTCGACGTTGCATTCTCGATATTTATTCACTTTGTAGATGTTTAGCGCTTTCACACAAACGAGATAGGCAGGCAGGATTCTAGATAGAAAAATAAAAAGATACATTAACACATATAAACGAAAAAAGTGGAGTGATTATCCACATTATTATGAACCTTATGTTCAACCTAAAACCAATAAGTCAATTGATAATGTAAGCCCAATTACCGTTATTAGCATTCTTGCTTGAATATATTATGAATTACCTTTGTGAATGCAATACTAATAAGCTTCCTGACCATCCTGTTGTTCATTTTATAACATGGACAGAACTCCTTATAACTAGCCGAGGTAGAAGTGTAACGGCTACTATGTGCCGCAAATACCAGTATTTGCACCAAACTATAAATGTAAGTATGTCTAATGTATATGTGACTTGTAGTAGGAGCAATGGATTATCTCTTAGATGTATGAATTAATTTCTTTGATGGAGGTAGCTCTTAGGTGCCATGGCATCTATCTAAAATGATAATACTCTCTCTGGATATATGTTTTCTCTGTGAGGTAAAAAAGTATAACTAGATTAGGCACCAAAGTATTTGTAGGCGAAATCAGTAATTAGTCTATTTCTAGTAAGTGCTTCTAGCCAAATATTGATTTCCATTCGTGCGACTTACTTTAATTTCGCACTCGTTGTATAGTTGACAACGCGAGGAAAGGCACAAACTTTTTGGATATGGAATCAAAAGCTTAACTCTCGTTTGGATAAAATTACTACAAGTGATTGCGTACTAGGATCTCATGTAGATACGTATTTTGAATAGCAAAGTTTAATTCCGTAAACTTCTTTTGTGAATCTTATAATTTGGTCATCTAAATAACACATTTACCTGATATTAAAACAGAAGCCGAACGGCGAGTCTGTACCTGAATGATATTCAGAGACGAGAATTTGAATCCTATTTGAGAAAATAGGAAAAAATATGGTAATACTTTGAATTATTATTATTATCCCATGTGGCTTTATTCTCGGGTCTTTGCCCGGACCTTTATTAGGCATTGGCGGAGCCGTAGCCAAAGCTAAGAGGCCACGCTAAGGGTGAAGTGTACTATTACAACAATGCTAAAAAGTTATCTGAGTTCTTATTGAAATTATTGATATCCAATTATTATTATTTCTGAAATTATTATTATTATTATTATTATTTAGTCTAAGTTCAAATTATAATTAATTTTGATACCCCTTGGAAATATAACTATGTTTGGTTGATAATACCTTCGAAACCAGGATATAATGCTACCAGAGAGGGTGAAATGGATCAATCTTCTTTGGAAAAATAAAAATAATAAGAGTAACTAAAGGCCTTCTTAGGCCTATTAGCTGACCATGACTCCCGTGCAGTGGCTTGATCAAAATAATATTTCTTAAAAATACAGATAAACTAGAATAGAAGGAAGACGTAAAATAAATGAGTTTCCCAATCCAATGAATGCATTGACCATAGGGTCCATAAGGTCAGGCTATGCCAAAGGATCTCTTATCCGTAATAATATGTATATACCATCTAAAACATAAATGTGAAAAAAGTGAGACAAGTTTAATATTGTGATTGTATGTTTGGTTGTCAACTTCACATACAAAACAATTGTGGTCTAAATGGGTGCCCAGTTCTGTGAATGAATCTGAAATTTAATGAATTATAAGAAAGTGTATAACATGCATAAGTAAATATAATCATCTGCTTAGTTTTTTAATGATGTAAGTGTTTTTTTTTTTTTTTTTTTAATATTATATGCTTCGCACAAATATTCTTGTACATAAACATCAATTTAGGGACTCCAAAAAACAGTTCGTGATTATGATCATGATAGATCACAGGCACCTGGAGCCAGGTCCCATTCAATGTTTTGGTCCTTTATTAATTAATATATATTATTTTGTACGTATATTAAGCTATCTTTGCTTAAGCTAGTGCAAGATATCTCTGAGAGTATATTAGACATCTTCATTAATGCAGACAACAGCGGTACTCTGCCCATGTTTATTCTGTTAATCCTTAGCAAAGCATTGAAGGCCAATGTAAGCTGATTTCAATTCTAATAATAAAGTATGCTAGTTGTGATTGTGAGATCCCAAAACAAAAAACTCACGTTACAAAAAAAAAAACACCCCGCCCAATAAGGGAGGCACCTATGAAGATTTCTAGAAGGTACTTACCACTGAGTTAAAACATTATTTTTCCCAAGACGACTCTGACTTCGAGTTTGATACATTTCTCATATAAATCATTCGTAATGTTATGCAGTTTGTAATTTTTCTTTCTATACAAAGAAAACTGCAGGGTAGGCTGAGAAAAGTAACCTAAGGTACAAAGGTTAAAAAGGTAAAAAGGTCCTGATTGTCAATCTGCTTAATCTGGAAAAATATTTTGTTTCGTCAGGTATTTTTAAGTTTCTTTTTTGTAAACTTTAAACACATATAATGACTTTTCTGTAAATATGTAGTATTTCAATGCCGAAATGTGTGTGTTTTTTGTTCCAAATCAAAATACATTTTTGCTTGTTTTAACACAAATCTTAACCTTTTGAGAAAGTTTAATGAACCCTCTAAGCAAATTTTAAATTATGGTCATTAATGTGTAGTAAGACATCAAAATAACACACAAGTAACAACAGATATCGGTTTCTAAGATAATTACCAACTGGTACAGAAGCCAATGACAAACCAAAGGATGTCATTGAAAATCGTAGGTTATCTTGAAGTTTTAAATTATGGATAGGAACTTAAAATTATGGTTCCTTGATGTGGACATAATGTATATAAAAAAACCTTACTTGGTAAATATTAGCTGTGTGGATATCTTCCATTTTAAAGTCTTCAGTTGTTATTGTCCTTCATATTCAAAATGAACCTGATGTCTAGAGATGTAGGTAGAACGCCAGCCTTGCTAAACTTTGAATGAAGGCCAGAGCTTTCTCAAATTTTTTCTTTGTAAGAAGTTTAGTTTTTAGCATTTATTTCAATTTTCTATCCAACTGTATATATTTCGTTGTTTTGTTGTTATATAATAAAAGACAAGTGTTTTGTGTTCTTGTTTTTTGTTTATGATTTATGTCCCACAGATATAAGTCTAGAAAATGACTGGCTTGTTTTAGCCTTTATAAGGAGTTTATCCCGACTCTTTAAGTTCGTGTATAAGACTGCAGAAAATTCTAAGTTGAACCTTGGTGCCCTCCGTAAGCTAGGTCTTCAGGTATTAGGGTTTCCTTTATCGTGGTTTCTTCTGCCTTTACACTAGGATTCTACCCCAACGTTTAGATACCTTATCATAAATCGCCCACCAAATAATTCATCTTTCCGTACTGGATCTATGAATGCATTTTGGCTAT
The DNA here is from genome assembly GCA_931315375.2 of Opisthograptis luteolata. NCBI lineage: Eukaryota > Metazoa > Arthropoda > Insecta > Lepidoptera > Geometridae > Opisthograptis > Opisthograptis luteolata. Next base: position 12,843,999 of record OV928036.1, on the reverse strand, counting down.
AAAAACTCTGGTGCGGCAGACATTGGCTTTTCGCTTGAGCTGGGACATGCTAGCTGCATCTGCAGTATCTGTACCTAGACCTGTCGGAATAAATGTACGGGATCTAACCCGGTTATCATCATCAGAAGACCATTGTCGCGGGTCTGGTGTCGGTGACCTTGGATGATTATGGTCGAGCTTTGTCTGGTCAAGAAGATCCAGCGCCATATCAGGTTTTGTACGTATTCACGCTTCACCTATATACTATTTGATTCAACCAGCTGCATGTGCAGTATTGAAGATTTTAAAGTCATTGTCCATACTCACGTTACGCCTCTTGGCTGTATGATTCAACAAGCTGCGTGTGCAGTATTGAAGGTTTTTAAAGTTATTGTACGCACTCGCGTTACTCCTTTAGACTGTATGATTCAATAAACTGCGTGTGCAGTATTGAAGGTTTTTAAAGTCATTGTACGCACTCGCGTTACTCCTCTAGACTGTATGATTCCATAAACTGCATGAGCAGTATTGAAGGTTTTTAAAGTCATTGTACGCACTCGCGTTACTCCTCTAGACTGTATGATTCCATAAACTGCATGTGCAGTATTGAAGGTTTTTAAAGTCATGGTACGCACTCACGTTACGCCTCCAGACTGTATGATTTAAAGTCATGGTACGCACTCACGTTGCGTCTCTAGACTGTATGATTTAAAGTCATTGTACGCACTCACGTTACGCCTCTAGACTGTATGTCATGGTATGCACTCATGGTACGTACTCACGTTACGTCCTATGACTGTATGATTTAAAGTCATGATACGCACTCATGGTACGCACTCACGTTACATCCTATGACTGTATGATTTAAAGTCATGGTACGCACTCATGGTACGACTCTAGACTATATGATTCAGCAAGCAGCGTGTGCAGTGTTGAAGGTTGCAATACGCCACCGGAGTAACTCATTATCAGCCGAGCATCATGCAAGAAAAAAGAATGGAAAAAATCATGAATTATGTGGGTAGTTAGAAAAGAAAAACTACGCAAAAATCATGAGGAAAAAATATCAGTTATTTTCCAAAGTATGCGCCTTTTCCCTAAAAAGGAAGGGACAAAGGCAAATTTACCGATAAAACTAACACACAGTTAATGACCACGAACTAACCTTGATCGTCCGAACTAGTTGGCGAGTTTCGTATCTTGCGTTCCCAACATGTTATTTTTCGTCATTATTTGGACTTATGACGATCTTTACTCCATAACACTGCTTTCAACTAACTTTTTCACAAAATTTCCAATAAAATAACGAATTTAATCGATAAGTCGAAGCTGCGACGCCCGCACATAAAAAAGGAATGAAGTATGACGGAGATGACAGCACTGCCTATGACATGGAAGGTATCGTTCAGAAACAGTGAACTTTATATTTTTGTGATTTGATTTTTATTTTTACAGCTCTAAAAATTATGTGCAACGCCCTGTGCAATAAATAGGATACTACAAAGTGAATAAATATCGAGAATGCAACGTCGAAGTGTAATCTTGCGGAGCGACTGTTGCAACGTAGACAAGTCCAATATTTTAGTTTCATTTCATATTGGAAGCTTTATGAAATGACGTGATGTTAATCAAATTTCTTACCATAAACCTTGAAAGAGTACTTAAATAATTATGAACAAATATTATCTTACCGAACCTCTATAAAACTAAATCTAGATACTTTCCAAGTGCAATGTTTCTAGGACTTAATGTTTGGTTACTTGTTTCATGGAGCACCAAAACGTGAGAGAGAAAAATAGAGGTCAATTCGCATAAGTCATTGAGGCTTGTTTCGGCCTTAATTACCATTTACTTATTATAAGTGGTACCTAAAATAACCTTACCAAAAATGTTTCTACTCGGAACGAAGAATTTTTTGTTGAAGGCCATTCATTAAAAAGCATTTAAGTAATTTCTTTGAGGCAAATTGCACGCTAGGCTCTCGTTTGATTTATGATTCATATTGGTTGTTTTCCTGACTCGGATATAAAAAAATTGGATTTTATAAGGAAAAACGAAAAGTGCTTGCTTTGTAAGAAATAATCTCTCTTGGCTTCTTTCTGAAGATGATAATTTTTTTAATTTTCATCGGTAATTTAAAAGATTTGTATTAGATAGAATATTAAAAGAAAACAAAATGATAAAGTATTTATGTATTAAGATACAATACAACATATTGTGATCACAACGGAAGACTAGCGCTAGTTTATAAGAACCAGCATCATGCTGAGCTGGTGCCGGTTTGTGGCAAAAAACAGTAACAGTATTTATATATTTAATGATCTGATGTAAGTGTATGTGTTGTTTTTTGTTTCAAATAAATATATTGTCTATGGTATCACTTTATTAACGTCAAACTTAAATTTGCTACGCCTGTTACAACCTACTCGCCGGCAAAGACGAATTTAAAATGCATCTTGCACCTATTGGTGTATTTGGACAGCCTCACTCGAAAATTAGTCTCCCTTCAATCACATCGTCACTAAACATCAAGTGACTTAACGTCAAATGCTACGATGTAATAAATACAAAAAAAAACTTCCAAGAACTCTAAATAAACAGTCCCGATAAGAGCTCACTTCTAAAATCACTTCGTAGTAAAGATGAAACTTTCGAAACGTCCCTAGAAAATAGAATCTACATTCCGTCGAGTTTCATCGAACCCGCCAACTTCAACTGTGAAGCGAGATCATTCCAATGGAAATCGTTCAGGATTCGTACCGGTTATTCTACTTGTAAAGTCGATACAAGTCACGTACGTATAGTTTATGAGAGACACCATTTTAGTAGTGAGTCACCTTCTACAGAGTGATATGAGAGAGATAGTCGGATTTGTCATGCTAAGCAATTGCGAGATGCTTTAATGCTAGACATCTGACACGTAGTGTGGGACGTCCTACCACAGTAAGAACAGTAGGTTAGCTAAGGCCGCTCGACGAGTTAATTGCCTACTCTTGCGGTGATGCATAGGCGGCGCGTTCCGTGCATGAGTGCATGGCCGCGGCCCCGTCCGCGGCCCCGTTCGTTTGTGATTGTGTGCGTGAAAAGTGCGTGCGTACACGGCGCCGCTACTCTCGCACACATTCAAACCGGCGACGGCCGATTTGTATGAAGCTGAACTACTACTCTTTACTATGGTTAGGGTCTCCGTCACCCAAGGACATTTGTATCACTAGAAGCGTTGCCGATGCGTTGCACACCTTTGAACTCTTTCACAAAAATACTCTATATACTTTTACATTTTACTTCATATCTTTACATTTAACTTTCAACAAACAAAACAATAATACGGTTTGTATTCAATGAAAATAACATAAATTCATAGCTGTTGGATGCCATCCAGTTACTTTATCCGGAGCACAAAGAGCACAATATACTTCAAGCGAAACATTGATAACGTACGAAGGTAGAAGCAGCCAACCTAAGCACTGTCTAGGAAACGTTCAACTTTATTCGGATCTTTTATAAGTTGGGACGTAATGGATGAGGAAGAATTGGGTATCGGTATCAATGTACATGATACATCTTCTAATGCTGATAATAACTGCTTCTGCATTTGTTATATTAGATGAAAAGAAGTAGTGCCAGGTGTAGCGTGACTCCACCTTAGACCACATCGTCACTTAACATCAGATGACTTGTGTTCTAACGTTACAATGCAAGAAGTTAAAAAATACTATATGTGTTGGCGCCTAACTTCTTTGTTTGAAAACTGATTTAACCGTTCTTTCATGTTAGTTTCATTTTAATTGAATTTATCTTGGGACTACTCTAGGAAACTTCTCAAAATCAATTGGAAACTCCTCAAAATCAATTTTAGTGTCTTCCGTATTTCCAGCAATAGAACTGGACAGAATTTTAGTAGAATGTTACTTATCGATTCCAAAATGGCGATATGGAATATAATTTTTTGTTCCTTTTATATATCTTACAGTGTAGTATTTAACCACAAGTTACTAAGTCTGAACTAGGAACTGACTCTCAAGCTCTCAAGTGATGCTGCTAGTATAAGTGGTTGGCTACAGATTCATAACTTAAAAGTTGAGAGTAGCAGTTAGCTAGACGAAAACACGAAAACTAGAAAATACCTTACCACTACGCTATGGTTCTATCACGATGTTTTCCTTCAACAAAAGCTCAAGTTCATTGCATTAATCAAGTCCATTAGATTGCAGTTTAAGGTGCCATACTTATGATATCTTTTGTTTCAGTGGGCCCAACGCTTCAAGCCAAGTATCCTGTGGTGATGTTCATACACGGAGAATCCTTCGAGTGGAACTCGGGGAATGTTTATGATGGAGCAGTTCTCGCAAGCTACGCTGGTCTTGTCGTCATCACCATCAACTATAGACTTGGGATCTTAGGTGAGATTGCTTCTCCTGTTCGACACAGTGACATATTCTACTTCTAAACGAGATAGAACTTTAAATTTGGAGAGCATAGAATTCAAAGTCAATTTCGTATCTCAGGGGCAGATATATCTGTTTGCTTTAGATCACGTTTTGTGATTATGTGGTTGAAATTGGCACCACGCTACCTACACTTGGATTGCTTCTTTTAAAAGAGATAGAACTCATAACTCTGATGGTATAAAATTCAAAATCAATATCTATCTTCATATGTCGTAAACTTTACGGCATAAGAGACTTTATGGCATAAATAATACGCTATATTGATGATAAGATAGTAGATACGTCAAGAGCACACTTTGTAAAACTTTAAGATGCATTTCTCAAAAGAATTGCGAGCGCAACTAAATTCTTGGAACTTGATCGTAATACTACGATGTCGAGTGCGAATTCATATCTCAAAGAATTGTGGAAGCTCTCACAGAGTCGTTTTCATCTTCCCTAGCTAAGAATGCTCAAGTCCAACTGTCAAGTTGACAGCGCTAAATCTCTTAAAACTTACTTTAATTTCATTGCAGGAAGTGATTGTCTAAGAAGTAGCTTGAGCGGATATAAGTAATGAGTTCCTAAGTTGCTCTTATTTCGCTGCAAACAATAAAATGGCAGCTAAATAAAATTGTCACCAGTAGAGCGATAAATTAGATTGCACTCAAATCCTCGACCGGAACAGTTTCTAAGAGGGCTTGTGCACTACATACAGATTTGTTTGCCAGTTCAGTGGAAGTATCCGTCATAACAAATTTGTTGTTGTTTTTCCATTCGTTCAGTTTTGTCCGGATAAGCCCGGATTGTCAGCCTTCTATCGGAATTTTGACCGGGTCTTTGACTGAGATAGCCTTTTTTGATAATGTCCGGTTTTTTACCAACTTTTTGTCAGGACATTTCAAATATTGGTATGATATTTGTGCACCCATTTGCACCCAATATATCCGTTTTCAAATTCTTTCATTAGCTTCACGTGTTATCCCTGAATTTCTACTTCGGATCACATTTTTATGAATCAAAATAGCCGCTGTCCTAATGTAATCTATTCGTTATTTTTTATCAGCTTAAGATTTGCATCAGTATCGGTGCAAAAACGGTCATGTGTAATTTTTCAAATCTTCTTTATTCTACGTTTGTAAAAACAACCTTTTAAATCAAAGTTGTATAAGTGCACAAGCACCCCAAAGAGCTTTAGGCACCTTGGAGAGCATTTAACTAGTCTTGTTTTCTTACAATCTCATTATGCTCTAGCTCCTTATTTATTCCGTGCCCTAGCTCCTAGACTATGTTTTCGTCACGTGCCACTCTACTCAGTTAAACAATTCTCGCGAAAGTTTACAGTAACTCTATGTTCGAAACAAAACCAATTGCTAACGAAACGGAAATTGAGTTCACTATCGCAGTGTGAGAACGAGATACATTTTCGATGAAGTATTTTGAACTGGATGGATGTAAAAAACTATGTTGCTTAATTTTGAAAGTATTTTGATATGAAAAGTAGTCCATATCTATTGTAACACCATTTGTTGTCATTCTGATACGTTTTTGAGGCTTTTCAGTAATATTGTTTTCATCATTTCTTTTCAAACTCAGTCAAAAGCACTAAGTTTTTTTCAAAGATTGTTCTATAACTATGTCGTGTCCTATCTGATTATAAAATTGAAATCAATTGCCACACAAAATATCATTACTTGAAAAGACTGGTTCGACCGAATATGGAGTGTTTTTTTGTTATATTCGTAATAGTCAAGTTTAAAAAATCTGGCATAACTGCAAGTGCTCTTCCATGGGAATAATATCTGAACTCAATACCAGCCGTATTTATATATTTTATTTTATTTTAATTGAAAACATACAGTGTTATGACTAATTAAATAACTATATGTACAAACATGCACACCATTTAAAACGTTTTCGCATATTATTAAATTTATATAAACTCGTTTGCCTTTAAGAAATAAACGTAAATATATGTTATGTACCTAAATAAATATATAAAACATAGTAAACTTTAACAATTTTTAAAGGAAGGAAAAAAAGAGATTATGTATAACAAAATTAATGTGCCACTTAGATAATAAATTCAATAGAACCTCATCTAGACAGCGCAGGACTCACACCAAACCAGTATAATGACTAATGCCATGTGAAGCCGTGGAGATTGTACACATAAATAATTATACACTAAAAATCTTTTGCACACACGTACTCGTTGGTAGGTAAAAATACAAAGTATTATAATAACAATGCGTACAATTTTATAAGACATAAAAGTTTCATAGAAGGTAATGTATCTGTAAGAGTCTCTAATAATGCCTTTTCGAGTCCCAAAATGTGTCGATATTTTCTAAACCCTCTGTTTGTTTAGGTTCCCTCATTATGACGGATAAGACCCAAGACTTACTTTTTGGTGCTTTATTTCACACACAGATGAGCGTTTCCTTTGTTGTATACATTTGAAAATATTCTTTTGAATGCTTTCGTGAAAAATGTCTTTAGAAAATTGTGGGCTTTCACGGCATTGCCAGATTGTCGTTCAGTGGCTCTAGTGTGAATATGAACTCCATCCAGGTAGAGGAATATCAGGAGGTATCGTAGGACAGACCGTAGTGGCGTCTGTTACTATCGCAGTCCAAGACTCACATTGGGTCGATGCGCCATTCCAGTTAATTTAGTTCTACGAGCGCGTAAACTCCTTAATCTGGTCTAGTTTTCAATACGAACAAAAATGTTACCCTTGGTCTCTCACTCCATTCATTTTCAAGATTCAACTAGATGCAACGCTTTAGCGCCCTTTTGATTATCACAGATGGCCTGTTTTATCAAAGCTAGACATTTTTAAGGACTCTGGAGGCACCGGAAGAGATAGTTTCAAAGCGGGGCTTTCACTTTTAAAGTGGCACGTTCACTTTAATCATCCCTCGTTTTAGTTGATGTGCAAAGATATTCGTTTTATATTGGAAACTTCTTGAGAAGCCAGTTCCCAATCAAGGTGCGGTAGCGCGTAGCCATCTTCGACCATATCGTCACTTAACATCAGATGACTTGTGTTCAAAAGTATCATGTGCTTAGTACTAAGCAAATACATGTATCCATCCGAATAATGCCTTCCATTTATACCCTCCATTAAAATCATGAGAAGACTATAGTTTTCATAATAATTTTACTTCGACAGGGTTCCTCAACGCCAATCCAATACCTCACCTCAAAGCCCGTGTCGCAAACTATGGTCTGATGGACCAGATAGCAGCACTGCACTGGGTTCAGCAGAACATTGCGCTGTTCGGAGGCGATGCTGGTAACGTGACCATGCTGGGACACGGATCTGGAGCGGCATGTATCAACTTTCTGATGATATCACCCACTGTTATGCCAGGTTTGTACTAACAGAGAGATTGGTTTATATTTCTATTAATATTAAGTAGCAAACTATGGTCTGATGGACCAGATAGCAGCACAAAACTTGGTCCATCAAAATCTCGTGCTGTTCAGAGGTAGATAATGCTGGTAACGTGGCCATGCTTAATTCATGCGTGGATTCCAAGATATCGCCTACTTGCTAATAAAAAAATTGGTATTTTTGGCCTTGATATAAAACACTGGACTCATTTTTTCCCCTCTTAACACATTTAAAAGAAATGTTGACGAATCTTCCTTATTTTAAAGAAAACGGGTTTTTTTAGACAGTTTATGTGTGTGTGTGTGAATGTTTGTTACCACGGATCACTGTAACTACAAAACCGATTTTAATGAAATTTGGAAAGGGGATAGCTTATATTCTGGATTAACACATAGGCTGTTTTCATCCCTGAAAAAGGTTCCCGTGGGATAACGGTAAGACGCGGGTGAAACGGCGGGGCGCAACTAGTTTAATATAAATTCTCAATAAGTATCAAGATGCATAATTCCAAAATATCAGGTAATTCCATAGAAAAGACGACGAATTATTTATCTTTACGCTCTCCCCATAAACCGATAATATTGACCAATACAAATTAAAATTTGTTCCGTGAAAACGTTGATTTGTTTACCAAAACAAACAAAGAAATATCACAAATTAAAATCCCACCGATCTCGCCTTCGCTTCAAAAGCTCAATTATAAATTCGGGTCCAATTACGGAATCGCAAAAGCGTCCACGTTAATTTAAATTACGTGCCGCTTTTTTGACATTTCTGAGCGTATACAGCGGGTTGCAGCTCAAATGTCAAATTAATGTACACTGAAATACACCTTTTATATCTATACTGTAAATGAGCCATGCTTTTACATCAAACATCTTTTTATAATACGAACTAGTATCAACTCACGGGTCGCTGAACCCAAATCCATGTTATGAGAGTGATCTTTCGACTATGTGCTAAATGAAATAATTGTTTCAGGTCTATTCCACCGCGCCATACTCCTGTCTGGATCAGCGCTAAGCTCCTGGGCTTTAGTCGAAGACCCAGTCAGTTTCTCCGTCCAACTGGCGAAGCAGTCAAACTGCACGCTTCCTGAAGACATCGTCAAAGACCACGAGCTGATTGTCGACTGCCTCCGAGAAATATCTCTCGGAGAACTCATGTCTGCCGAAATCAGTACCCCAAGCTACTTAACCGCGTTTGGACCTTCCGTCGACGGTGTGGTCGTTAAGACTGATTATGCCAAAGAACTTCTCACATTCTTCATCCCAAACGACCTTCAAGGCTTCACCAGTGTATCAGGAGTCAATAACTTCAAGGCGGACAAGAGAAGCGGCGATAGGATATTCGGCATCAGAGGTGGCCAGAACAAGTATGATATTTTGTTCGGAGTTGTCACAAGTGAGGCGCTGTGGAAATTCTCCGCTCAAGATATACAGAACGGGTTCGAAGGCGAGAGAAGGGACCGAATAATAAGGTGAAGTCTGATGTTTATTCAGCAAATTGGTGTTTGAACGCAGGGGGTCGGTCACAGGCTACATGCGAATGGTGGATAATGAATGCTGGGAATCGGTATCGGATGGTATTGGATGCGGTGAACAATAAGACGTTATTGCTGTTTTCGTTTTGATGGAATAGGTGTTTTATTGGACAGGTGATGCGAGAACAAATTTGAGGTATCGAAAGGATGGCTCGTGGGAATGTTGAGGGATATAGTATTGAATTAATTTCCATCGCTCAGTGGTAGTGACGTCGATTTACGATCCGTGGTTTGTCTTTGAAATTTCGTTAGCTTTCGGTGAAAGAAAACATTGTGATGAAACCATAGCTTGATGTGGGGCATTATCTACAGCTCGCTTAGCTAGCTACCATTGTCTCCAAACACCGCTATCGTTGCGTTCCGGTAGTCTCTCTTATGGGCGAGTTTTTAGTTCGATCGCAGCGTGGCAAATCTTCGACCACATCGTCACTTAAAGTCAGCAGATTTGTGTTCAAAGCATGTAACGATTTGCTAGAAATATTGTCCCATAGAAAACAATTGCAAGGGTATTTACTCGTATTGGTGATTTAATAATGCCATTAACCAGGGCTTAGTGTTCCTTTTGTTACGTCACTGACGTTCACGTTTAGGGAAAGTAAAACTTATTTCATATGCGTAACGCGACGTGAAGGTCATTTTTTCTGATCCCAATTAAGACCTCTCTGTGACAGGGATGGAATGAAATGAATTTTTATCTCGTTTGAAAAATGCTAGTTTCTAAATAAAGAGGTCCTGGTTAGACAGTTTATAGAAGGGATTGTATTATTATGATGGTATGAAAGCTATATGAAATTGCCAATTTCGGTGGTACCCATTCAGATGGATCTAGAGAGCCTCTTACTAATTAGTGGTCTGCACCACTAACTAACTAATTAGTACCTACTCACTTAGTAAGATTTTGATAAGTCACTCCTAATTTACATATTGTATTTGTGAGGAGAAGAAATACGTACATTTTCGAATTTGACTTGAATGATGGAGAAGTTACTAATATCCAGAACTACATATCCCATTTTGAAAATTATTTCTTTGTTTGATAACTAAACTATTTGTGGGTATTGTAGGTGAATAACTCAATGGGAATCTCTAATTGGTAGAAATTACGGGCTTTATATAATTATAATAAGAATAAGGAAAACTAGTAAATTTTCACAAAATGTGTATCGTTGAAATTTATACCCATAACGTTAATATTACTGTACTAAACGAGTTTACCCCCTAACGGTCATTAATGAGATTTCAGTCTTTAATTGGTTTAACCGTCAATTTCAATTAATAATACCATTACCTGGCTCGTTAGGTAATTAGAGCGCGGGTTTTTTTCAGAATGGCTCTTATTTACCTTTTTACTACTTCCGAAGGAAGATGGTATATAAATGTTTTTGGCACGCTCTGATAGCTTGATAGATTTGAGCATTAAAATCCTCTTAGTGAGCGATATTCAGTTCAAAAAATAAAAAGCGAATCAAACTTTTTTTTGTTTTCAGTAACGTTTTCAAAAGGGCAGGTTTTTTTTACCAACTATTATCTCACTGCCGATCTTAATCAGCCTATCCTGTTCCGTTATCCGCGGTTTTGGATCGATTGGTCTTGTCATAATATGTCTTTTAGTACTATACCGATTCAAGCAGCCTATATCAGTCTATTTATTGTATATGTCATAATTTATAATTGTTTTATTTTACCATGTAATTAATAATCTTGTCTGCTTGTTTCAGGACCTACGTCAGAAATGCATACACATATCATTTAAGTGAAATATTTTTTACCATTGTCAATGAATACACGGACTGGGAGAGAACTGTTCAGGTATGTACAGTAGGTGCACAAAACTGCTAAAGTCATAAAAGTCATATATATATGCGCGATTTCTTTCCTATTGCTCTCGAGACTGGAATTCTGACCCCAACCGTACCTTGAAGCGTACAATATTAGTTCGATATAATGTGACGTGACTTTTGATTATTGTTTAACTAATTGTCTGTTACTAATGATAATCTTGAAATCAAGTTAACACGCTTTCAGTTTAATGCATTTCCAACGCTAAGAAAACAAAAATAATAGACAGGCATTAGCTTCAACAAAAACCTGAATAGGCACTTAAGAACTTCGTTTCTAAGCCTCAGGAGTTTGCTCAGCACTAGACTACATACGGTGATGATGACTTGGCACACCCATTTGGCATCGAGCTGCACGGCTCTAAGCTCAAACGGTGCCAAATTTCTATTGTTTTGAGCGCCTAAGGCAGCAATATAAACAGAAACTTAGCTTCGTTAAAAATGTATGCGTTTGACGTGAATTTTAGCGCTTTTGAAAGTGCAATTCGTGCCGATTCCAGCACTTAAAACTCTTTAGTTACTATCACATCATATCATTAGACTTAATTTTATAAATGTAAAAAATTATGAGTTAGTATATTTGTAACTTCTATAAGTTGAAACGATTTAACTGATTTGAGTGAAATTTGGAATGTAGATTGCGAATGGATACATAATATGCTACTCTTCATCAAGGAAAGGTTGCTGTGGTATAATACATAATACAATATACAATCATGGCTGAGTGGCAATTATACTACCTGGCCTTGGTCGTCGAATTGAAACCTGCAATGAGCTTGAGCTTTTGGTAAAGGTTATGATAAAACATTGTGATGATAAAACTATGTAACCTCTTTTCTGTATATCGAGATGAGATTTTATACATATTTCTATTTCCAAATTTTCACTGAAGTTGATTTACTGTCAACACTTCTTTGAACGTATTCAGTGAGGGCTGTCTACCAGATGTATTTTATACGATAAGTTGAAAATGATAAAGTTTCTGATGTTTTCATACGAGTTCCCCACTCAGGGATGCCTTTGGCGTTTAGCTCATTTAGAAGTTTTATTCATACACTATTTTTGTATACGAAGTTCGATTGGATACCCGATGAGTGGAAAATGTGATTTCTGGTTTAGAAATGAGTTTTGTTGGCCGGAACACAAATTATTGTAGCTTTATTGAAGCGGATTAGTTATTTTCGAATTGTGTGTGAATTATTTTTGGAATGTTTTCGGGCCTCACCAGACTTACCGAGGTCTAAATATTTCTACATTTTTCAAGTTCTTGGGTTCTCGATAGTATTTTATTTTATATCTAGATTAAAGAACAACGAGAATCTTAAACAACCATTTTTGAAGCAATGCAAGCTCAACCGTAGTTAACTTTGGCTTGCAACCCGCAAGTTCAAAACCTGCATTATCGTATTTAAATCTTAGTTTGATGATAGGGCATTTTCTAGTGCTTACCTGGCTAGCTACGACCCTTAAGTTAAGAATCTGTCACCATGCACCTTTTGTATGTTCTGGTTGTTCCAATTGAGAGTCAGCTTGCAGTCCTATAACTTCGACTACCTCTGGACACTAATATCAAGTGATTTTCAGTCAAATTACTATCACATTAATTTTAATTACACAATTTGTTTTCATTCTCTTCTCTTGCATGTTTAGAATGTTCCACTTTAATACCGGCTACGGTATAACAGTTTGATCATCAAACTACTGGTAGGACAAAATGGAATAAACCATGTTTCCCACTACCAAGATTCATAGCTAAGATAGAGTTACCTCAGCACGCAATGACACTACCATCTGAGCCGCAAAGTAAAGTTAAATGGTTTATATATCTTGTTCCAAAAAGCCCCTTAACCACAGTGTCCAATTCTGTTTAAAGTTTCCAGGAAAACTCAAAGTTTATTCCCCAACAACCTCTTTCTGAGTAATCGCGATGCGCGCTATGACCGATAGCACTTCCGGGACACATAAACAAGAACAAACAACCATTTTCAACCTTATATCTTATTCGTAAAGTTTAAAATGGTACGTGTCTTAAGCAGTTCTGTTTCGGAGAATGCATTGCCTGATGAGATTGTCCTGGACATGTCGCCTTTAAAGCCAAGAGATAAGGTCCAAATTGTGCGGCTGCTTTATTAGGTCTGTTTCACAATGCATTGCATGCCAGTGTCTTGGGCGAAATGTCACGTGCAATGGGAAAGTAATGGTTGCAATGTATTTCTCTAAGAAGTCTAGGAAATAGATTTAAGTTTTTATGTGGTAGGAATTTAAGATCTCTTAAGCTTCAATTAGTTAACAACATAACATATTTCAATTGAGCCAATACGTTGTTTGAGGAACTCAAATTAGAAATGTTTGGTATCCATATTGTTTGAACTTCAGCGAATTCAAATTAGCAATAACAAACACCAGTGTTTGTTATGGAGATAGTTTAAACTCTAGGGAATATAGCATACTTTTTTTATCGCAATAAGCTGCAACCGCGGAAAACTACTTTTTTTTTACTAATGTTACTGATAAGGCTCTGAAGGACCAATTATAACTTTTTTCAGAGCAGTCCGATTTTGATGATTATTTTTTTATTATTTAACTTTGTCTTTAATGATTATTTCTGTTGTAGCATCCAATAAACACCCGAGACGCAGCCGTGTTGGCACTATCAGATGCTCAGTACGTCGCACCCCTAGTGCAGACTGGGGACTTCCTGAGCGTCGCCAAGAGCTCTCCAGATTCTGGACCGAACGCCTTCTTCTACGTCTTCGATTATCAGACGAAAGACGGTGACTATCCTCAGGTCAGTACTTACGGAACTTTGTACTTTGTAGATGCAACCCTAGCCTGTGTGAGATAAAAAAATAAAATACCAGTAAGGACTCTAGCACTGTACGCCTCCACAGCGAAACCACTGGACACACTTCTTCGCGTTTTTCTGTCAGTCGTCCGCCAACCAGCCCAGTGTTTCATGGCATATTGAAAAAAGTTGTCAAGTCTTATTGAATTTCCTGTTGAAAGTCTTATTGAATTTCCTGTTCATGAAAATATTTGTATGTTAAACGTCAATATTTGCTCTCGAGTCTTGGGTGCCACTCGTTACAAACGGAATCCTAGTGCATGATTTTGAGTGTGCAAACGTTATTATGCAATTAAATTAGTTCTTGTTATTGTAGCGAATGGGTTCAGTACACGGCGAGGAGCTGCCATATTTGTTCGGAGCCCCACTAGTGGACGGTCTTGGACATTTCCCGAAGAACTACACGAAATCTGAAGTAGCACTGTCGGAATCATTTATCCAGTATATGGCAAACTTCATCAGGAGTGGGTGAGTGTTTTTTTGGCAACCCTCATTTTCTGGGTTGATAATAAACTCTTTGCTTTATTGTTTCCTGATTGCTGTGATAAAACTAAGATTTGTAACTGGCCATCGAAAAATTGCCATCGTTTGAGGAAAAAGTGAGGTGGGATGGGTCGATGTTTTTGATGACAGTGTATTTATTATACACCCGTATTCGAGGAATAAAGTAATTTGTCTCTGCGGTTATACTCGAGAGAACCTTTTTCTGGCATTAAAAGTCTAACTTTCAATGCAGATTATAAACTATGAAACTAACTAACTAACTGAGATGGCGCAACGACCCAAAGTGAGTCTTGGCCTCCGATAACAAAAGACACCACTTCGGTCTGTCCTGCGCCACCTCCTGCCAGTCCTCCACCTGGAGCTCGCGCAAATCTTTCGTGACTAAAAACTACTATAAACTATGCACTTACCTTAAATATTTTATCATAGAGTTTGTTGCAAATAAACGATTCTTATTCTTATTTTTAACCTATCTGCATTCAAAATTACACTGAAATCAGTAGGTACCAAACATTTTTGGTAACCTACATACATAATTTTATTTTGTTAAATAAAACTGCTTTATGGAAAATCAATCAACATCATAGTCAATTAACATTAATTAGAATAATAATAGTAGTAGTAGTATAAAACTTTATTTGCCAAAATTTGCATAACGTTCTCAACTAATTTTGTCTTGAGAAGCCCAGTTGTTTCTTCGATTAATATAATTTGATTAAGCCATAGTAATAATAATCATTAAACATTACAGTTCAGAAACTGCTTTTCTAAATATCTCACGCTCGAATGGATTCCCGTTATATTCGATTAAATATTTTAATCGAGTGTGAGAGTGTGTTTTTGTCTGAGCAAAAATGGTCCATAAATGAATTTCGAGAAAACATCAAAGCTATAAATATGAATATTAACAAATTACGAATAAAAGAGTTTATGAAACAAAACAACATAAAACAGCCTTTACTGTTTTATTTGGCAGCATAACCATTAATTTCTATTATCATAGAATCTCTCATCAAAACATTTAATGTTTGTTAGCTGAAATGAAAAACAAATACCTACCGCAGACACAAAACGGCCTGAAATATTCATCGCATCCACTATTCCCGTTGTAAAACAAACATTTTTGTATTCCACTTTAATTTTCACATGCGAAACTTGCAAACAATAAAACAGAATAACAAAAAAATTGTGTCATTATTTTTGCGATTCGCGTTACCAGAATGAATGGTAGGTAACGTTCAATGCCCTACTTCGCAGCTTTCCTTGTTTGGTAACTCAGAATGGAAAATTATTGTTCCCAACGGGCAACTTTGTTTCGCGAGTTACATGGACCATGCTCTTTTCAATTTTGACATAATTTATTTCAATAACTCGCGCCTAGGTTTCTTAACGATGTTGGTAGATTTTCCGCTGGGAAAGTTGCTGCCGTAATTTTAATTTTTGGATACAAACCAGTGTTAGATATATTATATTGTTTACTTGACTGAGTGTATGTATTCAATTAGATCTTTTAGATTGTCATCCTATTTGTTAATGATACAATTTTTTATCGTTCATTCGAGCTATATTGATTTGATTGACGACGCGGTAGCCGAGTTGGTAGTATCCCTGCCTGCGAAGCTAGCGGTCCCGGGTTCGAATCCCGGTAAGGGCAAATATATGTGTGATGAGCACGAATATTTGTACCTGAGTCTTGGATATTTCTATCTATATAAGTATTTATTTCTCTATATAAGTATGTATATCGTTGTCTAGTACCAATAATACAAGTTTCGAGCTTAATTTGGGGCTAGCTCAATTTGTGTGCAATTGTCCCCAATATATTTTATTTTTTTATTTCATATTATTATAAGTAACTAGACTGCTATTTGAAAATCTTTCAACACAGGCCTGTTCCAAAAGCTATACATTCTTAAAGTTGTTATCCTTATAATGTTCGTTCAGTACCCTCATATGTTATGTAGAACAATGAATCAATCAATTTTGTTTGTTTAGGAACCCCAACGAGGCTCAACGTCAAGAATCCGTTCTTCCAATATCGAGGGAGCGCAATAAATACAAGAGCATAGTCTGGGACGAATACGACACCCTACATCAGAAATACTTGGAAATGGGTAAGCAAATTACTCCGAATTCGGGACCTTTGAAATGGTAAAATTTCAGGACCACTCTATTACGTGAAATGTATGCGGAAGGATAAAAGGAACTTTAATTTAATCTGCAAGACAAAATTTAATCTCGCTCACCTTATAACCCCGCAATATCAATTTCAAAGTTAATTACCACGACCTTTTTCATCCCGGATTCTACGCAACACAATTTGGGTGAAATTCCCAACCCGTTTCACAATAAGGAATTCCTTTGCAGGCATGAAGCCGCGGATGAAAAACCATTACCGCGCTCATCAGCTGTCCGTTTGGCTGCGGCTAATCCCGGAAATCCATAGGGCGGGGATGAAGGACGTGGTAGCTAAGCACAACCTTTTCAGAAACCACAACGATCCGGAGCTCTACGACGGTCTGGTCCGCCCGGACCCGCTCACCCGGGCGAACTACTTCGACCCAACCCTCGAACTTTACCGCAGGCCGATATACAATGTCACATTGGACGTCCCGTCTACAACTATGGACACTTACGTAACAACATGCATCAGTGTTATGTCTGCTCGACCAGGGTCGGCCGTCACTCAAAACCAAGCGCACAACAACACGCCAGCGCAAGACGTGTCCAATTTAGAGGTAGCAGGTTACACTGCGTATTCGACAGCCCTCAGTGTAACCATCGCTATTGGATGCTCCTTACTCATTCTCAACGTGTTGATTTTCGCTGGCGTGTACTATCAGCGAGACAAAACGAGATTGCAGGTAAAAGCTTTGCAGCAGCAGCAGAAAAGAAATCACAACACTACGTTCGATAGCGTCTCGTCGAAACACCCGCATTACTTTGTTGGACATTCACAAAGCTCTAGCACCATAGTTGATATCGATCATCAGGATAAGAACGCGATTATTGCGATGACGAATCGAGTGCCGCACTTTGCGACGGGTAATTGTCCAAATGTGTGCCACACGGGTATTCAGATGTCGAGTCTTTCTCAGAAGTCGAGTCCGCCGACTAATCGAGGTCACACAACGTTGCCAAGAAAAGTGGGATTCAGCTATCAGCAACAGAACCAGATGTGCAATGCGTCGAATGTGAATTGTATGACGTTGCCAAAGAATGCTACTTTTATGAGTAGCGCGAGTAATTTGCCTGATGTCCAAGCTCAAACCGGCCAGTCTCTTGGTCCGGGGAACGGCAACGTGCCCCCTTCCTCGCCCCCCACTCACAACTTCCAAAAGTCGAAGGTGCCACAAGCGGCAATGTCCGAAATGAACGTATGAGATATGGAAGATATTTACAATTATGTGTAAAGTGATGGTGTCTGTGAAGTGATAGGGACACAGTGACACTCAACTAAATCATGGTTGTAAATATCGTAAAAAAAATTATAATATTAAATGTAAATAGAATAAAATGTTATTAGTAAATAGTTTTAAGTATTGTATTTCGTAATTTTAATACTTACATGATTTTGTGAACAGTTGGTTAGTGGCTAATGGAATGTATAATGTAGGTAACTACTCTCACTGTTCAAGGATCCATAATGTATGTAACTTATGTTAATTTGTAAATAATATTAGTATCGAATATCATAATCTAATTTCCATTAAAAATGGTTAGAACTTTTCCACATTCTCAAATTAAAATTGAAATTAATAGTTGCAAAAATAAAACCCCTTTTTGTAATATTCAAATCGATAAAGTAAACGTAATAAACTATTATATTCGAATAAAATTATCGAATCAAATTTATGTGACAACCAAGTTAGACAAATTTAATGTATCGTTTTGTTGTATAACAATTACTAGGTTTATAAGTCAGTCATATAAACTCCGTTTGAACATAACTATTAGGATAACTTAATACAATTTAACCCCTTAAAACGTTATTTTTCAAGTACGGTCATTTAAAATGACTACATTTTGTAAATATCTTAGAATCTTAAAGACTGTATACTAAAGTTAAATAAATTTTGCTGCTTTTTTAATTAAATAAACATGTTTAAATGAAATGTGACATAGAATTAATTGTTATTTAAAATTAAAATTATTGTTTTTTTGTGAGATTAAGGGGTTACTAATAAAATTTTCAAACAATGTTAAAGTTTGCATATTTTTTTTGTTTAGAAGCTAGTTTCTAAGTCACTTTCAAACCAATTTAGATGAAATTTTCATAGGTTCACTCCAAACTGGCTCCAAAATGAAATACATTCCGGTGACCATTATTTCACGGAATTGTTTTATTAATTGGTAGAGGAAAAATTGTATTAGTGCACATGACGACTAAAACTAAATGCTTTATGAGTTAAATGTAACCAATAAGTTAGAATTGACTTTGCATCTATCACAACTTAAAAAATACATTATTTTTGTATCAGCAGAATTCAATCGCTCAGAACAAAAAGAAAAAAATACCAGTCGTAATTTTATGAGTGCTAGTGCCATACGTAGGTGATCGTGCTTGCTTAATAGAAGCAGATTTTTTTCGTTCTCAGTTCTTAGATATTTGCAATGTTGATGCGTATGAGCTATGTGCCACCCGCAAATTCCGCGATGGTGCGTTCTAGTCCGGGAAAGAGTGTATAAAAGTGAATAAAAAGCAAAGTTTTCTAACCTATTATGTGTGTTTAAAATTGTACTGAATAAAATGTTTTGCACGTCATGTAAAGTACACAATTTCTGAAGAACACGTTTTACGAGCTGTATACCAACAAAATGTCATAAACATTCATTGTACATTTTTACCACTGAATGTTTCTTTATATCTGTGTCACATAATTGTTTTGCGTATTTTGAATTTACTTAATTTACGACGAAGAAAGAAATAAATTAATGTTTAATACCTATTTATAATTTGAAATTTATTATTATAATATGTTTAGATGATATCTTCATTTTATCAATAACTTTCCATTAATATAAAACAACTTTATTTAACAGTTTAGAAAATGTATTTTTAAAATAATGTCTGCATATAGAAGGACTTGTAAATATTTTTTTGTTAATTAATGTAAAAATCATTAACTTCGTAATTATCGTAATACGTTGGTTTATAAGATAACAAGTTTATCTGATCGTTACTACGAAATCTTATGACAAGTATCATGAAAAATAAGACAGAATAAAATTCGTGAAAAAATATATCGTCTTTCTATTTTCTGTCTTGGAAATTCTATCTAACCTTAATCAAGTTTATTGGAATTCTTCAGACTACAGTAAAGAAAGTTGCTGCAAAAAATACACAAACTGTGTCTTTTTCACTATCCAACAACCAGACTCAGTGAAAAACTATCCATTTGTACTGGAAATACCACTCATACGAACAAAGTGTGTTGCTGCCTTATCATTAATTATTCAAAACTGTGAAACTCGCTCGTGAAGGATTTGCGCTCACTCCAGGTGGAGGACTGGTAGGAGGTGGCGCAGGACAGACCGAAGTGGCGTCTTTTGTTATCGGAGGCCAAGACTCACTTTGGGTCGTTGCGCCATCTCAGTTAGTTAGTTAGTGAAACTCGCTGCCGTCGGCCTGAATGTTACAACTTGGGTGAACCTATGTCACAAATAAATACTATAAAGTAAGCAGGCATGCTACATCTTTGTCAACATCATCACTTATTGCCATCAGTTACGAATTTGTTCGATTCTGTCACCAAGCACCTATCAGTGTGTTCCGGAAGCCTCACTTGAGAGCCACTTCTCAATCAAAGTGTAGCGTGGCGCTACTTTCGACCACATCGTCACTTAACATCAGAAGACTTGTAAACATAAGACTATAAATGAAACAGGTGTAATCGTAAGTTTAGTCTAACTTAGTCTTACGTCTGATATTAATAATCGATCCTGATCCTTTATCCGCGGTTTTGGATCGATATGCTATGTCATAATATGCCATTTTAGTACTAGGGATTGACATATTATTGCTTAAATGACATATTATGACATGACATATCGACCCAAAGCCGCAGATAACGGATCAGGATCGATTATTAATTTCGGTCGTTAATCCTTACTTTATTTGTTATTATAAAATAAAAATCTGTCGGTTACGCTTTCACGCCAGATCTACTGAACCGATTTAAATGAAATTTGGTACAGATATAGTCTAGATCCAAGGAAAGGACATAGACTACATTTTATCTCGATAAACTGTAGCTCACGTGGGTGAAACAGGGAAAACAGCTAGTGTTCCAGCTAGTGTGTTGTGTGTGTTTGTGTGTGTGTCAGCTAGTGTGTTAGTGTGTGTGTTGCATTGTGTATGTGTGTGTTGTAAATTAAACTCTAGTAAGTAGTTAAAAAGCAAAACCTCAGCATCTATCTCACAAAATTAGCAATTTAAATTTCAGTAGCTCACAGAATGATTTAACGTGAAAAGTCTTAACTATTGTAACATTTTCACTTCAACACTTACTCACACTTAAGCGCAGCATAAAACAGCGAAAAGGTCACTTTGCAGGCGTGTCTCTAAAAGAGGATAGCCATTCCCTTCTGAAAGGCACTCTGGTACTTTACTAGGAAAGGACTTCAGTGTTCTCTCTATAAAATGAAACACCTTTGACAAAGTTATCTTCTGAATCTTTTTCATGGTCGGTGTTACGAGCATTTTTCCAGCAACGCCTTGATGTGGACTTTTTATATGGGATCCGTGAAATATTGCACCCACTTTAGCTCAGAGCTTCCGGCTGCTTGCTTTTTATTGGTGAACCTGCGATTTAGTTTTGGGCATGTGGAAAAGATGGATTTTATCATAATGTTTTCAGTATAACAATTGAGTGAGAATATGGTTTGGATATTTCAATGAAAGACGGGGTTCGTTTTGCGCAATTCTATTTACGCTTCTAGGTTTAGGAAGGGTATGTTTCTTTTTTATCAAAAAATGTTGGCTGATCTATAACTGTGGCGTACATAAAGATAATATCAGTATAAACTCGTACTTATATCTTAAAACAGTACGTACCTATATGATTTTGAAACATTTCAGTAAAAAGTGCCGATTTTACTGAAGTAGGGTTTTGGTGCAGGAATCCTCACGACAGATTTTACTAGATACGCTGGGCGACTTTAATAATCTCACAATTACAAAATAGAAGACAAATAAATTACAAGACTCTAAAAAGTCTTGCGATGCTCGGAATTTAGGTCACCAAAACAGCGCATCTTAACACAGAAACCTCGAAAACTTTAAAGGGCCCTACTAAAGTCTAATCAAATTAAAATTTTGCTGGGTTGAAACTTATGCATCCGCTGACCCAAATTACGAGCCACTCAACGCCCGAGGGTCCTTCTCATCGCCACAGCGTGTGCAGCCTCCGCTAGGGCTGCCAATTAATACTTTCTTAGATAATGCTATCTTATTCACGATCAACAGAGACTTTTAATCCGACTGTGAAAGAAGGCGGGTTATGTTTTTCGAGTGTTGTTAGCCTGTAGCTTAAATGGCTTGACGGATTTAACATATGAGGTGTCATTAGATTCGTCTTTATTGTGGGTGACATAGGTTACTTCAGTGACATAGGGTACTTTATTTTGGCGCAGTCGGATTTTTTGTTCCTTTTGCAATGTATAATCTTGTGTAATATACTTTCATTAGCTTCATTTGTTAGTGAAATCGTGTGGCAAACAGTTGGTAAACTTTTGCTACACCAAGGGCGTTACCGATGCGTTCCTGACCCATATGGACTCTTTTCACACCCATCTTGAAAGAAAAATTCTAGTTACAGCATTGCGTTAAAACAGCATTATGGCACGAAAAATAAATGCCAAACTCTGATGAGGCGTATGTATGTATTAACTACATCTGTGTCACTGTCAATTATACTATGTTTGTTGAAAAAACACGCTTCAAAATAGCATTTAGCACGCTCGGACGCCACACCAGTAAAACAATATTAAAAATGACATTAATTATGTTATCATTTAGATTATATTCCATTTTCACACTGTCTCAAAACCAGAAAAACGGAAAAAAATGCCTTCAAATAAAGCTTCATGCTCATAGATGAAATACTCATCAATATAAGTAATTATGTTTTAAAAGTTTATATCTAGCAACCCTAAAGTAACCGCGATTCTATAAGAGTCTTTTCAGGACTTAACGAGTGTAACGTGTGCAGGAAATTCGTTATTTACTTTGATCGTGATATTGCATTAAAACACATATCTCAGAGAAAAAAGTAGAATATTAGTTATCCAGCAATAGAACTAAAATAATTCCCATTGTTGGATATTGGTGTCGATTCGGTTTAACATTCTCCTAAACTTTTTCTATTGCTGTCTTTTTCTAACCACTGAAGTAAAAAAAGGATGGCATTACTATTAGACCTGTCAAACTTAGTTTAGTTTTAGAGAATGCAAAACCGAATCGACACCATTATCTATACACTGAAAAAACATGAAGTGAAGCGATAATAATTCCATCATCACCACTTAGATTCCTGCAATCACATAATAGTAACCAGCAATAAGCTATAGATTTCAGTACAGGAAAACATCGAGATTAAACCCAAACTTAGTGGCATTTTCTAATGCTCGCCTAACTACTCTCAAATTAAAAATCAGCCATCAAACACACTATCAGTGTGTTTTACTTGAGAGTCAGTTTCAATCTAGGTGTGGCATACCACCACCTTCAACCACATCGTCGCTTAACATCAGGAGACTTGCGGTCAAACGCTAACAAACACAAGTCACTTTAAGTCAAGTGACATTGTGGTCGAAGGTTGCCCTGGACTAACTTGGTGGCAGATTCTTAGTGCAAAGGTGGCAAGCACTAAAAAATAGCCCAATACAAAGCAACGTTATTAACAGCATTAAAAAGTTTGGACACCAAAACAAAGTTGTAAAAACAATAAAATTAACGAACGGTTAATAAACTCGAAGCTTCGTACAAACATGAGCTTAAAATGTGTCATAAAATGTTTATTTAGGGCTCTCATTTCATAGTACTTATTTCGGAACATCAAACAAACATTTTACCGTATGTTAATGTTGACAAGTACCATTTGCGATTACCATTCTGACAAAATACTTTATTGAAAGGGCAATGAGTTTAGTCTGAGCTTCTTTTCTGTGGTAAAAGTCAAGTTTATTTCCATAATTATACTAAGTCGTCATCTAGACGGGCATTATTTTTTTTTATATGCAACTAAGTGACAAGTACAGACAAGTATGGTTTTTAAGGATTTCTAGGGACTGGAAGTTGCTCCTTGCTGCTTTTTTCCTTAATGGTACAACCAGAGTCTCTTTAAAGCTAGACTCTAGCTTTAAAAAGACCAGCAGTGCGATTATAATTCATTCGGAAACTTTTCCGACCGGTCGAGTCGGAAAAGTTTCCTTGAGAATTAAACGCGATTCATTCATCCGAATTCGGAAACTGACATTTAATTTGACAAACCAGCTGAAAAAAGTTTCCTGCGGGATAACGGGAAGAAGCGCGTGAAGCCGCGGGGCGCAAGTAGTTTTCAATATGATTAAAGCCTAACATTTGTAATTCAAGCCAGGAGGAGAATAAATATCACCACACACAGATCTCGATGAATCACTCTAAACAGCCACCCAAATATTTTCCTACCATAGCTCCCAATACAATCGACTGTCACTACTATTTCCCGCCAAAATCTACCCCATCCAAATTGATAGAATGAATATAAAGTTGCCATTCACATAAAATGTGTGCAATCGTAGACATTCTGCCACAGATATAATTATTATAATTAAATGGATTAATGAGTATGATGGCAATATTTAAGTAAGAGAATGAAGTTACTATGAATTCTAATTGTTACATGTTTTTTGTAGTTATATTCTGACATAAGACTTTTTTTTTTTGTTTTGTTATGGCGTCACACGATTAGTGTATTTGCCAGTGTCAAGTATAAAAGATTTCAAACTCAGAGAGTTGAATCAAGTTTAAATGATGATGGTGATGATGATGATGAGATGATGGGATGAGGATAGTGTTTAAGTAAAGTAGTGGTGCTTTACTTAAACTTTACACGGACTTTTTTGGAGCAACTTGAAAAGTCACTTTCACAACTTTATTTCAATTTCCCACACTCGTACACATTAACGAACACATAATGGTTAATAATCCACCAATATTACACATTATCACTCGAAGAAACACAAGTTTTGGAAATAAAAACAAAATTTTCACGTTGACAACTCAATTGCCGCCAAAAATGTCAACAAGACTTATTGCTCGTTAACACATTATAAAACGTTTTCACTTACTTTTTTTTTTATTTCATCTGGCGTTAAATGTTATGTCCCTAGTAATAGTGGTAAAGTTTACATTTATAGTTTTTTTTTTATCTAAAGCCATCTTTACAACCCTTTACAAAAGCAAAGAATATTAAAAACTCCCCGTTCAATTGTTTTCTGGTTTAAAGAAAGCGCGCTACGTATTTTTTCCACAGTATATAAAAATTCATTCGCAACCATTCCGCTGAGGAGAATTCTCCCAAAGATGAGATAATTAAGCTACACTGTAGATTGTAAACTGTAATCTTAACCCGACGTTAAGCTTGAAGACGCCCTAAAACAAATTAAAGTGTGTTTTTATTTTACGACCCTGGGTGGGAGCATTCTCCGTGCTCGGATTTATATGATGAAGCGTTTTATGATGATTTTCTTGAGCAGAATTATTGGGAGTTTTGTGATGATTTGATGGGATTATTAAATTACTACTAGTGACTTAGCCCACGGTTTTACCTGCGTGGACTTAACTTTGCCGACATAAAAGTATCCAACTATCTCTTTTGTGATTTTTTTACTTCTAACAGGGTATATTTTGAAGAATTAAATGACTAAGTGGTCTAAGTTGGCGTTACGATACACCTGGATTGGAAACTAGGTCTCAAGTGGTCTCCGTACAAAATTTCCGCCATTTAGTCGTGAAAAGGTAACAAAACAAATAGAAAGACAGAGCGAGAATTTATAAAAAATACCTATATAGTCTGAATTCTAGCGCTTTTGGTTGTTGTCCGTCCATAGGTATAAAGAAACGAGCAAGTCGCTCGACTTATCAATGCCGCCTAGATTTGTAACTTCAACATCAACAGTTTAAAATTATTCATGGCAATGCACTGCGTTTCTCATACCGTAATGTTGTTGAAATTAGTTGACTGCATAGGTGAATTACCCAAAATTGTTTTTCCCCGATATTTTTAGTCCCGTTCGCGTTTTTCCCCATTTGCATTATTTGCCATAGGTACTGCGACCAATCGATAATTTTCTCACACGATTTAATTTCTACTCATTATTTTCGCTACACGCATCTTAACCTATGCATTTTCTTAACCAATCCAGGTATTATATCAAAATAGAATCGGTTGTCGCCGATTCAAATTGCATGTTCATCAGAGCGAAGCGATACAATTCGAGAGATATGAAGTCGATTGTCGACTGATTTGCATTTAATACCCTCATGGAGCGATGCGATGCAATTCGACCGAATTGTGTCGCGAGACTTCGTACATTTAAAAAAAAGATATCGTAGGACATGAGGATATATGCAATTCAATATCGAACAGATCTGCAAACGATAACGTGCAATTTGGTTAGGAAACAACTGTGATTGTTCATACATTTTCTAAACGTAGCATATATCCGAGCGATATCGACAATCGATACAAATCTGTATCGAATCGCGTCATGGCACGTAACTATTTCATACATTGAGGCAGAGATCAAAAACTGTCATATTATTATTGTCTATGCATTTGTAAATTTACCGATTGCATTCTCTTTTGTCTGCTATTGAAAATAAGTATATGGATAGGTACATCTCTATTTTTTGGGTTAAATTTGTCCAAATGCAATTTCCCGCAAATGTCGCAAACAAAATACAAAAACAGGGTCAGTGTCTCTCTCAAGAGAGCTTGCAAATGTGCTCCGTACACTGTCGGTAACTAAGTAATAAAATTGCAACGGGAATACGTCAAAAACCTTCACCGTTTTTACCCTTTCCCCCAGAGAGAAATATCCCCGTTTGAAGTTTAAATTAAAACACGAAAGTCCATGGGCAGCGTTCGTTTTTTCTTCCTCACTACAATTTTGTCCAGAGACAATTCGTTTAGCGAATCTCCCTAGTTAATCCACATTTTAATAGGGGAGTAACAAAATTTCATTTTTCTCTTCCGTAAATTCGATGAGATTCCCTGTCAGTGTACAGAAGTTAATTTGGCTTCGGGGCGTAATTCGATTAATTATTCAATGGCCGTTTTTTTTTATCGGATTTGAAATTGATTCCGTGTAAACGGATCATGGTGTCGTCGTCGGATTAATTACAAAATTTCGGTAAAAAAATTTTCTTTATGCCATATCCAATTTTATAACATATAAGCCAATTCTGAAATTGCTTCACTTGGTTGTTGAAATAATGGTTGTTTTTAAAACACTTGTATTAGCTTGACATGTAACTAACTAATTTTAAATTTATGTAAGTAGGTACAGTCAGCTGTAAAAGTTGCTGATCGTTCTCGATTTTCCAAATGTGTTTCAAATCAGTAATTATTATTGCTTTTTTTACATTTTATATGGTATCATTTTGACCACAACATAACACACCTGATTTTAGGTGATGATGAGGTCAAAAATTGGTGTATAAGATGATGAGGATAGTAAAAAAGGTGTGATTGTTCAGCGGCTTTTGTCGTTGACTGTACCATTGAAATAAAAATCTCCTTAAAATACGATCAAGTGCAAGTTGAACTCACGTAGAGAGTCTTCCGTACCATTTAATCTGTTTTCCGCGAGAACTTTTAAATTTAGAACTTCCATCTATTATTTCATACGTCACATGTCACTTCACTAATTTTTTAATTTTTTTTTTTTTTTATTTTTTTTTTGTTAGGCTGCCAAAATTTAACCCATAATTCATTCATTTACTCTACACGTCCATGATGGGAGACATTGTTTTTTAATCGCTTCGGTGAAAAAAAGGTTATATTGAAAGACAGACATAATAATCTTACGGACACGAGAGTAGCTATAGCGGTTCTGATTTTTCATCAAACGTACGGAACTCTATAAAACAAAGCATCTTACGTTTTTTTTATACCTCTCGGTAATGAATCATAGAGGTCTTAATATAAAGGAAAGAGTCCATCAGCATTAGCTGAACCATTAGACCTAGTTACTACGATCTCTAACTCACAACCTTTCCGCCACGTTAGGCACTCAGCATCCCAGACTAATGGACCGGGAAAGTGTATTTTTTACATCGTTTTAAAAAGCACCAAAAAATTCTAAGTAACATACTATCCTCTTACGCAAAATTTTCCATAGGGCACTGTTAAGTGCTTTTAAGCTAAGATATGGCGCCTCCATTTAAGGCTTTGACTACAATATTAATATCTGTCTTTTGTTTAGTTATTGTGCTTACTGACTCATGGATTATTTATTGTTGTCTGCAATAAAGAACTTTGAATTGAATTAAGCTCAATTGGTGGTTTGTAAAACCATTTTTTTTCCGTAACTATCATTGTAAAAAATCTAAAAACTAAATTTTTGAAATTAATTCAATTTCAATTTCAATTTATTTATTTATTCAATAGGATACATTGTGATCACTTTAAAACGTCAACTTAAAACTAGCTACGCCTGTTCCAACCTCCTTACGCCGGCAAAAGAACAGGCAAGAAACGCCCGGCAGGTAATTTTTTTGGCGCGATCACATTGACAATTTTATTCTTATTACTAATTGATTGAATTGGAGCAAGTTCACTAAAATCCCAAGCTTTTTTGTCATCTAATGGTCCGATATTTTTTAATTAGCTTTACTAATAAGATTTCTCTTGTTTGGTTGTACACATTGGGATATGGGAACATGAATATTAATGAGTTGCGGGATCACAACCAAAGCAGACCAGACCCCACAAGCAGCACCCGTTCACGAGTTGACGCATGTGTAATTGTATAGTACATACAATACAGTCGTGAAAAATTGGGCTTTTTGGAGAGAATATACAAAAAATGAATTTATTTGTATAAATTGTGCAAATGTGCCCCGTTTTCTTAAAGTTACAATACTTTTTCTCCTGATCTAGAAATTAAAATTGCATAATATTAGAAAACTACAATACCCAGAGGGTCTCCAAATTATTTCTTCAAAATACCGCTTTGATTTATTTTAACGTTTTCATTACTCCGAGATTGGCATGAGATCCCCGTCTGTCCTACAATGTGAGACCAGGGCCTCAGCTTAAAAAAAAGCCTTTTCGCTGGTGTACTGCAGCAGAGTTGGAAATCGATTTTCGGTACAAAAGAACTGAAAAATGAATTTTGGATAGACGCGCTACTGACTAAAGGGATTAGAGGGAATTGTTTTGTGTTTTTCCAATAGAAAACTGTGAGCTATCCTATCAAATACTTGGACGTAGAGAGCTTGTTTCATGCCAGGACTTTGAGAATTGAGCTATTCGGGCTAAGCAGACTATGTTTATTGTTTAGCCCCTTTTAGGTGATAAATTTAATTTATAGGTATACAACATTTTCTATTATCAACAAAGCTCTTAAAATTTGCAAGTTGAAATGGCAATGGATAGGTCACATCGCTCGACCGATAACCGGTGGGGAAGAAAGGTTCTCGAGTGGCAACCGTGAACCGGAAGACGTTCTGTGAATAGGCCCCCCACTAGGTGGACAGACGACATTGTAAAAGACGCAGGGAGTCGATGGATGCGAATGGCTCAAAGCCGTTCATAGTTCAAAGAGAGATGCCTATGTTTAGCAGTGAAATTATTCCGGCTGATGATGATGATGAGGATTTTAAGTTAGGAATCTGATGCCAAGTACCTATCGGTGTCTTCCAGTGGCCTCAAAGAAGAGTCAGTTCCCAATCTAGGTGTAGCGTAGCACCACCATCGACCAACTTATGGTCAAATCCTACCCTGTACTGTAAGAGGTCCAAAAATGTATGAGTGGTTTCTCTAGTACAGTCAACGACAAAATAACACAATTCCCGATTACCGGCATCATCTTAGACACCAACCTTTGACCACATCATCACTTAAAATCAGGTGTGATAAGTTGTAGTCAGAGCGCTACCATGTAAAATATAAAAAAAACACGCATTACTGATCTAAAACACATTTAAGAAATCTAGTATGAGCACAATTTTTATTTCGAAGATCGCTGCCATTTTATTTAAATAACAAATTTCGATCAAATATAATTAATAATTTAATCTGGGTCCCGAAATTGTTAAAGAATTTTCTTAGCAATAGCTCGTCAATGATATCACACTTAATTATGTTTTCAAACTCAGCCTAGACTAACAAAAAACTCATGTCTAGACCAAAATTTATTTTTTGAGCTGTATCCAATTACTATGTGCCGAAGTTTTTAGACAGAATTAATTACTTATTAGGATAGTTTTTAATTTAATAAAATATTGAGAAAAACATGGATATAACCAAATGAAGGAGACATTGACTGGAAGATCTCGAGCATGGACCGCTTAAATCAAGCTCAATTAGGCTTGCCTTTCTCAGTCTTAGTCCGACTGGCGATTATGCTTCACGTGTTTGATACGATGTCTAGTTCATTAAGTACCATGAAACGCAATGACTGACTTATCAAAATATGAGAGAGAGAGAGAGAGAGAGAAAGACTTAATTTAGGAAAAACTGCACACAATAAAGTAACAAAAAATAAAAAAACGCACAAAAAACAGTAACATTGTAGATAAGCCATTATAGTAATATTATGTGATGGTGCGAACACTGCTGCTGTGTACACTGTACAGTGCCTCCCAAAAAGGACTTGGCTCAGCATATGCTATGGACGAATCCACAGCGCTGATTTTCAGCCAAGACCCTATATATGAGGTGGTTGATGTGTGTGTGTGTGTATGTAAGAACGTATGCGCGTGTGTATATGTGAGTTAGTGAATGTGTATCTGTGTGAGTGAGTAAGTATGCGTGTGTTGTGTATAATATTGTAGGTGTATTTGTTTCCGCTAGTCTTCATAACGGATTCTCTTGGTATATTTCTATTCTGGTTACTTTAGATCATGGTATAAGTTAAAGACTAGTTTCAATACATTTTTGTTACTTCCACGCAGGCAATGTCATGGGACACACCTAATATTGTTTTACGCCCGAATTTAGTAATCGATCTTGATCCGTTATCCGCGGTTTTGGATCGACAATCGACATGTCATGTCATAATATGTCATTCTAGTAGTAATATGTCAAGCCCTGGTGCTAAAACGACATATTTATGACATGATATATCGATCCAAAACCGTGGATAACGAATCAGGATCGATTATTAATTTCGGGCGTTAAAGGATCAACATGTTCTGACCTTTACTCCTGATCACGTCTGGACTGAATCCAAATGTCGTATTTCGCTAATTGTAATTAAAACAAAACTAACTTTTAGCGAATAGTTTGGCCATTAGCTAACAGTTTAGTCATTAGCCAACAGTTTAGTCATTAGCTAACGATTGTAAATGGATTGTTTTCAATGTAAACAGGAATTTTAGCGCGATGTTTGTTCTATATTTGTGCTGAAATGGATTTGAAATTAGGCATGTTATCGTTTGGGCCTTAACAAAATACCGTATAATCGCTAATAGAACAAATATTGTTTTGTTTTGATTGGAGCGAGGCAAATATATTATTAATAGTGAAAATATTAACATTCCTGAAATAGTTATAGAGGAATGGGAATCGAAACCAGCTGCCTCCTTATTTTGAGCCATTGCAGCCTGCTCAATCACTTAACTAGGGAAAACCAGAATTATCTTTTAAAATATTTTTTACAAAGTAAAAAAATATGTAGAAATAAAAGGAAAAAAAAGAAAAATAAGAATAAAATAATATGTATAGGTTGGCCGCAAGTTTCACTTGATGTTAAGTAACGATGTAGTCGAAATTTGCATCACGAGCGTCTGGAATACCGATACCGATAGGTGCTAGGCGATAGATTCTTAACTTGAGAGTAGCTAACCAGGCGGGCACTTGACAATGCCCTACGAAGCTATGGTTTCGTCACGATGTTTTCCTTCACCGAAATTCAAACTCGCGATATACGGATCGCAAGCTAACGTCACTATCGCTTCACAAAAAATCATGATTACCAAGCTGAAACTGTGTAAATTCAGGCCTAATTCAAAGTCTACATAATCGAGGTATCTCTCCTATGCATACTTAACTAGCTGACCAAAAAATACCTTTGGCCTGAGGCCAGTGCGGAATATCCGGCCCGCAATCATAGCAAATCGTGCACCAATACTTCAGACGTTGTGTATAGAGCAGGAAAACCTTCCACCATAGAATAAACAACGTCACTACCGTCCAGAAGTGTCAAATGGTTAATTTAGGTATTAAACGTAGGTAAGGAGTAGAAAAAAATGTAAAAGATCGAACCCTCCCTAAATTGACATAGATTTAATAAAATAAAACAGTCCAGACGTGCCACCCAGAATTTTGAACGTAAACAGGTCAAAGTCGTACGCAGCAATGCGCTGCACTCGGTGCCCTCAGATATTAACCTAAGTTAATTTTAAGTCTTTTATCTCCTGTAACTTTACTGGAAACGGGTACCTTAAATCTGCAATAAAGTAATGTTGAATACTACTGCTTGGCGGTTGAATAACTGACAAGAGTCAAAACAGTCGTAGCACATTAAAATAACGTAAGAAATATTTTTTGGATAGAAACTATGTTCATCTGTGACATTTCCAAATTCACTTTTATAATTTTTTTATAGTCATTATGTAAGCTTTTGATCACAATCACACTTGATAGTAAGTCATGACGAGGTTGTAGATGGAAGATAGATGGTCTATTTTCTAAGGACTGTCACGTCTGTAGCAAATTTTTTACTCTTTGCCCACTGAATATGGATATACCTCTCGCTGCGGTATAGCAAATGAGATTATGTACGTGTAAGCCCTATACACTGAAGTACGGTGGTTTATGGGAAGTTTACTGACCCCTACGGGTTAAAGGTCTCTGGCTTAAAAGCTCAATGGGTCATAAAACTTACCACGTGAACCATTAATATACGAACTATTTTTGACACCTTTTATTTTTACTTGTTATAGTGTAGCGTTTGACCAATCACCTGTGGGCCTATATAATTCGAGTTTTTGACCGGGTGCAAGTAAAGTCTTTTTTGTATTGAATCAAATTAGTGCATAAACTCGACGCTAGGGGGCATTTCCTAAGGCTATGCATAGGCAAATATAGGCTTAATTTATTTATTAAAAATAATATTTATAATATGAGTAGGGAGACTAGCTAAACACGTCTGCTCCACGCAGGGGTCCGGAGAAGAAGAATTACCTACTTGTTCATTGCTTTTGATGTACCAAACGTTGTGAAATAAAAAATGACATATTTCGAAATAAACCTATTTACAATGTTAACTGTTATTAAGAGTTGCTCTTTACCTTAAACAAGCTGTACAGTTTCATGCTCGTGGGCAAGCAAAATAAAACATAACTTATATTAGTCTAGGAGTAAGTGATATATAATCTGTGGAGAGAAGCAGTTACATACTTGTGTCATCATCATTTATAAATAATAAATAATAAGACTTTTTTGGCGGCAATCGAATTGTCAACGTGAAAATTTTGTTTTTATTTCCAAAACTTGTGTTTCTTCGAGTGATAATGTGTAATATTGGTGGATTATTAACCATTATGTGTTCGTTAATGTGTCCGAGTGTGGGAAATTGAAACAAAGTTGTGAAAGTGACTTTTCGAGTGGCTCCAAAAAAGTCCGTGTAAAGTTTAAGCGCCACTACTTTACTTAAACACTATCCTCATCCCTTCATCTCATCATCATCATTAATACTTGATTCAACTCTCTGAGTTTGAAATATTTTATACTTGACACTGGCAAATACACTAATCGTGAGACGCCATAACAAAACAAAAAAAAAAAAAAAATAATTACTGTTACACCTAAAGTTATTGCAAAACAAAATAAATAATTATCTATAATATAAAAATGAATCGCAAAATATGTTGGTAAGCGCATAACTCAACAACGCCTGGACCAATTTTACCAATTCTTTTTTTTAAATGTTCGTTGAAGTCCAATAATGGTTTTTACGGTGAGAAAAATCGAATAATTGCCGGGAAAACACTAAAATTAGCCCTTTTCTTTTCCCATACAAACGATTCGTAATAATACTTAAGTCAATTTGAACTTTAATACCATACCATAAAGTTCAAGTGTTAGTAGAGAGGTTCCGGGAAGGCAAAACAATTGAGTGACGTTAGTATTGTATAAATATTGATGTCTGTTTTCAATAAAATTAGGGATCCTTACTAAAACTCCAATAATGTGTGTATTATAATTTTTGCGTTTTTGCTAAATACCCGTGCGAAGCCGGGGCGGGCCGCTAGTATAGAATAAGATTGTCAGTTGACTACCAGCAATGGATGGCACGAAGAAAACAAGATGGCGACAGAGGTCGATTGGTAATGTTGTGTATGAAGTAAAAAGGGTTTTCTTCGAGGATTCCACCCCTCGTCGTCAACTAATTACGTGATTGTATAAAAATTAGAGTGAGTGAGTGAGTAGAGAAATATAGTTTTACAAGTGAGTATATTGAATGTTATTGTTTCTTAGCAAAATGCCCTACAAATGCTTCATAACTTATTAGGATTTACTGCTAAAATAAACCTGAATCCTACACTTGTACAACAACTTACACTAAACTTTGGCTGTGTGAGTAAGTGAGTAGGTGTGAGTAGAACACTTAAACAAACTATCAAAATAATACTGCAAATAAAAAAATCCTCATAAAATATTCGATCAATAGTTAGTTATTTATACCCGTTTGACACGTTTTTACGATTGTTTTATGCTTGTAGTTTCGTAAAACACGCCTTAAATTGTATCTGATACATGCAAGTCATAAACTTGTATGTATTCATAAACTTTTGGACCGCAATAAAATTTACTATTTACATTTAGGTATGCATTTTCAAACATTTACATCCTTCTTTATTCAAGAAAAAACTACTAAATATCTGCGAAGTCCCGCGTGAAATGTTAGTGGAGAAATCAAAGAAAAACAACACTGACTTATTTTGTTATTAGTTACGTTCAGCGGTTTCACTTGCTTGGACCACAGTTTATCTCAAAAAAATGTATAACCTTTCTCAGTGTCAAAACTCTACATCAAATTTCATCAAGATCAGTTCAGCAGTATAAGTGTGAAAGGGAGGAAACAGACAGAGAGATAATGAAAGTTACTTTCACATTCAATATTAACATGAAGAATTGGCAATATTGGCTGCAGGGATCTCCTTTTTTCTCAGCAATTACAAAACATACAGAGCTAATATTTACGTACATTAAATATCATGTTTTTGACATCAAATTGTCAGAAGGATAACACGATTGGTTAACTTTCATAGCAGAGAAACAATGATCGAAACCTGTCTAAAAAACCACACAAAAAAAACACACACACATACACACACATTCCTCAAAGAACTATAGGTTTAGTTCTATAAAATTAACGAAAGTTTTCATTTTAAACAAAAAATACCTTATTTTTTGACGCATACGACCTTACGGCATTAGTCAGCTCGCTTGCGTTTTTGTTTATCACGGCGTATTCCAAAACTTTTGTTTGCAACTCACCGAATTAGCGAAGTCAGTATTAATTTGACAATTATAGAACTAAAAACCCCTATCTCAATTCTCAAGTCTAGCAAAAGATAATCCTAACACTTAAGCCTTCATTAAAACTTTGCTCAGCACAAAACGCTTGAGAAGTTTAGAGCTCAATTTGGAGTGTACAAATATCAGGGGCTTTATTAACAATGGGTTAGTCGAGCCGTTTCATGACAAAGGTTGAGAAACGGTTGCTTAGATGCGTGGGTTTTGAGGAAATAGGGTAAATATTAACCAGCCCGGTACAAAAGTCGGATGCAAGGTGAGTAATATCATAAAGAGAATGGAGTAAAATAATCCATATTCTAAATGCAAAAGTAACTCTCCATGCCCTTTGTCGGTTTGATAACTTTTCACAACTAAACTACTGAAACAATCAT
This sequence comes from Opisthograptis luteolata, assembly GCA_931315375.2. Classification (NCBI taxonomy): domain Eukaryota; kingdom Metazoa; phylum Arthropoda; class Insecta; order Lepidoptera; family Geometridae; genus Opisthograptis; species Opisthograptis luteolata. The sequence continues at coordinate 12,808,324 of OV928036.1, read as the reverse complement.
GGTGAATTTTGGTATGGAGTTTGTTTCGATCCTAGGGAAGGGTATAGAATATTTTTTTATTGCAATAAACTGCTAGTATATGAATGACAAACGTACCGATTCTTTCACCAGCATGCATTTATCCAAAGATTTCTTCTTGAAAAAAAAAGGCGAAGGAGAAAATGAAAGAACACCACAACATGCAAAATAATTGGAGCAACCTGTATGTACCTAGAAGTAGACGAGAATTTAATGAAAAAGTTTGTCTTAAAAATTGTTAAAAGAAATTTAAATCTCGCGTGAAAAATGTTTCATTCATTTTACATTTTTCTTTTAAAACATTATCTTCAAAGGTTTTTTTCTAATTCTTAATATATATTATAACTTGCCACACCTATTTGATAGTAAAACATTTTGTACACCAGTAACTCATCCTGGTTTCTGGCCATAAATAAGGTCCTAGCTGTAACTACAAATAGCCCAATAGCTCAAGGGCTAGATAACAAAAATTTATATCAAAATCATAAAAAAAACCCAACGCCTTTTTGGCAAATTATTTTTTCATATCAGAAATCAGCTCTACAAATAACGAGAGCATTAACAACATGAAATCATACACAATACTGTCCCCACCATTGCCCCACCCACTCTTCTCGCCCCCGCCATATTTTATCTCTGACCCAAGCCTACCAACAATATGATAATGTACAGTCAGCGGAAAGAGGCGGCACCTATCTGACTACCATAAAAAACTCTAAATATTACTTGGCATTTACTAAAATGAGAGAAGCGAAATAGAAGTTAAGACTCGTATTTGACAGAAACAAACAAAACTATTTCGTTACTAGCTGTGCCCCACGGTTTCACTTGCGTTAAGTAAACAACAGGTGACTTGAGGTCAAACGCTACCCTGTATGTAGTAAAAAATATTGCATTGTCACCGAGATTATATACACATTCGATACGACAATTAGAAGTAGGTGAAAATTGACTTCTAAGATTTGATTACATTGTTAGTTAGTTAGTTACAAGTCAAGCTAATAAAATTGTTTTAAAAATAAAGTAAAACTCTCAAAAGAACCCGGGAAGAATTTTCCCAGAAAATTACACACCTCTTGTGTAAAAAGTAGCCTATATCATCTACGAACTATAAACTCTGTCTGAGCAAAAAAGACGTCGATCAGCTTCTTCCTTCATTCGGACTGCCTAAACGACAGATCGGCAAACCGACGAACTGACAAACCAAAAAAACTGACAGACCAACAACACCACAGATGGATAAGCCGACAGACCCACAAACCGACAAAGCGACAAAACGACAGACCGACAAACGAACAAAACGACAAACACACTTTTGCATTTAAATAAGTTTAAGGACGTGAGAAAATTGGTAAAGATAGGCTTTAGTTTACATTTCCTTAAACATTTAATTGATGCCATCAAAAATATTTCTTTCTGCACCTGACTGTACAATAACCTAAAGACTCCGCTTAGTTCTGCGAAGTTCAACCCTTTGTTAAACTTCATAATTGTGAATTTGAGTCAGCATCAGGGCTGTAAGTACTACATGCAAACTAGGTAGGTACCTTTGTTGAACTAGATTCTGAGGGATGATCGCATGACGCACCCTTTGTTTAAATCAACAACGAACTTAGGCTTTTTCAAAGATTCTCAACAATTTTGAGCGAGTTTTCAAAGATGTTCTAGCGTGAATAAATTGTTTAATTGTTTTCTAGTACCTAAACGTCTGGCTAGCACCTTTTGTCACTGGCAGTATGACCACAAGTCACCTGATGTTAAGTGACGATGTAGACGAAGGTAGCACCAGCTCAAACCCACGACCTCCAAATAACGTCACTAGACGTTAGATTGCATTTCCCCTGAGCCATCATTGCTTCTTACTCTTACAATGTCGTCGGTCCACCTATTGTGGGAGCACGTCTTCTGGTTCATAGTCGCCAATCGTCGTGAACCTTTCTTCCCCATCGTTTCTTCTTATTCTTGCTCTGGTCCCATCTACTTGTGGTCGGCGCAGCATGTCTCTTCTTCCACTCTCCCCTATCAGCCGTCATCGCTTCATTCACTCCCATTTCTTTTTCTTCCCCATCGTTTATTGGTAACAAAATTGCAGACTATGTAATGGCTGTAGAAATCAATACAAAGGGAGAAGAATAAATAAAAGCTACCTCTATGTGGTTCGTTATTGATTACAATAGCAATATGAATACTGGCTGACCGCATTGCCATCGCCACCGCACTTGTCAGCGCTGCTGTTTGATCAAGATTTAAATATAAGGGCAGCTGAAAGTCACCAGACAGACTTTCATTTATCAGAATTATTACGGCTGAGTAAATACCTAGCCAGGGACATTATCAGTAAGGTGCTAAAACGTTTGTTCAGTTTCGGACTAATGCTGTAACCAATAGGGATGAATTTTCTTTTTACACGACACTAACGCGCGCCGCGTTATTTTACCCGCGTGGACTAAGTTTTTATCACGATGAAGTATCCTACGTTCTTCCCTATTGTTCCCACTAGCTCCGTACCAAATATCATCAAGATCGGTTCAGTAGTTTAGGCATGAGAAGGTAACAAACATACAGAGTTTCAAAGTTTCACTTTCAAATGTATACCTAACATTAGTATAACATTAGTAATAGAAGCGATGACAGCTCAGTGACAGTGACGCTGACTTGCGACACGAAGATTGCGGGTTTGCATTCTGCAAGGAGCTTGAACTTCCAGTAAAGGAAAGTATCGTCATGATTACCTGGCTGACGTGTTCTTGAGTGGAGACCGCGACTTGGCAGACGTAGTGCAGGACGCCTTGTGACAAGGTGGAGCGACGACTTGCGCGCTGGCTGGCAGTAGTTGGATGAGAAGAGCCGAAGACAGGGCTCAGTGGCGTACCTTGGAAGAGGCCAGCAGTGGACTGATACAGGTTTATGATGATGATGATGACCTGGCTCGCTACCACCCTTCATAAACGTCACCTATCGATGTATTCTGCCAGCCTTCTCTCAAAACAGGCTTAGCGCTGTGTTACCTTCGACAAATCCTACGCTACTACGTAACTTGAAAAAAAACAGGTAATCAGTATCAAGTAATTTGACCGACCGATGTGGTGCAATAGGCAAACAGCCATCTGCGAAGCGTGAGGACATGGGTTCTTCCGTTCAGGACAAATATTTGTACATTGAAAACAAAAAGTGCCGGTATTTTTTCTGTTTCTGGGTCTTGTGGATCCCCGATCTGCGTAGTATCTGATACCCTAGATACAAGAAATCCTTAGTTAGATGTCAGAACTATGTATGTGATTGTGTGTGCGTTATTTATTTGTAAATAACACACCATTGTTACCACACCTACGCGTTTATCGCTCTCGTTATGCCACAGTAAACATTAAAATTAATGTAAAACCCTATTAGCGTTTAAAATCGAAACGGCAATTTGGCGTGAAATATCGAAGCGAGGCTTTAATATCTTTATTGGGTAGATAGATGTACTGAAATGTTTAACCGCAATTATAATAACGCCTAGATAGAGCTACAACTTGCGCCGAGTGACTCGCATTAGTTGGGTGAGACGAAGACCGGGCTCAGTAGCGTACTTTGGGAGAGGTCTATGAAGTGGGCTGACACAGGCTGATGATGATGATGAATATCGCTCATACATAGCTGACTCCTAAATAAGATTCCCTGAATCTACATGGATCAAGGATCCACAAAACTTTTTCACCGCGCCAATATTTCTCCCGCCTCGAGATCAAACCTCCGGGCTCATACTTTGCAGTGGGCTGTTAACCCACTGAGATTTTATAAACAACAAAAAAATCAAGAAACACACTAGTTGTGTTTGGGGCTATTATCTTGATAAGAAAAGATGTAAAGTTATCCATAAAGATTGAAGTTTCATCCAAAATTTCATATAGTATCAACCATTAAACTATAATTGCGATAACTACAGTCGGTTATCTAAAGCTGGCACGTTATCCATGCTTACACTAAAGCAATTTCATTAAACAGTAGTGAAAACAAAGCAATAAGCATCTCTGTCTTGCTCATAATCTTGACCGCGTGCGAGAGAGACAAAGAGACTTTTCGTATTGCGTATGCAGTACAATATCATGCCGAGCGCTTATTCACAGACAAAATGTGTGAATGTGTGTGTGTGTTCATGCCAGTTTTATATAACCAACCTAAGGCACTAATTGTAAAGTAAACCGACCACTATTTGTGTGAAACAAATTGAAAAACAGCAGGCAATTCCTATTACTGGTAAAATGCAAGACAGCAATCCAGCGTGTAATCAAATCGCTTTGAAAGCTGCCTTCAAAGAGCTGCTCATTAACAAGCGATGTACGTTCTAAATACCAAAATCGGTTCGCTGATACACGTGCATTGCATTAAGCGCTTGAATCGGATACGAATTGCGATTGGTGCACGCCGTAATTCTGTATTCAAACACCTTTAATGGCTGCTGATTTCTCAGATAGTAAGAAAATATCTCACGGACTAATTCTTTTAGTTAAACATACATGAAATATGTGAAAGTGAAACCTCGGCGACTACAGATTATCGCGATAAAAAGTATTCTATGTAGTATGTAGTTTTTATGTTCCTTCTCCAGTTTTCAAACTGTCACCATACCATACCATATTCATCATCATCATCAGTAGCTTGCAGTCCACTGCTGGAGATAGGCCTCTCCCAAGATACGCCACTGAGCCTGGTCTTCGGCTCTTCTCATCCAACTACTGCCAGCCACTCGGCGCAAATCGTCACAGGACGTCCTACACTACGTTTGCCAAGACCATTTATAATCCCGTTTCAAAACCTAATTCTAATGTTACTGACCATGGTAGTTTAAAAGAGTATATTGTAAAAAAAAATTGGTTGTCTGTAAAGTCGGTTTACTGACGATAGTTGAACGTGACAACGTCGATTGGCCGATTGTGCTTCTTTGTCGCTCGTTCCGCGCTCTCGCTTGCACTTCAAGTCTTACATGGAACGCCTCAGAGCGAGGTAACACCGCAGAGCGAGGTAACGCCGCAGAACGAGGTAACGCCGTATGAGTCATGTTTTTTTGTGCGTGCAGCCGGCTCTATCGAATTATAAGACGTTGTCACGTCAAAAGGTATATCGACTTTCTAAAATCGATATACCTTTTTTGCAATATACACACACACATACATTAGAATGTATGTAAATTTTCTCACAGATAGTAAGTAGTATATATACGAGTATAAGCCAGTACCTAACATCAAACGTCGCTCGCTACACAGACGCCACTCGTCTAGATTTAGTCTCATAGTAGTTCGTGACGTCACTATGACGTGGACGTGAAGGAGGTTTGGTTTTACAATAGATTTACAAGTTCACAAGTTTTGAAGGCATTTTGTACTTTATTATTCTACAAGTTTACGGTTTTTTTTGTTAAATTGCAATATATATTATTGGTCATATCTTTTGATCGTGTTGACTTACATGTATATTTTTGAGACCGTAAATTTGAGTATTTAACACAAATTTCAACATGATACCTTTATGCGTTTCTGAGAAAAAAGGGTCTTGACTGACAGATAGACAGAGGGACGATAAACCGATCCTTTAAAGTTTCTTTTTCCCTTATTAGGTACGTAACTTTAAAAACGCTAGCAAAACCGCGGAGTGGGTTCCCAACAAAATGCTAGTGCTTGCCAATAGAACCGGATGATGCTCTGTATGCAGCCCTCCCACTAGGTGGACCGACGACATTGTAAGCAGGGAGCCGATCGATGCAAATGGCTAATAACCGTTCATGGTGGAGGCAAGGATTATCACGCAGTGGGACACCTGAGGACGGGCGACGTCGCCGAGGCAGGCCCCGAAAAAGATGGCGTCATGACCTTGACTCATTTGAAGAACGGAGCTCTAAGGTCGCGGGGATCGAGATATCTGGAAAGAAATGGGGGAGACCTTTGCCCAGCACAGGTTAAAAAAAAGGTGGTGTTCAAAGGGGGAGGCCTATGTTCAGCGATGGGCTTCTTCCGGCTGATGATGATGCAAGTTTGAACTTAAAAACTTGTAAATTTTAGATCACAGGTCCCTAAGCTACTCGTATATATCGGAGGCCATGCAAATGAGGTGCACTGCATGTTAGAGTGGGTTTGTCGCAAGCTGCCGTAATGAAAGGATTGACGAGCGGGCAGAATAGAGAGTAAACGTTCGTAAAATTGTATGTTAGGAACTGGCAATAAAAGTTTCCATTCAAAGTGAAAACCAATTTTACACTTTGAAGAGCGGATATCTCAAATTGACAAGCTTCGCTCCACGGTCACACCCGTGAAGTAATTTTTTTGTCCCTGGTAGGAATCTTTTGTTGGTATTTAAAGTATCTTGTATATACGCTAACTCCATTCCAAATCTATTGAGCCATTTCAGCGAGAAGAAGTAACAAATATACACACTCACTCACTAAGTTTCACATCCCTACTAATATTATAAATGCGAAAGTAGCTCTGTCTGTCTGTCTGTTACGCTTTCACGCCTAAACTACTGAACCGATTCAAATAAAATTTGGTACAGAGATAGTCTAGAGCCTGAGAAAGGACATAGGATACCTTTTATCGCGATAAACTGTAGCCCACGCGGGTGAAGCCGCGGGGAACAGCTAGTTTATAATATTAGAGTGATGTGAGCTAAAGTTGCAGTGGGCTGGTCATAAAAGCCACAGAACTGGTGACTGTTGGAGTAGACGTGTTCTTGAGTGGAAACCGCGAATTGGCAAACATTAAGAATTTGTCGCCAAGCACCTATCGGTGTGTTCCGGCAACCTCACTTGAGAGCTAGTCCTCAATCCAGGTGTAGCGTGACATCACCTTCGACCACATCGTCACTTAACATCAGGTGACTTGAGGTCAAACGCCACTCTGTATGTAGTTACAAACATAGTGTAGGCTTTTATATTATAGATACACGGGGAGTCTTTGTTCTTAGTTAGTTGGTCATAGCGATGTATGATGTGATTATACGGGCGTCATTATGTCAGAAGTCAGAAATAAGTTGATTTTTAAAACACTTTTATTAGCTTGACTTGTAACTAACAAACAATGTAATCAAATCCTAGAAGTCAATTTTCACCTACTTCTAATTGTCGTACCGACTTGAAACTTTGTATGTATATGTAATCTCTGTGACAATGCAATAATTTGGTATCATCGACCTGATCTGATGATGCAGCCGGAAGGTGGGTAGGGGATCTCTGCAGTCGCTTCTAGTAAACCCCTCGTGTTTGGGCTCATATGATTCATCTTGATGAGTCTAATAGATTGGATTGGAATAAAAGTACACACAACCAAAAAGCGCTCCACACTTTTTGAATTAACCATTATATCGTAACTAATACAAGTCAGTTTAATTATTTTATATATTCCAGTGCGTTTTTAAAGTGTTTTTTTGTAATATATTTTATATTTATTTTTTTATATTTTTATTAATAGACAATGCAAGTAAAACTGCCAGGTTTTAGAGCTGTAACCGAATATCAATAAACCGAGCGTTGGTTGCAATACAATCGATATACAAAGCGTTTGGTATCAAAGCGTTGTAGATACATAAAATCGTAGACGGAGCGGGAATGATTTATTCATAGTAGGCGCGTTTTGGATGTAAATACTAACTGTGTAGTGATGGAGCTTGGTTTCGGAGCTGAATCCGGGACTGTTTAATATATTTAGATATTATGGAAATGAAAAATTTGGTTCAACATAGATATCGTACTCTATTTTGCTATTCTGTTTTAGACACTTCTTAATTTTTTAAAGAGGTTCATCATTATCAGCCCATTACGTTCCTCTGGCCTTCTTTAAGAACTTATAGGGAGTACTTTACCACGTGGGCTCAGTGCGGGTTGGTAGATGTCACATGCCCTTGAATGTTGTTGTTCTTGGATATGCCGGTTTCCTCACGATATTTTTCTTCACCGTTTTTTGCGATGGTAAATCAACACATCGGTGCAGGTCCCAGAGGATTCAAACTTGGTGTCGAAGCTTTGTAAGGCGCACGCGCTAGAGAAGTCATTTTGGTGAAATACATTTGAATCAGTTTAGAATTTGAACCTACTCCTTTGAAACGGGATATTTACCAAGCATTTGTTTTTATTTGTGTTCTTGATATTTCAGCACTGCTGCAAGCGCCATGATCACGAGAGGATTGTTCTCTTATATCATCTAGCGGAGCTTGCCTGCGCCCCTAGCCAAGATGCATTCTACAATCGTTGACGCTAATAGAAAATAAGAAAAAAGTATTGGTTTGACATATTTCAACGCTAAGTCACGTGGTCAGAAATATGTCAAACCAATACTTTTTTCTTGTTTTCTATTAGCGTCAACGATGGCAGAATGCATCTTGGCTACGGGCCCTGGTCGTTTATATCTGCGGAATATACTTGGATGGGTGGTCACTAGTGTAATGTTAGTGTGTCTGATAGTCCGTCACTTTCTCTCTCTGTCTCTCTCTCTCTGATGTCCCAGTAGTGGGAAGCAACGTTATGGGTTGATGATGAATAAAGTTTTTTTCAGAGTTTGGATGTAGTGGGTTATTTTCGAAACTAATGATCCGATTTTGAAAATTCTTTCACTGTTAGAAAGCTATACTATCCTCAAATGTCATAGATAATGTTTTGTTGTGATAAAAGTTCTGTGAAAATCTCCACGTGGGCCAAACCACGGGCACAGCAATAGTTAGTAACAAATTAGGGCCTAACGAAGTACGTGCGGTGTTTACTAATTGGGTACTCCTTTGTTATTTCACCCAAAGATAACGTTGGACCTTGCAATAGTAATGTCACAGGTCATCTACATATTTTATCATAAAAGATCTATATTCAGATTTTAATCTGATACGGTACAATTAGAGCGTAGGCTTAGCAAATTTATTCATATATATGAGAACTAATGTTGTCTTTGAATAAATAAATAAATTTCAGAGCAGAATTATTTGAAAAAAAACCATCAAAGTGCGAGTGTCAGACTCGTGCATCGAGGGTTCTGTACAAATTTGGTTTGGTTATTCAATTACATATTTACAGTTTTCAAACTGTTTTCTTTACATGTGCTGTAGAAGTTCCATAAAGGTTTTGATTCCCTTGTGAAATCATAAAATATGTGAATAAAGGTGACATAAGCAGTCATGTCATATCTATTGATCGCATCGGCTTTCAAGTTTGATTTTTTTCACAGCTGAAAATTAAATCGTAGAGCCGTACTTGATATAAATTTCAACTTGATACTTCAATGAATTCTTGAGAAAAAGTGTATTGATAGACAGACCGGCAGCGGACAGCAAAGTGATCCTATAAGCGTACCGTTTTTTTGCTTTTAAGGTACGGAACTCTAAAAAAACATGAAAGAGCATGTAAAACATATGAAATCTCATCAATCGCAACTGCACATTTCAGCGCAAACATTCAAATTCATAGTCATTCAATTTAAAACATAATCAGAAGTTTTCGCATTCAACAGACATACAGACGTTTGTATGATAAAATTTGCATTACAACTGACTTGAATTGAAATGCAAACGAGGTATGTACACTGTACAGAGTAGTTTAGACTACATTGACTTTAAAGTTTTCTTTGAGTTATTTCAAACTCCATTTGAAATAACAATTGAAAACCGCTACAACATTATGCTCTTATTGAATTTTGTATAGAATTTTATTATTACTTCTTAAGATCGGAGCATACTGCTTACCTTTTGGGGCATACCAGACAGCAAACGCCGAATACACCCTGCTTGTGGATTTCTGACTTTGTGACGTTTAATCGTTCCTAAGGTTCATTTTCCAACAAATCAAGCCGCTCCAGACCAGATTACCAACCGTGGGACCGGGGTGTCCGTCATTGTGCGTACCTGTGCGTCCTGGTCTGTACAGGGCAGCGTTTGATCACAAGTCACCTGATGCTAAGTGGCGATGTGGTGACGACACGCTACACCTGGATTAGGAACTGGGTCTCAAGTGGGACTGCCGGCACACCGATAGGTGCATGGCGACAGATTCTATCAGATTCTATCAGATGCTAGCCAGGCGAGTACTATAAAATACCCTACCACCAAGCTATAGTTTCACCACGATGTTTTGCTTCACCGAAAGCTCTAGCTCATTCTACGTCTGTAGCATTGCTACATGATATAGATTGACACTGTGGCGGCAGAGGTACATCGGATAGGTTAGACTCCTTTGGTGCTGTTCCCTCACCACCCGGCGCACCACCGACTATACCAGTCATATCTTTATTCTGCACATTTGCAAGTAAAATAACAAGCAGCAAATATACCCAAATACATTCTCAGTACGTTAGCCGTAATAGCCGACAAACAGTATGCAAATCATACGAGTGGGTCGGCTCCCTCACACATCCGCTTGCAAATTGTGGATTGTGTCCACACGCGGCTACAATCGGAGGTTTGAGGTGATTCGTAACCACACTCTCTATGTGGCAAAGTACGAGAGAAATAAAGCGATGATAGCTCGTAGTGAGGTTGGTTTGCGACCTAAGTCGAGTGTATCCCACTGTTTCTAACTTCTATTGATAGAAATACTGGGACAGATTATCTCACTATTTCTATTGCTGGCGGTGGCTATAATGGGAATTTACAGGACCGACCTTTGGAGACACTTTTTCTTGCGGATACTTACCGATTTAAAGTTGCTCAGGGAGGAAGGAGATATGAGGTGATTCGGCAGATAGCTAAGGTCACCGACATAGCCCACAGAATTAGCCAGCTGAAATGGCGGGTCATAACAATATTTGACCTACCTAGACGTAAGTTAGTTAACGTTTTAATGCAGAAAATCTACTTTTTTCGCTGACTACAATGTCCAAAAGGGTAAATTTTTATGTTAAAGGAAGCTGGTCAGTAAAGGTTATTTCAAAATTGGTTCAGCTACATTCCATTGGTTTTCCACTGCCAGTCAGTATAGCCGATAAACAATATGCAAATGAGCGGCGAGTGAATCGAATGTGGGACGCATCGGCTGCAAATTGTGAACTGTACAGAATGTACACTGCTAACCGCCGTTAGCGATGCCGTTTGGTAACGTTTGGTGGATGTGAATTTCATTGGAGTAACTGGTTCCTTGTATTTCTGTACCCCTAGTACCTACAAGTTTTGATAGTTAACGAATATTTTGAAAGTATTCGTTTCCTATACCACTTTTTCTTACAGCGTCCTTTATAGAAACTTTGAGGTACTAAAATCGGCAGTACGAGTTATTTCAAATCGATGTGTCAAAATTTTTGAGTTAAGTTTTGCATTTTACGAGTTGCCACTTTGTCATGTTAACGGTAACTTGTACTGAATGGTCGTCAATCTATTTTCCTTTATATTCTTTCAGGGTATAGCGTTTGACCACGAAGCACCTGATGTTAAGTGATGATGTGGTCGAAGGTGGTGCGACGCTACATCTGAATTGGGAACTATCAAGTGGGGCTGCCAGATTCTTAACTTATTACATTTGTTTGTACGTTTTGTTTTTATTAGGTACTAAAAGATTTTTGACGTCTTACTTATTTCTTATTTATTTATTTATTATTACATTATATTAGACGGCCAAAGCCAATTACCTATATAATTTCAAATATACATACAAGGAATAATAAATTTGACTAGAAAAATAAAAATAAAATCACACAGTCAGTCTCACAGGGTAGCGTTTAGTGTGGTAGAAGGTGGTATCTTGACAGATAACTGGCTCTCAAGTGAGGCTGCTAGAACATATCGATATAGCTAAGAGATGAAATAGAAATGTTAGGCAGCCTTCTTTTAAATATGGGCAACTATCAAATACAACAGATAGGTAGAAATAACAAGAACATGTATTATGGTCTATCCCAAACAAAAAATATACAACTGCATATCTCGTCCCTAACATTTGCGTTGGACCCCCAACCACCGCCCTGAAGCCTAAAAACTTATGCAAAGCAATCATGAGAAAGGGTCCAGAAAATTGCTTGAACAGTTAAAACTTCGACAAAAGGAACCGAACTGGGTCCCTTCCGTTGAGAAATAAACGCAATCGACTATATTGACAAAGTTTGGGCCCTGTACAGTTTAGACTGTTTTGACATTTGGGAGTTTCGTTGATAGGTATGATTTGTTAATCGTTGTATCTAGATTTTAAGTTCACAAGATTTTGGCATCTTTAATGTTCATTGTCATTTTGCTAGATTGCTTGTTCCACTTATCATAATCATCATCAGCCTGTTGCGTTCCCATTGCTGGAACTTAGGCTTTCTCTTAAAGACAGAGAGTATGGGCCGTAATCTACCATGCTGGCCCTGTGCGCATAGATGTCACATGTCCTTGAATGAATTCTTACACACGACAGTTGCTCGCGATGTTCTCTTTTACCGTTTGATGGCTAATCAATCCGCACATAAGTTATTAAATAAGGAGAGCTGAAATGGCATTCAAACTCGATGTCGATACATTCAAAGGAGCCGTTACCATTTGGACACAATCGCAAATTAGGTCTGTAGCTTAACTATACCAAAAATAAAGTTTTTCATATCGTTTTTTTGTGTAACTGGGTAACGTCATCAACTTGTTTAGATCTAGTTTTTGCTAATTTTAATAAAACTAATATAGTAGGTACAAATGTCTATGATTATGGGTTTTCAGATCATAAGGGAGTTAGCTTAAAAATAAAAAATGCAACTAACTTAACAACCAAACAAATTACTTGGACAGTTGAAAAACGATTATATAACAAACAAAACATAGACTTATTCAAAAATGAATTAAAAGACATAGATTGGAATACCCTAATAAATATAAATAAAACAACTAATGAATATTATGACATATTCAACAAGACATTAATAAAAATCTTAAATAAATGTATACCTAAAAAGCGAATAAAACTAAAAGCGAATAAAAAATGTGCATGGCTGACTCGGGGCATTAAAATCTCCAGCAGAAATAAAAGACTATTAAAACCTATTGCTACATATTGCAAGCACCCAGTCATCACCAATCACTACAACCAATATACAAAACTGCTCAAAAAAATCGTAACTAAATCTAAACGAAATCAGTACATCAAAGAAATGAGTAACTCAGAAAACAAAACTAAATCCATGTGGAAAATAATTAAAGAGCGCACAAATAAAAACAATAAAAAACCAAAGAATAATATCACATTAGAAATCCATAATAATCTAACGTCCGACCCAAGTCAGGTAGCAAATCATTTCAACGAGTTTTTTGCATCGATGGGTGGAGCGAGTGGAGGGGACGCGGCGCGCGGCCGGCCGCCACTCGCGCGCACTGATAACTCGATGTACCTAAGCCCGGTCGAACCTCGCGAAATATTTGATATAATTAAAAACATTAAAAGTAAATATAGCCACGGTATAGATGAGCTGCCGCCTATACTAATAAAACGCTGCGCCGAAGAACTAACCTTACCATACTACCTATTGATTAACAAATCCTTTGAAGAAGGTATTTTTCCGGATAAACTAAAAACATCAATTATTAAACCTATCTATAAAAAAGCATGTAAACGTGACCCTAACAACTATAGACCGATAGCGCTCCTGCCCACATCATCAAAAATATTTGAAAAAGCTATGCAAAAACGACTAAATTCATTTTGTGAAAAATTTAATATATTTGATGACTCCCAAAACGGTTTTCGGAAAAACCGTTCAACCGTACTAGCGGCATATAAATATATCAATAAAATACTCGAAATAATTAATGACAAGAAATACGCCATTGGGATCCTATTGGACATGACAAAAGCATATGATAAAGTTCAATATAAAATACTATTAGATAAAATATATGATGTAGGTATACGCGGTATAGCACACAGATGGTTCACCTCGTACCTAGAAAACCGTCAACAAATCGTAGAAATGGAGAACTACGACACGAAAACCGGTAAAATTGACATTATTAGGTCCAATACTATATTGATAAGAAATTCTATCCCTCAGGGAAGCGTCCTTGGATGCATCCTATTTTTATTATATATAAATGACCTTCCAAAAATATTAAATGAATTTAGTGTACTATTCGCGGATGACATATCTGTTCTGACTGCATGCAAAAATAATAATAATAATAATTTAAATCAAAATCTTACTGACATTTTTAATAATTTAATTGAATGGATGAATGACCATAACCTTGACATCAATTTTACAAAAACAAAAATAATGCAATATAGACCCCATCAGAAAAAACCCCTTGACATTAATTTTATGTATAAAAATATAAAAATAGAATGTGTAGATACCTTTACTTTGCTAGGTTTAGATATAGACTCAAGTATAAATTGGAAGACCCACATAAAAAAGTTGAAAACAAAAATGTCAAGTTTTACGTACGCGCTAAGAGAACTGCGTAGGGCCACTGATCTAAAAACTGCTATGTCTGCGTACTACGCGTACGTAAATGCATGGCTCACGTATGGCATATTACTGTGGGGAAATAGTGTAGACGCACCAGATTTATTTATTTACCAAAAAAAATGCGTTCGCATACTAGGAAACATCAAAGAGCCAGAAACATGTAGACCACACTTCATAAATTTTAGAATATTAACGTTGACATCACTATACATATTGGAAATAAGTAAATTTGTGAGAAAATATCCGCAGTTCTTCATAAAACAAGCTGACCAATCACGACGCTACGCAACCAGGTTTATGTATAAACTAGAATTACCACCGTCAAAATTAAAATTACACAGTTCCGGACCAAACATAATGTCTATAAAAATATTTAATAAACTACCCGACGAATTAAAATCCGAAGAAAAAAATCACGTATTTTTAAATAACTTAAAAACGTTTTTAATCAACAAATGCTACTACAGCCTAGATGAATTCCTCAACGACGACTTCTCGAAATGATCAGAATGGATCGGTCCGCTCCTACATTGCTATACCCTATTCGGGTCCATATGTTCGCTAATCTTAACCACTAAGATCTCTTGTATACTAACATATGAATGCAATAAACGATTGAATATGAATATGAATATGAATATGAATATGATACCAGACGATACCATGACCACGAACACGTAGCGCAGGCACTTTTGGTTATCTGCGTGGTATGCTAAATCGCGCTATGACGTCATTGGCAAGGAATCATGAAGGGACCTGATGATAAGCATCACGCTTGTCCTTTAAAGTCTAGGTACAAATGGTGTCGGGGAAAACAGGCTATCCTAAAAATCGACAAAGCGAGTAAAGCAGCAAACCAGCAGCCTAGTCGCTTATATAATCAAAGTTCACAACTGTCGTTATACTTCGTCTGTACAATTTTCTAGAGCCAGCGAGTTCTAAGCAAGTTTTCGCGGTTCAGATCTTTTCACATCCGCTGACGAAACTTAAATCGTTTACAAGTTTGTCCCGTAAGTCCCTTTACTGGGTTGTTTTTTAACCCACTCTTGTATGGCGGATAAAATGAAATAGGTAAACTTTGACGGTAACGACAACGCGGTAGCCGAGTTGGTAGTTTCCCTTCGAAACTAGCGGTCCCGGGTTCGAATCCCGGTAAAGGCAAATATATGTGTGATGAGCACAAATATTTGTGCCTGAGTTTGGATATTTCTACCTATGTATTTATTTCTCTACAATATAAGTATGTATATCGTTGTCTAGTACCCATAACACAAGTTTCGAGCTTAATTTGGGGCTAGGTCAATTTGTGTGCAATTTTCCCCGATATAAATTTTTTTGTTTGGGTAGTTCACAGGAAGTCATTTGAAGCGATGATGGCTTAGTGAGAGAGTACTTACTCTCTCGCTCTGTGAGAAGGCCAGCGTCCCAACAGTGGGAACGTAATAGGCAAATGATAATGATGCTGATGGTAGTTCCGTCGCTTTGCAATCCGTATGTCAGGAGTCGAATTCTTCAATGAACTTGAGTTCTTGGTAAAGGAAAATATCGTAATGAAACTATAGCTTGGTAGTCATCGCCTGGCTAGGTACCTCACCAGGAACTTGTCGGTGTATTACGGCAGCTTCAGTTGAGAGCCTGTTCCCAATCCAGAGATAACGTGGCGCAAGGAGTAATATTAGCAGTTTTTTTTTTGCTGCAGGCAGATTGTTTTAGGACAAAACATTTGTATTCTAATTTAGACAGAAAAGTGCTATAAAAATTACAGAATTCTATAACGAAATGTATGGCTCATGAGTTATGACTGCAAGGCATATTATAATTTTAAAGTCTCAGAGTGACAAACGCACTGCTTTTAGGTATAATAGGTATGGTACAATTGTTTATTGATAAGGGCAATTAATGAATGAGGGACCTGCTTTATATTATACTAAATTATTATATTTCTATTTACAGTTATCATAAAAATTATAGTAATCGGGCCTTGTCTATTTGCATAAAAGCAAAACCAACTGAAAAACTACTTTTAATTTTTTAAATAAACAAATCTGAATTATGTACATATTTATCAATTAATTAAATAAACTTAAAAATTACGCTTTTTCAACTTGAAACTGCTAGTGTAAAGTGACTTACGGGACACAAGTTTTATGGTTAGGCAAGATAGTTTGCGAGACAGCAGTTATAACTTGTAGTAATTACTTTATTAGAGTCGTTTGCCCAGCGACCCGGCACTGAGATGTTTATTTAGGTGCTCGAGTTTGTACCGTTATTGGTTCAAGCGTAGGCTCCCGACCTATTACTGTGTAAATTGGTTAGCATCCGTTTAATAATCCAATTATGTAGTGGTCTTATCTGAAAATTGGTCTTCCGTCAAATTTCAGAAATAAGTAGGTTTTGGTATTGCTCCGGGCGAGTTTTTGGAGGAATCGTGTATTTA
Source organism: Opisthograptis luteolata (assembly GCA_931315375.2). Taxonomy (NCBI): domain Eukaryota; kingdom Metazoa; phylum Arthropoda; class Insecta; order Lepidoptera; family Geometridae; genus Opisthograptis; species Opisthograptis luteolata. The sequence goes on along the minus strand of OV928036.1, from coordinate 12,791,500 downwards.
GTTTGTTCGTCCAATTAAAACACGGTTATTTTAGTATATTAATATTGTAATTGTGAAGGAAAATGTCGTGATGAAAGTAGGTTGTAGAAAATTCTCTATAGTGCTCGCGACAGATTCTATCTGTCGCCAAGTACCTATTCATGTGCTCCGGCAGTCCTACTTGAGAGCCAGTTACTAAACCCGGTGTAGCGTGACGCTACTTTCAACCACATCGTCACTCAGGTGACTTGTGGTCAAACGCTTCCATGTAAAAAATACTTAATAATTTGTTTATGTACTTTTGTAACTAATAGGGAATGCTTGGAAGAGCTATTCAATCTCATCCCTGCATTACGGTTCTATCACCGATCATCGGTATAAGCCTCATCCACACCAGACCACACTATCACTATCACTATCAGACCCTGGAAAACCCACACACACCTCACGATATATGCGCTACTTTCTTCCGCATACTTGCAAAATGTGGAACGAGCTCCCTCCACAAGTCTTTCCGCAGTGCTGCAAATTGCAGTCCTTCAAGATGGGTGTGAAAAGAGTTCTTAAAGGTCGGCAACGCATCGGCAACTCCCCTGGTGTTGCAAATGTCCATAGGCTACGGTGACCGCTTTCCATCAGGCGAGCTGTCCGTTTGTTTGACACTCTATTACAAAACAATACATAGGTACGAATTCGCATACTGACCCACCTCTACTGCAAGCCATTTCTCAGACTGTTTACAAATGTTTCCATGTTCCCATCGCTAGGAAGAAACTAAAATGTATCTTGCTTTTATCTACACTGAAGCCGTTATGTTCGCCCGTTTATGCTGAAGACTTGCAAACTGCGAATAGATTTCTGTTCTGTTTAAAAAGAAAACTCGTATTTACAAGACTATTTTCCAAGGACTCGGTAAGAGACAGTTCTTTGTCCTAAATAAACACAACATAATGGACTTTCGCCGTTTCTAAAACTCCATTTCTAAGTTGCTGTTTTGGGGTAATTTTCTTTGGAGCGATGTTTTAGAAAGGGTCCGCTCTGGACATTGTTTTCTGTGTCAATGTATTTGTGATTTGTAATGCCCTGTAACAAAACCTGTATTTTATACTTTTTACTGGGTAGCGTTTGACCACAATGTGGTCGAAGCTGGCGCCACGCTATACGCTATACTTGGATTGGGATTTAGCTCTCAAGTGGAACTGCCGGAACACACCGATAGGTGCTCAGCGACAGATACTGAACATGAGGGTTTTTGCTACCAAGGCGAGTACTAGAAAATGCCTTACGACCAAGCAAATCTGTTCCAAGTGTTTAACTTTTCTGTATCACCTATCTACTCGAATATGTATAGCCAACGACTAAAGTGTCTGACCATGGATCAAATTTCCAAATGATACCAAATTGGCGATGTTATGGTTTTCGAGATGCTTTGGAAAATTGGTGATTTGACCGTGTTCATCGATTATTGTCGCTACATGCAACTTGAAATCATTCCTGTACATCACTATCATAACCGCGGTCGCTTCGCTTCGTCGTTATTAATTTAATACTGGGTGGCACTGTAACGGGCAATTGTGACGGTGACCATCAAGCAAACGACTTGCTTTCATCACCCAGTTACATGTTTTTTATACTATTTATGCGAAAATGTGATTATTGGTGTTTCTTGTTTCCACGCAGTAATGGAGCAACGAAATGTTTTTATTCCGGTAAATGCATGGTTTCTATGCGAGTGAAACCGCGGGGTGCACCTAGTAAATTAATATTTTAAACTGTAAACCGTTTACCTGTGGACAGAAGAGCAATTATCCGCCTCCACTCATTGCTGCCTCTACATTCGTTGCCATTTGATGTGGTACAAGTGATGACAAAAAACCGTCTTTAAAAATTGTTTAAAAAAGTGTTACAGTGTTTTGAGTTCATACAAACTTTCCATAGAAAAAACACTGTCCGGTCTTCCAGAGTTTCATAACTACACGGTGATTTTCTCAAAAAAAAACTTTCTTACAGACCATGTCCTGCCATTTGATGTGGTACAAGTGATGACAAAAAACCGTCTTTAAAAATTGTTTAAAAAAGTGTTACAGTGTTTTGAGTTCATACAAACTTTCCATAGAAAAAACACTGTCCGGTCTTCCAGAGTTTCATAACTACACGGTGATTTTCTCAAAAAAAAACTTTCTTACAGACCATGTCCTGATGCCGCGTCCTGCGTTCTCGAATCGTGTGACGTCACAGCTCGATCGAGTGGCCGCGTGACACGGGATCGAAATAGTTGGGAAAAATATATTAACTTCGTCATTCAAAATGATATTTCAAAAAAAACACAATATAAGGCATATTGTGTTTTTTTGCGTTTTTTTTTTTTGCGCAATTTTAGTACAAGTTTTTAAACAAAAAAAAAACTTTTACTTCTCCATTAGGCAAAAAACCCGATCTGTAGTTTTTTGGGTGAAACAAACATCTATAGGTACATCCATACTAACAAACTTTCATGTTTATAATATTAGTAGGATGGGGACACTTTACGCTTCCAACGATCACCTCATAGGTAATAAGTGTCAACTAAGTAACATGTAAGTGCATCATTAGTGATCGATGCTGCAGTTTACACAGGATTAGCAAAATGAACTAGCAGTGGACAGCGGGACGGATGTACCACCCGCAAACCAATTATCATTGGGGTTAGACGTGTTTATGGGCTGAGACCGCAACTCGGAAAACGGGGAGTACGATGCCGTCTGGCTGTGTAGGACGATCATATACGCAAGCTATCCTTATCTAATCGGTGAGACGTTGAGCAGAAATATATCATTGTGATCTGAGGACTATTTATTTCTCGTTATGTGCGGTTGGAGTCCAGTAATTCCAGCAGCAGTCGCATAAAGCATGAAAGAAAATCGCGCATATGACATTCGCATATGACTTTCTGATTGGTTCATAATTATGTGCCCTCTCTCTCGTTACCGAGCGCTTGCCTATATGGGTCTGTGTTGGTGTGGAGTATTGAAATACAATTTCCAGAGACGCGTGCGTTTATTAGAACGGCCAAATCAATACTGCCTAATACAGTAGGCACAATTACAGTGTTTACATAAACCAATCAGAAAGAGCGCGGTTACCGGTCGCACACACACGCATCACACACACACAGATGCGCGGCATGCCTACCGTGCAGGCGAATATGAACATTGATGCGCTACTGCAACTTTGTCCTCGTACAGTAAAATAAAAAAATAAGTTGCAAGATTTCACCCAAACAAATATACATACATACATTGCAAGTTAAATGAAAGCTTGCAAAAGTGTAAATATTACTAAAAAAAAACAACTGCTCAACTCACATAGCTAAGCTTCGCGGTTTCACCGCGGACTACTTACAGTTAATAGCAATAAAAAAAGTCCTTCCCCATAGAAAAACGCACTAACCGTTTGTCCCAAATTTCCTGAAAAATACCATATTTTTTCTCTCCCTAAAAACTTTATTCGGAATTTTACAAACATAGAAGAAAAATTGCCAAATCAGTGCAGCCGTTCTCAAGTGATGTGTTTACCATCGAACAGCATTTAATTTTTACTTACAGAGAGCTAGAAGATAGAGAAGCGCGGTGCTTGCCATCCGTTTTTTGGATTTCCTGCTTCTGAAGAAAGACTAGAAGAGAAACAACGGGAAGTAATATTTAAATTCTCGCTAAAATCTCCAATCTTGCACCTTACCTAGTGTAACGGGAAGACGTATTATTTATAGTCCACGGAGCTGCGCTGTTTTTCTTTTTTTGCCCAAGTGACGATGGATGCAATAAAAGGGATTGTTTTACGAACTGGATCCTCGAGTAGAAACCTGAACCTGAAAACCTGAGTAGATGGCGGACATTGAAAGAGAAAAAAAGAAAAGCTGAAGAAGTTGATAATTTAAATGAATTTAAGTAGATTTTTGACCGAACGGTAACGCCAAGGCGCGGACACCGAGTTTGAATCATCTCGGCCCCGTACAGTCAACGACAAAAGTCACTGAACAATCACACTTTTTTCTATTATCCTCATCATCTTAGACACCAATGTTTTACCTCATCATCACCTAAAATCAGGTTTGTTATGTTGTGGTCAAAATGATACCATGTAAAATGTAAAAAAACAATAATAATTACTGATTTGAAACAAATTTGAAAAATCGAAAACGATCAGCTACTTTTGTCGCTGACTGTACCTATGACCTAAAAAGTTGATTTACCATCGCTCAAAACGGCGAGGAAACCGGCATGTCCAAGAATCACAACATTTAGGTTGTGCGACACCTAACAACTTGCACTGGGCCAGTGTTGTAGTTACGGCCCGTACATACTCTCACTGAGAGAAGGCCAAAGTCACAGCAGTGGGCACGTAATAATGGAGAAATATTTTTTTAGGTTAATAAATAATTTTTCAATGGCAATTATAAGTCCTATAAATCGTGACCGTTGTTCGGACCCGTCTTCACTTTATAAGATTATTTTAAAAGACTGCCAGAACACCCACACCGTGCTTAGCGACAGATTTTTAACTTGTGGTAACTAGCTAAGTATTCACTAGAAGATGCTCTACTACCAAGCAAACTTAGCATTCTACTTAAATGATACAGCATAAGAATTTACGATTCTCGCCCCCGCACCCAAGACTAAGTTACGAGTCCAAAATATGCCAAGAATTTTATGAAAATATTTTATTAATAGCTTTTAGATAAGCGCAAAATGAACTTTGGTTCTTACTTAATTCAGATAAAGTTTAAATTATTGGAATCCATTGGGTCGTTATTCATTTTTATGGGCGTAATTTAATTATTATAAACTAGATTTTGAATCGAAACTATTGTAATAAAACGTGATAAACAATGAGTTAAAAAAAGAGTTATTGTTAGAGTTTTATTAGATTCATATTACATTGTCTAACATTTTACATTCTAGTGATAAGGCACAATAGATAAAATTACGAGCATATTTGCTCGCAGATGCTACGGAACGAACATGCATGACGAAACGAATGCTCGTTTGAAACATTTAAAAAACAAGAAAAAGAAAGAAATAATTTAACGAAAAAGTACATTTCTAGTTAATAAGCAAAATTAAAATGAAAAGAGTTACATACAACTTTTATTTTACATTAATTTCAAAACAGGAGTAGAGTCAACCATGAGTACCAGTTCAGTTTGTCCCATATAACAGAATTATTATGATAAAGTGAACTTTACAAATTTTAATCAATACATTTTGTCTCAACAGTGGAACAACATTGTGGGGCAAAAAGGAATAATTCGTTAATACTATGTACATAATATGTAATGTAATTTTCACCTTTAAGCCCTGACCTTGCTACGTTCGTCGATCGTACGAATTCGTCTTTTGCGTTTCCGATTCTAACAGCGAACGTAAGTGCTACGTTCGCCTCAATGAGAATCGGGGCTTAATATATCCAAAAGTATTATAATCCAGCAAACAAAAATGATCCCACCGCGTCGTTTAACTTTTACCTAACACTTAAGCTGATCCCTCCGAAAACTATTTTGGTTGTTACGGAATAAAGTTTTTGGAAAGTTGTCGAGAAGTTCCGTTGCCGTGCGGTGTGAAGATGGTATGTTTGGAGGATGGACCAGTTGTTTAGGTAAATGCGGGGTTGTTTCGAGTGTACTTAAAGTTTCGGAAGGAGTGTTGAATCCAGAGATAGTATTCTCTAAGGGTATTTTCACTGTTGAAGTTTATTTAAGCGTGTCAGTTGTTTTTAAGACAAGCTGTTTACAGACTTGTTTTCATTATTAACCAATGAAGTTTATGTAGCCACAAGAAGAGTTGCAACCAAATTGACACTTCAAACTTCACCAAAAGCTCAAGTTCATTGTAGAATTCGAACCCATATTACTTACGGATCACAAGCCGACGCCGCCGAGCCATCATCGCTTAACGTCACAAGTCCATTTGATTCATTAACGTCCTGCTAAATTTACAAACAAAGTACGTATAACAAGAACAAAAAACCCGATTGCGCCAAAATAAAGTACCCTATGTCACTTCCACATTAAAGACGAATCTAATGACACCTCTATGTTAAAATCCGACAAGCCATTTAAGCTACAGGCCGTGCCAAAGAAATATGACACTAGTTGCGCCCCGCGGTTTCACCCGCGTCTTCCCGTTATCCCGTGGGAACCTTTTTTCGGGATAAAAGTAGCCCATGTGTTAATCCAGTATATTAACTATCTACATTCCAAATTTCATTCAGATCCGTTCAGTAGTTTTTGCGTGAAAGAGTAACAAACATCCATCCATCCATACTCACAAACTTTCACGTTAATAATATTAGTAGGATAGGATACATACACCCGAAAAACATAGCATTCTTTCGCAGTCGGATAAAAAGAGACTCTACCAAAAAGTCGCAGACATTAAAAGCACATAAAACACCTGCAATCATTCCATCAGAGCTGTCAAAACGTCAAAACACACACGACATGCCCATCGCGACAGAGAAACGAACGTAGTAAAGCACAGCACATAACTGACTCCGAAATTACAGCAAACATGGAAAAACTTTTTCGCTGCAAACCTATCAATTTTACGATAGGTAACGTAACGTGAACTCGCACGAGCCGGTTTACGGTTCGCGATATCCGTAGTTTACGAGTTTCGTCGTAGTCATAAACAAAATGCAAAAGGGAAATAGGAGCGATCAATATCACCTGCCCTGAATGGATCACATAAATGGTGCGGTAATAAAGGATTATGGGCGGATCATCTCATTACGGTTTTAATTGCAAAATGTGGGACGAGCTCCGTACACATGTTTTTTCGCAGACCTACTTAATGCAGTGTTTCGTAATGCGTGTCAGAAGAGGTCTCTTCTCTTCTCGTCTTGTCTAGTCTCTCGTCTCGTCTCTTCAGGGTCGACAAGGTATTAATAATGCCCTTAGTTTTGTAAATGTCCATAGGTGACGGCGATCCTTCACAATGCGGCTGGCCGTTTGATTGTTTGCCATTTTTTTTTTACTTCTGGTAGCCCAGGTTTTACTAGTTTTTTTTTTCATTAGCCATATGGTGCATATGGCTAATAGCTGTCCATCGGCTCACTGTGACTCTTACAATGTCATCGGTCCACCTAGTTAGGGGGAGCCTACCTACAGAACGTCTTCCGGTTCGTGGTCGCCACTCGAAAACCTTTCTTTCCCATCGGTTATCGGTTCGTCGAGCGATGTGGCCTGCCCATAGTCACTTCAACTTGCAAATTCTGAGAGCTATGTCGGTGGACTTGGTTCTTCGGCGAATTTCCTGATTGTTACCTGAACTGTGCTGAAATCGCTCAAGATAGAGAAGAGTGGCGCTCTCTCGTTTCGGCGGCCAAGACACTTTGGGTCGCTGAGCCATCGGAGTTAATTATGGTAATTTAAACAGTATGTATATTATAGAGCAATTACTCATCTTGTCTTATTTCCGCTTCGAAGTGTAACATTAACACTGAGCCAATTCAATCTCGTCTCGTGAACATCGTTAACTAGGCAGCCAATTACTGCAGGCATCTGATTACAGATTCCATCAGATATCAAACATTTGTTCGCGGCAATCGTGTAGCGAGGCACGCGGGTACCGCTTTCACACTGTTGGGTAACAAAATATAATATTTGTTGAACAAACGTTTGATCAATGGCTTCTAATTAATGCGGTTAGAAGGGGTTCTATGAGGATATCAAAATAATATCAATCACAATTGTAGAGGAATATAATGTAGATGGTATGCTATCAATAGCGCTGTTTTCAAATTCAAGATTTAATTAGAATACGTTATATGATCACGTTAAAACGTCAAACTTAAGCCTAGCTACGCCTTTTTTTTTTTTTTTTTTTTTTTTTACCCGGGGAAATGCTGTTACGCACTAACCCCTCCGGTGCAATGCCCCCCCCAGAAGGGGAGGGGCTCGGAGGGAGTGTGGGACTCGCGCTGTACTAGTGCGCCATACCTCACTAAAACCCCGGGGTACTGTTCCGCATCGTCCATATGCGGGAGGGCTGGGTATCCAGCAAGCCTCGACTTCCAGCCCCCCAACGACGGGTGCCCGCTATGATAGCGGGGCCTCTCCGCCCCTCTCTGATAGGAGGGGCCTGTTCAACCTCCTTACGCGGGCAAAACAACAGGCAAAAAACGCCTGGCAGGTAATTATTTGGGTGCTATCACTTTTACAATTTTGTTCTTACTGCTAATTATTGATTGAATTGGAGCAAGTTCACTATAAAATAAAACTAAATAACTGACTCGTCATCGTGATGAAACCAACCAACCTCATGTTAAGAATCTGTCGCCAAACACCTATCAGTGTGCTCCGGCAGCCCCACTTGAGAGCCAGTTCCCAATCCGGGTGTAGCGTGGCGCCATCTTCGACCACATCGTCATTTAACAGCAGGTGAATTGTGCTCAAACGCTATCCTGTAAGTAGTGAAAAAAATGCCCTGCCACCAAGCTTTAGTAACACTTTTTAGTCGCAAAATAGCATCACAAAACTACCCGCAGTCAACACATTATTTTGTGTAGGTACAGTGAATGTACAATCGTGTGGGCTCAGAACAATTCACCTGCTATCTCTTGAACACCTATTCATAATTCATCTACCGTATCTTTATGTGCCGTAAAGTCAGTTTGTTGACACAGTGTATGAACTGGCAGTGCGGAAGCTTTCTAACTAATAGTGCGATCATATAATTGGCGATTCAGCGTAAAGGCCGCAGAAAAATCAGACATTAGGATGGTCTGTAAATGTGAACGGGTGCTGCTTGTGGGGTCTGGTCTGCTTTGGTTGTGATCCCGCAACTCATTAATATTCATGTTCCCATATCCCAATGTGTACAACCAAACAAGAGAAATCTTATTAGTAAAGCTAATTAAAAAATATCGGAACATTAAATGACAAAAAAAGCTTGGGATTTTAGTGAACTTGCTCCAATTCAATCAGTTAGTAATAAGAATAAAATTGTCAATGTGATCGCGCCAAAAAAATTACCTGCCGGGCGTTTCTTGCCTGTTCTTTTGCCGGCGTAAGGAGGTTGGAACAGGCGTAGCTAGTTTTAAGTTTGACGTTTTAAAGTGATCACAATGTATCCTATTGAATAAATAAAAATTGACTTTTGACTTTTGACTTTTTGCGACATTATGACTGACAGTTTGTAAAATGTAACATTCTGCGTCCTAAACTTCTTTTGTTTGCAATTCATGGTTAAAAAAAAACATATTTGAATACAAAACCTTATTAGAGTGTGTTTTGTCACGACCTCTAATGTGAAAACTAAATTTAAATCAAATGCAAAATCTCTAATATCGTTAGCATCTTCAGCCCATCATTTTTTAATTCTGTTTACTCACCAAACTCAGATCTATTTATGATGAGGCATAATGGTTTTAAGTTTATTGTTAATAATGCTTTCTTTAATGAATCATAGTAGAAATTTGAAAGGAAAGGAATGGAAAAGGTTGGAGGAGGCCTTTGCCGACTGGCAATCAGATCTAGGAAAGATAACCAAGCAACAAATATTAGTTTAAATTATTCATATCGATTAAGTTTAAGATTTTAGTGTTAGTCCTTTACATAAGTTTAGAAATTCATTGTACTAAGAGATCTGAATAAAAGGCTATATTATTATTATTATTATTAGTAGAAATTTATTATTGTTTTAAATGTATAATTTGGCAAAATTTCTTAAATATTTTTATTTTTTATTTTTTTATCTCTATTTCTAGGCTGTATTATTTATTGTATTGTATTGTTCTCTACTTCATTTGTATAAGTTTTCTTGTCTTTGGACATGAGCATAAATACATATATTCTATTTGTGAAAACTGTTAAAGGCCAATTGTATTCAATTCAAGTATTCTAACTTTGTTAATTAAGGCTGTTTGTTTTCCTGAAAAGTAAAAATAAAATAAAAAATAAAAAATTAAGAAGAAGTCATTTAGCGAAAACAATTTAATTTATCAAGTTAGCCGTTTTGCGAATAGGCCTAATTTCAACTGACCTTAAGTTCCCACTGACATGTATCTCAAAGAGAGTGTCGTTATTTACAACATTTTATTTTTTCCCTAGGCATCGTGCCTCACCGTGGTAGTTTCCCTACTGCATAGTTTATTCTGTGGCACGATTGTTCACCTCAACTCTCTTATCGTGGACGTACAATAGTTTGCCCATATCTCTGCCGCTTTGAATTTTAAAAACTCCTGAAACTACGTGACGCATTTTTTTAAATTCCCTGTTAGAGTTCCCGTTAAATATTAACGGATGGGACTTTAGAAACGGAATTTTGTAGTACATTTAAGCAGTTTTTAGTGAATGGAGTGTTTAAATGGAAGTTTATTCAGTTTTAGGGATGTGAGTAAGTGACGACAATTTTGAAACGGGTCGATTTTGGTTTGGGTATGTAATGTAAACATTCTATTTTCTCTTTTAAACCCCAGACGCAAAAACTACGGGGTGTTATAAGTTTGACGTGTCTGTGTGTGTTTGTCTGTGGCATCGTAGCTCATGAAAGGATGAACAGATTTTGATTTTGTTTTTTTGTTCGTTTGAAAAGTGAACTAGTCGGGAGTGTTCTTAGCTATGTTTGGTGAAAATCGGTACAAGATGTGAAGTTTTTTTGAAATTTTTACTTGAAATGATGATAATGGAAATGACGTCAACTTGCAAAAGTTATGAAGTGAGTGAGTGTGTATGCTTTGTTACTACATCACGCTGACAGTTCATCTGATTTGAGTGAAATTTAGAATGATGGTAGCTTACTCCCTAAATTACTTTACAGGCTACTTTTGGTCCCGGAAAAGGTGTCCTTTGGAATACCGGGCTCACTGCTAGAGCTAACTAATGGGTTATGTGACTGACTATTTCACTTTCCTTGTTTTGCTCTTGGAAATGTGTTAATCACGGTGTAATTGCATCCCAGTCGAACATATCACAGGCTTGTAAAGGCAATCGGCGAATGAAGCGTTTGATTTTAGCTGATTACTATAGGTGTCTACATAACTATTTGCATCTATAAGATATAAAGGAGTACATAGATAGGGCGGACCATTAATGACTGTATTATTCTAATTTAACTTAGAAATAGAATTTTAAAAATGGCGTCTAACACTCGCTAAGGGTTAACCATGACCGCTTGTTTTAATTTAAGCGTTGATCTATGAAGTGTCATATAACTTTTAGACACTGGTATTGATTTTGGTGTACGTATCCTAAAACCGCAGTAAAGTAAGAACAGCAAGTTAGCTAAGGCCGCTCGAAAAAAATGCCTACTCTTGCGGTGACGCATAGCCGGTGCGTTCCGTACTGAGTGCATGGCCGCGGCCCCGTCCGCGGCCCCGTTCGTTTGTGATTGTGTGCGTGAAAAGGGCGTGCGTACACGGAGCCGCTACTCTCGCACACATTCAAACCGGTGGCGGCCGATTTGTATGAAGCTGAACTACTACTCTTTACTATGCTAAAACTATGTTTCAGACAGATATAAAAATACTTAGTCCTTTCCTTTCTCCCGTTACCAGAAAAGGACAGCAATTATCTTAGACTTGTCAGCTTAGTAGACAATGCACACCGAAATAGACATCAGGATAGCTAAACAGGCTGTAGATTGTAGAAAGACAGCCTATTTACAATTTAGTTTATAAATAAAATGGTGTCGCTTCGGTTATTCTAAAACTAAACTAAGTTTGACAGGTCTTATAGTATTGCTGTCTTTTTCTAACCGCTAAAGTTAAAAAAGAACAGCATTTACATACTTTTAGACCTGTCAAACTTAGTTTAGTTTTAGAGAATGCAAAACCGAATCGACACCAGTGCACAGTCAGAGTGCACAAAGAATTTTCATAAAACCGCCTCTTAGGTAGCTCGAATGGACTGTTAAAGTAAGTATGTATAAAATATAGTTGCGCCTCGCGGTTTCACCCGTGTATTCCCGGTATCCCGCAAGAACCTTTTTCGGGATAAAAAAGTAGCCTATGTAACACATAGGCTACTTTTCCAGGGTATAAGCTATCTCCATTCCAAATTTCATCAAAATCGGTTTAGTAGTTACGGTGATACGAAGTAACAAACATTCACACACAACCTTTCGCATTTATAATATTAGTAGGACTAGCAGTTCCCCGCGGTTTCACCCGCGTGGGCCACAGTATATCGCGATAAAGAGTATCCTATGTCCTTGTTCAGGGTTCAAACAATCTCCACACCAAATTTTGATCAAAATCGGTTCAGCGGTTTTGTGTCGAAAAGTGACAAACAAACAAACAGAGTTACTTTCGTACTTTACAATATAGGTCTATAGATTAACTTCCACATTGTTTTCTCTTCAACACTTCCACAGGTCGCTTGTATTAATACCATAAATTTCTCACGTCGTTTATTTGACGTGAAGGCGGTATTAATTTTCAGTATTAATATAAGCAGCTTAAGCCTTCCCACGCCAAAGTACTAGGTTACTTCGAAATGAGAGTTACTTGATATTTCTTCCGTCAATGTGTTTCGTTACTAATTGAGGCAGTCAGCGGAAAAATGGCCTAATACATTAACATGTGAAAATCATTTTTTTTACACCATATTGGTGTCGATTCGGTTTTGCATTCTCTAAAACTAAACTAAGTTTGACAGGTCTAAGAGTAATGCTGTCCTTTTTTTACTTCAGTGGTTAGAAAAGGACAGCAATACTATTAGAACTGTCAAACTTAGTTTAGTTTTAGAGAATGCAAAACCGAATCGACATCATTGTCATCTTTCTTAATTTTCAAAGAGTGGCCTATTTTAGTTTTAAGGCATATTGATAACTGACTCCGATATCTCAGAGATCCAAAGTGTGTCTTGGCCTCCGAACCTGACAGCACCACCCTCTCTATCCTTCAGAGACTGGAGTTCGCGAAGGTCCACATCCACCGCGTCCTTCCAGCGTATCTGAGGCGTCCGACCGGCATACGGCCACTCGGTCCTTCCAAATAACAGCGCTTTGCCGCCCGATCCTCCCCCACGGGAACTACGTGGCCTAGCCATCGCAGAAAAAAAAACAACTACAGTATAAGCTCTTGAATCATAAATTGCTTATTATCTAAAAACTGCTTATCCGCGGTTTTAAATCGATATGTCATGTCATAATATGTCATTTTAGTACTAGGGCTTGACATATTACTACTAAAATGACATATTATGGCATGACATATGGATCCAAAACCACAGATAACGGATCGGGATCGATTATTAATTTTGAGCGTTAGTGAGCCTGGGCCAGTCTTCCGCTGAGCACCTCGATTATGTTTTGTAATATTTCTGTCTCAGAAGGTATTTTAAAGTAATTAGGGAATTGCTCAAAATAGCAAGCTATCCGGGTTTTAATGGGAAACCTAATTAGTTAAATTGTGAAAGAGAACCGTTTGTGAACTTTGTTGAGCTTTGACCAGGTTTTGATTAAAGTTTGGTTAACAGATGTTTTGATTACCTTCGCTCAACATTGAAATTGAATTAGGGGTATTGAGTTTGAGTGAATTCGTTCGTCGCTGTTCCGCGCTTTGACGTTGTCGGTTCCTAGTAAGAGGTACTTTCTTGATTATAGTAATTTTAAATGTTATGGTAGAGAGAAGTTCTAGGAATGGCGATTCATCTTGAAAAATATCGATATTTGAATCGACTCGAGTCTAAAGAATGAATTCAGGAAAAAATCTAGAATATCGATTTAAAACAAAGGTAATGTCTCAACATACTTACTTGTAAAGTAGACCTTTATTGCCACGCATTTAGGTTCATAATTCAGCTCATTATGCCACTCGTGCTTTTTCATTATAATTACCACACTAGTGTGTAATAATAGCAAATAGTTTCTCCCCAGATTTCTCACTTGGGATGCTGATATTCTTGTCTGAAGTGTCGCTGTGTAATCTCTATGTTTCCTACAACACGGATAGAGTTGTAAAAACTAAGCTGATCCACCTCGTTAGTTTTTATATTGTGTACAAACATACACTCGGAAAATGTCAGCATTAGCGGTGGTGCGGTGTAAAGCAGAGATGAAGGTCTGAGCAAATGAGTCTAATTGGAAAAGTTTAACCGTAAGGGCAATATTTTCAATAAAACCACAGAGTATAAAGAAATTTAACATATAACTTTTCAGAGTGACGAGCAAAGTAGGTACAGGGTGGGGGTTAAAGTTTTGGGTGGTACTAAGCTGTAATGGGCAAGCATGACTTTTAATATTAGGTGAGCAACTTGCTCGTCTTGTAGTCACTTGCATATTCAAATTCAAATTCAAATGTTTTTTATTCAATAGGGTACATTGTGATCACTTTAAAACAAGTTAAAACAACATAGAAACAAGTTACTGCCACACTTAATATGAAGCATTTACTTAACTCTTTTTTGTTATATTGATTCGTTTATTTTGTTCTGTATTTGGTATTCTAAAAGTCTTCAGTTACATACCAGTGCCTAATTTTTTATACAAATTATTATAATTAAGACATTTATGTACTAAAAAGTTATTTTACCATTATTTAATATGTTACTGACAAGAAGACCAAGTTGCTAACTTGTTAATAGAGTCACACGGTAAGGTTTATAACAAAAGGGTATTTAATAAACTTAAGCAAATGTTAAGCTTATGTACTGTCAACGCATTCTACAGCACTCCAGCGGTGGTGTTCGCATGTCCGAGTGAATGTGAACATTGACCTAATTCCAAGCCAAATTGAGATGGAGGCATTTTATTTGTGTTTTAGGGATAAAACGTTTTACTGTTATCACGGTTATTACGGTAGCTGGTAGCAACTGAGCTTTGCGCGTTATTTTCAAGTAGTTAATGCACAGTTTGTATAGGCTTAGTGAGTTTTACTAGCTTAGTTAACTCATGGGGATGATAAATCGACGGTTATGCTTTTCTTTGCTTGTTACCACTTTTATGTATTAACATGATTTCTTTTTTCTTACAGGATAGCGTTTGACCACAAGATGTTTAGTGAAGATGTAGTTGAAAGTGGCGTCATGCTACACCTGGATTGGGAGAATTGGCTCTCCAGTGAGTCTGCTGGAACACACCAATAAGTGCTACGCGACAGATTCTTAACTTTAGGGCGGTAGCTATCCAGGAGACTACTAGAAAATAACCTAGCACCAAGGTTTGGTTTCATTGCGATGTTTCACGCTTTTTGTAGGATTCGCACCTACGGATCGCAAGCGGACGTCACAACAACTGTGCTATCATAACTTAAAAAAAAACACGATAAAAATATGTTCGGTATCATTTTGCAATCATATAAACTTACTTCATAGATTTAGATTTATTTACTGCAAACCATCCTGTACAGTCAACGACAAAAGTGGCTAAACAATAACACATTTTCCGATTAGCCTCATCATCTTAAACACCAAACTTTGACCACGTAATCACTTAAAATCAGGTGTGTTGTGTTATGGTCAAACACTACCGTGTAAGTTGCAAACGAAACAAAAACATAGTTGATCTAAAACACATTAGGAAATCGGATATGATCAGCCACTTTTGTCGCTGACTGTACAATAGAGGTCTTAATAGCTTTTTTATGAATTGGCGTTGTGGAAATGGGACCTACCAAAATGTCTTTCGCCAGTCCAATACAAGTGTAGCGTGCCGCCACTTTCGACCACATCATCACTAAACATCAGATGATTTGTGACCAAACAATTTCCTGTAAGTAGTAATAACAAAAAAATACTGAGTACGTTACCTGTATGTAATTTCACTGGAAATATAAAAGTAACACATCAGCATATTACGTTAACACATGCAAACATAGTAAAGCGTGTCTTATATTTATGTGGTGTTAAGTCTGAGTAATCCTTTGCTCGAACCTTTTATTCCGTGCATTTTCCACCTCGCATCGCTGTTCAAATTTAGACAGAACCAGTTTTGGAAACGCGCCTGCGTCACGGATTTTGCTTTTTCCATATACGATGACAACACATTTTAAACTGAAATGCCTTTTCAAAGTAAACACACAGACTCGCCCTAGTCTGAGCAATGAAATATTTAACGAATGTTCATTACGACGGGGTGCTAAAATGGACACACATTTTGCAAGTGGAATTAAATCTACAGAGCTGATTATTATGCTTTACGTTTTTGTGTCTTTATCAGGTTTTTTTAACGAGTTTGTTTACGATTAATATGAGAGTATTAAATGTCTATATTTTAAGATATAGTATATTTAGTATGTTACTGTTCCCACTGCTGGGACTCAATCTATTGAGTGGCTTTTTCTATTGCTTATTCAAATAATAGTAGACAAATCTAACCTTCTATATATAAACGTAAAACTGTAAGCGGCAGTGACGTCGACTTGCAAACCAAGACGTTTAAATCCTGCAAAGAGTTTGCGGTTTCTGTGAAGGAAACAACTTGATAAAGCCTTCGCTTAACGTAAAAATTGCAAGAAAATGTTCTAAAGCTACGCCAATCTACCTTCAAGTCAAGAATTTGGCGTCACACTGCAGAGCCAGTTCTCAATAAAAGCGTAGCGTAAGCCACTTCATCATCAGCCAAAAGAAGTCCACTGCTGAACATAAGCCTCCTCCCTTGAACGCCACTATGAACGGCTATTTGCCTTCTGCATCCATCGGCTCCCTGCGACTCTTAGAATGTCGTCGGTCCACCTAGTGAGGGGCCTACCTACAGAGCGTCTTTCGGTTCGTGGTCGCCACTCGAGAACCTTTCTTCCCCATCGGTTATCGGTTCGTCGAGCGATGTGGCCTCCAAAATGCAAATTCTGAGAGCCATGTCAGCCACCTCCGTCGACTAACATTCTAAAACCGTGATTATTAGCTAACAATTCTCAAGTTTGCAATGAATAATAACATTGTCTAGTTAGCAACCCTTATACAGCGCTTATCTGGCTGCTTCATACAATTAGTAGTACAAACAGTCTCTCACCAATACAAATAGCACTAATTCCGTTCTGGTCGGGAGCGTGATGCTGTACCATTATCCTTTAACGTTACGGCGGACTCGCATTTGTCAAACAACACTTTGTCATTGTTTCAACCGTGATTACACGCATTTGTGAAGCGGAAACATGTTTCCGATACGGCCAGTGTGGTTCTGATGTTTTCTGGAACATTTTGTAACACAAGAAAATTGTACATATTTTTTTTTTTTACATCGTAGTAACTGTACTACTGGATTATGTCGCGAGGCTCTTTGGCAGTCTAAAAACACCGACACTAGGCCACTACCTGACCACTAGCCTATCTGCAAACCCGCACTGGGCCCACGTGATGGATTATGGTCCATATTATCACAGTATATAAAGAACAGTAGGTGAGCTAAGGCCGCTCTACGAGTTAATTGCCTACTCTTGCGGTGACGCATAGGCGGCGCGTTCCGTACTGAGTGCATGGCCGCGGCCCCGGCCGCCTCCTTTCGTTTATGTGATTGTATGCGTGAAAAGTGCGTGCGTACACGGTGCCGCTACTCACGCACACATTCAAACCGGCGACGGCCGATTTATATGAAGCTGAACTACTACTCCTTTACTATGATATTATTCTCTCTCACTAAGAGAAAGCCGGTATACCAGCAGTGGCTTCTGACGATGACCGGTACAACGTTTCACCACAAGTCACCTGATGTTAAGTGACGACGTGACTTAAAGTGGCGCCACGCTACACCTAGATTGGGAACTGGCTCACAAGTGGGGCTGCCGGAACACACCGATAGGTGCTTGGCGACAGATTCTAAACTTGAGGTAGCTAGCCAGGCGATTACTAGAAAATACCCTACAACTAAGCTATGGATTCATCACGATGTTTTTCTTCACTGAAAGCTCCAGCTCATTGTAGAATTTGAACCCAAG
This sequence comes from Opisthograptis luteolata, assembly GCA_931315375.2. Classification (NCBI taxonomy): domain Eukaryota; kingdom Metazoa; phylum Arthropoda; class Insecta; order Lepidoptera; family Geometridae; genus Opisthograptis; species Opisthograptis luteolata. The sequence continues at coordinate 12,773,668 of OV928036.1, read as the reverse complement.
AGCTACGGATCGTAAGCTGACATCATTAATTACCATTGAGGTATTATCGCTTTATAGCAGTTTTAAGTTTTACGTTAACCGCGTATTGTTTCTACTAAAGAAACACATTGTTACCTTGACTCTAAATCCAAAGTACGTCCAAACCTGGTTGTTTCGCATTAACGTCAAACGATAAACATATTACTGTTATGATATTTATTATCATAACATAATATCCATTACAGTGCATCGGAAATTAAACCAGTCTCCGGTTGTAAGGGGAGTATACACGGAGCAGACGTTCATCCATTATGATATTGTGTGTACTGGCATTGTAGTTGAACGTAGTTTTGGGCTAATTCAAGAGCTTACGACTGGTGACGATTAAATTAATTTGAAGGTACGGCCAGCGGCCAATTTTGAATTTTTCTACGCATCTTGAACACGATAGTTCATCTGTAACGCTGTTGGAAATTGTGTTTGATCAGCTATTTTTGCCGCTAAGTGTTACTAAAGTAGCATTTTCGACTTAATCTTTCTATGAGCATTTTTGAATGAACAAAATGAACGGTAACAAACTATCATCCCAGGGGAGTTTAAGTGAAGAATGACAACTTAGGTATTTACTAGGTGTTGTCGCGCTCCCCCGCGATTTGAGGGAGCGGGTTTTTTAATTTTGGGGGGGTGCCCAAATGCGAGAGAACCACTATTAAATATCCCTGATGCAACACAGTGAGAGATCGTAATATATCGTAAGCCTACTCACCATAGTCCAGCTCAGGACCTCGTGTGACGGCGCCGTCCTAAATCCACCAAATTAGACTTTACACACAGTTCAGGTGCAACTAGTAATTGTCCGCACACCACTGTTGAAGCCCTAGAGTGCTGGGGGCTGCGATGAAGACGATATTTCAAAAGTAAACGTGGGTTGTAAGTCCAGTTGAGAGATTGGTTGAGACTGGTATATGAACCAGTGAGCGGCAATACGACTATATAACTACCCTCACTGAATTGAGAAAACTATATCGAAAACTAATTTTTAATCTACCCACGTAAACTGTCAATATGTGCGTTCAGAAATCAACTAAAGAATGCTATCAAAAATATATTACGAATACTTAAAAAAATCAAATTTTGAGTTGCGCGGCTTCAACACTAGGCAAGCGTGCTACTCCTTCGACCACATCTTCGTGGTCAAACGCTAGCCTACTCAGTAGTAGAAAACAAAAGGTTTTATAAAAGTTTTTTTTTTCGCTGAAAAGGTAGCTTTTGATAACAAGTCAAAAAGGACTGTATAGGTGAAATACCCAAAATTATTTTTCTCTAATATTTTTGTCCCATTCGCGTTTTTTCCCATTTTCTATATTTTCCATACGCTACTGCGACCGATAGACAATTTTCTCACACGATTTAATTTCCACTCGTTCTTTTCGCTACACGTATTTTGACTTATGTATTTTTGAACCATTTCGGATCATACAGATTGGGAACTAGATCTCAAGTGGGGCTAAAAAGGTTTACTCAACCATGAGTTTTGTCACTTCATTCAAAGACTAGCTGCTCCCACAGTTCCACTCGCGCGAAAATCCGTTCTAAACTAACTCGCTAACGTTTTTGTCTTGCACTCAATACATTCCCAAGATATTTCCTTCACTAATTGCACACATAAAATTTATTTTAACAAAATGATGTTAAATTTTATACAACGTAATTTTATACGGAGCTAAAGAGCAAAGTAATCAGTGAAATGGCTAAGTATTCGGAACTAGAAACTAAACTGTCAGGTTGGCAAGGGCAGTGCAGTGTCATGCAGGACATTGAAATGCTTAATTTTATTATAGTAATAATGTTAATACTGAGAAGGAATATGATTTTTACACCAGATTGTATTAAGTTGTAGAAAAAATGTGACACAATGTTGTCAAATAACCAACAAAAATGAAACACAACCAAACATAACAAGGTCGCTGGGCTAGCTGAAGATTGGCTGACAATGTCATTAAAATAGGTCCTTCTGCTTTGAAGTCCACATACATATACACACTTACACACATACACATACTCTTCATATTAACCATAACTAAAACTAACTGAGATGGCGCAACGACCCAAAGTGAGTCTTGGCCTCCGATAACAAAAGACGCCACTTCGGTCTGTCCTGCGCCACCTCCTGCCAGTCCTCCACCTGGAGCTCGCGCAAATCCTTCGTGACTTCGTCTTTCATATTAACCATATTTCAATAAAATTAAATGAAAAAATAGTGCAACAAAATCTCTTTCAAGTATTATCAATTATGGTTTCTGCCTTAAAAAGTCGGCTAATTCGTCATCATCATAATCATTATCAGCCTTTCACGTTCCCACTGCTGGGACTCTGGCCTTTTCTCAGAGAGAGAGTATGGGCTGTAATCTACCACGCTGGCCCAGTGCGGGTTGGTAGATGTCGCATGCCCATGAATGTTGCAGTTTTTGGGCATGCCGGTTTCCTCGCGATGTTTTCCTTCACCGTTTTGAGCGATGGCAAATTCGTATTTGCCCAATAATACTGTAACCTGTGTGTGTGTGTACTGTGTGTGTTTAGGCTAAAGGTATCGCTTACGAATTTTAATACCTACCTATCCAGTAACAAAGCGAACATTATGCAATACATGAACACACTTTGGCACATCGCGAATGCAGCAGCAATAATCATAATTGGAAGCTATTGAACCGTCCCACGTATGGAAATATTTGGCGAATTACAGCCGCTTTCAGCTGTTTTATACAGGCTGATGCGATAAACTTTTGTAGGTAAATTTTGTATAGAAATAAGCCGATAGCGGTTGCCGTAGCGGTTAGCTTTAATCCCATCTCTCGGACATTCAGCTGAAAATTGAGGCTATTACAAAAACATTTTTCTCTGATAGTAAAAAATCTGAAAATGGATGCCTTAGGTCAACACTCAAGAGAAAAAATGCAAAAGAAAGTATGCTACGTGTATTTTTTTTAATACCTGGTATTAAAAAAAAACGTTAAGAGGAGCTTTAGGATTTTACTCCCAGATTGGCGAGGTACCTCTCTGTCGCCTGCGTGTTCAGAGTTGTTTGAGTGCGGCGCGTGCGGTCCCTCAAGCCCAAAACTCCCCGAGGAAATGAAAGCCTTAATTATCAAGCCGTAAGGTTCATTTACTCCCAAGCAAAAACTCAATTAAATCGTGCAATTAACAAATAGACTTATTTTCTACGAACATAACGCCACCGCGAGCTAACTCGACGCCAACGCCATCTAGTTTCATCGAGACACAACTTTTCACTACATATTGATGGTTTCAACATTAACTGACTCAACATTCCACCCATCAAGGAGCATTATTGCCAATAATGGTCCTTCTCAAATAAAATATGAAATTAAGAAAATACAAATAGAATGGTAACTAAAATTTTTTATACATAACAACCTTTTTAACTTTAACATTGACCACCCATCATGGCGAAACTAACTTAATTCAAACATCAACTGGTAGCAAACAAATTTTAGTGATAGGTCGTTTGATTACGGTGTTTTTGCATTTAAGAGACACTACTCTAATGAGGCCATCATCACCTGGGTGTACATCAGTAATCCTGGCTAACGACCATTTCCCTGGTGGTAAATTTTCATCTTTTACTAATACTAAATTACCAACTTTAATGTTATTGTCCATTTGCTTCACCCACTTTGGTCGTTGTTGAAGTCTGCCCAAATACTCACTCGACCATCTATTCCAAAAATGTTGGACTAATCTCTGAACAAGCTGCCATCGGTTCAGTCTGTTAATGTTTGTGTCTAAATGCGACTGCTCTGGCACTAATATTGGAGGCTCTCCGATTAAGAAGTGACCGGGGGTCAATGGTAACAAATCATCTACGTTATTACTGAGAGGTGAAATTGGTCGTGAATTTAGGCAGGCTTCAATTTGATTAGTAACTGTCGTCATCTCTTCGTAAGTTAGTGTGGAGTTTCCTAGAATTCTTTGCAGGTGGTGTTTTATCGAACGGACTCCGGCCTCCCAGAGTCCTCCGAAGTGTGGCGCGCTCGCTGGGATATGGTGCCATGTTGTGCCATCTCTGGCTAATTGATCGTAAATATGGTTCTTGACCGTCTCTAGCTGGCCTTCAAAAAGGTCTCTCAGCTGTTTGTTGCCAGCAGTGAAATTTGTGGCGTTGTCACTCCAGACATGACTACAGTGCCCACGCCTGGCTGTAAATCTCTTAAACGCCGCCACAAAACTCTCGCTCTCTAGACTGCTGACAATCTCAATGTGGATGGCTCGTGTAGCCATGCATACGAAAATACATAAATATCCTTTGTAGGTTTTGCATCCACGTCCTTTCGACATTCTCAAATCAATGGGTCCAGCAAAATCTACACCAGAATGTAGAAAAGGTCTCGTTGGTGTAACTCGTTGTTGTGGGAGATCAGCCATCAATTGCGTTCTGGTAGCGGCTCTATGACGCACACAAACAACGCATCTATGTACCTCTTGGTTGATCATGCTCTTCCCACCCAGAACCCAGTATCTTTGTCGAATGTAATTTAGCATAAGTGTTGGACCTCCGTGAAGAGTCTTTCGATGTGCTTGAGCAATGATTAATTTTGAAAACGAATGATTGTGTGGCAAAATAATCTGATGTTTGGCATATTCCGGTATATTAGCATAACGTAAGCGGCCTCCGACTCTTAGACATTCCATTTCATCGAGAAATGGGTTAAGCGATCGAAGTTTACTCCTTTTTTTAAGGGGTTTGCTCTCCCTTAAACAACATACGTCGTCTGCGAACTCTTTCTTCTGGCAAAGAAGAATGCAAACCGTCAATGCGTCTGACATTTCTGCAGCAGTAAGAAAAGTAGGATACTTTTCCCTTCTCTTTTTGAATCTCTTGCACCATGCGATGACTCTCAGTAATTTTTCCAACGTAGAAAATCTCTCAAAAATGTATTCTCCGAAATCTGTCTCATTTGATGTCTCTGAAGTATCTATAAAGTGTACTACTCTTTCTTCCAGCTCTAAATCTTCAGGTAAGTCCGTAGGTATTTTATGCTTTGTTTCTCCTTCCAGCAACCATTTAGGTCCTGTCCACCACAGCGCATCACTACTCAGCATCGAGCCCAGCACTCCTCTAGACGCTACATCAGCGGGATTCTCCTTCGACGCGACGTGACTCCAGTGATGACCAGGTAAGGTAGTTAAAATTTCAGATGTGCGGTTCGCGATGAATGTCTTCCATTTACTAGGATGCCCTTGCAGCCACGCCAGAACGACTTGTGAATCAGTGTAAGCATATATATTCTCTCTAGATACTTTCAGGTGTTCGGCGACTTCGTTTAGCAACTTAGCAAGCAGAGCTGCGCCGCACAACTCCAAACGAGGTATGGATATTGTTTTTACAGGAGCCACCTTCGTCTTCGCCGTGATAAGATGTACGTGTATGTCTCCATTTGGACCAGTGACTCGTGAGTATACTACCGCAGCGTATGCCATAGTACTGGCATCAGCGTAACCGTGTAGTTCTAATTTAGTGTTAGTCGTGTTTGTGTGTAACCACCGCTCAACTTTTATTTCAGACAGACAAGGCAGTTCTGAACGGTATTTTAACCAGTCTTCTTTTATTGTTTTAGGAATTTCCTGATCCCATGTTACGCCAGCAAGCCATAGTCTCTGCAGAAAGACTTTTCCTATAATTATAGTTGGAGCCAGCCACCCCATAGGATCGAAGAGTTTGGAAACGTCGCTTGCTATTGTTCTCTTCGTGACCACACTCTGTTCAGGTAAGTTAATAGAGTATTGAAATTGATCTCTTTTGTTGTTCCAGGCTATCCCCAGCGTTTTGATGGTTGTATCTAGGTTCAAGTCCTTATCGACGTTGTCGTTTTCTTTCAGTTGCATGGCTTTCAAAAGGTGAGTGTCGTTGGTATTCCATTTTTGCAGCTCAAATCCTCCCGACTCTAATAGCTTCGTAATGTCTTTGTAAATAGCTATCCCCTCTTCATAGCTGTCGCCTCCGGTTAACAGATCGTCCATATAAAAATCCGTCAGTGCGATGCTTGCGCCCAATGGATGATGTTCCTTTTCATCTTCTGCCAACTGCTGCAGCACTTTTGTAGCTAGGTATGGTGCGCTTGCAGTGCCGAAAGTTACTCTGTTTATTCGAAAGTCTCTAACTTCTTCCTTCGGATCTTCACGCCACAGTATTCGCTGAAAGTCAGGTTGGCTAACAGAAATCTGGCGATACATCTTTACGATGTCGGCTACTATGCCTACTTTATGCTGTCGCCACCGCATAATTATATGTCTTAAATCTTGTTGTAGTCGAGGCCCAACCATAAGGTTATCATTCAATGATACTTGATTTTTGTATTTGCAACTGGCATCAAATACAATTCGTACTTTGGTTGTGGATTTGTCTGCTCTTATCACTGCATGATGCGGTAAATACACGGCGGTTGCTTTCTGTCTGTCCCCTTCATCCTTGATTTCTTCCATATGGCTCAACTCTAAATATTCTTTCATAACTTCATTGTATTCTTTCTTTAACCACGAATCTTTATCTAGTCTTCTCTCCATGTGCAATAGTCTTGCCTTTGCCACTTCTCTTGATGCACCATATTGACAGGGCGGGTCTATCTCTTTAAATGGCAAGGCCACTGTATAACGTCCGTCTGTCTCTCTCGTGTGTGTTTCACGAAACTGTTGTTCACATCGTTCTTCTTCTTCCGATAAAACCTTCTTGCATGCAACATCTTCTAGCTCCCAAAATTTTTGAAGAATATTGTCTTCAATGTTAATGTGCATGCTAAGTGTGTAGCTGTGTAGAGCCTCAGTACTTGTAATCTGGCCTGTTAATATCCACCCGAGGTGAGTGTTTTGCGCTATAGGTGTTCCTCGGGGGCCCTTCTTTAGTCCATGAGTGATTATCTCACTATAGACATCTGCACCCAACAATAGATCGACCTTTCCTGGTTTGTCATAGTTGGGATCTGCTAGCTGAAGTTGGTGCAGATGAGACCAGTCTCTGTTGTGTACTTCTGTTGTTGGTAACATTCGAGTGAGCGATTTGAGCACGAGTGCTTTCACAGGTGTTGAAAAGTTTGGTTCGTACATCGAATGTGCTTGGAGGATAACCATGTTTTTGGAGTGGAGGCTTCTCCCTTGTTCGCCCAGTCCATTAATTTTGCAGTTGATCGGAGTTCTCTTCAACCCAAGAAGCTGTGATGCGGATTCTGTAATAAATGATCCTTGGGACCCCTGATCGATCAATGCTCTCAAGTTGTATGTAGCCCCATTTTGTGTAATAACTTTAACCATCGCTGTGGCCAGCAGCACGTTAGTGGGAAGTTCCTTTTCCGCGTAATGGGTCGCTACATTGTTGACTGGTGTATAGGCTACTTGTGTATGGGTGGTGTCTTGATTGTAAGAAATTCCAGCTCGCTCTGGAATTTGATCTGTGGCTTTATTCTCGGGGTGAATTAAAGAATGGTGTCTCTTACCACATCTGCGACAAGATGTTTTATGTTTGCAGTTAAATACAGTGTGGTTAGGAATCAGACAATTGTAGCATAAGCCATTCCTTTCTACTACTTTCTTTCGCTCAGTGCAGTTTAGATTTGTAAATTCTTTGCAATGATAAATTAAGTGGTTTCCTTTACAGTAATTGCAGCTGCTGTCCAATGCGGTGTGAAAAGATTGTCTTGTGTTAGACTTTGGCCTTTGAGTTGCTTTTGAAGACTCTAGTACTTCAAGCGTTCTAAATCGTGATTCTAGAAAAACGCATAGTTGTTTGTATGTCGGTAGCTGATCCCCATTCTCTTCACTAGCACTTACATGCTGTTCCCAAAGTCTGACCGACTCTGCATCTAACTTCATTACAGTGATATAAACCAACATTGGATCCCAATCATATGCTGCGATACCCATATTTTTAAGTGCGCTTAGACATTCGTTTGTTGTGTCTAGAAGTGTCTTTACTGAATGTGCCGACTCTGTGGTAATAGATTTTTGTGACATCATTTTCTTCAATATGGCATTCACAACAAAACGTTTGTTACTAAAACGTTTCTTTAAAGTAGACCACGCTTCTTCGTAGTTAGCATCTGTTACAGGTATATGTCGCAACAAAGATTCTGCTTCTCCACTTAAACTAGACTTCAAATAATGTAACTTCTGGACATTTGATAACGACTTGTTTTGATGTATCAGTAACATAAATAAGTCGTGAAAAGAAATCCATTCTGAATAATGTCCCGCAAATGTAGGTATATTAATTCTTGGTAACTTTATTTCTGGTTGGTGTGATTGTGTCTGTGGACTAGGTATTTGTGAATGTGACACAGTTGGTGTCAATCTGCTTAAAGTTTCTAGCATCTCGCATTTTCCGAATGTATAAGCATCCTCAGCTTGTGAATAAACATCGTTGATAACATAATCTTCTGATCTTACATCTTCTTTCATTAAACTCATATGATTTGTTCCGAACTTCTGCCATAACTCTTCAAGTAACTTCAATTTTACTTCAACATAAATACTGCTCAATCGTGCTTTAGGTGTCTTTTTGAAATTTGAAGAAGACGACCGTAACTGTCTCAGTAACTCTGCTTGTTGACTAATCAATACCGCCATTTTATGAAAATGTTTTTATTGTAACACAAATTTTTATAGCCCAAAGTTTTATTTAACACTGAATTTACAAGTTGATTTTTGTTCCAAATTATTCTAAGTCCATGGATTTTTATCACAAATTTTTCTAAGTGTTTTACTGACAAAACTTTTCTAAGTTGAAGATTTTTAACACGGAAATTTTCTAAGTCTTTTTTGGTGCAAATTATTCTAAGTCGAAGATTGTCACAGAAATTTTACAAGTCTTTTTTCGTTGCAAATTATTCTAAGTTGAAGATTGACACAGAAATTTTACAAGTGTTTTTTAATTCAAAATATCCTAAGTTAATATTTAGTTCACAGAAATTTCACAAGTCCAGTTTTATCACTATTTTTTCAAAGTTCCACATCACTTGCAAATAAGGTTCAATATTGTCTATTTTCTATTACTCACGATTACCATGTCCTCACTTCACTGTAATCCCATGTGTTACTCACTTCACTTCACTGTCACTGTCACTGTCACTTGCCGAACGCACACTCGCGCACTTCCCGAATACTCCCGAACGCGACTTCGATAAAATCCGGCTGGAAGGACCAATGTTTGAGTGCGGCGCGTGCGGTCCCTCAAGCCCAAAACTCCCCGAGGAAATGAAAGCCTTAATTATCAAGCCGTAAGGTTCATTTACTCCCAAGCAAAAACTCAATTAAATCGTGCAATTAACAAATAGACTTATTTTCTACGAACATAACGCCACCGCGAGCTAACTCGACGCCAACGCCATCTAGTTTCATCGAGACACAACTTTTCACTACATATTGATGGTTTCAACATTAACTGACTCAACAAGAGTTTTGAACTTCAATAGTGAACTATTACTACAAAACTCTGGTGGGTAAGGGCTCGCACACAAAACTGCAAATTCGCATCGTATCGTAAATATCTGCGAGCTCACACGAATTCACTACAAGAACATCCGGTCTGATTCGCATCGCGCCTCATCATATTACAGTTTTGCGTAGAAGCCCTAAGCGCGACGCTTACCATAAAATTATACATTAGACAAAAAAAAAGTTGGTCTAAATCGTCGTGTCGTCTAATATAAAAGTCCTCACAAAATATTCAAATTTCATATTGATGAAATATTTAACCTTACTTGCTTATGTACAGTTGCGGCCTCACTCGACCACTCGGGTTAAATAATGTACAAATAACTATTTACATTAATGACCTGATACATGTTTATTATAACATTATAGAAACTAACGCGACTCATATACATAATGGTAATTGTTCAACGGGTTGCACTCAATATTATAAATTGTCCATCCACATGAAGTCTAAGCCCCTCCGCACACGGCGTCGTAGCGTAAGCTCATGGCCATACACGGACAGCCTGAAGCGGCATAGTGAACTGCAGACTTCTACGTACGTACATAGTACATTCACGAACCGCTAGAGCGGTAGTAGTTCACTATGCAGTCGCAACTTGAAGCAGTCGATCCTGACTGCTTCAGGCTGTCCGTGTATGGCCAGCCTAAGGCGTTGTCTCAGAGAAGCGTATGCTGCACTGCTTCGTCTGTGGACTCATTTGATGTACGTGCATGTTCGTATTGCTCTCGTACTACGCGCGTATTACGATACGCTTACGCTACGACGCCGTGTGCGGAGGAGCTAAAGTGAGATCCACATCGCACATCACCCAATCAACGGTCTAGTTTTTCTACATAGAGACTTTCCTCATGACGCGATGCGATTCGAGCGATATCGAGTTGGTTGTCGATTTGAATTGTATGTACGTCCTCATGGAGCGATGCGATGCAATTTGAGCGATATCGAGTTTGTTGTCGATTCAAATTGCATGCAGGAACGTCATGGAGCGCTGCAATGCAATTCGAGCGATATCGAGTCGATTATCGATTCGGTTTGCATATACGTCCTCACGGAGCGATGCGATGCAGTTCGAGAGATATTTTTATATTATTTATATATATAAATTTATCCTTATCTTTATCTTATCTTTATCTTTATATCTAGTCGATTGACGATTCAATTTGCAATTTGAGCGATTTCCATAGGCCGTGAAGACGTATAAGGAATTCAATATCGAGTGAATCTGCGAGCGATATCGACAGAACGCACGATTTGATTAGGAAGCAATTGCGATTTCATACATTTTCTATCAGTCGCATCTTTAAGCGAGTGACATCGACAATCGACGCAATTCCGTATCGAACAGCGTCATAAATAAACACGCTTAAGTTACAAGAAGGTTAGAACATGTTCAATTGTTCAACCTCTAGACCAAGAGACACTAGAAAATTCCCAACCATAACTGAAAAAACGCAAACGGCTTTCACCGTCCATTTATCTAACCATCGATCGTTTACCCGCTCTATATTTGCTTTAAAAACAATGTCGGCATGTTAGTGTGTAGTGTGTACAGCGGTATTACGCCAATACGAGTGCGTCGCGTGTTTAACCACCGTTACAGGCCCGTTACATGTGTTGCGTTAAGTATACCTCATTTAGGATTGCACGGTACATGTTTTGTGGTGCTCTAATAGCGCGCATTTTCAGCGGTGACAGGTAAGCACTAACAGATTGAATGCAAGTGGGACTCGTCGATGGTCACCGCTTTTCCTTCGCCTTCGTGACCATAAAGAAACAAAAGTTGTTGAAGGTTAAAATTGTGTCAAGAAAAAAAAAAGAAGAAATTTACACATGATACGAGTAAAAGCGGGACGTAAATGTCTAACATACATTTATTTACTGATACAGCCACTGATTCGACACTAATTATTGTGTCACATTTAGTGACACTAAGTGTATGGTGTATAGTATTGTAGTACTATAAAAATAGCTTTATTTTCTATATTTATTTATTCTACAGCTCTTACATTTACCATACACAATACTTAGGAACTAAATTCGTTTTTTTATCAGACAAAAAACGAATCAACTCCATCTAAAAACGTAAACACAAGATTATCAGCGTTTTCTGTCTGTTATTTGCTGCAAAATTACACAAAGAACAGATATTTTTATGGGTACAAATCTATAGGCATAATCTATACAGCTTCAATTTATAAAAAAGAAAACTCTTCTAACATTTCTACCATATTATATATCAGGTCACCTGTCTCCACTGCTCCTGTACCGCGTCACGTTGCGGGCAACATCCACAATGTTGCCATTTGTCATCCATTTGTGCTGGTGCTGGTTTCAGCTGTCATTTGTTTTTCGTATCCCACGCCACGGCACGCCGCACTGTGTTGATAGCTAAAAGGCCAGGAGTCAGCGTATCTGTGTTGATTTTGCAGAGTCACATATTATTAATGTTAGAACAGTTAGAGTAGGAGCTTTGTTTATTCATTCATCACAATGTGTGTGTTCACAAATGTGTGTGTCTGTGTGTTGTTCACTTATTTTGTCATCATTATCGTCAGCCTATTACGTTCCCACTGCTGGGGCTCTGGTCCTTTCTCAGGGAGAGGGAATGTAATCTACCACATTTGCCCAGTGCGGGTTGGTAGATGTCGCATGCCCTTGCATCTGTGGTTATATATAAAAGCTATATATGTCATGGACTTTTATGAAGACCTACACACCTACATTTATATATTTATATGCTATTATATTTATTTCATACATTACACTCTAATCGTACCGTTTAGACGAGTAGAATGTCTAATCTGATAAAACAGCCAGTTGTTAATTTTTCTCCGTCTTGTTCTTCAAATATAATTTCTCGATCTCATCTACCACCCCAAGTTAAAAATGTGTCACCAAGCACCTATCAGTGTATTCCGTCAGTGTAAGCTAGTACCCAATCTAGGTGTAGTGTGATGGCACTTTTAACCACACCGTCCCCTCAGTTAATCAGCTAAGATATAGAATAGAATAGAATAGAATTTACGTTTATTTGCAACAACAACACTCATGGTACATGGAAAAAAAATAAAAATAATTAAACTAAGTATATAACAGTAATTGTACACAAGAATGTCACGGTCGCAAATCGGCCCCAACTCGGCAAAATGCTGGTTAGTTAACCAGCGCTGGTCTTCCGTTGGAACTGATTGGTGACGCGACGTCGCAAAGAGGCACCAAACATCCAACAATAAAAGAAAAAACAAAAAAAAAATAGATATAGTTAAACGCTATACTGTTGCATGAAAGAGCATCATCGACCATCCATGATTAATCACCATTAAAAATGCATCATTATTTTGTTCAAGCCTCCTCAAACGTCAATTGATTCTACGCTCACTGTAAAAACTACTCTCTGAAAAAAACACCTTTAAAACGATCAAAGCCTCGCACCCTATCTTTCTTACACAGTCTTTAACCCCACAGTTTCAGCGTAAAAACACCCGGAAGCTCGTTACCCTAAAATCACAGCAATGCTGGTGCATTTCACCAGCACAGCCGGCACAGGCTCAGTTAAACACCATGCGCTCGCCGAAAAATTTCGAAGCAACTCCGAAACTTTACCTACAGCTTATCGCTCGCACATCCGAGGTAGCTAATGTACGGTAATCTGCACAGTACATAAGATTCGGTAATGTGTGATACTCTCTTACGAGGTGTTGAAACAGGTCGGTTTATTACCCGCTTGACACCTCCGGTCGCAGCTTATCGATGTATCCCATACGGAGTATCGACAATGTATACCTAACCATATCTATTTGATTAATGATAAATTAACTTTTTATTGGTATGTACGCAAAAAATAAAACTAAGTCGGACAAAAAAATGTATGCTAAGAGTGGTCTTACGTCTTACTGCTAACAGTGGTATCTTCCAAGAACAATGGTGGCCGAACCGTAACACGTGCGTGCGTACCTAATTGGAATCCCTTCTTAGCCGCACCTATGACTTTAATAAGTTATTTTCAGCTTGTCCCACGTTCAAACTGGTGATGGAAAACATTGTGAGGAAACTGGCATATCTTACAACCACAATATTCAAGAACATTCGACATGTACCAACCAGCACTGAAGTAGATTATGGCGCATGCTCTAATAGAAACCCTGCGTCCCAGCTGTGAGAACGTAATAGGCTGATGATCTCTTACAGAAAACCCAAAAGCAGAAGAATAGTACAAAACCATATTAACAGTGAACAAACAAATTAGAAAAAATAAGAAAATAGGAGAAAAGGTGACGATCAGTCACTGTTCTCCACTGCTCGAGGACCAAATGCACTTTCCTAGTAGCCTTTTTTCGATCCAGCATTGTTTGAACAAAGACAGTTTGCTGGGAGGGTTGGAAGATAGTTGCTTCTCTTGTGACGGTTTCACGTTGCGATGGTTATGAAAATGTTGCAGTTTATGTACATTTTTAGAGAGGTGTGTTTATTTGAAAAATGTGCACTTTTGTTATGTAAATGTTCAACAATCTAATCTTACCGATCCTACGCGGATCTGGTAACCTAGATACAGGGATTCCTAGTTATAGGTCACATCTAGGTATGTATGTGATTGTGTGGGTGATATTTATTTTATTTCGTTTAGAAATTCTACTTATTAAATAACAAAATTGATATAGGCAGAGAAAAGCCCCAATGTTTTATCTTTTGTTTAAGATTGGTACCTATGTGATGGAAATGACACCGAAGCGTTTTGCTTCTAAAAAAATAATTAGCTGCGCTCTGCGGTTTTCCCATAATCTCGCAGAAATCCAAATTTCAAAACTGTAAAGACGTAACAAACATACTCACTCTCTCACAATCTTTCACTTTTTATCATTTAAGTGTGATATGACTTGTTTGCGGATGGATGGCAGGATATTTTGTTAGCATGTTTGCGTTTTTGTGAGAGAAATGTATGAATGTATGTGTAAATTTGTTAATTTTAATAATTTTATTTTCGTGTATTTATCTTTTTATTTATGTGTATTTGTTGTCCTGTATTCCTGTTTTCCTTGTTTTTGCTTCATGTATGTTTTATGTAATGATTAATTTTTTGTGTTTTTAATTAATTAATGTAATTGGTTTTTTTACCGTTTTAATTAAATAAATAGCATGAAAAAAAAAAAATAAAATGACCAGGTAGTAATCGCAATGGTATGCGCTACGCCTACTCGTAACAATTGCAGTTATCTGTACTCATTCAATGGTACAATTGGCTCACTCAGTAGGATCGCTCATGCACGCTCAACATGAGTTGGCGGCATACCCGACAGTTTAATCGTTGAGTGGTTGGTTGAGTGGTTTATGGACTGAAAGCGCCAAATCTTCCGTTAGTAAATCTATACAGGAATGCGATGGAACAGCAACATTGAAAAAGCAAACTGGGTTCTTAGAAAATATAAGCAGTAATTCTAAATCCACATCGACACCCTAACGGTCGATGACCTGATACGAAAGCGTGCGGGAGGATGGAATGAGATAGCGAGATAATTGTTATCTTTCCTACGCGCAGCGATATCACTGCTTTGTAAAAAATAATTGCTTGCTGAAGTCGCAACCACTGAGCCACGATTGCCTTAAAATTTGTGTATTATTTGCATAATATTCACCCTCTGACTCTGGCTCCTGAAACTGACACTGTTTCCGTCGCTATCCTGTATTTAATATACATTATAGGTATATGTGTCTTCATATTGCAATAGACATACGTCTTTCAACTTAATTGATGATCATTGAAATCACTTTAGATCTTACGTACCTTTGATCGCAAGTCACCTGATAACATAGTCAAAGGTGGCGCTTCGATACGCCTGAATCGATCATAAGTCCATGACGATGTGGTCGAAGGGGCACCACATTACGCTTGGATTGGGAACTGGCTCTCAGATTAGGCCGGAACAAGGTGGTAACCCTTAAGTTAATAATCTAACGCCAAGCACCACTAGGCTGGGTGAGGACTAGAAAATGCTCTAACATCAAGCTTTAGTTTCACTTCTTCTTCCGTTATTTGGGGTTTGGTCTCACACTCTTCACGGTTATGAAAACTGGGCTTGGTTGAGGTCTCTATTCATATTTGACCACCAGGTCGATGATGGACGGTCTCTAAGTCTCCTATGTTCTGGTAGGTTCAGCGCTATCTGAAGTGTGTGTGTTTCACTTGTAAATAATAAAATCTAATCATTCCACCGTAAGGCTATAGCTGTCAGTTTTAAACCACTTCCACCCCCCTAATCACTAATGGACAAGTCAAACGTCTCAATCGAGATACTCCGACAAATCCACTTCATAACCAAAATTGGAAACTAGTAAGTCCTCTGATATTAGTTAACTGGCGTTACTATTAACACCCGCCCTGGCTGGGACCGGCCTTGGTTCCAAATAGTTGCTTCGGCCCACAAATTTTGCTATTCGCTTGGGACTTGTTCGAGTGGCGACGTAGGGGAATGGATTGCTGAAAGCTTGCTGAAAAACTGCTGGAAATGTGTGCTTTTTTCATGGATTCTCTAGATTATTTAGTTTAGTCTTGAACAGTGTTCATGTTTATTTATTGTGTGATCGAGTTTTTCAATGGAAAAATAAGATGATTGATATATTTGTTATGAAACGTATGAAGCTTATTTTCTAAACAGTTTGTCATGAATCAACTTCTTACTTGAGTGCCAGTCCAGATTTAGCGTGGCGCCATCTTCGACCACATCGTCACTTAACATCAGGTGACTTGTGGTCAAAAGCTACGCTTTTTCTTCACCGAAACTCACTCAGTCATTTCATTTAATGTTTTTTTAAGAGATCGCTTATAACTTTGGGTGTCTCTTCATGACGTCGCATCAAATGGTTTCTACGGAAGACCAGCGCTGCTTGATTAACCAGCATTATGCTGAGTTGGGGCCGATTTGCTACAGTGACATTTTGTTTAATCATGCAATTACCACAATATTATATTGATTTAAATAAACCCCCATCGGTGTAGTAACTCACCGAACATGTTCTCTCCAACTCCGCCATTTATATTTCACAAACTAAGTTCTAAGATACCATCGAAGTTGCCGATGCAGCTCTCTCCAACTTGGCTAACTCGATAAATAACTGTATTACACGAGCGACGCGTTTAGCAAGTCAAATTAAGAGTTACGGGAACGAGAGACAAATGGTGAAGTAATAAACGTCGATTTACCTGTGGTGGTGGTCCCACAGTGGGATTATTCCGACTAGTTCTATCGTGACTTTGTTGCATGGGGCTAGTTTGGAGACTTTTTGTAAAGAGTTCCATGGAAGCTAGCAATGCATAGAACTAATGAAGAATGATGGTGGTCCCACTGTGGGATTATTCCTAATAGTTACATCGTCTTTTTGTTGCATGGAACATAGATTGGAGATGGTTTTGTCAGGAATTCCATGGGAGGTAGTGATGCATAGAACTGATGAATAGTGATGGTTGTTCCACTGTGGGACCATTCCTTTTAGTTTCATCATGGATTTGTTCGATAGAACTTGTCTGAAGTTTTTCTCAGGAGTTCCATGACTGATAAAGAAGACGAGAAGACGAAATGAAGTGACGATGTGGTGTTTTTTTTTTTGTTATATAACTGAAGGATGAGACGAGCAAGTCGCTTGCATAATGGTAAACGTCACGCTTGCCAATTACAACTTCGTGGTATCCAGTCTAACGAACTATGGTTTCATTACGATATTTTCTTTCACCGAAACCTTATAATTACGGGTCGCGAGCCAACATTACCTTGCATCCCTTTAAAGTAACTAACTAACTAAGATGGCGCAACGACCCAAAGTGAGTCTTGGCCTCCGATAACAATAGACGCCACTTCGGTCTTCGATCCCTTTAAAGTAGTCATTCTTTTTTTTCTAATACGAGTGCTAAACAAGTAAGTAGCCCGCCTGATGACATGCGGCCACCGTCGCCTATGAACATTTGCAACACTATGAGAGGGGTTGCCAATGCGTTCAAAAAAACAAAAATCCCCTATTGACCGTCAACAATTGATCCATAACGAGTCTTTGAATATGTTATGCCCATTTACGAAACTCTCTAACAATTTGTGCGTATTAACCGGCGGCTTTGAACATTCACCGGTGTTAATCAATACGCGAAATAGCCCATTAATGTGGTACCGCGGATATTATGGTGGCTCGGTAAAAACCGAACCGATCTGCTGGAGCGATAAACCGTTGGCATTTATTCTGTTATCGTTATGGTGAATTGGAGAGGCTATTCTATCCTTTCGATATTTCGACGTGAACTCGATAAGCGGCAACTCGGAAAAATGTGTCACATAACCTCTGTTAGAACAGTTTCAAGTATTCGCTTGGCTAGCTAAGAAGTTAAGAATATGTCGCCAAGCTCCTATCGGTATCAGTGTGTTCCGGCAGCCCCACTTGAGAGCCAGTTCCCAATTCAGGTGTAGCGTGACACCACCTTCGATTACATCGATACACTGAGAAAAAAAATCTGACATTCCTTCTGATTCTTACCTTCCAAGACCGATTCCTTCCTTATTTTACCTTAGTTTTCCTTCTGAATTACAATTACCTTTTTGATTCGGAAGGAAAACGGTGTTTCGGAAGGTCTTTTTCTCCGTGTACTTAACATCAGGTAACTTGTGATCAAACGCTACCCTGTAAAGAGTAAAAGAGTAACAATACATGTGTAATTCAGAAAGCTTTTTTGATAGTTATATCCTTGTAAAATCCGTGGCTATTTGCTCTCTCTTTCCTCCCCCAATGACGTCATACTAATACACAGCGAGACGAAACAAATATTAGTTGCCTGAATGTGATATACTAAAAGTATTGTTAGTTAACGCGAGCTAGCAACGCTGCTAGCTCGCTAATTTTAAGCCAACTTCAAATGATAGCAGTTAGATTTCCCTAGGGAGCCTAGAAAGCTAAAACTCTAGTCATAACAATTTAATGTAATGTCCCTCGAAATAGGTATTTTAATTAGCAATGTCCTGCCTATGGGATTTTACATTGTACATTTTGCCTTGGACTTTGTTTCATAGACATAAAGCTGTGCTCGCGGTTTTCCCATAGTCAAATTTTTTCCGGCATAAAAAGTCACCTATGTGTTATTTCAGTGTATAGTCAACGACAAAAGTCGCTGAACAATCACACTTTTTTCTATTATCCTCATCATCTTAGACACCAATTTCTGACCTAAACATCAATAAATCAAAATCAAAATCAATAAAAAGATTTCCATGCGACAAAAATATCGAACGACTACAAAATAATCCAATCCAACACAACATATCTCGTTACCTTTATCCCTTTTTTCGAGTAAGCGTGGTTTGATAAATTATCGGATTCGTTTTATTAAAATTCGTTTTCGGGATCAAAGGTGCGCGAGGAACTGTGAACACGCAAATTTTGAGGGTATGCAAAGAAAACTCGGGCGTTTTCCCTCATTCCCTTTTTGAGATTGCTTTCTGTGTCACATACAGGAAAGCATTGCGTATGTTGTGATATTACTTGATTAAGGAAGATATTTTTTGCTTTATCCGTGATGTCTTTGTATCAGATGATATCTTTGAGGCGGTTATGTTAACGTTACTGCGTAGTTTAGCAAGGAAGAAAAAAAAACACCTTAATACGCTAATGGCGTTTGATGGCAAGTCACCTGATGTTAAGTGACGAT
Source organism: Opisthograptis luteolata (assembly GCA_931315375.2). Taxonomy (NCBI): domain Eukaryota; kingdom Metazoa; phylum Arthropoda; class Insecta; order Lepidoptera; family Geometridae; genus Opisthograptis; species Opisthograptis luteolata. The sequence goes on along the minus strand of OV928036.1, from coordinate 12,754,508 downwards.
ATTTTTGAAGGTGGCGCCATGCACGGACCGTGAACTGGCTCTTATGTGAAGCTGTGGAAACAAGGTGAAGGTGCTTGGCGACAGATTCTTGACTTGAGCAAGTCAGATGAGCACTAGAAAATGCCTTACCACCAAGCTATGGTTTCATCATAACGATTTTGTTTACCGAAAATTTCATCAAACGTTTGTGTGAAAAGGTTTAGCTTTTTCACAACTGGTTAGACGATAAATAGACAAAAGACAATGCAGTTAAAAGTCACGCTCCAAGTTTGTAGTTTTCCAGATAAATCAATACACAGAAGATAGCTTCTGATGAAGTTTTTAACAAGCCAAAGTCAGTCCGGTACTGTTCTCATGCTGCTCTTGTACAAGATAACTGACACAATATATCAAAAGAATATTCCCACAAATCGTTCGAAACAAAATGAAAACCATCCCTTATTTCAAACAGTAACACATGTCCCGAGCTAAAAACTCCAATAAAACATCCCCAATACGGCTTCGTCGGTCTAAAACGGTTTTAGAGAATAGGAAATTCAACAAAAGTGATATTAAATCTTGTAGACTAAAGCTGGATGGTTGTTACACCGAAGCGTAACAAAAACTGACGATGCCGTTAATAAAACAGTTGATTAATAACAGACTAGTGAGATGTCATCCTACTTCTAACTAATGTTATAAATGCGAAAGGTTGTGTGTGAATGTTTGTTACCACGTATCATCGTAACTACTAAACGGATTTTGATGAAATTTGGAATGGAGATAGCTTATACACTGGATTACCTCATAGGCTATATGATAACAACACTGTATCCATAGCTGTAAAATGCAAGTAATGAGATAAGCTAAAAGTTTTTTATTTATTATTTTACTTCTTACAAGGCGATGGGCACAAGTCAATAAATGATTAAAAAATTAAGAGATTTTTTATAATTTACAATACAAAATTTGGCTACTAGTAGCACTAGTTATATAATCACCTATTTTGTGTATTTAGGCGCTAGTTTCTATATTTTATGTCATTAGTCACAAAAAAGTTGTTTCAGTACGGTGTAACAGACAGCCTGAGCGGGGAGTATAAAGAAATCCCACATATTATTACCCTTATTACTATCTGACTACACTTTATCAAGAATTCTTACATTTAAGGCCTAGGTTCCAGTAGTCTCACCCCGCTGGATAGATAGATAAAGAGAAAGATATATAACGCTTTATTGTTTCACCACCCATAGACAACGATATACATACATAAATAGAGAAATTAAATACGTAAATAGATAGAAATATCCAAGACTCAAGTACAAATATTCGTGCTCGTGACACATATATTTGCCCTTACCGGGATTCGAACCCGGGGGCGCTAGCTTCGCAGGCAGGGACACTACCAACTCGGCTACCGCGTCGTACAATATTTGTGTGATACCAAATATCTCGTTAAGAGAAATAGCTTGCTATTCGTTAGTTATGCTGAAAATTATTCGAGACTAATTGCAATTTGGACCCGTTACTAATAGCACGAAAGTTACACGGCAGCCGTTACTGGGTTAATTGTCGTTATTGATCAATCAATTTAGTTAACGATCGGTTAGTTAAACGAAGGGTTAAAGGTGAAAGAACTTTTGAAGCAATGAGAACTTAAAATACAAAAAGAAACGAATGTATTTATCTTAAATACTGGTTTTTAGATCCATCGTTTTTTTAACGTTTAACAAGGTAGCGTTTGATCGTAAGTCGCCTAATGTTAAGTGACAAAGCGGTTCAAGGTGGTGTCACGTTACACCTGGATTGTCAAAGTTAATTATTGTCAGAAGTGTATGAAAAAGTTGACCGTTAGTCATTTGTTTTGTACATTATTAGGGCCGGTTTTATAAACGTCCGTAAATTAAATGACATAGATACCAAATTTCGGTAAATTTGATCTTATTGTAAAATTTTTGCAACGGAAAATTTGGCCTGTCGGAAAGAACAATGGCCAAAACGGACCCGAGGTCGTATGAAAACGATCTATGTACGATAAAAATTGTAATTTTTTGTGTATTAAGATTATACAAACGATATTTTATAGAAAGTGTAGAAAAAAAGATATTGATTTTTAACTTCGTAGTTTCTTGGGACATTTTTTAACTTACACGATCCTTGGATGTTTTGAATGCACTCCGCAATTTATTTGCTATTCCTTTCACGCTTTGGAAGTCGGCCTTACTTAAATTAAGTCATTAAAATCAACGTTATTTACCAAACACGAACAAAAACTAATCTTTTTAATCTATGTACTAGCAATTTGACTGTCACTATCAAGTGAAATTGACAGAAACAAAAATTTTCATACAAAATATTTTGCGGTCAGGTCCAGGGCAGAATGAAAAGTGGCCAATGTTCTTTGGTTAATTCTTGGGTGGTATCATCCCTCCCTTTACACTGTAATTCAGAAATAACTTTTATTATAACTCCTATTGGCTCACAGGTATTCCATGTTTATTCTTGGCTTTACCGCAGTCATAAATAAAATTATTCCACGGATAGGTAATTTAATATGTGCCTTACTCCGAAGCAGTAACCAGACGTAACATAACAAAAGTACAAATTGTAAATCTCAGGAGGGCATGTTTGTCAAGGACATAGAAATTGTGCCCGGACACAGAAAATATTAATAAGCTGATGGTGATGAGGAGAGTGACGTCATAAAATGGAGTTACTGTGGAATTACTACATTCCTAAAGCATGAAACAATTGCTGCATCAGTACAAAACTTGATTCAGCCTTCATACGTGTTCCTTAAGGTTTACATTGATATGCAATTCAGTCTGTGATTAAGTGTATTCTAAATAGAAGAAGGAAAGAACGGATTGTGCTTTTATTTTGTAGTACTAAATTATTTTTATTATATACTGTGTGTGTTGTGTGTCGGGTCGCCCTCTTCCCTCTAATGTGGTCGAGGAGAGCGATGGCTGGCACATGCGTCAACTCGTGAACGGGTGCTGCTTGTGGGGTCTGGTCTGCTTTGGTTGTGATCCCGCAACTCATTAATATTCATGTTCCCATATCCCAATATGTACAACCAAACAAGAGAAATCTTATAAGTAAAGCTAATTAAAAAAGATCGGACCATTAGATGACAAAAAAAAAGCTTGGGATTTTAGTGAACTTGCTCCAATTCAATCAATTAGTAATAAGAATAAAATTGACAATGTGATCGCGCCAAAAAAATTACCTGCCGGGCGTTTCTCGCCTGTTCTTTTGCCGGCGTAAAGAGGTTGGAACAGGCGTAACTAGTTTTAAGTTTGACGTTTTAAAGTGATCACAATGTATCATATTGATTAAAGTACTATTGACTACTAATTGCACCCTCGGTTTCACTCGCGTCTTCCCGTTATCCCGCAAGAACCTTTTAGATAAAAACCTGTGTTAATCCAGGGTATATGCTATCTCAGTTCCAAATTTCGTCAAAATCAGTTTAGCAGTTACGGTGATACGTGGTAACAAACATTCACACACACAACAACTTTCACATTTATAATATTAGTAGGAATAGGATATTTTATTTTTGTACTGTCAAAGTCCTGCGTTTGAATGCCATCCTAGAAGTTACCTACCACTTTTGCCTTGAAGATTCCAGATAAGAAATGGTTCAAGTTCAAAGTCCAAGTTCCAAATTCTTTATTCAAAAGGATAAATTATGTAACACCATTGTTCCGCCCATTGTAACACTAGTTTTAAGATCTCTCCTTTTATGTTGTTTTATTTTTCTGTTGTTGTGGTGAAACAATAAAGCGTTATCTATCTATCTATCTATCTATCTATGTGATAATAAAATTGAGAAAAATAAATTCTGTCAAAAATGTACACTAAAAACTAGTCGGACAGACCCACTCGTTTTCTTCAACTGTTGTCGCCACAAGGTCTACTCGATTTACTGTGGCTTGCCCTGTCGATTTACCGACAATCCCGTAAGACGGCCACGGCAATATAATTGATATATTTCTATTTATATGGGATCTGGATGCCCATTTCCCGTGGCTTTTGTGCTAGAACGTTTGGCCATTTTATATAGGTAGATGCATATTACCAAATACATAATATATAGTTTACGACGCGGTGGCCGGGTTGCTAGTGTCCCTGCCTACGAAGCTAGCGGTCCCGGGTTCGAATCCCGGTAAGGGCAAATATATGTGTGATGAGCACGAATATTTGTTCTATATTTCTACTTACGAGTATATATGAGTATTTATATCTCTATATATATGTGTATATCGTTGTCTAGTACCCATAACACAAGTTTAGAGCTTAATTTGAGGCTTAATTTAGGTCTAATTGTGTGCAATGGTCCCCAATATTTATTTATTTATATATACAGTTTGCGCAAATAGTGTCCTTCTCTCTTTCTCTCTCTATCCTAAGATAACAACCACGTGCCTTCCGAAGCATGGAAGCGCTCAGTTGTAACCCATCAAAGTAGTGTCCGCAGAGCAAGTTGCGTTCCTAAGTAGGTAAGCTTCACTACGTCCGCTTGAAATGAGAAGTGAGGTAAAACTATGCTAGTTGACACAGATAACATCACCTCAACACCTTTATTTATCCCGACACGGCTCTCGGACACACTCGGAGCGCCGCTAGGGCGCGTTGATTCGGACAGTACGTGGCGTGAATTTAAACACCCTGTTTTGGAGTGCTGGCACTGCATGGAATAATGGATTGTGACGGTTTTTGTGCGGAACTGTTGAAGTTTCCTTTTTTTGTATTAAGGCTAATCTTTGGTACTGGGAAATAAATGGCCTATACCAAATTTGACGTTTTAATGTGTACATATTTTTTATTTACCTAACTAAAAACTAATTTAAGAGTCTCAACTTCGGAGAGCAGAGATATCTGATAGGCAAGCATGCTGCGTCAACAAACTCATTTTTACTTTACTAACCATCAGGTGATAGATACTCGTACTGTGGTAAAATGTCTTTCGTGTATCTAAGAGAAAAATAAAAAAACAAACCAACTTATCCGATTCTCAAAATTCAAAAATAGAATGCAAATAGTAGTAAAGAATTTGATTTAAAAAGGTGTAAAAGTAAATTAATCCCCAAAATTAGTATCTACAGTCGAAGACAAAATCACTGAACATTGAATTGTCTTATGCATCCCTAACACGAAAAAATGACCAAAAACAATACACATTTTTAAATAATTAGAACTTTTTCTTTGACTGTACCAGAAGCCACATAAAACATACTAGTGGATACCACGTGGTATTAAAAGAGGAAGAGTGAGAAAGAGATAGATAATTATAGAAACTTTATTTGATGGTAAGTATTTGTATGAGAAAATAATAATTGTTCTACGTACTATCACAGTATAAAAAGAACAGTAGATTAGCTAAGGCCGCTCGACGAGTTAATTGCCTACTCTTGCGGTGACGCATAGGCGGCGCGTTCCGTACTGAGTGCATGGCCGCGGCCCCGGCCGCCTCCTTTCGTTTATGTGATTGTGTGCGTGAAAAGTGCGTGCGTACACGGTGCCGCTACTCACGCACACATTCAAACCGGCGACGGCCGATTTATATGAAGCTGAACTACTACTCCTTTACATCATACTATGTAGTATTTATATATGGCAAAAATAATGATTTTGCGGTCCTTAAAAGTGTCAACCATCAACACGATACATTGTTAGCGAAAAACAAGAGCAAAAAACAGACAAAGCGTTTGAACTCAGCGGAATATCCGCGTAAGCAATGTTTACGTTTACAAAAACAAATGTGGATCAAATAACATTCAAATCACTTTTGGCAGACACTTTGATTTCTTCCAGTTATCACGTCAAACGGCAAGGAATGTACTCGCTGGAAACGGAATAGAAAATATCAATTTCCTTTTCCTAACACCGAACGGACGCGCACTCGCGATTTTTGTAGAATTAATTTATGTTGACTCGTCATGGACGCACGAGGCACAAGATAGGGACAGATGGGAATCTTTGGAGGAGGCCTTTACAACGGACAGGGGTTCTAGCAGAACAATAATGTACATACTTGATTTTTTTTATTATTACATTCTTTTTTTAATATTATAAGTAACTATCTCCGTACCAAAGAACAGTGGCCAAAACGGACCCGAGGTCGTATGAAAAAGATTTATATATGATAAAATTTTTAATGTTTTGCCTATACAAACGATATTTAAAAGGATGTGTAGAAAAGAAAGATATCGAATTTTTAACGTCGGAGTTTCCTAAGACATTTTTTAACTTACACCATGCTTGGATGTTTTCAACGCACTCTGCATTTTCTTTTTCATTCCGTTTCACGCTTTGGAAGTCGGCCCTACTTAAATTAAGTCATTAAAATCAACATAATTTACCAAATATGACCAAAAACTAAGTGACATTGACAGAAACGAAAATTTTCATACAAAATATATTGCGTTCAGGTCCAGGGCAGTATGAAAAGTGGCCAATGTTCTTTCGTTTAAATCGGTGTTTAGACGTGAAAGCGAGACAGACAGACGGACAGATCTACTTTCGCATATATAACAAACACACAACAACAAACACCGTGAAAACATCATGATGAAACCATAGCTTGGTGGTAGGGTATTTTCTAGTACTCGCCTGGCTAGCTACCACCCTCTTGTTAAGAATCTGTCGCCAAACACCTATCGGTGTGTTCCGGCAGCCTCACTTGAGAGCCAGTTCCCAGTCCAGGTGTAGCGTGACGCCATCTTCGACCGCATCGTCACTTAACATCAGGCGACTTGTGGTCAAACGCTACCCTGTAAATAGTAAAAAAAAAAAAAAAAATAATATTAAGTAGGGATTAAAATTTGGTCTAGCGACAAAAAGTCGCACCTTTACGCCGCTCCTTATCCAATTTCATCCGTGTCACAACACAAAAGATCTCGTATCTGTCTGTATGAATGAGCTCAAGGACTGATAAGGGTTCCCACTTCGAGCGCCACCTTGTGTCTACTGAAATGTTACCTTTGTGATAGCTGCTTTATGTTTCAAGCGGTCTCTAGTAATCTTTAATAACACTAGCTGTGCCGTGCGGTTTTTAATACACGGAGAAAAAAGACCTTCCGAAATACCAATTTCCTTCAAAAGGGAAAGAATTATGATTTAGAAGGAAAACTAAGGTAATATAAGGAAAGAATCGGTCTTGCAAGGTAAGACTCAGAAGGAAAGTCCGATTTGTGTTCTCAGTGTATGATAATTAAGTGACGAGACCTATGCCAAATAGCGCAACGCCTGCAGAAACATTTAGTCGAAAAGTTTTTCTTTCAAAAAAGAACCGACTTCAGTTTCTTCTCGATTTCTCTGGAATGCCATCATCAAATCCTGGTGTCCTTATCATGGTTACCACCCTTGGGATATATTCTTTCGAACAAAAAGATAAACATCAAAATCGGTTCATAAACGACGAAGTTATCCGCAAACACACATTTTTGACAAGAAATTGAGATTTTATTTTATTTTATTTTTGTGGTTTTTTTGTGGTTATTTATTTGTTGTAATTATAATTTTTATTACTATTTATTTTTGACGTGACAACGTCTTATAATTCGATAGAGCCGGCTGCACGCACGAAAAAACATGACTCATGCGGCGTTACCTCGCTCTGCGGCGTTACCTCGCTCTGCGGCGTAACCTCGCTCTGCGGCGTTACCTCGCTCTGAGGCGTTCCATGTAAGGCTTGAAGTGCAAGCGAGAGCGCGGAACGAGCGACAAAGAAGCACAATCGGCCAATCGACGTTGTCACGTTCAACTATCGTCAGTAAACCGACTTTACAGACAACCTGTTTTTCTATAACGTGTTGTGTTTTGGCTTAGATTGTGAGCAATAATGATTTTTTGATGAATAAATGAATGAATAAAAAAAAAATATGCGGTCAAATTGAGAAACCTCGTCCTTGTTTTGAAGTCGGTTAAAGGCTTTTAAATAATAATAATAATAAATGTATTTATTTCTCCCAACAAAACAGGCACATACATAGATGGACATAGTACAATTGCAGGTTATCAAAGTAAACCTGCTTTGCGGAGACTGGTGCCTGATGAAGGTTTTAAAAAAACCTGTATTACAGGTCACCAGGACCCCACTCCGCGGAAGTACTTGGCAAACACTTTCAACAGTCAATAGTACTTTATTCAATAGGATACAATGTGATCACTTTAAAACGTCAAACTTACAACTAGCTACGCCTGTTCCAACCTCCTAACGCCGGCAAAAGAACAAGCAAGAAAGGCCCGGCAGGTAACTTTTTTGGCGCGATCACATTGACAATTTTATTCTTATTACTAATTGATTGAATTGGAGCAAGTTTACTAAAATCCCAAGCTTTTTTTTGTCTTCTAATGGTCCGATATTTTTTAATTAGCTTTACAAATAAGATTTCTCTTGTTTGGTTGTACACATTGGGATATGGGAACATGAATATTAATGAGTTGCGGGATCACAACCAAAGCAGACCAGACCCAACAAGCAGCACCCGTTTACGAGTTGACGCATGTGCCAGCCATCGCTCTCCTCGACCATATTAGAGGGAAGAGGGCGACCCAACACACGGCGCAAGTTTTCAAGTTTTAAATCCAGTAGTTTCCTCAATTTTCACATCAAAAACTTAAGCATGGCAACTGTGTACAACACTGTACATAACATAATACATAACTACATCCGGTACCATTTACCTGCGTAATCGCCGGAAGCACATAGGCCTAAGCAAACATGGCTGTTTGCAATCCACCTTGGAACCTGTGAGTGTGCTCACGGAACTGTAGCATTATGCAAACAATTAGACACAAAGGCGATTAAATTATTAAAAACTAGCCAAGTGTGAAGTAAACTGGCACGGAGAGGGTTCCGTGTCATTTCGCTTTTAGTAAGAACTAGAAATGTTAAAACAGTAAACAATAAATATAGAAAATTATATCGGCGGACAATTGCACACAAATTGACCTAGCCCCAAATTAAGCTCGAAACTTGCGTTATGGGTACTAGACAACGATATACATACTAATATAGAGAAATAAATAAAAAAATAGATATAAATATCCAAGACTCAGGTACAAATATTTGTGCTCATCACACATATATTTGCCCTTACCGGGATTCGAACGGCACTACCAACTCGGTTACCGCGTCGTTACTTTCGTCACTTATCATCACTTGTGATCAAATCTTGTCATCACTTGCTACCCTGTAAGACCAAATAACAAACTCCACGAATTTACTTTTTTGCTGTCTGCACTTACATCTAGAGATTATAATGGTACAATCAACGAGAAAAGTCGCTGAACAAAAATAAATTTTCCGATTCTCTTGACCATCTTAACGAACACGAACCTTCGACCGAACGCTCACTTGTAAGTTGTTAGAAAAAACAAACATTACTGATGTAATACGCATTTAGAAAATTTAGTTTGTTCAGCTACTTATGTCGCTGTCTGTATCTACTCGTACATCTAGATATTTAAATGGTACATAATAATGTACACTTAGATGCGAAGATTTTTTGTTTCGGCAAGCCTTTGTAAGTCAAAGTAACTCGTAGCAAAGTCTACAAATTGTATAAGATATTTCGTAGCTTCAGAGCGCTTTGTAGCATTATTGAGTTTGGAAACGCAAAAAAAAATTCTTTATAATTATTATAAACCAAACAATATTTGAAAAAAAAAAAAAATTATCTTGTAGGCCCTCCACGTATTGTATTAAGTAACTGATTGTAATAACAAGTTCATAAAAGAATGAAAGGGTTGTTACTTTCTAATATTTTGAAAGGTGTAGGAACTAGCATTTATGATAGTTCGTAATGTTGCTAGGCGCGATCATCCGAGCTTCGCCACCGCCGCCCGCGCACCCCGCTCCCGTAGTGCCCCCCGCTCGTGTTGCGCTGCGCCGGACAGTCGAGCGAGAGCGCACGCCGCGGTATTTGTTATACCTCACTTTATTTGATTTCTTCCCTTTGTTGATCTGTTTTTGCGCATTTGCCAATATATACCACCTTCTTCCGGACACAAGGACTTTTTATTAGTGTACACTCCCAGTTCTCACTTCACAAAGGTAAATTTTAAATAAAAACATCAACTTATTTTCATGGAGATACACAGAAAAAGGGTTGTGTAACAAACCCAATTTGTATCAGTATGGTCTTGTTATTTCTGCCTTATCAAGTTTTTCACTAAAAAAGAAGTTTGTTATTTTATCACAGAAACTATGTTGCAAGTTTATTATTTTAAATAGAAAAGAAATGTTATTTCTTGATATACAACGACGATGGGGTCAAAGGTGGCGTCACGCTACACCTGGATTGGGAACTGGCTCTCAAGTGAGGCTGCCGGAACACACCGATAGGTGTTTGGATTCTTAACATGAGGGTGGTAGCTAGCCAGGCGAGTTCCAGAAAATACCCTACCACCAAGCTATGGTTTCATCACGAAGCTCAAGCTCATTGTAGGATTCGAACCCACGTCCTAAGGATCGCAAGCCGACGTCACTACCAATGAGCCATCATTGCTATAAAAGCTGTGGTTTCATCACGTTTTCATCGCTGAAGGCTCAAGCAGGATTCGAACCCCCGACCGTGGTAAGCTCTAGTTAGAAATCATCGTGCCACAACGCATTATGTGAGCACTACTTTACACACAATATTTGCGCTGGCACTCCGTTTCATTGTGTACGTGAGTTGGTTTTGATATTTAGGGAGAATGCACACGGAGCGCGTGCAGCTATGGAGTGAACTGTGATTTTTTAAATTTTGATTGTTTATTTTATTTTATTTGGGTGGCTTACAGCTACTAATACAACATAGGTTAAATTCAAAATTCAAAATTCAAAACTTTTTTATTTAATAGTCTACATTGTGATCACTTTAAAACGTCAACTTAAAACTAGCTACGTCTGTTCCAACCTCCTTACGCCGGCAAAAGAACAGGCAAGAAACGCCCGGCAGGTAATTTTTTTGGCGCGATCACATTGACAATTTTATTCTTATTACTAATTGATTGTTAAGGAGTAAATAACACAAGCCAATTACAAGCCTCCACAGATAAGAAAGGAAATAACTAATAAAACATGCAAACAACAGCCTACTATAACACATGGAAGAGTAAAATGAAACTGACTACATATTTTGGAGTGTCATGACACCTTCCGAAGGGGAAAGCGCTTTAGTAGTGACGCCATACTGCTCGTGAATAAGTCAATTATGTAATTCAATTCAGGAGGAGAATAAATATCACCACACACAGATCTCGATGAATCACTCTAAACAGCCACCCAAATATTTTCCTATCATAGCTCCCAATACAATTGACTGTCACTACTATTTCCCGCCAAAATCTACCCCATCCAAATTGATAGAAAGAATATAAAGTTGCCATTCACATAAAATGTGTGCAATCGTAGACATTCTGCCACAGATATAATTATTATAATTAAATGGATTAATGAGTATAATGGCAATATTTAAGTAAGAGAATGAAGTTACTATGAATTCTAATTGTTACATGTTTTTTATAGTTATATTCTGACATAAGAATTATTGCTCGTTAACAATTGCCAATTTTTTTTTGTGTAAATAATATATAGTCACTCGTCACTTCCTCTCATTAGTATCAAAATTGAGTAAATCCGATACTGCCCTATCCACCAATCCGCACTGGGCCGCGTGGTGGATCACTGAGAGAAGGCCTGCATCTAGCAGTGAGAACAAAATAAACTGATGTCGATGACCCCACGCTTCACAGTCAGCTGTTCGCACATTATACCCAATCGGTCGTCGAACTTTAACATTAGATCACTGATGCGTAAGAACGTTACATTGAATTAATTATGGAACTTAAGTTCATGATCCCCGAACGTTATAATCAAGGTTAAGCGGTATTAGATACGATAATCGCACTGGGTGGGAACCTAACAGTTATCTGAATTATATATTACTACCGACCTACCCCGGCTTCGTACGTGTAGGCGAATATTTTGACAACCGGATACTGGCTCGAAACCGTTATACATATATGTTTTAAGACCTACTCGAAGCCTACATTTCTTTTATATATTACAACGACTCTAATCAATCCTTTTTTTTTATATGAGATAGGTAAGCATTTGACCCCAGTCTCACCTGATGGTGAGTGATGACGAGGCCGAAGATGGAGCATGCTTGCCTAGAAGATACCTATTCACTCTTGACTTGAAGGCTCCCAAGTTATACTTATCGGGAAACAGGGACGCTGGTAGGGTGTTCCACTCCTTCGCCGTTCGCATTATAAATGTGGAAGCGAAACGTTTTGTGCGGATTGGGGGAATTTTAACTATGTAAGGATGACGTGTTTCCGTGCGTCTTGCCTTTCTTTTAGGCCGGTATTCTAGATTAAGCTGTAATCTCTTCTTAAGTACAGATTTGAGTCTGTTATTTCATACAAATATGTCACTCAATCACTACTCAAATATAGACTTTAAAAAAATAAAAATATACTTGAGCGTCATCTTAGAATTAGACAGCGTAAACTGCTAAAGCAGTCAGTCTAATTTTTTTACTAGGGGCGTTGCCAACGCGTTGTCAACCCTGAAGACCAAGGTACATTTTACCTTCCTAACATAGTAAATTATTTTTAGGAAACCGATTATTAGTTAAAGAGATGATGACATCCAAACAAACAAATTTAAACTCTTTATAATGTTAGAATGGATTATAAATTCAAGGTTAAGCTGGGATATGCCTATAGTTTAATTACAACGCAGTACTACCAGATTAAATGTAGAATTTAATCACTTGAGAGGTCTTCAGACTTGACAACGCGTTGGCAACGCCCTTAGTATTGCGAATGTCTATAAGCGATGGTATCGCACTGACTACGTTGCCTTGGCTACGTAGTCCGCATGGGGGAGGATCGGGCGGCAAAGCGTTCTTATTTGGGACGACCGAATGGCCATAAGTCGGTTGGACGCTCTAGATACCGCTGGAAGGGCGCGGTGGAGGCGGACCTGCGCGAGCTCCAGACTCTCCACTGGGCTGAAATCGCTCAAGATAGAGAAGAGTGGCGCTCTCTCGTTTCGGAGGCCAAGACACACTTTGGGTCGCTGAGATCTCTAACCATCAATTCAGATCCTAATCCAGGAGTAGCGTAACGCTCAGTGACAGATTAACCACGTAGCAAGTAACAATTAATACGGGCCCCGCCCGAAAGGGCGCCCCGCATATTAAAACCGTTTGTACTTGTCAGAGCCAAGCACAGCCTATAGTAATGTACTAGGCTATTAAATTACCCAACAAATTGTAACTTATTATCGATGACAAATAAACGTATTGAGTATTGAATTGTTTTTTTACTACTTTATACCTAAGAATCAATAGTAGATCAAGAGCTCTTTGAAAGAATTTGCTACGGGCCCCGCGCTTGCTTAATTCGGTACTGGTGACGCTACTTTTGACCTCATCATCACTTGCAATCACGTGATCTGTAAAAAAATGCTCACCTAATAGATGAAAAAAATATAGGAAAATAACTGTGAGTGTGTAACAGACCTAAGCTGATATACTGAAGTCAAGAGAGGGACAATTTTATTGCTTTTGAAACATTTTATTTACAAAAGCGAATCTTAAGACTGCTCAGCTCGAATTTATTACGTCTAAAAGCATTGCAAGTTATTTGAGAGGTTATTTTGTAGAAATGTGATGAAAGTATAGGTTTTACAGGTCCTCTTATTTATTCTTATTTTGAACTTGTGTGTTTCACCACAAGTTCAACTGATGTTATGTGATGATGTGGTCGAAGGTGGCGCCACACCACGCTTGGATTGAACACAAATAAACCGTAATTTGGCCACAGTGCACCGCAGGTAGCGAGCCTGAATGACTTCTGAAAGAATTTGTCTTAAAAAGTTACGCGTAGTACTCATAATGCCAAATGTCTTACAGAAAAAAAGCGTTGTCTTGGGAAATCTTTCCTTTATTTTCGTCTGTTAATTTAAAAAAATTCGCCGATTTGTGAACCGTAAAATAACTAGAATCTTTCTCGGACACCCAAAAAGCATAGTTATCCAGACAAACCTCACAAAACATTTTCACAATATGTCCAAATTTCCATTTCGACAGCTATTTCTGTTATGTAAATTAATTCTACTTAGCGCTCGTAATTTTCAGGTTACCACAGTTGTTCTCGTAATTAATATAATGGTACAGTAATATATTTCTTCCGAGCCGCGTAGGGTTGGCCCTCGTAATTTTTTTAGTATTAATTTCGATAGCGACGTCAATTTCTTAATACCCTGCAAATTGGCTGGTCAGCTTTAGGCGTATTCAATGGGTGATTTGTAGCTTTTGTTTTGCCCGTTAATGTTTTGAGAGGGCAATAAAATTATTAAGGCAATGTTTTAATAGCGCTTCTATGCCCAGGACCTTTTTGAGGTTAATAGCTGAAGATTGGGATGTTGGTGACGTCAGCTTGCGACTCGGTTTGAATCAGCTTTCGGTAATGGAAATCATAGCTTGGTGGTAGGGTATTTTGTAGTACTCGCCTGGTTAGCTTCAACTTTAAATTAAAATCTGTCGCTAAACAAATTAACAAACAAATGACCGGCAGGTCCATTAAAGAGCGAATTCTAAATCCAGGTGTAGCGTGGCACCTTCGACAAAATTGTTACTTAGCATCAGGTGTCCTTCCAATTTAATTTTGTATATATTTTTTACATATTATTAGCGTTTGACCACAAGTCATTTACTGTTAAGTGACGATGTGGTCGAAGGTAGCGGCTCGCTACACCTGGATTGGGAACTGGCTCTCAAGTGGCTGCCGGAACACATCGTTAGGTGCTTGGTACCAGATCGCCTTTTTTTTCAAGGAAGTAAATAGGCGGTGCATTTCTCTTCCGCCGTTGGAGGCTGGCTGGAAGAGAGTATGCGAACTCCCGCTATAAACAATTTTATGAACCAATCTTGGCCGCTTCAGATGTTAGTGGGGGCGAGATGCGTTAGCATTCTACCATCTCGCCCCAGCGCCAGATTGCCCTAATACCAAGTTAATGTTTCATCACGATGTCTTTTTGTTTTCATAAAGTGACAACCCTAAACAGTGTAGGCATTCATACCGCAGCCGTGGTCCGGGCACGCGACTCCGCCATCCATCATAATTCCCGCGACTCACGCGCCCAAATGCTTACAAACAGAACTGCATTTTTAACGTAAATCAAAAGTTATCGCTAAAACAACTCGTTTAATAACAAAGTAGCTGGTGCAAAATTCAGTTAAGCATATGAATTTTAAAGTAAAGGGTTTAATATGAGGTTGGCACGCTTACGTTGGACTGTTACAAGTTGCTGTTTGATAAGAAATTTAAGACTCGTTTTTATGTAAACAAGCCTGGTGGTAAGCGGTGACCATCGCTTATGAACATTTGCAACACTAGATGGCATTGCCGACGCTAAAGACCTCTTTTAAAATCATCTCGAGCATTGTGGAGAGAGCTCCTTCCATATTTCGCAAGTGTGCAGACGAAAAGAGCGCATAAGTCGAGTGTGTGAGATTTCCTGGACACGATTGAATGTACGTAGTGGGTTTAAATCTTGCATTGAGCTCGAGCTTTCAGTGAAAGAAAACGTCGTGATGAGACCATGCTCGCCTTGCTACCTACCACCTTATATATATCTACCTACTACCAATAAGGATCTGCCAAAATCAATGTGTTCCGACAACCTCACATGAACTAGTTTCCAGTAAAGGCATAGCGTTGCCGCATCTTCTACCACTTCTAAGTGATACAACAAAAGCGGCTCATCGTTAATTCTTGCAGGACCTTAGAACGGAAGCCTTTTTAAAAACGTTTTCACGTTAAAAACCATCGTTAAGGAGATTATAATTCCAGGCCGTTGCTCAGGGCTAACGGCCGCAAAATCACGAGCGGTACCGTTCGGAAATTAAAACGGATGCACCCCGGATACACGTGACCGAACCGTGGTCGTTCCGGGACAACGCTGCGATCAGGCGTCGGCGTTTTGTTTATGCATTAAGCGTATTATAATACCTTTTATTTTCAATGAAATAACGAACAAAATATAAACATGCGAATTGAAAATAAACATATTGTATAAATAAAGTTAGCCTAAACATACTCCTCGGCCGTGAAAACCAAATACATGTTTTTTTTTAGCTCAGTTTATTCAAACGGTTCTTTTTATCTCCTGTGCATGGAATATTATTGTTTAATTTATCGTTATTGATAGTTTCTACCGTAACCTCTAGACTCATTCCTTTTTTAAAACCTTTAATAAAAGTGCTAGACAATTTCTAATGCCCACTTTACAAGAAGTTGGTATTCATAAAGCTAAAAATCTGTTGCCAAGAACTTAACCATGCGTATATCAGAAACTTCACTAGAAAGCTAGTTCCCAGTATAAATGTAGCGTGACGCCACCTTCAACCACATCATCAGTATTGCAATCAAACGCTACTGGGTAGCATCTAAAAAAATAATCAAATTACAATCTCAAAAAACATTTTTTTCGTGAAATATCGCTTTTTATTTCACTAATTAGACTAATATCACCTAAAACATAATCAAAGAGATTGCGACTTAAATTGTAACGACATTAGATGCTCAAAACTTATTCAATTACTTTGAAACCCTTCCGTATCAAATACATTGCAACTTTACATCTTATGGTAAATTGAATCTTATGACGCTGGTGTTTAGATCTTAAACTCATAATCCGGACGACTGCAGACGCGAATCGAGTGTCGTCCTTAAAAGATCATTTTCGTTCATTCATTTTGTCGTTCATGTGCTCTACGCCTTTCATGTACATAGTAAAAAAAAGGCAGTGAGAAAGCTTCAAACGATTTAGACCCTATTGTTCGTTATCAGGTGATCAAATTCTATCCATGCCTATAATTGGATTTCCAATATTGATGTTTTTTTTTATATTATACTAGAATCAAATGGGACACAACATATATTTTCTAAAATCAAGTTGGACAAGTTCGTTAATTTCATTAATATTCATTAATAACTTTTCATAATATGAAGCAAATGAAGCATTTAGTTCCCAAGATGCCAAATTAGTAATTAATCAGGGAGAGTTACTTCACTTGTATTTAACTATAACTTTGATAATTTATTTCAGTTCATTTCTTGGTTTGCACAATCAAGTTACAACATCAAGGCACACTACAATAGAAAAGAAACTGCGAGTCGGAACGGGGAAAAATATCGATTAGAGGGACGCGTGTCACTTACTGGTAGTAACGCGACGTCTTGGCGACTTGACGTCATGGTCTTGGTGGACTCATATCCTCGCGCCACTATAATACTGTGAGTCGTAACATGCCGAGGATTGCCGGAAATGAGCGAGCAATATATAAAGTCGCCCGTTACACTTTTTATATCACTTTTGTGACTTGACCTACTGCAACTGTCTTGCACTGTGGTTCCAATTTTGGCTCATTTCAAAGGTGAAAACACTCGAGCTATCTCTAGAGGCAGGTTCTATGCTATACAGGATGCGACTTTAAAGGAACCTTTTTAATTAATTAACTATAATCACTTCATTGCGTGCTTCTGAGAGATTACATTATAATTAAACATCCTGAGGTTGAATGCGAGAACTAATTAATGTTATTAATATTATACCGTTGATACTATGAAATTCTCTTTGATCATGAGATTGAAGGAATTCTTGTGGATATTTAAATAATGAATTAGCTAATGACGTTAATACGAGTATAAGTATTTATAGCCTTGTGATATTTAAAAGATGGTTTATTTAAACTAATCTTTATCATGATAATAACCGAAGAGGAAAAGAGGTTTTCAAATGACGACCATGTACAGTCAGCGACAAAAGTAGCTGATCAAACTCGATTATCTGAACGCGTATTGACACTAAACACGACAGATATGAGTTTACTATGTAATTTATTTGGTCGCTAAACACGACAGATATGGTTTTTCATACAACTTTTGCCGGCCGCTGCTTGCATATATTTGGGCAGTGCAGTTCAATTTATCTCGAAGAAGGTTGTCAAAATAATGCTCATATTTCCAAGCATGTTTGAGAAATAAGTATTTAGTTATCCACCGACAAAAAGATCCACATTTAAAATTACTTGCATACATTTTTTTAATAAGAATAGCTACACCAATAATAAATAGTAATAATAAAAATTAAAAAGCCTTTTATTTCATTCAATTTAAATCATTAATAAAGATGCGTAAAATCAAAAATTAATAATATTACATTAATAAGTAAGCTTAACCAATAGCGAATATTATTTATCTGACAAACAAAACACGAGCCTCCTTCGATTACAAATAATCGAAATTCACAACAAAAACATCAAGATAACGAACAAACAAAAAATAAATAGAGAAAAAGAAACATTTGTATAGGTAACATTGGAACAGCCTGTGTAAACTAAAGCCGGAAAGGCAAGAAAATATCTAAATTGAATCGGAATTCAGACAATTTACTTGTGTGCAACCCTACCCTGTCGTGTGACACACGTCTTAGTGTGTGTATGTGTGAGTGACGTTCAATCATTGTTGCAGGACCATCTTTTCAATTACTATTAGGTTGCATGTTTTTTTTAATTGAAAATCTTTCGCATTTTCGGTTGAGAATGCCCTTTTCAAAACAAGTGGAGTGGATGACGGGTGAAAAACCCTCAAAAGTTATAATTTTTATTCGTATAATATATAAAATTGATGTGATTATTTTTCCGACCCAAATATCGACCAATAGAATTGCACCATTCGACGTCACGTGGTACAACCTACATGGTATTATACTGATAATTTTTTGAAAATTTTCTCTGGTAGTTGCTATATATAAAAAACAAAACATGATCCAGTCAAATTAACCACACGTCAAACTGACAGGTTGATTTGGGACGGAAAAATAATCCCCCGAATACCACACGAGCTTCAAAATTATCTGGCATTTCCCTCAAGGTTCCCTGCAAACAAATAAAGTCGTCAAGTTTTTCAGGTTAAAAAATCACTCGCTTGTGGTATTATAAGTGAATAACTTTTAAATTTTCATTTAATTTAATTTAATTTTAATTTAATTTAATTTAAGTCTCATCTGGTATTTTATGTGAAACTACGGACTTTGATGTGAAATAAAATCATTAATATCACTATTTTATGGAGGTCAAATAAGAATAGGCTTGCCACATTTTTTTTTTGAAGAACAATACAATTTCTCTCAAAAATTTGCAAATAGCTATATTACCATTTTCGTAAAAATAATAGTACAAGTTTAGTTTTGAATTAGCGATGAAAGTATAGTCGTTTTTTTTTCGAACCAAATTCTTTTTTCCAACGTTTTCAAGTATAGTCAACGACAAAAGTCGCTGAACAATAACAAATTTTCCGATTATCTTAATCATCTCAAACACCAACCTTTGACCGCCTCATCACTACCATCAAGTGTGTTTGTGTTATGGTGAAAAGCTAACAAGAAAGAAACCAAAAAAAAACCGAACATTACTGATGTAAACCCCATTTGGAAATTCGAGTATGATCAGCTACTTTTGTCGCTGACTGTACCTACCGACAATAAAAATAAATAAAATAAATATCGGGGACAATTGCACACAAATTCACCTATAGCCCCAAATTAAGCTCGAAACTTGTGTTATGGGTACTAGGTACTAATTGATTGAAATACAGTAGAATACTAAACAAAATAACACAGCAAAGTTTGTCTAGACAAATATCAACTTGCACACGAGCAAACCCACGCTTCGGGTCGCTATAAACTCATACCATAATTTCAAACTTTCAAAACATGTTTATCTCTCACTTTAATCATATTTACATCAAACTGCGGTGCATTAAAACTTTAAACTAACCTCCAAGATGTCAGATGGAAGTCGGGCACAACTTTTAACGAAGCCTGCTGCATACACGTCGACGGCTCTGATATGCGGGAAATTTAACCTGTTATGAACGTGTCTAAACTTAGTTAATTCATCACAATTTTGGTCAATTTATGATCTAAGAGCCCCTTCCCACGGTGCGCGATATCGCGGACGGACGCGGACCAGCATGCACGACGCACCGTGGGAAGGGTCTCGTCCGTGGTAACACAGGCGGTGCGCCGGTATCCGTCGCGAAGCGGACAATCAAGGATTTTTTGCTTCTAAACCGCTTTCTCAGAACGATTTAATCTCTGAACCATCATACATTTTAATTTATCTATATACATTGTCAGAATGCTTTTTAGTATGCACCCTAAATTTCAGACATAAGCCTTTCCCATTCACATTTATTACCCATAACTTTTTTATTTACCTACTACTTATGGCTTCGCACGTTTCATACATTCAGACAATATCTAGTACTCAATTATATATACTAGTTTTAAGATAATGACAAAACAAAATCCAACAATGGGCAAATTGAATAAGAGCAAAGTCATTTTTGAACAATTGAACTTACCATTTCATCTGCAACAAAACGATTTACATTCCAAGCGTTTGGGCATGAAACATTAATTTGGATCTATACCCCAAAATTACTGAGTCTCTATCGATATCGGTTACACTAAAAATAAATTGAGTCTATCGAACCGTAGGGCATAATAATTTCGGACGGCGGGTCACCCCAAAAGTTGATATGTATTGGTTACAAGCTCGTATTAAAATTTTATGCCTGGGATGGACCTATTCCTGTTAAGGTTAAAAAGTTTATGACGGGAATAGGCATCATTAGGTTAAGGTTAAACGTATATTGGGAAGGCTATGTTTATAAATAAATTTGTCCGGTTCGTGCCTGATATAGCCTTATGTTCTGGGCTTTAGAGGTAAATGAGGCAACCATAGTGTTTAGCAGTTTACCAAATTTCTGAAGGTGGATAATAAAAAAGGTTAGTTTAGTAATATGACATTTAGTTTAGCAGTGTTGGTAGTGTTGGTAGCATACATAGCTAGAGCTGAGCGGCCGTCTCTAGGATAGGTGACTGGTTGCTGTTGGTCCCAGCTGCATCAGTCCTTTGTAGTGATGATGGCTAATGGTGGTGACGTTGGCTTGCAATCCGTAGGTCATTGGTTCGAATCTTACCTTAAGCTTGTTTTCGGTGAAGGAAAACATCTATCATCTTCCCAGTCCAGGTGTAGCGTGGCGCCATCTTCGACCACATCGTCATTTAACACCAAGTGACTTGTGGTCAAACGCTAACCTGTAAATAGTAAAAAAAAAGATTAAACCATAGCTTGATGGTAGGCTATTTTCAAGTATTCGTCCGGCTAGCTACCCCGAGTAATAGTGTTCTGTGGCTACCCCTCAAAGCTGCTAGCTGTCCCTCAAGCTAATAGTAGGTCGCTAAGCACATATCGGTATGTTCTAGCCCCACTTGGGAGCCAGTTCCCATTCCAGGTGTATCGTGCCACCACATAGTCACTTAACATCAGGAGACGTTTGGTCAAACGCTACCCTGTAAGAACTAGTAAAAAGTTAAAAACAAGGACTTCAGGCTGCCTGAAAACTTCAACAAGAGTCAACAAAGTCTAAAGTCAATTGTTTTTTGTTCAATAGGATGAGCGATGGTGGCCGAACGTTTAGGCATGCGACTTACAAGACGCCGACACCGAGTTCGAATCCTCTCGGCCCCGCACCTATGACTTAATAAGTTATGTGCGGATTTGCCATCGCTCAAAACGGTGAAGGAAAACATCGTGAGGAAACCGGCATGCCCATGCAAGAACTGCAACATTCAAGGGCATGCGACATCTACCAACCCGCACTGGGCCAGCGTGGTAGATTACAGCCCATACTCTCTCTCTGAGAGAAGGCCAGAGTCCCAGCAGTGGGAACGTGAAAGGCTGATAATGAATAGGATACATTGTGATCACTTTAAAATTTCAAACTTAAACCTAGCTATGCCTGTTTCAACTTCCTTACGCCGGCAAAAGAATAGGTAATTTTTTGGGAGAATAGACTTAGCTAGCTCATACGAAAGAAAAAGCAGCAACATTTCTGACTATTAACTGAACTATTAAGATTAGATTGTCTTCCAGTAGCTCTAGTTCCCTAGAGGTTGCAAACATTATTCCTCTTACGAAAACTAATCTACATTCTCAAGGAACCGTGAGGCGCATTACGTCACTACTTGCAGGCTTTGTGCAACGTTTGGGAAAGCCACTAAAACGATACAGTATGTACTAGTAGCACTTTACATAACAATAGAATAATAGATTAGCGAGTTCTTGTATGGAATACTAAGGCCAAGTCTGGGACGGTTCAAGTTAATGTCTTTAACTCTGTAGAACTGTAGTAGATATTTTTATAACCAGGAACCTTTTTCCGGGATGAAAAGTAGCCTATATGTTAATCCAGGGTATAAGCTATCTCTATTTCAAATTTCATTCAGATACGTTCAGTAGTTTTTGCGTGAAAGAGTAACAAACATCCATCCATCCATCCGTCCATCCATACTCACAAACTTTCACGTTTAGAATATAAGTAGGATTAAGGTCAACTCTGGGGCGGTTCAAGTAAATACCAGCTTGAAGTCTTGGACTCTAAGACTTGTTGAATAAGTTGGTGAAGGCGAGGCTTCTTCTTTTAGGGTTTTGTACCCAAAGGGTAAAACGGAACCCTATTACTAAGACTCCGCTGTCGGTCTGTCCGTATGTCAGTCACCAGGCTGTATCTCATTAACCGTGATAGTTGGACAGTTGCAATTTTCACAGATGATGTATTTTGTAATAGTGGCACACAAACAGACGGACAGACCTAATGGGCAGCGGTTACCGTCTCCTATGGATATTCGCAACACCAGGGAAGTTGCCGATGCGTTGCCGACCTTTAAGCACTCTTTGCACACTCATCTTGAAGGATTGCTGTTTGTAGCACTGCGGAAAGACTTGCGGGGGGAGCTCGTTCCACATCTTGCAAGTATATGCGGGAGAAAGGAGCGCGTAAATCGATAGGTGTGGGATATCCAAGGCTCAATGGTTAAGTAGCCAACTTATCAGTAATTTTTGCGATATGTTACTGAGAAAAAACTGTGGAATAAAACATTAATCATCCAGTTCAGTGAGTCACTAAAATAATTGTCTTTCTGACCTTGTCGATGTTTTCTTTGGAAGGACTTGTTTCGAAATGTTTATCTCAAGTTAGAATGGACAATATTAGTATGTAAGTCTCGTTCGGTCTAGGCTTCTACTTCCAGACACTTTCCTAGTTCATCTTAGTGGTGTGCAATACTGGCTGAGACATTCACTAATTACTAATCGATTGAACTGATAATCGGTTAAGAAATTAGTGACTCACTGATTTTTATAAATGAATAACTAGTTCATACAAATAATCGAGTATTCGAGTTACTAATTTGTATTATTAATCCTAAATAACTTAGTCTTGTGTAAGTCATCTACCCCCTCTCCCTCCAACTTCACTCGCGCATCAATCAAATTTGTATTTATTGACATAAAAGTGTGACATATTTATAAACTCCTGAACTAGTATAAACTGCATTTCAGGAGCCAAATATCGAAATCATCATACATACCGGTCATGTAGCTTAGTTGAGTTTTTAAGTCTCACATCATACCGCAACGTGAACAAGAAATCGATTATGACGTTAGTAACTACTAACGGCTTTAATCGAGATATCTCGATACATCTTCAAAATCGAATGATTCCATTAGCATATCTCGTAATCCCACACCGCTAGTTTATTTGTTTTGTCATTCCTTTCTCGTCCATTTGACTTGTCTGGAAGTCCAAACTCATTACAATGAGTTACAATGACTTATTACAATAATACCTATGTTTCTGGTGACAGATAGGCGAGCACTAGAAAATGCCCTACTATAAATCCAAAAAAACAAAATACATAGGTTATTTGCCGACATACGGACGAATTGCTTTTAATAATTAACAGGATCGAGTGAATCAAGCGATCACAACGCGTTTCCAACTACAAATCACTATGATAATGTGTGGTGTAAGTGATAAAAGATAAGCCAATGACTGCTGACCTGTTTCGTATCTTACTGAACATAATAAGCTTCTTCCAACCTCATTTGCTGCACCGAACACGATATTTGCCTCTTTTCATCCAATTAAGCTAACTTCCGTATTAATAATTGTATAATTCCTTAACTTAACATTAAAACAACTTGATAGTTTGTACGTTTTTTTGTTACTGAATAAACTTAAAAACTACTGAACAAATATTGATGAAATTTGTTACATACGTAGTTCAAACCCTGTAGAAGGACATAGAAAACTTTTTATTGCGATAAACGTGCATGGAAGAGC
Source organism: Opisthograptis luteolata (assembly GCA_931315375.2). Taxonomy (NCBI): domain Eukaryota; kingdom Metazoa; phylum Arthropoda; class Insecta; order Lepidoptera; family Geometridae; genus Opisthograptis; species Opisthograptis luteolata. The sequence goes on along the minus strand of OV928036.1, from coordinate 12,730,253 downwards.
TAGTTCTACATATATAACGCCTTACGATTTATCATCACCATCGGTTTTAAAAAGCATGGTAATATCGTTAAGATCGGTCTCTCGCAAATCAGTTTGACATTCAACTACACAACTTCAACAACTTAGAAAGAGTTACATGTGGAGAAAAACGTGAAGAACTCTCTCTCGGTTTAGTGTACCAAAGCTTAAATTTAGCCCGCTCACCGCTGGCGCTTATCGCTTACCCCGCAACACCCCGACCGTGCTCCGACCATATATCAAGCACACACAGACACAGTGGTCCATTTAATGAATTGCCGGCAAGTTGCCCGGTTCCCGGCCGGCAACCGGCAACGGGAATCTGCCGTGATTTAAACCCGTGACGAATTTATTATAAGCCCAAATTTATGCGCAATTCAACTGATTGATAAACGCCCGATGGATTTGCATTTTTATTTGGGAAAAAAACGGGAGACGGCTTGATTTCTGCGAGACGGGAAGATATTAAATATACAGAAATATCAATTTGTTACATTTACATTTGAGAAAGATCTTTTACCAAGTAAAAGCTTTTTAATTTATTTATTTTTAATTAATAAACCAGTAAGAAAACAGATCGTCCAGTATAGTCAAATGGAGCATCATCAACGACAGATAGTTCAAACGACCCTTGATGTCCCGCAACATGCCCAAAACGCTGGCCGCATTACCTGGCTGAACATTGAAGCTTATCTTATGTCCAAAATATGGGCCAGCTAGGCACGAGTGGACTCCACAAGTCTTCCACCTCCCAAAAATGCACCCCACGGTCTTTCCGTTAGGAACCCTTTTCCGGGATAAAAGGTAGCCCATGTAATAATCATTATCAGCCTTTCACGTTCCCACTGCTGGGACTCTGGCCTTCTCTCAGAGAGAGAGTATGGGCTGTAATCTACCACGCTGGCCCAGTGCGGGTTGGTAGATATCGTATGCCCTTGAACGTTGTGGTTCTTGGACATGCCGGTTTCCTCACGATGTTTTCCTTCACCGTTTTGAGCGATGGCAAATCCGCACATAACTTATTGAGTCACAGGTGCGGGGCCGAGAGGATTCGAACTCGGTGTCGGCGTCTTGTAAGTCGCACGCCTGACCGTTCGGCCACCATCGCTCATGTAATAATCCAAGATATTAATTATCTCTCTTCCAAATTTTAATCAAATCCGTCATGCTATTTCAGCGTGAAGAAGTAACAAAGATACTCGTACATACTCATTCAATCACTCACACACTTTCACATTTATAATTTTAGTGTGATAGTGTGAAGTGATTAGTGTCGTTTGTATGTTATCAAGTGACTGAGTTTGCTTAGACATCATCTAGTGACAAAAATCAACAATCCAAAGACAAAGTCTTCGACTGAGAGCACAATTAAAGAATCTTCCTTTTGCTCTGTTCTTTCATGAAGAGACTCCTTTTGAAAGAGAGACCGTTCTAATATTTATCGCCAGCCTTATCTTTCGGCAATTAATTCAGTTTGTCCTGAATTATTCTCGTTTTAACAGTACTTTATCAACACAGAATTCAACTAAATTTTGTTATTTTCTAAGACAAATTGTTTCCTTTTAATGTCTGACGTCTATTTATTTATAAATCAACTCGGGGAGGATGTTTCTGATGAAAAAACAATATGAATTGTGTTGTGAAGAAGAGCGATCAAAGACTGCTCGTAACTTTCTAAAAACAAGCTGAGTGTTTTGTTGAGTTATGCATTACAAAGCGTTCGTTTGGTGGATTAACAGCTTTTGTTTTTTGAAGTTTATCTTATCTCTGATATCATTTAGGAATAGCGATAGCGTTTAGTGCCTTTTGGTTGGTTCTTTTCTAATACTCGCCTGCGGGCCTAGACAATGTCACATTCTCCTAGCGTTAACGAATGTAGAAAAGTACCTACACAAATGTATAGGAATGATATAAGTTGTTGCTAAGTCACGTGGTCAAACGAAAACGAATAAAAAATTAGAAGACAATGGATCATCTTTCTATTCCGTAAAACGAAACGCTTAGTTATCTGTCGCGAAAAATGAAACCCGCCATACAAATGCCTAGCCAAGTAACACATTTGACAGACGATTACGCTTGCTAATCGATAATCGCTTACGACGAAGCGTTAGCGATCGGAGAAAACGAAACGCTTAGAATCGGTTGCACGTTGTCTAGGCCCACTGGCAAGTTGAAATTCTATCGACTCAGCTCTTAACGATTGCGTGTTCTTTAAGCATGTATGTAAGTTTTGATAATAACTTACCTAATGCTCAAAATGTGGTCGAAAGTTTTATTTAGTACAAGACCAGCGTTTGACCATGATTTGACGCTCCCTACGTCTGGACTAGGAAGTATGGGATCTGAATCTCAAGCAAGGCTCTAGCTTATTGCAGGATTTGAACCCGCAACCTATGGATAGCCCGCATGGAGCATGGACTTCTTTATGGAAATGGCATGTGCAAGAACCAGAATATTCAAGGGCATGTGACATCTACCAACCCACACTGGGCCAGCTGATAATCACGGTCCATATGTTCTCCTTGAGGAAAAGTCTGTGTCCCAGCAGTGGGAACGCAATAGACTGATGATGATGGGCTTCTAGCGGAAGATATAAATGTAAGCCTATTTTTTGTGCTACGTGTGTCATCATCATCATCAGCCCGTATCAGTCCACTGCTGGACATAGCCCTCTCCCAAGGTACGCTACTGAGCCCGGTCTTCGGTTCTTCTCATCCGACTACTGGCAGCCAGTCGACGCAAATCGTAGCTACACCTTGTTGCAGGGCGTCCTACACTACATTTGCCAACTCGCGGTCACCACTCAAGAACACGTATGTGCTTTGTGCATATAAAACTTAGTTTTGATTATTTTATCAAGTAATTCAAGTATCAAGTAATTCTATTTCACAAAATATTCCTGTTTCGGGATGAAAATTTACCTCAAAAGTTCTAGCTCAACGTGTCACTTACCGCCGTGACGTGACTCGGCGTGACACCACGTGCGTCACGCACACGATACAGTTTTTACGCAAATGTCCTTTTTTGTTTGACGCGCAATATTGTGTTCATTTTGCGAGGTTTAGGAAAATACTGCTTAGGAAGGTATCTGGGGAATGTTTGAGGAAATAAAATACAGACGATTTGCTTTCCGGTATGAAAGTTGCTTTTGTGATTGTAAGATTTGATGGGGATGCGGAACTGGAAAAGATTTATTATACATATATATATACAGATACGTTTATAGTAGGACCTTTTAGGTGTTTTACTTGTACTGGAACTTTTAATAGAGAAGTATAAAAATCTGTCAATTGCCTCGTTTTTCCCATTACCACACAGAAACCATTTTCGGGATAGAAAGCTACCTATGTATTAACTCAGGGTATAAGCTATCTCTATTTCAAATTTCACTTAAATGCGCTTATCAAAGTAAATAAGTAACAAACATACTCACAAACTTTCTCTAAAATATTAGTTTAATGACAACGGACTGCAAGTAAGGAATATTCATAGACTAGCTGTTCCCTGCGGTTTCACCCACGTGGGCTACAGTTTATCGCGATAAAAAGTATCCTATGTCCCTTCCCCGGGGCTCAAATTATCTCTATACCAAATTTCATTCAAATCGGTTCAGTAGTTTAGGCGCGAAAGCGTATATATTCCGTATACTCCAAAATTATTCCCGCACTTCGGTGCCCCCTCACCGCGTTACCTGCTGTAGGAACCCATTATCCTATTTTAATTCTAAGTTAATTTTTCTTGGACCGCACGTTTGAACCGCGCAGTTAAAGGTCTTGCTGGTCCGCGAACGCACTTTACCTATTTCATAGATTCTCCCGGTGCCCCCTCACCTCACCGCGTTTCCCGCTGCGTTGCGGTGCGGCGGTTTTATTTTTCTACTACTACTTACATTTTTAAACTCGTGATATCTTTCGAATGGAATGTCCGAATTGAATGATTCAAAAAGTTATATAAAGGAATTGAAGCAGTTCTGAATGAGAAGTAATTTATTTTAATAAGGATTAATACCAAGATACAAATAAAGAGCATTTTCTAGCGGCGGCATTAAAAATTATTTTTTTAAAATTAAATATCACTTATTGTGGCATAACTATAATAGTTAGACATATGCTCTCGCGGACTTTTTTGTAGATCTTGATAGGACCTACAAACTCGTAATACATTGTTTTGTTCTATTGTCAACAGTTTTTGCAGCGCACGCGAAAATAGGTTTTCGACTTCACACCTTGGGTTACAAAACAGCAATTTTCTTACGGATCCCTAATTTTTTTGGAAATAAAATATAGCCTTCCTCGATAAATGGACTATCCAACACTGAAACAATTTTTCAAATCGGATCAGTAGTTCCTGAGATTAGCGCGTTCAAACAAACAAACAAACAAACTCTGCAGCTTTATAACATTATATATAGTATAGATATACGAAATCCCGCGAGAAATTATTTATCATCAAAGCTTTTTATTATGCTTGCTTTTCTTTGATTAAAACAGAAATATCGACACTCGGGCGAAAAACGGTTACAAAAAGTTACTAAAAAGCAATGTGTTGCCTTAAATGCGAATTTCCAAGCTTTTCCCACGTTAAGTAAACACAACCCCAAATAAACTCACGAGTCAGTGCTCAAAGCAGTCTCAAAGCATCACACATCAGTTGTCAGACGGCGAAATATCCAAGCGAGAGGTAACGCCGCCGGTCTCAGAATATGAGATCACGGTTGCGCCGCTGAATTTTTAATGGAGACAGTACGTGAGCTCGCGCGTTTGTTGCACCTTTTTTTGTAAAGGTTTAATGTCGTTATTTGCATAAAAATATGGTGCAATATTGAAGACCAGCGCTGGTTGTACGATCAGCTTTATGCCGAGTTGTGGCAACAGACAAATTGTAGCATTTATTTATTCCATACATTTATTTTTCTTATATCATTTATTCGGTTTTAGACTTATCACGAACAAGCATATTATATAAAGATAACAATAAACGTAGACATGGTTTGTTATCATGTATAAATCATTATCTATTCATCTATTTTTATGTTTTTTTTGTTTATAAACTGCATTTATAATTTTAGTCAACATAAAAATAAGCAAAACAGTCAATAGTGGGTATGGGTACAGTCAGGAAAGTAGATGTATAGATTAACTTCGTTTTAGCAACGCGACATCGCCCCGCGAGGCGCCATTTTGTTACCGTTCAGACCTTTGTTTAATTATCCAACAAAACAAAATAACTATGTTGTATCTTAAACAGGGTTTAACACGGTCTAAAATTGTATGAATTAAGCACATGCGTACGGCGCGTGCGTGACCAGTTTTAGTCTAAATAATTTATTTGTCGTAAGCTTGTGTACTGTAAAACACAATGCTCGTAACTTTGGGACAAACGTGGCACGGAATTATGTATCACTTGAAGAAACGACGCTACTTATTTACGTACTAGAAGCGTAGTGGCACAATTTTACCTACTTATACAGGATGCCGATGTGGCCATTTCAATCTTTAAGGAGGTGAATATGCAAGTGATAACACACCAAAAACCAAATAAAACATAGTAATATATAATATATTTCAACTTTTTTTGCTAACGCACGTTTTTGTACCACATTTTAATTTTCTAATTTTCAGAAGTGGTAAGTAACCAGAAGTGAAGCCAGTCGTTTAGAAACACTGGGCTTAAAAGGCTAAACACAAAAAGAGAGACCTAATCCCTCCTACATATACACCTGGAATACTGAATGCCAGTTTTATTGCTCTACATGTGACCAGGTAAACCAAGTTCGGTTTAGCGAGCCACATTAAGAATCACGCTAGAAAGTAAGTCGCTGTCATTGAAATCGATGAAGATGAATATCGATTAAAATGAAGATGTGTTCATTTCGTACTCAGTAGAGATCCGGCTACACGAAAGAGTGAGAACGACTATCTCGCTATCTCATTCCCACCTCCCGCGCGCTTTCGTCAGGTCATTGACCGTCAGTGTCCATATTTTCTCAAACTAGTGGATTTTTTTAGCAGATATGGATTTGGAATTACTTTCTACATTTTGTGAGAACCCAGCACTGTATTGTGTTCTAAGATTGCCATTCACGTAGCCACCCTGTATAGTTCTAACGCCTGTCGGAAGGATTGCAGGTGAGGCACAGATGGTAAAAAATACATTATTTATGATTTGAGCGTCTGGATTCCAGTAATGCGATCGAGGTGTGATTTGAACCCAACGTGACGGGATATTCTGGGAACGTAATAGGAGAAAATATACAGCGAGTTTGTGATCATGTTACTTGCAACAGGGTAAGTGGGTTAGTTCTACAGCAAAATGCTGACTTTTTCTGGTAACATCGATTTACGTTTTTAGGTTTTTTTTACTTTTACAGCTAGCGTTTGACCACAAGTGTCACAAAAGCGCGCGGTAGGGCTGTAAATCCACTCGAACCGATCGAAAAAAGTGCATGATAGAGTGTGTACTGTGTGACATATTTGACGACCGATGTGGCGCCATGACTGTGAAACATGAGGTCGCGGGTTCGATTCCCGCTATAGGAGAAATATTTTGTGTTTTGAAAAAAAAAGCGCAAGTTTTTGTCTGACTGTTGTGGATCCTCGATCCGTGTAGTATCTGATACCCTAGATACAGGAAATCCTAGTTAGGGGTCAGAGCTGTTTATGTGATTATGTGGCCGTTATAAAAAAATAGAACACATAATGCACTCCATTTGTAAACTTAAAAGTTTCATTGTTACAAAATGCGTTGTTTTATTTTTAGCAAAGTCTATCAAAATAATATAATATTTCGTAGCGGCAATCATCAATACAAATTTACATTGAATACATTTTCATTCATTCTCACTTTGAGCGGATATGCAGGCCATGTTTGAATTGAACTCAAATAATTTACTTATTTTCGTTAAAAGGGTCATGTGAATCATAATTAATGAGTTCGCGGTTGAGTGCTTCGGTATGCGTCAAAGTTCGAATTCATTTGAGAATAGTGAATGATTAAACACAAGCTGTAATTCCTACAGGGTTTTATTATTGTAAAACTTCTATTTATATTTAAAAAAATCGATGTGTGTAAGTTCTTTATGTATCTCAAAACGGCTGGAGCGATTTTGATTACTTAGCACCAGATTTTTGCCAAATACTTCGCTGTAAAATGTAAAAGAAGGAAAATAAAAGAGAAATTCCATCCATGCTTTGTCCTACAAGAGATCGAAATTTGACATTACTTCTATGAGGCTCATGTCAAATTTCTATCCCTAGTATGACATAGGGATGTGAAAAAATATATTTTTTATATTAATCGATTATTTTTTTCTTTTAATCGATTATCTAAATATGAAAAATCGATTATTGATAAATCGATTTTTTTAATTTATCAGTCAAAAGTAAATAGATTTTTACCTACTCTCTTTTTTTAAAGTAGTAGAAGATAATTAAAATAATGTTTGTGTTGTTGGAGATTAAACCAGTGTGTAGCTAAACTACACATTTCAATCGAATTTTGCAGTTATAAATTACTCAAACATTTTTTTTACAATTTACAAAAAATATCAACTTTTCGAATACATAGTTAGAATAAAAATTATTATTTAAAAAATCAATTATGTAAAAATCGATTTATTTTAAGGAGATAAAAATCGATTATTTATTAATCGATTTTTTTCCCTCCAAGTCACATCCCTAGATGACAAACCGTGAATAAATTGGTTATTGAAACCGGTTTCCAGTCCAGGTGTAGCGTGGCGCCATCCTCGACCACATCGTCACTTAACATCAGGTGACTTGTGGTCAAACGCGTAAATAGTAAAAAAAAAGCTACGAAACCTGAGCAAAAAAAAACTAAAACCAACACTAAAGCAAGGCAGGTCAAACAAAACGTATGAATCATTGCCTTCATTTTTTTGTACAAAATTAGCAAAACTCATTAAAGCCGTAACATACCGCTGTTATTTTAATAAAGCTCAACAAAGTTAGCGCAACGTGAAATGTTCTTCCGTAATAACATATCTGCTGCTATATTTTACTCTGCTGAAATGGAAGCTGACGGCTTTGTAGTTTAATTCTATGCCTCCCTCGAGATGTCATAGTTGTATATGTGGCGAAAGAACGTAAATTACCATCATGGCTACATTTTCAGTGCATGAATATATAATATATGGAATAGAATAGAATTTACGTTTATTGACGACCGATGTGGCGCAATGGGCGGACAGCCGACTGCGAAGCGTAAGGTCGCGGGTTCGATTCCCGCTACAGGACAAATATTTGTGCAATGAAATAAAAAAAAGCGCAAGTATTTGTTCTGTCTGGGTGTTGTGGATCCCCGATCCTCGTAGTTTCTGATACCCTAGATACAGGGAAACCTAGTTAGGGGTCAGAGCCTATGTGTGTGATTGTGCGGACATTATTATTATTATTATTTGCAACAAAAATACTCTTAGTATATGAAAAAAAAAATTAAACAATATAACAGTCTTATGCTACACAATTAGCAAGCTGAAGTGGCAGTGGGCTGGTCATATAAGCCGCAGAACCGACAACCGATGGGGTAGACGTGTTCTTGAGTGGAGACCGCGACTTGGCAAACGTAGCGTAGGACGCCCTGCGACAAAGTGGAGCGACGATTTGCGCCGAGTGGCTGGCAGTAGTTGGATGAGAAGAGCCGAAGACCGGGCTCAGTGGCGTACCTTGGGAGAGGCCTATGTCCAGCAGTGGACTGATACGGGCTGATGATGATAATGATGATGGTACACAAGAATGTCACCGTCGCAAATCGGCCCCAACACAGCAAAATGCTGGTTAGTCAACCAGCGCTGGTCATTAATATGTTCGTCTTTTCAGCTCTAAATTACCTCTGTATATAATACAGTTTTTATTCCTACATCTTAGAGTGCAGAGTTTTACCACAAGTCATGATGCAGTCGAAAGAGGTGCCACGTCACTGGAACTGGAATATCGTATCTTCCTATCAGCTGTTCGTTTTATTGCAAAAAAATAAAAATTGGTTGTCTGTAAAGTCGGTTTACTGACGATAGTTGAACGTGACAACGTCGATTGGCCGATTGTGCTTCTTTGTCGCTCGTTCTGCGCTCTCGCTTGCACTTCAAGCCTTACATGGAACGCCTCAGAGCGAGGTAACGCCGCAGAGCGAGGTGACGCCGCAGGAGTCATGTTTTTTCGTGCGTGCAGCCGGCTCTATCGAATTATAAGACGTTGTCACGTCAAAAAAGAATTCTATGATCTAAGAACTCTTTTCACACCCATCTTGAAGGATTGCAATTTGTAGCACTGTGGACAGACTTGCGGGGGGAGCTCGTTCCACATTTTGCAAGTACGCGGGAGAAAGAAGCGCATAAATCGTGAGGTGTGGAACTTTATATGCTTCACGAACTTGACATTGCAAGCGTATTTAGCTCAAAAAATAGAAATATTTCTTACCTACTTCAATAATCTAAAACCATAGAGACAGAAAATTCCATTTCTGTGGCTGAAACTCATAGCTGAAACTATATACCTAAATGATAGTGGGATACCAACCCAGTTACATTCTACGTGTTGTCCCGCTGGTTGTCCTGTCATCGAGCTTATTTAATTTAGAAAACTTTACCGTTGTTTTAATAATACAATGACGCGCAAAATTACATTGTGATACCATTGTAAATAAATTACATTATTTTTTTAGATCGTTGATCTCAGGTGACTTGTGGTCAAAAGCTACCTTTATCATCATCATCGTCAGCCTATTCCGTTCCCACACTCGAGCCTTCTCTCAGAGAGAGAGAGAGTCCGTAATCTACCACACTGGCCCAGTGCGGGTTGATAGATGTCGCATGCCCTTGAATGTTGCGATTCTTGGACATGCCAGTTTCCTTTCCTCGCGGTGTTTTCGTTTACCGTTTTGAGCGATGGTAAATCCACACATAACTTATTAAACACTACCTTGTAAGTGGAAAAAATAAAATATAACCTTGCGAAGATTTATTTTTCTTAGAAAAATGTACTGGCCCCTATTATATAGGTACCCTTTTGTTTTACAGCCATAATCCTGTGTCTATATGTACTAGTCATCAAGTACAGGAATGTTCCGTCCAAGAACAAGAATGCTTCGTCCAAGAACAGGATTGAGGCATCCGCGTTCACTTGACACGTCTCAGATACAATCAGATCCAATTTCCTGATGCTAGCAGGTGCTGGGGTGCGTTTCCATTGTTCAAGTTTAAGCTAAAGCCTATAAGCCTATGTTAGAAATATTCTCTCCTATATATATTGAGATACTGTATACTCGTAGTTACAAGTGTAAAGTGATGAAAATGAATGTTGATAGATGAAAGAAAAGAGGAAAACCGAAGAAAAGATGGCTTGTGTAAGGATCGATATGAATGAAGGGGGGGGGGGGGGGGGGGTTGAATGAAGCGATGATGGCTGATAGGGGAGAGTGGAAGAAGAGGACATGCAACGCCGAACACAAATAGATGAGACCAGGAAAATTAGCAGAAGATATTAAGATAGATAGCTAAGCATTGTGTAAAAAGGCTAGCATTTTGGACACGGGTAGCATTGTCGTCAATATTGCCATTTGAAAGTGCTAAATTAAAGTTTTTTTCATACAACTTATTGATGGGACGAGCAAGGTGCTTTCAACGACCACCTTAGGCAGATGTAGGTGGCCGACAGTGAGCTTCAATTCTGACGACCCCCGCGGGGTATATTCGAGGTGGTCGTTAGAAAACACTGTTGCATGATGGTAGGCGTCGCGCTTGTCAGTTACAGTACATTGCAAGCCAGAATCTTGAACTTCAACAGGTCAAAATCCTCCGCGGCAATATACTGCGCTCGTTGTCTTAAGATATTAGATGTTAAATGGATTTATGCCCTGTAATTTCACTGGAAACGTTGCCTTTCAGTTTCAATCCAGAATACAATAGATAAAGATTTAGCATCTGACTGGTCGGGCGGTCGGGGTGAAGATCGCAGTGCATTGCCACGTAGGATTTTGACTTGTTTAAGTTCAACTTTATGAATAACCATTATCATTAGCCTTATACGTTCCTACTGCTGAGAATCTGCTTTCTCTCAGAGCGAACATGGGCCATAATCTACCAGATATCGCATGCCCAATGTGGTTCGTTGACATGCCGGTTTCTTCACAATATTTTCCTTCACAGTTTTGAGCGATGGTAAATCCGCACTTAACTTATTTTTATAGGACGGTTGCGGGATCGAGAAGATTTGAACTCGAAATCGGCGCCTTGTAAGGCACACATTACCGTTCGGCCACCATCGCTTACTTCAGTAATTATATTAATTCATTTAAAACAATGTCATTTTATGGCATTCTAGGTTTTCATTGTCTACCTGTTGTATCATAAATATTTCAATTTGTTTTTTTTTACTACTGACAGGGTAGTGTTGGACTAAAAGTCACCTGATGTCAAGTGACGATGTGGTCGAAGATGGCGCCACGCTACACCTGGACTGGGAACTGGCTCTCAAGTGAGGCTACCGGAACAAACCGACAGGTGCTTGGCGACAGATTCCTAACATGAGTGTGGTAGCTAGCCAGGCGAGTACAGGAATATACCCTACCACCAAGCTATGGTTTCATCACGATGTTTTCCTTCAACGACAGCTCAAGCTCATTGTAGGATTCGAACCCGCGTCCTACGGATCGCAAGCCGACGTCACTACCACTGAGCCGTCATCGCTATAAAAACCATCAGAGGAGCAAATTGCTCACTACCTCATTCAGTTATATTAAAAAACCTGTCCAATCCTTCACAATGGAGCGTCGTCCTCCGAATCTCGCGTTACTACAATGACACGAAGGGCGGTCTCGTCTCAAAGCCGTGTCATTCTAAAATCTATTTCCTCCCGCCGAATAACCCGCCTTTTTATTTTATATCGACAAAACGGGAGAAATTCTACATTTCCTATATTTGATAGCTTCGGGAAAGTGGAAACAAGATGGTTACTTTGGTAAGGCTTTTTATTTAATAACGTTTAGGGAGGGCGCTTTTTTTGGCAACATGAAAATGGACACTTATGAATGTAACCAAATACGAACAGTAGACTTTGTGCAGTTGGTAGTTCTGCTGAGATAAGTATCCCAGGTTCAGTTCCTGGCTAGATCACGTAATCTTGACTAGTATTAAAAAGGGCCCGAAATTAGGAAATTCGCCGAAGAACCAAGGTCACCGACAAAGCTTTCAGAATTTGCAAGTTGAAATGGCAATGGGCAGGCCACATCGCTCGATGAACCGATAACCGATGGGGAAGAAAGGTTCTCGAGTGGCGACCACGAACCGGAAGACGTTCTGTAGGTAGGCCCCCACTAGGTGGACCGATGACATTGTAAGAGTCGCAGGGAGCCGATAGATGCAAATGGCTAATAGCCGTTCAAGGTGGCGTTCAAGGGGGAAGCCTATGTTTAGCAGTGGACTTCTTCCGGCTGATGATGATGATGAAGTTTGTAGAAGGTAATCTGTGGAACTGCTGATCTGATTCTAATAATCCTATTACTAATAGGAAGCTGTTCTATTTCCAAATGACACAGTATATTATCTCATGCATAATTGTGGTAGTAAGCCAGGGCATGTGATGTGTAGTGCGTCACTAGATATGTTTATAACATTATTGCAAATGGTCGTTCAGATGTTTTTGTAAATTTGTACGGTAAAAGTGCATGATTTTAGTAGTAATAACTTACCATAGTCTAGAGAATGAAGGAATCACAGCATCATTATGAGCTTATCATTTTTACACTGCTGAGATACAGGCCTCCTCTCAGAGAGACTATGGGCCATAATCTACTGCTATGGCCCAGTGCGGTCTGTAAACGTCGCATACCTTTCAGTGTTGTGGTTCTTGGACAAAACAGTTTCTTCACGATGTCTTCCTACACCGGTATCAATGCCACTAGAACGCCATCACCATATTTTAAACATACAACGGCCCTTAGAGATGTCACATTAAAAAAATCAAAGTCCCATCCAAGCTTTCCACAAAGCCAACCCTGATAAATCAGTGTTCAACTGAGTCATCCAAAAAACAAGCGGCAAAGACTCTCAAGTTAATTGAATACTGTTTACATAGCTGGGGTTAATTCATTATCATTACCGGAGGGGCAGATTAGATGTGTGCTAACGAGATTATAATGTAGAATTAGGGGCTGGATGAGTAATCATTTATTTTACGAGGCTAGGTCACGGGCAGGCCGGATGGGGAAGTATTTACTAAGCGTACATAGTTAGTTTAGTATGACGCTGCAAATGTATTTTAGTCTTAATTGGGACAAGTTTATATTTTACCTGTGGATTTGTCAGCGTGCGTAATTTTTTGTCAGGTAATTGTTTTGAAGTTGGAGAATTCTGGAAATGCTGATGGTTTTGTTTGTTTTGTTTTGCTGTCAAGGCTTGTGCGTAATATATGAACTTGTTTTTATTCTGCCTGTGTACCTACAGCTTTCTCACCGGATGCTAAGCGGTGACACGGTCGACTTAAGTAATAACTTTATTGTATTAAGTGTGTAGGATTTTTTCAAAATCGGTCCAGTAGTAGGTACCTGAGATTAGTCAAAACATGCGTTCTAAAGCGTTACGTCTGTGAAATGTATGTCAAATTTACCATCGCTCAAAACAGTGAAGGAAGACATCGTGAGGAAACCGGCATGTCCAAGAACCACAAAGTTTAAGGGCATGCGACATCTACCAACCATCGCTGGGCCAGCTTGGTATATTACAGCCAATACTCACTTTGAGAGCAAAGAGAGCGTAATTTAGGCTCATGTCAAATTTAACAGCAAAAAAAAACCTGGTTAACAAATCTATCTAGATACATGTAGGTCATACAGACGAGTTTAATTAACAACCGAACTCGACAGGTTCGCACAATCAACAAATATTGTCTCGAAAAAACTATTTCCCTCACTTCGTATTTTCCTCACGGATCCTGAAAAAACACAATTAATAACGAAGAGTTCCGACTTGGGAAAAGATAAGGGACTTTCCGCCTTATCACGGTCCTTTAAAACCTTTTAGTCGGGGACTTTCGAAGCTTTTGTCTAGGGAAAGTTTTTAAGAACGCGATTGGCTGATTGAGTAGACAGAATTTTTTATAGTTATAACTGTTACGTCCTTAAACATTATCAAAGCTAAAATAATCAACAATTTCACATCGAATGCATTGTTTTTTACAAGATAGTGTTTGACCATTAGGCGATTGCGATGAGGTCAAAGGTGGCGGGACGCTACGCCTGGATTGGGAACTGGCTCTCAAGTGAGGCTACTGGAACACACTGATAGGTGCTTGGCAATACACCTTCAACCTATGGTAGCTATCCAAGCAAGTAGTTTAAAATACCACGTTATAAGACAAAAAAGCTTGGGATTGTATTGAACACGCTCCAATTCAATCCTTTAGTAAGTGTAAATAAAGTGTAAATGTGATTACGTTAAAAAAATATCTGAAGGGTGTTTCTTTTTTTCTCTTTTTTATTAGCTATGCAAGCATTTGACCCAGTCTCACCTGATGGTAAGTGATGACGAGGTCGATGATGTAGCATGCTTACCTAGAAGATATTCACATCATTATTTTCATTTTTTTTTTTGTTTTTTTTTTTAATTTGGTTTTTTTCGTGATATTTTTTTTAGATATTCACTCTTGAAGTGAAGGCTCCCAAATTATACTTATCGGGAAACAAGGACTCCGGTAAGGTGTTCCACTCCTTCGTCGTTCGCATTATAAATGTGGAAGCGAAACGTTTTGTGCGGATTGGGTGATTGAACGTCATTTTAGAATACCGGCCTTAAAGTGGAGACTGACATGAGCATTCAACCGATGTGAGCACTTAGAAGTTTTCGCTGTACTGACATGCCGAATATGCGACTTGTAGCGTGCTCAAATCGATGGAATCCTCATGTCAGTCTCCACCTTTAAACTTTGATTTACAACCTTTTAGCCGTAAGCCAATCAATTAGCTCCAACCAATCACAAACGACTTGCCCAAAAGAAACAAAAACAAAATAAGAATACAATTCAGCAACCGAACGGGGCTGCAAAACAAAATATATATTCCCAACTAAACGTTGATCTCAAGCGATAGGCTTACAAATGTCCTCCTTACGAGCACTGCGAAGGGTTAAGGCCACTCACGTATAAACTGAACTAGCGGAACGCATAAAACAACATATTTCTAGTGACATTGTGGCGGGGAAACATACGAGGACGAAGATAATGCGTACACGTCCCCTTTTTACATAGCTCACAACGACCCGCCTCGGCTTTGCATGGGTAGGCTAAAATTTATAATTGAAAATCGCAAAGAAAAAAGCCTAGTTTTTTTGAACTCAGGTAAAGTTGCTAACATTTTCTCTATGAAAACTTTGTTCGGACTATTGCAAACATTTAGAAAGAAACTGCCATTTTGCCCCACCATCGCCATACAAGTCTCATAGATTTAATTTTACATCCACAGTAAAAGAGAAGTGCAAGTGCAAGTTCCGTTTTTGTTACTCCTTTCAGGGAAGCTTTTTACCACAAGTTGTTTGTTATTTTTGCACGCCTAAACCGCTGAACTGATATTGATATGGATATAGATTGAAACCTGACAAAGGACATAGGACACTTTTTATCGCCATAAAATGCAGTTGACGCGAGTAAAACCTCAGTTATACAGCTAGTACTTAATAAATCACATAGTTTCACCAACAAATATATCTATACGAGCTTCTACGTCCACTGTAGGTAAAGGTAAACACGTAATCTCAACCACAACGGAGACGAGCACAATATCCGAAATATAACAACATCCGGTTGACCTAAAGCGATGATCCGTCATGACCCCTGAGATTCAATTCTGCTAAGTCTGTCAGTTTAATCTCAACTATTATTCAACAGCCTCTAGTGGCACGATCTTGATTGAATTAGTAAGTGTGATACACATCGGAAGTTCATATCAACCTTAATTTGATTTTAGTTGTGGCCACAAGTCACCTTATGTTAAGTGACGATTGAATCTGAATTAGAAACTGGCAGTCAAATAAAAACGGAAGACATTCTGAAGGAAGGCGCCCTAGGTGGACCGACGACATTGCAAGAGTCGCAGGAAGCCGATGGACGCAAATGGCTAGTAGCCGTTTATTCAAAGGGGGAGGCTTATGTTCAGCAGTGGACTTGTTCCGGCTGATAATGATGATGATGAGGGCTTGGCCAATGTACTAGAAAAACACTTACTACCAAGGAATCGCATTCTAATTTCTAGAATAACTAATACAACATGGCTTTTATAGCTATCTAAACAAAAGTCCTCTTAAAACAAAACTATCCACATAATCAGTGTTCCACCTGACTTAGCAATAGTAGTCTTAAGATTAATTCGACGATAAAACCTCTCAAATGCTGATAAGAACCGGCAAATCGTAATATTAGACACTTGAATGTCGATAAAGCATCAGAAATTCAGAATTGCATAAATAACATTTTTAAAGTTTTTTTAAAACTCTTATTGAATATCATCAACATCATCATCAGCCTATCACGTTCCCACTGCTGGGACTCTGGCCTTCTTTCCTCTGAAAACCAACTACTACTCTCTCTAGAGACTATGGGCCGAAATCTACCACGCTGACTCAGTGCCAGTTGGTAGTTGTCGCATGCCCTTGAATGTTGTGGTTCTTGTGGATACAGGTTTTCTCACAGTTTTCTCATTAAACATAGAGGTATTTTTTTCCACTCTCGTGACGGTAACGCGCGTTTTATCACACGTATAACAACAACCGGATAAGCCGACGATCCGTCAAGACAACCGGGACAGTGTTGTGGGACTGCTAGGAGGGACCCGGTTTTATGATCGAAACCTGTTTGGGGTTAAAGATTTTTTTAGTTTAAAATTTTTTATTTGGAATCCAATATATGTAGGTATTGGGTTTCACAAACTGCAAAGAAATTTGAACTTTGTATTTTGGATTTGAGCTCTCAAGGCCAGTAGAGCGATGGTGGTCGAACGGTAACGCGTGCGACGCTGCTACCAAGTTCCAATCCTCTCGGTTCCCACCTATGAATCAATAAGTTATGTGTGGATTTGCCATCACTTAAAACGGTGAAGATAAACATCGTGAGGAAACCGGCATGTCCAAGATCCACAACATTCTAGGGCATGCGACATCTACCCACCCGCACTGGGCCCGCGTGGTAAATTGCGGCTCATATACTCTCTCTCTGAGAGAAGGCCAGAGTCAGAGAGGAACGTAATATATAGGCTGATAATGATGATGACTGAGCAGCGTTTGTGGCAAAGCTGGTTCGTTCGGTCGTAACTGACCAAGACTCAGCGCGGCTATCATTTGGATGGGTGATTCTTTAATGGCATTCTCGTCTCAACTGAGCGCATGATATCGGAGTGTGCCGTTAATATAATGCATCATTCAAGGCCATTCAAGGAAGAGTTTAAAAGCTTAGGGTATAAAAAACATGCCATTTTCTTTACACCTTCCGGGGTCACAGCGAGTGCGATCTAATTATATGAACAACTCAACGCTTGCGGGTGCAATCTTCAATGGATGTACGAAGCAAGACGATTTAAGATATGGTAACCCCTCAAACAAATCAGCAGACAAAGTGGTGCGGTATACGCTTCCCTTCGTCTGCAGACTTTGTTGGGCATGCTCGTACTGCTCTCGTACTACGCGCGTCTTCCGATACGCTTAAACTACGAAGCTGTGCGCAGAGAAGGTTACTAGACGCATGCGACCGAGGTACAGAAATTTCACTTTTAAAAAATATTCTATAAAAAAAAAATAATAAAAAAATAAAAATATTCTATATTCTAAAATATTATATCTACAATATTTATGTCTTCTTGTCTCTATCTTGTCTTCCATCTCCCGCCCATTGGCTAGTGACTGACGTCCTTTTCAGGTGCATAAACTAAAACTTCTTTGCAACGCTCGCATGTCGGCTTTTTTGTTTCTTGTGATTTTGAAGCGTGTTAACATTTGACCTACAAGCATAGAATATACCTTAAAATCCCCATCACGTAGGACTAGATTTTTACGAGCCTTGGTCAGGTAAGGGTAGCCGCCACTGGCGACGCCCTTGGTAACGAAGGGAAAAATCAAGAATTATAGGATAAACTAACGATGAGGGCGTTTACCCATTTCCCTTGAAACGGTTACACCGTTATGATTTTTCTTTATCCCATAAGTAACTCAATATTACGTCATGTAATATTATGTCCAGCAGTGGAGTGATACAGACTGATTATAATGATATAGGCTGATTCTATTTAAACATTATTATGCCACATCCATTTGTAGTAAGCTAATTACATCCGAGGCCTCGCTTCAGAGCTGCAATTTGCAATGCATATAAAAAGTTGTTTTTTTTTACTCCTCGGCTCTTGTTGGTTCAATTTAGAAATTCAATTTAGACTTACATTCTAACTTAGCCGCTAGTGTGTGGCCTTCTTGTTAGATATTTCTTCTTTCGAATTAATTGATACACTTTTGTGATTTGGATTTGGCTTTGGCTTTAAGGTCAATCAATTAGTAACAAGAATAAAATTGTAAATGTGATCGAACCCAAAAAATTCACCTGATAGGCGTTTCTTGCCTGTTTTTTTTTGCCGGAAAGGAGGTTAGAACAGGCGAAGCTAGTTTTAAGTTCGACATTTTATAGCGATCACATGCGATCCAATTAAATTAATATTTGTTTACTTTGTTTTTAGACAACTTTGAAGGAACGCCTTGAGGGCCCGTATTCTAGAATAACGCTCAAGCAATAATCAGTACTTGATATAATTGACACCGTCAATTTATACAAATACGTCACTTAATCGCTAGTCAAGCATTGATCAACACTTGAGTGACGCTCAATACCAGCCTAAAAACGCATCATCTCAGAGCCGGCAAATTTTAAGTCCTAATGTAGGGGTGGGCAAACTATTTTCAGTATGGGCCAGATTAATGTAAGAAATTTCTTGGGGCGTAAGTCCAACCAAATGTGCTTTTTTTCATTAATTTCAATAAGGACATAGCTAAATTAAGCTAGAAACTAACACCGAACAGTTTGGCAATAAATCGAGCACCTGCCAAAACCTGACCGTAAGTTCGTCTTATTTTTCATCAACTTTCTTCCGCAGCTGGCCTTGTAAATCCGAACAGAATAATCTACGTCGCCTATTAACAAAATCAATTGAACCTGACCTAATAGCCGCGACGGCGCGGCGGCACACTTACAACAAAATGAAGGGAATTGTCCCTTTTTTATACCAATCCACAAAACTGAAGCCAGATTCGCGAACCACTCAGCGAAATTAAGAAACAAAACTAACTTTATTCAACTTTACCGGTTTACAGAGCTGAAAGAAATAAAATTCTTTCAAGACACCGTAATGGATAAATAATGAACGCCTATAGATATTTAGAACTACGAGCTGCCCGCCTCGGCTTCGCACAGGTAGAAAAAAGTTTTGACAGGCTAGACTTTTCTCAAATCTGTTACAAATCTATCCATTTAATATTACAGATGCGAAAGTAACTCTGTCCGTTTGACATTGAAGTGGCGACAAGTCACCCGTTGTTAAGTGACGCGTGGTCGAAGGTGGCGCCATGATTAGGAGACCCCTGCATCCAAACCGATAGACAAAGAACAATGGGCAAAACAGAACTGAAGATAATCAAAAACTAATCTTTTTAATCTATGTACTAGCAAATTGACTGTCACTGTCAAGTGACATTGACAGAAACGTGTCAGATGATTCTTAGGGATGCCCGATTTTTTACATCGAATCAATCTTCTGGATCGTAAATCAGAACCTAGTGAATTGATTCACTACTTGAATCTTCTAACTACAATGCATCATATTCTACCAATTTGGTTGTACTTATTTTTCTTTTTTAATTTCACAAATCAATAACTGTTTTAGGCCGGTCGTATAACTTCAATAAGCTATTCGTAAAGATAAAGATAAAGATAAAGATAAAGATAAAGATAATTTATTTGTCAAACATGTGTATACATACAGAGCATGCAAGGTGTTAAATAAATTCTAGTACCTACATGTTTTGCTTAGAAAAGCGTACAAAAATACGAGACAAAGAGATGTCATTAACAAAAAAATTAGTAATAATATAATTTTTTTTTTTTTTTTTTTTTTTTTATTATTAGGTTCGCAAACTGGCCGTGACAACTTAAAAATGTACCCGTATATAACATGATCGTCATGGCGGCTGCACGACCTACTAGATGCGAACACAACATGCATCTGAATATTTACCTACTAGCTCTCAATTTAATAGTATATAATAATAAAATGATCAGAAAATAATAAATATATAAAAATACTTACATAAATGAAATAAAATAAAATAAATATATGAGTTTAAAGTTACAAAATAAAATTATATAACAAATTATTAAGTTAAATTAAACAAATTTCGAAATAAATAGTTACAATTTAGAATATAGAAATAGTTTGATGTTGGTGGCCGAGGCATTGAAAATGTCCAACTCCTGACAAACACTGTTATATGACGAACACATGCGGTATAATGGTGAATGTTGACCGTAGTTAGTGCGGCGTAGCGGAAGACTAAATGTTTTACGGTTTAGTAAACGGCTACCAATTCTAGGCACTGAGAAGGTGACTGTAAGTAGTACATCGGGACTGTCAACTTTACCGTTTACAATTTTATGGAGGAAGACAATATCGGCAATCTGACGCCTGCGCTGAAGTGGGACCATTCTGTAGTAATCGAGTCTAGAGTCGTAGGAGTCGAGTGTGCGGCAGCGGTTGTTGGCGTACGTGAGGTGGTACAAAAATTGTTTCTGGAGTCTCTCTAATCGATTGATGTGGACCGCGTAAGAAGGGCTCCAAATAGGACTGCAGTATTCAAGTAGGCTGCGAACGTAGCAGTTAAATAACATTATGGGTATTTCCGGTTCTCTGAAACTCTTGGTTTGCCTAATCACAAAACCCGCCAACATAGCGGCTTTTTTGGTAATATGGTCGATGTGTTCGCGAAAATCCAGTTTTTGATCCACAATAACACCCAGATCACGTATGCTACGAACTTCGTTTACTGGTATACTGTTTATATAATAAATTGCTTTGAGTGGTTTTTTTTTGCGAGTGAACTTGATATGAAAACATTTGGAAGGATTGAGAATCATTTTGTTAATATAGCACCAATGGCTTATAGCAAGAAGATCGTTTTGCAACGATATTATATCGGATGTAGAATCAATTACTCTGTAGATCTTTAAATCGTCAGCAAACATTTTAAATCTGGATGTTATTGTGGAGCACAGGTCATTTATGAATACCAAAAAGAAGAGTGGTCCGAGGTGAGAGCCTTGGGGCACTCCTGACGGCACTGTTGTAGTCTGCGACTTGAATCCACGAACAATCACCAGTTGTGAACGATTCCGAAGATATGACTCGCACCACCTCAGTAGGGAGCCACATATGCCGGCATGACCAAGCTTCTGAACGAGGATGCTGTGATCAACCACGTCAAAAGCCCTGGAGAAATCGGTATATACTGCGTGAACTTCTTTTAGGTCTTCAAGAGCTTCGGTAATATCATTGACATATCCAATGAGATTGGACGTGGTTGATCTTCCTGGCAGAAATCCGTGTTGTTGGGTGTCGATTAATGGTTTGAGATGAAAATATAAAACTTTTTGGACCATCGATTCAAAGAGCTTACCGATTGAACACAAAATAGAGATGGGCCTGTAATTAATAATGTCACCATGATCCCCTTTCTTGTAGATTGGTATAATGTTGGCTGTTTTCCATTTTAAGGGAAACACACCGCTAGTGATGGATTTGTTGAAAATAATATAAAGTGGCACAACAAGTTGCGAGGCACAAGACTTGAGGAATATTGGTGGGATGGTATCAGGTCCCGGGCCTTTATTTATATCAATACGCAAAAGGTGTTTCAGGATATCCGACTTAGTTAAGGAACATGAGCTAAGGACTGTATGGCAGTTTGTCGGATTCTCAAGCAACGGGACTCTTGTAGAGTTATTGTTGAAGATGGAGTGGAAATATTCTGAAAACAGATTGCTGATTTGTTGCCCACCATTGACATGTTGGCTTCCGAGGAACATTTCATCGGGGATGTCATTACTGTTCGATCTAAATGATTTAATAAACGTCCAGAAATATTTCGGGTTCTTTTTTATGTGTAGTTTGGCGTCTGCTCTAAATTTGGCTAAACATTCAGCAATCATGTTGTCGCAGCGTTTACGTAACATTTTATAAGTTAAATGATCTCTGGCGTTCCCATATTTTTTGAACCGACTATGAAATTTAGCTTTTTCTTTAATGGTCTTAATTAAGGATCGACTAAACCAACAAGGATAACTATTGTCACATTTTACTGATGATGGTGTATGTTTAATAATTATTGGAATAATCAGTTCGTAAAAAGTGTCAACCATTTTGTCCACAGAGTGCGTTGTCATGAGATTATCACACCACGTAATTTGGTCTAACTCATCCCTGATTTTAGCGTAATTTGCTTTTGCAAAGTTTAAGTAAGGCACTCTCATACATTTTGGTCTCCTGTGAGGTTTCAATTTCATAATAATTTTTAATGCTGGGTGATGATTATCAACGTTAACGAGAGGAGTATTACATTCATTAACCGAGAAAATGTCGTTGTAGTTGGTAACAATAAGATCGAGTGTACGTCCGTTTGAGTTTTTAATTGAGTTAATTTGGTGAAGATTGTTAAAAGAGAGTGTATCGACAAGGAGATTATCAGTCTGGGTCTTACCGCAACACGAAAGAAAAGAACTGGTGGTAGTGTCTGGCTGCCATACTAAGTTTGGTAGATTAAAATCACCAGCGAGTAGTAAAACTGAATCTGTAGGTATTTTATGTTGGACTACAAGTGTAATATTTTTTGTTATGCGATCGAGCCGATCGAAGGTAACCGGTGGAGGATTATACAAGGTGCAGATACATAGGTGCCTAGTTGAGCTACCATCTTTGAATTTGACCACAACCCAGAGGTCTTCGTCGATTGATTCCCATTTCAGCATGCGCTTGGGCTCATGCTTTTTTAGGACGGCGACAAGAACTCCTCCGCCTTCGTGTTTACCGCTGCAACTAGAAGCGCGGTCGCGCCTGAATACTGCATACCTGCTATCGAGGATTTCGCGGTCGTACACGGATTCATTAAGCCAAGTTTCAGTCAATAATATTATATCAGAGTTTTGTTTCAATGCATTGACCAACACAACATCTGTTTTGGTCCTAAGACCCCTAACATTCTGGTAGGTTATTACAAAATTACAAGCTGAGCCAGAATTTATCAAATCAATCATAGAGCAACTTAATTTATAATGAATTTAAGAAATCCAAGTCCTTTACCATGAAACTTTTTGAGTTAACGTCCTTTCTCATAAAAATTCTGCCGTTCCGCACCCACACGAAGTCGTATTTTCTATCTTTCGCTACCCTACGGGCAGCCGCGTGCAACTGTTTATTGGCCGGAGTCAGGTGTTCACACACGAAAATTGGTCTCCTCTCCTTATCGGCTATACCCAGGTGTGAAGAGTTCAACTTGTCGTTTTGGTGGGTCCTGTTGAAAGTTTTTGCTGCGGCAATCAGGGAGTCACGCGCTAGTGGGCTAGAAAGTTTAACTACTATTGAACGTGGCCTTCCGGAATCTTTGTTCAATTTGGACACACGATGGTAGTTCTGCAGTTCGTGATCCGGGAGGCAATAGCCTACAGTAGTAGCTAGTTGTTGCACCACAGTTTTGAGATTTTCGGACGTGTGCTCGGGCACGCACTGGATTTCAATGTTGCAGTCGCGTGAATGCTGCTCAAACTCGTTAAGCCGGGTGCTCAAATCTCCAACCTCAGAGCGCAAGTTCCCTACTCGAGAGTGCAGTGCACTATTTTCTTCCAGTAAATCGTTTATGACCTTGGACTTATTGTCGAGTGCTTCTTTGAGCTGGTCGTACTTGGCTGACATATAGTTGACGCTCTCTGTAAGCTCCTGTATTTTGGTGCGGGTGTCGGCGCCTTCAACAGTAAAGTCGCGTCGAATGTCTCTGTGTAGCCGCGCTAAGGACTCCTCCAGCTTTCTGTCAAAGTATTGCTTCCAGTCCTCGTTGCTCGCGACTGGAGAGTTGGTGCTTTGTACAAGAGTATGGGCCTGAGGATGGGTAGGAGTAGGCGTATTGGAGCTGTCTCCTCGTTTGTCTGCAAGCTTACACTCAGGGCACTTCCACGAAGCTTTGTAGGTCTTGGACTCTTTGGAGAAATTATCGGCAGGCACTCCCAGACACTGATAGTGATAGGTGCCGGTGCACTTTGAGCAGGATTTAATTTCGTTAGTTTTGATTTGCTTGTTGCATTTACCACACACAGTCATTTTGTAGAAGTACCAAAAACTGGGTAAAATTTCCAACAATGGCAATTCCACAATTCCATAATTGAGAATGTCCATAAAAATAATTGAAATAAAATAATAATAATAATAAATTAGGCAGGTAAAACATAAATTCCAATTGTAATTTAAAATGTGTCCATCAAAAAATCAGTGACGTGGTAATAACATTTGTCTACTAGTAAATTCCGAAGTCTTCTCTTAAACAAATTTGTGTTTAGCTCTTTTAATGACTTTGGAATTTTATTATAAATTACTGGAGCCATACAAAATATACTTTTATGCGCAAGAGCAGTCCTAGCAGTATGCAAACGAAGTCTACTGTTGTCTCGCCTATTACGGGTAACAGTATCTGCAAGACGTGGGAACAGATTTGGGTTCGATTTGACGAATGCAGCTGATTCGAGAATATACAGCGATGGCAGTGTAAGAATTTTATGTTCCTTAAAATAGGGTGTACAACTATCAGTGGATTTTAAATTGAAAATAGCTCTTAAACACCTTTTTTGGGCCTTAAAGGCTACTTCTTTATCAGTGGAGTTGCCCCAAAAAATGATGCCATAACGTAAGACTGATGCAACTAAACCATGGTAGGCTGTTATTAATGAGTCCGAATTAAGTTGTGGAGCTAATTTATAAAGGGCATATGCAGAGGTGCTCAATCTTTTGCTAAGGTACTCAATGTGCGCCTTCCAGTTTAATTTCTTGTCTATAATAAGACCAAGAAATTTTGTGGTGTCAACTTCTTCTAGCACTTTACTATCATATTGCAGCTTTATGTTTGAAACGTCGGCCCGCTGGCTAAAGTGCATAATACTAGTCTTATTTAAATTTATTTTAAAACTATTACTATCTAACCACAATATTACAGATGTCAAAGATTGATTAATGTCCTGTTCATATATGTCTTTATTTTTACACGTTATTGTTACTGTGCTATCGTCTGCAAAAAGAGTCATAGGCTGATTGATTTTCGTAATTTTTATACAAAATATATTGCTGTCAGGTCCAGGGCAGTATGAAAAGTGGCCATTGTTCTTTTATCTCCTTATCATCATCATCATCATCAGCCGGAAGAAGTCTACTGCTGAACATAAGCCTCCTCCCCTTGAACGCCATGAACGGCTACTAGCCATTTGCATCCATCGGCTCCCCGCGACTCTTAGGCCCTATTCAGTGTGACGTGGACCATCCGCACGCGGACTAGGTTTTGCGTCCGTCGCGGATGAATTTGTCGTTCAGTGCGATGCGGATCGTGATCGAGTCGTACTTCTTGTATAACCCTCTCGGTTTGCACATTTGACGCAGCCGCCATGACAACGACAGTACTTTACGTCCGCTCCGCGGACTGTCCGCTGAGCACTGAACTAAATACATTAGAACCAAGCACCGTCCGCCCGCGGACGTCCGCGACGCGGAGGAGCGGCGCGGAGCGATTTCGCCGCGCGCGGATAGCTCTCCGCGACTCGGACAGCTCCGCGTCGCTCTGAACGCGCTGTAAGGTTCCATACATTTTACCGACCGTCGCGGACGTACGCGTAGGTCATCCGCGTCGCACTGAACAGGGCCTTACAACTCTCTTTCTTCTCTCTTTCTCTGTTTCTCTTCTCTCTCTGATTTCTCATGTCCTTATAATAACAGTATCTATATAGAATCATCATCATCATCATCATTATCAGCCTTCCACGTTACCACTGGGACTCTGGCCTTCTCTCAGAGAGAGAGTATATAGAATATGCTTGTATAATGTATTGTATGTATTGATCTGCATTAATCTCTATTAATTGGATTAAGAAGGAGTTCTCAACTCTCCTTGCGAGGTTGTTTACTTATGGCGTTTGTAGGTGACACACGAGTGGGCGTGCTTGTGCATAACTTGACGACTTAACTATCTAAGCAAGAGAGTTTGTATTGAAACAGTAACTCAAGTTAGCTGTTTTAAGCAGAAAATGCCTAACGTGTGACGAGCACTTGAAAATGCCATTAATGCTGTAAAAATACAATAAGATTTATCTTTCGTGAGATTTTTATAACAAATAGCGTGCTCAGCTTCGCACGGGAAGCACTAATTTGTTGTTAATAAGAAACAACATTACCAAAATACAAAAAAAAATGTTGATTGTCTGAAAATTATATCAAGATTGGTCTAGCCATTTTTGAGTCCATAGAGAGCATCCTACTAATATTATAAACGTGAAAGTTTGTGAGTATGGATGGATAGATAGATGGATGGATGTTTGTTACTCTTTCACGCAAAAACTACTAAACGGATCTGAATGAAATTCAGAATGGAGATAGATTATACCCTGGATTAACACATAGGCTACTTTTTATCCCGGAAAAGGGTTAAGACGCAGGTGAAGCCGCGGGGCGCAACTAGTATACACACAACGTGGAACGAGCTCTTTCCACAAGTCTTTCCGCAGTGTTACCTTCCACATTAGGTGTATAATTATATTTTCTAGTAACCATAACACAAATTCCAGCTTAATTTGAGGCTAGGTCAATTTGTGTGCAATGGTCCACCGATATTTATATATATTTATTTAATGAATAAAGTTGAGGTACTGTTTGTTCTGTATAACCATCTACGCGACACAAACGACGGCGCGCGTGTCATCTCGCTATCATGTGTGCCAAGAATAATTATTGCGAGATTTGGTTTAAATTGGTCGTGAAAATGAAATAATGAGGCGCAGGCTACGATTTTACCAAAGGGGAAGATAAGTTACGTTCTTATTATACCTACAGTGTTTATTCAATAACTCAAGCACCAAGTATCTATATCTATCGGTGTGTTCCGGCAGCCCCACTTGAGAGACCAATCCAGGTATATCGTGGCATCTTCATCATTTTCACATACTAGTGGTCAAGAGCACGCAGGAGAAAGTAAAAAAAACTGGCACTGCAAACAGTTACACGCAAACATAATGCTAACAGCTAGCTACATATAAAAATCCCGTGCAATATAATCAACAACAATAGATAATCGTGGAGTAGACTGAGATAAAAATTATGTATACATCAGATGTTCTCAAGTCTAATCGGATTATGACTAAGGCCCAATTGCACCACCGATTTTAACCTCAATTTAACAAAATTCACTTGTCAAACCGTATGGAAAATTTAGTTAAATTCAGATTTAAACAAGGTTTAACGTGTTGCAAGCCTAAGGCGAGTAAGCTTAATTGAGCTTAGTTTAAGTGGTCAACGCTCACGAAACGAGTAACCCATCTTTCCTTTGGGTTATATATATAGGCGTAAAGAGCTTCAGATCTAAACATGCAGCAAAACGGTCAAAAGCTACAGCAGTAGGACAAATTTTCGTGCAGTGAAAAAGTATTTCAATCTAGAACACTTTGCTCTCTACTGCTTGTCGGTTGAATAACTGGGAAAGGTGTGTTCCTTCCCAGGCGGACTCTGCAAAAGAGCCGCTATGAAAATGTCTATTAAATTAATAGGCTGAGTCTATTCATACGGGTACTGTACGAACAATTTATAATTATTCGTACGGAAGTCGGACGAATAATTTTATTTTATCAATTGGAGTGGAAATTAGAAAAAAAATTGCGTTTATTTGTTTTTAATTTATACCAAAAAATAAAAAAAAAATATAAAAAAAAAAATAATATATTGGCGGCTTAGCCGCACCCTAACCTACTGTGAAACTATATTTTATTTACCTATTACTGTACGAATAAATATAATTTATTCGTCCAGTACCCGTACGAATAGTCACTCCCAAATTAATATTACCAGGAATTTTATGCACAGGCAACAAAATGCACGGTTCATTTTACAATTCTTATTCACTGTGCTACAAGCACTTTTCTTGCTAACAAAACAAATTCATTTTTAACTCTAGAGCACTCTTTT
This sequence comes from Opisthograptis luteolata, assembly GCA_931315375.2. Taxonomy (NCBI): domain Eukaryota; kingdom Metazoa; phylum Arthropoda; class Insecta; order Lepidoptera; family Geometridae; genus Opisthograptis; species Opisthograptis luteolata. Next base: position 12,701,951 of record OV928036.1, on the reverse strand, counting down.
AACTTTAGAAAGCATTTTCCTCAGTGTTTAAGCGAAACTTTGATTTAGTGTTCTTTTTGCGTCCGCGTGTTCCTGAACCATGGATGTAGATTTAACTAGAGAACGGGGTTCGGCTACAGCGCGTGTGCTAACTTTGAGCCAAGCTCGCAACTCTGCTCTCTCTTTCTTACGCTGCATAGTTCAGTTGGTTGTCGCCGAGCGGTAACTTGAGCCTACAAGGCGCCGACATCGATTTCGAATCCTCTGGGCCCTGCACCTATGTGTGGATTTACCATCGCTGAAAACGGTAGGGGAGGTGAGGAAACCGGCATGACCAAGAACCGCAACATTCGAGGGCATGCGACATCTGCATTTAGTTAAATCTATATCTGTGGCTTACACCCTTTTGTTTTGATCTTGTTAGTGAATTTTTACTGCCGTTCATAATTATTTTAATTGTGTAGGTATATTATGTCAAAGTGAAGACATGAGGTGGCAAATGGCAATGACGTCAAGGAATATATCCACTCTTACATATTTATGATGAATCTACTATAAATAAGCCTTGATTAAGAACCAGTTACCATTTTTTAACAGCTGGTATTTTTTTATTTCAAACTAGCCATTCGCTTCAGACCTACCTAAAATGTATTAACCGGTCAAGCCGTTTCGAAGGTGTTTGGTAACAAACACTGGGACTCGAGATTTTTTATATATTTGAGAAGATAGATGGTAAATAGTAATAAATTGCTGGTACAACACGTAACTCGCATTATAAAATACCTATTGTGCCACAGTACATAGCAGTAGCATATTATGTAATCAAACGATGCTCAGTAATATGCCCATCGAGCCATATTGGCGGAACGGGTGTGTAGTCACTTCACAGGGTACCACAGTGCAAATTGAAAAGGTAGGATAAATTAAAAAACATAAATGCGAAAGAAGGTCGTGATACAAAATTAATGGTTAAACGAACTTACCTAAAGTGATGTTCGACCATAATTATACTAGACGTTGCATTCGAAGATATTTATTCACTTTGTAGTATCCTATTTATTGCACAGGGCGTTGCACATAATTTTTAGAGCTGTAAAAATAAAAATCAAATCACAAAAATATAAAGTTCACTGTTTCTGAACGATACCTTCCATGTCATAGGCAGTGCTGTCATCTCCGTCATACTTCATTCTTTCAGAGACACTTATCTCGTTTGTTAGTTGTATGGGCTTTAGTAGCTGGGTTCGGGTGGGACTATAAATATCTTCGAATGCAACGTCTAGTATAATTATGGTCGAACATCACTTTAGGTAAGTTCGTTTAACCATTAATTACACTTCGACGTTGCATTCTCGATATTTATTCACTTTGTAGATGTTTAGCGCTTTCACACAAACGAGATAGGCAGGCAGGATTCTAGATAGAAAAATAAAAAGATACATTAACACATATAAACGAAAAAAGTGGAGTGATTATCCACATTATTATGAACCTTACGTTCAACCTAAAACCAATAAGTCAATTGATAATGTAAGCCCAATTACCGTTATTAGCATTCTTGCTTGAAGATATTATGAATTACCTTTGTGAATGCAACACTTATAAGCTTCCTGACCATCCTGTTGTTCATTTTATAACATGGACAGAACTCCTTATAACTAGCCGAGGTAGAAGTGTAACGGCTACTATGTGCCGCAAATACCAGTATTTGCACCAAACTATAAATGTAAGTATGTCTAATGTATATGTGACTTGTGGTAGGAGCAATGGATTATCTCTTAGATGTATGAATTAATTTCTTTGATGGAGGTAGCTCTTAGGTGCCATGGCATCTATCTAAAATGATAATACTCTCTCTGGATATATGTTTTCTCTGTGAGGTAAAAAAGTATTACTAGATTAGGCACCAAAGTATTTGTAGGCGAAATCAGTAATTAGTCTATTTCTAGTAAGTGCTTCTAGCCAAATATTGATTTCCATTCGTGCGACTTACTTTAATTTCGCACTCGTTGTATAGTTGACAACGCGAGGAAAGGCACAAACTTTTTGGATATGGAATCAAAAGCTTAACTCTCGTTTGGATAAAATTACTACAAGTGATTGCGTACTAGGATCTCATGTAGATACGTATTTTGAATAGCAAAGTTTAATTCCGTAAACTTCTTTTGTGAATCTTATAATTTGGTCATCTAAATAACACATTTACCTGATATTAAAACAGAAGCCGAACGGCGAGTCTGTACCTGAATGATATTCAGAGACGAGAATTTGAATCCTATTTGAGAAAACAGGAAAAAATATGGTAATACTTTGAATTATTATTATTATCCCATGTGGCTTTATTCTCGGGTCTTTGCCCGGACCTTTATTAGGCATTGGCGGAGCCGTAGCCAAAGCTAAGAGGCCACGCTAAGGGTGAAGTGTACTATTACAACAATGCTAAAAAGTTATCTGAGTTCTTATTGAAATTATTGATATCCAATTATTATTTTTTCTGAAATTATTATTATTATTTTTTTTTTATTCTAAGTTTAAATTATAATTAATTTTGATACCCCTTGGAAATATAACTATGTTTGGTTGATAATACCTTCGAAACCAGGATATAATGCTACCAGAGAGGGTGAAATGGATCAATCTTCTTTGGAAAAATAAAAATAATAAGAGTAACTAAAGGCCTTCTTAGGCCTATTAGCTGACCATGACTCCCGTGCAGTGGCTTGATCAAAATAATATTTCTTAAAAATACAGATAAACTAGAATAGAAGGAAGACGTAAAATAAATGAGTTTCCCAATCCAATGAATGCATTGCCCATAGGGTCCATAAGGTCAGGCTATGCCAAAGGATCTCTTATCCGTAATAATATGTATAATATACCATCTAAAACATAAATGTGAAAAAAGTGAGACAAGTTCAATATTGTGATGGTATGTTTGGTTGTCAACTTCACATACAAAACAATTGTGGTCTAAATGGGTGCCCAGTTCTGTGAATGAATCTGAAATTTAATGAATTATAAGAAAGTGTATAACATGCATAAGTAAATATCATTTGCTTAGTTTTTTAATGATGTAAGTTTTTTTTTTTTAATATTATATGCTTCGCACAAATATTCTTGTACATAAACATCAATTTAGGGACTCCAAAAAACAGTTCGTGATTATGATCATGATAGATCACAGGCACCTGGAGCCAGGTCCCATTCAATGTTTTGGTCCTTTATTAATTAATATATATTATTTTGTACGTATATTAAGCTATCTTTGCTTAAGCTAGTGCAAGATATCTCTGAGAGTATATTAGACATCTTCATTAATGCAGACAACAGCGGTACTCTGCCCATATTTATTCTGTTAATCCTTAGCAAAGCATTGAAGGCCAATGTAAGCTGATTTCAATTCTAATAATAAAGTATGCTAGTTGTGATTGTGTGGTCCCAAAACAAAAAACTCACGTTACAAAAAAACACCCCGCCCAATAAGGGAGGCACCTATGAAGATTTCTAGAAGGTACTTACCACTGAGTTAAAACATTATTTTTCCCAAGACAACTCTGACTTCGAGTTTGATACATTTCTCATATAAATCATTCGTAATGTTATGCAGTTTGTAATTTTTCTTTCTATACAAAGAAAACTGCAGGGTAGGCTAAGAAAAGTAACCTAAGGTACAAAGGTTAAAAAGGTAAAAAGGCCCTGATTGTCAATCTGCTTAATCTGGAAAAATATTTTGTTTCGTCAGGTATTTTTAAGTTTCTTTTTTGTAAACTTTAAACACATATAATGACTTTTCTGTAAATATGTAGTATTTCAATGCCGAAATGTGTGTGTTTTTTGTTCCAAATCAAAATACATTTTTGCTTGTTTTAACACAAATCTTAACCTTTTGAGAAAGTTTAATGAACCCTCTAAGCAAATTTTAAATTATGGTCATTAATGTGTAGTAAGACATCAAAATAACACACAAGTAACAACAGATCTCGGTTTCTAAGATAATTACCAACTGGTACAGAAGCCAATGACAAACCAAAGGAAGTCATTGAAATACATAGGTTATCTTGAAGTTTTAAATTATGGATAGGAACTTAAAATTACGGTTCCTTGATGTGGACATAATGTATATAAAAAACCTTACTTGGTAAATATTAGCTGTGTGAATATCTTCATTTTAAAGTCTTCAGTTGTTATTGTCCTTCATATTCAAAATGAACCTGATGTCTAGAGATGTAGGTAGAACGCCAGCCTTGCTAAACTTTGAATGAAGGCCAGAGCCTTCTCAAATGTTTTCTTTGTAAGAAGTTTAGTTTTTAGCATTTATTTCAATTTTCTATCCAACTGTATATATTTCGTTGTTTTGTTGTTATATAATAAAAGACAAGTGTTTTGTGTTCTTGTTTTTTGTTTATGATTTATGTCCCACAGATATAAGTCTAGAAAATGACTGGCTTGTTTTAGCCTTTATAAGGAGTTTATCCCGACTCTTTAAGTTCGTGTATAAGACTGCAGAAAATTCTAAGTTGAACCTTGGTGCCCTCCGTAAGCTAGGTCTTCAGGTATTAGGGTTTCCTTTATCGTGGTTTCTTCTGCCTTTACCATTTACACTAGGATTCTACCCCAACGTTTAGATACCTTATCATAAATCGCCCACCAAATAATTCATCTTTCCGTACTGGATCTATGAATGCATTTTGGCTATAAAAACTCTGGTGCGGCAGACATTGGCTTTTCGCTTGAGCTGGGACATGCTAGCTGCATCTGCAGTATCTGTAACTAGACCTGTCGGAATGAATGTACGGGATCTAACCCGGTTATCATCATCAGAAGACCATTGTCGCGGGTCTGGTGTCGGTGACCTTGGATGATTATGGTCGAGCTTTGTCTGGTCAAGAAGATCCAGCGCCATATCAGGTTTTGTACGTATTCACGCTTCACCTATAGACTATTTGATTCAACCAGCTGCATGTGCAGTATTGAAGGTTTTAAAGTCATTGTCCATACTCACGTTACGCCTCTTGGCTGTATGATTCAACAAGCTGCGTGTGCAGTATTGAAGGTTTTTAAAGTTATTGTACGCACTCGCGTTACTCCTTTAGACTGTATGATTCAATAAACTGCGTGTGCAGTATTGAAGGTTTTTAAAGTCATTGTACGCACTCGCGTTACTCCTCTAGACTGTATGATTCCATAAACTGCATGTGCAGTATTGAAGGTTTTTAAAGTCATTGTACACACTCGCGTTACTCCTCTAGACTGTATGATTCCATAAACTGCATGTGCAGTATTGAAGGTTTTTAAAGTCATGGTACGCACTCACGTTACGCCTCCAGACTGTATGATTTAAAGTCATGGTACGCACTCACGTTGCGTCTCTAGACTGTATGATTTAAAGTCATTGTACGCACTCACGTTACGCCTCTAGACTGTATGTCATGGTATGCACTCATGGTACGTACTCACGTTACGTCCTATGACTGTATGATTTAAAGTCATGATACGCACTCATGGTACGCACTCACGTTACATCCTATGACTGTATGATTTAAAGTCATGGTACGCACTCATGGTACGACTCTAGACTATATGATTCAGCAAGCAGCGTGTGCAGTGTTGAAGGTTACAATACGCCGCCGGAGTAACTCATTATCAGCCGAGCATCATGCAAGAAAAAAGAATGGAAAAAATCATGAATTATGTGGGTAGTTACAAAAGAAAAACTACGCAAAAATCATGAGGAAAAAATATCAGTTATTTTCCAAAGTATGCGCCTTTTCCCTAAAAAGGAAGGGACAAAGGCAAATTTACAGATAAAACTAACACGCAGTTAATGACCACGAACTAACCTTGATCGTCCGAACTAGTTGGCGAGTTTCGTATCTTGCGTTCCCAACATGTTATTTTTCGTCATTATTTGGACTTATGACGATCTTTTCTCCATAACACTGCTTTCAACTAACTTTTTCACAAAATTTCCAATAAAATAACGGATTTAATCGATAAGTCGAAGCTGCGACGCCCGCACATAAAAAAGGAATGAAGTATGACGGAGATGACAGCACTGCCTATGACATGGAAGGTATCGTTCAGAAACAGTGAACTTTATATTTTTGTGATTTGATTTTTATTTTTACAGCTCTAAAAATTATGTGCAACGCCCTGTGCAATAAATAGGATACTACAAAGTGAATAAATATCGAGAATGCAACGTCGAAGTGTAATTTTATTTATCAAAGTCAAATTGTTTTTTTTTACTACTTACATGGTAGCGTTTAACCACAAGTCACCTGATGTTAAGAAATAACGTCTCGATACTCTTTTAAGAACAGAAAAATACTGGCGGGCGTTGTTATCTAGTTTTTTTTGGCGGTTTAAGGAGATTGGAATAGGATTGGAACAGTATTGGAACAGTGTTTTAAGTGATATTACTTTTCTTTTTCCTCCACAAGGTTTGTACAAACATGACACAAAATGTTATCACCGCAACCCAAAGCACAGCCCGGTCTTGTTTGTAAGTACAGTCAACGGCAAAATTCGCTCAACAATAACACAATTTCCGATTACCGGCATCATCTTAAACACCAACCTTTGACCACATCATCACTTAAAACCAGATGTGTTATGTTGTGGTGAGAGCGCTACGTTGTAAAATGTATAAAAAAACCACGCCATATTTATCTAAAACACATTTAGGAAATCTAGTATGATCAGCTACTTTTATTGCTGACTGGTACAGTCAGCAATAAAAGTAAAAATACCTAATAAATACTGAGTTGTCCTACTGTTCTCTTTCGAACTGTGACAAATGCCTGCAATCGCTGGCTATGTCGGGCGATACATCAGCGCAGCACAAAACACGATCCACTGATTTTATTAATGAGCCCCGTCAATTGCTAGTCAGTTTGTCTGTCGCAGTACACAGCAGTAGGTAGAGTTGACTATTAGTTGATAGTTTGTGAAATAGATTTAGGGCCGGTTTTATAAACGTCCGTAAGTGAAATGCCATACAAATTTCGGTACATAAGTTTGATCTTATTGTCAAATTTTGGTACGGAAATTTGTCAAAAAGTTCAAATTAACCGAAATTTGGTATTTTAATAAAGCCCGACTAGCAGCCAATAATACACGTTCACTTTGGTAGTAAAAACTGTTTAATGCACGTAAAGACAATAAAGAAACAGATTACAATAGAAAACAGTTAACACGATTAAAGTTAAAAGTTATTGTGTCGCGCGGGACGCCGAATCGCTCTCCTGTTGGCGTCGCGTGCCCGAATCTTACTCAAAGCTACCGCACGGCGGCGCTCGTGTGGCAACGCGCGAACGCAGACGCTGGTTGGACCCGCCACCGAAACGTTAGGCGCGGGAATATTTGAATGGCAGGCGAGTGGACAAACGAGCCGTTGTTTCGGCGCGTCACAGTATGACGTTTATAAAACCGGCGCTTAGAGTTCACGGTTTATAACTTCAAACAGTAGGGTGTGATAGAAATAGTGGTAATTTTGGTCATAATTTGTAATCATTAATAAATAGAATGTAATTGAATTTGCGGTCTTTTTGGTAATAATTTTATCATCAATCCCTACTTCCCTACTAATTTTATCAATGCGAAAGTAACTCTATCTGTATGTTACGTTTTCACGCATAAACTACTGAACCGACATAAATGAAATTTGGTCTGAAGATAGTTTGAACCCTGGGGAGGATACTTTTTATCGCGATAAACTGTAGCCCACGCGGATGAAACTTGAGGAATTGTTTTAAAAAAACCTAAACCTAAGCATTGTATTTAATACGTTATCGGTGATAACAAACCTCTGTTACTTACAGATCTGTAAAAAAAATGGTCGTTACTATAAAAAGGAGTTTTCAGGCCTTTCCCAAGATACGCTACTGAGCCAAAAATAGTTTTAGTATTATTTAAAAAAAATAGTTTTTTTGTACAGTATGGTTGCAATAAAATGTGCATATGAATATGAAATATGTCTTCAGCTCTTCTCATCCAACTACTGGCAGCCACTCGGTGCAAGTCGTCGCTCAATCTGGTCGCAGGGCATCCCACACTACGGTTGGCATGTCGCGGTCTCCACTCAAGAACACGTCTACCCCAACGGTTGTCGGTTCTGCGGCTTATATGCCCAGCCCACTGCCACTTCAGCTTGCTTAGCCTATGACCTTAGTTTTCTATCAGATCACCACATTTCTGATTGGATGATGGATCGCGGATCTGAAATCCAGTAGCATTTTCAAGGTTTGTTCTTTTTTGTCACAGTTCGTGTGGCGGGTTTTACATTCGTCAGTAGGCTATGTAACAGTGTTACAGCGTCACTGTGGAATACTAATATAACTCGTGCAACAGTAACGTTATTCGTGTAACATAGATGTTATTTGTGTAATTACAGCAATCGTCATAATAACTGCTAGTCGAGGGACGTTTGCGACTGTACGTTTTGAGAGCTTTGTGAGGTGGGCCGAGTTGTAAGTTGATAGCGATTTAACTTAATTTTTTAGGACATATTGTAATTTTTAACCTGCGAAACAAAAGGAGCCGGTTATCATGTGAATGCGCATTTCATCACCATCAATCCTTTACGTTCCCACTGCTGGGACACTGGCCTTCTCTCAAAGAGAGAGTATGGGCCGTTATCTACCACGCTGGACCCGTGCAGATTTGCGGATGCGCATTTATTTGGTTTATTCATTTTACTCAAAAAAAATCACAGATTTTTTTTTTACTTGAGACTTTCTTTGTATAGAACCTCTTGTGAGATTTAGGAAGATCTTCTTTTCCTTTCAAGTAAAGTATGTTTTTTATCATTTTCTGACTCCATCGATTTCTGGCGTAGGTATATTGTTAACCTGATATTTTTTTTAAAAGAAATACAATTCGCTAAGATAACGTTTTACCATGATCTCACTCAATGGAAAGCGACAATGTGGTCGAAAATGGCATCACACTACGCCTGGACATAAAACTGGCCTAATTGTACCTACCTAATTAACTAAATGAAATAAATAAATACCTAGTGTTATTTTCTAAATGTAGGTATGTAAGAAAAAAATGTTTTGATAGTTAATTAGTTTAAACCGCTGTCACTTCGAATTTGCACCAATCATAGACGCTAGACACACTGTCACTACAAATCGGAATCTGCAGCGCTTTCCTCATTAGGACTTAATATAATGAGGGTTGTAGACAAGTGTGCCGCGACCTTTATGAAATATTCCCTCTTCAGCTAAACGAATTTAAACTTAATCTTCACAGGAACAGAGTGAGAATTCGAACGGAGTGTATAAGTGACAAATGCTTCAGGTAAGTTGTTTTGACTTAATTGCAGGAACAATGTAAAAAAATGTTTTACATTTCGGAGAGCAAACGTTTAGGCGGTGAGAGGTTGCTATGTACAATGCTAAGTGCTGAATTAAAATACTAATGCCTATTATTATATTTTTCATGGTAACACTTAATTTTATGTAGTAGAGTGGCAAACAAGCAATAGTCAATAGTCAATAGTAATATCAATACTTATTATTATAATATAACAAAACAACATAATATATACAATTGGATAAAAAAATAAATTAAATACTAGAGCTAAACTATCTATATAAAACTAAATGTCTACAAATAAAAAACCTGATTTAGGTCGCTGCCTGCAGGTAGAGTGCCCAAGAGACTGGCGACATTACCTCTTTGAATGACTAGGCTGATTCGTTGACCGAGGTAAGCGCCAGCCCTTTGGTCACCCGTGGCGTCAACGAGGCGCTTGGTGAGCTCTTTAAAAAGTATAAGAGCGGCAGGACCCCACGGACCAAGAGTTTCAACGACAAACGGAGCAAATATATAGCCATCTCCAAGGGATGCATACCTTCTTCCTCCGTTTGAGGTTTTCAGCAGTTTCTGCCGCCGTACCTGGCGCCCTACTAGTTGCCAATAGTACTTTATTCAATAGGATACATTGTGATCACTTTAAAACGTCAAACTTAAAACTAGCTACGCCTGTTCCAACCTCCTTACGCCGGCAAAAGAACAGGCAAGAAACGCCCGGCAGGTAATTTTTTTGGCGCGATCACATTGTCAATTTTATCCTTATTACTAATTGATTGAATTGGAGCAAGTTCACTAAAATCCCAAGCTTTTTTTTGCCATCTAATGGTCCGATATTTTTTAATTAGCTTTATACTAATAAGATTTCTGTTGTTTGGTAGTACACATTGGGATATGGGAAGCAAACGGCCCGCCTGATGGTAAGCGGCAAATGCGTTGCCGACCCCTTTTCACACCCACATTCACATCTCTTGACTATTATAATATGTAAGTATTAGGACATCAGTATCATAGTAAATTGAACAGGGAACTGTTATCTGTGGTCACATGCCGCCGCAGACTCGCTGACGGCGTTTAATTGGATAGTTGCCTCTTCATTAATGTCAGTTGTTACAGATATATACGTTTTCATAGAGGTCTGTTATAAGGATGGACTATTTTTATCTTGACCTTTACATAATTACTATCGAACTCAACGTGTCTCTGTTTCTCCATAGTTTCTGTCTTCGAGCCATGGCACACACACACACATACATACACACACACACACATACACACACACACACACACACTGCAGTGAACTGTACGTTCACAAATCATGTTTCTCTTATAACCCAAATAATAATTTCAGTGGATTTTGAATTCACAATGAGGTACCTACTTACATCAATGGTTTTTTGACGCACGCACTGCACCGACCGCACCTATCAAATGTCAAAGCCACATTAAAAAAATTCCACAGGCTTCTGTGCCATTCAGTATAACACAGTGAGTGTTCAAATCGAGTAATACGGTACGAAGTAAACCTATAAATCGCTGCCTGTAAAATATAAAAAACCAAGACATTAATCTTGCCTCTGCATTGGAGAAGACACGGTTACCCAGATATCTCTAGGGAGAGCTACTAATGAAGTTGAAACTATCCAATTACGCCGAGCCGCTGCGGCTAGACATACCTGACTAATTAAATCGTCTGCGATCAAAACACAACGGATTATGCCCTCGCCAGACTTCAGTGATGCAAAGCGGGCTAAACGAAATCAAACAGAAAAATTTTTAACGGCAATTTTTAATAAGCTATCAACGCAACAACGCTGAGTTGAGGCAGTTTTGCAACAATACAGTCATATTTTCTTGTTTTCTATTACCTATAGTACATTTGTCATAAGTATTATTGATAGTTACCTCTTCCCTCTCATATGGTCGAGGAGAGCGATGGCTGGCACATGCGTCAACTCGTGAACGGGTGCTGCTTGTGGGGTCTGGTCTGCTTTGGTTGTGATCCCGCAACTCATTAATATTCATGTTCCCATATCCCAATGTGTACAACCAAACAAGAGAAATCTTATTAGTAAAGCTAATTAAAAAATATCAGACCATTAGATGACAAAAAAGCTTGGGATTTTAGTGAACTTGCTCCAATTCATTCAATTAGTAATAAGAATAAAATTGGCAATGTGATCGCGCCAAAAAAATTACCTGCCGGGCGTTTCTTGCCTGTTCTTTTGCCGGCGTAAGGAGGTTGGAACAGGCGTAGCTAGTTTTAAGTTTGACGTTTTAAAGTGATCACAATGTATCCTATTGAATAAATAAAAATTGACTATTGACTATTGCAACTGGCCGTAAATGAGCGACGGTGACTGAACGGTAATGCGTGCGCCTTACAAGGTTCCGACACCGAGTTCGATTCCTCCCAGCATCTCCGACTTTAAGTTATGCGTAGCCTCGTACCATCGCTCAAAACGGTGAAGGAAAATATCGTGAGGAAATCGGCATGTCCAAGAACCACAACATTGAAGGGCATGCGTCATCTTAACATCTACCAAACCGCACCCTATGCTCTCTCTTATAGAGACCGTCAGGTGAGAAAGTGGTCAAACGCCAGCCCGTTCCGAATACATCCATTTATCCCACGTAGATTAGGGTGCTTCTAATTTTGATTAGCGCGCGGAGTGGCTGAATTAGTTTACTTAAGGATAACTGACTTACCGACACTCGGAACCGTGATGTAGGGTGCGACTTGATTAAAGGGACCTGATGCTTGATTTAGAGAGAGAAGGCTGTATCAGAAAACTAAGAACTTTTTACAATACCAATCAACATCAGCCTATTACGTTCCCACTGCTAGGACTCCGGAAAATACCGAGTTACGGTGAAGCTCGTTATAAAAATAACGCATTGATTGCCCTACATAGCATTGCATTGTGTCCATCATCCTAAGGCTCAAGTGCCCGTAAAGGTCTACCCATATTTATCGTCATGGAAACCGCTTGAGTAGGTCCGAAAAAGCTTTATGTCTACCGTTTAGGGTTGTCAATCTCCGATTTCCGGTCGGCTGGTGAGCGCTTCGCGTAGTTCGGGAGGCATTATAAAATTTACTTAAAAATTATTGAGTAAGGATAAGTAAAAAAAATATTATGATCTCATTCCCAACTTCGCAACCAAATGTCATCGTTATTCTCCAATGACGTGTACAACACAGTGACGTTGACAGTTTCGAGAGCTGACAGATCTAAAATACCGCCATCCATTGGGTAATGTGGGTACTACTTTGCATCTTCGAAAAACAGCTGAGACGACCACGCTGCAACACATAAATACTTATTAAAAACTATAATGGAAAAAAAGATCTTAAATTACAAATCACAACTCTTAAATACTGTGTAAATATAAATAACAATACTGCTTTCTGGGCCTAGCAAATAACATAAATTATTAGTCTACAACCTCTTTATAATGAATAAGCTACAGTACTTACATTTACAATTCCATTTTATTTCAATTTCCCACACTCGTACACATTAAACACACATAATGGTTAGTAAACACTCCACCAATATCACACATTATTACTCGAAGAAACACACATTTTCGAAATAATATAAACAATATTTTCATGTTGACAGTTCAAATTTCATGTTGACAGTTCAAATACCGCCAAAAAAAGTTCGAACGCATGCTAGGGGATGGATACGGGGGCCACAGATAAGTAATCATTTCTAAAAAGTAAAACCGCAAACGTTTGGTGCAACTCCAAAAGTTGCACCAAAACGAAACTAGATGGCGTTGTACTGCCTTAAAACACGCAAGCGTTTGGTTCGCTGCGGGAGGGAACATTCAAAATGTACAGTATTGAAGTCAACTAACTAACTACTAACTAACGCTAACGTTAGTATTTTTGATGCTCCCCGATCAGACTGTAGTCTGTTACGGGGTTTGATTTGATTCAATGAGGTTTTAATGTAAACCGTTTCCTTAGATCCTTAATATGGGACTCAAATAAAATCGACCAGTAGCCAGTAGGTACTAGGTATACTAACGGAAAATAATTGTATAAATACATACTTACTTGGTGACTGACATTCAAATTGCAATTAAAATTTCATTGACTTTGCGTTGCGTGTTTGTTGCTCAGGATGTAGTTACATTTTAAAATATGTTTTGGACTTATTGTATTGGAAATTTGGAAAAAAAGTTTCAGCTCAATTGGTTGATGATAACTGCTTCAAAATTGAGATGCAAGATTTGACCCGAACAAACATACCTACTTAAATACGTTGAAAGTTAAATAAAAGCTAGTAAAAAAAAACCAACACAGAGTCATTTAATCGAAACAAAGCTAAGACCAATCTGACGAACAAATTAAAAAAATGTAGTAAGAACATTTTGATCTCGCAAGTCCTTCCTGACTTCCTTCGACTTTCCAGCGATACCTAGGACGGCTGACCGGGCGCTGGCCACTCGGCCGTCCACTGTATACTCGTTTGACTGCACGATCCTCCCCCATTCTTTCAGATTCTTTCCAGCGAAGCAAAAAAAAAGAAAAATACCCTTCACGTATCTAAAACCAGTTTCTAAACGAGCAAAAAACCAACTAAATTATTCCACACCCTTGAAACTCGGTACATAAATAGGTGCTCCATCACTATCGCTCAAGCAGTCTCGTCGTTTGTCACCCAAACTTCTTAACATTATGCTGTAGAAACAGCTAACAGGGCAAGGTTAAGAAAATTTAGTCAAAGCCAGAATATGTTTATTTTATAGGATACCTACAATGACCTACGTGTGATCACTTTGAAACGTCAAACTTAAAACTTGCTTAAAAACGCAATTTAATCAATCCTACTAATATTATATACGTGAAAGCTTGTGAGTATGGATGCATGGATGCTTGTTACTCTTTCACGAAAAAACTACAGAACGGATTTGAGTGAAATTTGGAATGGAGGTAGCATGGATTAACACATAGGCTACTTTTTATCCAGGAAAAATGTTTCTGCAGGATAACGGAAAGACACGGGTGATACCGCGGGAAACCGCGCAACTATGTAGTCACACATACATTTGGCCTTACCGGGATTGGAACCGCTAGCTTAGTAGGCACAGTCACTACCAACTCGGCTACCACGTCGTCAATAGATATTGTTGTTTGGTACTTTACAAAATGTTTTGCATGCCTCCAGCTACTTCTCCTAGTCCCATAAACGTTTCATTACTCACCGCGGAACCTCAAGCGTCGTCTGTATAATTTTTCTGGCGTCACACCGCGATACATAATCCGGGAGAGTCGCAAATGGCGTGTTATCACACACTTTTGTCCCGAGAACGCGTATCGCATTATACCAGGGTCTGACTCCAGCTTGGGGAGATATGGGACGGGTTTTTTAGACAACACACTGGAGCTGGTTCTAACCACCGATGGAGTGAGAAGTTATATTTGAAAAAAAACATACAAAAAAAAACATTGGTAGCAACCTTGAAGTGACGACGGGTTTGATTCCTGCCACGAGACATTTCTCGTGGTACAGGTGCTAGGTACCGGATTTTTTTTGTTTTATTTTTTTTTTTATTATTTACAGTGTAGCGTTTGACCACAAGTCACCAGATGTTAAGTGACGATGTGGTCGAAGATAGCGCCACGCTACACCTGGACTGGGAACTGGCTCTCAAGTGAGGCTGCCGGAACACACCGATAGGTGCTTGGCGACAGATTCTTAACTTGATAAACTACATTTAATAAAATCTTTAACATAGTTATAATAATAATAATAATATTAATAAGAGTCTTGCCCGGCACTCTAGGTTTAAGTTCTCTTTAGTAATTTTATTTTATATTATTTTATAAAATTATTGTAAAAGACTTACATATCTAAGAAAGAAAATAAATGAAATGAATAAGAACAAATCTTTATTTCAGACATAAGGATCACCTACACTATAATTTTTTTAAACAATTTTGTGTAATGATACGATTTCTCTTAATACAACGGTTTTTTTTGCGTTTTGAACGTTCATACCCCCAGAACATACCCAGTTTCACATTTTGAACACAACACATCCCCGTGTATCCCTAAACTAACTCAGTAGTCATATTTGCATACAAAGTGCGGACACGGAAGGGATCCGCATTTTTCAAGAGCAAATAATGGACGTTAAATATTTTAACGCGACCCTTTCCGTGGAAATAGTGTCGATATTTCTATTATATATACACGCCATCTTGTCTAAGTTACGGCAATTGTTTTGGATGTTGGCTCGCCTCCTTTTGTTTACGGGTTTGTTTTTGGCGTTGATTATTTTAGAGCGATGGTGGCCGAACGATTAGGCGTGCGACTTACAAGACGTCAACACCGAGTTCGAATCCTCTCGGCCCCGCACCTATGACTTAATAAGTTATGTGCGGATTTGCCATCGCTCAAAACGGTGAAGGAAAACATCGTGAGAACTGCAACATTCAAGAGCATGCGACATCTACCAACCCGCACTGGGCCAGCGTGGTAGATTACAGCCCATACTCTCTGAGAGAAGGCCAGAGTCCCAGCAGTGGGAACGTGAAAGGCTGATAATGATAATGATTTTATTACGGTTGTTATGGTGTCCCACGTTGTATTTTTCTTTTTTCTGTGGTCAAAATAGTGCAGTTAGACACATCAAACTCGACACCAGTGGCTTCTAACGCCCGAAATTTATAATCGATCCTGATCCGTTATCCGCGGTTGTGGATCGATATGTCATGTCATAATAATATTTTATTTTAGTACTAGGGCTTGACGTATTACTACTAAACTGACATGACATATCGATCGGGTGCTGCGTAGCTAGTTTTAAGTTGGCGTTTTAAAGTGATCACAATGTATCCTATGGAATAAATATATTTTTGATTTTGATTGATTTTGATTTTGATCCAAAACCGCGGATAACGGATCAGGATCGATTATTAATTTCCGGCATTAGTTACCCACACCGCACTCGGCGTCGTAGCGTAAGTGAGTATCGTAAGACGAACCGCGGAGAACAGCTAGTCCCAAATAATTTCATCATCATCGTTAGCCTATTACGTTCCCAGGTTCCCACTGCTGGGACACTGACTGACCTTCTCTCAGAGACAGAGAAGGGGGCGTAATCTACCACGCGGGCGCAGTGCAGGTTAGTTGCCAAATAATTTATAGAAAAAACTTACGATGTAAAGGGCCTGTCTATCTATAGATACCCATGTCCAATTGTCCAAACGCAAACAATGTCCGTTAGTTTCAGCTCATCAAAAACTTATTTTATTCAACCGAGCACGAGCGCTTGCAATCCCAAATCAATCCGGGCAGTCGTCAGTTCGCTCGTCGCTTCACGGCCCACCAACTTTCTCGAGCCACTGACCGACAGACTTGTTGATGGATAGCTGAAGGTACCATGCAGGATTTACCCCGGTTTTGGTTGATGGAAAACTGTTGGGCAACTTCTTGAATACTAACTAACTAAGCTGTTCAAGCCTTGAATGAATGGAATAGCTTATGGAGCAATTTATTTTGAAAATTGTTTTTTATTCTGTTTACATGGTCCGTCAAAGAGCCAAACGTAGATATAGCAAACTAAAGGGGTCTTTGGAGCTAGGATGATGAAACAAATTCAAACGGTCAGTACCTTCAGTGTAGGTAGGTACTAAACGAATTTAACGTTTAAATCTAACTTTGCTATATTTAAATCTGATTACGGAACAAAAAACTAGGCCTAAGAGAAAGGCAAAAGCGACCTTCAAGGTCGTACATTATGGTATGGAATTGAATCTAATGATTCTAAAAGTATTTCTATTAATTCCGTAACAACTGATTAAATTGATAAAATGAATAGTATCTCTAATCTTTATTCAATTTAACTTAAACCTTCTAAACTTGCGCACCAAAGCTCAGACAATTATGCACATCCATAAAGATTATGAATTCCCTATACACTCAGACAATCGTTCCCGGTATGGACATTAAGCCCGTTAACGTATTAATTAAAGCGCACATTATACGGTATTGGCTTATTATAGCTCTCATTTTACCGTGTTGAAGCAGTGGACTTGAATCCAGTGACTTGAGTCTAGGACATTGTCTAAATTTAGGAGTTGCTTTAACATCGCTCAAGGAACAGTTGTATGCAAAGCATTGTAAAGACTATCGTTTATCTTTCAAATAACAATTTCCTCCAGCTTCATCAGCTTCAGTATTAATCATCAACCGGAAGACATCTATCCATCGCTGATCATAGGCCTCTCTTTTGAACGCCACAATGAACAACTGATAGCGATTTAAATCCATTGGCTCCCCACGATTCTTGAGGTGTCATCGGTTCACCTAGTGGAGGGTCTACATACAGAGGGCCTCCCGGTTTTTGGTATATTTCTTTCCCATCGTTTATCGATTCGTCAAGCACATCAGCAATATTATTTTAAAAATACTAAGCTTTGTCATCGTCAACACCAGTTTCGAAACTAAGAGCGGTTTTTCTTAATGTAACTGAGTGGAAAACGGCTATACTTTCTCTTCCTGAGAGAAGGTCTGAGTCCCAGCAGTGGGAACGTATTAGACTGATGATGAATCATAAAACAGGACCCTGAACTATACCTTCTGCATTTTCTGTGGTATTGGCTTATTATAATTAACAATGATGCTCGTGCCACATTAGTGTCGGTCTGTGCACATTTCACAGCTCAGTGGTCCTACTTCTGATATCGGGCTGAGCTCCGATTTCAGACTGATTGACGTAGACGGGGTTAACTTGAGCTTCAATTTGGAGATCAATCAAGTGGAATTGGACGAGCACAGAGTTTTTGTGAAAATTTCTTTGTAATAAGTCGCGTCTTACTTTACATTATTGGAAAAATTTGTTGTTTTATTTGTTTGTGTCTGGGCATTGTTTGGACAATTGAGTATCATTGCAAGTTGGGCGTATACAGTACCTACTGTCTTTATGAGATACAAAAAATACACGTTGAATTGAGAATCTCCTTTTTTGCGTCGATTAAACCAATTGGAAATATCTATTTATTGTTATAGAGACGAAAGTAATATTGCTGAAGATATTTTGATGTTTTTTCTGAGTTTGTTTGCTTGTTATTTAGAGATAAATTTATAACAGAGATAGCTTAGCTTATACCCTGCACTTATGGTACTTTTTATTCCGGAAAAATGTGGGTTCAAGGGAATACCGCGAGTTTAACCGTGGGGCGTAGCAATAATGTAAGGTCAAATTGTCAAATTGTGATCGGCCCCATAATTCAATCTACTCCTCCTGGCTCTTACGCTATCATCACATCATTTTCAATAGCTGCATCTTCCCATTTACCTTTGTAAGCTGGCCCCATAGTGTAGCCATTAGCGACAAAGGACTCTAATACTCCAATTTCCTTTGACCCTTCTACAAGGCCTTAAAGCACCTTGCGGCCCAACTAGCTTAAGAGTCACCGGCTAATTCGTTGTTCAGTTTAATTTGACAAGGCTCTCATTGTGTGCAGCTAAAAATGAATTTTGATACTTTTTTGGTCATCACTTTTATTTTTCCGTGCGCACGGCTATTGAAAGGTTATAATTATTATCAAATACAAATACAAATACAAATTATTTATTCATAACACCTTTGTTACAAGTCAGTTACTATTATTTCACATTAAAAATCAATTCACAATAATAATAAATTTGATATCATAATTTATAATACCTATGCAAAAATACCTATACCTCTGGTAAATTGAGAAATTCATTCAAATGGTAAAACATTTTTTCCACTAACCATTTACGCAAGCGCGTTTTGAAAGCCCCGGTGGAGGGTGCACCACGAACGATGGCAGGGAGCCTGTTATATACAGCGGGGCCCATTATATAGACGGACCTTTCAGTTTTTGCGAGTCTGTGCGAAGGCGTCACTAGGCGATCTTTATATTTATTATTAATATTTATTATTTATTTATTTATTTATTTTCTTTTTTTTTTTTTTTTTTCTTTTTATCTTGATACCTGCATCAGCCTGTTATGTTCTCACTGCTGGGACACATGGGCTATAATCTACCAAGCCGGCCCTGTGTTGATCGGTAGATGCTGCATACTGCATAATACGCCAGTTTCCCCAGAATGTTTTTTTTCTGGTGCTTTGAGCGAGCGTGATTCCACTTCCAATCACATCATCAGATGACTCGTGGTCAAAAGTTACTCTACGTGACGTAAATCAGGCGTGACACTTACCATCAAGAGATTCTTACTCGTCTCGTCAGAAAGATACAATAGAAAAAGTCTCACTTTCCAAACTTGACAAGCATCTTACTTATTTCGACCGCTACCTCTCCTCATACATATTATAGGTACATCATCACCGTACCGCAATTGGGTCGCCATAATTCACAATAAAAATAAATTCAGGCGATCAGTCGGTCCGTGAGAGTTACAACTGAATCGAATTGGCAATAAAAAGTCCAATTATCGCGGCCCCAGAGGTCGCGACTTGTTGCGGTAGGCAATTTTACCAGACAGGTTGGATAAGGGCAGGCTATGGGACTACAATGAAACGTGGAGGTATTTAATCATTTTTCACACTGCGATGTTTGAGTCTGAAAAACCTGGTTTCCCGAACCAACAACGCATGCTACAGGGCCACTAGCTAATGTAATTAAATTAAATATTTCGCCCATTTTAGCAAGAACCTTGCAGCATGTATAAAACAAATTTGTATAATAACGATCACACAATCACATACGTTGTTCTGCCATCTAACTTGGTAACTGACTTGGCCCTGTATTTTGGGTATCAGAAACAATGTGGATAAGGGAGCACAAAAATGCATGGCCGAAAAATACCTTGATGAAATGGATATTTTATCTCCATTACATCAACATGTTAGGTCCGAAAGTCAGGTATTTTGTTAATTTGTTCCTCTATTCGAAAGTGCGTTTTATTTGTTTTCCTAACGGACTTTGGAAGCAAAGCATTGCTTTTGATATTGAAAATTGATAGCATTTTTGCTTTGTGAGCAGACTTTACATAATACAGTTCGAGGGCTTTCATAGCGTGATTTTCACTTTTCGGTAGTTTTTTAAACGCATTCTCTATTTTATTCCTAGTTAGGTTGTTATTTTATGTCACACTATTGAACAACAGACGTTTTATTAACAAAGTTAATTGAAAAATGATGCCTTTTTCAGTTAAAAAATTTTGATATGTTTGTATTGTTGTGTTCTGTTTTATGTGTAGGTGAGTAATAATTGTTTCTAGTTGATACAGTTTCAATATAATTAATCTAAGTGGAATAATATCTAAAGGAATGGTTATTAAACCAACCCGCACTGGGCCAGCGTCCAGCGTGGTAGATTACGGCCCACACTCTCTCGTTCTGAGAGAAGGCCAGAGTCCCAGCAGTGGGTAAAAGGTTGATAATGTAATTGATAATAGCATTGTCTTTTTCTATTTATATTTTTGAACTGGCTTATTCAGCGTTTGATCATGATTTAAACCGATGGAAAGCTACGATGTGGTTGAAGATGCAGCACACTTGTCTAGCAAATACCTATTCACTATTGACTCAAACATACCTGGGTTATACTTTTCAGGAAGTACTGACCAAGGTAGGGCAATCGATTCCTTTGCAGTTCTTAATAAAAAGTAGACCCAAAATGGTTTGCTCGTATTGGCGGTATTGCCATTAAAAATGAGCGACGCTTTTTCGCCTAGTAGTTCAGTGAGGGAATGGTGCTGGAGATATAAGGATCTATTACGCCTCGAATAAACTTAATTAGGAATAGATAGCAATTATCATCATCAGCCGGAAGAAGTCTACTGCTAAACATAGGCCTCCCTTGAACGCCACCATGAACGGCTATTAGCCATAGATATAATATAGACAGTTATATACTCTGAATTAGCACATAGGCTACTTTGTATCCCGGATAACGGTACCTGCATGGTAGGAAAGCTGTGAGGCGGACCTAGCCCAAAAGTATCGAAACAAAAACGCGTTCTATGCAGGACCAAACCCAAAAAATAATAGCTGCCTACACGTACGAAATCGCAATATTGAAGAGATACAATCAGGACCTTTCCGGCAATATGGCGGATTCCACTTGCAATAAGTGAAAATTCTCCGGAGCCGTGACGGGTGCTTGTCATTGATATTTGATAGAAACGTTTTTTTTCTGACCTACATATTTCCATGACTGTATTATTATATGCTTTCATTATATGCATAGGTATCACTGGAAAGACGAAGTCACGAAAGACTTGCGCGAGCTCCAGGTGGAGGACTGGCAGGAGGTAGTGCAGGACAGACAGTTTGGGTCGTTGTGCCATTTCAGTTATGATTGCATACATAATAATTGTACTGTTTCAAATTCTAATAACTGGGAGCTACCTGTATTTCAGCTGAAAATCAACCCTAAGAAAGTCAAATGGGATGTTAAAATCAACATCCGTCAAGCACCTATCGGTGTGTTCCAGAAACCCCACTTGAGAGCCAGTTCCTAATCCAGGTGTAGCATGGCACTACCTTCGACTAAATTGTCACTTAACATCAGGTCATCAGGCCAGGTGTAGTACTGATAGGTCGTTTATCAAACTTTGTTTGCTTTAATATACTAGGACTCCCTGCGACAAGATGGAGCGACGATTTGCGAGTAGCTGGCAGTAGTTGGATGAGAAGAGCCGAAGACAGCAGTGGACTGACACGGGCTGATGATGATGATGACGATACTAAAACAAATATATATTTGAAAAAAGCGCAAATATTTATTCTGTGTCTGGGTGTTGTGGTTCCCTGATCCGCGAAGTATCTAATACTGTAGACACAGGGATTCCTAGTTCAAAGCTATGTACTTAAGTGATTGTGTAGATGTTTTTATTTTTATTATGTCCTAAGTGGTAGTCTGATTGTATTTAAATTTTTCAGGTTGGGCCAGATTGTTCCAGCAGTTGGTTGCGTGAGAGTAGGTACCTATCAATCATAATAAAATTCTCGTCAAAGTTATTACCAAGTTTTTGAATTACAAAAGTTTTGGATTTCTTTTGGGTACATAATATCAACTTTACATTTACATTAGCTTCGCGGTGAGAAACCTAGTCAATGACACATTTTTTCAGGTGGAAATTCTCCCCAGGTTTCCAATAATAACTTTTTTGTAGCTAGCATTTTGCCGCCTTCGAAAAAGTTGACATTTTCATCACAAAAGGCCAGAATTCTGGTAATTCTAATATTACATTATTAGGTCAATTGCTCCCAATTTAAGAAATCAAGATTTTGATCATCCTTTGGAAATTTCCGACTGAAGTGGTGACTTTTATTGTCAGGGGCCAAGACTCTAGGTCATTGCGTCATCTCAGAATTTCGCTAATCAACCGTTCCCTTCTTCCTCTGTCTAATTCACTGAATCCATGAATCGGAAGTTGCGCCAAGTTTGGATTTACGAGAGCCATAAACCGCATTTACGGATAATTTTACGGAGTTATCGACTTTATTGGTCTGACACATGTCGACCATGCAAATTAGTTCTGTGATCGGTTAGATGTGTTGCTGGAAACTAATTTCATTTATGAACACGAGAGTTTTTGGTGCTGAGTATGGAATAAACAATCATTTTACGGTCTTCAAAGAAGACCAAAGAAGACAAAGCGCTTCATAAAATCAGTTTTGTTATCCATCATCCTACTAATATTATAAATGTGAAAGTTTGTGAGGATAGATGAATGGATGCAAAAAAAACACTGAAGGGATTTGCATGAAATTTGGAATCGAGATAGCTTATACCGTGGATACACACAGGCTATACTTTTATCCCGGAAAAAGCTTCCCGCAGGATAAACAACTCCACATAATAATAAAGACATTGGCATCACTAAGAAAACAAGCTTAGACGTCGAAGTTTTAAGCTAAGATAGATTAGGATAAAGTTGCGCGAAACTAAAAGTATTTCCCAAAACTAAGTTGGCGCGATGCCAAACAAAGTTACGAGCGGAAAAACTTTGGCGGTCTCCGTAGATTAGTTTTTGAACATTTTTACAACGGCATGATGAGTCGTGTGTTTTTGAAATAGGCTTAACAGTGTAAGGGAAACTCTTTGATGTAGTAACTCCCTCCGCACCCGACGCGACGTCGTAGCGTATCGTAACACGCGCGTAGCACGAGAGCAGTACGAGCACGTACATCTTCAAACAAGTCCGCAGACGAAGCATCGTCACAGAGAAGCGTATGACGCACTGGTCTCGTACTACGCGCGTCTTACGAGACGCTTACGCTACGACTCCGTGTGTGGAAAGCCAGTATTACGTGCATCATCATCAGCCGAAAGACTTCCACTGCTGACGTAAGACACAACATAGGCATCTTTTTGAACACCACAATGCTTTTGCTCTGTGGGCGGCTCATCAATACCTATCAACGCTGTGCCACTGCACATCCTTGATCAATCGCACTTACTCGTTTACTTATTTCTATTGTTATATTTACCGTTTCAATGCACCAGTTTTACAGTCCACTAACCTTCATTAAAGTTCCTGCTATGTGACCTTAAGAATAACAGGAAAACAGCGGGTGCAACCATGGAGCACATTGCTATTATAAATGCAAAAGTTTGCGAGTGTATTTCTGTAAGTTTTGCACGCTAGAAAGGCTCAACAGACTTAGTGAAATTTGAAATGGAGATAGCTTTTACCCTGAATTAACACATGCACTACTATGTATCCCAGAAATATGTTCCTGCGGGATAACGGGAAAACCACGGGGCGCAGCTAGTTAGAAACATTCCCTTGATAAAACCAATAAAGTAAACAACGATAAGCCCAAAGACTAATACAAAAGACAACAACAACAACAACAAAAGAGTTTAGTTGAATTTGAATACAAATGTATTTTGTCTTTTAGCTGAAATTAAACCAGCAACTCAATGATAACAGTCAACATACTTACCCACCATACCAAAAAAGTCTACAAGTCTACAGATAAGCTTGTTTGCTTCATTTGTATCTGTGTTCACTTCATTAGCTAATTGACCTTTAAGATCGTGTAGTTCACACATAATTTATTTCAATAAATTATCGCTGTGCTCAGAGCAATCAGTGTTTACGTGAACTCACACTTGTGTTAATGTATCAATATGTTATTCCTTGTGCTTCTATTTTTGTGCGTGATTTTAATTTATAAATTAATGCGACTAGATGCGGATTATTGGAAAAAAAAGAACGTCATCCAAGTGGATGGAACCATGTCGAAGTTTATTCTGGGTAACCGTTCTATGCCAGAAATTTTCAAAGAGATTTACGACGCCCATGACACTCACGTGGGAACATTTATGGGAACACAACCAGTGCTCATTTTGAAAGACTTGGAAGATCTGCAGTCAGTATTTGTTGGTGATTTCCAGAGTTTCTACAGCCGCGGTATTGTTGTGAATCCCAATGACGTTTTAGCCGATAACATTCTTTTCATGGATGATTTCAAAAGATGGAAATGTATTAGACAAAAGCTGTCCCCAGTGTTTACCAGCTCAAAACTCAAAAACATGTTTTACATTATGGATAAATGTGGGAAAGATTTCGTCGAGTTAATAGATGATGATAAAAAAATGAGGGAGAAGCCTTTCAATGCCCTTTATACCTATACTACTGCTTCAATAGGCGCAGCAGTGTTTGGCATAGACACAAAGTCGACAAAAAGCACTATGGACTCGCCATTCATGGACATGGCATGGAAATCGGTAGAGCCTTCATTCAAAACGAATGTAACATTTTTGATAAGCAGCGTATTTCCAAAACTGTCCACGTGGTTAAACTTGAAAATTTTCGGAGAACACGAAGAGTTTTTCGTCGGTGCCGTCAGAAGCGTTTTGGAAAGTCGTCGGAATAGCACTGAAAAGAGACATGATTTTATTGAAATATGCTTGGAGCTACAGAACGAAGGAGTCATACGAGACGCACAAACTGGATACGAATTAGAACCAACAGTTGAAGTATTGGCAGCGCAAGCGTTTTTCTTTTTTATCGCTGGAGCTGATACATCAGCAAATACAATGCATTTTCTTCTACTAGAACTTGCTGGTCACCAAGAAATACTTAGAAAAGTTCATGAAGAAATCGATTCTATATTCCAGAACAGTGGTGAAGAGTTAACTTATAATGATATAGAAAAGATGCAGTATTTAGACATGGTGCTATCTGAAAGTATGCGAATGTATCCAATCATCGGAGCGATACAACGAAAATGTACCAAGAATACAGTATTGCCAGGGTCGAAAGTAAAACTAGACAAAGATAGCGTAGTTATTATTCCCGTGTTTGGGATACATAGGGATAAAAAACATCATCCGGATCCCGACGTGTTCGACCCGGAGAGGTTTGCTCCGGAGAATTTGCCAAAGATGAAGAAGTTCAGCTATCTGCCTTTTGGAGAAGGAAACCGTATTTGCATCGGTAAGTTCTTCACTGTCACCTTCCTTAACATCTTACATAGTAGTGTTTACAAGTCACCTGATGTTAAGTGACGGTCCATCCTATACCTAGACTAGGAACTGGTTCTCAAGTGAGGATGTTGGAACACACCGATAGATACGAGTACTAATCAAATCATAGCAGCATTCACCCTTCGAGTACCACGAGCCCAACAAAACAAAAACAAAACACTATGTCTGGTTTTTACGATCGTGGAACAAACAATTAATTTTTTAAGATAATAGTCAATACCTTCGTGCAGGCTACATGGAATTATGGACCTATTGTCTAAGTAAGTAAGACCGAGATTTGTATGTGCTTTGTATGTTTAGCATTAAGGAAGTACAACCGTTTGTTCGTAGCGCCTCAACCCATAAGTTCACTGCCGGTTGCTATGGTAAAATATGGTAAAAAGTAATATGGTAAAAATTGATTTATTTTTCTGTTACTGTAATCTGTGTGTCTCTATTTTACATTTAAAGTTCACAGTAAATTATTAATTAACTAATTATTTCCTGCTGCATATCAAACATACCAAGGCAATTAACGCTGTACAGCGCTAACTTTAAGAGTTACATTAGGAACTGTTACATAATTTACCAATGCAATCAAGACAATATTGCGTTGAGTTTAGAGTACATTTTTAAATTTTGTTTGAAATTATATCGCAGGTCTGCTATGAATGCTATGATACATCGCAGTCTTTCCTCTTTCATTTCTTTTTCTACAAGCTTAGGCATGTTGCAGATGGAACAAATGACAATCTACGTCAATTGACCAGTCACAAATGATACGTGAAATGTTTCACTAGTTTACTGTGCTTCAACTAAGCCAGTATGTTTAATTTATTCAAGCGTCAAACACGTTTGCAAAGCGGAGGCTCGGACGTCTATAGGAAGCCTAACTGCAAGGATTACTGGATTTGACGGGAGCGATGTACAGTCGCTCTGAGAGGAATCAATTCCGCAGTGTACACATCAATGGCATGGCTATTACAAACTTGGTTTTGTGAATAGATTTTTTTGGGTACTTTAAATTGTAAGACAATTTTCGCGACCTTGTAGTTATTTGGCTATCCCGCTCAAACATTTTAACTTTTTAAGACATATAAAATGACAGATTCTGTTTTTGAAATAATCTTATCACTCCCTCCCTTTTGATACTCCACATTGTAGGATTTGATGATAAAAGACTGGACAATGTAGGAGGCATTTTCCGACTTTGAGGCATTTTGTGTAGTGCATGCAGCTTTTAATACTAGACCCTTAGGTTTCTAGACATTATGGGACTGAATGTTATAGGAAACTGAATTCTATAGCATACTAGACATTTAGGAAACTAGACAATGGTGTCGATTCGGTTTTGCATCCTCTAAAACTAAACTAAGTTTAACAGGTCTAAAAGTAATGCTGTCCTTTTTTTTACTTTAGTGGTTAGAAAAAGACAGCAATACTGTTAGACCTGTCAAACCTAGTTTAGTTTTAGAGAATGCAAAACCGAATCGACACCAAGTTCAACGAGAACGAAAATACACGTAAATCAAGTATTTCATAAACATTTCTATATTTCCGAAACAACTGGACCTAAAATACTGAAAAGAACTTTTGACTGGGTGAACCGATTTTGATGATTCTTTTTTATTTAAAAGCTGGTGCTTCCCCATTTCAATTTGGCCCAGTTCTGACAATGGCATCCATGAGAGAACTTTGAAGTCAGTTGTTTTTTTTGTGTTAAAATGTTGTTGTTTTACTTTTCAGGCAACCGTTTTGCGCGCCTCCAGCTGAAGGCAGGTCTAGCCTGGCTGCTGAGGAAATACACCTTGGCTGAGAAGAAGTATTTGCCGGAGCATTTCGAACGAAGCACCTTCAGCTTGCGAGATTCTACTGCTCGGTACGAGCTTATAAGAAGAAATGTTTAGAGAACTGTATTATTTTTAACCCGTTATATATAAAAGCTAGACATGAACTTTAGTTTTTAGTAGCCTACATTTCTTTCATGCATTACATCAACTCTAATCTACAGTTTAGCCAGCATAAGCTGATAAAGCACCCAGTCGTCTCATTTTTCTCCGACTATTTCTATATTCTATTGCCATTCAATGCTGCCAGCATTTTGGGCACCTTACCGTCTTTTGGAAGCTTACCAAATTGTTAGTGTTTGATTTATTTTTAATTTTATTTTAAATGTGTTTTTATCTTGTATCTCCGTTTTGTATTACAAATATCGTGGTTTTTAAATGAATAAAACATAGCATATGATACTCAAAGATAATGTAGCCTGCTATTAGTTAAATATTTTTATTAAATCAGTGCAGTATTTCAAGAGACTACTTCCTACAAACAAACCCACAATCATCATCACACATCTCATTACATCTTAATAAAATTATTGTATAACACCTAATTTTCAGATATCTCTACTAGATATCAGGAAAAAAAAATGGGGGAGACCTTTGCCCAGTAGTGGGACAGAATAGGTTAAAAAAAACCTAATTCACATTTTTCGCTAAAATCCCAGTGGTGGAAACGCAATTAGCTGATTATGATGAACCTAATTTTACACTCAGCTTACTCAGTTGCATAAAAAGTTAGTTAATTACAAGTCAAGCTAATAAAAGTGTTTTAAAAAGTGAGAAACCCGAGAAAATTTTCACATCAAAGAACAAAAACATTTAATTAATAATCAATTATCATCGTTCCACGTAGTCAACGGAAAATTTATTCGAATTCTGCGCGGACTGGTTAGTGGCAGATACGCTAAAAACGCGTATTTTTTTCCACAAACAACCTTTATTTCCAATCGCAAAGGAAAACAAACATTAACGATTCCCCTAATTGCCTTAAACTGGGTTATTTTATTTATTTAAACACCCCCAATTCCTACAATTGACGTTACTTGTACTTCTTACTACAACTTTTGCTGTTTTATCTCCTTACGTCTCAATTGCAACGGTGTAAGGTTCAATTTTGTCTGGTGTAGCGGCATGAGCAAGTTTGTGTACGCCTACTGATAGATTTATATTCGATTTAACTTTTCGCTTTTAGGTTTCGATTCGTTACAATAAATAAAGGCGGTGATAGGTCGGGGCATTGATTTGATTTCCAAATCAGTTCGAACGTCAAACGGAAATGATGTTTATTTAGGATGCAACTTGAAAAGTATTGCTTTTTTAGGATTCCCTGTATCTAGAAACTTCGCGGATTCAGGGATCCACAACACCGAGAAACGAATCGAATAGTAACTTCATTTTTATTTCTCCATATACTATTTTTTTAAGCCTTTCTTATAGTAGGTAATCTGTCACCGTCGCATGGACATTTTCATCACTAGAGGCGTTGCCGATGCATGCATTAAACTGCTCCAATTAATTATGAACTTTATCTGCAACCAACTTAATTATAAAATTAAACAGCTATTCCTGTATTATGTCATTTTAGTGGTAGGTAGGTAGGTACATGGTAACGCCGCGGGAACAACGCTTTTTTGCATGTTAGTAATAAGTAATTATGTGAAAATGATTTCTCTGTATTAAGGACCACTTGCACGACCAATTCAAATCTTGATTTAACGAAATTCAAATGTCAAATCGTATGGAAAATTTAGTTAAGTGTGAAAACAAAAGAGCGTCATTTTGTGAGTCGTGAGTCGCAGAATTTCGGTAGCATACATTTTCTGCTGCATTCGGTTTCATACAAAAAGGCAGTTGGTGCCACACGACGACCTAAAATGAGTTGACAATTCAGTTGAACGTAAAATGAGCGACCGAAAATACGCGACTCACGACTCACAAAATTACGCTCGTTTGGTTTCACCCTAAATTCAATTTTAAAACAGATTAATTTGTTGTCCATGTGGGCCTAAATCTTTAATACAATATTGGTGTCGATTCGGTTTTACATTATCCTAAACTAAACTAAATTTGACAGGTCTAATATTGCTGTCTTTTTCTAACCACTAAAGTAAAAAATGGATGGCATTACTATTAGACCTGTCAAATTTAGTTTAGTTTTAGAAAATGCAAAACCGAATCGACACCATTATTTGTTTTTTTTTTTTAATAATATATTTTGTAATAACTTTTTATATTAAAATATGAACTTAATCATACATTTCAGGACAATTCTCATTCAACCATCAATAACATCGCGGCAAAAAAACTCCATGTAGGTAGGTACAATACTTTGCGGCCATACCCACCAATTTAAAAATAAAAAACTACACTTTCTAACCAAAATGTGACCAGAATCAAAACGCGAAATCGTGACTAGGGAACAACGTGAAGTTTTAAAACAGTGTTCAACACTAGAGAGAGTGAATCAACAAAAACTGTAAAGTTCGGACCGCAGAGTTTCAGAACTGCGCCGTGTGTTCAACTCCCAACAAGCAAGCTCCAACGTAAAAGGATAATGTAAACTTGCTATCAGATTTTATACATCCTGTTTGTTATCAGGTGTTTGTCAGAGTTTATATATGTTTAAAAGTTTTAACAGGGTACTAACGAAGGAAATTGTGTTACACGGTTTTAAACTTCAAACTAACTCGGGTATACACACACACATACCCACATATGTATGGTATGGTTGTTTGCTTGAGCTAATTGTATTATTATTTTTAGAGCTCCGTACCCGAAGGGTAAATTGGAACCCTATTACTAAGACTTCGCCGTCCGTCCGTCTGTCCGTTTGTTCGTCTGTCACCAGGCTGTGTGAACCGTGAGAGTTAGAAAGTTGAAATTTTCAGAGATGATGTATTTCTGTTGCTGCTATATTTAATTACTTAACCTACTGGTTTAAAAAAACCTACTTGATAAATAGTTCGCCCCATGTTGGGCGCCAATTTTCAGAAAAACAACCTCAATATGCGATGCGCAGTTTCTTTTAGTTTTCGGGTAGTTTTCCAATGTTTCTTCGTTTAAAAACTTTGTAAGCCCTATAAATCTATATGGCCATTCAAGTGACGCGCAAAATAAATCAAAATCAAAACATACACTAGGTATATAGGCACACACATAACACATGTCTAATTCCAAAAAGACAAAGAGACATATGTTTAATTTCAAACGGATTTCCTCGAATGTTTTTGTCACAATTGAGCCACCAAATCTGAGACAGAGCGACGTGTTCGAGTAATATGTGTCTCGCGCTGAGAAGGGTTTGTATTCGTACACCTGTCCGCCAAACTGGCTCGCTCAGCGTTTTTTGTTATTTTATTGCGAGCTCTTTGAGAGAAAACATCTTTTAGGCTTAATTTATACGGCACAAGCTACGAGACGCAGTCACTCTACATTTTTTTCGTTATTCCCCAAGACATACCTATATTGCGTAAAAAGATATTATCATCATCATACAAAAATTTTTTTTTTTTTTTTTTACTTTTTACAGGGTAGCGTTTGACCTCACGTCACCTGATGTGAAGTGACGATGAGGTCGAAGATGGCGCCACGCTACACCTGGACTGGCAACTGGCTCTCAAGTGAGGCTGCCGGAACACACCGATAGGTGCTTGGCGACAGATTCTTAACAAGAGGGTGGTAGCTAGAAAATACCCTACCACCAAGCTATGGTTTCATCATGATGTTTTCCTTCACCGAAAGCTCAAGCTCATTGATCAAGCTCAAGATTTAGGTAGGTCAGCGGCAAAAGTAGCTGATCATACCGGATTTTCCGAATGCGTATTCGATCAGATATGTTTGTTTTTTCCTTACAACTTATAAGGTTGCGTTTGATCATAACACAACACACTCGATGTTAAGTGATGATTCGTTCGAAGGTTGGTGTTTAAGGTGATAAAGACAGTCGGAAAAATTGTTTTTGTTCAGCGACTTATGTCGGTGACTGTACGTGAAAATAATAAGTAAAAAAATATTTTTACTAACTTGAAAGCGTTTGACCACACAAGTGAGAGAGACTCTCTGTCTTTGTCACACAAGTGAGAGAGACAGAGAGAGAGAGAAAGACTTTATTTGGCAAAACTGCACACAATAACAAAAGAAAGAAGCACACACAAAAAAACAGTAAAATTATACATAAACTATTTAACTACTAACTAACTACTATTTACTAACTATTTAACAAGTCACCTGATGTTAAATGACGATGTGGTTAAAGAGGGTGCCACTGTTGAATAAATATATATCATTTCATTTTAATTTGTATGTAATTCAACGTCAATTTTATAAGTCTAATAAACATTCATTTAATTTGATTGGATTTTAGTTCCGCAGGTATCTTATAGCTTAGTTAAAAAAAAAATATAATAACTGGTTATCGGTTTGTTCTACTAGAAATAGATAGAACAAAATCGCTTTTCAAATCCATTTCCGATAAGAACCTTACTAATTCCCCAAACGACAATTACAAACTAATATCAGAAACTATTATCCGAACGAATTAAATTCAAAACGACTCTAATTCCAATACAATAACATCTATAATAATTTGAACCCGTAACATAAGCAGTCCGGTCCCCGCCGTCCCATACCGTCTAACGGTTACCCACCGTTTTCCTTTATAAATGCAAATAGAAGCGTAACGCCAACATAACCAGTTATTACAATACGTTCGAGAATTCAATTCCTGTATCCAGAGCCGTCTTAGGTCATGTAGGGGCCCTAGGGCCCTCAAAGTTTGGCCGTCTTAGGTCATGCAGGGGCCCTAGAACACTCAAAGTGTGTGCCATTTTGAAGTGTATGATGATCATCAGATTTACATACTAACTTTTTTATGTTTTATAATTTACAAGGTGGCGTTTGACCACTTGTCACCTCATGTTAAGTGCTTGGACGCTACACCTGGACTATAAAGTGGCTTTCAAGAGAGGCTGCGAGAACACACCAACAGGTGCTTGGCGACCGATTTTTAACACGAAGGTGCCGAGAACTAGAAAATGACATACCACAAAGCAACTTGTTCTAAATTAATTGTATTATAAAGTTGGAAGGTCTGAGATCGTCATTCGTCAAATTGAAGGTAATTGCATCCGAGCAACTTCTGGGTATCTAGGTGTTTTGTTAATGGTACATTGAAGTAGAAATCCGTTAATTTTTTAGATAATATATAAATTAATGATAAACAATACCTACATAGGTCTTGAGTTCCAGCATTTTAGGGCCCCTATCAAGAAGGGGCCCTGGGCTAGTGCTAGTGTGCCCTAATGACGGAACTGACTGCAACCTAGTATTTGCAATAAGCTCTCGAGAGTTAAATAAATGTCTATATTCGTAGGACGTCTGATCATTTGAGGGGGCTTGTTTGGACTTGGAAATGAAAGGAAATAAAAATAAACAGAAAGACAGGGCCTGGACGGTAAAAGCAGCTCGGCGTGGCGGCACGGTGCTGTTTTTTAAAACACTTTTTAATCTTAACGCCTTCACGTGCTTTTGTATGCCCTGTTTGTAAGCTTTATTTACGACTAGCTGTTCGACTAGCTGTTATGAGAGGGAAGAGCGTACTTGTCGCAAGTCACGAAGCTATCATGAAATTTGAATTTGAAATCTATTTGATCGTTTTTAATTGATTTTTTATCCTACTTGCCTAACTGAGTGGTGTCTCGTTACTTCTCCATGCTGAAACTGCTCAATGGATTTGAGTTAAAATTAGGAATAGAAGGTACATAATTATTATGATATACCTTCAATTAACGCATAGGGTTCAGAATAAGTATCAATTATTTGCAACAAAAAACATAAAGATATTCAATACAAGTGCAGTGGTAAGGAAGTATAAAAAATGTATTGTTGCAAACCGGCCTCAACTCAGCATTAGTTTAAATTAGTATGGCGGGGAAACACGGGTGTAACCGCGAGGCACAGCTAGTAGTAAAATACTAGTATTTTCGATATATCTTTGTAACATTGTCCTCAATGTTTTGTATTGAAATGCAACATGAGATTTCGTTTGAAAAGGAGTTAGGGACAGCGGAGGGCAAAAATTGCAGCACTCGTAGTTGTACAGTTGCTGTGAAAAGTGCTTTTAATTTATTTTTGATACACAAAACAATTATAAGCAGGTTACTGACTTAAATACTGACAAAAAACCCCGAAGTCACTGATATAACAGTTGGAGAAAACGTGTTTTTGAGAAGCGAATCGGCAAACGTAGTGCAGGACTTCCTTTCGCTAGGTAGAGTGACGACAACGCAAAGGGACTGGCAACGGAGTCGAAGACCCAGTGGCGTACTTTGGGAGAGGCATATTCACTGCAGTGGACTGAAAAAAGCAAGAATAGGGCTGCAGCGCGGCGCAACGGAACGAAATATCTCAGTATCTGTTGCTCAAATTGCAATCGCAAAACTAACAATCGTGTATAAAAAAAAAAAAACAAAATAGGTACAATACGATACGATACGATGATTTAATAAATCCCGTGAAACAGTTCTGTTATCGACTCGCCACTGCTGCTACAAATTCTGATACAGAATAGTTTAATTCGAAATGCATGTCTTGAGCGAGAGCCCCGCTTTAGTGTGACACAGTAAATATGCAGTGCAGTAGTTTATTTTACGTGCTTAACGTGGATAAAACCACAGGCTTTTTAGTACAATTTTTTTTTGTTAAAACACGAGTTATAGTTTTGGAAAATAAGCCCCTGTTAAATGTCGCAAATTTTCATCACTCCTCATTCTTTTACGTTCCCTTTGCTAAGGTACTGGCTTGTTTAGAGATAAAGTATTGGCCGCAATCTACCTGCCGCTGGCCTAATGCTGGTTGATAGATATGTAGCATGACCGGCTACCAGGTCTAATAGAAACACGGAGACCACGGATAATATCATAGACATAGCGATGATTGCTCAGAGGTAGTGACGTCGGCTTGCGATCCTTAGGACGTGGGTTCGAATCCTACAATGAGCTTGAGTTTTCGGTGAAGAAAAAACATCGTGATGAAACCATAGCTTGGTGGTAGGGTATTTTCTAGTACTCACCTGGCTAGCTACCATCCTCTTGTTAAGAATCTGTCGCCAAGCACCTATCGGTGTGTTTCGGCAGCCTCATTTGAGAGCCAGTTTCCAGTCCAGGTGTAGCGTGGCGCCATCTTCGACCACATCGTCACTCGGGTGACTTGTTTGTGGTTAAACACTACCCAGTAGTAAAAAAAAATGTCGAATCGCGCTCTCGTCGTAGATACTGTAGCTTAGATATCAGATAAAGATTGACTTTTTATTTAAAACTAGAACATCTACAATATTAAACAGATACATTACCTTCTGATTTAAACTATACTATGCCATTGCATTTTTAAGTTAAGCTTAGAATAAACTCGTCTTTTGACCTGTATTTTCAACGTGTTTAGAAATCATAGCTTGGTGGTAGCTAGAGCATTTTTGTAGTGCTCGTTTGGTGAGCTACTACGCTAACAGCCTTTTATTTATATGTGCAAGTTAGCGGTTGACCACAACACACCTGATGTTAAATGACGATGTGGTCGAAATTGGCTTCACGTTACACCTGGATTAGGAACTGGCTCTCATGTGGGGCTGCCGGCACAAACCGTTTGAAAGCCAGTTCAGCCAATCCAGGTATTGCGTGGTGCCTTCTTCGACCACATCATCGCTTAACAGGTAACTTGCGATCAAACGCTGCGACACGTAATTTCGTCCTTTTCGCTTTTTAGTATTTTAATAAAAAGCCTTGAAGAATAAAAACTTTTGTTATCTCACGAAAACACTCAAGAAGCCATAAAACCCCACTTGCACATTCTTCAAACGCGAAAAGACAAAGTGGCAAGACGTAGCTGCAATTTCTAGAAACAACTAAAACAAGATGGCGCGCATACTAATTTAATTACAATAACTAACTGAAAACTTTTTAACAATTTGGCTTCGTACCAGGCGCTTCTTGCTTTATTGCGGCACGCTCACACTGGCATTAACTTTTACGCCGGTAAAACAATAAACTATAACGACAGAAAGAGAGAGCGTGTCTCTTCTTTCACTCTCAGATACACACAGTCTTCCTCTGTCCTTAAGAGAATTGAATTGGTAAACCCTTTTCTTCCACTCATACACACTCACACTCTCCCTTTGTCTCTAGAATAGAATAGAGTTGAACTGCTAATATTTCTATCTCTCTCTTTAATAGATAAACACACACATACACTCTCACTCTCCCTCTTCCTCTATCTTACTCTCAGAGAAGGTCTGAGTCCCAGCAACAAGATCTAAATATCTCTATTATATTAAAAAGGTGAAAGTTAAAGAGGGAGTAAGTAAGCTTGTATGTTTGTTACTTCTTCACGTTGAAACTTCTCAACGGGTTTGAGTGAAATTTAGAATGAATATAGCTTGGATTACAATATGTAATTTTTATCACGGAAAATGTTCTCGCGGGATTACGTTGGGCGCATCTTTTATTTTTGCTCCTTACAGGGTAGCGTTTGACTACATGTCACCTGATGCTAAGTGACGATAATTATGGTCAAAGGTGCAACACCTTGATTGGCAACTGGCTCTCAAGTGGGCCTACCGGAAGAAACCAATAAAAAAATAACTAAGCGGCAGTAGCCAGCATGCCTCGTTAATTTTTTATGCCGTCACAGCACTATGGCTACGCCTTTACAAACTGTAAGTGGAAGTCGCAGTAAAGTGGACGAATACAATAATTTATGCTTTACTTAGGGAGTGCTATGGCCAACTTCTTATTAGTTCCATAACTAAGTACGCCGGACTAAGTGGTCGGATTGAGATCAACACTCGATGTGGATTATAACTTGGCGCTAAGTAATAAACTTAGTGACTTACTTGTTTAGTTCACTAATACCTTGTCGTTAAGATTTCATTGGTCAGCTTACTTGTCAAGTTGAGAATTTTGTGGTTCCGACTAGGGGTGTGTAGGTATGCGAATTTGTAATACCGAAACTATGGACAGCGATAACGGATTTTGAAACTATGTATTTGTGATAACTGATATTGAGCTTGGTTTCGATGTTTGCACGGTTTGCTCACTTGGCCGGTATTGGATAACTAGAGTTCTCAATTCTCGAGGCATCGCGCATCAGGTTGGTTTGCGATTTCCGGCTATGAATAGCTTCTCTCAATGACCAGTTATCGTAAAACCGAGAACCGTATTTCAGTTATCACACCAATACATACTTATTGAAACTATTTTCGGTATCTAAATCCCATCGCTAGTTTCTACTGTCTTTTTATAGCCTAAAAATTAAGATTAAGATTTGTTTTATTCGCCACAGACTTGACTTTGACTTCTACTAATGTAGAAAGGTTTTAGTAAATGATAGATTTCCAATTTCCTCTCTCCCTCTCTCTATGTCTCTTTGTTCATCAACATCATCATCATCATCAGCCTATCACGTCCCAACGGCTGGGACTTTGGCCTTCTCTCAGAGAGAAAGAGAGAGTATGAGCCGTAGTTTACAACGCTGGCCCAGTTAGTTTTGGTATCTGTTTATTACGGGGTGAGATGATAGAATGTTCGGGACGGGATGGTAGAATACTTCGGGGTGGGATGGTAGAATGCTCGGGGCGGGATGGTAGAATTCTACCGCGATCCCATGCCACCCCTACCAACATCTGAGTGGCAAGGCGTGCTCACGGAGGGGTTTTTCGCGGGTTTGAGCACCGCAAACCCCCTTTCGCCAGCCCCCAAAGGCGGAAGGGAAGTTCACAGCATTTTCCACTCCCCAAAAAAATGGTATCTGTTAATTACATTTTATTAAATTTTTGTATTGAGATAGTTTGAACCCTGGGGAAGACGTAGGATACTTTTTATCGTGATATATTGCAGTCTACGCAGGTAAAACCGTGGGGCAAAGCTATTATTAAAATATAATAAACACTAATAAGAGAAGCGTCACATCCCGTCTATGCAGCGAACATCCTTTGTAAAGACTTGCTTTGATGTCACCCGCGTGCATGGAAACTTAGCACGCCCTGTATATAGAAATTGGAACAACGTGTGTTTGTTTGTTGGTACACCCTCTGTGTTATTTTAATGAATGCTGCAGAAGAAAAACTGTTTTTTTTTTCACACCTTATTTCTTTTTAATATTTTTTTGACGTTAAAGTATATGTCTTACGATAAATAACTGAATAAATCTTACCGGTAGCATTTGATTACAAGTCAGAATGCAATATTTCAAAATGGGTGTGAAAAGAGTTCTGTAGGGTCAGCCAAGCAGGGACAATGCCCCTAGTGTTGCAAATGTCTATAGGCGACGGTAACCGCTTACCGTTAGGCGGGCCGTCTGCTTTTCGCCACTCTTTCCATGAAAAAAGTCACCTGTTCTTATGTGGAAAGTCACGCAAACTAGCTCTCAAGAGAAGCTGCCGAAACTAAAAATTCTTAACTTGAGTAGCTAACCCTAGAAAATGCCCTACCAGCAAGTATAACATCATCACCTGATATTAATTTAACCATATTTACCTAACAAAAGCAGATTTTACAACTTCAATTCCAGCACTTGAGGAAGGGAACTACTATTCACCAGCCCTATTTCACACCGATATAAACCTAGAATTTTATGGAGTCTATAAAACCCTACTTTCGGGGTCAAAACAACACACGCCTTAAATTACATGCTATATACCAGGGGTAGCCAACTTGATTTGGCCCAAGATCCGTATACTGAAAAACCCCATGAGATCTAGCAACTACGGATTTCTTGAAATGTTCAATGTAGTGTATATGTGTGTATTTTCATAATCAACCTGTAAGTCCACTGCTGGACATAGGCCTCTCCCAAAGTAAGCCTCTAAGGCCGATTTTTAAACGACTTCCAAAAAGGAGGAGATTCTCTATTCGACTGTAACCTTAGAACTTTTCACTGGGTGAACTGATAATGATGTTTTTTTTTATTTGCAATTGCAATGGCTTCCATGAGATAACATCTTAAGTATCGGTTGGCCACCCCTGCTATACCTATAGTACACTATGCGGTACAAAATGTCCACTTGTATAGTGTCTATAAAATTGTTTTACAATCTTTTGTTTAGCAAGTTAATAAGCTCAGTTGGATAGTCGGCTTCATCGCCTTTATACAGGACCCTTTTACAGGGTTGTTTTACCCTTCGTAGTTAGGTCTAAACTTTCATTCAATTCTAAACCAATCAAACGACATAACAACAACACAGAAATAATGTTAGTCGAAATATATAATTGAAATCAGAAGAAAAAGATTGTGTTTATAAAACACTTGATAATTAACGTCCTAACTTTATCACTCAGAGACATTAAAAATTATATAATAAACTAGCTGCACCCCACACCAAGGTTACAACCAAGGTATTTCCGCTATCCCACAGGAAACGGTATAAAAAGTATCCTATGTGTTAATCTCGAATACAAGTCAATAGTCAATAGTACTTTATTCAATAGGATATATTGTGATCACTTTAAAACGTCAAACAAGCTATTATCATTCCAAATTGCATTCAAATCCGTTGAGCTGTTTAGCGTGAAGAAGTAACAACATACAAATCAAACTCAACAAACAAACTCACTTACAAATTTTCACATACATAATATCTGATCATTTTATACCCACAACAAGAAAACACCACAACATATCTAAAGAAAAAATGTAGTATCGCAGTATTATATTCTTTCAATTTCATTTCGGAATAACAGGAACAATCCTAACTGATAATGCCACGCACTTTTATACAGCGACTCGATACACCCTATATTTTACTCGAAAAGCTGATAAAAGCCAACGCAGGCTTCCAGGGCCTCTTTATTCCGAGAATGTTAAATGATTTATACTCCGAAACACACCTATAGCGGCAACGCACCGATTCATATGTAAATCGGCGGGTTAAGCTGAGACTTCATCGGCAAGGCGTATAGAAAAATAAATTATGGGGGACTAAGATAGAGTGGCTTTACGTTATAAAAGGCCATTCATGGTGCAATATGACTACAATTTGTTGGTACAATCCGCAGTGAGCCATCAAATTGCAACGTAAGTAGGCGTTTTAGGGATCAACTTACGTTGTGATTTAGGATCACAACAAGTTGTAACAACAAATTTGTAGTCATAATGTAAAAGGTAAAAGGGTACTTCAGAACAGCATATAGGTAACAGAGCATTTTTTTATAATTTGATTCGTTGGTAAAATCTGACCACCAATTTGTTGTGTCAATCTACTGTGAGCTAAATTGCAACGTAAGTAGGCAACCGGCGTAAGTGGCTCAACTTACGTTGCAATTTAGGCTTACAAATGAATTGTAACAACAAATTTGTAGGCAGATTGTAGAGTAGGGTACTTTATGATGGCCTAGAGTTGACAAGACATTTTCATTTAGTTGGTGTACACTGCATTATGAATTATTCTGCCCTACGTCTGCTACATTTTTATTTTGAGGTAAAGAAACTAATGACGCCTCCTAAAAAAAATTTTAGTGATAAAGCATAGCTTGGTCATAGAGTATTTTCAAGTACTCGCCAAGCTAGCTATAACCAAGATCACAATCTTTTTGACCACACCGTCACTTATCATCTGGTGACTTGTCTCTCTGGTCTAACGCTACAATGTAATCCTAATAATATTATACAAGCGAAAGTTTGTGTGTGTGTGTGTGTGAATGTTTGTTACCACGTATCACCGTAACTACTAAACCGATTATGATGAAATTTGAAATGGAGATAGCTTATACCCTGGATTAACACTTTTTATCCCGGAAAAAGGTTCCTGCGAGATAACGGGAAGACGCATGTGAAACTGCGGGGTGCAACTAGTAACTAAATAAATAAAGACACATAGCTACTTTTTACCTAAAAAAACAGTCACAAATTGCCTTTCAGCACGTCCCGCTTAACTTTAACATAGCAATAAAAAGTATCTTATAAAACGTACATCCGACTCACCTCCATAAAAGTACC
The DNA here is from genome assembly GCA_931315375.2 of Opisthograptis luteolata. NCBI lineage: Eukaryota > Metazoa > Arthropoda > Insecta > Lepidoptera > Geometridae > Opisthograptis > Opisthograptis luteolata. The sequence goes on along the minus strand of OV928036.1, from coordinate 12,661,382 downwards.
CGAAAGTACCCTGACCTCGGTTAGGTCACTTGGCCATTCTGCCACTTTAACTACCTAAAAAATGGCTAAGCGAAATCGTTCACTGTCACGCTAGGGTTCCGCATTCTTCGAAAATTTTTGTAAAATTGTAATTTATTTGATGAAAAAAAAACGGAGATATTTGTAAAAGTGATCACGCCCAAAAATTACCTGTCGGGCGTTTTTGCTTGTTTTTTTTCTGGTGTAAGAAGATTAAAACAGGTCTAACTTGGTTTAAGTTTGACGTTATAAAGTGATCACATGTTGTACCTACCCACAATATATACATATTATTATTGTGGTGACGTCGGCTTGCATCCCTTAGGGCATGGGTTCAAATACAACAAAAACCTTGAACTTTCGATGAGCGCCACCTTCGACCACATCGTCACTTGACATCAGGTGACCAGTAGTCACTAGCGTGTAGAAAGTAAAAAAAGATTCTTAAGTGTCATCTTAATAATATTATAAACGCAAAAGTTTGTAGGTATGTATGTGTGTTTGTTGCTCTTTCACGCAAATACTGCTGAATGGATTTTGATGAAACTTCATAATAATACAGCTTACATATCTAAATAACACATAGGCTACTTTTTATCCCGGAAAAAGGGTCCTGCGGGATAATAGGAAGACGCGGGTGAAGCCGCGGAGCGCAGCTATTTTGCTATGCTTTACTTTGCATTCTGTGATAAAAGTACTACGGAACTCATAGTAGCTATTTCATACAACATACAAAAGCTAGCTTTGAAATTTACCATCACACACAAATACTGTAGAGGGCTACGTTTAAACTGTTTCTAAACGGAACCCTAAAATGGAAATAGCTGGAATCGCTGAAAGCTCGACATTCAGAAAGGTTGTAATCCATTCATGAATCGGTAAGGACTGGACTAATGGACGTTGAATTCTGTTCGAGACCGCTCTATATGCATTTGGCTATTAATAATATCTCTATAGTGGCTTACATCTGTTTAGAAATACGACTGAGCTGTGAAGAAATATACATAATATGTACATATATCGTTAAGCATGTACATAAATAATAACAACAACAATTTTTCACATCAGTCTGTTAAGCGCTTGTTGCGGAGCTTACTCAGCTGTTGTTAACTGACCGTTGTTAACTGATCGTTGTTAACTGATCGTTGTTAACTGTTGTTAACTAACATAGGTTAAGCAACGTGCTCTGCGGTCACTTGGATGGGTGACCTCTAATGTATTTACCACCTTACGCTGTCGGTCCCGCCTGTATCAGTCGTAAAGCCACTTACATACTAAATGAATACAAAATCTATTAGATTCATCTTTTTTATGTTCAACCTTTGAAATGTCAAAGATCCTAAGAAAATCCGACAAGGAAACGTTTTTTTGCTTCCTTTTAATGGATTTTAGAGGGTCATTTTACCTCAATGCGCCCTAGCTATAAATCTATTTGGATTACTAGGGAATTATTTTTGTTGGCAAAATGAAATTTTCGGTTTCGGTATATACGGAAAACAAAATTGAAGCGTATAAACTGTAAATTCAACGGATTAATTGAAAAAAATTCTCAATGAATTTAATGACTTTTTGTAACTTTAGACACGCGGATAAAACTAAGAGCTTTCATAGCTCAGTGGTGGTGAGGCTGTCTTGTGACACGCTGGTCGTCGGTTCAAATCATGTAAGGAGTTTGAGCTTTCAGTGAAAGAAAACACCATGATGAAAGCATAGCTTCCCGCTTACCGCAGGAATTTTTTTTCGCGATAAAAAATTTTTTAGCAGTATACATATTATTGTGATCACTTTAAAACGTCCACGCCTATTTCGACCTCCTTACGCCGGCAAAAGAACAGGCAAGAAACACCCGGCAGGTAATATTTTGGACGCGGTTACATTTTACTCGTATTGTGTAGTAACACGAGATGAAAGTGTCAAAATTTAAAATCAAGTCAAACAAAAAGCTTCACGCATGAAGCGCTTGTAAGCAAGATAAAAGATATTCCTTCCCTGATATCATATTCCTCAATTTTACCTATAAATTACAACATTTACCCAATCCCAAGTTAGCAAACCCGCAAGAACAAGCGGGTTTTGAAAAGTTTAATTTTAGAGTTCATCCGGGTGTATCCGGACTAATTAGTATGCCCGGGCTGAGGTAACATGACCTTAGACATGGTATCTTATCCGGGTACGATCTACAGTCCGTGTTGGTTCAACAACACTCCATTTTAGCACCCTCTTGTGTTTATCTTGTCTGTACTTATTTCTGAACAAGTTATTTTTTTAATTGGCTCTCTATGAACCTCTATCCGTTTTTTTTGTTACGGAATCGGAAACTACTAAACGGATTTTGATGTGAGTTTCGGGTTTTGCATTTTTCATCACATATGAAACTGCGAGGGAATTGTGTTTTCGTATGGAACTTAGTGATGAAACGAGCAAGTCGCTTGGCAGATGGTAAACGTCATGCTTGCCCAAACATTCCAGTTTTGAACACACGCACGTCAAACTGTCAATTTCGGCTATATCAGTCACAAAGCTATATCGGAGGTCTTCGCATAGCCACGAAAACTCTAATACCCGACATCTTGGACCGATTTTCTTAAAAATTAGCTTAAAATTCCTCACATTATTTTAGAAAAGAGCTGACTCTTACACTGCTAGGCCGATATTAACCATATACTTATAGCTAAGAATACCGCAAGGAAACTGTTTTTCAAATGAAAAAAACTGCATCGAAATCGGTCCATTCGTTTGAGACCTACGATGCCACAGACAGACACACACAGAGACAGATATCGACGTCAATCTTATAACACCCCTCTTTTTGCGTCGGGGATTTATAATAGAGTTGGCTACTAACTCATAAGAAAAAAGAATAACCAAATGCACAGTTTATCATCTCCAAATGACTTAACCCATTTATATCAAACAATACGTTTTGAAATATGCGCTTATTCATTTTATCTCACGAAAAATAAACCGTTTCACTCCCTCTACAATATGTCACGTAAGTCGAGCCAAAATGGTGGTGCAGTCAGCTTTCTGAAAAATACCACTATCTAGTCAAATTGGAAGCTAGTATCAGTTTCCAACGAAATTCCGGCTTAAAAAGGTTTGCCGTTTCAACAATTTCGGATGAATTCTACGGAATAGGGTTTTGGAAACGCGTGACGATTTTGTACAAGCATTGTTTCATTGGACCGATTTCAATTTTGAACTTTATTATTTTGTTTGCGACTAATGGGAGGACCGTTGACTGTGAATCGTGTTGTGGTGGGTTCGATTTCCTCTACGGGACAATTTTATTTGTATTGATAAAAGTAAAGGTATATGTTCCGTGTCTGGGTGTTTTAGATCCTAAGATGGTCCGACCGGCCTACGGCCAATCGGTCGTCCCAAATATAAACACACGCAAATAAAAAAATAACAGTAAATAAGAACGAACTAGAAAATAACCACCTAGCTAAATTTTTATCACGATGGCTTCCTTCACCGAAAGCTCAAGTTTCACAACCAACGGGTTACAAGCTGACGTCACTACTGCTGTCATTGTTTAATCTGTGCAATATTCATTCATCGAGATTAGATTTAACCCGCATTGCAGTGGTGAAGAACTCATTAAAATTTAATGATGGCATATTTGTATTCAGGAACGTTAGTTTCGCGCATACAACGAGTAAATTTTTAACAGACGAAATTAAAAGTACTAAGATTTTGCCGGATGAAGTCTGGGCCACGTCTTCAAGGTATACAAAATTATCTTATAAAAAAAATATCTTACAAAACATTTATTTTTATACTAGTTGCGCCCCGCGGTTTCACCCGCACCTTCCCTTTATCCCTATAAAAAGTAGCCCATGTATTAATCCAGGGTAAAGCTATCTCCATTCCAAATTTCATTAAAATCCGTTCTGTAGTTTTTGCGTAAAAGCGTAACAAACATCCATCCGTCTATCCATTCATGCTCACAAACTTTTATAAAATAATTGATTTTAATGGTTCAAAAGGAAAACTTATCTTTAGAATAAATAAGAAATCAACGTGGCTGGGAAAACACCTACAAATCACAAAGCACAGAGTATTTAATGTGACAAGGTGGAGCGACAACTTGCGCCGAGTGGCCGGCAGTAAGTGAGAAGAGCCGAAGACTGGGCTCAGTGGGAGAGTCGTACCTTGGGAGAGACCTATGTCCAGCAGTGGTCTCATCAAGGCTGATGATGATGATAATAATTTAGTGTGAGGTGCTACCACCTTACTGAAAATACAATAAATATTGCATTTACTTAACCATAATGGTACGCGTACACCAAAACCGATTTTGTCGGCCGATGGCGGACAGAACTACTCGGACGAGTAACTCGGACGTTCAACTGAATACACTGCAGATGATAACGGCCGTTGTCGGTGGAACTTATGAAGTCTGAACTGTCCAAATAACGACTCGATAGCAGAAAGAAGCCGGTAAAACTGACAAAAAATGCAAACACGTTCGGACTCGTCAGTTGATCGTCCGTTTTCGGGCGTCATCGGACGACGTCGGTAGGATCAGTGTATGCGCTCTCTTTCATTTACTTACGTTTGATTTGATCGGCCGAGTTCGGCCGATAACGCCCGAGCATACTTCAGCCGATGACGGATTCGGTGTACGCAACAAGCCCTATGTATCATGAAACTAAGTTTTCGGATCTTTTGAGGTAGTGTAACATATCATGTGACCCATTTCGAAACGTCCACTTTTACTGCCTTAAGTCTAACGTGTAGACGACAAAGCGTAATAAAAAATTAAGCAGTAAAAGTCGCATAAACATTGCACATAATTCGATAATACTGCAAGCGGGGTAAGACCCGCACCTAGCTTTAGTAACTTCAAAATTGCTTTATAAAACTTCGGGACTCCGCCGCGCTGTAAACGGGTTTGTTTCTGCGACGTTATTTAATTCCTCGAAAAAGTTTTAATGAGACGACCGTACGAAAGTTTCGGCCCTTTTTCTTGTTGGACACACCTTGAGGTCGCCGGTTAGCATAAATATAGGAGGGATGGGTAATCGGTTTAGATTGTATAGTCACTTTCTTCGCACTTTCCTCGTCAACTTTAGGAACGTGCGGTTTGAACGTATTTTCAATGATTTTGATGCAATAGAGTGACAAGATGAGCGAGTCACTTGTCTCATGATAAGCGTCAAGCTTGCTCATAACAGTTTCATCATCATCATCATCATCATTAGCCGGAAGGAGTGCACTACTGAACATAGGCATCCCCTTTGAACAACACCATAAACGGTTATATGACATTTGCATCCATTGGCTCCCTGCAACTCTCACAATATAGGTAACAGAACAGCTTCCGGTTCGTGGTCGCCACTCAAGAACCTTCCTTCCCTATCTGTTATCGGTTCGTCGAGTGATGTGGCCTGCCCATTGCCACTTCAACTTGTAAATTCTGAGAGCCATGTGTTGTGTGTGTCATTTAGTGTCTGTTAATACTTACATAGTGTCAGTATTAAAAAACCTCTACTAGAGAATTTTTGGTAATACGTATATTCCTTTAGTCTTTCTCCAGTATTCAACATAAAAGCGAGCAATGGTGACCGAACGGTTACGCGTGCGACTTACAAGACGCCGACACCGAGTTCAAATCCTCTCGGCCCCACACCTATGACTTAATAATTTATGTGCGGATTTGCCATCGCTCAAAACGGTGAAGGAAACTGGCATGCCCAAGAACTGCAATATTCAAGGGCATGCGACATCTATCAACCTGTACTGGGCCAGCGTAGTAGATTACAGCCCATACTCTCTCTCTGTAAGAAGGCCAGAGTCCCAGCAGTGGGAACGTGAAAGGCTGATGATGATGATGATTCAACACAAATATTGCCCAATTTAAACTGAAGACAAGAACGAATTCATTTTAACGCGATCTTTTACGATTCTTACCTTTTAAGTGGTCGTAAACTAATTAAAAGCAGACCTAAGAGGTATAAAGTTTTAATGCCATCGCCGGCTCGTAATTTTTACATGTTTTAATTATATCATTAAGGGGAAAAGCCGTGTTTGGATTTAGATTGCGAAACATCTTGAAAGTCAAGGTTGCGAAGTATCTACTTATTAAAATGATAATAATCGTCATTTATTTCTCTCGTGTCTTTACTATGAGTAATTACTATGCTTGAACCGATGTGTAAAAAAGGTTCTCGAGTGGCGACCACAAACTGGAAGTCGTTCTGTAGGTAGGCCCCCCACTAGGTGGATCGACGGCATTGTACGAGTCGCAGGGAGCTGATGAATGCGTATGGCTAGGAGCCCTTCATGATAGCGTTCTTATAGGGCGAGGCCTATGTTCAGCCAATAGTCAAGTCAATAGTCAATTTTTATTTATTCAATAGGAAAAATTGTGATCACTTTGAAACGTCAAACTTAAAACTAGCTACGCCTGTTCCAACCTCCTTACGCCGGAAAAAGAACAGGCAAGAAACGCCCGGCAGGTAATTTTTTTGGCGCGATCACATTGACAATTTTATTCTTATTACTAATTGATTGAATTGGAGCAAGTTCACTAAGATCCCAAGTTTTTTTTTGTCATCTAATTGTGCGATATTTTTTAATTAGCTTTACTAATAAGATTTCTCTTGTTTGGTGGTACACATTGGGATATTTGAACATGAATATTAATGAGTTGCGGGATCACAACCAAAGCAGACCAGCAGTGGACTTCTTCCGACTGATGGTGATGAATGCCTAATTCTTGTAAGAAGCTGCAGAGTAACTTGCAATAAGTATATCACACTATAGCACAAGCGAAAAACTCATTGGATCCCAGCTTTCTATACTTAGCTTGAACTTAGTATGCAGGGCGCTGCGGCCGCAAGCCTGCCGAAGCGTAGACTACATAAATCCTGTTTACCATTAATGGGATACCATTCGAGATAGTTTGCATGGCGTGAATATAACGTGATGTCGCCTTTAGGGATTCAGTTGTTTTTAAAATGTGCAGAAAATTATGCGCAGTTTCTTTTTATTTCGTTGTTGTTTTGGGGCCTTTGATAAATGACAAAGTGTGCTTGAAGGTTGTTTTCTTATTTTCATTTTCTTTTTGTCGTATCTATTTTGAATAGTAATTTTAGTACTCATTTTCATGTTCTTCATAATTAAGAGAAGAGAGAGAGAAATATAAGAGAGGTAAACAGAAAGAGGTAGGTAGTATATATTTTAAAAGAGTTCTAATGGTTCAGCAACGCCTCTGGTGTTGCAAATCTCTAACGGTGACCGCACTAAATAGGAAAAAAAACCTCACCGAATAAATAAATATCATCATTTAATTTATGAAAAACATAAACATATATATAACATACATAAATAAACTATTTATATTGTTATAAAATTAGGAGCTCCCGCCACAAGATGGGTGTAAAAAGAGTTCTTCAAGGTTGGCTAGACGCGTTGGCATCTAGTGTTGCAAATGTCCATAGGCTATGGTAACCCATCAAGCTGGCCGTCTGCTTGTTTACTACGCTATTAAATAGAAAAACAAACACTTGTTTTCTGAACAAATTACAACAGCTTTATTAAAAGCATAAAAGATAACCGTTTACACGACCAACTTGAGAATAAACTAAACACCTTTTAAAAGAGATTGATTAAAAAACCTTACCAACATCGGAAAAGGGAAAGTTTCACACAAAAAGTGGCCCGATAAGAAAATTTATCATAATCTCGACGTATTTTAAGGCCATAATAAAATTTTCGGGAATTTTTCGACAAAGCTCGAGTTCGGGAAAGTTTCACAATTAAGGAGTGCTTCAGTAACGTACCTCGTTCGGCTTTTACAACGGATTTATTAAAATGTTAAACACGATGTTTTGTTTTTGGGGTTCCGTTGGCCCCGTAAACAAAACGGTGAGACAATTTCGGCCGAGTAGGTATCAGTATAGAAAGGAAGTTAAGAGTCACCAAGCACCGTTAACAATTTGTTGTGGCCCAGCAGTCTTACTTGAGAGCCAGTTCTGACGTAATGAGGGGCCATCTCCTACCTAGTTGAGCGCGCCGAGCGTAGCTGTTTAAAGCGCGTGGCGCGCTGAATCACGTGCGGAGCCAGATTCGGTTCGCGTGTTTGCGCGCCGTTTAAACGCACCTTGACATCAGAAGCAAAAAAAAATCCCTACAAAATGCAATGCCATATTGAACTCAAAAACTAGGCTAATCTAAAAAAGTCATTTTCACTCACGTTTTTGGTGGCCAAAACTTCAACGGAACCCAGCCTTTTATCCTTGAAACAAAATTAACAATATTATTAACGTGAAAGTTTTCGGTAAACAAAGAGATCTAATTAATTCTCGTTTGGTTTGTGTGCGTAGAACTTGTATGCCTGAACTAAATTTTATTAATTTCTTGTTGATTCTCATACAAAGAAAAAGGAGAAGATGATATGAGATGCATTTTGGACTTGGGAGTTTTGTTCTGGCGTTCGGTTGTACTGCCACAGTGAAACCATAGTGGTAGAGCATTTTCAAGTGCTCGCATGGATAGCTACCATTCTCAAGTTAAGAATCAGTCACCAAGCAGCTATCGGTGTGTTTCGGCAGCCCCATTTGAGAGCAAGTTCCCAGTTTAAGTGTAGCGTTGCATCACTTTCGAACGCTATCTTGTGATAAAGAAATAGAGTCAAAACCGCATTAAATAAAAACTTGACTAAGTTACAGAAGCTATCGCCGTAGCCAAAATCTTCATGGATAACATTATTATTATATCGCTATAAATATATTTCTTCATTCAGATGAAAGAACATATCAAGTCTTCTATTCGAGATTTGGAGACGTTGACCAATCCATCAACCCGTTGAATCGCATTATCCCGCCGACTGGCGAAAACAACTGACAACGTTCACGTGGCATTCAGAACATGCGATACGATACAATGTGGAGGTGAATAAGAAGGCTATATACAATACGAATCAATAAATATATAACTTTATATTTTACACTAACTGATATGGCGCAACGACCACGACGAAGTCGTAGATGTCGCATTCCCTTAAATGTTGTGGTTCATAAACATACCGGTTCCCTCACGATGTTTTCCTTCACCGTTTTGAGCAATGATGAATCCACACATAACTTATTATGTCATAGATGCGAGAGCATTCGAACTCGGTGACGGCGCCTTTGGGCCACCTTCAGTCTAAAGTAACGTTATTCGATTATAATCGATTGTTAGTAATTAGTAAATGTTTCGATTATGGCAAACTATTACGATCGCGCCTCGTCTCTCTTACTGGGGGGACACTCTAGAACTACCATCGCATCGCTCCTTCTAAAACGTCTCGCTAAAAAACCCGATATTTCTTCGGTCCAACGGCAACAAGGATAAACGGTGGAATTACATTAACCCGGCTGTTTACCGCTCGGGTTAAGGAGGAAATGTGGTTGGAATAAATCCCGGTTTGCGACGCTCCGCCGGACTCTAGCCGAGTGGATTTGTTTAGGTTTTAGAGCTGTAGGTGTGAAAGTAGTCACTGTTGTATCCTAAGTGCCTGGGAAGAGTTACAGCTGGGTTATCTAAAGCTGACACGCTCACAGTACTCACACTAATGCAATTTCATTATACAGCAGTGAAAATGAAACAATGACAATCTCTGTCAGGCTCATAAGCTAGACCGCGTGCGAGAGAGAGACAAATAGACTTTTCATGATGTGTATAAATGTGTCCGCTCATTCACAAACATATGTGTGAGTTTGTTACACGTGCCAGTTTTAGATAACCGGCCTTACCTTCTAACAAATTGTATTTAATCAATGGTCTTGTTACAGCTAGCTCTGCCCCGTGGCTTCACCCGCGTCTTCCCGTTATCCCGCAGAAACATTTTTCTAAAGCAGCCTTTGTTTTAATCCAGGGAGAGTATAAGCTATCTCCGTTCCATTTCACTCCTCTCTGTATCTCTTTCTCTCTCTCCCTACGTCATTCTCTAGGGTTCGAACTATCTCCGTACCAAATTTCATCTAAATCCGTTCAATAGTTTTTGCGTGAAAGAGTAACAAACATCGATCCATCCATCCATCCTCACAAACTTCCAGACTCATAACAATGTTACTGGCTGTTCCGCGCAGCTTCACCCGCGTGTCCTTTCCCAGGCTCCTGACTATCTCTGGACCAAATTTCATTTAAATCGGTTCAGTAGTTTAGGCGTGAAAGCGTATCTAATAAACATCCATCCATCCAGCCTCATGAAATTGCTCATAGGATCAATGTGCTTGATGTTTACATTATTTATTTAATGGCTAGCTAGTATTTTAATATATATTTATTCTTAAACAGTATGTATTACCAATTTGTTACGATAAAAGCTTACATTATTTTAAGAAGAATGCCTCTCAAAGACGACACCGACGCGCGCCGCCAACGCCAGCCATCAAACCCACGTACATTTCAAATTTCAAAACTTTTTTATTTAATAGGATACATTGTGATCACTTTAAAACGTCAACTTAAAACTAGCTACGCCTGTTCCAACCTCCTTACGCCGGCAAAAGAACAGACAAGAAACGCCCGGCAGGTAATTTTTTTGGCGCGATCACTTTGACAATTTTATTCTTATTACTAATTGATTGAATTGGAGCAAGTTCACTAAAATCCCAAGCTTTTTTTTTGTCATCTAATAGTCCGATATTTTTTAATTAGCTTTACTAATAAGAAGATTTCTCTTGTTTGGTTGTACACATTGGGATATGGGAACATGAATATTAACGAGTTGCGGGATCACAACCAAAGCAGACCAGACCCCACAAGCAGCACCCGTTCACGAGTTGACGCATGTGCCAGCCATCGCTCTCCTCGTACAATGGCCGAAGGTGACGTCAACGCCATAGAGGTAGTATATACTATATAGAATGTCAACTCGTACGGGATGACGGACGATGCAATCAAGTGCGATGTGTGTGTACAAAACGCCATAATAAAAGTAAAGTACGACGGTCATGTCACGCAAATGCCACAGTAAATGAGCATCAGTAAGGCATCTTCAAAAACTATTAAAACATTGTACCAGTACGAAAGATTTGCGCGGGCTCCTGGTGGAGGACTGGCAGGAGGTGGCGTAGGACCAACCGAAGTGGCGTCTTTTGTTAGGACTCACTTTGGGCCGTTGCGCCATCTCAGTAAGTTACCTACCAGAGTGTTATGGAGAAAGTGACTTGTTAAAAATATGAATATTGTTCATATATTGGACAATATTCATATTTTTAATGAGACGGTTACCTAAGTTATTTTTTTATATAAGTATCGATTTAGACTTTTTTGGTCGCAATTGAACTGTAAACATGAAAATTATGTATTTATTTCCAAAACTTGTGGTTCTTCAGGTGTGATAATGTGTGATATTAGTGGATAATTTACCACTAGTTGCACCACGTGGTTTCACCCGCGTCTTCCCGTTATCATGCAGGAACCTTTTTCCGGGATAAAATGTAGCCTATGTCTTAATCCATTTTTAAAAAGGTTCTTGCGGGATAACGGGAAGACGCGGGTGAAACCGCGAGGCGCAACTACTTTAATTATAAATATACATACACACATACCCACTTTAAAAAAGGAAACTTAATTAACAAAATAAAAACACTATATTTTAATATCAAGCGTATATTTTAGTATCAACGTACAGGACGTTCTGCGATAGAGATGTCTCGCTCTAATAACCAGATAAGTTGTACTTCTATTACCTTTTATACTGCACCAGCATTGCAAGACCCAGTCCATCACAGCGGATAAAAAATAATACTCAGTAATAATTTCCATGATTCGCCTTCTAAATCGGTTGGCGTGGCGTGTCGCGACTGTATAAACATTATGCCAGGAGCTAGCGGTTGCGATATAACGTGCCACTAGTTCATTTTAATATTCAAACTATAAAATTATAAAGAGAAAGATTTGTATTTTTGTATGTTTATAAAGAAAAAACTCCATAACTGCTGCATCGATTTCGAAAATTCTTTCACCATTATAATGTAACATTATCCTTGAGTAACATAAACTATATTGATTTCTAAAAAAAAATAAGGATCTTTTCTAAAGCTTCAATAATATAACCCAAAGTGTTAAAAATTTGTCATAAAATGTTTTTCATCGACTATTGAAACTATTGGTGATACCACAAAAAATGTTTTACAATATTAGGACATATCAATATCTACAAAAAATTGTGCAGTACCATATATCCAACTATTTTAGTTATGTCACTACAACTACATAATTCTGGATACATTTTAACTTCAATTTTTTTTTGGTTTTTGGATTTTAATCTACGTTTAACCCAAATTTTTTAAAAAATAAATGGTCACCCATATGTTGCCGGGACGGGCCGCTAGTTGTATTATATCGCTGGCTTACCTCGTTTAAGTTAGGGGCTCGTTAAAAATATAAAGGTGCAGTTTATTCGGTACTTTGTTGCTTTTTGTGAAGTTACTTTTAATAGTTCCTGGTTTCTGAAACACGGTTCCCATCACTAGTTCGGTCGGTAACTGGAGGCTTCATAATAATTACTGTTTTTTTTTGTGTCAATGATTGATTGAAAGTGTTTTTATAACGTTTTCATAGCTATGATGGCTCAGTGATAGTGACGTCGCATTGCGATTCGTAGGACGTGGGTTCGAATCCTTTAATGAGCTTGAGCTTTCGATGAAGGAAAACATCGTGATGAAACCAAAGAAAAATCATCATCTTGCCACCAAGCTATGGAGCTTGGTGGCAAGATGATCTGTCGCCAAGCACCTGTCGTGTTCCAGCAGCCTCACTTGAGAGCCAGTCCCCAAACCAGGTGTATTGTAACGCCACATTTGACCACATCGTCATTTAACATTAGGTGACTTGTGGTCAAACGCTACCCTGTAAGTAGTAAAAGAAATGCCAAACCACCAAGCTACTAAATTGCAACTTAATTTCTTTGACGCCAGCTCCCCGCCTATTCTCTCTCCATCTTCATCTTTACGCCATTAATCTAGCTATATGTGTAATATTTCTCGCTAACTGATGTTTTATTCACCTCGCGCAATATATAAATTGTTTCTTTGCTGTCATTCTGTCTACTTAGAAAATATTAACGGACAGCGAGGCTTCACCCCTCACCACCTTCGCGCTGACTCCTATTGTATGTTTTCTTTGTGCGTCGGTCTAGAACAGACTGCGGTTGACAATAGGGGTCATCGAACTGCATCGAGTGAATGTGTGAAAAGGATATGACAAGGTCATTAAACTTTTCAGTTTCGTGACAATCAGGTAATTTTTTTTAAGTATGTATGAACAAAATGATTTAGATAACACTGGCTAATGCCTACATTTAAAGTTAGATGCCTTGTGATCAAACACTTCCCTGTAAGATATAAAAAGACCTTCCAAAAATATATCAAAAAGCTAAATATTTTTTGTAGGTATATTTAAAAAATAGATGACGTACAAAAAACCTCTCAAATGTAGAATATGGTCCATAATCTACAACACTGACCCAGTGAGGGTTGGTACTACATATCATATACTCTTAAAAGTTAAGAAGGTTCTTGGACATTCCGGTCTCCTCACGATGTTTTCCTTCACCGTTTTGAGCCATAGAAAATCCACATATCCTATTAATATTATAAACGTGAAAATATGTATGTATGGAGATAGCTTATAAGTACCCTTGATTAACACATAGGCTACTTTTTATCCCAGAAAAAGGTTCTTGCGGGATAACGGGAAGACGCGGGTGAAACCGCGGGGCGCAGCTAGTAAAATAATAAAGCCAAAAGTGCAGGGATTCGAACTCAGTATAAGCATTTTGCAAACCACTTGTTAATTCGGCCACCACCGCTCACATATATCAAAATGTAATCTTATCTCGCTCAAGGTGTAATTTAATGAACAAATACTCCTTTCACTAATCACTCTTGTAAGTGAAACGTTTGATCTCTACATCTCAAACTAACTAAGTAGTACAGTAGTAACATAATAGTAACTTAATTATTGATTAGCATCTACTAACGTTGTATCAGCTAGCGGCGTACTAACACGAATAGAAATGAGGCAGATGGTTGACGAGTGTCCTCCTTCCGGCTTCCAGCCGGCTACTTTCCACATCAACAAGAAAAGACACACAAACACATACCTACACACACACATAACAACGTACATACATTATTAACTCTGGCTTATAGTGGCAATAAATAGATTTTTTATTTTATTTATGTAAAAGTTTTGACGTGAAAACAAGCAGACAGCCCAGCCCGCCTCGCCTTATGGCAAGCGGTCACCTTCCTTTATGGAAATTTGCAACACTTGTTGCCGATGTGTTGCTTACCTTAACTCTTTTCATACCCATCCTGAAGGACTGCATTTTATAGCACTGCAGAAAAACTTGTGGAGGAAGCTCGTCGCACATTTTCGAAGTAAGCGGGAGAAAAGGAATGCATAAATTGAATGGTATAGGATTTCCAGGGCTCGTTTGCATGTGTACATTTTCTAGTTTGACAGGTCTCAAAGTGTTGCCGTCCTCTTCTGACCACAAAAGTGAGAAAGGGAGAGTATCATTATTGTTCATTTATTTCTTTTCTTTCTTAAGTAAAAGTTTTTTACTATAATTTTGTATAAAACAAAATAACTATAAAACAACTTAAATCTAGAGTGCCACCGGTAGCGGGGCAGAACTCAAGCTACCGGTGGTTAGAGCTGCAGAGTGAGAAACCTCCTGATGATGATCTTCATTATTTTTACTATTATCTTGACAATTGACATCCGGCAATCCGGCTAAATAAAAAAGGCACCAATCTACACACCCGTTGCTAACAGATCATAGCAAGTGCCAACGGAGACTTATACACACACACATACACACAGCACCCTGTAACTACATAGTAGTAAGTACACAGGTCTGCTTTGTTGCTGCAATAATGTTGCCAGTGAAGGCTTGCCTTCAGCGATTGTATTATCTCTGTTTAAAGTAGAACACGACAAGTAATTACTTACGCTTTGTACAGTCAACTGTGATAGAACAATGAGTTTGTTATGACTTTAATTAACTAACTGACTACTTTAAAATTTATTAAAAACATAATATAATTTTGAAAAATGTATCAAAGAAATGTAAATTGAAGCTATGTTAGTGACGTCAACTTGCTATCCGTGATGCTGGGGCCACACTAACGGGAAATGCCGTTCAATAGCGCGATGATTGACGTTTGACATAAGTATGGCGACGACATTTGACAACGGCATTCACATTGGCGTTTGACGTTACCCGATGACTCAAGTGCATTCACGTTGACCGTTCAAGTGTAGCCACTCACATAATTAAATAATATTTATCGCGAAGATAGACATAGACTACTTTTTTGACGGCAATTGAGTTGTCAACGTGAAAATTTTGCTTTTATTTCCTAAACTTGTGTTTCTTCGAGTGATAATGTGTAATATTGGTGGATTATTAACCATTATGTGTTCGTTAATGTGTACGAGTGTGGGAAATTGAAATAAAGTTGTGAAAGTGACTTTTCTAGTTGCTCCAAAAAAGTCCGTGTAAAGTTTAAGTAAAGCGCCACTACTTTACTTAAACACTATCCTCATCCCATCATCTCCTCACCATCATCATCATCATCATCATCACCATCATTGAAACTTGATTCAACTCTTTGAGTTTGAAATATTATATTGTATAATACTTGACACTGGCAAATACACTAATCGTGTGAAGCCATAACAAAAAAAAAAAAAAAAAAAAAAAAAAAAATAGACATAGACTGACATTAGGGAGAAAAAAGTGAGAAGAAACATCGTGATGAAACATTATTGTATTGCTCGCCTGGCTTGCTGTCAACAATCAAGTTACTGCCGTCAAGCACCCATCGGTGTGTTCCGGCAGCCACACTTGAGGACAAGTTCCTGATCCAGGAGTAAAGTGGAGCCACCTTCGAGCACTTCAATATTATACAAGCACAGTAAAGTAAGAACAGTAGGTTAGCTAAGGCCGCTAAGTTAATTGCCTACTCTTGCGGTGATGCATAGGCGGCGTGTTCCGTACTGAGTGCATGGCCGCGGCCCCGTTCGTTTGTGATTGTGTGCGTGAAAAGTGTGTGCATACACGGCGCCGCTACTCTCGCACACATTCAAACCGGCGGGCGGCGGCCGATTTGTATGAAGCTGAACTACTACTATGATACAAGTTTGTATGTGGGTGGGTGTGTATGTTTGACACATCTGTACGCTGAAATGGCTCAACAGATTTAAGTGAATTTTGGAATGGAGATAGATAATAACCTGGATTAATGTATAAGTTACTTTTTACCCGACTGCAAAAGAAAGAAGGTTATGTTTTTCGAGTGTATGTATGTATGTATTAATTTTTTTTGGCACGGCCTGTAGCCTAAATGGTTTGACGGATTTTAACATATGAGATGTTATTAGAATCGTCTTTATTGTGGGAGTGACATAGGGTACTTTATTTTGGCGCAGTCGTGTTTTTAGTTCCTTTTTAACCGACTTCAAAAAAGGGGAGGTTTCTCAATTCGACCGTATGTATGCTTTTTATTTTTTTTCGCGGATAACTTCGTCGTTTATGAACCGATTTTGACGATTCTTTTCTTGTTGGAAAGGAGATACCCCAAGGGTGGTACCATGATAAGGAAACCAGGATCTGATGATGTTATATCAGAGAAATCGAGGGGAAAGAGAAGTCGGTTATTTTTTTGTTAAAAAATTGGTTGTCTGTAAAGTCGGTTTACTGACGATAGTTGAACGTGACAACGTCGATTGGCCGATTGTGCTTCTCTGTCGCTCGTTCCGCGCTCTCGCTGGCAATTCAAGCCTTACATGGAACGCCTCAGAGCGAGGTAACGCCGCAGAGCGAGATAACGCCGCAGAGCGAGGTAACGCCGCATGAGTCATGTTTTTTCGTGCGTGCAGCCGGCTCTATCGAATTATAAGACGTTGTCACGTCAAAATTATACTTCTGTAATGTATAATCTTGTAGTACTGGTAAAATACGAGTGGAACCGCGAGACGCAGTTTTATATATTTGCCTAGTCGTTCAAAGCCGAGGCTTGTCGCTAGTACACTGAATCTGGAAACTAAAATCTGGCTACAGTTTCGTACGTGCCGCGGTTGCTGTGACGCGGTGAGCTTGTTAAATTTTAGCTAACATTTCACGAAAATTAAGATAAAAATTGTGTGTGATTTTTGAAATGTAGAGAAATTGTAAGTTTTTTTTTGTTTTGTGTTGAAAATGGCAGTTTGAATACAATGTTCATTGCGCAGATGCTCTTTCATCTCACATACACATACAATATATTTAAAATTGAACTATATAAGCTTCATTAATTTAGGAAATCATTATTGTTCTGCCCCAAATAGTTCAAGGCAGTGTGCAGTTCATCAAACTTAGAGTCTAAGATCCGTATTCTAGAATAACGCTCAAGTGTTGATTTTATTAAAATCGGTTTAGTAGTTTAGGCGTGAAAGCGAGACAGACAAACAGACTTTCGCATTTTTAATATTAGATAGGGAGTAAGGATTTTTAACTGTAATATTTTTTTATTGAATTGAATGACAACATAAGCAAGTCATTCATCTGATGATTAGCGTGACGTTTGCTCATTACTGACGCCGGTTCCAATAACCGATCTATCCACGGTTTGCCTTACTGGAGATAGAAATTTGACACAAGCTCCATTATAGAAGTAATGTCAAACTTCTGTCAAACGGTGGATAGATCGATTATTGGAACCGGCCGTTAGAAGTAGTAGAACAAGCTTAGGTCTTAGTACACGTAGCGAGCTCGTAGATCACGTAAAGGGTATACAATTTCCGTAGCAACGCTACGATATTACGTAGAAACGTTTTGGTAGAAACTTAACGGATATTATTTTAGAAAGCTCTGTTTAGTTGATAACTTTATTAAACTTTAAGTTTATTTAGAAATACTGAACTTTCACCCCCACAAAGCTTAGTTGAAACAATTTTCTACACATTGTGATGAAAGTATAACATGATGGCAAGGCAGTTTCTAGTACTCGCCTGGCAAGCTACCACACTCTTGTTAAAAATATGTCACCAAGCACCTATCGATGTGTTTCACATGTGTTTGACTACAAGTCACCTGATGTTAAGTGACGTTGTGGTCGAAGGTGGCGCCACGCTACACCTGGACTGGAAACTGGCTCTCAAGTGAGGCTGCCGGAACACACCGATAGGTGCTTGGCGACAGATTCTTAACAAGAGGGTGGTAGCTAGCCAGACGAGTACTAGATAATACCCTACCACCAAGCTATGGTTTCATCACGATGTTTTCCTTCACCGAAAGCTCAAGCTCATTGTAGGATTCGAACCCACGTCCTACGGATCGCAAGCCGACGTCACTACCACTGAGCCATCATCGCTATAAATATAAGTACCCTATGTCCTTTTTTAGAGTTCACACTATCTCCATACCAAATTTCATCAAAATCAATCCAGTCGAATCCAGGTGTAGCGTGATGCCATCTCCGACCACATCGTCACTTAACATCACGTGACTTTTGGTCAAACGCTATCTTGTAAATAGTAAAAAAAAAATAGTAGTTTAGGCATGAAAAAGTCTTTGTACATCAATGTTTGTAATCTCGAACAGCGATGGTGGCCGAACGGTATCGCGTGCGACTTACAACGCGCCGACACCGAGTTCGAATCCTCTCGGCCCCGCACCTATGACTTAGTAACATATGTGTGGATTTGCCATCGCTCAAAACGGTGAGGGAAAACATCGTGAAGAAAACCGGCATGTCAAAGAACTGCAACATTCAAGGGCATGCGACATCTACCAACCCGCACTGGGCCCACGTGGTAGATTACGGCTCATACTCTCTCTCTGAGAGAAGATTTGTGTCCCAGCAGTGGGAACGTGAAAGGCTGATGATGAATGATGAGTCTTATGTGAACTATCATGTTGTGTGTGTTAGAAATAAATGTGCTTAATTTACGAAAACGCGCAAGAAATGCTAATTTCGCAACCGAAAGGATCAAGGGACAGACAAGGACGCAAGGTCAATGACTTTTAATATTAATTTGCTTGAGTTCTTTAAGATGCGCCATCTTGTCATTTAAATAAAGTTATTGCGTTCTGCTTCTGCCACATCAACGCTGTGAGATTGGCTTTGAATTGCGCGTGGATTCAACGCTTTCATTAACTTAGCTCTTAATTGGTGTCCTTCAAGTGTGAAAAGAGTTCTTAAAGGTCGGCAACTCCCCTGGTGTTGCAAATGTGTATAGACGACGGTGGCCTCTTACCATCAGGCGGCACATTCGCTTTTTTCCTTCTAAACATTTTTTTTAGGATTCCGTACTCAAAAGGGTAAGACGGGACCCTATTACTAAGTCCGTGCGTCTGTCTGTCTGTAGAGTGTAGACAGTTGAAATTTTCACAGATTAAATAAAATAAATAATGCCCGCACAATCACATACATAGGCTCTGACCCCAACTAGGTTTCCCTGTATCTAGGGTATCAGTAACTACGAGGATCGGGGATTCACAACACCCAGACACAGAACAAATACTTGCACTTTTTTATATATTTCTGTTGCCGCTTTAACAACAAAACTAAAAAACAGAATAAAATAAATATTTAAGGGGGCTCCTATATAACAAACTTGTTTTTTTTTGCCATTTATATTGATCCATAAAATGGCAAAAAAGTCACGTTCGTTAGTAAGGAACCCTTCGTGCGCGAGTCTGACCCTCACTTGGCCGGATTTTTAAAATACACTGTAAGGAAAAACAACGTTAGTTTTTTGGCAATTAAAAACGCCTTATGTAAATCGATTCTTCGATTAATCGATCTCGGAATAGATCCCTAGTAACGATCCAATTAAGTAATGAAGCGTGTCATAATATCATATTGTAATTCGCTTTACATCTCTTCACACGTCGATTATTACCAAACGATTGTTGAACCAAATAGATTTAATTCAAAATGCAATTTGAGGAACCTAATATGGTTTACGAGCGTTTATTGAATTTTCATTTCCTGTAATAGCGTTACGGAATCGCGAAATTGCTCATTCACAGGTAAAACCTCTTTTGATAATAATATTCGATACGATGTGATTGAAATTGATTTTACTTGGTAATAAGGTTTCGTACTACTAATAATCGATCCTGATCCGTTATCCGCGGTTTTTGATCGATATGTCATGTCATAATATTTCATTTTAGTACTTATATGTCAAGCTTTACTAAAATGACATATTATGACATGACATATTGATCCAAAACCGCGGATCAGGATTGATTCATAATTTTGGGCGTAAGTGATGATAAGGCAATGGGGCCTAGCCGAGATGCATTGTATAATACTCTTTATGTAGGTTTGAATCTTCTAGGTATATAAAATCAATGTGTATGGACTCCAAAACGGCTGGACCGATTTTAATGAAATTTTTGCTAATGTAAAACTAAGAAAATATATAGTAATGATGACATATTGCAACGTAAAGTTCAACGACTTAAGTTACTATGATTCTGTTTTGACGTTTATATATTTTTGTTGTAAACGGTCACCATAGGCTAAAACTGTTTTTTATCGTAGAATGAGCGTTCGGTGTACCTACTTTATAGCACACCACCAACATTTCCACTCAATTACTAAGTAGGTCTTACAAAATGAACTTAATATCAACTCTTTAAATACTCGTAGTTCAATTAAATGTATACCGCTATCTAAAGCACCTAACACCTCTACCTACTCTTATCTTTATAACAAGGAAGCCTGAAAATTTCACACCTCTATCCGCTACCCAAATCTAAAATTTAATTCACTCAGCAACCAATCGCTTTAGTTCCAATTATAACAGAATAAATGAGAAGTCACGCGAACGGGAGAGGACCGGAATAATCGCCCTCTAATAAAGGAATCCAATTCCTATTCCCCGGAATTAATAAGAACGTGATTCCAGTCGAATCCGCTGGAGACTGCATACGGGGGGATTTTTATGTCATCTAAATGTTTGGTTACTACTTTAACATATTTTTTTTGTATTGCTGAGTGATAAGACGGAGAGTCCTCTGGCTAGGAGCGAAATGGAAAAATGGCTGGCAGCGCTTGGAGGAGCCTAAGATCGGGCTCAGGGGCGTGCTTTGGGAGAGGCCAATGTCCAGCAGTGGACTAAAATGGACTGATTATGATGATGATGAGACGAAAGATGCTTGTCGGATGTAGGCATCGCACGTGCCTCAAAGTTGCGTGCCTGAAAAAAAAACCGCCGGAGACTGCATATGGGGGAATTTTCATGTTGTCTAAATGTTTGGTAAGTTTATTGTACTGTCATTTGTTTTTTCTTTTATATTACTGAGTGACGAGGCGAAAAGTCTTCTGGCTAGGTGGAGCGACGATACACGCGAAATGGCTGGCAGCGCTTGGAGGAGCCTAAGATCGAGCTCAATGGCGTGCTTTGGGGGAGGACTATGTCCAGCAGTGGACTGAAATGAATTTACAATAAAAACACACCCATCATAATTATTTGAAGGGTTGTAGGTAAGTCAAGTAAGTGGGTCTAAGTGCCAATTTTATTTTGCAATTTTTGTTGGCAATTGTAATCTTTATAATAACAACTTCTTCATTTATACATAGTAAAGGAGTAGTAGTTCAGCTTCATATAAATCGGCCGTCGCCGGTTTGAATGTGTGCGTGAGTAGCGGCACCGTGTACGCACGCACTTTTCACGCACACAATCACATAAACGAAAGGAGGCGGCCGGGGCCGCGGCCATGCACTCAGTACGGAACGCGCCGCCTATGCGTCACCGCAAGAGTAGGCAATTAACTCGTCGAGCGGCCTTAGCTAACCTACTGTTCTTTATACACTGTGATTTATAGTCGTGAATCGGTATTCTGCGTGTTCACCTCTAGTATCACAATTCACGATACCCAGCAAACAGGTCACCGGAGCGTGTCATAATTCCAGAACAAAAATAACACAAAATACATTTCCTAGAACATCCTCTATAACCACAATGTCGAAAACCGCAGCCAGCATTTGATATCGGAATGGAATTGGGATGGATCGAGTCGCGTCGCCGTAATAGGACCGCGGGACACCTTTGTCGCGTACAGACTGTCGCAATTTCGTCGGCATACGAGCTTAAGAACTCGAGATTTGGGAGAAATTGATTTTAAAATTTATAGAATGTTGTAGTGAATAGAGTTGTCTGAACTTTGGTCTAACGTTGTGAGATTTGATTGCACTGAGAAAAATAATCTGACTTTCCTTCTGAGTCTTACCTTCCAAGACCGATTCCTTCTTTATTTTACCTTAGTTTTCCTTCTAAATCACAATTCCTTCCTTCTCTTTTGACTCAGAAGGAAAACGATATTTCGGACGGTATTTTTTCTCAGTGGGTTTGAAATAGATGTTTAGTACAAGTGCACTGTAAATGCGTAAGAAATTATGTAATTGTTGAATTAAGTTCATACTGTTATTTACTGTAAGGTAGTAATTTACACCACCACACGGAGAAAAAAAAGACCTTCCGAAATACCATTTTCCTTCTGAGTCAAAAGGGAAGGAATTGTGATTTAGAAGGAAAACTAATACAAAATAAGGAAGGAAACGGTCTTGGAAGGTAAAGACTCAGAAGGAAAGCTAGAATTTATTTCTCAGTGCAACCCCATTATTCTACTAATATTATAAACGTGAAAGTTTGTGTGTATGAATGTTCGTTACTCTTTCACGCAAAAACTACTGAACGGATTTGAGTGAAATTTGGATTGGAGATAGCTTATTAAACGCTTGGATTAAAACATAGGCTACTTTTTATCTCAGAAAAAGGTTCCTGCGGGATAACGGGAGGATACGGATGAAACCGCGGGGCGCAGCTAGTATTTCATAAAACCAATGATTGAATGATTGATGTTTTTGTTGGTGTTGATGTTGGTTGATTGTTGTTGTAGATTGTTTCTGTTCATCCAATGATTGTCTGGTCAAAATCGCTCTAAGCAATGAGTCCGGCCATTGTAACACTAGCTCTTAGATTATTCCTTTTATATTGCTCTATTTTCTGTTGTAATGGTGAAGTAATATAATTTTACATGTAAAAAAATGCATTTAAAATTCTTGTCTCTATATCTAAAAATGACGATGATGATTTCATAACATAAATCTTTTCCATTATGTACGTCCACGTTCTATCTAGATATATTTTGGGGTCATCTCATCTGGCAAAAATATCTTATGTCAGAGGTCTCATTGTGATTTTTCATTAATATTCTCGAGCAGACCAGCTTATAAGATTATTGCCTTAATTTGGCAATCGTCCCCGGCTGAACACTTACATTCCGGACAATTTCGACCTTTATATCGAGTCGTATATCTAATTGAAGCCGAATAATGCAATAGCCAATAATTTTATAACAAAACGAACAAATTTCGAAGGACAATTAATATTGATAAATAAATAATCAAAGTAGGTGTAGTATGTTAATGCAAATGTTATATTTTCTTGCTTTATTATTTTTTCAAACGCTCTCTTCGACTTTCTAACCATAAACTACGCACCCATCTTCCTAAAAATAATCCTAATATTTCACCGCCATAACAACGAGAATATTTTCTTGGTTACTTTAACTAAATAGAATAATATAAGGACCAATTCGTAATCCCAGACCTCGTATTTTCTAACTATAAGTTGTGATTTTTCAAGTCAAAAACATTTTATGAAAGCATGACATCTATATATAAATAATTCAAAGCCTTGGCTCATTCACTGATATTATTATATCTACGCACAGCCTACACCGGAGGTGACAGAGACTTTGGTAGTGAAGGGTGCACAAAGAAAAGACTATAAGAACATTACCACCTAGAGCAGACATATGAGATAATAAAGTTTCTATGGAGAAATATCAGCTTCCACTCGAATAAAGCCTGGGCAGGATGCTAGTTAAAATGTAAAAAGAAAAAGTAAAAAAACAAGCCAGGATTGAAATCATGATATAGTTTTCTTTCCTACTTTTAACATAGTAGCGTCACAAGTTACCTGATTTTAAGTGACGTGGTCAAAGATTGTGCCCCAATTCACCTAGAATGGGAACTGGTTAGAAAATAAAATGGGCAAATGGGACAAACAATGTTGTATAGAGAAAATATCACAACGCATCGGCTCTTAATGTTGCAAATGTCCATAGGCGACGGTGACCACATACTATCAGGTGGGCAGTCTGAGGGCTGGTCTTGTAAACGTCCGTTAACACAGAAAATTTGACAATAAGATCAAATTTACCGAAATTTGGTACGACATTTAACTAACGGACGTTTATAAAACCGGCCCTGATTGTTTGAACATGAAGTTATATGAAAAAAAAACAATTTCCATGCAGGCGAAGCCATGGGTCACATTGCTAGTGCTTATATATTTGTGTTTTATTCAATCTACTCTGTGGAACCAGCCTCAAAGGAGTCGTTTTTGCGTCAATTTAAGTTTACAACGAAACGCTCGCGAGATTCACTAGACTTGAGCAAGTTGCGAGACTTTGTCATACTTTTATTTATGAAAAGTCCAAATTACCCCCAATGTCAGGGCTCACGGCTTCTCACAAAGTCAAACAGACTCAAGCAAAGCCCTAGAAAGTGATTTTGACGTTCTCTCGCAAGTCTTTTATGTTTATTTTTACGATGAGTTCAACTATTTCAGCTAGAAATATTATTTTTTTACTTTTAGGTTTAAGTGATGAAAAATGTGATGAATCATGATCATTCCACGTCATTTATTTTCAAAACTTACACCGTTTGGCTTTTTTATCGATTTGAGTATATAAAACAAGCTGTGCTCCACGGTTCCACTCAAACTCAGGATTCAAACTATTTCCAAATCAATTTTCATGAAGATCTGCTGTTGTTTAGCGTGAAAAGGTAACAGACAGACGAAGATACTTTCCCATTTATAATACAAAAGTATGAATTAAACTAAACTACTAACAGCAAAATTAAAATATTTACATAAAATAAATCATGAATTGTGGTCAAACGCTACGTTATAAAAAAGCTAAAAAAGACAAAATAGAAGATTTTGATCACTGCAAAAGTTGCCACCTAATAAGTTAACTAGAAATCTACTTGAATACAAAAATTGAGTAGCATTCACTTCAAAACTAGAATGAAAAAACGTAAAAACGCAAAGCAGCGCTAAACTTTTTCAATAACATACCATCGGCTGGAGCTCCGAAAAAATTACAGTTTTACAGTTTTAATAATATTCAGACGACAAATCCCTGGCGCAGTTGGCAGGAGAGGGGTACCGGAAGTGCGTCACACGAGCCAAGGGGACAGGGGACCGGAAGTTAACGCTCGCGTTCAGCTGGAACCCAGTGACGGCAAACCATTTGAATATTCACTTTTTTGTAGCTGGCTGGAATTTTTCGAAGCGAATAGAAACGGTACAAAAAAGGCTGATATATTTTTTACAAGTTTCGATGGCACTAAACGTTTTGCATATTTTTAGGAGTAACAGACTAAAAACATTCACTGTCCGCACAAAACTCTTTGATCCCACATTTATGATGCGAACGGTGGAGGAGTGGAACATCTCGCCAGCGCCTTTGTTTCCCGACATAACTTAGGAATCTTCAAGTCTGGAAAAGAATAGGTAGCATCTAGGCAAGCATCCATTATCGATCTCATCGCCATTTACCACCAAATCAGGTGGTCAAATGCTTACGACAATAAAAAAGAGTGGGCTAGTGTGGGTTGGTATATTTATGTCTTAGGACAAGCCGGTTTGGCCGCATATTTTGACACTTACAAATAAATCAAAACTTATATGGCGTTTACAGTTGACCTAGAATTTGAAATTTGGCACGAAGCAAGGCCTCGCAGCACAAGTTGAAGAAAAAAAAGCTGAAATCTTTAATTTATAGTTATATCATAGTTTGTACTCTAGGCACGCACGACTCAGAGTCGCATTTGTTCGTTTTTTTTAAGAGTTTTTTGGTCTTATGTGTGATTTTCCATAGCTCAAAACGGTGAAGGAAAACATCGTGAGGAAACCAGTATGTGAAAGAACCACAACATTCAAGGGCATGCGACATCTATCAACCCGCACTGGGCCCGCGTGGTAGATTACAGCCCATACTCTTCTCTTTGAGAGATGGCTAAAGTCCCAGCAGTGGGTAAGCCATCGACGTGATCGTCGTCGTGGGCTAATCTTCTATATCTTTACATTGCATATTACATAAGTATATTACTCGTATATTATTTACATATATCTTTATTATTACATAGTATAAAATAAGGTCGCTTCCGCTGTCTGTTCGCTTAGATCTTTTTAACTATTCAACGGATTTTAATGCAGTTTTCAGCAATAGATAGAGTGATTCAAGAGAAAGGTTTATATGTTTAATATATACATTTTATAGAACAGACAATTCAAAGGATTCAAAGATTTGTAAAATACTACCTCATATTAGTACCTATCTACATTGCACCCGTGTAAAGCAAAGGTGGGTCGCTGGTGATGAATAAAACATACATACATACATACACAGCTCGTACCGTTGTCAAAACAATGCTAATTCCCTCTCAGATTGACAGATCAGAAACAAAAGTTGTTAATTAGCTCAGCGAGTTCCAGAACTGTGGAACGACATTTGTTTCTCATTATCTCTTACGGTTTGTTGAATCATTCGAGTGATTTAATAACGTTTCAACTGAAAACAAAGGCGTTCTTGGCTGAGCAGACTTTTTAGCGTTAAAATAAGTTTTTATACGAAGTAAATCCGTTGTTAGGTCTAAGTCATAGTATGTTCCGGCAGTCCCACTTCAGAGCCAGTTCCCAGTCCTGGTGTAGCGTGGCGCCATCTTCGACCACATCGTCACTTAAATACAGATGACTTGTTGATGTAAAAAGTGAACTTAATACTTCTAGGGTCTGTCTGTAATAGTAATTGTGAAATAGAGATAGGTTATACTCTGGATTAATACATTGGCTACTTTTTATCCCCAAAAAAGGGATACCAGGAAAACGCGGGCAAAACCGCGGTGCACAGCTAGCTTCTAATAATTAGCACTCTAATAATTTTTATTAATGCAAAATGTGTTGTTATTGATTTTACAGCGAGCGGCATTTCAGTAGTAATTATGTCTAACTCCGACTTTTATGTCCAAAAGATGGCGGCAATTAAACTTGTGGAAGTGCCGGTTCTTTTATTCCGGCAACTTTACTGCGCAGAAACTAAAGCTCTCTAAAGTGTCTCGAGTGCCTAATGGTGCGAGAATACTTACACGTAGATATATTATAAGACTAGCGACGCCCGCGATTTTACCCGCGTTAACCACAGTTTATTGTCACAAAAAGTATCCTATGTCCTTCCTCAGTATTCAAACTATCACCGTACCAAATTTCATTTAAATATATTCAAGGTTCAGTAGTTTAGGCGTGAAAGCGAGATAGACACCAATTTATAGCGATGATGGCTCAGTGGTAGTGACATCGGCTTGCGATCTCTAGGACGTGGGTTCGAATCCTGCAATGAGCTTGAGCTTTCGGTGAAGGAAAACATCGTGATGAAACCATAGCTTGGTGGTAGGGTATTTTCTAGTACTCGCCTGGCTAGCTACCACCCTCTCGTTAAGAATCTGTCGCCAAACACCTATCGGTGTGTTCCGGCAGCCAGTTCCCAGTCCAGGTGTGGCGTGACGCCATCTTCGACCGCATCGTCACTTAACATCAGGCGACTTGTGGTCAAATGCTACCCTGTAAATAGTAAAAAAAAAAAAAAAAAGACAGAATTACTTTTGCATTTATGTACTACATTAATGGGGAGTAGGGATGGTAGGAAAGTAGGGATTTCATCAGTTCAGTGGCTTAGCATTGAAAAGGTAACAAACAAACAAAAAACAGGGTGACTTTCGCATAGTAATGCCCACACAATCACAAACAGTGGAGACCGCGACTTGGCAAACGTAGTATAGGACGCCCTGCGACAAGGTGGAGCGACGACTTGCGCCGAGTGGCTGGGAGTGGTTGGATGAGAAGAGCCGAAGACAGGGCTCAGTGGCGTACCTTGGGAGAGGCCTGTGTCCAGCAGTGGACTGATACAGGCTGATGATGATGATGATGAATCACATACATACATAGTTCTGACTCCTAACTAGGATTCCCTGTATCTCTTCCCTGTATCCTGTATCTTTCCCTGTTTCTGTATCTATCAGATACTACGCGAATCGGGGATCCATAACACCCAGACACAGAACAAATACTTGCGGTCCTTTTTTATTTTACAAATATTTGTCCTGTAGCGAGAATTGAACCCGCAACCTCTTGCAGTCGACTGTTTGCCAATTGCGCCACATCGGTCATCCTACTTCCTACTAGCCATGCGCAGAATGTGTCACTAAAATGAAAAGATATATACGTTTCTTCTTATCACACTGAAGTATATCACTCATTTAGTTCAGTAGTTCATTTACTTCAGTGGCTCAAAAGATATTTTCGTTTGGCGTTCGTAGGGAACGAAGAAATATCATACCGTGTCTTTTCAATGAGCGTTCGATTTTCTTCCGCTAGTTCATGTTCAACTATCGTGAATGCGTACATGCGAGCGACAATAAAGACTTCTCACACAGTTGAAGGACATTGACAGAATTGGTATCAAAATATAGTAGGTAGTCCATTGGAAAAGTTACTTCATAAATGTATCTGGATTCCGATCCGAACCAAAGTTTGCGTGAAATAGAAGATCACTTCAAAACCTACAACAGAGCGTGACAGCATTATCTATCGCGTGGTGCTCGTTGGTGTTTCGGATCGTTCGCTGCCGGTAGACTAGGCAACTGAAGTAACTGAACTACTGAACTAGTTGAATTGTTACTGGACTAGTGAACGAAAGACACACGCCAACTGAAGTAGTCCATTTGAAGGATTCATTCGTGAACGACACACGACTACTTCCTACTAATATTATAAACGCGAAAGTTTGTATGTATGTATGTATGTTTATTGCTATTTCACGCAAAAACTACTGAATGGATTATGATGAAATTTGGAATGGAGATAGCTTATACCCCGGATTAACATATAGGCTACTTTTTATCCCGGAAAACGTTCCTGCGGGATAACGGGAAGACGCGGGTGAAACCGCGGGGCGCAACTAGTATATAATGTTAGCATGGATGGATAAATATAAATAGGACTGTATATAAGAG
The DNA here is from genome assembly GCA_931315375.2 of Opisthograptis luteolata. NCBI lineage: Eukaryota > Metazoa > Arthropoda > Insecta > Lepidoptera > Geometridae > Opisthograptis > Opisthograptis luteolata. The sequence goes on along the minus strand of OV928036.1, from coordinate 12,632,202 downwards.
TTACTTATCTAAATTAATTACATAAAATCTTGGAAAGCTTATCGAGCCATAATACAGCTCCAAGATGTTACAGATAAGTTCCAAAACTTAATTAATCGTGAAAATGCTTCGTAATGTTACCGAAAATTTGCTTCCATTGAAAATAATTGTGGAACTTCTGATGGGTTCTCATTATCTGACATCATCCATTTCCCGTAGCCATCGACGAACCAGTCCGCAGAGGAGAAATGTTAGCAATTTTTTATTAACAAGATTATTAGATTGAGAACCTCTTCTTTATTTTCGTTGGTTATGCGGATCACTCCGAGTTTAAAATGATATTTAGAAATAATAATTCGGCTAAATACAACAATTTTCTCACTGTCATTTTGATAGTTAAGGATTTAAAAATGTTTATATTAATCTACATGAAGCCTACATAAGAAAAAAAATGCAAAGTGCCCCCTATTTTACAGTTACGACCATTTTTCTCTCGGCCTATAAACTACAAAGACTTTTTAGTATCACAAACATATAAAAAAAACCAATACACAGAGGGCCTTTAAGCTATTTTTATTACGTTTTTGTCACCTGATGTTTGCTTTTAACACATGAGTGATATTTCACTGATGATTTGGCAGAGTTTGAACTATGTAAGTCATCGATGATCGTAGGTGGTTGTAACCATTTCCAGGAAGCTCTGTGAGACATTTGACATGTGTATTGAGAAGGAAATTATTTGTATCCGCCTGAAGACATTTCACGTAATTTCGGAGCGTGTGTGGGTGTACTTTTGTATTTAATTAATTAAATGGGTGTTGCTTGAAATCGGAATCCGTTGTCTAGGATGCGTGAAAACGGATCACTTAAGGTGTCGTCTTAAATTGGAAACTACTAATCTATTTATCCTACTCTAAAAATTAATATACTGATCGACCACATCGTCACTTAATATCAGGTGAATTTTTGGTCAAACGTTACGAGGCGTAAAAAAAATAATGATAAAACTTTTTTCATACATTTTAGGGACGAAAAAACGGACGATGAAATGAAAAAAAAAATTATTGATTGATTGATTGAATGGAAATAACCAATTACAGTTTGGTCGTGATATGTACTCATAGTAGGTTATGAGACGTCAAATTTTCAACAAGAAGTTGGTAGCTACCGTCATTCGACCAAAAAATGTACAACCATTTCATGATTTTACCTCAATACTGTAATTCCATTTAGCTCACTATTGGAGCCAAATAATATGGTAATGGCAAACCATACAAATCAATAAAAAATTCTTATCATATTGAATTGAATTAGTATTCGTCTCGCTTCCACTGCCACAGCTCTGACCTAGACGCAAAACTACCTCTCACAGGCCTTAGACGCAATGAATAAAAAACTCTGCCATGAATATTTTAAAGTACAAATTCGTATGAATATAAAGGAGCAGGAGTCGCGGCAGATGATAATGCCTATGTTTGTTTATAAAGCTGCCTGTTTAAGCCGGGTACTCATCGACCGAGTTGAAGTAAGCGAAAGTTACTGAGCGAACGTGGACGAGCGAAGCGAGCGGGAGTCAGCGGCAGCGTAGATCTTCGTGCACGTTCGGCCGTGCTCGGCCGCGTGTCGGATAGTTATTTCAATTGTTGAAATGCAAATAGTGACGCTCCGCAAAGACTGCGCCTAGCAATGTCACACTAGAAAAGTTCCACTGACCACTGTGCAATTTAGTGGAGCACAGTGCGTCTTCGGAACGCATTATCTAGTAAGTACGAAGGACATATCCCACTTAACATTATAAATGCGAAAGTTTGTGTGAATGTTTGTTACCACGTATCATCGTAACTACAAAGCCGATTTTAATGAAATTCAGAATGGAGATAGCTTATACCCTGGATTAACAAAGACTAATCGCATAATCGGCACACTACAACAGATAAATTTAAAACTATTATGAACAATAAATAAAAAACTAGGTCAGGTATAGCGTAGCGCCATCTTCGACCACATCGTCACTTAACATCAGGTGACTTGTGGTCTAACGCGACGCTGTAAATAGTGAAAAAAAAGTCCATGAAAAGTGTAACAAATGACGTTCTTAGCACTCTTTCTTTCATGCTGAGTTGGTGCTGGTTTGTGGTAAAAAAACTGTTACTGGTTGTATATATTAGTTCGTGTATTTATATTTTTAATGCTCTGATTGTGTATGTTTATATATTTTTTTTATCACTTGTTTTTTGCTACAAATGAATTTATTGTCTACTAGCTGTTCCCCGCGGTTTCACCCGCGTGGGCTACAGCTTTATGCATGCAAAGTCTCAGCCCGATCGGTTTAAAATTGACAAAGTTTCATACAAACTTTCATCCCCTATTTTATCCCCTTGGGGGTAGAATTAATCAAAATCCTTTCTTCGCGGATGCCTACGTCATAACATCTACCTGCATGCCAAATTTCATCCCGATCCGTCCAGTGGTTTGGGCTGTGCGTTGATAGATCACTATGTCAGTCAGTTACCTTTGAGTTATAATATTTATATTTAGATTGTCTGAAAGACAACTCAAAAGCAGAGGTAGGTAGTAGAATAGTATGTACAAAACTAGTGATCGTAGATCGTTGGTGCGTTGCGTATATACCCAGCATTAGGTATGTATATTAACTATGGATAGCGGCAGTGAGTGAGTACCCCAGATGCTTCCATCTGGTGTGTGAGAAGGCTTAGCGGAGGCTTACTTAGACGCGGGCTTAGAACAAAGTGCGTATTAAAGCCTACCACACACTGAGCGTAATAATTGTTTCTATGTATTCTCACAAATATTCGCTTAGCAAATGCGTGAACAGGACTGGACCGGGCTTGCGATGCTTTGTAAGACTAAGATAAGAATAAATTAAGGGCGGGATGTGACAAGCCTTAAAATCGTCACTCAGTAATACCGCACATTTCAACTAGTTTCTTGCGACTTTAGGTACTACTATTGTTTTTTTTTTCCTTTACTGCAGTGTTATTTTTTTTTATTCATAAGTTGACATTTTCAAATAGCATCCTACTTCCTACTAATATTATAAATGCGAAAGTATGTGTGTGAATGTTTGTTACCACGTATCACCGTAACTACAGAACCGATTTTGATAAAATTTGGAATGGAGATAGCTTAAACCCTGGGTCATAGGCACATACTTTTTATCCCGGAATAAGGTTCTTGCGGGATAATGGGATGACGCGGGTGAAACCGCGGGGTGCAACTAGTGCGACATATGTTTCATTGCTAATTCAAACGATTTTTGTTAAAGTTACAGAGATAACACAGAGGTGACCAACGGAATTCAATTGTTTACAGTAATTCCGCAGTGCTACAAACTGCAATCTTTCAAGATGGGTGTGAAAAGAGTCCTTAAGGGATGGCAAGGCATCGGCAACTCCAATGGTGTTGCAAATGTCCATAGGCGACGGTGACTGCTTTCCATCAGGCGGGCCGTCTGCCTGTTTGCCAATCTTGACATATGTACATTTTGTATGAAACGATATTTCCAAAACTTTCCGCCCCGACCTTAATATAGAGAAATAAATACATATATTTATTTATTTATTTATTAATGTACATGCCCTTGGTGAACATGACAGTTTCCCAATTCGTTCACCAAGGACTAAAAACACAACAAAACAAAAACAAAAGAAAACACTAACAAAATTAACTTAATTTAAACACAACAACCAATAACAACTAACAACACAAAACAACGACATTACAATTTTTCTACAAAATCTAATGCCACCCTGTGAAACTGCCGCTGCGTGCATAAAAATAGATCCAGGTCCTGGTGTTGGCGCAGCACAGCGTTGAGCAAGCGAAGTGCTCGGGGAATCGGCGACTGGTGACCCAACTCGCTTCTGGACCCCGGGCCCCCGAATAGGTCATGCCTTCTAGCCCTGGTATAATTGTCCGGGACCGCTAAAGTTATTCTTTCTAGCAACAATGGATAGTAGCTACGGCTTACTAATAAATTTAACACATACTCGATAAGCGACACAACCCGTCTGACTTCAAGAGTGTTGTAACCTACCATATAGATAGAAATATCCAAGACTCAGGCATCAAGATTTAACCAGAATTATCACTACACTTTCGAAAGCTCTTCCAAAACCGCTCTAACACAACATTGACTCAGCAATTCGCAATATATTTTTTTATTGACAGACACGCGCCGAGCGATTCGATTGACAAATGCGTACCCAATAAACAAGTTACTCCGTAAAGCTCGGTTATACGGTCTGTTAGTTTGGTGAGCAACGAAAGTACTATACAGTTAACGAAATCAATCGCAGGACCTCAGTTGGTACCTCTGCCAGACTATAGCGAGTCTGCCAGAGTAGTGGGCTTCATTATCATCAGCCTTTGTCAGTCCACTGCTGGACATGGCTTCTTCCAAGCCACTGAGCCACTGAGGCTGGGCTCTAAAAGACTGGTCTTCAAAAATTTGTGAGTTACAAAAGCAAAAGTTTGTGAGTTACAATTTGTTCATCATCATCATTATCAGCCTTCCACGTTCCCACTGCTGGGACTCTGGCCTTCTCTCAGAGAGAGAGTATGGGTTACAATCTACCACGCTGGCCCAGTGCGGGTTGGTAGATGTCGCATGCCCTTGAAAATGTTGCAGTTCTTGGGCATGCCGGTTCCTCACGATGTTTTCCTTCACCGTTTTGAGCAATGGCAAATCCGCACATAACTTATTATGTCATAGGTGCGGGGCCGAGAGGATTCGAACTTGGTGTTGGCGTCTTGAAAGTCGCACGTCAAACCGTTCGGCCACCATCGCTCATCAATAATACACTTACAATTTGTTACTTCGAGCTAAAACGGTTAAAATGGTTTTGAGTGATATTGCTCTGGTCTACTTTTTTTCTCGGGAAAAGGTTCATGTGGGATAATTAGAAAGCACGGAGCGCAGCTAGTTCATAAATGTTTGTTTTTATATATTTCATCATCATCATCATCATCCGGAAGAAGTCCACTGCTAAACATAGGCCTCCCCCCTTGAACGCCACCATGAACGGCCATTTGCATCCATCGGCTCCCTGCGACTCTTACAATGTCGTGTTGTATATTTCTGGTCTGTTTATTAGCAATCATTGGATTTTCTCAAAAAACTAAAATTGCGTAGTAAATAACATTATATTGATTGAGTCATGTTTAAAGAGATTCTGACAGACCGATCAGTTGACTTTTTTTTACATATCGCCAACGAATGTTGTTACTATATTAGGGTTGCCACGATCGAGAAATGTCTCCAGGCTACAAATAAAGCCGGCTCTCATGATGCTACCTCTAGAGCAAAACTTGTGATTGCGATAACTGAGCAGTGTGTCACACCACTTTCCTGTATACACCGTCCCTCACCAAATTCAATTTCAAGACTTAATCATAAAAGTTTTTGAATAAACAATGTGCTGACTCGAACGCCTGTTCCGCTACTTTGTAAACTTTGGAAACAGGTAGAAGGCCTATACCAACATTGGGTAGAGGCTGGGAAAAACAGGTGAAAATGTTACAACTCGAAACATGTTTCTGTAGGTTTATATTTAAGTAAAGACGTGTGCGGACTCTAAAGATATGAAGGTTACACGAAACAAACAAATTTATCGGCAAGCACCTATCAATGTGTTCCGACAGCCTCACTTGATAGCCAGTTCCAAATCTAGGTGTAACGTGATACCTTCGACCACATCGTCATTAAAAATCAGGTGCGTATAGCGGTGATGGCTCAGTGGTAGTGAGGTCGGCTTGCGATCCGTAGGACGGGGGTTCGAATCCTACAATGAGCTTGAACTTTCAGTGAAGGAAAACATCGTGATGAAACCATAGCTTAGTGGTAGAGTATTTTCTAGTACTCGCCTGGCTAGCTACCACCCTCTTGTTAAGAATCTGTCGCCAAGCACCTATCGGTGTGTTCCGGCAGCCTCACTTGAGAGCCAGTTCCCAGTCCAGGTGTAGCGTGGCGCCATCTTCGACCACATCGTCACTTAACATCAGGTGACTTGTGGTCAAACGATACCCTGTCATTAGTAAAAAAAATAATAAAAAAAAGGTTTAATGTGCTATCTTTTAAAAGTAAAAAAAAAAACTTGTAGATTTAGGTTCTAACTGAAATGGCACAACGACCTAAAGTGAGTCTTAACCTCTGATAATTAAAAACGCCACTTCGGTCTGTCTTGAGCCACCTCCTGCGAGTCCTGGAGCTCGTGCAAGTCCTTCGTGACTTCGTCTTTCCAGCGACCGCCTATGTATGCTCGTTTGACTGCACGATCTTCTCCCATTCTATCAAGCTGACTTAGCCAGCGAAGCAGCGCTTTTATCTCGCCGATGACAGCGCACTGACTGCACTGTATTATTTAGAGATAGATGCGTCTTTTCATGCATTTTGATGACACATTCAACATGCAAAACTGAATGGAAGCCAGAAACACGAGTTAATTGAAATATTCAATACAGTGATCCACTGTTTACTTGGTAAATGAATGGCACCGTCAATTTACATATAATTTCCAACTTAATATTTACTATACATATTATCTGCTTTGTGATTTTCCAATAAAACTGTTTCACCGAAGTTAAATACAAAAGTGATATGTCGGTCGCAATCGGTACCGTGTCATCCAAATTAATTATGCATTAAAATCAATGGATAATTAATTTTATGGTACATTTCGACACTTATTCCCATATTCCGATGAAATATATTCGGAATGTTTGTTGGTCGTTGTTAATATGCAAATTGAAATTTTACGGTAAAGCCTGGCGTGTACCGAGAGTTCCTGAAATAGTGGACAATATGACTGTATTGTCCGATATTACAATGTGATCATTTCTGATTGGGGATGTTCAGAATATCCATTCTGATTCACTTGTTCTGCTATCTGGTAAAATAAACAAAAAAAAACAGCAAAAAAAAACGGAGAACTATAGTATTGGAGCGATAACACCGCCCATTGTAATTGTACACTATCTCTAAAATCTTTGCTTTTATTTTATTCTGTTTTCTATTGTTGTGGTACGAGGGCGGTCCGATAAATACTTAGCCTTAAGAAGAAAAGCGGATAATTTTGAAAAAGTTTTTATTTATTTATCAACATAGTCGTCTTTTAACTCCATACACTTCATCCAGCGATGCTCCAATTTCTTTAACCCGTCGAAAAAATAGGTTTTCTCAAGGTCTGCAAAATAGGCCTACGTGGCGGCAATGACCTCCTCATTCGACGCAAATTTCTGTCCGGCGAGTGACTTTTTCAAGTCTGGAAATAAAAAGAAGTCGCACGGGGTCAAATCTGGAGAATACGGTGGATGGGGCAGCAGTTCGTAGCGCAATTCACCAATTTGGCCGTGGCGAGAGCGGAGGTGTGAGCCGGTGCGTTGTCATGGTGGAAGAGCACTTTTTTCTTCGCCAAATGCGGCCGTTTTTTCTGCAATTCGGCGTCGAATCGGCCCAATAATTCGGCATAGTACAGCCCTGTGATCGTTTTGCCCTTCTCCAGGTAGTCGATGTAGATCACACCTTGTGAATCCCAGAAAACAGTGGCCATCACCTTTCCGGCCGAAAAGACAGTTCTCCTTCTTCGGAGCACGTTCGCCGGGTGAAGTCCATTGTTTCGACTGTTCCTTGGTCTCTGGCGTGTACCAGCGGATCCACGTTTCGTCGACGGTCACAAAACGACGCAGAAACTCCTTCGGATTGCGCTTAAACAGCGTCAAACACTGCTTTGAAGTGGTCTCACGGTTGCGCTTGTTGTCCGGAGTGAGCAAACGCGGCACCCATCGCGCCGACAGCTTTCTCATACCCAAAATTTCGTGCAGGATATGACCCACGCGGTCTTTTGAGATGCTTACTGTCTCAGCTATCTCGCGTACCTTCAATCGGCGGTCTGCCAATACGAGATCGTGGATTTTTGTGACGTTAACCTCAGTAGTAGCCGTTTTCGGGGCAACTGGGCGTGGATCATCAAAAACCGATGTGCGACCACGCTGAAACTCGTTATACCAATTTTTGACGGTCGCCATCGAAGGAGGAGAGTCACCGTAGACAGCATCCAAGCGCTCTTTGATTTCCATGCGCGATTTCCTTTCTAAAAACAAGAATCGAATCATCGACCGATCTTGTTCTTTATCCATTATTGTAAAATTCGCGGATACGTCCGTTTCCACACACGGTCAAAACAAAACTACGAACTCGATTCGGCTGAAATTTCGACAGTAGCAGTCTACTAGAATGTTCTACACGATAGTAAATTTTTCTTGCGATAGTGGCGCCATCAGGCGTCGAGGCTAAGTACTTATCGGACCGCCCTCGTATAACAATTAAGCTATCTATCTTTCTTCATTATATTTTTCTATCCATATTTCCACCTTTCAATCTATCTATCTTTCTATCTATTTTTCTATCTATCTCTTTATCTATGTGTCACTCTTTCTATCTAAATTTCTATCAATCCTTCTATCTTTCTTTCTATCTATCTTTCAATCTATCTTCCTACCTTTCTTTCTAAAAAAAAAGTTGATCACCTACAAGTCGACCTCAAACTTTACCAACTAAGACCAAGACATAAAACCAAAAACTTGCTTATTTTCCCATCCAAACTCTTACTCAATTTATTGTTGAAGGCGTAAATCAACATCTATCATCTTTCCTAAGTATACAGTATAATACATCCCGTTCCCCACGGCACAACGTCATAACTAAGGTTTAATTGCCGCACATCCGCTATGCTATAGTATACCTAATAGTACCCACCATGGAGCAAAGGAACTCAGCTGTATTAAATTTTCCTTAATGTTTCGTTCACATTATTCCAGTAGCATTCCAGCGCTCGTAGCGAGTCGGTTTTAACCGATCTACAAACTAATGCAACGTTTTCTGCGGTCACTTTTAGGGTTACCACTAGTGATATTTACAACACTACAGCGCTTCTGTGCTTCAGAGGGCGCATTAAGTTGTATCTCGAAGGCTTTTGAGTGGTCTAGGAACTTCGACACTAGCCTATCCGCCAAGGGCTTGCGTGGTATGTAGGGACCATACTCTCTCTCTATTTCTCTTTTTAAGAGCAGATTTATAACCCAGCAGTGGTAACGTAATAGGCTGATGTTAATCATTGATGTCTGTTCCAAATCAGTGCTAGATTGGAATGGCAATTGTCAACAATATTCAAGGTCATTTAGAATCCGTTAAGTGAAATAATTTCAAGTTCTTCTTGAAATTATTGTTTCTACCAGCACTAGAGCGGCAGTGGATTGGCTGTCTACAAGATTCCAGTTGCGCTGGAATGGGCGCTGGATTGAAGATTGAAAAGTACAACACCAATTCAGTTACTAGGCTGGACCCAGTGCATTTCAGTGCCTGTTTTGGTTGTTCCAGTACCATTTCAGCGCTGGACTGCAGTGCTACTGGAATAGTGTGAAGCGGGCTTTAACTGCGTTATGTTCTACGGTGCTCTTACTGTGTCTTTGTGGAGTAAGTAGTTAAAATTAGTTGCTAGACTTACTTTGGGAATTATGCTGCGGCCTACCTTTTCTTTTTCATTTCTACTAAGAAAAGCGCGAGTTTAGAAGCTAAAGGAAAGATTTTATGTAAACAGTACTGCAAACAAAAGCGTAATTCCAGCGTTCGTGAGATTTATCATCAGTTGCTTTGCCGTAGAGCATTTTGTTTTGAAATTTAAAATTATGGGTAGCAACGAACTGTAATAGGCAAGCGCGCGCGACGCTCACTTCCAGGGCCGTTATTCCCTATGACCATCTAAGGGCACTCACATAAAACTGAAAATTCGCATCGCGTCGCATATATGTATCTGCGAGCTCGCACGAATGCACCACAAGAAATTCGGATCTGATTCGCATCGCATTGCAGTTTTTTGTGGGAGCCCTAAGCTTATCGTGAAGCGAACGTTAAAGCCCGTAATAACGTCACACGTCAAGGAATCTTGATGGTCATAGCAAATAACGGCCCAGATGAGTAACTTGCTTAACTCGTCAGTTAGTTACATATAATAATCTACAAATCCTCTCCAGCTATTCTGCTTGCAACACCACGGTTTCCCAGAATGTTATAATGAAAACCCGTTCAGCTGTTACAAAGCTGAATGCTAACAAGCAACGAGTATTAAACACATGCATGAACACATACACACCCATACACTTCATGCGAAATTTTACTAAAATCCGTTGAGCCGTTCGCGCGTGAAGAAGTAACAAAAATGCACACTCACTCACTCTAACCCACGACCTACCACGGTTTCAAGCCGACGCGACGTCACTATCACTGAGCCATCATCGCTTTAAAGTGATAACGTAATCTAGTGGCGCATATAAAGAGATATCATTGTATCATTGTAAAATATGGGACTATTTACACAAACAAAAAAGCTTGGGATTGAGTGAACTTGCTTCAATTCAATCAATCACAAATAAGAATAACATTTGTAAATATGATCGCGTCCAAAAAATTACCAGCCGGGAGTTTCTTGCCTGTTCTTTTGCTGGCGTAAGGAGGTTGGAACATGCGTAGCTAGTTTTAAGTATGACGTTTCAAAGTGTTTTTTTATATATATACAGGGTAGCGTTTGACCACAAGTCACCTGATGTAAAGTTACGATGTGGTTGAATATGGCGCCACGCTACACCTGGACAGGGAACTGGCTCTCAAGTGAGGCTGCCGGAACACACCGATAGGTGCTTGGCGACAGATTCTTAACAAGAGGGTGGCAGCTAGCCAGGCGAGTACTAGAAAATACCCTAGCCCCCAAGCTATGGTTTCATCACGATGTTTTCCTTCACCGAAAGCTCAAGCTCATTGTAGGATTCGAACCCACGTCCTACGGATCGCAAGCCGACGTCACTACCACTGAGCCATAGCTTGGTGGTAGGGTATTTTCTAGTACTCGCCTGGCTAGCTACCACCCTCTTGTTAAGAATCTGTGGCCAAGCACCTATCGGTGTGTTCCGGCAGCCTCACTTGAGAGCCAGTTCCCAGTCCAGGTGTAGCGTGGCGCCATCTTCGACCACATTTTCACTTAACATCAGGTGACTTGTGGTCAAACGCTACCCTGTAAATAGTAAAAAAAAAAAAAAAAAAAAAAAAAAAACTTTAAAACCTCAAACTTAAGACTAGCTACGCCTGTTTTGTAATGCTACTGTTTTTTTTTGTGCGTCTATGCTTTTGTTATTGTGTGCAATTGTCCCAAATAAAGAGAGAAAGCACTCTCTCTCTCTCTCTCTCTCTCTCACTAAATATATTTTAATTTAACGTTCAGTGTGATAACTCACTCACGCCAAAACATTTAATTTTAGGCACCTTCATATTATATCCTGCCGCCGCGACCCTGGAGGTACAAGGGCAATTCATGCGCGTTTCTCAACATCCATCTCTTGGAGCCCTCCGTTTAATCATACGAGGCAATTCGGTGGCCCTGAGCACTGGCTCTGTCACAATTTACGTAAGAATGTGACGTCACAGCCTTCGGAGGGATTAATTTATGACGTGGATGCAGGAAGATTCGCCGTAGTTTCTTTGTTTGTCGGGTGGCTTTGAAAGCGGCTGGGAGGATGATCTTTATGTTTAAGAAGTGCATATAGATGTTTGCATATGTGATTTTTTTCAATTTATATTAATATTTTAAAGAGGTAAAGTTTGTGAGATTGTAGTGGGTAATCTCTGGTTCTACTGAACCTTTTTTATAAACACCTAACTTTTCGAGCTTTCCGCTAAATTTGTCCACGACTGTAGTTGTTTGCGTGCTCAGTTTAAACGCCTCGAATTTTGAGGCGCGCTTAGACGCTCCTAATTCTTAAAACAGCTTAGCTTGCTTCGCAAACACTCCACCACCTTCACTACAAAAATTTCACCTCACATTTTCATCTTCAACATTTCTTAGTCTACAGCAACCATTACTGGTTTTGTTAAGCTGTCTTCTTTTGAACTCGAGTAAAAACGAGCAATGGGTACTATGCAAGTGTTTCGTGAAAGCGTCGTCGCCAGCGTTTACCTTAAGTCGACAAAGATTTCTCTGGGTACGCAAATCCGGTGTTCTTATAATGAGTAGGACGCTTCGCAAGACTTCCCTCGGTTGTCTTCCCATAAATATTAATCAGGGTCTCATTAGCAGTCGTCAGGTGGTCGTTTGGAGGTATTTGCATTTAACTGTTATTAGGTTCCGATTTGGAATTGTACAATTAAAAGTCGGGGAGCGCTTTGCTCTTAACCGATCAACTAGGTTAAGCAATGTGCTAATATTGTTTGTACGGATGTGGGTAATGCATTTAGTTTTCCATGCAAAGGTAAAAGGTGTTAGCTTTTTTACATAAGACTCGATTCGATACAAAATTCTTCAGTCAATCATTTTCTTTAATTTACAGCTTTGAGCTCCAAGCTCATAATTTTCAGTAAAGATCACTACACAGCTGATGAAATTCAGTAATTGATTGTTTTTAACACTAGTCTATTTAAATAAATAAAACCGGTCAAGTGCAAGTTGGCCTTAAAAAATGTATCTTGATCGATTTAGTTTTTTCCTTAACCGATTATTAATAGTCTGTGGACAATATGAAAAAATCGTTATGGACGGCACTAGCCTATTAGGGTAATGAATTCCAATGAAAAATGTAATTACCTTCAGAACATTTCAATCGGTAAAAATAGAAAACTTTATGGGCGTGAACTGTCAAAACGGCCTTATATTTTGTGATTAGTATAATAAATAATAACCACGTGACAGACTTTTTTGGCGGCAATCGAATTGTCAACGTGAAAAATTTGTTTTTATTTCCAAAACTTGTGTTTCTTCGAGTGATAATGTGTAATATTGGTGGATTATTAACCATTACACTTCGACGTTGCATTCTCGATATTTATTCACTTTGTAGTATCCTATTTATTGCACAGGGCGTTGCACATAATTTTTAGAGCTGTAAAAATAAAAATCAAATCACAAAAATATAAAGTTCACTGTTTCTGAACGATACCTTCCATGTCATAGGCAGTGCTGTCATCTCCGTCATACTTCATTCCTTTTTTATGTGCGGGCGTCGCAGCTTCGACTTATCGATTAAATCCGTTATTTTATTGGAAATTTTGTGAAAAAGTTAGTTGAAAGCAGTGTTATGGAGAAAAGATCGTCATAAGTCCAAATAATGACGAAAAATAACATGTTGGGAACGCAAGATACGAAACTCGCCAACTAGTTCGGACGATCAAGGTTAGTTCGTGGTCATTAACTGCGTGTTAGTTTTATCTGTAAATTTGCCTTTGTCCCTTCCTTTTTAGGGAAAAGGCGCATACTTTGGAAAATAACTGATATTTTTTCCTCATGATTTTTGCGTAGTTTTTCTTTTGTAACTACCCACATAATTCATGATTTTTTCCATTCTTTTTTCTTGCATGATGCTCGGCTGATAATGAGTTACTCCGGCGGCGTATTGTAACCTTCAACACTGCACACGCTGCTTGCTGAATCATATAGTCTAGAGTCGTACCATGAGTGCGTACCATGACTTTAAATCATACAGTCATAGGATGTAACGTGAGTGCGTACCATGAGTGCGTATCATGACTTTAAATCATACAGTCATAGGACGTAACGTGAGTACGTACCATGAGTGCATACCATGACATACAGTCTAGAGGCGTAACGTGAGTGCGTACAATGACTTTAAATCATACAGTCTAGAGACGCAACGTGAGTGCGTACCATGACTTTAAATCATACAGTCTGGAGGCGTAACGTGAGTGCGTACCATGACTTTAAAAACCTTCAATACTGCACATGCAGTTTATGGAATCATACAGTCTAGAGGAGTAACGCGAGTGCGTACAATGACTTTAAAAACCTTCAATACTGCACATGCAGTTTATGGAATCATACAGTCTAGAGGAGTAACGCGAGTGCGTACAATGACTTTAAAAACCTTCAATACTGCACACGCAGTTTATTGAATCATACAGTCTAAAGGAGTAACGCGAGTGCGTACAATAACTTTAAAAACCTTCAATACTGCACACGCAGCTTGTTGAATCATACAGCCAAGAGGCGTAACGTGAGTATGGACAATGACTTTAAAACCTTCAATACTGCACATGCAGCTGGTTGAATCAAATAGTCTATAGGTGAAGCGTGAATACGTACAAAACCTGATATGGCGCTGGATCTTCTTGACCAGACAAAGCTCGACCATAATCATCCAAGGTCACCGACACCAGACCCGCGACAATGGTCTTCTGATGATGATAACCGGGTTAGATCCCGTACATTCATTCCGACAGGTCTAGTTACAGATACTGCAGATGCAGCTAGCATGTCCCAGCTCAAGCGAAAAGCCAATGTCTGCCGCACCAGAGTTTTTATAGCCAAAATGCATTCATAGATCCAGTACGGAAAGATGAATTATTTGGTGGGCGATTTATGATAAGGTATCTAAACGTTGGGGTAGAATCCTAGTGTAAATGGTAAAGGCAGAAGAAACCACGATAAAGGAAACCCTAATACCTGAAGACCTAGCTTACGGAGGGCACCAAGGTTCAACTTAGAATTTTCTGCAGTCTTATACACGAACTTAAAGAGTCGGGATAAACTCCTTATAAAGGCTAAAACAAGCCAGTCATTTTCTAGACTTATATCTGTGGGACATAAATCATAAACAAAAAACAAGAACACAAAACACTTGTCTTTTATTATATAACAACAAAACAACGAAATATATACAGTTGGATAGAAAATTGAAATAAATGCTAAAAACTAAACTTCTTACAAAGAAAAAATTTGAGAAAGCTCTGGCCTTCATTCAAAGTTTAGCAAGGCTGGCGTTCTACCTACATCTCTAGACATCAGGTTCATTTTGAATATGAAGGACAATAACAACTGAAGACTTTAAAATGAAGATATTCACACAGCTAATATTTACCAAGTAAGGTTTTTTATATACATTATGTCCACATCAAGGAACCGTAATTTTAAGTTCCTATCCATAATTTAAAACTTCAAGATAACCTATGTATTTCAATGACTTCCTTTGGTTTGTCATTGGCTTCTGTACCAGTTGGTAATTATCTTAGAAACCGAGATCTGTTGTTACTTGTGTGTTATTTTGATGTCTTACTACACATTAATGACCATAATTTAAAATTTGCTTAGAGGGTTCATTAAACTTTCTCAAAAGGTTAAGATTTGTGTTAAAACAAGCAAAAATGTATTTTGATTTGGAACAAAAAACACACACATTTCGGCATTGAAATACTACATATTTACAGAAAAGTCATTATATGTGTTTAAAGTTTACAAAAAATAAACTTAAAAATACCTGACGAAACAAAATATTTTTCCAGATTAAGCAGATTGACAATCAGGGCCTTTTTACCTTTTTAACCTTTGTACCTTAGGTTACTTTTCTTAGCCTACCCTGCAGTTTTCTTTGTATAGAAAGAAAAATTACAAACTGCATAACATTACGAATGATTTATATGAGAAATGTATCAAACTCGAAGTCAGAGTCGTCTTGGGAAAAATAATGTTTTAACTCAGTGGTACGTACCTTCTAGAAATCTTCATAGGTGCCTCCCTTATTGGGCGGGGTGTTTTTTTGTAACGTGAGTTTTTTGTTTTGGGACCACACAATCACAACTAGCATACTTTATTATTAGAATTGAAATCAGCTTACATTGGCCTTCAATGCTTTGCTAAGGATTAACAGAATAAATATGGGCAGAGTACCGCTGTTGTCTGCATTAATGAAGATGTCTAATATACTCTCAGAGATATCTTGCACTAGCTTAAGCAAAGATAGCTTAATATACGTACAAAATAATATATATTAATTAATAAAGGACCAAAACATTGAATGGGACCTGGCTCCAGGTGCCTGTGATCTATCATGATCATAATCACGAACTGTTTTTTGGAGTCCCTAAATTGATGTTTATGTACAAGAATATTTGTGCGAAGCATATAATATTAAAAAAAAAAAAAACTTACATCATTAAAAAACTAAGCAAATGATATTTACTTATGCATGTTATACACTTTCTTATAATTCATTAAATTTCAGATTCATTCACAGAACTGGGCACCCATTTAGACCACAATTGTTTTGTATGTGAAGTTGACAACCAAACATACCATCACAATATTGAACTTGTCTCACTTTTTTCACATTTATGTTTTAGATGGTATATTATACATATTATTACGGATAAGAGATCCTTTGGCATAGCCTGACCTTATGGACCCTATGGTCAATGCATTCATTGGATTGGGAAACTCATTTATTTTACGTCTTCCTTCTATTCTAGTTTATCTGTATTTTTAAGAAATATTATTTTGATCAAGCCACTGCACGGGAGTCATGGTCAGCTAATAGGCCTAAGAAGGCCTTTAGTTACTCTTATTATTTTTATTTTTCCAAAGAAGATTGATCCATTTCACCCTCTCTGGTAGCATTATATCCTGGTTTCGAAGGTATTATCAACCAAACATAGTTATATTTCCAAGGGGTATCAAAATTAATTATAATTTAAACTTAGAATAAAAAAAAAAAATAATAATAATTTCAGAAAAAATAATAATTGGATATCAATAATTTCAATAAGAACTCAGATAACTTTTTAGCATTGTTGTAATAGTACACTTCACCCTTAGCGTGGCCTCTTAGCTTTGGCTACGGCTCCGCCAATGCCTAATAAAGGTCCGGGCAAAGACCCGAGAATAAAGCCACATGGGATAATAATAATAATTCAAAGTATTACCATATTTTTTCCTGTTTTCTCAAATAGGATTCAAATTCTCGTCTCTGAATATCATTCAGGTACAGACTCGCCGTTCGGCTTCTGTTTTAATATCAGGTAAATGTGTTATTTAGATGACCAAATTATAAGATTCACAAAAGAAGTTTACGGAATTAAACTTTGCTATTCAAAATACGTATCTACATGAGATCCTAGTACGCAATCACTTGTAGTAATTTTATCCAAACGAGAGTTAAGCTTTTGATTCCATATCCAAAAAGTTTGTGCCTTTCCTCGCGTTGTCAACTATACAACGAGTGCGAAATTAAAGTAAGTCGCACGAATGGAAATCAATATTTGGCTAGAAGCACTTACTAGAAATAGACTAATTACTGATTTCGCCTACAAATACTTTGGTGCCTAATCTAGTAATACTTTTTTACCTCACAGAGAAAACATATATCCAGAGAGAGTATTATCATTTTAGATAGATGCCATGGCACCTAAGAGCTACCTCCATCAAAGAAATTAATTCATACATCTAAGAGATAATCCATTGCTCCTACCACAAGTCACATATACATTAGACATACTTACATTTATAGTTTGGTGCAAATACTGGTATTTGCGGCACATAGTAGCCGTTACACTTCTACCTCGGCTAGTTATAAGGAGTTCTGTCCATGTTATAAAATGAACAACAGGATGGCCAGGAAGCTTATAAGTGTTGCATTCACAAAGGTAATTCATAATATCTTCAAGCAAGAATGCTAATAACGGTAATTGGGCTTACATTATCAATTGACTTATTGGTTTTAGGTTGAACGTAAGGTTCATAATAATGTGGATAATCACTCCACTTTTTTCGTTTATATGTGTTAATGTATCTTTTTATTTTTCTATCTAGAATCCTGCCTGCCTATCTCGTTTGTGTGAAAGCGCTAAACATCTACAAAGTGAATAAATATCGAGAATGCAACGTCGAAGTGTAATTAATGGTTAAACGAACTTACCTAAAGTGATGTTCGACCATAATTATACTAGACGTTGCATTCGAAGATATTTATAGTCCCACCCGAACCCAGCTACTAAAGCCCATACAACTAACAAACGAGATAAGTGTCTCTGAAAGAATGAAGTATGACGGAGATGACAGCACTGCCTATGACATGGAAGGTATCGTTCAGAAACAGTGAACTTTATATTTTTGTGATTTGATTTTTATTTTTACAGCTCTAAAAATTATGTGCAACGCCCTGTGCAATAAATAGGATACTACAAAGTGAATAAATATCTTCGAATGCAACGTCTAGTATAATTATGGTCGAACATCACTTTAGGTAAGTTCGTTTAACCATTAATTATGTGTTCGTTAATGTGTACGAGTGTGGGAAATTAAAATAAAGTTGTGAAAGTGACTTTTCGAGTGGCTCCAAAAAGTCCGTGTAAAGTTTAAGTAAAGCGCCACTACTTTACTTAAACACTATCCTTATCCCATCATCTCCTCATCATCATCATCATTTAATCTTGATTCAACTCTCTGAGTTTGAAATATTTTATACTTGACACTGGCAAATACACTAATCGTGTGACGCCATAACAAAAAAAAATATTAATAATAACCACGTGACATAGCGGTGACGTCACGCCGCATTGGAAACCTCTACCGTCTGTAAATAAATAACACATTTTCGAATCCTATTTCAGTACACAGTAAACCGATACGTGTATAGAGGGAACAAAAGGGCCCTGAGCCCTGAGGAAATATCAAATTACACGACATTTATCGCGTGACACAGAATTCGCCTATCAGAAGATTGTATAGAGCCCTTCTCGTGTATAAATCTTCAAAACTGCATCTTTTGAGTTGTTAAATTTACATCCATTCACCGTCAGAACTGCTTCCTCGGGTTGCATTAACTCTTCAGAGCACGTTCACATTGTATTGGATATAGAAATAGTAACAGTTTGGAATTTTAAACCATATCATATGGTAGAAGCTTGCTGATGATGGGATTCAGTGGAGAGGAGGAGTCACATAAAGAAGGGTCAGAGGCTCCAAGATAGAGTCTGGTTTGACAAGCTTGCTGAAGAAAGAACGAGACAGCACGTCAGCGACTCCAATCCATCTAATGGAAATCAATGATAATCGATCGTGATCCGTTATCCGTGGTTTTGAATTGATATGTCATGTCATAAAATGTAATTTTAGTAGTAATATGTCAAGCCTTAGCCCGAATATTGTTTTATTCTCTATTTCAGTAATTATTGCGGCAACAGAAATACATCATAGGTGAAAATTTCAACTGTCTAACTGCTGGCGAACTACTACAAATTTCTCGCAAAAATGTCTCGCTTATATATCATTTAGAGGTCTCGCAACTAGCGGCGACAGGAGACCGCGTCTCTCGGCCTTTGAACCAATGGCGTCACCGTGACGGGTGATATTGCTGTCTCTTTCGGCGTGTACAGCTATCTCTTTCTAACAATTCGGTGGTATCGCTATCCCTATCGGTTGTCTCTTTCTATTCTGCTAGTTGCGGGACTAACTACCCACATGCTATCCTAATCTTTATTACAATTTCTAATTATAAAGATAAATCTAAGTTGCGTCGCTAACACTAAGTATCACGGTTCATGAGATAAAACCTGGTGACAGACGGATGGACAGCTTAGTCTTAGTAATAGGATCCCGTTTTACCCTTTGGGTACGGAACCTTAAAAAACTGATTCGGTTCTAGAACTTCACTATCCGCAAAGTAGCATTTAAACACAAATCACCTGACTTTCCACATACATAGCTAATGAAAATCCATTCAACAGTTACGGAGCTGAGTGGTAATAAACTTACACACACACTAACATACCCACACACCTACACAAACATTCACACTCGTTTGTCAGCCTACAAGATCGTCCGATATCTTATCGCTCCAACATCTGGGACAATGGGAACAGGCTTCTTCTTCATAAAGCCTGCATTACAGGCCGAGGCCGTCTAGTATGAAATTCTGAAACCGTTTCAGCGAGTTCCTGTTCTCGGTACAACTTTCACGGAGTTTCTTAAAACCTAGTTTATTTGTGTAGCGACCGCATAAACCGCGCTTCCAACGGGAGCGGGGACGTGTGCCCGTTTACGTAAAGCTAGTCACTGAGGTGGGCAAGTGATTAGGTAATTAGATCTTAGTAACTAGAAATGTGCAAAGATAAACAAGGTCTAAAAGTAAAAGGGTAATGTAACAAAAAGCACATTGTCATTTAAACATCACGTGATTTGTGGGCAAAAGCTACGTTAAAAATCTTAAATAAGTTACGCAGTGCAATTTTTATCGTGCAGTATTAATACAATTCACTTACTCTAACAGTTCACTTTGAACTAAGTCGACGCATCAATTTTATGAAAGAGAAGGACTGGTGAAAACAATGTAATAACATATATACCTGTTCTAACCTACTCTTAAAATTAAAAACTTTATTTCTAGACCGTAAATAATTGTAATTCATTTTAAAAAAGCTACTAGAACAAGTTACTGGAAACATCTAAAGGAATCATTTCACCGTCGATGCATGCGATTTAAAAATTTCCTTTTTACTTTAGGATAGGTTCGAGAATATAATATTTTTCTTCGGATTATATATTTCTATTCAATATTGATGTAAGCGATGAAGCGAGTAGGTATTACTGTTTATCTTACTGTTATAAAATTGTAACTAAATCATACACTGAAAATAAATGATAGTGCAGTGGTATTCACGACTTGGGACCCGTAAGTCGTGGGTTGAATTTTGTAATGAGCTTTTTCAGTGAAGGGAAACATCGTAATGAAGTTATAGCTTCGTGGTAGAGTATTTTCTAGTGCTCCCCTACCCAGGCAAAGCTACCGTAGCTTCAATTGATTAACTTCTTATTCCTTACTTCTTCTATCTACTTATCCTTCAAGTTAAGAATCTGTCGCCAAAAACCTATCGGTGTGTTCCGGCAGCCTCACTTGAGAGCCAGTTCCCAGTCCAAGTGTAACGTGGCGCCATCATTAACCACATCATCACTTAACATCAGGTAACTTGTTGTCAAACGCTACCTTGTTGTCGCTGAACAATCACACTATTTTCTTTTATCCTCATCATCTTGGACAGCAATTTTTGATATCATCATTACCTAAAATCAGGTGTGTTATGTTGTCGTCAAAATGATACCATTTAAATGTAAAAAAAAAAACAATAATAATTACTGATCTGAAACACATGGAAAATCGAGAACGATTAGCTACTTCACTGTACCACCTTAGGGATGTCTCCTTTCCAACAAAAAAAATCATCATCAACATTGGTTCATATATGACGAAGTTATCCATAACAGACATAAAAAAAATATATATACGGTCGAATCGAGAAAAAACCTCCTATTTTAAGTCGGTTCAAAATTATCTTAAAAACGGGTATCAAAAAGGAAATTCCAAATTCCAGTTGATTTATTAATTTATGCTGCATTATCGGCGCCATAAATCATCAGACCATGTTATATGCTGCATTAAGCCTTGCAGTAATTAGGGCAGCTCGCCAAACACGGCATCAGTGTCAATTTGCCCAGTCTTAAGTTAAGCAGGTCGCGCCAAGTGATCCTACTAATTAATCCCCCCAGCCGCCAAATGGTTTGTGCAGAGGATTAAGCCTGTACAGTTCGATACACAGATAAGCGCACAGAACTACACTAGTGGCTTGCAATCATGACTGATTGTCATAATCGAGACAGTTCAAGTAATACTGATAATAAATTCGATTGTGAAATTAGTACTTTGGTACTGTCAGAGACAAAGCAGATCATACTCGATTTTCCAAATGCGTATTAGTTCCGAGGAACAGCAACGTCCACGTAGTGGAGCGATATCGCGACGCGGTGCGGGAGATGCTTTCACGGCGAAACCACGTCGACGACTCTTTTCCGGCTGCGTATCACACTCACGCGCGGGAGAACGATAGTGCCAACCGTAGTTGGGCGAACCCAATGTCGCTAGCTTGTATTCGCTACCAACACGCGAAAAAGGCAATGTTTGTCTATGCTTAGTCACAGGTTAATGAAAATACTGTTCCGGTATGGAACAATCAGTAATGATTGCTTTTTCTTTACAACTTACAAGGTAGCGTTTGACCATAAAACAACACACTTAATGTTAATTGATGATTCATTGGAAGGTTGGTGTTTAAGCTGATAAAGAGAAATGGAAATTTGGTTTTTGTTCAGCGACTTTTGTCAGTGACTGTACAGAAATAGCTTACGGGGTGTTCCCACGGTGCGTTTTCCGGTCTGGCGCAGCTTGATTTGTTGGAAAATTAACCATAAGATCGATCAGGCAATCACGCATAACATCAGACGGCCACAGGCAGGGTGTAATTAAGGTGCGCAGTCCGATCTGGTGTGGTCTGGTCTGTTGGAAAACAAACCGTGGGAACGGAGCCTTCAACCACAGTATATAAAGAACAGCAGGTTAGCTAAGGCCGCTCGACGAGTTAATTGCCTACTCTTGCGGTGATGCATAGGCGGCGCGTTCCGTACTGAGTGTATGACCGCGGCCCCGGCCGCCTCCTTTCGTTTATGTGATTGTGTGCGTGAAAAGTGCGTGCGTACACGGTGCCGCTACTCACGCACACATTCAAACCGGCGACGGCCGATTTATATGATGCTGAACTACTACTTCTTTAGTATGCTTCAACTCTGAATACTGATAGCAGATTTTAGTTTTTTATTTATTTATGCAAATTGTCAATTGTTGTTGTGTTTTTAAATGAATACACATTTTGCTATTCATAAAGAGGGGATTAACCATAATCTTTACGCTTGGCAGGCATTGTAAGAGTCGCTTGGGGGCGATGGATGTATATAACTATAAGCCGTTCATGGTGGCGTTCAAAGGGGGAGGCCTATGTTCAGCAGTGGACTTCTTCCGACTGATGATGATGATGATGATGATGACACAACTTTTATCCCGGAATAAGTTACTGCGGGATAGCGGGAACACAGCAGATGTTACCGAGGAGTTCAACTATCAGTTCCATGATTCCTAGCTGCGGGAATGGAATTTCAAGCTGATCAGCCCATAGCAGCATGAAATCTCAACAATACATGCACGTTACTGCGTCAATTCAATAGAGATACAATATTCCAAGCTTAGCATTAGACAGATGTTATGTTGTAAACTATATAGCAGGTATGGGCAACCTTCGCGAACTTGCGGGCTAAAATTTTCGTTTATAAATTCGTGGGCTGTAGGTAAGGTTGATATTGTTTACATCTTACCGGGTAGTGTTTAACTACAAATCATTCAAATGGGCTACGCCTAGATGTATATAATGTTATTGAAAAAAAACTTATGGCCAAAAACTCTTGTTCTACAACTTTTCTCCCAAACAAAAAAACAACACTCGATTTAGTAACTCTTGCAAACTCTAGGCGGTTACAGAATAAACGATAGTGGTGTGTACGGTTGTAGTTAAATTATTTAATATAATTATTACTACATACTAGACACATCTAAAAAGCCACGCCCTCTCATCGCTTACCATCAGGTGAGACTGGGGTCAAATGCTTGCCTATCTGTTATAAAGTAATAAAAAAAAAGTGTTGTACAGAACTAGAACAAAAGATATTTTGTTAAGATAAATGTCGTTGTAGAATGCAACTTCTACTCATTCAATTGCAATTGAAGTAAATATTACTAACGCATTTTTAAGGACTTCAATACTTTGACATGGTCCGCGGGCCGGAATAAAAGCTTCGACGGGCCGCCTCTGATCCGCGGGCCGGGCATTGCCGTGGGTGCTGTATAGCATCGTATTGAACTAGATATCTCAGCACACACTGAGTTGGTTCCTTGCTATGCCTCTATATGCATTCCTCACAAGCGGTGTAGGTATATTACATTGATACTGCAATACCTTCTTGTATCATACACACGTTGTCTAGTGAAATATCAGACTACATAGATGACATACACCTATAGTTTTGATGTTTCAAGTTGTAACACCTGAAAATTTGATGATTATAGTTTCACAAGTGAGATGTCGATTGTTTACCTAAGAAGCGTAGTTTCACAAATGCATTCTTGTTTGCGGCTTTATTTAAATTTTTGGTGCGCCGACTGGTGCGGTATTGTATTTGTGTTATCATACGTTGTCATTCTCGTTGTTTTAACACTAATAATAACTAAAATCTATTAAAATTAACTTTGAAAGTGTTCGTCACAACTGTTATTGTTTTGGTTTTCGTATAGGGTGAATCATAGATTAAGTAGACTATATACTACGTATAGATGGAAATCACCCATAGAACGACACAATCGTTAGAGAAGTGAACGAAATGACCTGCACCAGATGAAGGTTACTATGGAGAATTCTGTGACGATAGTGCTTGAAACGTCAGGCGGCAAATATCGATATCGATCTGTAGTGATGGGACATTTAAACCCAACCCACTATCGATAACCCATTCCATTTCCTATTTTATGTTTTCAATAGCTTAAGGTTTTTAAATAATGAAACTCAGTTTTAATATTTAAATTTATATTCAGATAAATAATACTACCACTTCGATTCGGAACTTTACAATTTCTTCAATCAAATCAAGTTGGGGGTTTATACAAAATTTTAATTGTTTGATATATATAATCCAAATCCAAGAAATTAGAATGGGCAAGTGCCTTTCTTGTACTAGCTACTTACAACTATTACAGCAATCAAATTAATATTAGGTACTATACAAAATTGAATTAACAATTTGATTATAATACAAATCTAAAGAAATTATACACAGTATGGCCATGTACCTATATTAAATAAGCTACTTATTAATTATACATCAATCAAATTAAGATTAGGTATGTACCATACAAGATTTAATTAACTGTCTGATAAATATAATGTAATACAAATCCAAGAAAATGACACATAGAATAGGCACATGCCATCATACAAATTTGTACTTACAACAGCTATACATCAATCAAATTAGGTACTATACAATATTGAACAATCTGATATACAGTGCAAATCCTAAGAAATTATATTATTATACACAGTATGGGCATGTACCTATATTAAACAAGCTACATAGAATTATACATTGATTCATCGTTATAAACCGAATATAACTAATACATAATAATATAATTGACTCTCGGGTTGGGTGTAGTAACTGGGACCAGGCATTTCAAGATTTTGTGAATATGGTGGGTAAAATATGCTGCAGTACAAAAAAATTAAAAAAATACCAAACCCGATACCAGCTGGATACATATTGGCCACATTGACATTCATGTTAGGCTCTATATCTATGTTCAATACAAAATCTCTGTTTTTATTTTTCTATTTCTATAAATGATAGGTATTACTTACTCAAGAGTCCTGGTTTCAATTTATTTTGGCCCAAATAGGGTTGGGTCACTCACAAGCAGTCTTCTCCTCTTCCTAAGGTATTTTTCCTCGGCCACATAATTATTGTTGGAGCATTTACATCAGCTATATATTGACTATGTGGCTGTACCAAGTCCAACTAAATTTTCCTCTGGTCTCGAGAGCCAAAAAAGCACGAGTTGATTGTTCAGCTACAATCAGCAATGCAGCGCGAGCGAGACTGCGAGAAGACATTATTATTCTAAAACAAACATAACCTAAATGTAATAAATTATTCTGTAACCTAACAAGATGCTATTTCATGTAATTTAAGTCGGCACAGGCTTAGCTCTACTTACGTTTTTGTCTGTTAGCAGTTAGTTGTTGATGATGATATAGGTTTTTAACCTTGTGATCCTTGTCATTAAAGAAATGATAAGTAAGATAAAATTTAATGTAATTCTAAAGAGCAACGGTTTTATTTTCAAGTACCTAGTTTTTGTTTCTTCGTTAATCGCTTCGCAACTTTCGCAAGCAATCAAAGTGAAAAAGAGAAATTGACGAAACTGTGCGGGACCGGGAAAATATGGCGGGCGTTATTTCACAAAAAGTAAAAAAACACAAACAAAACTTCGTCTGATAGATTATAAATAATGAATTACTGAATGAAATTGAATGAATGAAGCCCGTTCAAAGTGTTCATGTTCACCAATCTCATCTGGCGCAGGTCACTTCTAAGAGCATAGACGATGTTCTGTGATTACCTGCCTGGGGTGAATGATGTGTGTCAGTGTCAAAAGTCGGTGATATTGAAACGTCAGTCGTCTAGCTGTGAAGAATATGTCAGTGTCATCCATCAGTGCCTTGTCTATGACGGATCGCGATCTACGTTCGATAGAAATTGACCGATTTTGTTTGGAAAGTGTAGGGATAACTCTTTAGTTTACCGATTTTGATGTGTAAGGCTCTTAATTGGATTTTTGGAGTGCTGGCAACTTTGTTTTACGTGGAGGCTTCTTTTCCTTTCGGCAGCCGCCAAGAGTTGAGGCTGACGAATCGTTTCTGATAAAAAGTGTTGAAGAGTGGAGTGGCTGTGTGTTTGTTTTGCTGGTTTCTGTTGGCGTCTTGCGCCGGCGGTGCATTTTCGGCATTTGCGGCATTTTCCTGAGTTTGAGCAGGTAAGGTGTCCTTACAATTTTGAACCACGTGTTCCTTGACTTTCATGGAAATTACAATCTAGTGTTCCTTGTTACAGTACTCTGCGACCCATAATGGATCCGTGTAGCGTTGTTCTGTGGTGTTTCCTCCAAACCGGTGAGTTTTGAGTAATAATTTTCATTTTTTATAACCTCAACTTGTTTGTCAGTGAAAATGTCCAATCCTTGGTGTGAAAGTGATAATCTGGATGCTCATTTTGTTTTCCTAATTAACCCGCCGGAACCCATTTAATTTCCTGCATTTTAAAGTGATGCTTGTTGTGAAGATGTGAAAAAGGTAGATTTGGTTAATGTTTTCCCGTTAGAGAATTATACTTAATTCAATAATTTTATTTTACTGTTTGCCAGTTTGCAAGTACTAAATGAGTGTTGTCTGGTCTAACAGGAGGTGTAATGTGGGGGTCAACGTCCTGACCGAGGATGAGGTGAGGACTACGGTCCTGGCAATTTATGGAGTGAGCGGCTTCCGTTCCTACTATGTTGTAATTAACTTCTGCTGACGTTTGATAGGCAATATGTTGTTGTCTACAACTTTTACCTTCTAGTTAATCATTAGTGCCAGCTGTGCGGACCTTCCCGTCGCTGTCATTTAAAATAGTAACATGTTATAATTAACTTCTGCGGATGTTTGATAGGCAATATGTTGTTGTCTACAACTTTTACTTTCTAGTTAATAGTTTTCCCATTGTACTACTATAGTTGAATTGTACTACTATAGTTGAATGTGTATTGTATGCGGCTGTTGATGCATTAGCAATAGTTCTGTTTAAATTCAGGCATCCCGAACGAACGACGACCTTGTCTTTTAATACTTTTCAAAAAATATTGTAATAAAGTTGGATGGTGAAAATCACATGTTTCATTTCCTCCGTATCCGTTACAAAGTGATCACATATTGTACCCTACTAAAGATAAGGGCGTAAAATGGTTATTTATAAGATACAAGTAAAAATTAATTTAAATTAAATTAAAAATATCAAACACAATAAATACACTAAAAATTTGGTGAGCCTCCAGAAGACGGTAAGGTGTCCAAAATGCTGGCAGCTACTAGGTAAATGAATATTTTTTGAATTGTGTTGTTAAAACTTATTACATGGACCTCTTTACACCGGCAAAAGAACAGGCAAGAAACGCACGCAAAGTAATTTTTTGCTATTCTTATAACTAACTGATTGAGTTGGAGCAAATTCACTACAGTATTGAATAAATAAAATCTTTTATCCCAAAGCGCAAACTGCAGCACTGCATTTTAGATAATCCCCTAAAACCTATCCTCACCTAGAAAAATTCCAATATCCCAGCATCCGTATCGCCGCTGTTGCTGAAACTATTTGAATAAAATCCTTTTGTTACGGCTAAGTGTCCCCCTTGACTGTTATTTGAAAGTGCAGGAAATAGAATTACGTTTATTACTTTGTGGAACAGTGGAGAGTGAATTTATATGGTGGTAGCGGTAAGGCTGAGCGCGCCATATTAGATGGTATGTTCTTACAGCCGTAGGTATAAGATTTCTGCACTCTCTTGAGCTTTAGTCATGTTGTTGTAATATTTTTTGTAAAGACAAATTGTTGATGAGTAAATGTGAAAGGCAAGCTATTTATTTTGACGAAAACATTTTTTGTTATTGCAATGTAGATGCATCTCGTGATTTTAGTTTTACCCGCGTGGATTACATTTGCAGCAAAAAGTATTTAATTATGTTCTTTTCCAGTCCAAAAAAGTAATCATTATTTTTTTTTTCATTTTTTTTTTTTTTACAAACTACTGGTTGGAACAGGAGTAGCTAGTTTTAAGTTTGACGTTTTAAGTGATCATATTATTATGTATCCTATTAAATTAAATAAAGTTTTTTATGATACTGGTTTTGAATGGTCCAGGTCCTTAGGCGACGGTAACCATTTACATACCACAGCGGGCCTTCTTCTTGTTCCTCATTAAATTACATAAAAATGTTTTAAAAAGAACACCAAAGTCCGTCAACTGGTTCCCAAGTTATTCAAGGGCATGTGACATCTACCAACACGCACTGGGCCCATGTGGTAGATTACGGCCCATACTCTTTCTTTCTCTGAGCGAACACCAGAGTCCCAACAGTAGGAACGCAATTAGGCTGATGATGATGAAGAGTAAACCACAAGCAAAATATTCTAAAAACCTATATTATGTTTGTGTTGAGTTTATTTATATCCGACCTAAATCTCGCTGACTTTTCTACAAAATCGTGTACCCCATCAGGAGTCTGTGTATTACCGTCCCAATTTACAAATCCTTTAAATTTTGCAACTGTAAATGAGTCCTCGTTTAAATTTACATCTAACTTAGCATTTCCCGACAGAGGAGCAATTAGCTGAGTATTGCTGACGGCGGGAATCTAACCACAATTTTACCGCTTGAAATGTGCCTGAATCTCTTTTCTACTCGTATTTTAGAGCACAATTTATCTTTTCTAGCGTTTTTGGTTTATTTTTCCGCTTCAAAGCTCTTTTAATTACTATCTCTCCAATTCAGTAACAATCAATTTTTCACTTGTTTTCCGTTAAGCCATTGAATTAAAATTTCGTAATGATTCTGATGATAATTTATCACTATCTGATGATGGAGACGGGATGTAGTGGACGGTACAACTTTCTCGACGAAAATCTTTCACATAGTAAGTCTGTCGCTAAAAGTAGTGTAGGACGTTCTGCGACAAGGTGGAGCGACGACATGCGCCAAGTGGCTGGCAGTAGTTGGATGAGAAGAGTCGAAGACCGAGCCCAGTGGCGTACATTAGAGGAGGCTTATGTCTAGAGGTGGACTGACAAAGGCGTATAATGATGATAATAATGATGAATAAACTAGAAAAACAAGAAAAAGATAAAACAAATAACAAACGAGATCAAAGAGAGAATAGCCGAAAATTTAGCGCTCAAAATCGATTTGAGCAAAGTAATGAGATGCCAAAATTACAATAGGATCAGTGTTCGTCGCCACGCCCGACTCCCGAATGAATCACGGGCTCCGGGATTCCGTGCATTTTTCGCCCCATTTCCCGGTTTCTCTTATGCAAATAAGTTTCGACAGCCGACGCGAAATCTCGAATGAAAGCGTTTGTTTCTCTAACTGGGATGGGGTGGAGTCGGTGTGTTTTGTTTTTATTTGATGATTTTATCTACAGCTTCGTGACTTAATTTGTTTCTACGGTCTGTAGCATCGTACATAGTGTTGATGCAGTATTCCTACTTAATTTTATCGATTAGTACTAAACCGGGCGCGTCAGTAGATATCTACGCATTCATACCACGATTCTTTAACGTCAATGTCACTTTCTTCCATCAGTTAAGAAATAGCATACTTGTCATAACGTCATTCTATAAATCATTTTATTATTATTTTCGTGTAGCAGCATTCATATTATCTTTAATTCAAGTCAAATTATATTCGTAAATCGTATAAACCCTCAAATATGATTTAAATTGTAATATTTTCATCGACATCACATCATTATTTCTTTCATTTTTGTATTAAAACTTCTACTACGCTCTCTCTCTTTTCTGCCTTAGTCCCATGAGTGGGAGAGTGATAGACTGATTCTGATGATGATGATGATTTGTGATAACAGAACAATTTTTTATTTTTACTATGCTAGTATAACCTAGGTTTTTAGCTTTTTGTCTATGATAAAACTGTTCATTTTTACACGTGAAGTCTCTATGGCTTTTTACTCGAAAGGAAACTTTTTGTATCGTGGTCCCCGCTCAAATGAGGGGTCAGCGACCGCGTCCGAATATTGCCTAATGGACTGCTGTGTGTTAGCGCAATCATATTGTTTCTATAATTTTTCTATAACGAAATAATAATAAAAAGCCTTTTATTTCTTACAGCTTATAAAACAAGAAGTTAGATTAGATTAAGTTAGTTTACTTTAAATACAATTTTAGGTTTCATTAGTAATTAACTTTGGTTCATAATTCTTCTATACTTACTTAAAAATCTTTCTAGGTGTTATGTAGGGTATAAATATTCTAAACTACTGTTCCAATTCCCAAAAAAGCCTTTAATAGTAAGCCACATTATTCTTAAGTGTCATTGTTTATGTCTTATTTTGATAAAGTAGAGTTTTCAGCAAAAAATCACGATGTAGGTAAAACAAGTAAGATAAAAATTAGAAATTTAGCTGCGTTACCAGCTTGCTTTGGCTAAACGGTTTATGATAGAAATGACGTCATCAAGTAGTCTACAAAAAAGTCCAACACATTTGTATGTAACTTTTATATCATCAAGAGCGATGGTGGCCGAACGGTTTGGCGTGCGACTTACAAGACGCCGACACCGAGTTCGAATCCTCTCGGACCCCGCACCTATGACTTAATAAGTTATGTGCGGATTTGCCATCGCTCAAAACGGTGAAGGAAAACATCGTGAGGAAACCGGCATGCCCAATAACTGCAACATTCAAGAGCATGCGACGTCTACCAGCCCGCACTAGTACAAAGTGGTAGATTACGGTCCATACTGTCTCTTTTTTTTTTATGTAATAGATTAGCAAACAAGCAGACGGCCCGCCTGATGGAAAGCGGTCACCGTCGCCTATGGACATCTGCAACACCAGGGGAGTTGCCGATGCGTTGCCGACCTTTAAGAACTCTTTTTACACCCATCTTGAAGGATTGCAATCCGTAGCATAGCGGAATCACTTGTGGGGGAAGCTCATTCCACATTTTGCAAGTATGCGGGAGAAAGGAGCGCATAAATTGCGAGGTGTGGGATTTCCAAGACGATAATGTGTGGATGAGCTTTGTTCCGATGACGAGATGATCGGTGGTAGAACCGTGACGGAGGGATGAGATTGAATAGCTCTTCCGAGCACTCTCCGTTGTATATTCGGTTCTTTGAGAGAAGGCCAGAGTCCCAGCAGTGGGAACGTAATAGGATGATGATGAATGATTTTTAGGAAACTTGGTGTCAAAATCTTTGTCTACCAGTGCAAAACCGGGGTATTCGTTTAGTGGAGTCGCGAAACATCGACATGTACAACGGAAGGATTAACTATTAACTTATCTGTGACACTAGCTTGATTGAAAAATGTTCTCGCGTTTCTTTAACATGCGACACTGCGAGTTCGTGATCCGTTGTACAGTTCCTGGCCTTAACATGGCACATCGAGAACAAGATGACTTGACAGCAATAAAAACAAACTAATATAAAAAATATTATTGCAACTGTATATACATAGAGTTTTATTTGAGAAGGTACATATTATGTATTAGGTTAATAGGGTAACTTCAGCATGTGCTGCATTCACACAATGATATTATGTGAGCGCATTGCTGTTTTTCACATTACCCCTGGACAGAATAAGGATTCGTGTGGAGATTTTTTATTCTGATCAAACTAATCATTATGTAATGCAAACAATTATGATTGAGTAAGGGACTTAGCCTGTAGGTATGTTAGTGGTTACAAGCTGAAAAGCTTCCAGCTTGGACATGGTGACGTAATCTGCATCGTATTCATCTGTCGTGTCGTAATATTCAGCGATGATGAAGAATTTTCTCGGTTTTGCAGTAGTGAGAAGATCCTGACTATTCAAGAAATCTTGAAATGGCACGATGGATTTGAGTAAAACTAGGAATGTATATCCATACCTAAAATTATAAATGCGAAAGTAACTCTCTCTGTGTCAACTGAAAGGTGGCAAAGAGTCTGAGATGCGTGAAAAAGTAACATTTTCAGGCCTAAACCGCTTAACAGATAATGTTGCTGATTAAGTTTGGTCCGGAGATAGTTTCAACCTCGAGGAAGGATATAGGATACTTTTTATCGTGATAGTTTACGAGGGTAAAACCACGGCTAAGCAAGGAGGTTATTCAAAAAATAAAGCATCGAATATAATCGAACTTCTTTCTTCCTGATGTTCCATATCAATGGCCATGCACTGTACATGAAACTCCCTTGAGTTGAGACGGTGAAGGACATGCGACGACGTAGCACATACCCACTTACAGATAGATGTAATTTGTAGATCGTGTTATCTGAAACTCAAGGCCTGGAATAAGTGGAACAAATTGTAGATTAGAAGTAGCTAGTTGTAACGGATGAAAACTCCTTACAATTTTTCGATTACATTACAATAGTAACAATATTCGTCTATAAATCTATGGTAAATTAAAATAGAATCCTACCTACTTATTTTTATTATACCCGTTGAACTATTTTAAAATAAAATTACGAAGATGGCTTACTGATAATTGTTTTTATGACATTAAAGAATTTTTAGATTGTAAAGATTGACGTTTATTATTATTGACAATTTATATATCTTGTTTTTTTTTTGTTTAATTCATTGACATTTCTTCACTTGACATTGTTTTTATTGTATTATTATTTAATTCTAAAGAAGCATGTCATTGTAGTCAATCTATTAATTAATTATGATTTTTATTTCTTACAATAATGTTAAATTCAAATAATTATATAATACATTTAAATTCGTAATAATACATTTTTTTTGCATAAATTTTGTACGCCAGCAATGGTGAAGCACGCTGAGCAATAATTAATATTAACACCTGATCATAACCGTGTTTCGGACAAATAAACAATTTCATTTCATTTCATTTCATTTCATTTCTAAGTGCGCCCTGCGGTTTCAACCGCGTCTTCCCTTCGGAGCCTTTTTCCGGGATAAAAAGTGGCCTATGTGTAAATCCAGGGTGTAAGCTATTCCCATTCCTCATCAAAATCCATTCCGCGTTTATAATATTAGTAGGAAGTAGGATTTTAACTACTTACAGGTAAGTGTCACCTGATGTTATGTGTCACGGTTTTATAAAATGTAACCGTAAACTTGCTCATTTTTGGCGGCAATTGAACTGTCAACATGAAGATTTTGTTTTTATTTCCAAAACTTGTGTTTCTTCGAGTGATAATGTGTAATATTGGTGGATTATTAACCATTATGTGTTCGTTAATGTGTACGAGTGTGGGAAATTGAAATAAAGTTATGAAAGTGACTTTTCTAGTTGCTCCAAAAAAGCCCGTGTAAAGTATAAGTAAAGCTCCACTACTTTACTTAAACACTATCCTCATCCCATCATCATCATCATCATCATCATCATCATCATTTAAACTTGATTCAACTACCTGAGTTTGAAATATTTTATACTTGACACTGGCAAATACACTAACCGTGTGACGCCATAATAAAAAAAAACATAGGAATTTTCTAAGAATGTAATAAGCCATAGTCCAAAAAGCCGAACAGAGGACTTTTTAAAAAAAGAAAGAGGCCCACTAGATTTTGTCACGCGTAATGGCGGGAGGTTTTTTCAGGGCGCAAGGAAAGATTAAAATATTATAATTACTGGAAATAACTGCTTGTATGAGAAAGAGGATATTATTATAACTGAATACTTGGAACATATTGGAGTTTCATTACATATCATCATCATCATCATCATCAGCCCGTATCAGTCCACTGCTGGACATAGGCCTCTCCCAAGGTACGCCACTGAGCCCGGTCTTCGGCTCTTCTCATCCAACTACTGCCAGCCACTCGGCGCAAATCGTCGCTCCACCTTGTCGCAGGGCGTCCTACGCTACGTTTGCCAAGTCGCGGTCTCCACTCAAGAACACGTCTACCCCATCGGTTGTCGGTTCTGCGGCTTATATGACCAGCCCACTGCCACTTCAGCTTGCTAATTCTGTGGGCTATGTCGGTGACTTTAGTTCTCTGACGGATCACCTCATTTCTGATTCGATCTCTCAGAGAAACCCCAAGCATAGCCCTTTCCATAGCTCGCTGAGCAACTTTAAATCGGTGGACTAGTC
Organism: Opisthograptis luteolata; assembly: GCA_931315375.2. Lineage (NCBI taxonomy): Eukaryota > Metazoa > Arthropoda > Insecta > Lepidoptera > Geometridae > Opisthograptis > Opisthograptis luteolata. The sequence continues at coordinate 12,598,059 of OV928036.1, read as the reverse complement.
GTGCCGTGAGTGTCCATGACTCAGCTCCGTATGTCATAACAGGTAGGACGCACTGGTTGAAGACCTTCGTCTTCAGACATTGTGGTATTTGCGACGAGAAGACTCGACGAAGTTTTCGAAATGCTGCCCAGCCCAGCTGTATTCTTCTGTTGGCTTCTTTCTCGAAGTTGTTCTTACCAAGTCGGAGCATTTGTCCTAGGTAAGTGTATTCCGGAACAACTTCAAGCGCAACTCCGTCAACAGCAACGGGCTCCGGAATGACGTGTTCGTTGAACATAACCTTGGTTTTGTCCAAGTTCATCCGGAGCCCAATGCGTCGAGAAGAATCAGCCAAGCCGTCCAGCATTTCCTGTAAGTCCTGCAAGGTTTCAGCCATAATGACGATGTCGTCTGCAAATCTCAAGTGTGAGATGTACTCGCCGTTAATATTGATGCCACGTCCATGCCAGTCCAGAGTCTTGAACATATCCTCCAAAGCGTTTGAGAACAGTTTCGGGGATATTACGTCCCCTTGTCTCACACCACGACGCAGGTGGATATGCTCAGACTGCTGGTTCTGCACTTGGACGGTCATTGTTGCGGCATCGTACAGACATCTCAGCACTTGGATATATCGCCAATCGACTTGGCACCGTTGCAAGGACTCCAGAACAGACCAGGTTTCAATGGAGTCAAAAGCCTTCTCATAGTCCACAAACGCCAAGCACAGGGGCTGATTATACTCTTCGGACTTCTGTATAATCTGCCGCACTGTGTGGATGTGGTCTATGGTGCTGTATCCTCCTCGAAACCCGGCCTGTTCCGGGGGTTGAAATTCGTCGAGTCTTCGCGCAAGACGATTCGTGATGACTCTTGAAAACAGCTTGTAGACATGGCTCAGGAGGGAAATGGGTCGGTAGTTTTTCAGCAAGGTCTTGTCTCCTTTTTTGAAAAACAACACGACTATACTCCTGTTCCATGCCTTTGGAGTTCTCCCAGAAAAATTACATCATTACATATTCATTACATATGTGACGATGTTTTCAGAATACCTTACGGGGGCGGGGGTGACATAAGCATTTTGTGACAAAGCTCTTTTAATAAAAAATATAGTACATCAGTAAATAATACAATTGATATTCATTCTAATTTATGTGATGCATTCGGTTACAACGACTCCACTTAAGCTGTTAAAAACTTAAATGACAGACTTTCTCCAGTTATTTGTAAAACGCATTGGTATTTAGAGTGGAGTTCATAAAATAAAAGGAACCTTTAAAAGAAGGTTCGATTGAAAAATGCTTGCGCGTTTAAAAACATGAGAGTCACTGCGATCCATTTAAAATGGAATTCCCGGCGGACAGTGAACGATTGACAACATGCCATGATGTAGCTGAGTCGCATACATACACAAAATATAACTAATACAATACAATATACAATAGTTTTTTATTAAATGGGTTAAATTAACAAGTAAGCTCTATTCTTCATTGTTTGTAAATCGGTTGTAGCCAAAGAGGTCACAACATATCTATGTGACAAAGCACTTTGTTTCTAGCCAGCTATATAAAGTAATTAAAGGTAAAGCAGTTGTAACTAAAGAGTTTGCAACATCTCTGTGTTCCCAAGCTCTTTGTTACTCTACCCTTTACTGCCGCAAAAGAGGTTGTAGCCAAAGAGGTTGGCAACATACCTGTGTTACAAAGCTCTTTGTATCTAGCCAGCTCTATCCTTTATTGTAGCTAAGAAGGTTGTAGCCAAAGAGGTTGCAACAGACCTATGTAAGAAAGCTATTAATATGTACCTAGCTAGTTCTACCCTTTATTGGAGCTTAAGCGGTTGTAGCCAAATAGGTTGCAACTTACCTGTGTTACAAAGCTCTTTGTATCTAGCCAGCTAGCTCTATCTCTCTTCCAAGCAAGTACATAAAATATAAATGTCACTATGTACTTACTACGTTTTTTTTTGTTAATTCATCATTAACATACAATTCCTTATCCACGGTTGGAAACCAAACATCCAAAGCGCAAGTCATTCAACTTTATTGCAGATATATTTATTCCTAGATAAGGAACATGGAAAAAACAGACAATTTATCGGTAATCGGTATTATCTATCTATCTATTCTTGGCATCGTACACGTGGCCTTGTGATGGTTTTATCGCTTATCTCTAATCATCGTTTCATCGTGATTTTAAATACTACAAAGATAAGGATAGATAGGATTGAATTCCACAATCTAAAATGAGCTTCTGGTGAAGTCATTTGGAAAAAATAAATTTATACATGTGAAAGTTTGTGTGTGTGTGTGTGTGAATGTTTGTAACCGCGTATCACCGTAACTACTAAATCGATTTCGATAGCTGTAGCCCTGTATTAACACAGGCTACTTTTCATCACATTGTCTTCTGCGTCACACATTATTGTTTGTATTAAATATAATTATATTATGTAACATAGGATTAAGATGTTACCTTTACTGTTTCATAATTGCATGCAGTGTTTATCTTTAATAGGTTGTGCATTTAGCATTGTGTAGTATTTATCTTTTTAAATAAGCAAGAAATATTGTAACAATTGTTGATAAACCAAATAAATAAATAAAATCCCGGAAAAATGTTCCTGTGGGATAACGGGAATACGCGGGTGAAACTGCGGGGCTCAACTAGTAGGTACTGAATAATTGTAAAACCTATATCCTACGCTGAAACCTGGCCTCACTTCCGGAAATCGAAGGTTGTAACTCAAAGAGATCACGTCTCGGCGAGACATTAAGACAATCTGCTCGGCACGTGACCGGGGGCTAATGAGGGATAGTTCCCGATGCTAGTTACGCCAACTGCTAAGCTAGGAATAGGAACAAGTTTACCTCCATGCAATGTTATAACCAGATTTTATAACCTAAAGCCGATTAGTTCTGCTACAAAGTAACGTTTGACTACAATTCTGCTAACAAAAAAACAAGGAATCAATTAGGGAAAATGTATAGTTATGCATAAAGAAATCGGTAAATGGCGTTTGTGACTGTATGACGCAACTAGTTTCTCCTTTTTTCGAGATTATTTAAGGTCTAAGGAGTTACGTTACGTTATTAATCAATTATACAATATAAATGCCATGGCAAAGTTAACCGTTTAATTTAATTAATAAAACTTTACAAAAGTTCACTTTGTCACAAAAAAACAACTGTCAGAAAAGCCCAGCAGATTTAATATAGCATAAAGTACTCTTTTCACTGTATCTGACTGATGTTAGGCCGATAAAAAATCGGCTACTTGTAGGTACCTTAACTTCTGTGGTGCCTAAATCTTTTGTGAGTCTTATCTGCCATTTGTCTCTACTTTAACATGTCTTGTACGAGATGATAAACTTTTACATGTCATCGATCGTCTAGGCTTTGTTACGAAGGCTACCTTTCTATATATATAAGAACAAGTTGCGCCCCGCGGTTTCACCCGCGTCTTCCCGTTATCCCACAGGAACCTTTTTCCACGATAAAAAGTAGCTTATATATTAATCCAGGGTATAAGCTATCTCCATTCCAAATTTAATTCAGATCCTTTCAGTAGTTTTTGCGTGAAAGAGTAACAAACATCCGTCAATCCATATTCACAAACTTTTACGTTTATAATTTTAAGTAGGGTAGGATCAAAGTCCTGACTGACTGATTTCATAGTACATAAAGATGTACTATGATATCAGTCAGTTCTTTATGTACTATGCTAATATCAACGCACAGCCTAAACCGCTGATCGTGAAATTTGGAGGGTATGTAGATCTTGGTGCTACGAAAGGATATTTTGTAATTCCTAAGGGGATAAAAATGGGAAACTGTAGCCCACGCGGGTGAAACCATGAGGATCAGCTAGTTTATTCTAAGACTCAAATTTACTCATTAACTTCCCAGCCGATAAAAAATTGACAGATTTTTGTCAGCCGTCCATCAGATATCGTGGAAACAGTCTACAAGTAACATTATCGTTTTTTGGCAACAGATTTATCAATTGATTTATTCTGCTCTATTCGATGCTTATTCGGCTATCAATCTCTTTCAATCCATTTAAGTCGAACATATAGATTTCAAATACATTTATTTGAGAATGGGAGTAAATGATGTTTTTGTAACTACAACAAAGAAAGCAATTTTTTCGGGAATTCGCTAGAAAATAAATTGAAACCTTAACTATACTACATACACTAAGAATATCCATTCTTTGCCTTAACCTTAACTTGTTTGTTACGGCTAGTTAGTTGTAGGTGGATAATTATGTTGATGCCATTCAATTTTTTTTGTAATTATAATGTTAATTTATTTAATAAAAAAAATCGTTTTATTCGTTATATATTTTTATTCACAACTAGCAATCCCGGCGAACTCCGTTTCGCCACCAGATGGCTTCGTTTTATGTAACATTTCGTTTTTTTTTTTTTTTTTATTTGATAAAGTTTTCCACTACAAGCTCGAGGCCAACACATTTTCTTATAATATAATTAAGTTATTCCGCGCTTAAATATAATTATATTATACTATATGCTAATTTAAAACTAAGAGGTTGTGCACATTGGGATATGCAAACATGAACATTATACAATTAAAACATGCAGAAAAAACATTTTAACAATTATTAGTTACGGGATAACAACTAAAACAGACCAGACCCCTAAAGCAGTCATGCTCACGAAAGTGACTTTGCTTGCAGCGGCGTCGTGTGTCGGGTCGCCCTCTTCCCTCTAACATGGTCGAGGAGAGCGATGGCTGGCACATGCGTCAATTCGTGAACGGGTGCTGCTTGTAACATTTCGTTTGGTGATTAAAAGAAGAAAAAAATATTTTTTTGTTTTATATTTGAAAAGAAAAAATTTTTATTTTATTTCACAACAGTAATGAATACAGTAATGAATGTATCAGAGATGGCGCTGTATGTGAAAAAAGATTTTCCCGCTTTTCTGTTGACATTTTTCCTGAATTTTCTTTGCTATAAACCTCACGGAGCCCGAGACCTTTCCAACGAATGCAAAACCGTAGAAATCGGTTCGTGCGTTCTGGAGTTATAGCGTCAGGAAGGAAAACCCGACTTATTTTTATATATTAGATAAAAAAAAAACTGGTCACATTCGAATTGAACTCGCGCACAGAGGGTTCCGTATACGTACGTAACTTGTTTTGTTTTTTATTAAACTACATATTAACGTTTTTCAGACGTTTATCTTTACATGTGCTGTAAGACCTTGCCTCATTCCAAATTCCATGGCTCTAGGTCAACGGGAAGTCAAACATGTTGATTACCTTATCTTATTAGTAAAGCTAATTAAAAAATATCGGACCATTAGATCACAAAAAAAAACTTGGGATTTTAGTGAACTTGCTCCAATTCAATCAATTAGTAATAAGAATAAAATTGTCAAAGTGATCGCTCCAAAAAAAATTACCTGCCGGGCGTTTCTTGCCTATTCTTTGCCGGCGTAAGGAGGTTGGAACAGGCGTAGCTAGTTTTAAGTTTGACGTTTTAAAGTTATCACAATGTAGCCTATTGAGTAAAGAAAAATTGACTTTTTGACTTTTTTTGACTTGTGAAATCGCAAACAGTGCGAAATAAACAGTCATTTATCTTTTGATCGAGTTCATCAACAAGTTCAATTTTTCCACAGCTGAAAGAGATTGTAGAGTCGAGTATTTGATTTAAATTTCAACTTAATACCTGAACGCGTTCTTGAGAAAAAGGGCCTTGACAGACAGACAGACGGACAACAAAGTGATCCTATAGGCGTTTCGTTTTTCCTTTTGGTGTTTCCCCTAGTACAAGTTTTGAAAACGATAAAAGTTTTCGTAAACGTCGACGTTTACCACCGCCGACTTGTCAAAGTGGCAACTCGATCTGCTTAAATTCAAAAAGTAACTCAATAACATTGTTGGAATATGATTATAACGATTTAAAATAACCCGTATTAACGATTTCAGTTCCTCCAAGTCTCGGTAAGATTCGCTGAAAAATATGTATGGATAGAAATGAAAACTTTTATAGTTTTTGTACACTATCAAAACCTGTACTAGGGGTACAGAGCCCTAAGGGCCGATTTTATAAACGTCCGTATATGAAATGACACAGTAAATTTTAATTTATTGCTAAATCTTCCGTGATAAAATTTGACAATAAGATCAAATTTACCGAAATTTGGTATGATAATGGTGTCGATTCGGTTCTGCATTCTCTAAAACTAAACTAAGTTTGCCAAGTCTCAAAGTATTGCTCTCCTTTTCTATCTACGGAAGTAAAAAAGGGACAGCATTACATTTAGACCTGTCAAATTTAGTTTAGTTTTAGAGAATGCAAAACCCAATCGACACTATTTAATTTACGGACGTTTATAAAACCCGCCATAAAAACACGTTAATAAATAAAATTACATACATGAATGATCTACTTAGTATGCAAACAATGCATTGTACAAACTAAATTGTCTTTGACTCCACCTATGCATATCTTAGAGTTGACTAACAACACGAATTTAGTTGATCCCCGAACTCGGTTCCGCGAACTCCACAATACGTAGTTTGGAACATTGCACGTGCAGCGCCAAGTTCTAGACCTCCTTCTGCCTAAGTTTCCTTAGTTGGCTTATGCTAAATTTAGTATAGACTAGTTGCAATTATAGCGATGATGGCTCAGTGGTAGTGAGGTTGGCTTGCGATCCGCAGGACGTGGGTTCGAATCCTACAATGAGCTTGAGCTTTCGGTGAAGGAAAACATCGTGATGAAACCATAGCTTGGTGGTAGGGTATTTTCTAGTACTCGCCTGGCTAGCTACCACCCTCTTGTAAAGAATCTGTCGCCAAGCACCTATCGGTGTGTTCCGGCAGCCTCACTTGAGAGCCAGTTCCCAGTCCAGGTGTAGCGTGGCGCCATCTTCGACCACATCGTCACTTAACATCAGATGACTTGTGGTCAAATGCTACCCTGTTATTAGTAAGAAAATCCCGTTATCCCCCAGGAACCTTTTCCGAAATAAAAAGTAGCATATGCGTTAATTCAGGATACAAGCTATCTTCATTCCAAATTTCATTCAGATCCGTTAGTAGTTTTTGCGTGAAAAATGAGCTTGAGCTTTCGGTGAAGGAAAACATCGTTGCAACCTTTCAAAGTTTATAATTAAAATTGCACAAGAAACGTTATTGTTATTTTATTCAACAGCTAAGTACGTCGAAAAGATATAATAATATTAACAATTGCGCGATAGGGCTCGGTTGTTAAGGTGAATTTCCAAGCAACGCGACTTATAGCCTAGTCATGCTCACGCGGCCGATTTGTCTATCAAACAAGTCTAACAAGTCTATACATGTAAGTCAGCTATTTCCCGCTTCAGTAACGTCGCAATTTCCAGATAATTTTTATAGCCTATAAGATACTGCAGCTTATCAACATCGGATCCGTGTTTATTTTTTATTTTGTTTAACTAATATTATAAATGAGAATGTTTGTGAGTATGGATGGATGTATGGATGTTTGTTACTCTTTCACGCAAAAACTACTGAACGGATCTGAATGAAATTTGAATTGAAGATAGCTTATACTCTGGATTAACATAATATAGGTTCCTTTTTATGCCGGGAAAAGGTTCCTGCGGGATAACAAGAAGACGCGGGTGAAACCGCGAGGCGCAGCTAGTTGAAAATATATCTTAGCATGCGCTTAATAAATTAAAGCTTCTCAGAGAATAAGTGTGTATGTTTGTCACTAATTTTGAATGGGCATAGTATAACACATAGACTACTTTTTATTCCTGAGAAGAGTTACTGCTAGTTAAATAAAAGAAACAAACTTCCTTCTTGAGCGATGCGTCATATGCGACTGCACCCGTAGATCAACAGTCGCAGGCCGCAGAATGCTGCTGCAAGTCGCGTGCTTCGAAATACTCCCTTAAAAGCCTCTTTGCCTAGGTAAACTTTTTCAATTAAAATGGTTTTATGGCCACCACTGCCGCCGAGCAGAACAATGTAATTATAGCTATATATATATATATACTCGTACAGTGTCGTGCTGGAAACTTAGCACGCCGTAAGCGACGCTGGAGGGTACGATATAAGCCTGGTATTATAATAACGCGCACACAATCACATACATAGCTATGACCTCTTACTAGGATTTCTTGTGTTTAGAATAACAAATTACATGGATGTGGATCTATAACACATAAACACGAGAAAAATTCCTACTTGTACCATTTTTCTAATCTTAAGTCCTACGAGTTAGGAATAGGTTAGGAGGTTAGGAATATTTGTCATGTTTATTAAAAAGGCATGTTATGTTTATTGAAGTCTCTTACGTATCCAATTGCAAAATCATTCCTATCTCCTATCAAATCAGTATTTTCTAAATACCCTTCTATATCTTGATAATGTTGATGGTGTTAAGAAGTTTTTGTGATTTATAGATTTGCAGAATAATTGTCGTGACTTTAGAAAATGGGGACACTATGCAGATTTTTATGCCCTCTGCTATGAACGAGTATAATATAGATAAACATATATTTTTTTAGGTCTTTCACTATTATAATTACAGAGAAACCTAGTTGCAATTAGCCCCAACTTTCAGCTTGATCTCGGATGCATTCTCTTAGTAAAAAAACACCAGCGTGCCATAATTCCCGGTAGTGTAACCTGTAAGAAGTAGGTACCGAGATAAAATGGTAATGGGTAACGAAGAGGTAGTTTTCAAAATTGAAAATGTGAACACCGTGGTTTTACGTCCTTTTTTCCTTGATATGCCATACTACATTCTTATTTCCCTAGATTATATTAAACTAAATATTGCATTATTTTGTTGTACCTACCATCGCAATGGTGGTAGCTTTTTGTAATCGGACACATCGTCACTTTGGCCAGGATTTTATAGTGGCAAACAAGCTTACAGTCTGTCTGAGCGGCGACCGTAAAATATGGCCATTTGTAGAACTAGCGGTGTTATCAATGCGTTGCCGACCTACCTTGAAGAACTACATCTTGTAACACTGCAGCAAGACTTTTTCCACATTTAGCACTAAGTAGTGTTTCTATTGCTAATGTAATTTATGTCTCTTAGCCTGTAGTTCCAACAGCAATTAAAATGGTCTCTGGTCTGCTTTGGTTGTGATCCCGCAACTCGCAACTCGCAATGTGTACAACCAAACAAGAGAAATCTTCTTATTAGTAAAGCTAATTAAAAAATATCGGACTATTAGATGACAGAAAAAAAATGTTTGGGATTTTAGTGAACTTGCTCCAATTCAATCAATTAGTAATAAGAATAAAATTGTCAATGTGATCGCGCCAAAAAAATTACCTGACGGGCGTTTCTTGCCTGTTCTTTTGCCGGCGTAAGGAGGTTGGAATAGGCGTAGCAAGTTTTAAGTTGACGTTTTAAAGTGATCACAATGTATCCTATTAAAAAAAAAGTTTTGAATTTGAATTTGAATTTGAATGCCCTAGCTCCTTAGTTCTTCTCTTAACCAAATCTAAACCCATAGGAAACATCATCTTCTATTACTAGCTTTTCCCCGCAGTTTCACCCGCGTGGGCTACAGTTTCCCATTTTGACCCCCTTAGGAGTTGATTTTCAAAAAATCTTTTTTCAGTAAACCCCTATGCATCAAGACAAACATACCCTCCAAATTTCAAGTTTCTACGACCCGCGTTTCGGCGTTTTAGGCTGGACTTTGAGCGCAGTCAGTAAGGACTTATTTTTATAGAGTAAACTAAGCGATCTGCTCGCCTTGTAAAAAGCGCAAGAAATACCAACATAAAACTAACAATTTAGTGGCCAAAGGAGTCCAGCTATAAGACTGAACCAGCTAAGCTCGCAGCGGCTATAAATTGACGGCAGATAATCGTCCAGAATAAAGACATTGGAACAAGCTGTGCTCGCCGCGCCGCGTCGTGCTGGCGGCCTGCTAATGAGTTTACTGTGCCACTAGCTAAGCCCCTTAACTTTGCCTGCGTGGATTTCCTGGATGAAAATGTCCATAAAAACTGTCTACAAACAAAAAACTTACATAACGTTAATCTTTTATTGGCCTTAAGTTTGCGTAATTAAGGACTTATAATTTGTATATGAAGGCTGTAGATTAATTAAATAAATAAAAACACCAACAAGAATATTGTTTTTCATACAAACTCCAGTGGCACCACCTTCCACCACATCGTCACATAACATCAGGTGTTTTGTGGTTTAATTATCTGAAGCGTAAGGACTTAACCCGTTGCTACAAATAAATATATTGTCAAAACGCTAACTTGTCAGAAAAAAATAAAAAAAATAACCTTCTAGTTACCTATAAAATGTTTACGAAAATTTCAAAAACACGCGACTTTTTACTTATTTTCGAGAACATTATCATGTACCTTTACCTCTTACACATCAGGTTTCAAAGCGATCATTTCACGGGTAAACTTCTTTATGCGTGAAATGGGGATTTGTATGAAACTTGTTGTATAGAAACTTGAACACACCTTTTTAGAGGATGGTTTACAAAAAAACCCTGTATTTGCACGCAACTTAATCTATATACTCGTACATTCAAATAGAATCTGTCTATCTGTCAATCAGTAAGGCAGGCAGTTGCGGGACTATTTAAAGGTATATCCAGAATATCCTATCTCCACCTTCAAGCTATCTTTATACCAAATTCAACGGTTTAATCGTGAAAAGATAACAAACAGACACAGTTACTTTCGCATTTGAAGTATATGGATGGATTGTTTAAAGTGGCCACAATTGATACAGAATCTGCTAAGCACCTAACTGCATTATAAAAACGGGTAAGTGCTTCGATTTACTAACACTATTCAAGATTACTACTTAAGGCTCCCACATAAAACTGTGAATTCGCATCGCATCGCAAATATCTGCGAGCTCGCTTGAATGCATCACAAGAGCTTTCGATGTGAATCGCATCGCGCCACAGTTTTGTGGTATGTTGAACCAACGCTTTACCCCACGAATCGTATCGCAGGAACTTGCGATGCGGCGTCGTATCGCATCATTGCATTTGCATGGGAGGCCTTAAACACAAATAGATATTTTTTTTCTGTACGTGTTAGTACAGGCTCTCAAGGGTGGCCGGAATACCCCATTGGGTGCTTGGCGACAGTGGTAGACTGGTAGCTAGCCAGGCGAGCACTAGAAAATGCCTTACCAAAAAGCGACGGTTTCATCACGATGTTTTCCTTCTCCGAAAGCTTATAGATTTTATGGGAATTGATGGCTAATATGTGCTTGTAATTTTTCACTTTTGGGATAAAAAGGTCTTCATACATCGGTTTCCTTAATACGGAATAGATTGATACGATATTATCAATCTATAAAGAGCATTTTAGAGAGGTACTAGCAGATTTTCGGAACCAATTTATTAAGTTCTTTCAACGTTACAAAGCTAGGCTATCCTTGGGCATCATAAAGTACGTTTTATTGTAATTGAAACCATGTGGAATTACATTCGTGGGTGAAACTATGAGGCACAGCTAGTCTCAGTGAATACACAGAACTCCTTGATAGAATAATTGTCTACAACGCGCTAAAAAACCTAACCATTTCCCGAGAATATAAATAACTATATGAACAAACTGAGCAAAGAGTTTCTTTTATTCATAAACTTGGTGTGAAACTCCGCCACACTGCGATCTTCAAAGAAATGTATAAAAGAAACCGGTGATAAATCAATTTCATTTGATTTAAAGGCTTCAGACCGGCTGATTGATTCAAAAAGTTTTTTAAGCTCAACCATCTTGGACTTTGTTCTTTGGAAGACAGATGTACCAGTCAGTTCCAGTACCTAGAATCAATCTTGGAAGACGCAAAAACCAAGCAAAATTCTACAATGTAAATCTATCTATATCTATATTTATAAAAGAAAGTCGTGTTAGTTACACTACATAAAACTCAAGAACGGCTGAATCGATTTGGCTGAAAATTGGTGGGGAGGTAGCTTAGGACCAGGAAACGTACATAGGATACTTTTTATCCCGGAAAAGGTTCCTACGGGATAACGGGACGACGCGGGTGAAACCGCGGGGCGCAGCTAGTAATATAATAAAAATCCAAAAAGTACCTAATTTTGACAGTATTTTTTTTTTTTTTTTTTACTATTTACAGGGTAGCGTTTGACTACAAGTCACCTGATGTTAAGTGACGATGTGGTCGAAGATGGCGCCACGCTACACCTGGACTGGGAACTGGCTCTCAAGTGAGGCTGCCGGAACACACCGATAGGTGCTTGGCGACAGATTCTTAACAAGAGGGTGGTAGCTAGTCAGGCGAGTACTAGAAAATACCCTACCACCAAGCTATGGTTTCATCACGATGTTTTCCTTCACCGAAAGCTCAAGCTCATTGTAGGATTCGAACCCACGTCCTACGGATCGCAAGCCAACGTCACTACCACTGAGCCATCGTCGCTATTAAATTTATTCTATCTACTTAAAACTTAAAATTATCAGAGAGATTGATTATTCAGTCACAACAGGAGCTGTTGTATCGGTTTAAAATATTGTTTTATTTTTCTATCAGAATTCACTTGTTTTTACTACTAACCCCCTCCGCACACGGCATAGTAGCGTGAGCGTATCGTAAGACGCGCGTAGCACGAGAGCAGTACGAACTCATACATACTTGTTCAAACAAGTCCGCAGTCGCATGACGCATGTTGCAGAGAAGCGTAGAAGATGTCATATCATTACGATAGTCGTAGCGCACTGCGTAGCAAGCGTAGAAAATACTCTCCCACGTATTTGTATCATTATTCAATAGCTGTGGTCCGATCGGTACGCTTACGCTACGATTCCTGTGTAGAACTCTGCAGGTCTCTTATGAGACGACTACGCTTACGATCCGTGTGCGGAAAGCCTTAATCACCTAATGTTAAGTTATCAATCTGTAAAACCAAAGGTCAGTGACATTTCTTTTTACAGGGTAGCGTTTGACCACAAGTCAGCTGATGTTAAGTGACGATTTGGTCGATGATGGCGCCACGCTACACCTGGACTGGGAACTGGCTCTCAAGTGAGGCTGCCGGAACACACCGATAGGTGCTTGGCGACAGATTAGTAGCTAGCCAGAGAAGTACCTACTAGAAAATACCCTACCACGGAGCTATGGTTTCATCACGATGTTTTCCTTCACCGATATCTCAAGCTCATTATAAGATTCGAACCCACGTCCTACGAATCGCAAGCCGACGTCACTACCACTAAGCCATCATCGCTATAAACATATTTTTATCCCCCTATCGTTTACTGTTCAAATTTAAACAAACTTTTTCATACGAGGAAAATCTAGGCATACTGATTGGGAAGCGACGGGATTGTATATCGGCGGTATACAAAATAAGGCCAAATTGAACAGCGGCTGGGAACAATAAGCATAAAATACCCTCAAATTCAACGGTTTACAGTAAGGTTTACAGAGTCCTCGTTTCTACGCATTGAGACAATTGTTTTTATCAAGCTTCGCTTTTTTTAGCCTTTTTCTAATAAGCCGCCGAAAAAGGGAAGACTTTGTTGAGGCTACAAATATCTGCAATAAGTACGATTGGAGTTTTTGATGTGACAACGTCTTATAATTCGATAGAGCCGGCTGCACGCACGAAAAAACATGAGTCATGCGGCGTTACCTCGCTCTGCGGCGTTACCTCGCCCTGAGGCGTTCCATGTGAGGCTTGAAGTGCAAGCGAGAGCGCGGAACGAGCGACAAAGAAGTACAATCGGCCAATCGACGTTGTCACGTTCAACTATCGTCAGTAAACCGACTTTACAGATAACCATTTTTTTTTTTTGTTAACTATTTCTTAATTAAAAAATTATTGTTTTTGTAGTCTGCATATTTTTCTTTTCTTAAAGGGTTAACACACCACAATACAGAGAAATATAAAACCATAATGGTAAGTGTCACAAAGGGCTGACATTGTGATTAATTTAAGAGTCGTCTGTTCACATGGCAACTTCATAAAATAACTAAATCCAAAAATCCAAAGACGTGTATGCATTGATAGATATAGCTCTGTTCGTCCATCATCTTCATCATCATCATCATCAGCCTATTCCATTCCCACTGCTGGGACACAGGTCTACTCTCAGAGAGAGTATATGGGTCATAACCTACCACGCTGGTTATAGATATTCGTCCTTTTTAACCCATCTTTGTACAAATTGCTCGATATTATAATTAACAAGGGAAAATTTCATAGTTTGCTATAAAATAGTACCATTATATGGCGCGCGATGACCGCAAACTAGTAATTTTCTTAGAATTATAGTCTCGTAACTCACTATCATGAAAATAATGGCTCTCACACCCAGATTAAATGGATCCTATAGCTAGACAACTTGACAGTAATTTATTTGTTTGGTGCGTAAGCTCTTAATATATAAGGGCACCTTAGAAATGATATCAATGTCACACACCAATCCCAGTAATTGCGAAAGCAAGTGAGCGTGGAAGCTTGTTACTTCTTCAACTTGAAACGGTTCAATGGATTTGATTAAAATTTAGAATGGAGACAGATTATACTTTGAATGAACACAGTCATAGTCTACTTTTATTTCGGAAAAGGTTCCTGCGGGATGATGGGAAATGCGAGTGTAACTGTGTGGTGTAGCTAATAATTCCTATTCCTGGGCACTCTACCTGCAGGCAGCGACCTAAATCAGGTTTTTTATTTGTAGATGTTTAGTTTTATAAAGATAGTTCAGCTTTAGTAGTTTAATTTTTTATCCAATTACATTTATTTGCTTTGTTGTATATAATAAATTCCTATTATATTAGTATATTAGTAAGAACTAATAATAATAAATAATAAATGAATTTATTTCTCCAAAAAAAGCAGGCATATACATAGATGGACATAGTATCATTGTGGCTTATTAAAGTAAACCTATTCCAACTTATATTAAAAATGCGAAAGCAACTCTGTCATTCTTTCTGACTGTTACGCTTTCACGCCTAAACTACTGAACTTACTGAATTTTAATGAAGTTTGGTAGAGAGATAGTCTAGATCCTGAGCAAGGAAATAGGAACTTTTCATTGCAATAAACTGTAGCCCGTGCGGGTAACACCGCGGGAAACTGCTAGTATCTATACAACATTATAGAGCTATTGTCAATGAATCCATAGATCTTCTGTCCCTTAGTTTATTGCCTCTGAAATCACTGAATGGATTTTGATGTGCTTAAATCGCATAGAGCGAAGAACCATCATTAGTCTTTCCCACTGCCCACATAATGACATTTACAGCTTAACGACTACTATTCTAAGACAACAACCGGGACCGACGGAATTCTACATACCAAAATCTCTCTCAATTCTAAATTGTACCACTAGTGGTCACCCATCCAAGTAGTGACCCCAAAGAACGTTGGTTAACCTAGTTGGGCAAGTAAGCAAGTTCCTTTACGAGCATTTTAGCTCCTCTTCGAGTGAAATAGATTACCACACTAATAGAAATGTCCTTAAAAGCACCCAGTATCATTCCCAGTTAGTAGGTAGGTACAGAGCACAGAAGTTTCGACGCCAATTAGGTAGTTTCATGGGACACTACGGTATTTAGGTACGGAATGACGCTATTTCGGTATATCTCTCCGTAGAAACCTATCCCCGCGTCACTTACGCCGGAACATTGTCCGAAAATAGCTTGGACCTAATACGTACAGAGAAACGTCAGGCCTGACGGGATGACCACGATTAATCTCGAAAAATGTCTTAGAAAGCTTTTAGATGTATTAATAGTTTTGGAAGTAGTCGTAGTATTAATGTTTTTGATTTGAAAGGATATGGCTTAGGCTCAGATTTGGGTAGCGTTTGATTACACCTTACCTGATGCTATGACGGTTTGGCTGAAGGTGTAGCGCTACGACTACGACTGTTTTATTTCATTGGTCTTGATTTCTTGAGGTTGTTATGAAGTTTGAAATTTGCTTAGGTTTTGGAAATATAATAAAAATAGTTTATTGAAGCGACGAAAGAATCGAGTCGATTAGATCAAATTGTGAAAATTAAATTGCATTACTTTTTTCTGGCAGGTCAAAATGAAAGTTGCTAGCTTAGTTATGGTCCTATATAATTCATTGGCGTATTAAAAACTTTCACATTTCAGTGCAGCAAAAATAAAAATAAATTAGTGTTAAGAATAACAGTTATCTCAAGTACGAAATCATGACCTTTCAAGGCTTTTATACAGATTCACGAATTTTCGGAAAATCGGACTTTCTGCACAGAACCCGAGAGTTTCCAAGTACGCCTGAATGAAAGGAAATGAAGCGAACAAAGTGGCGGCAGCTAGCTACGAAAGTAATTGGTACTATCACAACAGGGTTGTAACAGCCGCTAGCCAGGCGGCGCTTTAAAGCCCTCCCAGCGTTATTATTAACGATCAAACGAAGCTTCTATGTGGAACGCACCCGTTTTCAGTTGGCACTGAATTCCCAATTAGGACGGTTATAAGAACTCATGATTCGGAATGATATTACTGTTCAAATATTAAACTTCAAATACATCTTTTTTTTACTATATACAGGGTAGCGTTTGACCACAAGTCACCTGATGCTAAGTGACAATGTGGTCGAAGATGGCGCCGCGCTACACCTGGACTGGGAACTGGCTCTCAAGTAAGACTGCCGGAACACACCGATAGGCGCTCGAGAGATTCGCAGATTTATCTATTTAGTAGGATACAGTCATGTGATCACTTTAAAACGCTAAACTTAAAACTAGCTACGAGCCTCATAAACCTCATTACGCCAGCAAAATAACAGGCTATAAACGCCCGGCGGGAAGTACCCTATCGGTTTTGATTCCCATATGAAATCGCAAATGCGACATATACGGTCATATCTTTTAATCGCGTTGACTACCAAGTTTGTTTTAGGTATGTTTATAATTAGTATCCCCTGCGTCTTCCCTCTATCCCGCAGGAACATTTTTCCGGGATAAAACTAGCCTATAGAAAAATAAGCTCTATTCCAAACTTTATCAAAATCGGTTTAGTAATTACGGTGATACATGGTACCAAACATTCACACTCACAAACTTTTGCATTTATAATATTTGTATGATTAGGATTAGGATGTAGAGCACCCAAAACAGTTTATAACTAAAGAAACATTGAAACCACCGTGTACTGAAATCAAATCAAATCAAATCAAAACTTTTTTTATTATTATTTTTTAATAGGATACATTGTGATCACTTTAAAACGTCAACTTAAAACTAGCTACGCCTGTTCCAACCTCCTTACGCCGGCAAAAGAACAGGCAAGAAACGCCCGGCAGGTAATTTTTTTGGCGCGATCACTTTGACAATTTTATTCTTATTACTAATTGATTGAATTGGAGCAAGTTCACTAAAATCCCAAGCTTTTTTTTTTGTCATCTAATAGTCCGATATTTTTTAACCAGCTTTACTAATAATAAGATTTCTCTTGTTTGGTTGTACACATTGGGATATGGGAACATGAATATTAACGAGTTGCGGGATCACAACCAAAGCAGACCAGACCCCACAAGCAGCACCCGTTCACGAGTTGACGCATGTGCCAGCCATCGCTCTCCTCGACCATATGAGAGGGAAGAGGGCGACCCGACACATGACGCCGCTGCAAGCAAAGTCACTTTCGTGAGCATGACTGTTTTGGCTGTTTACCGAAAATGGTTAGAATAGGGGAAATAGGGAGTATAGATAGATAGAAAGAAAGATAGATAGATTAACTACAATCCCAAGCTTGTTTGTCATCTAGATAGTCCGATATTTTATAATAAGCTTTACTAATGAGATTTCTCTTTATACGGACTTGAAATTTTGTTATAGACAAGTCTTGAATTTCACTTGGAATTTTGTTGAAAAAGCGTACACATTGACCTTTGAACGAGTTGCTAACTTTATGGAGCCTAGTAGTGGGTACAGCAATTTTATCTTTGTTTCTAGTATTAAAATTGTGATAATCACTTCTCTTTTTGAAGCTATTTAAATTTTTCCGTATTTACATTACATTTTCATAAATATATTGACAAATAACTGTCATTATTTTGGTTTCTTTCTTTCTTCTGGAAAGTTCGGAACCTCGAATCACAATAAAATAACATACCTAGCTAAGCGAAAAAACAGTTCTACGAGATACTTTTCGACTTACCGCGATACAATTGCTGTAAACGAGGAAACTTCGGAACGGCCCAGTAAATATTGTCCGAGATCCAATCTGTTTATTATCCCACGACTTACAAACTGAAATAGCTGTTCTGTTTGTATTTTTGATTAAGGTTTAGTGGCTAGTCAACTATCAGGAATATTAGGAAATAAATTCTATCAAAAACCAGAATATGTTTTTTTTTGCTTAGTACCTACAGAGCGCAGATAAGCGCTTGACCACAAGTCATATACCTGATGTTAAGAGGCATTGTTTGAAAAACATTATAGATATACTTACTATAAATAGTTTATATAAATTTATACAAATAGTATTATTTTTTAACTACACTAGTTGCACCCCGCGGTTTCACCTGCGTCTTCCCGTTATCCCACAGGAACTTATTTTCCGGGATGAAAAAAGTAGCCTATTTGTTAATCCAGGGTATAAGCTATAACCATTCCAAATTTCATTCAGATCCGTTCAGTAGTTTTTGCGTGAAATTGTAACAAACATCCATTCATCCATACTCACAAACTTTCACATTTATAATATTAATTAGTAGGAATAATTACGGCTAGGTTTAAAAAAAAAACAAATTGATTACATTTTGTCTGTAATAAAATTACCTATCACGTTTTTCTTTCATTTACTAAAATCTAATTTAAATATAATCCAATATTTGCCAATTCGGAAGGTCGGTAAAAAATGTGTTTGATCTTTTTATTGGCACAACTTGACCTACCTACGAGACTATAGACTTGGTGACAGTACTCAACAAGTACCCGTTTTTTTCATTAATCTGAAAAATAAGACTTGCACAAAATTTGACTTAGACATTATTACAATTTTAGCTTAAATATGTTATAGATGTGATTATGTATGTCTGTCTGTTTGTTTTTTACCTGTTTACGTCAAAACACTGAACAAATTTGGCACACCCTGGGAAAAAATATTTTGATCGCGACTAATTTGAGTCCTCTCCATTTCAAAATTTACTCAAATCTGTTACGTTTCAGCGTGAAGAAGTAAAAAACCTACACACACACAATCACAAACTTCCATATTTTATAACATTAGTGTGTGTATGCGTGCGAACTTGTATGTGTGCGTGCGACAAATCGATTCCCCCTAAGTATAGTAACTGCATGTGTTGATATCGAACGCGAAGTAGGTACCTAATTGATTGATTTTAACGCGATCCGAGACGGATGAGCGAGTTTATTGGATTACTTCTAACGTGATTCGATACTCATGTGGGTGTACCGATTGATGAACGTAAGGAACTTGCAACATCAGGGAAGAGATCTATGGTTTTTATTTTTGTGTGTGTGGAGCGGCTAGGGGGACAGATGAATTCCTGTAGTTGACTTTTTTTTATTAGCGAGATGATAGAACAAATTCCACTAAAGCCATCACCTATTTGACGACGCGGTAGCTAAGTTGGTAGTAGGCAATTAACTCGTCGAGCGGCCTTAGCTAACCTACTGTTCTTTATATACTGTGGTAGTAGTGACCCTGCCTTCGAAGCTAGCGGTCCCAGGTTCGAATCCCGGTAAGGGTAAATATATGTGTGATGAGCACGAATATTTGTACCTGAGTCTTGGATATTTCTATCTATATAAGTATTTATTTTTCTATAGAAGTATGTGTATCGTTGTCTAGTACCCATAACACAAGTTTCGAGCTTTATTTGGGGCTAGGTCAATTTATGTGTGCAATGGTCCCTCAAAATTTTTGTTTGTTTCTACGCGCTACTTCGTTCCTACTTGTACTATTCGTAGGTTATTTTCTAGACCTCGCCTGGCTAGCTACCATTTTTGAATACCTGTGTTCTTCAGCACCCTCATGAATCTGCATGAAAAGAATGAAAAGATTATATGATACTTCCACAAAAAATATTTTTATGCGAAAAGTAAAAGATGGTGCGAGCATCAAATTATCGGTCTTCACAAACGGACCTTTTAAAATGTTAGCAATTATTCAAACTTCAAACACAAAGAGCATGGGCCATTACACGAGGCCAGTGTGGGTTAGCGGGGAGGCTAGTGGCCACCTCTAGTGAGTATTCAGACCGCCCGAAAGCCTCCGACATAGCCTAATACTCTGAAGGACAGAAGCACTCAGTTGTATGTACATACCACTAAGGGTCACCCATCCAAGTAGTGACCTCAGAGCACGTTGCTTAACCTAGTTGATCTGTCACGAACGTCTAGGCAAACTCCGCTACAAGCGCTTCCACGTCTTCCAAACACTTATATAAATCTGCTGCGTACTTTCCGTAAAACATCTGAGAGGTCCATAAAAAGACGTAAATTGGAACTGAAGAGGTTCAACTACCGTCCAAACTCGCCAAACTTTTACCGCAAAAATAAGAAAAAGAAAAAAATAGGGGACATTTCTAACTAATGTCGTCCAAGATACAAGCTTTATCGCGTAAAAAGAAACCTTCAACAATTCTAAATCATGTCTTCAGGACCAAAAAGAGTTATCAAGATGTTAAGGCGAATTTCAGTCGGAAACTTTGCCACTGATGGCTTTGAACTGAAAAAAGTTAGGAGTTACTTACGCTTGAGGAGGGATGATTTTTCGCAATAATTCACTGAGTTTATAGAATTGAGGTAGGGAGTCATTAATAAAAATATTACAGGCTTGGTTTGTTAAGACTTTTCAGAAAAAAACTGGGCAGCTCTATTGATACATCACTAAAGCAATCTCTGCTAGTCAGCCTTTAAAAGTAGAAAACAAAAGAAACAATGAAAGACGAGAATGTATGCTAAAAATACCTATCATTAGAGCGCCCCGACCACTTAATGGCCGAATGGAAAAACTTCCCCGCGGCTTGATAGAAAAAAGACTTCAAGTCGCACCGCTTTGTTTCCGGTACAAATTGTACTTTATTTTCACTCTTTTTGTTTGAATGAATTAAGAGAGCACACTTTGTGATAGGCGGTGGCAATAGCGATCACGTAACTATATCTTTTTGACCAATTATCAATTCGTCATCACCTCAGCCTACTATTAAAGCCTATCACGTTTCCACTGCTGGGAAATAGCCTTCTCTCAGTCAAAGAGAGAGAGAGAGAGAGAGAGAGAGAAAGAAAGAAAGAGAGAAAGAAAGGTATAGTGAGTCATAATCAAGTGATACAAGCTAGATACGGCAAATGTTGATATAAATGAGCGAAGTGTTGGGTCAGTCCCAGCGATGCGTTATCTTTGGAGATTGTATCGTATTTAGGACAGACTACTTTTATAGTGCTTGTCTAGTTAAGTTTCTATTGGTGTGTTATGGCACCTCACTTAATATCCAGTTTTCAGTCCAAGCATGCCGTGGTACAGTCAGCGTCAAAAGTAGCTGAACATACTTGAATTTTCAAATGCGTATTAGATCAGTAATGTTTGCTTTTTCTTACAGCTTAAAAGGTAGCGTTTGACAAGAACACGCTACACCTGATGTTAAGTGATGATTCGGTCAAAGGTTGGCATTTAATATGATAGACTTAAAGGGAAAATTTGTTATTGTCGTACCACCTTCGACCACATAGGAGACGTGTAGCAAAACGCGACCTTGTAAGATGTAAAATATCTACCACTGTTGCTCGGCGTGCCACTGACTATAATCATTGATGAGAAGAAAGTACTTTTATGCATCATTTATTAAATTAATTTCTCGTAATCCGCTTCACTTTCAACACGATGTTAGCACCCCAAAACTTTTCTAAAACTTTACTTTTTTGTAAATTTACTTAGCTCCCTCTCAAGCCGGGTTTAAAATAGGTATTGAACAGACTAAAGCTTGGATTTCTCAGCAGCCTTCACTCTTGAATGTTTTGCCAAATAACGCTCATGGGCTAAAGCGGCGGGCAGTAATTGAAATCAGCCTTTTGTATTTTGGGCTTCCGATTTAATAATATCAGGCACGACTGCTTTTACTAATGATACTGAAAGGTATTACAGCTGTTTCTCAATGTCTTCCTAGAGTCTAATTCTTAAATGTTACTTCTGTTTAGGTTTCTTTTTACAAAATTGAAAATCAATTGTAATACAACTATAGATCCAGCCTTGCTGAAGTAATAGCGAGACACAACTGCACTAAGTGTGGACGAGCCTAATACCGTTCTCGTATTGGTCTGTATAACCAATTAATGTGTTCTTAAAACCTCACTGGCATGGTTTGAATCGTATCTCAGGCCATGCATATAATATGTTAATCTAACGATAATATTTAAAACTACTATACAAATTTACATATAATTATTATTTTTAACTAGGCACTTGCAGCAACATAGTTTTATCAAAATCGTCATATAAAATTTTAGAGTCTTTTCAAAGCATGCGATTGATAAAATAATCATGATTGGATTGGACCAAGATTGAATTGATGTAAAACAACTTTTGACGGCGATTCTTTGCATCAAAAACATAACATGCTGTTCCTAGCTTCGTCAACGTGGACTCCAGGATTATCAAACGGGTAGATACTAAAACTTTAACGCCTCGATGCTTCCTTTCCTTTCACAAGTTTATACCATTTCCCGTGTGACGTCAGACACTTTCCTTTTATGTCTTTTTATAGTTTTTATGTGACGAGGTAGTAAAGTAGCGCACACAGTGACACACACTGCATTGAACACCTAAAGACGCTTTAACAGACATATTAAAAAATATGCATATCACACTAGCTTTTCCCCGCGGTTTCACTTGCGTGGGCTACAGATGCCCATTTTTACCCCCTTAGGGGTTGAATTACAAAAAATCTGTTTTTAGTATGCATGCATGCCCTATGCATCAAGACAAACATACCGTCCAAATTTCAAGCTTCTACGACCAGCGGTTTAGGCTGTGCGTTTATATCAGTCAGTCAGGACTTTGATTCTTATATATTTTATATATATACATACATAGGTAAAAAAGTAAAAAGAGCGGTTATATGTATATATAATCAACCTTTCACGGTAAATGCTGATCCAGTGAGAAGTTAGAACAATTGTTGATCCGCCTATTTTACCTGTTTACTCAGCTCCGCGTCGCGCAAACTGATATACTTTGATCCGTCCTTCATGCGCGTGTGACGTCGGTGGATCTGCACTTACACGTTTTCAACATGCTCGTCAGCGATTCGACCAACATTTGTTGATCCATTAACGGTCGAAAAAATCATACTGAATATGATTTCTTAGATCCAGTGTATATTTAACTTATCTGCGACATTTACTTAGACTAAGTGGATCCGGAGCCAAATTTGACTAATATAGGTACTCGTTAATATACTGCCCCTTAGGTAGGTACGAGGACCTAAGTCAATATTATATACTCGTTAGTGATTTTTCGATACTTAAGTATACTTACATATAATAAGTTTGAAATAAGCAAGTTTATCAGTATTGTATGCCAATAAAGTAAGGAATAAAGCAATAAGCACATTTTTAGATAGGTATTATTGTTAAAAACATAGAAATGATAGGTCAGATGGAGTGACGTTGACTTGCGACCTATAAGGTCGTGGGATGGAATATTGCAAGGAGCTAGCTTTCGGTGAAGGAAAACAATATAATGGAACCATAGCTTGATGGTTGGACATTTTGTTATGCTCACCTAGCTATCTATACCACTCTTGAGTTAATAATATGTTACCAAGCACCTACCGGTGTGCACCGGCAGCCATACCCCCGTCGCCCACAGCAGCTATAAGTTGTCATGAAAACGAAATCTGAATCACCATTTTCACTGCTCCTTTTTCAATCTACAAAAAATGTCGAGACTCGCTTCATTCAGTGTTTTGTACATTTCGCGAAACGGCCACAGATGCTGTCTATTGTAAAGGGCTACCCTTTTTCACCCGCTCAGATTACCCGTTTTCCAGAGACAATAATGTTCGCAGAATCACAATTTATATTGTCTTTTCTGTACTCCGCGTAAATTAACTCTACCTGCTCTTTTGTCCCGCCAAAATTACTCCGAGATTTTAATAATAATTTACACAAGGATTCGGTATAATTATTAGCGGTTTATTTAATCTGTGAACTTAGAATTGAAACATTTTCTAATTAATTTAGGTTAATTCGTTTTACTGCTGACTAATTTTCTTAATACTCTTTGCCTATTTTTCTTAGTTACTGCTATGTCTTGTAACGTTGTGGGTTTTGTGGTGAAAATTGTGATTTCGGTTGTTGTTACGTTTTCCACATAATTAGTGGTAGGATTAGATTCGGTTGATGCATTTTCATTAAATTTCTTCTTCTGAGTAGTTTCATTGAAATCTTCTATAACACGTTTAGCTATTTCCAAACTTGTGTTGTTCTGTTTTTCGATTTCTTTAGCTAAAGACGTAATCATCTCATTTAAATTGTTTGTCTTGTTCATTGGAAAGGTGTCGTCTGAATATTTATTCTTATCGACATTTTCATTAGTGAAATTCATTGAAATTACACTCGTAGTCTCATTAGTGAGGCCCGTTGAGTTTACGCTAACGACCGTTTCCATTGCCTCTTTTGTTTCAATTACGGCTTCATCCCTTTTAGCAACTGCAAAATTCGTTGCTGTATCTGCATTTGTTCCAAAACTACTTTTGATCAGACTATCAATCAATGTTTCTATAGATAAACTTTTACTATCTGTTGCATTAAGCGAGTTATCTAACACGTAAATACTATTAACGGTCACATCATCGCTATTTGTAGGTTTTGTAAGGTCCCTTTTGAAATACTTCGGAGGGCTACCTAAAACTTCATTTTCCGGTAGCATCGCCGCGAAAAAGTTCGCTTTGCTAATCAGTGGTTTTTCTACTTCTGTGAGAAGTTTATATTTACCTCCTCTATCATACTTATTCACCGGCCATCTTGCTCTAAGCCAATCAGCGCCCTCATGTTTCAGCGAATCGTATTTTGCGTTTTTAACTTTCTCGTGTAAGTTATATCTGAGTTCTACTTTAGGCGATTTTTTGTATTTTCCAAGTATGCTATATTTGTCTTTGAAAGGATCCGGTCGCAGGTCATGTGCGGGATTCTTTTGCAGCCCTGGAAAATAACAAATGATACAATTAAATGTAGAACTGGGTTTCATACCCTTATAGGTTTTTCTATCCCTTAAGTAAAACAGGGCCGCATAATGTTTTGCAGCCATTCTTGCTTTAGTTGTGAACAGATGCATTAAACGCTAATTACTTTTTCAACTAGGTACCAGTTCCTAAAAACTGAGCCATCATAAAAGTTAACATACCACTTTTCGAATCATCCACATAATTCCTTTCAATAAAGTCTGCCATAAAGTCGTTCTTCTCATCTTTGACTAACATGAACTGGTTTTTGTTCTTCTGCACTTGCGGTAGTGGTGCAGCTGCTGCTGTTCTGGTAGTTTCTTCAATGTCATCACGTTCTGCCGTGACGGACCTGAAGCATCCATTGGGGTAGCAGTAGGTGGAGTGGCCCGCACACATCTGCACGCACACGCACACAGGAGGCGAGGTGTAGAACTCGGTGAAGACGACGTTGAAGAAGTGTTCCACTAGTGTGTTTCTGTCAGAGTTCTCGCAGGGTGACGTGGGTGGCCGACGGGTTACGAACTGGGTTGTGGAGTCTAAAACAATGAGAACTTGTTTAGTAAACTACCATTTATGACACTTTTTAGATCATGTTCTGAAAATGGTCTGGTTTGGGAACTGGCTCTCAACCTCTCAAATGAGGCGGTCAGAAGAAAATCGATAGGGGACAGATTTTCAGCTTGAAGTCAGGCAAATACACGCCTGACTACTTTTACCACCAAACTAGGATTTCACTACGATGATGTCTAGATACCACCTCATTCAAAGACATGCGATATCTGTGAACCCGCTATAAACATACGTGGTAAATTAATAAATTTTGGGCCTGTGAGAAAAGGCTTGAATCCCAGCAGTGGGATTGTAATTAGCTGATTATAAAGAGAGAGAAAAATAAAATAAAATTATGATGATATAATCGTAAGTTAGTCTAAAGAACTTACAACCAACGGAGAAAATCAGGCTCAAAACAAGAATGCATTTCATCGTAATTAACTTGTAGTGTCTCACGATCTCTGGTTTATTAGTTTCTTGCCCTCACCAGAACTACAGACACACTGATTGGGACAATGGAACTGGTTATCGGGTAATGTTCGTTATTGTCAACAGCTTCATATCCTGTTAGACCATTCATGTTGGGTGTTTTGACGGTTGTTTTGGCAGGAGTTCACTAGTGTTATGGAATCGAGTGTAGACAAGACTCTGGTCTGTCTTTTTAAAAAAGAAGGAACTTAGGCTTTACTCGCACCTACAGCGATTTCCTGAAACAAAACTTACCCGTTTTTTTATGTAACAGAGTGGCAATAATGCAAACGGCCTGATGTAAACGGTCACCGTCGCCTATGGACATATCCGATGCGTTCCGAGTTTCCGACCCTTATGAACACTTTTTATACCCATCTTGAATTAGGCACTGTAGGTACTGCATTTTGTTGCACTGCGGAAAGATTTAAGGAGCTTGTCCATATTTTGCATGTAAGTTAGTGGGTGAAAGGGTCACTTAATTTATTTTTTTTTACTATTTTCAGGGCGCGTAGATCCTCCGATCGTCGTGCCACGGCTTTGAGGGGGGCCTAGTTATAGGTCAAAAAGCCTATTTGACATTTGACTGTGTCCTTATTATTATTAAAATTAGAGAATAATCCAAAAAGTTGTGGAGTCACTTTGATTGGCGTTTTCAAATTACACAAATCATCATGAGTGCATTTTTTTACTAGGTACCTACCAGACAAGACAACACGCAAACTACTACTGTTTAATAAAAAACGAGATCGAAATAGGGATGAGCGATATCGACAAAGGTATCGGTCTCTTGAAATCAATATTATGATATCGATTAGAAAACAGTGATATTTTAAATTTTTTTTCAATCGAATTTTTTAAATTAACATCTTGTGACTTAATAAACAACAGAACTGTGATTGATTCAGTGAAAATTAATCACTTAGTGTTATTTTTCTACTAAGATTATAAACGTGAAAGTTTGTGAGGATGGATGGATGCATGTTTGTTACTCTGTCACGCAAAAACTAGTGAACGGATTTGAGTAAAATTTGGAATAGATATAGCTTATACCCAGGATTAACACATAGGCTAATTTTTATCGTAGAAAAAGGTTCCTGTGGGATAACGGGAAGATGCGCGTGAAACTGCAGGGCGCAGCTAGTATCTCATATAACCAGCGTTGATTAATTGAATGGCTTTTGTGAATATATTGGACATCACTAAACGTAAATCATTATATAATGTGTGATTATAAACTTCCTTAATTATTATATCTATTGTAAACAAACCTATATACAAAAATATAAATATTTCGGCCATTATCCTAATTTATTTAATGTTTGACACTTCTGTCAACAAAGTGACTATTTCCTGTAAAACAACAAAATATATACATTTGGATAGGAAATTAAACTAAATACTAATAACTATACTACCTATATAAAACTAAACATCTACAAATAAAAAACCTGATTTAGATCGCTGCCTGTAGGTAGAGGTAATGTCGCCAGTCTCTTACTGGCGACATTACCTCTTTGAATGGCTTCGTTGCTAGATAGATACTTCGATATTTTGAAAATCAATATTGTTATTTCGATATTATCGATAAACATCGCTCATCCCTAAATCCAAAACATATTATTATTACAAAGTTGTAAAGTCATTGTGACTGTTCTAAATTATGCAAATCACTATGCGTCTCCATGTTTATAAATAAGCAAGATAATGTTAAAACGCAGGTTTTCAGCGCATGTCAAAACAATGAAAATGCATTATACAAAAAACATTTTAATAACTGTAAGTTAGGTGTCCTTGACCTTTAGTTTTTTGATCTGTGGTCAAAAACAACCAATCTCAAAAGTGTATGAAAAATTTAACTTTTTGTCATACAATTTAAACTGTAGTTCATCATCATCATCATCATCCTGTATCAGTCCACTGCTGGACATAGGTCTCTCCCAAGGTACGCCACTGAGCCCGGTCTTCGGCTCTTCTCATCCAACTACTGCCAGCAACTACGGCGCAAGTCAAATATAAAAACAATTGCAACAGCAACTGTAGTTAAAAACAGAACCTTTGTTTGATGCAATTTCATCGTTCAGTTTATCGCTTAAAAATAATTCTATGTCCGTTCAAAGGGTTAAAATTATCTCCATAACAAATTCCATCCAGACAGGTTCAGCGGCTTAAAAAGGTAACATACAAACATGTGGAATTACATTCAAATTTAAAAAAATAGTATCCATGGATGGGGGTTAGTTATGATATCAATAGATCTAACACAAACATGCATACATTGTACATTCAAAACCTCTTATTTCTGTATGTAACCTAGCAAGTAGCAATTAAGACTCAATTTAATTTATCGGTTTATTATCTAACGTGCCATCCAAACGAGTTATAAATATGGTCGTTGTTGTTACATGATTCAGTGTTTACTCTTGACTCGATAGCCGTAGACGTGTTTAAAAATCAGCATGTTCGTCCCGGCTTTACTTATTCTTGGGGTGGTGTTGCTTGTGTTAGTTTACTCGTACATGAACGGGAAATACAATGAGCACTACTGGAGAAAGCGTGGAGTCACTTTCCACAGAAGAAATAAGGTTACCGGAGTGTTCTGGGACTATATTTTCCAAGACCGTCCGATGTTCCAGGTGTTTGAAGACCTGTACAAAGAATATCCAAATGAACCAGCCGTTGGTATTGGCTCGTTCCTCACCCCGGCGCTCTACGTGATCGATCCAGTAAATGTGAACCATGTGATGCACACCGACTTTCAATCATTCAACCACAGAGGCATAGCGTTCAACGACGACGATGTATTAGCCAACAATGTGTTGATGCTGCACGGACCTAAATGGAAAGTGGTTAGGCAGAGCATGACTCCTCTCTTTACGACGGCGAAATTGAAGAACATGTATTACATTATGGATAAGAGCGCCCAGGACTTCGTTCAGTTCCTCAAGGACAACCCTAACAAGATGAAAGGAGATGGCTTCGAAACTATGAACACATTTTGCTGCGCTGCTATCTCTGCTGCTGTTTTCGGAATAGGAGTTAAGTCGACATTCGATTCGCCATTTATTCAGTTAGCGAAAGATGCTCTTGAAGCGACTGTTTGGAGGAACATAAAGTTTGCTATGTCTAGCATGTCTTCATCTCTCTTTCAGACATTGCGCCTATCTCTATTCTCAGTTCACGAAGAATGGTTCATTGGAGCTATCAAGCAGGTGATCCGAGAACGCGAACGGGAGAACGTAAAGAAGCACGACTTTGCTGACCTCTGCGTTGCCTTGCAGAAAAATGGGACTCTGAAAGATCACGACACTGGCTACGAGGTGGAACCAACCGACGAAATATTAGCTGCCCAGGCTTTCTTTTTCTACCTTGCTGGTCTCGAACCCTGCGCGGCTGCCATCCACGGTTCAATTCTGGAACTGGGAAGAAACCCTGATATGTTAA
Organism: Opisthograptis luteolata; assembly: GCA_931315375.2. Taxonomy (NCBI): domain Eukaryota; kingdom Metazoa; phylum Arthropoda; class Insecta; order Lepidoptera; family Geometridae; genus Opisthograptis; species Opisthograptis luteolata. Next base: position 12,568,431 of record OV928036.1, on the reverse strand, counting down.
AGAAAGTACACGAAGAAATCGATGAGGCATTCGAGAAATACAACAACGTACTGACGTACGATGCAGTGGTTGAGATGGAATACTTAGACAAGGTGCTGAACGAAGCATTGAGAATGTATCCTCCGATCGGGTTCTTGACCAGAGAATGCATCCGGAACACGGTCTTGCCTGTTGGAAACATTAAAGTGGATAAGGGCACTAAAATATTCACACCTTTATACGAGTATCAGAACGATCCGAAATACTTTGACAAGCCCGAAGTGTTCGATCCTGACAGGTTTCCCAGAGACGAGAAGACCAACGGAGTATATATGCCGTTCGGAAAGGGCAACCGGATCTGCATAGGCCTTAGATACGCGAAGCTGCAAGTGAAGGCTGGTTTAGTTCATTTGCTGCGTAACTTCTCAGTAAGGACCCTGGTACAGGCAGGTGGAGTTCAGTACAAGAAAGAACAAGTGCAAGTTCGACTATCTAATGCTGACTACGAATTTCTTCCTAGAAGTGTTTAGTGTATCAGACCTACCCTGTATAGAATGCAAGGGGTTTGTTGTGTGGATTTGAATTTCATCAGGTGTTACTGAAGCAATGCCTAATCTACTAGTTTCTGCTTGCGAAATTGCCCGATGGACTATCAGTTTGTGGCAAATATTAATAAGCATGTCTATGAGAAGCATTGACTGCATAAAACTAAACATAATGTTTTATACCTAGGTAGTGTTTAAAGTTAATTGTTAAAGATTTAGCATCTATTTTACGTTTAGTTCAAAAGTTTGTACCTAAACATAATTATTTCATATGATAACAAACTTGTTTTATCTACCTCTGCCGTTGATGGTTTCATCAAATAACATAAATGAAGGTCACAAGGCTATTTTTGTATTTTACTGCTTTGATTGATTGACATTTTAGCTTAGCTTCCGTGAACTTCCGTGTTAGGTAGGTTTATTAGATTTTACGTAATATTAACGTAGCAATTTTTATAAGACGCTCTGTAGGTCCCCCACTAGGTGACCGATGACATTGTAACAGCCGATGGATGCATATGCAATAGCCGTTCATGGTGGCGTTCAAATGGGGAAGGCTTATGTTCAGCAGTAGACTTCTTCTGGCTGATGATGATGATGATGATGAATGATTTATTGTCTATAGCGTCTGATTTATATTACAAAATAAGAATAATTATATGTATGTTACTAACCTACATTTAATTTTCATAAAAAAAATGTTAGACCATTATTTCCAATCAAAAGGACAAACAGTGATGCCAATATTTAGCTACGAAATAAACTCTCAAATCTATGCAATTAAATTTTTTGCGCTTCTTGGTTTATAGTCGTATAACTAGTTTCCTGTCTAGACGTAGCGTGACATCACTTTCAATTAGACCACATCGACACTTAACATCAGACATGTGGTCAAACGAAACACGGTTTATGTAAAAAAAATACCAGAGAGCTCAAATTTTAGCTTGGGCTTGTTTTAGTACTCGCCTGACTAGCTACCAATCTCATGTTAAGAATCTGTCACCAAGCACCTAACGGCGTCTTCCGACAGCCTCTTCCCTTTTGAGCCAGTTCCCAAACCAGGATTAGCGTGACGCCACCTTCAACCGCAACGTGACTTAAGATCAGATGACTTATGGTGAAATGTGTAAAATAACATATTAATATGATAACGCCTCAGAAATTGTGATTGCACTGGGCATGATAAAGAAATTCTCATACATTTTGCTCTTAGGACTGTTTGAGGTTCATAAAATCCAGCTCCAAAAGTGAGTTCAACTTCAGAACCACGAGTCAAGATCATATGAAGAATAACATTTCAAAAAGAACTAAGAAATCTCGTATCTTTGATCATCATTTATTTTTGTAATAGCTGTGTAGTGTTAAGTTATGAAACAGTCCAAAAAAACTTGTTCTGTAAGTTTTTGGACACGAACGTTCTGTGATCCCTTTAGACTTTGATGGCCGATCCGCTATAGTGGTGTTTTTTTAGTCAGTTTTAAATAAAATATACCTACACTAAACAGTAGGTATGCTTACTAAACACTAACTAACACTACCAAGTACGTACTGGCTAAACACAGTGTATACCGATGATGATGCGGATGCGGTATAAAACCCAAAGAGGGTGGTCCCTTCTCTGAAGCTCAGAGTCAGGATGCGGATACGGGGAGAAAAAGAAGTAGAGAGAAGATGCCGTGTTCACACCACTAACGGAAACAGATGAAGGGCAAAAGCACCGTTAAGCCAGCCAAGTCGTCCTCCTAGTGGTATGCACAGCAGCAGCAGGGGATGATGATAGGTGATGATGATGGTGAAGGCGGATGATGGCATATACATTTATATTACGTTCACGCATTCAGTTCAGTCATTCTAGTATCTAGTGAGTTGACTAAATATATCTTTGGAGTACTATACCTAGTAGGTATATATCAGCAATTAAAATCAATGTTTTATCAACAAATAAAAACTAGCTTTTTTCAAGAGCTCAGAACGAGTTCTCTCCGCGAGGAAAATACACGTGTCTGTGGCGGTGATAAAAATAGCGATTTATAATATACAGTATAGGTATGTAACTACTCACGATTTTATTTGCGCGACACATTATCTTGAAGTGCCTCATCTCTATTTACTAACACGGGTAAATTAATCATGATAATAATAATACCCACTTAAACGCATACATAGATCTAACCTCTAACTATGTATCTATGAGGCAGAGGTTCTTAATGTTGACTAAACCGCGATTCACTAAACAAAAAGTTTTACATTCACTCACCTCTTATAGCTTTCAGGAAGGAAATAAAGAGCTGTTCAATCATGAAAATAAACATTCACTTCTGATGCAAGTGTTATTATTTAAATAGGTAGAATTAAGGATGCATTTGTTTTCTATTTTTGTCATAGTTACTTTTAGTCGCAATGAGAATTTTCGGAATTGGTTCAGTAGGTAGTTAAGGAATTTACCACCTCGGTACATCGAAACAATCAGACAAACAAACTTTACGTATTTATACTTTTAGGTGGGTCAATGCACTCTGTGTGGATATATTTAAGTAGTTAGGTACCTACAACATACTAGTATAAGAATAAGAATAAGAATAAGAATCATTTATTTGCAACAAATTATACATGATAAACACATTATGTAGAAATAAGAAAAAAAAAAAAGAAACATAAAATGTATTGTTGCAAACCGGCCTCAACTCAGCGTTGTGCTGCTCGTTTGAGCAGCGCTGGTCTTCCGTAGTAACAAGTAAGTAGGGATATAGCGAATAAAGTCGCGTGGGAAAGTACCTGCTATAATTTTATTCAACGTCTACTCATTCAGAAGTAGCTCCTAGTAGGTAAATAATTTAAATCTAAGTACATCTGCAGTCGAAGCACACACACACACACATAAGTACCTGTAAGTACCTAGTCGAGGCAAACTGCTCTTGAACGTCATTCTAGAATTGACGTGTTTAAACGTCACATAAGGCGAAGATTGCAAGGTCAATGCAAAAATTCAAGTTACAATCAGGTTTTTCTGCAGTCTTAGTACTACCTGTAATCAAAAATGCAACACTTAAAATATATGTTACTTATCAGTTATCATTTTCTTTAAAAAGCGTCTTCCCTGCTAGTAAAGATAATATAGATAAGCCTTACAATTGTGGTTTTCATTTTATTCATTAGAACGTGAGGTGCCCCCCACAGCTGCTGCGGGGTGATGTTACCTACTGAGATCAAGGCCTTTATACACATAAGGTAGAGGACAGTGGATAGAGCTAGACTATGATAGTAGTAGTTTTAGTTCCGACTTTGTTATAGTCATTGTTAGACGTTGATGACAATATCATTATACTCGTAGTCTGATCTTAGAAATCGAACGTTGAACAAAATAGACAGTGCACAGTCGCGGCAATTAACCTCTTTTCCACTCAGCGGTCAACTCTTCGACATATAAATTGCAAGTTTATTTACTTTATTTGAACTAAGTACTACAATGGCGCCGATTCGGTTTTGCATTCTCTAAAACTAAACTAAGTTTGACAGGTCTAATTGCTGTCTTTTTCTAACCACTGAAGTAAAAAAGGAAAGCATGACTTTTAGACCTGTCAATTTTAGTTTAGTTTTAGAGAATGCAAAACCGAATCGACACCAATACGTGCGTAAGTATTTGAAATTTGTAATCACATTCAAACGTCAAACTTAAAACTAGATTCGCTTAAAACATCCCCCTCAGAAGGGCAAAAGAACAGCCTGGCACGTCATTTTTTTAAAACGAACTCATTTACATTTTTTGTTTTATTATGTTTGTACTGATATAAGGTAGGTACAGGTAGGTACTGATTAAATTAGAGCTGTACCTAAGCTTTTTTGTCTTTTATATCGTCTAATCATTTTTAGTCTACTATAATTTCACTTTTATTTTGTACCAGCGCACGAGTTGGCATAAGTATATAAGGCAGGTCTTGAGTTCATATTCAGTTCAGTAGTTCAGTTCAGTTGGTAGTTCTTCTAGGCAAGCATGCTCCATCTTCGGCCTCGTCATCACTTACCATCAGGTGAGACTGGGGTCAAATGCTATCTCAAATAAAAAAAATAAATATTGTTTTACAATTTCCTGATGTACGTATTTTCCAAAAAACCCCTTCATACAAACGTTATTCGCAACAAAAATTGAATTGACATATTATTTCAGGTGAATCATGAAATTCAAAAGGATCACAGACTCAACCTACCCTCAAATCTATGAGACATGGAATACTGACACGGCCACGTGGATCATACAAGACCTTCGACCTGAAGATGACGAATTGGCGGTCAAGATTCTGATAGAAAACCTGTGTACGGACGAAACGCTTTGCTGTATACAAAGTGAGTTAGGAAATGTTTAGTTTTCATTTTTATCTCTCTGTAACCGAAAAACGCATGCGTTAGTGTAAGTAGGTAGGTACTAATCATCAACTTCATCATTATCATCAGCCTTTTACGTTCCCTCTGCTGGGACTCTGGCCTTCTCTCAGAGAGAGAGATAGATTATGGGCCGTAATCTACCACGCTATCCTAGTGCGGGTTGGTAGATGTCGCATGCCGTTAGAATGTAGTTCTTGGACATGCCGGTTTTTTCACGATGTTTTCCTTAACCGTTTTGAGCGATGGTAAAACCGCACATAACTTATTAATTCATTGGTGCGGGGCCGAAAGGATTCGAACTTGGTATCGGCGCCTTGTAAAGCGCACGCGTTACCGTTCGGCCACCATACCTCTACTGACACATACTCGTACTTCAATTATTTAATGGTAGGTATAAATAGCTGAAATGCTCCGCACTTTTGAAATATCAAAGCCACACTAACCAAGGTATAGGTACTATGGTTTGCAATCCAGTTCCGTTGAGCATATAGAGTACTGGTGTTAGTGCTAATAAATGCTTTTAACATTGTCATCCAGAGCTGGTCGAAGATCCAGAAAGCGTGCACCATGCTGGTGTGTTCTGGCGTGAATGTCTGACGCAGCGCATGAGCCTGGGCTGCTATGAAGTGAAAAACGGGCAGAAGACCCTCGTAGCACTTAATGTTTGCGTCGCCTTAACGGCGGATGAGAATGACGATATTATCGAAGTAAGTGTAAGATCTAAAAGTAAGTAAGTAAGTGTAGATCTTCTATTAAGATTAAATGAACCACTAAGCCAAGCACTGCTATTAGTGCGTTCCGATTTGAACTCCAGTTCCCAATCCAGGCATATAGCGTGGCGCCAACGCACGTCGATCATATTGCCACTTAACATCAGAAGACTTGTGGTCAAACACTACCCTAAACTTACCTCCCACGCTACGCCTGGGAACTAAGTTAGGCTGCCGGAACGCACCGATAGCAGTGCCTGGTGACACGTTCATAAAGGCAGAAGCACCCATGCGACCACTAAAACAAAATCTAGCAAGCAATCAACTAGCTATCCCACAGCAATTAGTCTGTAGATGACACAACATACCCGTAACGGTACTCACGATATTTCCTTCACCTAAGCATAATCCTTATCATCAGCTTAGTTTACGTTCCCACTACTGTGACACCCAGCTTTCTTTCAGAGAGAGCTTGGGCATAATCTACCAAGCTAACCCAGGACAGGGTTGGTAATTGTGGGAGATCCTAAGATTGTGGTTATGGGTCTTGTCGGTTTCCTCGCGATGTTTTCCAACACTATTTGCCATATGCCTATGGCTTCGTTTCATAACACCAATGAAGCCTTTTGTTTGCTATTTCTTTATCAGATCAAAGGCGAGAAATGGAAGAACGTATACGATGTTGTGAAGTACACAGAACATATAGTAAACGCATACGAGTATATGGGCTTGGACATCATATTGCACGCGTTAGGACTCGTCGTCAAGAGGGAGTATCGAGGAGCTAAACTCGGGAAGAGGTTGCTGCAAGCAAGGTAAACAGCTTTTGCGTCAAATCAAATCACAATAGAAGGATGCATCTAAGATCACTTTAAAACTAGCTACGCCTCAACAGACAAGAAACCCCTGGCAGGTCATTTTTTGGGCGCAATCACGTCATTTACAATTTATTTACATTACCAACTATGATTGTCGCAATTTCATTTCAATCCCAAGCTCTTTTGTCACTCTGATATTTTTTTCATAAGGTTTTGTTTTGTTTGGACTTGTAATTAGCATTTGAACACTATCTCGTCTAATGATAAGAGATAAATGATAATGTACGATGGTAGGTAAATACTCGTGATCCTAATCTAAACTAGGCGCGGACTCAAGTGCAATTACCTACCGGAATATATTTAGACAAACCGATCGTATGCTCGATCACAACCCGAATGGATAGTTTTTGGACTGTTTTTGTTCAATGAAAAGGCAAAGGAATCGGCTGATATATGGTCTTGGGCGTCTAGACCGAGGCATCATTTTGTAATCGTTTCCTTTATAGAAATGCAACGTACCTATCGACAGTGAGCGAGCGAGTTTGTAATCCGAATCGCATTTTTCCGATTTTCGGGTGGCTATAACCAAAATCTTTTTTGAGAGCTGTTTCTGCGCCCCCGTTGCACTCTAAAACGGATGAAAGGGAGGAAAAGGGTCTAAAATCCCTACTAATATTATAAATGCGAAAGTAACTCTGTCTGTCTGTCACGCTTTCACGCCTAAACTACTGAACCGATTTAAATGAAATTTGGTGCAGAGATAGTTTGAACCCTGAGGAAGGACATAGGATACTTTTTATCGCGATAAACTGTAGCCCACGTGGGTGAAACCGCGGGGAACAGCTAGTTAATTATATGGGTTACCAGCACTAGTAAATACCTGAATGTACTAAGACCAACAATTTCTACGTCATCCCGTTCCATTAATTGGTAAGCCGCACCAATATCCCAAGCAAAAACACGCCTTTGCTCGCCTGCTCAGTGTTGCCAAAATCATTTGTTCGCAAGATTTAAGGCTGAACAGCATGAAAACCACGACAAAGCACCTTTGGAATGGAATTTCACTATTAAGTGTAGACGTTACTTGTGGCTGGAGTGACTAGGTAGGTCGGTAGATGCGGTCAACGACGAAAATCGCTGAACAAACTCAACTTTGCGATTTTCTGATGCATTTAACACAAAAATGGCCCAACTGAGAAATTGATCAGCTATCAGCTAGCTGCTCTAGTCGCTGACTGTACAAGGTAAATGTGTGTAGATGTGCTCATCGCTCACATACCTACCTATCTGGCAATTATGATTATCGTAACTACAAAATAAATATGGGTTTTCATACCCATGATATTATGTTCTGACGTCTGACAACTTAGGTACCTTACCTACTAAGTAGGTGCATATAGATGCCTGGCCATATAGATGTCGGCCTGTTACATTTTTTTATGTACCCATAGGGGTACATAAAAAAATGTAACAGGCCGACATTATATAATTGAAGAAAAACTAATACTTATTAGTCATTAATAGAACAGCAGAAACCAAAACAACGGTGTTTAGAATGTACGTCTGTCTGTCAGTATGTTTGTAAATGCAACACGCAAAAATTACTGCATGGAATTGAATGCAGTTTTCGCCGATGCATTGCTAGAAGTTTAATTTAAAATCTAGGTTCAATTTTCTAAACAAGAAAATAGCTTTTTTTTTTTACATCATCATCAATAACAACCAATCAACCCGTTTCAGTCCACTACTGGACATAGGCCCCTCCAGAATCCCAAAGTATACCACTGAACCCGATCTTCGGCTTCTCTCATCCAACCGCTGCCAGTCATTTCGCGTATATCGTCGCTCCACCTAACCAGAGGACGTCCTACACTACGTAAAACATGGATACTTGATTGTTTATTCCGACGTAACTAATAAGTCTTTCTTTTCACAGAGAGCCTCTCAGCAAAAAACAAGGCATCAAAGGCACAGCCACTTTGTTCAGCGGCATCGCGTCGCAGAAACTCGCGGCGTCATGTGGGTTCCAAACAATCGCCGAGGTTTCCATCAGGGAGCTAGCTGAAGCAGGTATGCCGTACCCGAAGGACGATGATCGCGTCATTAAGTACATGGCATTGAAGTACGTTTAGGTATTTTGGGCTAGAGAACTGAGAAATCACGTGTAATCCTTAGTAGCCTTAGTCAGAGACACTTTCAGAGCCTCCAAACAAGATTATACAAAAGGAACCTAAAACCTGACTGCGCCAAAATACAGCACCCTATATCACTCCCACAATAAAGACGAGTCTAATGACACCTCATATGTTGAAATCCGTTCGCAGTCGGGTAAAAAAGATTCCACAAAATTAACACAGATAGCGCTAGATAAGGAATTTATCTTAGGTAAATATGAATAAGTAGATAATATAAATTATTATAAACAAACAAAAACAGCGCAGCTATTTGTTCTGAATCTGGGTGTTGGGTTTTGTATCAGATTTTGATATCCTTTTTACTTCGGTAGTCAGGAAATAACAGCATTTAGTTTTTTAGCTATTTTTCAGCATCAAAATAAATTTAACTAATTAGATATTATTCATATTTTTGTTATATTTTTATTAACTATTAAAATTTAAAAACAACAATATATTTTCTTTATGGGTATGACGTCAATAAGTTAACATGTTTTTTTTTTGTATTTTATTAATTTTCTTCAATTTTACAATTGGACTAAAACAATGGCATCATTATCATAATGTTGGGAACATATTATTTATTGTGTCTATTGAAATTTTCTGAGAATAAAACCACAACCAGAAGTGTACATTGTACTTATTTCGCTTCAGATTTTTCAAACTCAAACACAAAAAAGTGATCAATAAATGTCAAACTTAAATCGAGCTACTCCTCCTAATATATCATGCTTCAAAAACAAATTCTAATGTTTAATATATAATGAAATACTCTAAAAATAAAACAACCTGTTACATATATTACAACAGTTTTATTATATAAATTTAACTTAATCCGTTTCTTTATGGCGGTCATAATTAAATCATGACGTCATTCATTTTGAATGTTTACATAAATCTTAAGCTATTATCCACTGCGAGATAACTAATTAAACTAGCGATATGACGTTATTTACAATTTAAAAAGCCTATTAAAATAGATTATAGATAGTGTAATTGTGCAGAACGCACCTCTTCATGAGTTGACAACTGGCAGTTTTATATTTTATTTCTGTTTTTATATATTTGATCTTTTGTTTGTTTTCTGTTGTTTTTTCATTATATGCTTTTACACCGAACCGAGTGCATCTTTTCATCCCAAATCTCCATAATATATCAGTCCTGGCAATCACAGTAATCAGTATAATTAATTTTCGTAGCGCAATCCTTTCTAATCTTACAGGATAGCGTTTGATTACAAGTGAGTTGTGGTCAGCTTGTGCAGCTTCATCTGACCGTGAGACACACACGCGACCAAACAGACTGGCGTTAATTAAGCCCTTTAATCGCGTTTTAGACCTTTGGTTCGGACGTTTTTGAGCAACGGACCCGAGGTCCACCCCTTGGTACATCAATGATAATAATTAATCCTATTATAAATGCGAAAGTAACTCTGTCTGCCTGTCTCTTTCACGCCCAAACTACTGAACCGATTTAAATGAAATTTGGTACAGAGATAGTCTAAAGCCAGAGAAAGGACATATAGGCTATTTTTTATCGCGATAAACTGTAGCCAACATTTATATACTAATAAATAAAGCATTTATTTTGCATTTTTTTCTTTGCAACGGATGTGTCACTAGCCCTCTTTTCGTGTTTTAAACCTCTTTTGGTTCGGACGCTTTTGAACAAAGAACCCGACGTCCTTGGTACATCAATGGTAATAAATAAATAAATAAATAATGCATTTATTTTGCATTTTTTTTATTGCAACGGATATAAAATATAGTTTGTTAGCTTATTAATTTAATTAACTGAGTATTTATACTGTAGGTCTATATTCAGGCAGGCACTGCAGCACAGGGTCGGGTGGGGAGTCGTCAGTGAGGTACGCGCTGAGCAGTACAGGGGCGCACACAGGGATGGATCTAGATTTGAGCCACGCCGCGTCGCGGTTCGAGAGGGGGTAGCGTTTGATGTCGGCGAAACAAACTGTCACGTTCTCGTTGTTGTATGGCGGTCTGCAATAGAAAATTGAAAATTGAAATCCAAACATGTATTTTTAACCGGCTTCAATTCGACAGTATTTCTTTTATTTTTATATTTGTTATGTACCTCAGAACTGTGTGATTATTTTATTATTTGAAAGCTGGTGCTTGGTCAAATTCTGACAATGGCATCCATGGATGGTAGGGCATTTTCAAGTGCTCTCCTGGTTAGCTAACACCCTCGAGTAAAGAATCTGTCGCCGAGCACCTGTCACCTGATGTTAAGTGACGATGTGGTCTTATGTGGCCCCACGCTACCAGCTGTAATGGGAGCTGGCTCTGAAGCGAGACTGCCGGATCACACCGATAGGGGACGAGTACTAGAAAATGCCCTACCACCAAGCTATGGTTTCATCACGATGTTTTCCTTCACCGAAAGCTCAAGCTCATTGTAGGATTCGTAACCAAGACCTGCGGATCGCAAGCCGAAGTCACTACCACTGTGTGTCTTGTCAATCTTGCTTGTACCTACTGGTGTAATTTTCTAATTATGAGTAATAAAAAAAAAAAAAAAAGTAAAAAAAACTGTTTGGCCACTTCTCAATTTCTTACAGGGTAGCATTTGACAACAAGTCACCTGACGATAAATGCAGCACTGTTCGTACCTTCACATAACTAATGCCTTATGTATAACATTACTGTTTTTTGTGCGTTTCTTTCTCGTTATTATGTGCAGTTTTCTCAGTCTTTCTGTCTCTCTCGCTCACACACACACAAGTCACTTGATGTTACATACTCGTCATCGGGCGCGCATCCGTCTCCAGCCTCCACCAGCCTCGCGAGCAGTTTTCTCCTGGCGGGCGGTATGTGCAGTAGCGCCGTGACGCCGAAGAAAGGTCCCGGCAGGCCGGCCGCGCGCGCCTGACGCCACCTACAAGCGGCGCGGGCGAGCACCCGCTCGGCGCCTGTGACTTGCGGCAAGCACGCGGCCAAGGGGTTGCCCCATTCGTACTCCTCTTCCTGGAATTAATAGACAAGTTTTATTTGTACAAGTTGGACTCGCGCGCGAAGTCTTCCGTACCATCCTATCCTACTATAACATTAAAATTGGTGATAGACTCTTTAACTTGGAGATAGTATCTAGCCAAGCGAGCACTAGAAAATGCTCTACCATCAAAGTTTCATCGCGATGTTTTCCTTGTCTGGTTTTTCAGCCTGTAAGCCTAAAATTCCATACATATATGGCCTTAGACGTCTATGACAGACGATCAAACCGTGTCAGTGGGGTTTGAAGAACACTTTTGCTGGTGGCTATACAGACCAATACGAGAACGGCAGGCTCGTCCACACTTAGTGTAGATATGACTATCATGTGTTGGATTGGAATCGCTGAAGAGTCGCTTCGCTCTCTCTTCAGCAAACTTGCCAAACCAGACTCTATCATGGAGCCACTGACCTTTCTTAATCCGACTCCTCCACTGAATCCCATCATCACAGCAAGCTTCTCCCAAACGCTATGGTCAATGTTGAAGGAGACCAAATCTCGCCTAACACAATCCTTAAATCCTGAGTAACGGCCGACCAACATTCCTCTTCGCGTCTGCTACTCCGCCAAGCATGACCTGCCTCGGGAGTCGAGAAGCATCTATGTGATACATGCCTATGTGCAGCAGTGGACTAATACAGGCTGATGATGATTCTAATTATTTATTTTATTTTATTATCATCGGAAGACTAACAGCTAATTTAGAAATATGAAATAGGTATATTACTAGTAACTAATGGCTAATTAAGTTTTAAAATATAAGTAACTAAATAAGTAATAACATATAGATGACGGACTCGGACAATAGGTAAAAAACTAAATAAAATGTTAACAATTTGAAAATCAAAACTTTGAAAATTAAAAAATAGGAAAATATAGTTAGGGTAAGTAGGTAATTATATATTTCATTTAATCTCATAAATTAAACACTAAAATAACAATTGTTGAAGAGTCGCTTCATTCCGAATGCAGACGTATTGAAGAGATCTAAGTCCTACTCGCTCTCATTATATAACTTTTCTGCCTGTGGTTACTCTTTACTACAGGAGTGTAAATGAGGTTAGGTTAGGATGATAATAATGATGAAAACTTCTCATATTTACGGGTAGGAAGGCCAGCACGGCGCGGCTCCTGGCCACGTAGGCGGGGTGCAGCACCCAGCGGCCGGCCGCTATGGAGCCCAGCATCTTCTCGCTGCGGCCCGGCGCCGCGCACAGCAGGTGGCTGGCCTCGGGGTCCAGCTCCGCGCCGTCGCACACCTCGCCGCCTAGCTGCTGGATCGCTTCGATGATCTCTTCTCGGTTCTAGAACGGATTGCGAATACACAGAATGAGGCCTGAAACTGCGTTAAGCGGACGTCCACGCGGGGGGGGGCATCCTACTTCCTAATAACATTATAAACGTGAAAGTTTGAGAGTATGGATGGATGGATAAAATTCAAAATTCAAAAATATATTTATTCAATAGGATACATTGTGATCGCTTTACAACGTCAACTTAAAACTAGCTGCGCCTGTTCCAACCTCCTCACGCCGGCAAAAGAACAGGCAAGAAACGCCCGGCAGGTAATTTTTTTGACGCGATCACATTGACAATTTTATTCTTATTACTAATATATGATAGATAGGTGTTTGTTAGTGTTTCACGCAAAAACTACCAAACGGATCTGAATGAAATTTGGAATGGAGATAGCTTATACCCTGGATTACATAGACTACTTTTTATCCCGGAAGTTTTAAACATATCAAACTCAGAGAGCAGTATCAAGTTTTAATGATGATGGTGATGATGAGATGATGGAACCTAGCAACAAGCCGAATCAAAGAAAATATAATATCTATCGCAATAATAGTACTAGTAGGATGTTCTTTTGACCAGATCTTCTTCTCTTTAACATTTTAACTTACATCAACGTTGGAAGACAGCATGAACCGCTTGACCTGCGGGGGCGTAGTCCCCCGGCGCACGGGCGGCGCGGGGCGGCTGTCATCCCACCCGACCGTGTTGGGCTGCGACTCCGGGCCCGGCTCCGACTCCGCCGCTGTGGAGTGTCACGGCACAGATAATAAAAATACGACTATTTGGCGGCAATCGAATTGTCAACGTAAAAATTTTGTTTTTATTTTCAAAACTTGTGTTTCTTCGAGTGATAATGTGTAATATTGGTGGATTATTAACCATTATGTGTTCGTTAAAGTGTACGAGTGTGGGAAATTGAAATAAAGTTGTTAAAGTGACTTTTCTAGTTGCTCCAAAAAAGTCCGTGTAAAGTTTAAGTAAAGCGCCACTACTTTACTTAAATCTCATCCTATCATCTTATCATATCATCATTATCATCATCATTTATACTTGATTCAACTCTCTGAGTTTGAAATATTTTATACTTGACACTGGCAAATACACTAATCGTGTGACGCCAAAACAAAAAAAATAATAATAATAAAAATAATAATGTAGGAACGTAACGGCTGAAGACGATGATTATGATGATGAATCAAAATTAGCCGATTTTTTTTGTTTTTTTTTTACTTCTTAATTTTAAGTTGAAGTTTTAATTAATAAAATAATGCGTTTATTTGTCTTTTGCCCGAAATTAATAATCGATCAGATCCGTTATTGATATGTCATGTCATAATGTGTCATTTTAGTAGTAATGTGTAAAGACCTAGTACTAAAAAGACATATAAAGTTATAAATAGAGCGATATATTCCACCAACTAGGTATGCAAAAACTAAAAAATAAGATAAAACTAGAGTCATTGATAACCATCCAAATTAAATGTCAAAATTACAATTTTAAAACAATATTAATATTAAATAAAATTAAAAAACATAAAATTAATAAGAAAAAAAAAAACAATTGAGAACAACAACTAACAAACAATTCAATATTCCAAATTAACTTAATTTAAATCCACATTGTACCTAATAATAATTATAAAAATTTGTCATTTAAATATTCATTTACAGTGTAATAACATTTCTTAATTAAAAATTTAAATAATTTATTCTTAAAACCATGAATATTTGTAGTCCTTACTATATATTCCGGCAAACCATTATAAATCCTCGGAGCCATGCTAAATATGCTCTTTGAATGTTGTGCCGTTCTGTGAGGAGGCATACAGATTTTATAATCAAAACGTCTACTTTTTAAAAAACTAAATTGATTAATATTATTTCTTGTAAAAACAGCTACTTCAAATATATAAAGGCACGGGAATGTCAATATTTTCAACCTTTGATAATGCGGCTTACAGGAATCCGTGGATTGCAAGTGGCAAACAGATCTTACACATTTCTTTTGGGCTTTAAAAATTATTTCCCTATTTGTGCAATTGCCCCAGATATAGGATATTATGACATAACAAATATATCGATCCAAAACCGCGGATAACGGATCAGGATCGAATATTAATTTGGGCCTTATTAATGTAAATTTAACGATAGACATAAAGCAACGACAATAAATTAACAAATTGATAAGTATAGACATATTTTTTTTACAATCTAAATTTTATTTTATGTTTTTTTAAAGTACAGACATTTTGAAAACTGTTTAAAACTGCCACTTTTTTTTTACTCCTCTTATGTTTCTGTCAAATTTTACTGTATATAAAAATCACGGATTTTTTAAATTGAACATAACTATGTGAAACAAAGACGATATTCATGTGTCGCTCTAGCGTCATCTATCTATGCTTTTGGAACTATGTTTTACAGCTGAAAGAAATCCTTTCTCTACTTTTCTTACTTGGAACAGGAACGTTTAAAGATTCTCTGGGCCGCTTCGCTCTCTGCGAACTCAGTCTGTTGCTGAGCACCGCGTTCAGTCTAAGTAATTGAGCGTCGACGACGTTTGGTAGAGCGCTTGAAGCGCTGGCAGCGCATTTAGCGCTTTCTTCCTCGACTGGTTCGTGGTTTGGCTCTGTGGGCTCATTTGTGTCCCTTTGTTTCATCGCTGAGCCTGGACTCTGCTAACAAAAAGAAATGGATTAAGAAAATAAGAAGATGGACTTTGACAGAGTATATACTGCGTTGTAATAAAAACAGCTGTGCTCCGCGTTTATACGCCTGGTTTTCTCATTTAATTTTTCTATAACAAATTAGATTTAATCCAGTGTATAAGTTATCTCCATTTTAAATTTCACTAAAATTCGCACAGCCATGGCTGTGTGAAGAGGGAACAAACACACTTACATACAATAAATCCTATTTATAAAAATATACACATATATATTTCTTTAAATATTTTTATTTTTTCCTATCAGAATCCACGGTATACCTAAGTTATCTCCATTCCAAATTTCAGTCAGATCCGTTCAGTAGTTTTTGCGTGAAAAAGGAACAAACAAACAAACATCCATCCATCCATCCATACTCACAAACTATCACGTTTATAATATTAGTAGGATCTTATTACCGACCTGATTGACAGATACTCTTGCCATTTTAGCTGGTGGTGGAGTGTCCGCTTGGTCCTATGAATGAAAAAAAAAATACTATAAAGTGTCATTCTCACATGATGAGGATGATGCATTATTATATACCTGCACCACTTCCGACCGCATCATCACTTAACATAATATTAACATCACGCTACCAAAAGGAAACTGGCGTGTGATTCACTAACTCCTTAGCAGTTTAGACCTCTTTTGGCTTGGACGCTTTTGAGCGAAGGACTTGATGTCCATTCTTTGGTACAGTCAGCGACAAAAGCCGCTGCACAATAACACACTTTCCGATTACCTTCATCATCTTAAACACCAACCTCTGACCGCATCATCACTTAACATCCGGTTTGTTTTGTTGTAGTCAAACGCTACCTTGTAAGTTGTTAAAAAAAACCATACATTTGGAAAATCGAGTATGATCAGCTACTTTTGGCGCTGACTGTACATACGTCAATGTGTTTAGTTATAGTACAGTACCTCCAATTGGAGCTTGCGCGGCGCGGCGTGGTATTCGGCAGGCGGCGTGGGCGCATCTCCGTTGAATTGAGCCAGGAATCTGTTGCGGATCTCTGATAGCGGCTGAAAAAAGCACAAAAACACCCGGTCAATGTAATACTGTAGCCTTAAAAATATAACTAGAAACCTTTTCATACGTAAAAATCCGGCCAAGTGCGAGTCGGACTCGCGCTCAAAGGGTTCCGTGTTCCGTGCCATTATCTATAAACACGGCAAAAAAAAGCACGTTTGTTGTACAATAACCCCCTTAAAAATTGATTAAAATCCGTTTTTTTGTATTTTTTGTTATAGCGGCAACAGAAATACATCATCTGTGAAAAATTCATTTGTCTAACTGTCACGGTTCATGAGATACAGCCTGGTGACTGACAGACAGACAGCGGAGTCTTAGTGAGTCTTAGTCTTAGTACCCTTTTTACCCTTTGGGTACGGAACCCTAAAAATAAACAGAGTGTGTGTGTATGTGTGTGAGTGTATGTGTGTGTGAGTGTGTATGAGTGTGTATGTGTGTGTGAGCGTGTACGTGTGTGTGAGAGTGTGTGTGTGTAAGAGTGTGTATGTGTGAGAGTGTGTATGAGTGTGTATGTGTGTGTGTAGTGCTTGCGTGTGTGTAGTGCTTGCTTGTGTGTGTGCATGTGTGTGTGTGTGTGTGTGTTTACTTGTGTGCGTGTGTAGTACTCGCTTACCGTATGTTTATCCCTGACGGGGTCTGGTTGCTTCCCCGGCAGCTCGTTCACTACCCGCCAGAGCCTTTTCCGCGGCTCGGGGGACAGCCGCCCCGTGTCGGGGCGAAGCGCCGCACCGAATGCACTGTCCGGAGTAGACGGGTTCCTATCGACTGAGGGCGAAATAAAAGTGATGCTGTAAGCTCAAATTAGAAAGCAGCACTAATAATGTAGAGAGGTAAAGAATATTAGAAATATGTCTTGTACCGATTAAGCGATATATTTGTATGAACTGACAGTGTCAAATCTGTGCTCAAGTACTGATCATCGCTTGAGCGTCCAAAGTCAATTGTTTTTTTATTTAATAGGATACATAGTGATCACTTTAAAACGTCATACTTAAAACTAGCTAAGCCTGTTCCAACCTCCTTACGCCGGCAAAAGAACAGGCATGAAACGCCCGGCGGGTAATTTTTTTGTGGCAATCACATTGACATTTTTATTCTTATTACGAATTGATTGAATTGGAGCAAGTTCACTAAAATGCCAAGCTTTTTTTTATCTTTCTAGAATACCAGCCTAAGTAGTTTTTTCTCGGAGATACGAGTGTGTAAAGTAACTCACAGGGGTCGGTGGGGGTGCGTATCGGGTCGGAGGGCATCTCCCCGCGGCGCAGCGCCTGCAGCCTCCGCCGCGTCGTGGGGCTCAGCGCCGCCAGGTTGGGCGACGACAGGGCCTCCTCCAGGGGCGGCGTGCGCAGGGGGCACTCGCCTCCTGGGGGCAGGGAGGACATTCAAATCAAAGGACTGAAAACGAAGGAAAAAAAAGAACACATAAAATCAAAGGAAAAAAGAACAGAAGGTATCAATATACGCCCTCCTCCCTCCCATTCCCTCCTATCCTAACATACTCCACTTCCCTCAGTAGGTAGTAACAATAGAGCAAAGTGGTGACAAAGTGTGTCAGCTGAGAAAAGTCTACGGACATTACTGTCCAAGGAAAAACCAGAATAACGTACATAAAAAACCAAAAAAAGAAATCAAAGGACTTTCGTACAAAGGTTTTCACCAATTTTTACCCCCTCAGGGGTTGAATTTCAAAAAATCCTTTCTTAGTACACCCCTACGCATCTAGATAAACATATCCTCTAAATTTCAAGTTTCTACGACCAGCGGTTTACGCTGTGCGTGTGCAAGATAAATTAATTTAAAATCTATGTTAAAATGTTTACTAAGCGTGTTTTGTGTTATGTTTAGTTTTTCTTTTTTACTTTATTTTTATTTATTTATTTCGTACAGAAAACAAATTACAATCAATTTCCTATAGAAATATAAATTAAACAATAGAACTGGAATTCTGAACCGGATTAGATTGGACTGGATACATAAAAACAAACTAAAAGATTATCGAGACGAGTGCGATGAAAGTACCCATCCACAGACCATAGAGCTTTGCAGATGTTCACCCCAACACGGCACAATCAATTACTCAAGTATGTTAGCTCATGTTCAAGTAAAACTTGCAAGTTACCTAGCCTGGCGTGTTCCTTCAGATCGTGCCCCCGTTTCGGCGTCTCCTGCGAGTCCCCGCCGAGAAGACCCTGGCGGGCCATCGCGATGTACCTGGACGCGGGGGACATCTCGTCTGCAGCTGGAAGTGATCAAGGGCTGATGTAGCAGTATCATTTTCATAGTAGCGATTTTCACGAAGCGATGATGGCTCGATGGTAGTGACGTCGGACGTCGTTTTGAGGAAAAATGTTACGTGATATTTGCCGAGACCACCGACGTGACATTGGGTCAGATTGATGATTAGGGGATGGCAAAAAATAAACGAGCGCTGTGCTTTTACCCAGTCGCGGGTTACCATGTACATATTCACTCCATCACTTTTCAGTCTCACCCAAAAGGTTTTCTATTCACTCCATCACTTTTCAGTCTCAACCAAAAGGTTTTCTATTCACTCCATCACTTTTCAGTCTCAACCAAAAAGTTTTTTATTCACTCCATCACTTTTCAGTCTCAACCAAAAAGTTTTCTATTCACTCCATCACTTTTCAGTCTCAACCAAAAAGTTTTCTATTCACTCCATCACTTTTAAGTCTCAAACAAAAACTTGTCTATTTGTTTGTTTGTACAACCCGCGTTTACCATTAGCGTTAGCCTTAGGCGTGTGCTCTCTACTCGGCACAGACAAGCGTCGTGGCACGGCCGCCGCCGCGGGCGGCCGTGCCACGACGCTCAAACAAAAACTTGTCTATTTGTTTGTTTGTACAACCCGCGTTTACCATTAGCGTTAGCCTTAGGCGTGTGCTCTCTACTCGGCACAGACAAGCGTCGTGGCACGGCCGCCGCCGCGGGCGGCAGCATAGCGTTCTCCTTGTCTATCGTACAGCCTGCCTGCTCGGTTGTCTCTGCCGGGGCTTCGGGCTTCGTCGGCGTGCCGAGGTTCTGTGGCGATGGCGGACCTGGGGGGAAAAAAAACGAGAAATTTAGCTGAAATTGGGGCTAAGTTAATCAAAATCAAAATTATTTAGTAAGATACAGTAACATCACTTTAAAACGTCAAACTTGAAACTAAGCTACGCCTATTCCAACCTCCTTACGCCGGCAAAAGAGCAGGCAAGATGCGCCCAGCAGGTCAATTATTAGACGCGATAACATTTACAATTTTATATGATTAATTGGCGCAAGTTTACTAAAACCCCAAGCTTTTTCGTCATCTAAATGGACTTGAAATTTATTTTATTGACAAGTCTTCACAATTACAAACATTTTTCTCTGTAATTATGATAGAAAAAAATCAAGAACTATAATATCTTAATCGCCGCTAAGCCATTTCGCACATAGGTACGTGTGTACATGAACCAATCAGAAAGAGCACGGTTACCGGTCACACACACACACACACACACACAAACCACAAACACTACACAGACACAAAGCTACGCAGCATGCCTACCGTGCGGGCGACTACGAACATTGAGGTGCTACTGCAACTCTGTTACTGTAACTTTACCTTTAGTATCTCCGACAAGATGTCCCCTCTCGCTGACCCGCCTGCCCTCCGCGGCGCACGCCATCAGCCAGGCGGCCTGCACGGCGGGCAGGCCCCACTTCACGGCGCCCGCGTACTTGTCCCCCGTCGCCGTGGGACATATCAGGTGGGTCGACGCGAGCGCGTTCGCAGTGTTCCGTCGGCAGAAACGGAGTTGAGTACTGAACCACAGATAAAAACAATTTAACAATGTGTTTTTTTTTATTGTTACAGGGTAGGTGTTGTAACCACAAAGATTTTTACCTCCTTCGATAGTAGTGGACTGTAATCTTGTGTTGAGGTAGGTGTGGATGACACTTGCAGAGAAACAATGAGTACTTTTTCACTTTATGTTAGAGACTAGCTGTTTCACCGCGTGGGCTACAGCTTTATGCATGCAAAGTCTCAGCCCGATCGGTTTAAAATTGACAAAGTTTCATCCCCTATTTTATCCTCTTGGGGGTGGAATTAATCAAAATCCTTTCTTAGCGGATGCCTACGTCATAACATCTACCTGCATGCCAAATTTCAGCTCGATCCGTCCAGTGGTTTGGGCTGTGCGTTGATAGATCACTATGTCAGTCAGTTAGTCACCTTTGAGTCATATAATATTATGTCTAGATTTAAAAGGATGGAAGGAAGGAGACACAAATGCACCGTGGTTTGCTAATTGCGGAAGTGACATTTTGGGCACACAAGTTGCCATTACAAAAATATGTAGAACTACTTTATGTGTTGCCAACAGTAGGTGAAGGGTCGATGTGGTGGAAGGTGGCGGAACGCTACACCTGGATTAGGAATAGCAGCTAGCCAGGCGAGCACAAGAAAATCTCTACCGCCAAGCTAAAGCCATAATGTGACAAGTTAAAATAATATATTCATTTAGTAGAATACAAATGTGATCACATTAAAGCGTCAATCATAAAACTAGCTACACCCGTTCCTTCGTACGCCGGCAAAAGAACAGGCAAAAAACGTCCGGCAGGTGATTTTATTGACCAAACACATTTACAACTTTAATCTCATTACTAATTCTGATTTCAGCTTTTTTGTCATCTAGATAGTTTGATATTTTATAATAAGCTATGGGACCCAATTCTCGCGGCGTGATATATTATCACATTCGACAAATATCGCCATAACTATCAAAATATGTATTGAATTTTGGTTTCATCACGATGTTGGTTGTGTGTATTTTTAAAGGTGGTCAAGTATTACTCACGTAGCTCCCAATAACTTGGCCAGCTCGTCTAGAAAAGCCCTCTCAACCCCGCTGTAGGTGCTCAGACTGGCTACCACCCCCTTCAGAGGCAAGGCGTCGGGGTCCAAGGGTGGTAGCTTCACTGGGCGGTGGTAGTACTGGATCGGAAGCAACTCTTGTTGCGAGAGGCAGTCTTTCTGTAACAGATACAGCATACTCTCTCTGACTGAATGCCTGTGTCCCAGCATTGGGAACGTAATGAGCTGATGATGATAATGATGATGTGCCCTCACCACCCAGAACACGGTGACCGGCTCCGCGGTCTCCGTCAGCAGGTCCTCAGGGTCAAAGTCCAGAGGCACCAGTGCGTGGGAGCCGCCAGCGCCGGCCGCTACTAAGGCGCCGCCCGCCGCCGCCACCTCCGCGCCTATCTCGCATATCGCCTCCTCGTCTAGACCTTGCACCTCTATCTTTACGCCTGGATAACGGTAAGATAACATTATCGTTCCATCCGTTTAGGTCCTTTCTGATTGATCCGGCTCGAAGGACCAATGTTAGGTATTGGGGATTTTAAATGAATGCCATTGGAATGTACAAACTGGTGTATTACAAACGCAATCCCTACTAATATTATAACTGGTTGCGCCCCGCGGTTTCACCTGCGTCTTCCCGTTATCCCGCAGGAACCTTTTACTGGGATAAAAAGTAGCCTATGTATTAATCCAGTGTATAAGCTATCTCCATTCTAAATTTCATCGAAATCGGTTCAGTAGTTACGGTGATACGTAACGGCATTCACACACACACAAAAACGCATCTATAATATTAGTAGGATGCGAAAGTAGCTCTGTCTGTCTGTCTCGCTTTCACGCCTAAACTACAGAACCGATTTAAAAGAAATTTGGTAAGGAGATAGTTTGAACCCTGAGGAAGGACATAGGATACTTTTTATCGCGATAAACTGTAGCCCACGCGGGTGAAACCGCGGGGAACAGCTAGTATTATATGACAATGGAATTGTTGACGAATGAGCGCGACTGATGCCGTAGGTGTCTACAACTGCGTCTATCTCATCGCCTCCGTATAAGCCTTGCATTTTTAAACCTATACCTGACGTGGAAAGTGGGGACTGTTATTTCCTTAAAAGTGGTTTCTCAAATTACCTCTGAATATCTGTTCAACTTCCTCCGTGGGTTCATCAGTTACATCGTTAGTGACGTCGGGGTGTTCCTGGGGATCCACCTGCCTTACAGTCACATGCGGGGCCGGTCCAGGGCTCTTTCCTTTAAGGGTCTCTTCGGGAACGTTTTCTGAAACATCAAGTATGTAGTCTATTACAAAAGAAGCACCAGTGACAGAAAGCTGAAAGGGAATCGTTTGGTATGAACATGTTTTATAAGAAGGGGTGAAAGTCATATTGCTAAGAAAGCGATGGATATGAATGTTAATGGATGGAAGGGAAGAGAAAGACCAAGAAAAGGTGGACGGATCATCATCATCATCAGCCTGTATTAGTCCACTGTTGGACATAGGCTTGTTCCAAGGTATACGCTGCTGAGCCCGGTCTTCGCCTTCTTCTCATCCAACTACTGCCAGCCACGCGGTGCAAGTCATCGCTCCACGTTGTCGCATGGCGTCTTACACTACGTTTGCCAAGTCGCGGTCTCCACTCAAGAACACGTCTACCCCAACGGTTATAGAGTATGCGGCTTATATGACCAGCCCACTACCACTTCAGCTAATTCTGTGAGCTATGTCGGTGACCTTAGTTCTTTGACGGATCACCTCATTCCTGATTCCATCGTTCAGAGAAAAGCATAGCCCTTTCCATAGCTCGCTGAGCAACTTTAAATCGGCGGACTAGTCGTGCCGTGAGCGTCCATGACTCGGCTCCGTATGTCATAACAGGTAGGATGCACTGGTTGAAGACCTTTGTTTTCAGACATTGGGGCGAGAAGGCTCGACGAAGTTTTCGATTAACTGCCCAACCCAACTGCATTCTTCTACTGACCAGTGGTGGATTTACAGCAGGCTGAGTAGGCAGATTTTAGGGGCGGCAAATTTAGTGTCAATTTAAAAAAATGTTTTAATGATATTAAAAGAGTCGTATATATGTATTTAAATATTATTATGTGCACACAAACAATTAAACATTGTTCAACGCTTGCTTTTTCTTCAATTTTTGTCTGATGCATAAAAAAATGACACATTTAGGAAAGGCAGAGGCCGTAGAGGTTATAGAGGTTGGTAGAGGCGGCAAAATTTGAATACTTAGCCTACTGGCGGCAAATGTGTAAATCCGCCACTGCTACTGACACAACGAGGATTATTTCGGGAAACTTTGTTATTTAAGGATGTTTATGTATCTTATGCTGTCTACTCACGGCTCAGGTAATGGTTGACTAGTTCATCCTGCGGCGGCTCCTGCTCTTCGACCGTGGGAGGCGGCAGGTCGAGAGGCCCGCGGCGCAGTAGCTGCAAGTTGCGCTTGCTCATAGGCGATGCGGGTTCGATGCGCGGCTTGCGCGCTGATTTAGCTGGCGTGCCGGGTGTCGGTTCCATCAGGAACTGAATATAGGGTTTTTCCAAAATTTGCACCATGAGTGATGGGGTTAAAAATAAACATCCATTTTATTCTAAATGCGTGTTAAACACGTAACCACCTACCTCCCGTCACTGTGACACCTGGCGTCTGGCTTTTTTCTTACCAAAGGTAAAACCGTGCACTTTCAACCTCGATAAGCACTAGCACGGGTCTGGGAGGCGCAAAGAAAAGGTACATAGACGCACAGGTTTTTGCGGTGCGCACATATTGAAATAATCACAATTTTAAAGTTGCTTACGTCTGAGACACGGGAGGTAGGTGGTTAAAGTTTCAAATATGCTTAGGTCGGCAGAATCTCGGATGTTTATATCATTGGACCACTACTCTGGTGGGGGGCCATTCAGGTTGGGTATTCGAACGCGTAGATGCGTTCGACTAGCATAGACCACAATAGAAGGCTTAAGTTGTAAAGTACTGTAATAAACTAATTCTGAATTAATAACGTCTTATTTATTTTAAAAGGGCTAAAAAGGGGGCGTTCATTAATTACGTGAGGCATTTTTGAGAATTTTTCGAACCTCCTTCCCCCTTTGGTGAGATATCGTAATATTTTCCTCAACTCCCTCCCCCTCCTTTCCCTCCCCCTCCCCTCCCTCCCCCTCCTCTTCCTCCCCCTCCCTTCCCTTCCCCTCCCCTAATCTCACGCGAGATTCTTCAAAACTTCTTTTCTTCTAAACATGTTGGATTAATAAGAAAAAAAAACAATTTTTTTTCACGCAGTTTTACACTTTTTTCTGCGAGAAAATGGAAAGATTTAACTTGATCTCTCCCCCCCTAGAACACCTCACGTAATAAATGGACGCCCCCAAAGGTCTTATCCTTATCTTGACCTATTTCTGACTTATCTTGACCTATTTGACAACTCGCAATGTCGTATTTGTTTCATGTGTAATTGTTACTGTTTGTCTTTGTTTTTGTATTGTGCGATGTCAGAAATAAATACATTTTTATTTATCAGCGGTCAGTACCTATTTATTTCTTTGACTGTTGGCCTTTTGAATAAGCTCAGAGTCACACAACGAGCCATGGAGAGAGCTATGCTTGGAGTTTCTTTGCGTGATAGAATCCGAAATGAGGAAATCCGCCGAAGAACCAAGGTCACCGACATAGCTCTCAGAATCTGCAAGTTGAAGTGGCAATGGGCAGGCCACATCGCCCGACGAACCGATAACCGATGGGGAAGAAAGGTTCTCGAGTGGCGACCACGAACCGGAAGACGTTCTGTAGGTAGGCCCCCCACTAGGTGGACCGACGATATTGTAAGAGTCGCAGGGAGCCGATGGATGCAAATGGCTAATAGCCGTTCATGGTGGCGTTCAAGGGGGGAGGCCTATGTTCAGCAGTGGACTTCTTCCGGCTGATGATGATGATGATGATGATGACTGACCTCTGCTTCGTTAAGCGCAGCGCCGGCCTCCACGCAGCCCAGAGGGGCTGAATAAAAGTGTATTTAAAAAGGGTCACTGACCTCTGCTTCGTTAAGCGCGGCGCCGGCCTCCACGCAGCGCAGCAGCCACAGCGCGGAGAGGACCGGCACGGCGGGGAGCGCCGCCCTGGCTCTCGCGGCGGAGGCTTGCCCGCCCGCCGCCACGTGCGTGACGCGGTGGTGCGCCGCGTCGTAGCGCACGCCGCCCGCGCGGGTCACCACGCGCTGGGCACGCTCTCGGGCTCCGCCCTCCAGGCCAGTCACCCAGATCTAAACAAAGAAATGTGAAGAGAAATCTAATTATAAAATGCTAGCTGTTCCCCGCGGTTTCACCCGCGTGGGCTACAGTTTGTAGCGATAAAAAGTATCCTGTGTCCTTCGTCAGGGTTCAAACTGGTTCAAACTATCTCCGTGCCAAATTTCGTTTAAATCGGGTCAGTAGTTTGAGCGTGAAAGCGAGCGAAACAGACAGACAGAGTTACTTTCGGCTTTTATAGTATTAGTATAAGTAGGGATCGTAACGACTGATGTGGCGCAATGGACGAACAGCCAAAGGGTGAGGTCGCGGGTTCGATTCCCGCTACAGAACCAATATTTTTGCATTTAAAAAAAAGCGCAAGTGTCCGGGTGTTGTGGATCCCCGATCCGCGTAGTATCTGATACCCTAGAATCCTAGATACACGAAAATCCTAATAAGGGTTTAAAACAATGTATGTGAATGTGTGGGCGTTAAAATATCGTACTATTTAGGCTTCAAAGATAACTTACACAAAATCCGTCGAAGATAGGTCCAACATTCTTCACGGCGCTCATGTCGAAGCTTTCAAAGGCAGCCGCTATGTCTTTATCAAAAGATGAATCACTAGTCCTCTTCAATTCCTGAGATAACTAAAAGGAAAGAATTTTGTGTGAAAAATCGACAGAAGTGAGTCGATACCGAGTTTGAATCCCATCTCGGCCTCCGGTCAGTTATTTATTTGATGATGAAAATTGAAATTGAATTGAAA
This sequence comes from Opisthograptis luteolata, assembly GCA_931315375.2. NCBI lineage: Eukaryota > Metazoa > Arthropoda > Insecta > Lepidoptera > Geometridae > Opisthograptis > Opisthograptis luteolata. Next base: position 12,541,903 of record OV928036.1, on the reverse strand, counting down.
TTGCGAGTTTTTAGCTCTCTTTTGGTTTGGACGCTTTTGAGCGAAGGACCCTCAAAAGCGTCCAAACCAAAAGGGTTTTTTTTTTCATATGTCAATGGCAATAAGGATCTGAATTTGATCCTTATTGCCACATACATATGAGGTTCACATTTACACGTAGGTACACACAGCGCTGATTATGAAATTAACCCTTATGTTCGAGATTTCTTCGCGTCAATAAATAAAACATAGCTAAACATAGCCTCATACCTTCATTTTAGCAGACATCGTCGTAACGTCAGCTGATCTAGTTTCGTCTACGAAGTTATTTGGTGCCACCAAATTTGTTATCCGTGAGAAGTTGAGACCTGCAATTTAGAACAATTTCTTTTTGAGTATACAAAATATAGATAGACTAGCAGACCCGGCGAACTTCGTGTCGCCAATAAAAGTTGTCTGACAGAAGTTCACCTTTTAAACCTTCCCTGAACATCCACAAATATTTCAAGATCAAAATTATCCAAATCGGTCCAGCCGTTCTCGAGTTTTAGCGAGACTAACGAACAGCAATTGATTTTTATATATAAGAGATAAATTAACTCTTTATTGGTACACCACAATACAAATAAATTTAAGACTAGAACATCAATGAAACTTAATGATAAGTGGTAAGTGTCACAGAGGGTGGTCTTATAGCTCAAATCGACAATTTATGTGCATTACAGTAATTAATTTGTTAAAAATAAAACCAATGATAGTGGCGTCAACTTATACGACACATACGTCACGGGTTCTTATCTTCTCTCTCTCTTGCAATGAGCTTGAACTAGCTAGGCTAGGTGACGCAAAACAAAAGCTGGGTAGGTTATCACCATCAGGCGATCATGCAACTTGATAGTCTCGTCAAAAAGTTGCATAAAAAAAACTAAACACCACAATTAATTTATGTTCTCTTGTTCCTGATTACTTACTCATATCTGGAGCCCTAGTGACACTCAAAGGCGACGAGGTGAGAGCGCCCATGACTCTGTACTTCGCTAGAGGTAGGGCCACGCCCATCGCCGCTGAGTCCTTCACCCACAAGGGAAGAACGCACGCCTTGCCATACTCTAACGCTGCTTTGTATTTTTCACTACCTACTCCGTCCCTGTAGAAAAATATATATTACTAGCTTTTTTTAAAAATAACCTAAAACAGCCCAAAAAAATAGAAAGAAGGAGTATTCGTTGTTTCCGAATTTTAAAAGTTGCCTGGTAATATTTTCAATCTATCTCTTCATAAGAACCATTGTTGGACTTCAATGATTGTCTGGCACAAAAAAATAAGAATTATCCAATTTTGGGCAGTTGTTCTCAAGTTGATGACCAAGGGAAACAGGGATTCATTTCTATGTGTATATATTCAATTTACACTGTAATTTACTGCAACCTCACTATATTTGCCTTCGATAATGTATATAATGTATATATTTTTGCTTGGTGGGAGGGTATTTTCTAGTACTCGCCTGGCTAGCTACCACCCTCTTGTTAAGAATCTGTCGCCAAACACCTATCGGTGTGTTCCGGCAGCCTCACTTGAGAGCCAGTTCCCAGTCCAGGTTGTAGCGTGGCGCCATCCTCGACCACATCGTCACTTAACATCAGGTGACTTGTGTTCAAACGCTAACCTGTAAATAGTAAAAAAAAAAAAAAATACCAACATAAACTAACCTGTTCAACACAACAACATCTGTAAGCTCACTCTGGAACGCTCCCGAAAACTCTCCTCCGTGTTCATTGACTAGTTTCTGAATCATTAGCTTGTCCCGTTTGGAGACTCCAGAACTGGTGACTTGCAGATTGGCAAACGGAGGCAACTTGTGCGAGTCAAACTCTGCGGATGATCCGCTAACGTTGACACGGAGAGAGGCTTCCCACACAGCCTCAACCCATGACTGAGACATTATTGGGATGCTTTTTTCTACGGATTTCTGTAACAGATATGGTTAAGGTAATTATGATTACTGCTTTTGGTTTGTCATGAAAAGCGCTGATAGCGATAAGACAGCCCTTTGTAACACCCTATAACGGTGCTCTCAAACTGGTGATTTATATGCTTGTATTGCCACAGGCGCAATTTGTATGAGCATTGACGCGCTTATAAGCTTCTATAAGTGAGAGTCGCAGCTACCGGTTCGAGCGAACACACGGGAATAAGCCCGTGTACGCGAGTCCGGTTTTTTCAAGTGTGAAATGTAACGCAGAAAAAAGCTGGTCCGAAACCGCTCTAAGGTTCTCAGTTTGTGGTGTAGCAAAGGTTTTATCTATTCATGTAAAATAGTAGTTAATATTGAAAGACATTGCTTGTAAAATTTGAAAGAAGATAGGTTTCCTTCAGTAAGATTTCAGTGGAATGTTTTGGCACTACGAGAATAAATACGTTATTCACTTACATTATATTTGTCAGAGATAACAGTGTTTGATACTAAATGTGTAGTGTCAGCAGTCAAAACACTGTTATAGATGCCTCCCATCCAATGTACCTTCTTTTTAATGCTTTCCTGAAAAAAAGTGCTATAATAAGTTAACTTAACATATTTTTTTTTAATCTTAATGTTTGATATACTACTTTTCATATTGGAAAAGGCTAAGATAGGCTAAAGTGCTGGTGTAACCGTGGGACATATCATATCCATATTAAGATTTCATAGTGAACTAGCTGTTCCCCGTGGTTTCGCCCGCTTGGGCTACAGTTTCCCATTTCTACCCCCTTAGGGCTTGAATTTCAAAAAATCCTTTCTTAGTACACTTTTATGCATCAAAACAAACATACCCAAATTTCAAGTTTCTACGACCAGCAGCTTATTCTTATATATTATATAGACAGATGAGACTTCATTTGATGTATATTATACTTGAGTGCTGGCACATGTGTCAACTCGTGAACAGGTGCTACTTGTGGGGTCTGGTCTGCTTTGGTTGTGATCCCGCAACTCGTTAATATTCATGTTCCCATATCCCAATGTGTACAACCAAACAAGAGAAATCTTATTAGTAAAGCTAATTAATAAATATCGGACTATTAGATGACAAAAAAAAGCTTGGGATTTTAGTGAACTTGCTCCAATTCAATCAATTAGTAATAAGAATAAAACTGTCAATATGATCGCGCCAAAAAAATTACCTGCCGGGCGTTTCTTGCCTGTTCTTTTGCCGGCGTAAGGTTGGAACAGGCGTAGCTAGGTTTAAGTTTGATGTTTTAAAGTGATCACAATGTATCCTATTGAATAAAGTACAATTAAATTTAAATTTGCTGATATTCTAGTCATGTGTGCATGGCTAAATAAATTATATAAAATAGGTTTCAGCTGCTGCACCTACCATCAAATCTTATCTTACGATACATATTTACATACCTTCTGCTGTTTTGTCAGACCGCTGGCAGTGACCACTAGCCCTCTCATAGCTATAGTAAACACCGGTTCTGGACCTGACGGAATCGAAGTACCTTCTGTCAGGCAGCAGGATAGACATCTTGGACCTACCAGCCTGTCAAAGTTATTAAAGTTATTAAAGTGTCTTGGACTATTATAAATCAGTAGGCACTGAAGTAGTGCCAAGAGTTATACTCACAAACACTTAGTTGCTCTGAACTTGTCATACAATTCTCCTTCAAACTCTGTCAGCACAAACACGTCTCTCTTTGTAAGACCTTCAAATTTCTTCCACTGGCTTTCGTGTACCCATTCTGCGTGAAGGCCACCTCCACTGTGCTGTTCACAGGCCTAAAACAACAATGGTTCTTAAATAAACTTAGCTGCAAAGCTGCACTTTTTCCGAGGATGTTAAATGTTGAATTCTTGTCGTAAAACTGAACGTAAAAAATGCTTACGAGAAAAGCCAGTTGCATCTCCTCGGAACATTCATTTTCATCCCTACAATCCTTGGGGATTATAAATGTTACTTTAATGTCCTCGCTCATGTCGTTGCCCTATCATTTGAAATATGAAAATGAATAAAACATCGCTACTTTTAGTGAAACAGAAATTGTTTTTACGTAAACATAACCTCGATATAATTTCGTTCAAAACCAAACATAACCAACCAAGACCAAGTTACCAAAGCGACAATCAAAACAATTTTTTTTGAACTTTTTGAATTTTGAATTTTTGATAGATCTTCCTACAGACTATGAGACTACAGACAGATTATAGACACAGATTAAATATCACAGACGAAAAATCACTGATAAGCTTGATTTGATTTTCGTTTCGTTTTCGATAATTTCGAATCTTTCGTCGATTCATATCATTCATTCTGCAGGCCGACCGCGGTTGCCCGATCGTAATGGTTTTATTTTCGTTTACATTTACAATTGTCATTTACGCCAGTATAAAAATTGGTACCGGGATGAGACATCGTATTGTAATGGTTAATTGAACCAACGAAATGTCAAATGTTTTTCAACTAGTGTTGCCGATCGCTAGTAGACTATCGATGATTAATCAATATGTGTTCAATGGTCGCCCGATATTTATTTATTTATTTATTAATTATCGATAGCCAACCAATCGAAACACTGTCGATAGTATCGATACAATCGATGTTATCGATCCTATCAATAGCTCAAAACGAAGCAATACTACAAGTGAGTACAATACTATCGATAGTATCGATATTGTTGTTGCTCGCGAAGTATAAACTATCGATAGTATCGATAGACTAAAATAATCGATACTATCGATAGTTTTTTTATTTACGAGTAGTAGGTATACTATCCATAGTTTATTCTTCGCGAGCAACAACACTATCGATAGTATTGTACTCACTCGATAGGTACTATTGCCTCATTTTGAGCTATCGGTAGTATTTATAGGCCTTTCGATAGTGTGGCTTATTCAGATGAAAACTATCGATAGTTTTACTTTAGATAGTTTGGCAACACTATTTTCGTAATAAGACAGACAGAAAACAAATGACGTTAAACAAGAATAATTATATATCTATAAGAAAAATCAGATTATTTGTTTGTTTGTTTTCATTAATAAGCTCCAAAACTAGTGGACCGATTTGAGAAATTCTTTCACTGTTGGGAAAAGCTATACTATCTCCTGGTGTAATAGTTATATAATATTTTCAAAAAATAAATTGTATCTTGGTATTAATCCCTAACAAAATAAATTACTTCATATTCAAGACTGTTTCAATACCTTATTATGACTTTTTGATTTATTCAATTCGGACATTTAATTCGAAAGATATCACGAGTTTAAAAATGCAAGTGTTGTAACACAAGCAAATTTGGCGGAAATATGGTGTAAAACGTTACCCGAGACTCACCTTTTTCACCGTTGACTTTTACCATCGTTTTGAAATGTAAAAGTGTTTCCGCGGTACGAAATTTATCGTCTATTGTTTATTTTTGCTCAAACTACGTACCTTTTTGTTCATTCAATGTAGCCATAATGGAAATGGCTAGTCGATGGACCACGTGATAGTTCGGCGGTACCAATTGTGTCAAATTATAAGAGTTTACGATAAAGTTTATGTCGTTTAGTGATCCGCGGTAAGCCCGCAGATCTTTTTTGGCGGCAATGGAATTGTCAACGTGAAAATTTTGATTTTATATCCAAAACTTGTGTTTCTTCGAGTGATAATATGTAATATTGGTGGAACCATTATGTGTTCGTTAATGTGTTCGAGTTTGGGAAATTGAAATAAAGTTGTAAAAGTGACTTTTCTATTTGCTCCAAAAAAGTCCGTGTAAAGCCCCACTACTTTACATAAACACTATCCTCATCTCATCATCATCATCACTTGATTCAACTCTGAGTTTGAAATATTTTATACCTGACACTGGCAAATACACAAATCGAGTGACGCCATAACAAAAAAAAAAACATTCATTCAATTCAATTTCAATTCGAATAGAGGTTAGAAAAATGTATGTCGGATTGTCGGATTCTTCAATTTTTATTTAATTGTATGTCCCTAGCGAAAGCCACTATGTTGTACGACGAATTTAAACCTATTGTGGATTTGGTGCTGAACAATTGGACTGCGTTGCAACTCGCGGTTGAACATGGCATGGGAGCGCCTGGTGGCGAAAAGGTACTTGTAAAATGTAAACATGATCATATCACGCAACTATATCCACGTATTCCTTCGACATGAAAGAAGCTATAAATTAAAAAGTTAAGCTGACGATATATGGCAATGTTTTCGAGGCTGGCATCACGCTAAGCTCAAGTGAGGCTGCCGCAACCCTCCGATAGTTATTTGGTGGCAGGTTCTTAACTTGAGTGTGGTATTAGAAAATGCCCTACCACCAAGCTAAAGTTTAATCTCAATGTTTTCCTTCTATAGAAGCTCAAGCTCATTGATGGGTCAACCCTAAATTGTCAAAATGATTCAATATAAGTAGAAGTTTTTGTAAAGTCTGTAGTCCATGCCGCCAATATGCTTTATACCCAAAAAAGGAAATATAATTTTCTAAGCTATTTTGCAAACCATATTTTATAATTAATCCTTTTTCAGACAGCGCAGCTGATGTCCGTATATGTAGCAAGATACTGCGTAGAGAATGTAGTGTGTATAGATGATCTATCAGAAGTGCTTGAAGATTTAATGGATGAAGAGTTTGACACTGTGTGCCACGATAATTCACCTAGAGGTAATTCTACTTACAGCCCCAAAAATCACAATTTTAAATGCTTTCAATATGTAGTAATTGAGTTAGATTACACACTGCATTCTGGGTGGCATTAAACTGTAACACATGTGATTTGCTCGTCTTAACAATCAATTGCATAAAACTAGACAATCACACAATACTGCACATCGAATTCAAATGAGCAATAAATAGCAAATATACTTTGTAGAAGGTAGTCAGGGAGGTCTTATCACTTAAAGCAATGATGTTTGAACTGAACTCCTTTGATTTCAGGTTAAAATTTTTTGCCACAAATTTTATGATTATGTTAACTCTTTGCAGAAATAGCAAACTGCCTGCTAACATTTTTAACAATGCTGAAAGAAGGAAGACATGATGAGTTGAGAGCGACAATAGAGGCCATGCCTAAGTGTCAAAAGTGGCTCAGTCAGCCGGTACATCCGTCTGTGCCGCCACAAGTAAGTGATGTAAGAAACGCAAAGAAAATACATAAAAACTCCACTAACAATACCAATAAGTATATAGCCTCCTTTCTACTAATATTGTAAGGTTTAAAAACTTTGCAAGTCCTCTTCTGGGGGCTTAGGTGGTGGGTATGATAGCAATTATAAATTAAAGGTCTGGTTTCTATAGATTGCAGTGGTCGTGTTCATACAAACTCATCTCTACTTAATATTATAAATGCGAAAGTAACTCTATCTGTCTGTCTGTCCATCCATCTTACACGCCTAAACTACTGAACCGAATTAAATTCGGTACAGAGATGAAAAAGGACATAGGCTATTTTATATCGCTATAAACTGTAGACGGCAGACGGCTTGGCAGCATAGTGTAGGATGCCCTGCGACAAGGTGGAGCGATGACTTGCGTCGAGTGGCTGGTAGTTGCATGAGAAGGGCCGAAGACTTACCTTGGGAGAAGCCTATGTCCAGCAGTGGACTGATACAGGCTGATGATGATGATAAACTGTAGCCCATGCCGGTGAAACCGAAGGGAACAGCTAGCTATTCATATATAATTGCTGCTCCATTTTGTACCTTCCAGTGCCACGGGAATCCAGATGACGATACAACTAGCAGCAGTGGTGAGGATGCCGAGAGTCCAGACAATGACATGAACGGTGGTGGTCTAAACGGACACGCCGTAGCTTCATCATCAAATGATGCCGAACCTATGGACGAAGACGGCGAACCGGGCTGGACAGTTGTACGAACTAGAAGGAGGAAATAAGTCATTTAGGTTAAGTTTACATTAAGTGCAAAATTGTTAAGCCATTATACGGAATGGTTGTATTCTTTTTGAAGAAGTTTATTTATTTAACTCTCTAATGTTATTTTTGTTATTTTCTTTGGTTTTTTTTTGTATGTGACTGTAAAGGCTTATGTTAGCGTTACCGAGATTGAATATCGTCGGCTAGCAAACAACACCGCACAAGTCAAAATTTTGTGGTATTGCCATTTTAATGCCATTAGATGCAGTTTTGACGTGCGCTTCTATGAACCTGTCAGTTCCAAGCATTTTTACTAAATAACACACACATTTTGCCATCGCTCAAAACGGTGAAGGAAAACATCGTGAGGAAACCGGCATGTCCAAGGACTGCAACATTCAAGGGCATGTGACATCTACCAACCCGCACTGGGCTAGCGTGGTAGATTACAGCCCATACTCTCGCTGAGAGAAGGCCGGTGTCCCAACAGTGGTAACGTGAAAGGCTGATAATGATGAAAACAGTTTTGTCTCTCCTGAAAAGTTGCAAAATTTGACTTGTGCGGTGTTGTTAGCGAGCCGACGATATTTAGTGTCAAATTTGATTAGTATTGTTGAAAAAAAATGGTATATTTATTTGACACATAATAGAGCTCTCGAAATTGTAGAATTAGCACAATACATCTACTTTGAACTTAGTTGGTTACACTGAAATGTGAAAATATCTGGTATCAATAAAATGTCTGGTTGGTTTAGTGAAATTTTGGATACTGCTAAAGTTCAACACAGCATGATATAGGCACACCAGCCTTTAAGCTGCTCGCCTGCTATTAAATAAATAAATTACACCTCATTGTAATTTTATCTCAGAAACATCTCGATTGTGTTTGAATGAGAGAAAAATAATAAGAAAAATCAACAGATCATATTTTTTCATTTTTAAATAAATTAATATCAGAGTAGCATAGTTCCAACTTTCACAGCAATAATTAAAATTATTACCTTATCAAAAGTGTTTCTAGGTATTTAAAAAAAAAATAGGCACTTTGTTCAAAGATAATTTACTATAGCAAAAGTTTTTAAAAATGTTTGGACTTGTATTAAAATTTTAACATTTTTATTTACATACATGAAAATACTTACTAAGCACCAACTTTTATCTTTAAAATTAAAGAATAAACATTATTGAAGTTAGAAATTGTTTTATTGCAAAGGTATTTTAATAAACTTACGAAATTCTGAGCAATGAGGTCCATTCATTTTATTTTTTAAATGATGTACTAATAAAATTGTCCTCTCATGATTTAATTTCATTATTATACCATTTTTATTATGGTATTATGTGGCTATTTCAAATTGTTCACCAACAGGGTATACAATTTATATCCATCGCCATCTGTAGCTCAGTAGGAACTAATAAAATAATGCAAACAAGTGCTAACCATAGAAGTAGAAAAAGTGCTACCTGCTGCTTTTTCTCTTCCTACCAACGATTAACTTTCTTTAGTCTATGCTTTCTACGAAATGGAATCATTCATTCAGTCAGTGTCACGCACTCTGTGGTCACTATCACCAGTGATACCAACATAGCGCATAGAGGCCTAGCTGTAGCTCTTTTTCTGTTTATTTAGCTTCTAGCCCAAATCTAGCTCTAATTATTACCTAGAAAAACCGTATACATTCATAAAAACGAAATATATTCAAAACTTGTTTAATTTGTGTTTGGGGTTCGTGGGTTTTTAATTAAAGATTAGGCAATTAGAGAAACTACATTTATTGTGCTCCAGACAACGGTCGGGCCAAGAACGCGGGAAAAAGTCGAGTTGACAGAAAACCATAGATAACTTAGACTAATAAATTAACTATAATACGTAGACAATTACACAACATGCCCTTTTTTAATAAAACAATAAATTTTGAAGTTGACAGAAGCTAATTGACTGATTATGACTTTGACAGATAAAAGACTTTGACTTAGTGACTTTGACGTTTACAATACATATAAATTCCTAACCTTACTTTGATTTACAAAGAAGTGCTAGTGAAACATTTAATTAAATTATTGAAATTATACATTAAATTATCAGTGAATGTCAGAAATTAATAAATGTCAGTGAAATACAATTATGGAGCATGTTGGACGATTTACAATTATAATATATGTCATTTTATGTACATTTGTCAATAAAACATTTTTACAAGTCAAGTTTACTTGTTTTCTTTAACCATCGTCCCTTAGAACTATAACTTTTTGAACTTTCAGCTGTATTCATAGCATTGTCAGGTAAGACTGGATTTACAATAATACTCTGAGGTGACATATCTTGATTTACAATCATCTGTGGTGAAGGACTAAAGTTATCATATTCATTATAGTCATGTAGACTTTCAGGAGACAATATATTTTCAACATTTACAAATTCTGGAGACTGTAAAGCATTTTGTGACATGTTAGACTGACTTGAGTCAAATGATTGAAAAGAATCAGAATCATTACATTCTGTTGGACTAGACTGTGTGAAAATAAATATACAATCATCCTCATCATCTTCCTCCTCCTCGTAATGAGACTTTTGAAATGATTTAGACTGTACACACTCATATTGACTTGACTCAGGTTCACAAAATTTTACTTTCTTATTTGTGACTGTTTTCTTATGATTAGACTTATAATTAAAACGAATATGTTGACAATTTCTTCTATAAGTTACATTATTATAATCTTTGACAATATATGACCTAGGGAATCTAGTTTTAGAGACTATAGTTCCTTTTGTCCAAATTATGTCTTTTGGATTTTTCTTGAAAAATATCTGGTCGTCAATTTGAAAATCTGGGAAGGTCTTGGAATTTTTGTTATAATACAATCTTGTTTTGTCTAAATTACTTTGCTTATTTTGACAATGTTCAGAATGTTTGACAATTTTAGGTCTTAGGTTAATTACTTTAGTAGGTAGTTTCGTTCTTAAGTTTCTAGACATTAATAACTGAGCAGGTGAACTAAGGTTTCCTCTCTGAGAATTCCTATATTGTAATAGACCTATGTATGCATCTTCCCCAGACTCATCACTTTTTCTAAATATATTTTTTACTGTTTTTACAGAGACTTCAGCCAGACCATTTGACTGTGGATAGTGTGGACTTGAGACAATATGTTCTATGTCCCAATCAGACAAAAAGTTTTTAAACTCTTTTGAGTTGTAAGGTGGACCTCCATCACTTACTAATTGCATAGGAATGCCATGTCGTGCGAAAATTGACTTTAAATGAGTAATGACGTTTTTACCACGAAAATCATTATTTAAATTTGCTATTTCAATGTAATTAGAATAATAATCTACGACAAGTAAGTATTTTTTGCCTTTGTAATCAAATAAATCCGTAGCTAATTTCTGCCAAGGAAATATAGGTTGTTCATGACTCAACATTGGTTGTTTGCTTTTGTTTGTAGAATAAATAGCACATGTTTCGCATTGCCTGACTTTATTTTCAATATCCTGATTAATGTTAGGCCAATAGACTGTACCTCTGGCTAGGCTTTTTGTCTTTTCCATGCCTTGGTGACCCTCATGTAAAATACTTAGAATTTCTGATCGCATAGAAGTAGGTATTATGACTGAGTTGTTTTTGAAAATTATTTCATTAACAACATGAATTTCCTCTTTGATATTCCAATAAGGTAAGACTAATTTATCACATCGTTCTTTGCAATTAGGCCATCCTTGTTTGTAATATTCTACAAGTTTTTGTGAAATTGCATCTTGACTAGTATGACTTGTGATTTTACTAAGTTTTTCAGGATAAATTGCTAAGTTAGACGTCAATAAGTTAACTTGAATTTCAATGTTTTTATCTAAGTCTTCTAGACTGACTAATTCCTGATTTATATTTGTGTCTTTGACTGGTGCTCGTGACAAAGTATCTGAGATATACATTTCAGAACCTTTTGTATAAGTGACAATTAAATGATAGGCTTGCAAAGTTATCATCATTCGTTGTAGTCTTGTAGGGACTTCTGCTAATGGCTTTTTGAAAAGGGTGACTAGTGGCTGATGATCAGTTTCCACATAGACTGGTTTACCATATAAGTACTGATGAAATTTCTTACATCCAAATACTATAGCATAAAGTTCTTTTTCTATCTGAGCATAATTTATTTGACTTTTGTTTAATGACTTAGAAGCATAAGCTATGGGATGCTTGTCGTGCAATATTACTGCGCCTACAGCATTCTGTGATGCGTCGACTGACAATCTTATAGACTTTTTCATATCATAATGGACTAAGACTGGAGACTTACATAATAATGATTTTAATCTGAGAACTTGTTTCTCATGTTGATCTAACCATTGCCATGCATTTTGCTTTTTTAATAACTCTCTCAGAATAGCAGTTTCTTCTGCCAGATTCTGTATGTAGGAGCCTAAATAATTTATCATTCCTAAGAACCTTTGTAGTTCTTTGACATTAGTAGGACTAGGCATCTTTGAAATTGCTTCAATTTTTGACTGATCAGGAGAAACTCCTTCCTTATTGAAAATATGACCCACATATCTTATTTCAGACATACCGAATTGACATTTTGACTTATTAAATTTTAGATTGACTTTGGCAGCACGTTTGAATAATAATTCAAGTCTCTCGTTATGTTCCTGCACTGTGGATCCATAAACGAGTACATCGTCGACAAATATGACTATACCTGGTAGATCACCAAATAATTGACTCATTGTACGATGAAAAATTTCACCACTGGAATTTATTCCATATGGCAGTCTTAAGAATTTGTACCTTCCGTAAGGTGTGTTGAATGTACAGAGGTCACTGCTCTCTGCATCTAATGGAATAGCCCAATAGCCTGAACTAGCATCTAATTTCGAAAATATAGAAGCGCCTGCTACCTTTGATCTTAGGTCATCAAATGTAGGATACGGATAATATGGTCTCTTAATGGCTTCATTTAAATTTCTTGGATCAAGACAGACTCTTAACTTTCCATTTTGTTTTTCGACTAAGACTATAGAATTTACCCATTTTGTTGGCTTATCGACTTTTTCTATGACTTTTAATTGTTCCATACTTTTTAATTCATCTTTAAGACGAGACTCTAGTGAATAAGGTATTCTACGGACCGGACAGACTTTAGGTAGAACATTCTGATCAATGTCTAAATGAGCTTTGTATGGTAGACATCCTAAGCCTTCAAATGTATTTGAGTACTTAGAAACAATGGCTTGTACTGACCTTTCATTTGTTTTTTCCTGGACATTGAATATTCTTTTGACTATACCCAGTTTTTCACATGATTTCCATCCAATTATTGTCATGCATTCACATTCGACAACAATGAAGTACAATTTTGTTGACAGACCATTTTCAAATTCACAATTAAGTATACAGGTTCCTAAATTTGGTACTAATTGACCTGAAAAAGAAAATATTTTATTATTTGTCCTTAGAATTTTGACATAAGAATATGAATTGTTCCTTATCTTGTCTAGTGTTTGTTTGCTAATAACATTTGTATCTGCGCCTGTGTCTATTTGACATTTAATATCGTAATTGTTACACTTTACCATGATTGACCAATCTTTTTTGTCGGTTTTACTCACTGAGTTAATTATATGTTCGACGGACTCTTGACGTTGACTTGGTTCTTGAGCAATACTCCTTACTCGTTGCCGGTTATTGCTGTTGACAGGCTTGTTTTTGAAAAAACAATATTGAGCAAAATGGTTCAATTTCTTGCAGTGATTGCAAGTCTTGCCTTCTGCTGGACATTTATATATGTGCACTTGGCCACATCTTTTACATTGTTTGTTAGACGGAGACTTGTTTCTCTGTTGGAATGACTGACTAGTATTATGATTATATCTTGCCTTTGACTGCGATCGCTGTCGATCTGTATTTCGTTGAGACTGTGACCCGACTGCTTGTATAGCGTTTTGACTTGTAGTATCATTTTGAATTAATTTATTTGACCTTTCTTGTGACAATTCCATACTTTTGGCTATCGACATTGCTCTTTCAGTCGTCAAATTTTCTTCTTGGAGTAGTCTTTCTTTGATGTTTTGGTTTCTCATACCAATAACTATCATGTCTTTTATTAATGACTCTTTTAGGTCATTAAAATTACATGTCTTTGCCAAATTATTTAATGTCGTCAAGTATTCGTCTATAGACTCGTCAGATTTTTGCCTTCTCGTAAAGAAATTATATCTTTCGACTGTTATATTAGTATGTGGACTGAATTTAAGGTCAAATTTTTTGAGAATTGTCGTTATGTCAGTGGTCGTCCTATTGATTTCGAAACTGTTAAATATATCAATACCTTCATCGCCCATGGCGTTTAGAAGAATTGCTGTCTGCTTTGCTTGCGAACATTTCTGCAGTTCGTTGGCGTCGGCGAATATTTCAAACCGTAACTTCCATCTCCTCCATGACTCAGCAGCATTACCGTTACCGACCAATTTCAGCGGCTTAATTTGCGAGACGACGACTTTGTCAGACATTATGTATAGTTAATTATGACTGTTAGAACACTTCTGACACCATGTTTGGGGTTCGTGGGTTTTTAATTAAAGATTAGGCAATTAGAGAAACTACATTTATTGTGCTCCAGACAACGGTCGGGCCAAGAACGCGGGAAAAAGTCGAGTTGACAGAAAACCATAGATAACTTAGACTAATAAATTAACTATAATACGTAGACAATTACACAACAATTTGTATCTACCGTGGTTTAATTACCACTAGATGCCTTTGTTCGGAAATGTACATGAGTGTTGTCTTGAGGTATCAGAACAAAACCATACACATTTCCATCAAGTTGATGAGAACTGCAATGTTTAAAACACATTAAATACGCATAGGTTATGTTATTAAGTGACTGTTTAACTAATAATTTTGTAATTGACGACGTAACCTTAACCGAAAATCCATGTGTTTCATTACGTTATGGCCATTTTTTTTATTAGTATTCCAATGTAGGCCAATATCTGATCTTGGTTTGGCAACACTGCTAGTGTCAGTAAACTCGGTAAAGTGATTGATTTTGATTACATTCGTTCTGTGTGTGGTTCTGTCTGTCATAGTGCTGTCTGTCAGTACCTATATAGTCTACTTAATCTATGAGTCAGATTTCAGCAGAAACAGAAAGCGAAAATTTTCACTTTTCTTTCTACAGTGGTTTGGTTTTCCACTGTATATTCATGAGTCTTGTTTGTGTAAACTTGTGATTTCGCTATGGCGCTCACATCACGACAGAGGAGTATACACAACAAAAACAATTCAAAACGCGCCAGTTTTAATAAAGGAAAGCGGAAAGCTAGCGAAGGGTAATTTTTGTTAAATTAGCATTGCTTTTCATATTGTTCAATACCGATGATAGTTTTCAGCTCTTGCCTAAATTTCGTTGCATAGTTTATTTTCTGTCCATAATTATTCTTACCTATCTAAACATAGGTGTACTATCTCGCTTTGCATTATTTATGTTGCGTGTGAAGCGAACTCCAGTTTGGCCGCGATCCAGCTGTTAGCGGCGCGCGTTAAGGTAAAAACTGGCGCTGGGATGAAATAACAACATATTTGTGTTTATGTGTTACTAACAGAATTGATTTACGTTCGTAGTACCTATAGCTAGTCTAGTAGGTCGTAACAGGTCAACCAGGCAGCACGACCAATGTCAAATGAAATGCATTAAATAATGAGTGGCATTTTTAACCGAGTGCTACTGTGGCCATGTCAAAGGCCTTTGTCTCCTTCCAGGACATGTAGTTGTACAATTGCTTGTTCAAACAAATAAAAGGCATCACAGCACATTTCCTGTCTCTCTGTTTCTGCATGATTTTATACTATATCACTACAAAGTTCCCATGACCTAATAGAGATAAAAAAAAAAATGTGTACTTTGGCTTGTATCCCGTAATTAATTCTTATATTGCAACCATTGTAAATATAAATAAATACAGAGTATCCGGCACTGATGTTCAGTGCTGGCCCTAGATGCGCAAAACAAAGCACAGTACCTTTTTAACCCCTGATAAAAAATAATAATTTATCAACTCCTAGGGTCAGCGTATATCCGTGCCGGGCACTGTACGTCTTCAGAGATTCTTGTGTAAAGGTTTAAATGCAAACTATAAAATTTACAGAGACATCATAGTAACCAGTGCACCGTCAGACCTGCGTAACATAGGGTATCCAGGTGGAGCTGCAGCCTTAGGGCTGTTGATCACTGCTCGCCTCCTTGCTGCTTACTACGGTCACATTACTGACTGCGATGAAACATACAACTACTGGGAGCCTTTGCATTATTTAGGTATGGTTCCTAATGGATTTCAAATGGGGTACGGGTGCTGCTTGTGGGGTCTGGTCTGCTTTGGTTGTGATCCCGCAACTCGTTAATATTCATGTTCCCATATTTCAATGTGTGCAACCCAACAAGAGATATCTTAGAATTAGGTTTTATAACGGGATAATTACCATGTATTTGTTTTTGTTTGAGTTCTCGATATTTCGGCACTGTTGCAAGCGCCACGATCACGAGAATACTAAAAGTTTCTGCAGGTAGTTGTTGTTATAACGGGCAGACATATCTATCTACCTGCTTCCTCGCACGTTTTTTGCTTACGATGACATTACCATTTTCACACAAGTCACTCGCAACTCAATTCAAATCTCGACACACAAAACTCACGGTATCCCCTCGCGAGCTCTGACAGGTGCTTTTTCTGCTGTCACACAACCGCACCACTGGATTCTGGATTTTTTTTTTAATGTTTTTGACCATGGTAGTTTAAAACAGTATAAGAGATATCTTATTAGTAAAGCTAATTAAAAAATATCAGACTATTAGATGACAATAAAAAAGCTTAGGATTTTAATGAACTTGCTCCAATTCAATCAATTAGTAATAAGAATAAAATTGTCAATGTGATCGCGTCTAAAAAATTACCTGCCGGGCGTTTCTTGCCTGTTCTTTTGCCGGCGTAAGGAGGTTGGAACCTGGCGTAGCTATCCTATTAAATTTTTTTATTTTTTATTTTGATTTAATTTGTTGTAACACCAACTGTATGAAGCTTGTTAAAGCTGCCGAAAATGTTCTTATCTGACCATCCTTATCTATTGAAATTAACATAGTTTCAAGTTCAAGTGTCTTTACAAATGCTGCGAGAAAGAGTACCTACTTTTCTTTATGTCATATTGATTTGAATTCATTATTTTATTTTCGTAGTTTATTTATGTCAGACATATTTTGATCTTCATCATTGATTCTGTGATGCCCTAAATGGCAGGATGATATTTACCAATTTTTTAAGAAACAAGAAAATTAAAGAGGATTTCAAGTCAAGTTAACACATTTATTTATTTTCAAAATCACAGGAATATTTCTTTGGAATTCTATATACCATCATCAATATTTAACTAACTTTCACTCCACCAATCCTTCATTCAATTAATTCACTTCCTTCATTCAGATATCAAAAAAATTGTAGGTTCTGAAAAGATATTACTAAAATTGCTTGTTACTAAATTTTCAGTGTACGGCAGCGGCCTCCAAACATGGGAGTACAGTCCCGTGTACGCCATCCGCTCCTACATGCCTCTATGGTTGTTTGCTATCCCGGCTAAGCTGCTATCCTATGCGATGGAACCAGTATCCGTGTTCTACTCGTTGAAGGCTGTGCTGGGAATGTTGACAGCTTGGGCTGAGCTAGCCTTTTACAAGTGAGTGTTTATCGTCAAACTTATCTAAGGCATCAATGTCAAAGTCAAAGTTATATCCACCAGGAAATTGGCTTTTTTCATATGGGATTTTTGTGTCAAAGAGGATAGTGTTGAGGTAAAGTAGTATGTAGCACTTTACTTAAACTCTACCAAGGACTTTTTAGAAAAGTCACTTTCACAACTTTATTTCAATTTCTCACACTTGTACACATTAACAAACACATATTGGTTTTAATCCACCAATATCACACTTTGGTGTCGATTCCGTTTCGCATTCTCTAAAACTAAACTAAGTTTGACAGGTCTAATAGTATTGCTGTCTTTTTCTAACCACTGAAGTAAAAAAAAGGACGGCATTACTTTAAGACCTGTCAAACTTAGTTTTAGAGAATGCAAAACCGAATCGACACCATTTTCACTCGAAAAAACACAAGTTTTGGAAACAAAAACAGAATTTTCATGGTGACAGTTCAATTGCCATCAAAAAAGTCAGTCGTCCTCTTAATACTGTTAATTCCTCAGGGCTGTGTGCCACGAGTTTGGCGTGCACGTAGGGCGCGTGTGGTTCGCGTTCACTCTGTGTGCGGCGGGTTCCTTCGCCAGCAGCACCGCCCTGCTGCCCTCCGCGTGGAGCGGCGCGCTGTGCAGCGCGGCGCTGGCGTGCTGGTGGCGCCGCCGGTACCCGCCCGCCGTCGCCTTCACTGCCGTCACCACCTTGCTGAGTGAGTAGTTTTAGCAACATTGTTGCTTCATCATCAGCCTGTCACTGCTGGCCGTAGGCCACTCCCATGGCACGCCACTGGGTCCGGTATACGGCTATTCACATCCATCAAACGTTTCGCTTCCACATTTATAATGCAAACGGCAAAGGAGTGGAACACCTTGCCAGCGTCTTTGTTTCCTGAGAAGTATAATTTGGAAGCCTTCAAGTCAAAAGTGAATAGGCATCTTCTATGTAAGCAGGCTCCAACATCGACCTAGTCATCACTTACTATCAGGTGAGACTGGGGTCAAATGCTTGCCTAACTGTTATAAAAGAAAATAAAATCTACTGCCAGCCATCAATTGGTGCATGACGTTGCTTCACCTTGCTGAGTGTTCTTCGCAGTCAGATGTTCGCCTCTAGTCTACACTGGTTTTAATCTGATATTTTTTTGTTTCAGGTTGGCCGTTCACAGCTCTAATCGGGCTACCCATAGCAATAGACATGATAATCGTCAAGGGTCAGCACATGGACTTCATCAAATACTCCCTGATCGCCCTTGCTGCTATAATTCTTCCCACCATCGTAGTGGACTCCTGGCACTATGGCAAGTTTGTCGTAGCACCGTGGAACATAGTGGCTTACAACATATTCACCGAGCATGGCCCTGATTTGTACGGGGTGGAATCTTGGACGTACTATTTTGTGAATGGATTCTTGAATTTTAATATTGTGTGGGTGAGTGCTTGTTTGTATTACTTTGAATTACTAACAAAAAAGTACTGAAAATTTGTGAAAATAGGTATTTTTACTCTCTTGAAAACCAATGAGGACTTGAGGACATAACATAGTGAAATTTTGCACACTGCTTAAGTTTCATGTTATAGGCACATCAGTCTCAAGTTGCTCGCCTACTATAAAATAAATAACTGAGTCATGATTCAAGCAAGTTCTAATGCTAGCCCATTAACACTACAAGTTACTTTTCCCATTGTCTATTAAAGATTTCTTATCTGTGCGTCACGTGATTCAAAGTGACGTCACTGCACCCTTTAAATGTCATTTGAAGTAACCTCTTTCTACCATATCCTCTTCCCATTTCCAGATGCTGGCTTTGTACTGCCCGTTGGCGTTATACATGTGCTATGCGACAGCGCCGCGCTCTACTGCGCGTGCGTCGTTCTGCTCGCCCTATTGGCTGAACTTGATGCCGCTTGCACTGTGGCTTCTAGTGTTTATGCTGCAACCGCATAAAGAGGAGAGGTGTGTTTGCTTTCTGGTTATTTTAAGCTATGTCCTGTCTGATGTTAGGTATTGGATTTCTATACTATGTGTCTTATGTTTTGTTGTATTAAGCGCCTGCCCAGGCGAGTCGTGGTTTTTTCTAGTTGTCACGTTATAGGTGACGATGTCGAAGGTCATCATGCTTCCACCTACAACTACTAGAGGCCTCTGATGGATATGTTATTGTACTACAAGGTACTTGTGATGGAGTGTGGGTTTGTGTATGTGCGGGGGGTATGTGTGTGTGTGAGAGAGGTGCATTTGTGTATGTAAATGTGTCTGGGAAGGATGCTTTTGAGTGTGTGGAGGGGTGCATAAGTGAATGGGGGGGGGGTGTCGAAGTTTGGTGGGGGGGTGCTTGTGTTACAATGTGATTTTTTGCTAGCAAGGACATGAAAGTGAACTGACGACTCTATTATCCATTAAACCTCAAATATATACTTTTCCAGGTTCCTATATCCAGTGTATAGCATGATAATCCTAGCCGGAGCTATATCAGTGGACTGTATACAGAAGATGGTGTACACATTGGGAGCGGAAGTTTTGAAAGCAACTCGCTTCAACGGAACAAAGCACTACCTGTCTTATACGATGCCTCTTATGGTTGTGTTTACTGTGACAGCTGGTATTGCTGGTAAGTGTAGACTTATAATATATTAATTTGTACATAATTCAGGCTTAGTCAGAAAAAGACTATTCGAAAATGTTTTTTTTTTTTATTAACTTTAGGCAAGCATTTGACCCCAGTCTCACCTGATGGTAAGTGATGACGAGGTCGATGATGGAGCATGCTTGTCCAGACGATACCAATTCACTCTTGACTTGAAGACTCCCAAATTGTACTTATCGGGAAACAATGACGCTGGCAAGGCGTTCCACTCTTTTGCTGTTCGCATTATAAATGAAGAAGCGAAACGAAATGAAAAGAAAATGCGAAATGAAGTTATTCAACAATGTTCATGAAATCAAAACTTGTTCCAGGCGTATCCCGTATAACAGCCTTATACAACAACTACCACGCGCCGATGACGCTCCTCAGCCACCTGCCAGCGCCCAACGGCAAGCAGATGACCGTCTGCTTCGGCAAGGAGTGGTACCGCTCACCGTCCAGCTTCCACCTGCCCGAGGGGTACCGGATACGGTTCATACAGAGCGAGTTTGGTGGTCAGATGCCTGCGCCTTATGCTGACACACAGAATGGTACGGATCTTTTAACGGCTGGTTTCAATGACCGATCTATCCACGGTTTGACATAAAGGAGACGGCTCATTTCTGCCCCAAGTTGTTTCAAGTTTATGTACTTAATTAGCCCCGGAGACCTAGAAAAATTATTTAATTAAAATAACATATAATTAAATAATGCAAACTGTACAATCGATATTAACGTGCCAAGCGGGGATTGCAAATTGGTGTGATTAAAAAGTACTTTAACACCACTCAAACGCCCCAAACAATGGTTGCCCAAAATTTGACGGCCACCGCGCTTCCGTTCAAAACCGTATTTTATCTGTTTCCTTTGTAGGAAAGTTACGTGAACGATGACGCTAGATAGAGCTGTACTAAATTAGGCATCTTACTGTATATTCAATTAGGGCATAAGCCAAACAAAACATTAGAAACGAAAAAAATTAAAATGAAAAGGACGAATTTTCTGTCAATTTCTGTCAAGGTTGTCAAGGATATGTCATTGCAAATTGTTTCATTGCGTTATTTTATTCAACATTTTAGTTGATATCTTTTAAACCCCGCTATGCAGAATAAAAACATTATCGGTTCCTCAATAGATATTAAAAATCCTATACAATGATCCAATGTTGGTCGAGTCTCCTGCAGATTTGCTGTGGGGCAAATGACCATGGAAAATGGGCCGTCTCCTTTGACGTTACTTCTATGTAGGGCCGGATTAACCCTGTTAGGGCCCCTAGGCGATGCAGTTCTCGGGGCCCCTTTGCTTTACCCTTTTATTACTTTTTAAATGTATTTTTTTCTATCACTATTCAATTATATTCTTTAATGAAAACAAATGAAAGAAAATTATGAGTATTTTTGGAAGGATACAAATTTTCAAATAAAATGTTCATTCGATATAAGTTTCTGGGTGTGTGAACGGGGCCCCTAGGCAGTTGCCTAATCTGCTTAACTGGTTAATCCGGCCCTGCTTCTATGGACGCAATTTGGCATGTCGTCGGCTGGCTAATAACACCAGCACAAGTCAAAATTTTGTGGTAGATAGATAGATAACGCTTTATTGTTTCACCACAACAACAGAAAATAGAACACAATATAATCATCATCTTTCTTTCCTTCACAGCAACCCGCCTCATCCACCCGTACTTCAACGACAAGAACGTAGGCGACGACCGTACCTACCTCAAACCGTCCCAGTGTCACTACCTAGTCGACAGCGACATCGGACAACCATCTACACTGGAGCCCGCGTACTACAGAGACACCTCCGTGTGGGAGGTCACCGCTCACCGGCCGCTGCTGGACCCGGCGCGCTCCCACAAGCTGTTCCGTGCGTTCTACGTGCCGGTGTTCTCGGAAAGAAATACCGTCCGTGGGACGCTGTATCTGCTGAAGAATAGGTTTATTTAGTGATCAGTGTAGGTGCGGTTATACAGACAGTGTGTGTGGTATCGTTAAGGAAAATTCAATTACTTATACTAAATGCACAAGCTAGTCTCGCGATATGGAGAACCATCCACACTGGAGCCCGCGTACTACAGAGACATCTCGGTTTGAGAGTTCTCTAAACGATAGTTAAAAATGCCAAATTGCTCGACGAGCCGATAACCGATAGGGAAGAAAGGTTCTCGAGTGGCGACCACGAACCGGAAGACGTTCTGCAGGTAAGCCCCCCACTAGCTGGACTGACAGTATTTAAGAGTCGCAGGGGGCCGATGGATGCAAATGGCTGATAGCCGTCTATAGGGATAGGCCTATGTTCAGCAGTGGCCTTACCCTGGCTGATGATGATGATGATGATGAAAAATGTGTGAACAAAATATCGTAGTTTTGATTGTGGATGAAACAGTATGTCAGTTCATCATGGACTTCAGTTTCGCTTCGAAAAACTTGTAACAGTTCGCGATAGGTTGCGTTAAGTTCGATGTAAGTCCTTTACGCGATAGGTCTCGTTCGCTATAATTAACACACAAATTATGTTGTGTTTTATTAACTTAGTTACAGTACCCCTAGTACAAGTTTTGAAAACGATAAAAGTTTTGGTAAACGTCGACGTTTACCACCGCCGACTTGTCAAAGTGGCAACTCGATCTGCTTAAATTCAAAAAGTAACTCAATAACATTGTTGGAATATGATCATAACGATTTCAAATAACCCGTATTAACGATTTCAGTTCCTCCAAGTCTCGGTAAGATTCCCTGAAAAAAATATGTATGGATGGAAACGATAACTTTTATAGTTTTTGTAAACTATCGAAATCTGTACTAGGGGCACAGTACCCGGCAAACAACGCAAGTTGCAGTTGTCCATAACAATTTGAGCCAAAAGTGACGTGGAAGGACAAAGTTCGCGCATTTGCACTTCCGTTCGAGTTCGTAGTTGGATGCTAACATGACGTGATCACAGCGCGGGAAGATGATTAACCAATCAGGCGCACGCGTTTCGGCGAACTCTCCCCGCGCACCCTTCGATCCACAGAGATCTAAAAATCGTTTCTGCGCAGCCAAGGTCATTAGTTCAACTTGTTTGCCGGGTACTGGTACGATATGTGGCTGATGAAAGATGGTCCCAGTCAAAGCTTAGAGTACGAGCTTAAAACGGGACAAACTTTCAACTCTCCACTCTGTCATATAAAACACGTGATTTCTAACTCAATTTTCCGAATTACCCGCTACTTATCTGTCATATTGTTATCTTCGAGAAACGTTTCTAATTATTCTATGTGCGACTGACTAAACTTTATGTCGTGTATTTTGTAATATTAATATATTTTAAATGTAATGTAAATAGTACGTATATTATAGTTGAAGGTATTGGCACCCTAGACGCCGCTGCGTTATAAAAAAATGTAGCGAGAACTAAAGCATTTGTCAATTTTAGAACACTGGTCGCTTTCCTTGCAAATTTTACACGAAACTGCTAGCTTGAAGAATAAGACACCCTCAAGTTAAGAATCTGTCGCCAAGCACCTATCGGTGTGTTCCGGCAGCCTCACTTGGGAGCCAGTTCCCAGTCCAGGTGTAGCGTGGCGCCATCTTCGACCACATTGTCACTTAACATCAGATGACTTGTGGTCAAACGCTACCCTGTAAAGGTTGTTTTGAAAATTTCGTTTCATACAAAATGTACATGATGTACATATGTCACGGAGACACGGACGGGACGGGAACGTGGCACTCACGGGGCGGGAAAAACATCGTCGCCGACGATGTTTAGCACTTCCCGTCCTTGCGTGCCCCGTCCCGCCTTCACAACTGTAGCATGTTAGATCCGAGTCACTGTCACGGTGCGTATGCATTGCATTTACACCACGATCCCGTTTTGAACGAGGCAGTCACGTCCCTGTCTCGTTCACTTCCCGTCCGAGACATTTTCTCGTTACGTATGCAGCAACCTTTAGTATTAAAAAAAAACAATAAAATAATTAAATCTACTTGTCAATTTTAAAATGTAAGTCAAGTCTAGGGTGGGCTTACTCTCTACGACTATAGACTTAAGCCGGTGGTACACGTGTAGAGTAAACGCTAAAGTTTACTAGCTTAATGCTCTACCCATCCTTAGTTCTCTACTAGTTTGGTAGAGTTAAGGTCGTCACAATACTGCACCGTTCCGGGCACAGCAAATAGCTTATCATCGAATGTGTGCTTTAAGTCGTGGTTTGTAAGTTACAGGAATGGCGCGATTACCGCGAGCCATTAGCTAATGTAACTTATGGTTATTGTGAAATGTGACTTATAGAACACGAATTAAGGCTCATATTCGGATATATAGCTATTTGCTGTGCCAGAACGGTGTGGTATAGGTGAGTGACGAGTAACTCGCACCCAGTGCAAGCTACTCAACCAAATCTGTCTACATTGGTATAGTTAGTCCTCTACCGTTTACTCAACCCGTGTAAACCCGGCTTTAGCTTATAAAGATAAATCTTATTACGAGGCTAGTCATAGAAACAATTCTAAGTCTCCTATTTTATTTTAAGAGTTTTTTTTGTTTATATTTACAGTACAATCGTTGTTTTAGTAACAGGATATTGTTGCATTTTTACAATAAGATAGTTTTTTCATCTTTATTTTGAACATTATGTTTATTACTTGAATTCTTCCTTGTAATACGAATTTATCCAATTTCTATTGTGTGGAGGATGCAAAGGGTAAATTGTGTAAGGAATATCAATTTGTATGTATGTTTGTATGTGTGAAGTCTACACAAGATATTATCGTGACCTAAGTGATGTACAAAAAAATGAATAAAAATCTATAAAGCCATGAAACAAAACATTTCATTTATGTAAGTTAGTTTAAGTAGATGTAGACGTTATTTATTTTTGTCTATAATTTATATAAGTTAATTTCTGATTTTATTTATTTGCTTTTGTGAAATTATTTGTGGATATGAGGGAAATAGTTCACGTGCAAGTTGGAAGGTGTGGGAACCAAATCGGATCCAAGGTATGTCTCTTTTTCGAATTATTAAAATTGGCCTACAATTTTAATAAATCAAAATATTGAAATTGTAGGCCATCAGTAACAGATAAACTGATTACACTTCAACATTATCATTATAACGGGTAACATTTCTTACAGTTCTGGGAGGTGATATCCGATGAACACGGAATAGATCCGAACGGGTGCTATCACGGGGACTCCGACCTCCAACTCGAACGCATCAACGTTTACTACAACGAAGCTTCTCGAATGAAATATGTCCCGCGAGCGGTCCTGGTAGACCTCGAGCCAGGTGCCATGGACGTCATTCGCGGAGGAACTTTTGGCGGCCTCTTTCGGCCGGACAACATGGTGTATGGGTCGTCAGGTGCAGGCAATAACTGGGCTAAAGGATACTTCACAGAAGGAGCAGATTTGCTTGAATCAATCCTCGACGTGGTCAGAAAAGAAGCCGAAGGCTGCGATTGTCTCCAGGGATTCCAATTGGTACATTCCATCGGAGGCGGCACTGGGTCCGGATTAGGAACGTTACTGCTATCGCATTTGAGCGAAGAGTATCCAGACAGAATCACAGTCACATACTCAGTGGTTCCTAGTCCGAAGGTCTCGGACACTGTCGTGGAGCCGTACAACGCGACGCTATCCGTAAACCAACTGATCGAGAATTCCATACAGTCCTACTGCATCGACAATGAAGCCCTGTACGATATTTGCTTTCGAACGTTGAAGCTGAAAACGCCAACGTATGGAGATTTGAACCATTTGGTGTCGTCAACGATGTCCGGAGTGACAACGTGCCTTCGGTTCCCGGGACAGCTGAACGCCGATTTGAGGAAGCTAGCGGTCAATATGGTTCCATTCCCGCGGCTTCATTTCTTTATGCCTGGGTTCGTGCCGCTCACGTCACGAGGGGTCCAGAAGTATAGAGCGTTGTCGGTACCTGAGTTGACGCACCAGATGTTCGACGCCAAAAATATGATGGCGGCGTGCAACCCCCGCCACGGACGCTACCTCACAGTCGCCGCCATATTCCGCGGCCGCATGTCCATGAAGGAAGTCGACGAGCAAATGCTCAATATCCAGAAGAAAAATAAGGAGTACTTCGTCGAATGGATACCGAGCAACGTGAAAACTGCGGTTTGTGACATACCTCCTAGAGGGTTGAAAATGTCAGCGACGTTTATAGGAAACACGACGGCGATTCAGGAGCTATTCAAGAGGATCTCTGAGCAGTTCTCGTCGATGTTCAGGAGGAGGGCTTTCCTGCATTGGTACACGGGTGAGGGGATGGACGAGAGTGACTTCACGGAGGCTGATAACAACATGAGCGACCTGATATCGGAGTACCAGCAGTACCAGGACGCGTCGGTAGACAACCATGAGTTCGAAGGTGAAGTTGAAGAGGGTGAAGGAGCTGAAGAATAAATTAATCTGGTTTTTAAATTAAAACATATTTATTGCGCCTACAAGATGTGGTCTCATTTCCTCGTTAGCTACCTATTACCAGGGGTACGGTGGGTCTGCAGGGTTCTAAATAGCAAAGATATAATTTTATTAGGTCTCCAGGTTTTATAGGAGTTCTTAGACCTACTCATACATTTTTGTCTCTACACATCCTTTTAACCACCATTATTTTTCTTCCCGACTATGTGTACCTACCTCCCTGTACTTGTATGATCTTTCAAACAAATAGGTACATACTCAAAGCAAAATTTCGTTTAAAGTTAAACATTTTTATTATTGATAAATACATAAAAACAAAATAGGTTACGCCTAACACTAACGATAACGATTACAGACACCAAAACAATACATTAGACAGGACAAAACATTCAACATTCTATTCTTCCACTTCCTCATCAAAATCCCCTTCGTCATCAGCCGTGGCGTCTTGGTACTGCTGGTACTCCGACACCAGGTCATTCATGTTGCTCTCCGCTTCCGTGAACTCCATCTCATCCATACCTTCACCGGTATACCAGTGGAGGAAGGCCTTCCTCCTAAACATCGCCGTGAATTGTTCAGAAATCCGCTTAAACAACTCCTGGATAGCAGTAGTGTTGCCAATAAATGTAGCAGACATTTTTAGTCCACGCGGAGGTATATCGCACACGGCTGTCTTGACGTTGTTTGGAATCCATTCGACGAAGTAGCTGCTATTCTTGTTCTGGATATTGAGCATTTGCTCGTCCACTTCCTTCATGGACATGCGGCCGCGAAAGACTGCGGCGACGGTGAGGTAGCGGCCGTGGCGCGGGTCGCACGCCGCCATCATGTTCTTCGCATCGAACATCTGCTGAGTCAACTCGGGGACAGTCAATGCTCTGTATTGCTGGCTGCCTCGCGCTGTCAGCGGAGCGAAGCCTGGCATAAAGAAATGTAGCCTAGGGAAAGGAACCATATTAACGGCTAACTTCCTCAAATCTGCGTTCAGCTGCCCCGGGAATCGAAGGCACGTAGTCACTCCAGACATCGTCGCAGACACCAAATGATTCAAATCCCCATACGTTGGTGTTGTCAGCTTCAGTGTTCGGAAGCAGATGTCATACAGTGCTTCGTTATCGATGCAGTAAGTTTCATCAGTGTTTTCGACTAGTTGATGAACAGACAGCGTCGCATTGTAAGGCTCTACGACAGTGTCCGAGACCTTTGGGCTTGGGACTACAGAGAAAGTGTTCATGATGCGATCGGGATACTCTTCCCTTATCTTTGATATCAGTAGGGTTCCCATGCCCGATCCAGTGCCGCCACCGAGCGAATGTGTCAACTGGAAGCCTTGGAGGCAGTCGCAGCCTTCGGCTTCCTTTCGGACTACGTCGAGTACCGAGTCGACTAGTTCAGCGCCTTCGGTGTAATGTCCTTTAGCCCAGTTGTTGCCGGCGCCAGATTGGCCGAAGACGAAGTTGTCTGGGCGGAAGATCTGCCCAAAGGGGCCCGAGCGGACGGAGTCCATGGTGCCGGGCTCGAGGTCGACCAGCACGGCGCGGGGCACGTACTTGCCGCCGGTAGCCTCATTGTAATACACGTTGATGCGTTCCAGCTGCAGGTCGGAGTCGCCGTTGTAAGCTCCGGCGGCATCAATCCCGTGTTCATCGGAAATCACCTCCCAGAACTGAAATAAAGAGTTCGACGTTAGTTTACAGTGTCTACGCGTCTTTTTTCAAAAGACCTTTGCTGGAGGAAAGTAGAGTTTTACGCCTGATGACTACCTTGGCTCCAATCTGGTTTCCGCATTGCCCGGCCTGGATGTGGACGATTTCCCTCATGTTGATTATATTTCACTAGGAATTTAGAGCTTAAAAAGATATTAAAAATGGACTTAGATTAATTTAACATAAAAAAGGTAAAAAAAAAATTGCCAAAAAGATTATTGCTTGTGCATCGCACACAAAATTTTCAAGAATTATGTTGGCTTTGCATTGTTTTATGTCATTGTAGAAAAGTGATTCGAAATTGAAAATTTGACACTGTTTTAACTGCCAGCATCAACTGCTGAGCAAATCCTGTTTTCAGACATATTTAAAAAAAAATATGGCAAAAAAATACATTATAGTACTTACCACCTACTCCAAATCTGTGGTACTTACCTAAATAGTTTCTTTACATATACATGTTATTTGCATCGGTTTAGTCAATGGAATCTACCAACTTTCGTGTTGATTTGAGCGTAGAAAAAATAACGTCTACATTCAGAAACGGGCAAAACGCGAGTCAAGAAATGACGAGCACAGCTAAATTCACAAACATTCCGACGGCACCCGAGTCGATTCAGATTCAGCTGGAACACGTTGTCGTTATTTTACCATTTTAAAGAAAGAGAGGAATATGAAACATTTTGGTACGGCACTAGAATCAAGTTTATAGTTTAGTAGTTAATAATCATAGATTGCCGGAAACAAAAAAAAATTACAATAATTTGATAGATACTAGGTGCTCTGTTCTGTTGTAAAATGAAGGTCTATTCATTTCACACAAGGGATGTTGCTAACCATCTGAAGCAAGTCTGTACTAAAGTATACTTGTTCCTAATTCCTATTATGGCTCGCCTGTATAGTGTGCACTGTGCACGATGCCTTTAGAGTTTAAAATGTTGTCGCATTAACAAACCTACCCAGGCAGTTTTATTTTCTGTACAAGACATCAATACCTAACGGTAACCTACCTGCATAGAATTATAAGACATATAATTAATTTATTATAATTGTCTTATAATTCTATGCCTACCTGTATGCGAGATTTCTAACCAAAATTCTCGGGCGGTCCAGTGGGAACTTGATTGATAAGATAAATTTGGCAAATACAATTTATTTCGGACAATACAAAGACATACACAAATGCACTACCAAAAACAAAACTATTCCAACCCCTCGCCTTCCGCTTCTTCGTCGAACTCCCCCTCGTCATCCGCCGTCGCGTCCTGGTACTGCTGGTACTCTGAGATCAGGTCGTTCATGTTGCTTTCCGCTTCTGTGAACTCCATCTCGTCCATACCCTCGCCTGTGTACCAGTGGAGGAACGCTTTCCTCCTGAACATCGCCACGAACTGTTCCCCTACCCGCTTGAATATACTCTGGATGGCTGTTGTGTTTCCAATAAACGTAGACGCCATCTTCAACCCTCGGGGTGGAATATCGCAAACTGCGATCTTGACGTTATGCGGAATCCATTCAACGAAGTATGTGCTGTTTTTGTTCTGGATATTAACTAGCTGTTCGTCTACCTCTTTCATCGACATTCGGCCTCTGAAAATGGTGGCCACTGTCAGGTAGCGTCCATGTCGCGGGTCGCAAGCTACCATCATGTTTTTCGCGTCGAACATCTGTAGCGTCAACTCTGGGACGGTCAGAGCCCGGTACTGCTGTGCTCCCCGTGACGTCAGCGGCGCAAAGCCAGGGGTGTAGAAGTGCAATCTGGGGAACGGCACCATGTTGACGGCCAGTTTCCTTAGATCCGCGTTCAGCTGTCCCGGAAACCGCAGACATGTCGTTATGCCAGACATCGTAGCGCAGACCAGGTGATTTAAATCGCCGTACGTCGGCGTCGTGAGCTTCAGTGTCCTAAAGCAGATGTCGTAGAGCGCTTCGTTGTCCAAGCAGAAAGTGTGGTCCGTATTCTCTACCAACTCTAACCCTCGTTATGACAAGTACATCGTGCGGATTGAGCGAATACAAAAGAAATTTGTCAAATATATGTGCTATCGCTTAAGGATCCCCTACAAGTCCGAAGATTATTTGATAATCTGCAAAAAGTTTCACCTACTTCCGCTTTCCAAGAGGCGTGACATTGCAGATATCACCTACCTGCTGAAGATAGCATCTAACATAGTCAACTGTTCCGAATTATTGAGTAAAATTAAGTTAAATGCGCCCCATAAGTCTATGAGATTCAATCCCTTAATAAATGTTCCGTTAGTGAATACTAACTACAGGCAAAATTCTTATATTTATAGAGCGAGCAAAAACTTTAATAAACTTGGTAAGTGCCTCGACATAGACTTATTCTGTACAAATGTGGCATCGGCCAGACGACTGCTGAGCAGAGAATTTTTTGATTAACATTGTTATTGTTATTCTACTTATTTATAGGATATTTTATATATATGTTTGTTTTTTCTGAGTTTATGTTTATAGATAGATGGATTAACTCATTATTATGTATAAGGTTTACCACTATGTTGTTCACTGTTAATTTTTATATGTATATCTTGTTATTATCCGTGAGGACCTATAATTGGCTCTCTGTTTTCTAATAGTTATTTTTCAAATATGTATAATAAGCTGTTGGTCTTCCTAAAAGTAAATAAATAAATAAATAAATAAATAAACTGGTTTACTGCCAGGGTAGTATTGTACGGTTCCACAACGCAGTCCGATACTCTCGCGCTCGGGAAAACTGAAAATGTCAGTATGATTCTGTCGGGGTATTCTTCACGGATTCTGTTGACGATCAGCGTGCCCAGGCCAGAGCCGGTGCCTCCGCCGAGTGAATGTGACATTTGGAATCCTTGAAGGCAGTCGCAGCCTTCAGCTTCTCTCCTAATCACGTCCATGCAGGACTCTATGATCTCAACGCCTTCGGTGTAGTGTCCTCGAGACCAGTTGTTGGCGGCGCCGCCTTGTCCGTAGACGAAGTTGTCGGGGCGGTAGAGGCAGCCGAAGGGTCCGGAGCGCACGGCGTCCATGGTAGCCGGCTTCAAGTCGATGAGCACCGTCCGGGGCACGTACTTGCCGCCCGATGCTTCGTTGTAGTACACGTTGATGCGCTCCAGTTGGAGATCAGAGTCGCCGTGGTAGCACCCGCTGGGGTCGATGCCGTGCTCGTCAGATATCACCTCCCAGAACTGCGGACAAAGACGGGCATTAGAAAAGAGCACACGAGCGACAAGGGGCCTTCTAAATGGGAAGAGAAATATGACCTCCATAGGTACCTACACTTTTTGAACAATGCTTACCTTTCCACCAATCTGGTTCCCGCACGAACCAACCTGTAGATTAATGATCTCCCTCATCTTGACAATTTATCGATTCTTGCTGCAGATACTTGAAAATTTCCCGAAAAGGTATCAAAAGATGTTCATAAAATTGATGCTTAGCATTAGCTTAAAACTAATCTAAAAAAAAATTATAAAAAAATCTTGTGATGTATCACACTGTGCGCATGATAGCACGGATTTCAGGAAACTGATTTTCTGAAATGACGGATGGCTAGCTGGAATTTTTAAATTGAAATTCTAGAACATTTGGAATTTGTTTAGAGTAGTAATAAGGTTTCTTTCATGCCAGAAATAAAGTAAGTAAATAATTTTTACTTTTAAGATATTTTTTTTTGTTTTAAATAAGTACATACTAGTTTTATATAAAAACCTTTGAATATAACTTACGACAAATAAAAAAAATCCTAGTAGTTTTATCCTAGTAGAACTAGTGCTATCTGACGATAAACTAAGGTACTACGATGCGCACAATTTCCGTAAAATTTCACGGATATTCCCATGCCAAAGGCGCACTTCGCTCGCTCCAGACATCAAAAAGTTCACGCCATCTCCGCAAGATGACTCTGAGTTGCTTTCAGGCTTGTTTTGTTTTCAGCCGCGCGGAATTGTCACTATTGTCATGGCGCTCGCTAGAAATGACAGCGAGATTACGACCTCGTATACAATGTAATTTTTTAGTTTATCCTGTATGATGTAGTTGTATTTAATGTGTGCCGTGTGTGTGGTGTGCGAAAGCCCGTGGAGTGATGTCAGTGGCCGAAGGAAATGTGCCAGCAGACGAGAAAAAAACAGGTTATTGCGAGGACAGCACCGACAGTGACAATGATACTGAGAGAAAACGTCTCCTGCGGAGGATATCAACCAGCAAGTGCCTCGGTAGACTGGTGAGTTCATTCAGATTTTTGGTTATTTACGTGAGTTCAAGGAGCTAGTCTGGGCGTGCCAGACAGCTGTCAATCGCTGGCAAGGGGTGAGGGGTAGGCCATGTGCCCGGATCGCTGAGAGCCGATTTTGTGAAGATCATTTTTTTGACTGAAACATGTTTGGTTGAGGCACTGATCATAATTTGTGTGAAGAGGAGATGAGCTGCGATGAGCGTTTGACCTATTTTATTGCGAATAGAAACTAGATCCCGAGGGAGAATGCGTTCTGAGTGAGGTGACTATGTTTTGAGTTAGATACGGTCTTTGTTTGTTTTTTGAAATAAGAATAAATTAGAGTGTCTATGCTTTTAACAGTAAAAAGCTTATATAGAACTTTTATCCATTTAACCTTTCAGTTAACCCCTGTTTTCTTATTAACAGAAATAACATAATGACAATGATTGTTAATCAAGATGAATGAAAAAATACATGAATAACACATATATGTCGAAAAATGTTTTCATTAAACATAGTTCTTTAAATTATAACCATTAATAACCATAAAGAAACAATTTCAGACCATCAACGTTGTATACGAAGTAATAACGCTGTCCACTTGTCCAGTCTGTAAATGGGATAAAAATAGAAGTTCTGCCGTAATGAAATGGATACAGGACCTTGATCCGAACTTACCTGGCGAATCATGGTTCACCTTGTTTACTGTGTCTGGCAGTGTTTGGGAAAATTTATGTCCTGTAAAATGGGCACGGGATCAAAACTTTTCATGTTAACGTTCACACCTTACACCAACCTGACCGGTGGAGCTTCGCCATTGCAAGATCTAGAGGTACCTAGAGTTCATTTTAAACCGGACTTAGTGGATATAACTTTTTATTTGTGGGTTTCTAAGTTAAGGGAGTTAAAGACAGTAGTTTGGAATTATAGTTGAAGAAAATACCTGGAAGGGAAAACAAAAATTTGCTCTCTTATTTCGCTTTTGTATATTTCTGCGAGTTAGAAGTTTCGCCAATTTGAAAAGTAGCCTGTGCTGTGTTAAAATGTAAAGAAGTTAAGGATCGGTGTAGGCTTAGAGAGAGAACTATGAATATAATTATTAATTATGTCTTTAAACATAGAGAAGAAAATAAGTAACTACAACCAACCATCCTTTAAATGCTGTCACTTACCGGAGTTCGCATTTGAAACCTGGCAGCAGGTGGTCAAAGTACGCAAAAAAACAAGAATGAATGTACTCGTATATTATTTTATTTCCCTCTGTTGGTCCCGTTCAATCAATAAATCAATCAAATCATTTATTTATTAGAATAGGTAGGTGCATGTAAATCCCCAAGATCTTACAATGTGCGGATACCGAGTTCGTATTCCATTACAACCCCGCACCTATGACTAAGTTAGGTGCGGATTTGCCATCGCTCAAAACGGCGAAGAAAACATCGCGAGGAAACCGACCGGCCAAGAACCAAAACATTCAAGAGGCTCAAGGGCATGTGACATCTACCAACCCACACTGGATAAACGTTGTAGATTATGACCCATACTCTCTGTCAAAGAGAATGCCTGTGTCGAAACGTAATTGACGATAGTAAAAAAAAGAAATATAGCACTTTAGAAGCCATAAGTGTTTCCCTATCTCAAATTTCGTAGAGTCGCCGTCCAAATGGTTGTTCTAAATCCTTTTACTAAATACATATATTAACATTTCGCCTTCTAGTTTGTACGTAAACACGTTGATACCTGTCCAAGCATTGCGCAGCACTTGACGAAAATATCTCTAGAGACAAAGTAAACACGTCACGTACGGGTGGACAGGCGTAGGTACTGTCCTCGTTTGAGGCACATTGTAGTCACCCTAGGCCCTAGGGTATTGTTAAGTACACGATAGGAGCGGAGCGGATGTCCGACGCCTGTCAATCTTGACTGGGTCCCCCCCATGTCCCAGTTTCGTGTGTTTGTGTGGACGCACTACTGTTCCATTAGAGGTCGGGCCCATTGTTGTCGAGTAAAAATTTGCACTCAAATTGATGGCGTAGATAACGGGCGGCCGCCGAGATGGATGAGCCATTAACTAACTGTGCGAGGAAAAAGATTTTTTCCTTGCGTTTCAAGTGCTATTGTGATGTTTCTTCAGGAGTTCTATACAGTATTTACTTTTCAAACAAAAGTGTTCTACGTGCGTTAGTAAGTTTTTTAAATTGCTCTAGGTACATACACTATAATATTTATACTAATACTAGCTGTTCTTCCCGGTTGCACCCGCCACAAGTATCCTATGTCCTCCTTCAGGGTTCAAAGTTCAAACTATCCCCGTACCAAATTTCATTTAAATCGGTTCAGTAGTTTAGGCGTGAAAGCGAGACAGACAAACAGACACAGTTACTTTCGCATTTATAATATTAATAGGGATTGTGTAGGGATTTTTAATTGAAAGTAAAGACTGTCTGTCGGTTTGTGTGTAACTTTTTCGTGACTTAACGACTGAGCTAATAATTAATTTTCGTGTGAAGATAGTTTGAACCGTGAGGAAGGACATAACGTACCTAGGTACTTATTCGTCGTTATCAGCCTTTCGCGTTCCCACTGCTGGGACTCTGGCCTTCTCTCAGAGAGAATGGGCTGTAATCTACCACGCTGGCCCAGTGCGGGTTGGTAGATGTCGCATGCCCTTGAATGTTGCAGTTCATGGGCATGCCGGTTTCCTCACGATGTTTTCCTTCACCGTTTTGAGCGATGACAAATCCGCACATAACTTATTAAGCGGATTCGAACTCGGTGTCGGCGTCTTGTAAGTCGCACGGCTAACCGTTCGGCCACCATCGCTCACTTATCTACTTATTAATCGCGATAAACTGTTGTTCTCGCGGGTGAAACCACTTGAAATAACTAGTAAAATTATAAATTCTAAAGTAACTCGTTTTCGACTAAATCAATCTTGATGTAGTTATTTTGAACCCTGGGAAAACATAGGATACCTATACTACTGTAGGTACTTTTTCTTGCGACAAACTATAAGTACGTTTGTACAAAAACAAAACCACATTAAAAGTGATACAAGTGTTACAACTTTTAACACTTGAATCACTTTTAATGTTGCTTTGTTTACAATACACAACCTGGACAATGCATATTTTACATTGGCTTTCATAAGCAATCAAACATGAATCATTTTTATATGATAATATATTTAAACTTTAAAATCGCCACGAAGGCTTTACAAATCGCTATAGCCAAGCCCCTACCTTTATGTTTGTAAATTGAAATGGGTGTAGACAGACGCCCCAAAAGTTTTGAGGCTCGGTCGATGTCAAGAAATTAGAACGGCTAAAAGTTTCAATCAAGTTATCTTTGTATTTACTGTGACTTTGGCCCATTTTGGTATCAAACTAAGTAATCTTTTTGTTGAACTTAATGTCGTAGCTTATTTTTAAATATTACTTATCTGAATTTGATTCATAGACAGTAGAAACTATGTAATCGCGAGTCCTACTAATATTATAAACGTGAAAGTTTGTAAGTATGGATGTATGGATGTTTGTTACTCCTTCACGCAAAAACTGCTGAAAGGATTTGAGTGAAATTTGGAATGGAGATAGCTTATACCCTGTGTTGGGGTACGGATCTAGAATTGCAGTGATTGTTTGTTGAGATTAAAAGATTGTTTCTTCACTTCACTAATTTATTGTTATAATTACTATCTTATTTGAATGTTTATGTTAAATGTTAGATGTTATGAATGTTGATCAATGATTGTAGGTCAATGAGATCAGCCATGTTAATTTCTTTGTATGTTGTAAGTATATAGACTTATATGCTACTACTCAGCCTGCTGCTGCTGCTCCTGCTCCTTGTTAATGTTGGCACTGCAATCCTTTCACTGTTACACCCACACGAATGTTATGTTTGCTTGTTCAAACCTCGCCCGAGCACGAAAAACGAAATACGGATTACGCGACGCGCGAGGACCTCTCGAAGGACCAATATGTTGGGGTACGGATCTAGAATTGCAGTGATTGTTTGTTGAGATTAAAAGATTGTTTCTTCACTTCACTAATTTATTGTTATAATTACTATCTTATTTGAATGTTTATGTTAAATGTTAGATGTTATGAATGTTGAATGTTGTGAATGCATCCGAATGACGCGGTGATCAAAGGTGCACTGACGGTCAATGTAATTGACCGTCATGAGGTAAGTGCGTCACGCGGATGTTGCAGAATAAGGTGTTCGGTTACAATACCGAACACCCTGGATTAAAACATAGGCTACTTTTTATCATGGAAAAGGGTTCCTGCGGGATAACGGGAAGACGCGGGTGAAACCGCCGGGTGCAGCTATTTAAAAATAAAAAGAGAGTGCGGTAGCGATAATAACACTAGCATCCGGGTTTAGCGTAGCGCCATTTTCAACCACACCGTCACTTGTAACACCAGGGCCCCAATTTGCTATGACCATCAGGATTCCTTGCCAATTACGTGTGACGTCATTACGTACTCTAACGGTCATTCCAAGCAGATAACGTAACGCGCTCGCGTTACGTGCTTAGATGGTCATAGCAAATAAGGGCCCATGTGACTTGTGGTTGAAAGAAGAAGTAAAAAAAGTGTGCGAAAAGTTTGTGAGAAAGAACTCCTTCACGCCGAAATAACTCAAACAGATTCCAATATTAATTCCTTCATAGTCAATATCTCCACAATACCGTATAAATCATGATACACGAGTACCTATAACTGCGGCTCGCCCAAGCTTTATTATTTCCCCACCATGGCCCTTGCCTGCCCAAAGGTTGCTGACCGCTGACTCTAGAATAATAGAAGAGCATAATAAAGTTTCTGCTACATATTTGATGAGATATAACGTACTCGTATATCACGTGAAAACTTTTGTAAAACGAAAGTTTCTTCCCAAAGCCACTGCGCGAGAGCTGTATAATGAATAAATCATGTGAAAATTTGTCATTCATATAGTTTCCCCACTATTGGAATATATGCTCTATCTTTTTGCAATAAGAGCTATGCGCTCTTTTTATTCGGTTGATATTGTATCTAGGAGAAATTGTCCCGATATATGCGGTTACGTGGCCACCCTGTACTTACCTATCTGTTTCAATCAATCAAAGTTTGATAGGAGATTTTCTTCAATTTTATGCTTTATATTTTACTTACAGGGTAGCGTTTGGCCGCAAATCATCTGATGTTTGTGACGTAGTGGCCGAAGGTAGCGTCACGCTACACCTGGAGAAGGAACTGGCACTCAAGTGAGGTATAGCCCGAACAGACCGATAGGTGCTTGGCGAGGTAGCTATAGCCAGGCGAGCACTAGAAAATGCCCTACCACACCAAGCTATGGTTTCATCGCGGTATTTTTCTTCATTGAAAATTCAAGCTTGTGTTGTAAGTCGACGTCACTACTAGTGACCTATGATCAGAGCCGGATTAACCATTAGGCAGAGTAGGCAACTGCCTAGGGGCCGCGCATCGACGAGGGGCCCGTGCGCGCCCGCAGAAAAAGAAAATGACTATAAAATATGAGAAATATATTTGTAAAAGTGTATGCTTTCAAAAATACACATACTTTCCTTTCACTAGTGTTTACTATGAAGTGATTGATAAAAGTGAGAAAAGGGGCCTTGAGAAATATATTGCCTAGTGGCCCTGACAGGGTTAATCCGGCCCTGTCTATAATGCGACCTGCCCCGCGGCATCACCCACACCAATACGTGCTTGGCGACAGTGCTGGTAGCTAACCAGACGAGTAATAGACAACGCAATTAAAACAGTACAAATGAAAAGAGTAGGTACGTAGGTAATTCTAATGTATAAAAAAGGATTAGTTTTTATTAAAAGCTGTGTAATTCAAATTAGTTTCGCGAAATGTTTCAAAGCTGCGTGCCGCTCCCTTCTCTCGTTCTCACAAAGCGTTGGAAAATATTAGTCGCTGTCAGTATTTTTTGCTTTTAATCTTGTTGAAATTAATTCTGTTGTTCGTGACCTAGTTACTTTTCGTTTTAAATTATATTTTTTAAATTATAAACTTAAATATTTATAAGAAGATGTAGTTATAATCTACCTATAAGTAGGTATGTATATACATATAATGGTCTCGGGATAAATATTTGTGCATTGAAAATAACTCCACCGGACCACCTATCATCCCAAAGTTTTTCTATCATCGAAAATGTAAGCTTATTGTAGGATTCAAACACGAGACGATGCAAATTAGCGCCACTACGACCGGGCCCATTGCTTCTCTATAATATACTTAAAGCAACAAAATCACTTATCAAAGCCTTACGAAGAACCAGTATCCTTCACAACTTCCTCAAAAGGGCTCGAAACTTGCGAACTATAATATAAGTACCCACCGAGGGTTGGCGAGTTAATTGAATACGAGTTTGAACCTACCATAATGAATTTAACCTGTAGAAATATACACGATCTAAAGCTAAGTTTGTAGCTTTCTAGTTTATAATTATACAGCTACACGCCTCAGGCGACAAAGGGGGTTACCTCATGTCGATCTGAGAGTAAAGAAGACGTAAAAAGAAATGCAGAAATAATCAAGGTAGTATTTTCAAAACATAGCTTTAAAATCCTCTGGGTATATGCTGATGGTGTTAACAAGTCTTTATTATCTGTGATCCGAATAAAAATGATCGTAACTTTAAAAAAAAAAAGGGGATATACTTTTTCAATACCTAAATGAAAATGTATTTTTCAATATTTGCTCCTCTAAAGGCTCTGTAATATAATAATATCATGTAAACTAACTTTTTTTTGGCTCCTTACTGTTATAGTTACAGATAAAAATGGTTCTAGTTAGCCTCAATTTTCAGCTTAAAGAAGTTTTTTGTGTCAAAATGGGCAGTTACTAACAGTAGGGCATTTTCTAGTGCTTGCCAAGTAGTACGTATACCTATATATTAAAGTGAAAGATTGCTTTGGGCACAGGCACAACTGAGTATACTTATTTAAATGACGACAGAGATGTGAAGCCAAGTATTGCATTAAGTAAAGTAACATGGACGACATTAGAGTTGGGACACACATATTAGTGATGTGACATTAAACATAATTATGATACCAAGTACGATTCGTCGCGCTTAGGCAGCCTCACTTGAGACTCTTGAGGGTCAGTTCGAGGGCGTAACTCAGTGCCATCTTCGACCACATCGTTAACATAATGCGATTAGCGGTTAACACTACAAATTACAAGATGCGTTTTTTAAGCGATGATGACTCAGTAGTAGTAATGTCGGCTTGTGATCCATAGGGTTCGAATCCTACAATGAGCTTGAGCTTTCGGGGAATGAATCGTGATGAAAAGCACCTATTGCAAAAGCACCTATCTGTGTGTTCCGGCAGCCCCACTTGAGAGCCTGTCCAGGTGTAGCGTGGCGCCATCTTCGACCACATCGTCGCTTAACATCAGGTGACTTGTGGGCAAACGCTACCCTGTAAGTAAGTAGTAAAAATAGATGTTAAAGCGTAATTAGGCCAAGAACC
This sequence comes from Opisthograptis luteolata, assembly GCA_931315375.2. Taxonomy (NCBI): domain Eukaryota; kingdom Metazoa; phylum Arthropoda; class Insecta; order Lepidoptera; family Geometridae; genus Opisthograptis; species Opisthograptis luteolata. Next base: position 12,501,838 of record OV928036.1, on the reverse strand, counting down.
GCAGATTACGATCATCTGACAAACGATACTCCATTCCCAGTTCGACGTCCTTACACGCCGGTCGTGTCTGGAGTTGTTCATCCGCTGGCAAGCCGCCAGGGTACGGTTGCGAGTGCCCACTTATCATCTTCAGGCCGCGTACGTGACGCTGATGTCTTGTTTATCGACGCAGATTCACTTTTAATTTGTTAATGTCTATTAGTTTTGATTGCGTTTACTTTGTATGAATAGCTTTGCCTCTTTATAACAAATGTATGGTTGTTTCTGTCGGCGCGTAGTTTGAAAAACAGCGCTATGCGCTCACATAATTAGTATTATCATGTGAACGCATCACATACTGTAGATACCCCTATGGCCCTATAATTAAATTAGTAATAGATGTCTCTACCTACTGTAATAAAGACTTTCTTATAAATCGATCTTTAATTTTATATAAAAAATATTGGCAGATAACTTTGCGAGCGCTCACACAACTCCTAGCGTTTGACCACAAGTCACCTGATGTTAAGTAATGATGTGGTCGAAGGTTGACGCTACGTCTGGATCGAGAAATGACCCTCAATCGCTGCTGCCGTAACACACTAATAGCAGTAATTGTAGCCAGCCGAGGGCTATAGAAAATACCTTACTACATAATATCATTAACTATACTATCTTTGAACAAATCTCAAGCTCAATTAATTGAACTGCAACAAAATAAATGTCAAATTTCTGTAGAAAACGAAGTATTCTTTGCTATCAAAGAATATTAAATCGATAGTCTATTAACAACCATCAATTTATTTCAGCTTTATAACCTTTCAACCTTGTCACAACCTGCAACCGCTAAAAGCCACTTCGCTATTTACTGTTGCGGTGTGTATGACAGAGTAGGTAACTAAATGCTAGCACACAGTGTCGTACCTAAGACCTGGCCACGGGGGAGGGTGCCAGGGGCGTGAAACTCTAGGGGTCGCACTTGCAGACCGAACCGGCGGGGCGCTATAGGCCACGGACAGCTTGATGAAAATTAAAACACGAGTTTATGCTAACTTGAGCATGATTATTATAACGCTTAAGTTAATCTCGTATCAAAAGTATTAAACAGGTCTCGGTACAAAATATTCACTGTTACCTTGCGCTAAACGAAAACCTATCATCAATTCAAAGTTTGTAATACCTAAGTCAGTCTGTATATTTGTTTCTTCCTCACGCTGAAACCGCTAAACTGCTGTGAGTGAAATTTGTAATATGAACTACTACTTTTCAGTTGGGTTAATTGCGGGCACAGCTAGTATTATATTTTATTAAAAACTCTTTTAGTCACTCTGTCAGAACGATTTCACTAAATACTATTTCCTCTCCTATGAATTAGCTTTTGGGGAGAGTAAAATATCTTGCCCTGGGCGCTCATTACCTTAACTACGACCCTGCTAACACGCAAGCATTGTATGCAATGGCCCTGTTTTACAAATCTTACATGACTTGCCTACAAGTGAGGTTGTTGTAAATCATTGCCATATCATTTGCTTGGTGGCAAAGCATTTTCTAATGCTCGCTTGGTATGATGTATAAAGTAATGAATGAATGAAATATATTTATTTTCTGATAAATAAACACAATATCGCCCTAGTAGATAACAAAAAAAGCTTCAATTCAATCAATTAATAGCAAGATTAAAATTGTAAATTATGTAATCGCGCCCAAAAAATTACCTACCGGGCGTTTTTGCCTGTTCTTTTGCCGGTGTAAGGAGGTTGGAACAGGCGTAGCTAGTTTTAAGTTTGACGTTTTATAATGATCATATTATGTATCCTATTAAATAAAGAATTTATGATTTTTGATGACAAATTAAAACGAACAAACAAGTAAACACTTAGCACGATATTACGCGATGTCAAAAATAGATCACCTCAGCAGTCAGCATACAACTGATGCTTCACATCAGTCTCGGTCACTGATTTTCTACCACCTATACTACCTTCAAGTTAAGTATCTGTCGCCAAAGCTCTATCGCTGTTTTCCGGCAGCTTCGCTTAAGGGCAAGTTCCTAATCCAAGTGTAGCGTGTCACCATCTTCGACCACTTCGTCGCTTAACGTCAGCTAACTTGTCAAACGCTACCCGAAAGATGTTAAAAAAAGTGTCGTCAAATATGTAGTTAGTATTTATTTCACCCAACTTGTTACTTTGGAAAACAAGCCGCATGTAATGGAGCTTTCAAGCATCACATCCATTAGGGTTGCACTTCATTAACATAACAAGCTTATTCAGAAAATAGACGAAAAGAAAAATGGAAAATGGAAATGGATTAATTGGAAGTATTTCTGTTGCAGACAAAATTGTATGTTTTTATTTATAAAAAAGTTATGTTTTGTCACATGTCATCATCATCATCATCAGCCAGAAGAAGTCCACTACTGAACATAGGCTTCCCCCTTTGAACGCCACCATGAATCGCTATAGCCATTTGTACCCCTGTGACTTTTACAATGTAGTCAATCCACCTAGTTGGGCCTATCTACAGATCATCTACCGTTTCGTGGTCGCCACTCGAGAACCTTACTTCTTTTTTTCTGTCCCATATCATCAATCACATTTATACAACAAAAAATATACGAACCTGAACCTGAACCTCCTTTTTTTTCATTGGTTGATAAAGGCCGTTTTGGCTAGTCTAGTCTAGTCTCCCAGAATATTCTAAAAAGTCCAGTGTCCTAGTAAGTCCAACTAATAAGTCGTTGAATACACGTTTCATAGGAACTATTGACCTACCTAGGTACGCTATATAAAAACTTGTGTACCTACCTATCCAGTCAACAATCCCATTGCGGATATTTCCGCGCCCTAGCTTATAGGATGTCGAAATTCCAACTCCCGAGGGCTTTTATATTCTATCATCCTTCGTTCGTAGATGGAAACCCCAATATCGACGTATCAGTCATTGGAGAACAAAAATAAATGGATCTCGCAACATTCGGCACATCCTTTATCTGTCAAATTTATTTTTCATCAGATCCGTCATAGCTGCAATGTCTGAACCTACGTGTGCGTGTGTGAGCATGTGTGTGTCGTGTAGCATAAAGGTTGGATTTAAGACAAGGTCCGATAGAACCCAGAGTCTTAGATTTCAGACCGCCCGAAGGCCTCCGACATAGCCTAATGACTGCTATCCTAAAACAACGACTGGGACCACCGGCCAAAGCATGGAAGCGCTCTGTTGTAAATACCACCCATCCAAGTAGTGCCCGCAAATAACGTTGCTTATCCTAGAACGGCTAGGCAAGGTCCAAACATTGAGCACTCCTAATCCGATTCCGATAATTCATCCACTGAAGAAAGCTACATTATCCCTGAGTGCTATATAAGTAGGCTACGTTTTGTTGTGACGAAAATTATGTAGGAATCTCCATGCGGGTGAAACTGCGGGGAACACTTAGTTGCTTGTAAATCGAAAGATAAATAAACAAAAAGGGACTTGTACAATGTTCGTGACTTGATTTGTGGAATCTCATTGAACTTTTCAAGCAATTTCTTTCCTTGAATTGTACATTTGTCAACGTTCCGCCTCATTATCACGTTCCTTTGTAGTGAGATAAAAGGAAAGTAAATAATAAACGACCTTGGTTGGAACGTAGCATGTAGGTATTATAATCTGTTATGTCATCAACGGCATTCCTTTCTTCAAAGAGTCTAAGACCAGTAAAAAAGATCAAGACACCGAAAAAACTGTGGAGTCAAACACAGTACACACCTCGAAAGAATGGGAGAGGGTCGTACGGTGAAACGAGCATTACCAGTATATGGGATGCATGGGACGGCCGAGAGGCCGTCGCTCAGTCGGTCGTCCCAGGCATCGCTGGAGAGACGAAGTCACGAAGGACTTGCCCAAGCTTCATGTGGAAGATTGGTAGGAGGTGGCGCAGGACAGACCGAAGTAGCGTCTTTTTATTAAAATTTGGCCCCCTATCTCACTTATGGTACCTAGTTGTTGACGAGGTCAATGATGGAGCCTGCTTGCCTATAACACACTCACTCTTGACTTAAAGGCTCCCAAATTATACTTATCGGGCAACAAAGACGCTGGCAGGGGGTTCCACTCCTTCGCCGTTCGCATTAAAAAATTGGAAGCGAAGCGTTTTGTGCGGTTTGGGGGAATGTCAACCATGTTTCCGTACGTCTTGCTGTTCGATAGTGGAATGAGGTTATGGTTACATTATGATCACAATGGAACCTTGTTGCAGCCCGTGGTCAAGGAGGGTTACCTGATGAAGCAGACGCGCAGCTTCCAGCGATGGCAGCGGCGCTACTTCCGCCTGCGCGGGCGCACGCTCTACTACGCCAAGGAGAAGGATGTAAGTACTTAGACATAGTCAGTTACTTACTTTATTTTTTCTGTAAATAATAATAAGTGTTATTATTGAATGACAAATTGGATGCATACGTCATCAGCCTGTATCAGTCATAGAGCCCGGTCTTCGGCTCTTCTCACCCACCTGCTGGCAGCCACTCGGCGCAAGTCGTCACTCCATCTAGTCGCAGATGTCTTACACTACGTTTCCCAAGTTGCGGATTCACTCAGTTACATAAAAGACTGTCTCACAACGTTCCAAAGTAACAAAAAATGTGTGCAGTGTTCCACTTATGTCAATTTTGATACTGTGAAACGGATTCAGAACGCGAGGCAATTCAAATTTCATTACGATCTGAATATGGTACACGGAGCGGTGATACTTGCTGGTGGAAATATGATTTTATGAATTTTATTATCTCTTTTATGATTGCTTTCAGTGATGTGTGTAGTACGTTGCTGTGTGTGTGTGTCTGTGTGTGCTAAAAACTTACTAGAGATAGCGCAACGACCCGAAGTGAGTCTTGACCTCCTATAATAAAAGATGCCACTTCGGTCTGCCCTGCGCCACCTCCTGCCAGTCCTCCACCTGGAGCTCGCGCAAGTCCTGTATACGCTGAATCTTGAAATTTAAATAGAATTCTAACACTAGCTTTCAGCAACAAAGGGTCCTTCACAAGTTTTTACAAGGGTCACGAGAAAAAGGGAGTGGTCAACATAAAGAAAAAAAAGTTCGGATATATTTATACAGGGCTCGTAATATTATTGTATTTTTTTTTATATCATTTTTCTTTTGTCTAATTTTCTATTGTTGTTGTTGTGAAATAACAAATCGTTACCTATCTATAGTTAACAATGTCACCCACCTAGAAATTCTGTACAAATTTACACAGAAGGGCAGAAACGTGAATTGAATGCCTCTGTTGTATTAAATTCCATTTTAATTAAATGCCTGAATCTCCACTGTTCATGGAACTAGATTAATTTATGAAATACCCGGTAGTGGTATATCTATATAGAATTGAATAATAATGAAATGCTGTTTTTTGGTAAGCGCATCAATTGAAAATATCTATGATACTGCAATACCGCGTAACAAACAGTGGCGGATACCGCGTAATAAGTGCGAGGCATTCTTTACAGGAGAACTAAAAAACTCAAATTCTTTGCATTAAATTATCGACATGATTTTGTCTCTTTCTGATTGGATGTTTACAAGTTTGTCAAAAGTCATTGGAGCCAATCAGCACAAATTGCCCACTAGCGGGAAATGTAAAATTTTCTGCTTTTGTACTTACGCGGTATCCGCCACTGTTCGTTACGCGGTATTGCAGTATCATCGACAAATTTGTAGTTGTTTTTTTTTTTATATCTGGTTTAGTTTCATTTTCTGTTAATCAGTCGAATTTTGTAGATCCTACTTACCTCATAGATCAATAACGGCCAGTTTCAATAACGTATTTATCCACGGTTCGCCATAATGGGGATATAAATATGGCATAAGCTCCATAGAAGTATAATGTCAAATTTCTATTATTTCTACACGGAGAAAAACGACCATCCGAAATACCGTTTTCCTTCTAAGTCAAAAGGGAAGGACTTGTGATTCAGAAGGAAAACTAAGGTAAAATAAGGAAGGAATCGGTCTTGGAAGGTGAGACTCAGAAGGAAAGTCAGAGTTTTTTTCTCAGTGTAGTAGGACAACCCGTGGAACAAGAATATGCTATATACTACTACTGCCTTTGGTAAAAAAAGATAGAAATATCTGTCCACGTAGGTGTACAGTCAGCGACAAAAGTAGCTGATCATACTCGAGTTTCGAATTGTGTTTTAGATCAGTAATTTTTAGTATTTTATTTGCGTTTGACCCACAACACAACACATCGGATTTGAAGTGATAATGCGGCCAAAGGTTGGTGTCTAGGATGATAAACGTAATCGGAAAGTTTGGTATTGTTAAGCGACTTTTTGTCGTTGACAGTACCTAGTACCTACCTATTGTTGTATAACTTTGATATTTGAAGGACCTGTTGCCCAGGTAAAGTAACTAACTTTGAAATTAATTTTGATTTCAAAGCAATCACTTTCAAACATTTTCGCCTCTCAGGCTTGTGGCAAGAGTTGTCTCTTTGCAACGCCAAACCCTCTTTACAACGTGACATTTCAAACAAAACAGATGTTTAAACGCGTATCACTCAAGAAAACAATAACTCTAACTCTAGAACAAAGAGACCTATATGAATGCCAGAATTCTAAAAGTCACGGAAACCACTTTTGTCTGTTAGTAGACCTACGGCCGGTTTCAATAACTGATCAAATTAACAAAATTAAATTAAATTCATGAAATAAAAATCAATTAAATAATATAAAAATTAAAATAATATTATAAAAATGGTACCACAAAAAAGAAATTCAAACATCACAATGTATGAATTCGTCAATCGAATATACAGTTTTTTAACTTATGTTTAAAGCTATTGAGACTGGGTGCTTCAACAATGTGCTCCGGCAAACGATTGTAAATCGTCGGCCCCAACACGTGCGTTAGCTTGTCTGACCGCGCGAGCCTCCTGGACACCGCTGCGAGCTTGTGTGCCCCCGAGTGTTGTAGGAGTGCGAATCTCCGCGCCTCGCGACCAACCCCACGTTTTGTCTAACATAGACAGCCACCTGTAATATTACGAGCGAGGGCAACGTAGGTATTTTGTAAATTTGACATAAGCTCCATAGAAGTAATGTCAAATTTATGTCAAACCGTGGATAGATCGGTTATTGCAACCGGCCGTTAAACAGATAAAAAACAAGTAACTATAAAATTTTTGCGATGGTGGCCGAACGGTAACACGTGCGCTTTACAAGCCGCTGACACCGAGTTCGAATCCTTTCGGCCCCACACCTATGACTTAATAAGTTATGTGCGGATTTGCCATCGCTCAAAACGGCGAGGAAACCGGCATATCCAAGAACTGCAACATTCAAGGGCATGCGACATCTACCAACCCGCACTGGGCCAGCGTGGTAGATTACGGCCCATACTCTCTCTCTCTCTCTGAGAGAAGGCCAGAGTCCCAGCAGTGGGAACGTAATAGGCTGATAATGATGATGATGATTATCTTTTTTTTCTCTATCGATCGGTCTAGATTTAATGTCGTTAAGTTAGATTTATTTACTACCAAAGCATTGGTAGAGTTAATAAATGTGCATTCTTCTGTTGTGCTTATAAGTTAAAGACATTTTTATTCTGAATCAACACAGGGAGAATAAATTTCCTCGTCAAAGCTTAATTTACAGTCATTTTTCTTAGATTGCTGACATATTTTGCCTTCATGCAATAAATCCTTTTCAGTTTTAAGCTTTCAAAGGATTACTGTTTTCAATGGTAACGTAGATAGGCGGGAATCGTCTACAGTAGCCGGTAAAAGTTGTTAATATTGAAAAGAAATAAATGCAGGCTATCGTTATCATATCACGCCAAAACAGCTGCATCTGTCGCTCTCTGACAATGGAGTTATCAAGGGGAATTGCGTTACGAGAAAGAGAGACAGATGCTTCGGTTCAGCGTCATCTGAGGTGCTCCTCTATTCGTGTAACAACGGCTGTATACCTGCCCTGCCGAGACCGCTGGGCGCCGCTCCGCGCCTATGCTGAAATTCAGCTTTCAGCCCGCTTCCCGCGTCAGTCGCGCGACGGGCGCCGTTCTGAACGGACGCCTGGATAACGCTTTCCGAAAACAACTAGCGTGCGATTATTAAAATAAAGATCATTAATGAAAAAACGATTAAAACTTCTCTCATGCAATAATCTATGCCTTAGTTACTATTCTGTGTGTAGTGTACGCCTTGACTGTACGTTTTTTGGGTGAATATTTTTGTTTTGTTACTTTGAACCGTTCTGACCTGGTTTTTTTATTTTGAAACTGTTGCACAATTTTGGTTGTGCAGTTTGTGCTGAGTTGCTGAGCTTTCGATGTGAGTACTAACGTTTTATATAATAAGCCTCTGGTATTCTTATGTTTGAGCCATTTTTAGGTGTGTTTTGGTCGGGCTGCTCTGTCGGAACCGCAACCAGGAGTCGATAACCCTGCAGAATGTTGTTGTTATAAATAGGCAGAAGCTTTGAACCCTAATTAGGTTCGATTGCGGGTAATTGGGGTTAATATTGAAGTCGCTCTACAGGTCGCGCTCTTCATGGACACTACAGAATTATACATGTTTAAACTGCCAATTTGGTTTCGAAACGGGATATTTATTTTTGTTTGAGTTCTGTCTCTTGCAACAGTGCCGAAATGTCAAGAACTCAAGCAATTATTATAAATACATGGTAAATATATATCCCTTTTCAAGACCAAATTTTAATACTACGGAATAAATTAGTTTTGATATTAATTGTCTCGTTCTGTTACGACAACTTTTTATATATTAATTTAAGAAACCTGTAAAAAAGTTTATCAACTCCATTTCTTTATCATTCTATCAATGTATATTACTTACAAAATACCTAGTTTTATAATGATTATAAAAAGTAAATCGCGATATATATTGAAATAATAATATAGCCCATGGAAATCATAATTACTGTAAATCGTGATTTTCCACCCTCCACTCTATAAACTTTCCTATTCAAATAATGACGTCGATCTTTTACTGTTTCGTTGTGTGAAAGATGGATATTAATAAACCAACACAACTGAAACTAAGTTATTAAGGCTCTCAGACCTTAATTGCATGCTGAGTCGGAATTTATCATGAGCCCACGCAGGGTTGCGTTTCAACTTTCATGTACCTACCACCCTACTTTATCTTCTTTGATATTTTTTTGTCAGGAGCTTCATTATCAGCCTTTCACGTTCCCACTGCTGGGACTCTGGCCTTCTTTCAGAGAGAGAGTATGGGCTGTAATCTACCACGCTGGCCCAGTGCGGGTTGGTAGATGTCGCATGCCCTTGAATGTTGCAGTTCTTGGGCATGCCGGTTTCCTCACGATGTTTTCCTTCACCGTTTTGAGCGATGGCAAATCCGCACATAACTTATTGAGTCATAGGTGCGGGGCCGAGAGGATTCGAACTCGGCGTCGGCGTCGGCGTCTTGTAAGTTGCACGCCTAACCGTTCGGCCACCATCGCTGTCAGGAGCTTACTGTATGTAAAAATGTGAGGTCGTGTAATGTCTTGATTTAAAAGTATTTTCTCTCTTTCTTTCTTTAACCAAAAAGAAACAACATTTTCGCATTTATTTGGTAAGAATCGGTCCATAATATGCATACAACACCGCAACATTCTAAAGCATGCGACATGTAGCAACACCCACTGGGCAGCGTGCTAGATTACCGCCCATACTCTCTCTCAGCAGCGAGAAAGCCAGTCTCAGCAGTGGGAACATAAAGGCTGATTGATGATGATGATGATACATAGAAACAGCAATCCAGAATGTTATTCTTCAATAACCCGTTTTGGTGTCTAGAATAAAGCTAGCAGCTACTCGTCTGAATATAAACTTGCTATATGCTAAAGGTTATTTTACTTTCGTCAGAATTACGTAAATTTTAAGAACTCCTCCGATTACTTCTTTGAAAATCTTGCTAAAGCAGTTTTTACAGCAATTAATGATGTGTCTTTTAATTTACGGTAAGATCAGAAGAAAATTTAGGATTACGAAATTTTAGACAAAAGATTTTTAACCTTGTGGGATGTTTTTTGTTTAATTAAATTACGAGCCAAGCTGATAAAAATTGGGGTTAATTTTTTTGCGTCTCATTAAACAATCTTTTGACCACGGTCTCACCGGATGGAAAGCAATGTTGTGGTCGAGCGAGGGTGTTTTACCAAGAATATATTGTGTGTTCCGTCAGTTCCCAGTCCAGGCGTATATAGCGTGATCACATCGCCATGAAAAGACTTGATTAACTACCCATAAAAAATAAAAAAATAAAATTTCCATACCTATGTAAACATGTATGTAACTGAAAAAGAAAAAACGGTACCTACCGTACCATAACGCGCCAAGCAGACGCACTAAAAAAAATAAAAAATGAACCTGGTCTTTATGAACTATATTTTGACGCAGAAAAACTTTCTTAAATGAAACAACAAAGAAGCGCTAAACGATAAAATGCAGTAATGTGCGTTATGCTCTATTAATTACATTTTCCGTCATCACAGACACCTTCAGAAACGGAAAACCTATTTCAAAGTACCATACATACTCATCCGGAAAGGTGCTTCAACTATGCGTAATATTATGCTAATAACACAGTTGCCTTTTCAGTGCCTACGCCGTGTAAGCAACTGTTTAGATATGAAATCATGTCGGGAATGTTAGCGATTTGCTGCTTGAACCATTTCAATATTCAACAAAGCGTTTATGCCACATTTCCTGTATGTACTTGTACTCGTATACCAATATTGAAAAATATAAATACACGTCGACTTGAGAATCTCCTTCTTTTCTTTTTCGTTAGTTAAAAAGAAGTAAAATCGGTGTGTTCCGGCAGCCTCACTTGAGAGCCAGTTCCCAGTCCAGGTGTAGCGTGGCGCCATCATCTTCGACCACATCGTTACTTGAAATCAGGTGACTTGTGGTCAAACGCTACCTTGTAAGAAGTAAAAAAAAAAATGTTTTCTTAATGTAGTTTTTGTTATGATGGGATGATGACCCAGTGATAAGTATAGGTCTCTATGTATAGGTCTCAAAATATGCGACACAAATGGCAATATCTATTGATCGCGTTTACTTATAGTAGGGGAGCCCAAGAGGGGATTTTGGGATTTACTCGAGCGCGTCAGATTAATATATGGGAGGATACCTTACATATTGATGAGCACCTCCAGCCATTATGAGCCCTTAACATTGGTGGGTACGCTCAGGGGAAACTTTTAGATTCGCTAAGAGCTGGTGTCGCTTTCAAATCGTCAGTCTAAGAAATGGGAGCATCTGTGGGGTTCACTGAACACCCCCCACTCTGAAAATTTGACGCCGTAGAGCAATATTTTTTTTACCTCCTCGTGGATGGCCACTCACACACCATACAAACCGACTGATTATTATATTATATTTCATATCAGAGACATTCTGGAGCATGAAATATATTAGTATATTACACACTTGAGTCCATGTCATAGTTTTTCTTTATACTGATCTGTGGAAGCTTCCCCCACCGCTGAAAGTGGAAACATTATAGGACATTTATTCTTCCTAACATCTAATCTACCAAATCTAATAGGTTTCCGCGACGCTCGAGTAAATCCACATTTAGCATCATGGGCTCCCCTACTATTACAAGTTTGATTTTTTCACAGCTGAAAGGGACCTTAAAGCCGAGTATTCGATATAATTTCCAACTTGTCACCTCAACGCGTTCTTGAGAAAAATCTTGACAGACAGACAGACAGGCGGGCAACAATGTGATCTTTGCTTCTTTGAGCTTTCGGTGAAGGAAAACATCGTGATGAAACCATAGCTTGGTGGTAGCGTATTTTCTAGTACTCGCCTGGCTAGCTACCACCCTCTTGTTAAGAATCTGTCGCCAAGCACCTATCGGTGTGTTCCGGCAGCCTCACTTGAGAGCCAGTTCCCAGTCCAGGTGTAGCGTGGCGCCACCTTCGACCACATTATAACTTAACATCAGGTGACTTGTGGTCAAACGCTACCCTGTAAATAGTAAAAAAAAAAACAATGTGATCATAAGGGTTCCATTTTTCCTTTTGAGGTGAGTAACTCTAAAAATCGAGAATGATCAGCTACTTTTGTCGCTGACTGTCCACTACGTGACCCGTGAAACGCGAAACAGCCTCATTGCCTCATGTTTATTAATTTCACGTGCCACATATCGCGCCATTTTGTTATTAAGCAGTAATTGCATGTGCTGGTTTAATCTAACGAATGCCGAGCGTTTAATATGAGGTACAAATTATACAGGGTGGTTATTCTATACCATACGAGATAATATACAGGGTGTAGATCAAAATTCAGGAAGTTAAATATTTATTGGTAACAAACTAATTTATTTTTTTAAGATTTTTCCTACCCTTTATGTTACCTTATTCTCCTTTCGTATGAGTTAGTGGCCAACTCCACTCGAAAGTCTCCGACTTAGAAGCTTAACGTGCTCCCCTCAGTTGAAAACAAACAAAAAAACACTTTAACTCCTTTTTCGTTGGTTTAAAATCCACGGTCACCCATCCAAAGTGATGGCCATGCTGAGTGTTAGTTGATCTGTTACGGCCGACCGGACTAGCTATGCCACGAGCGCTACAAACGCTTGTTACACTGTGTATTTTGAACTTGTATATTAATAAGTATAATTGAGACAAAAGGCCGGTCGTGTAATCCTCATTGCGGCCGCAGACCGATTAGTAGCTTTCGGCCTTTACTTTGAAAGTCCCTTTCAACAGTTCCAAATTATTACCACAAACTGGATGGAATAATTGTAAGCTGCTAGTGGGAAGGGAAAGGTTGTCCCAAACCCGTTCAACTAGGTAAGTGCCCGAAGTTAGATATACTGTTTACAGTTTATCTAAACTTTTGGCAACAGGTATATTATTTATGAAAATTAAATTACGCATGTACATGCAAAAATGTTAATTGCTACATCCTGTATAATTTTAATTTTTCAAAAAGAACCATTTTAGATTCCCCTCAATTTCTCTGGGATGCCATCATCAGATCCTTCTGAAGGTGCCACCCTTAAAAGATCTCCTTACCAACAAAAAAAGAATCATCAAAATCGGTTTATGAACGAAGAAGATATCCGCGAGCACACATAAAAAAAATTAAAGTCAGTTAAAAAGAGAAGATGACTTTGACTATCGCAATTTTAATGCCAGGAACAAAAATGCTATACCTACTACTAGGCTCCATTAAGTCTGTAACTCCTTCAAAGGACAATGTGTAACAAAATCCCAAGTGAAATTAAATATTTGTCGATAGCAAAATTTTATTAGTAAAGCTTATTATATAATATTGGACTTGGTATTGAGATTTAAAAAAAAAAATGGCAAAAAAAAAAAATTAAATTAATTAAATTTTTAATTGCTTTTTTATTTCTTGCTCGTTAAAATTTCAACTTAAAAATATTTACTTACTTGGATTTAACATGCGATCACTATAAAACGTCAGACATAAACTAGCTACGCCTGTTCCAACCTCCTTACGCGTGCAAAGGAACAGGCGAGAAACGTCCAGCAGGTGATTTTTTGAGCACAATCACATTTACAACTTTCTTTTAATTACCAATTTTATTGGATTGGAGCATTTCACTGCAATCCCAAGCTTAGCATGTTTATAATGGAGTATTTTCTGAGCAAGATCACATACAAAAACCACCATTTTAATTAAGCATTAAATTTTGGTTTTTTTTTTTTTATGTAATAGATTAGCAAACAAGCTGACGGCCCGCCTGATGGAAAGCGGTCACCGTCGCCTATGGACATCTGCAATACCATGGGAGTTGTCGATGCGTTTCCGACCTATAAGAACTCTTTTTACACCCGTCTTGAAGGATTGCAATCTGTAACAGCGGAAACACTTGTGGGGGAAGCTCATTCCACATTTACAGAGTACCTAGTCAGATTTACACGCAGTTGCCGAATTCGGCTTGGATGATATTTGTATAGCGAAGTGATGAGCGCAAACTCTATAGTCTAAGCTTTATGATTTCATTAAAAATCTAATTAAACATTTTTATGAGCCAATCAAAGACAATCTAAAAACTCATTATTAATTTTGTAATACCGAAGACAAAACGAAGTTTCGGGCAAAAATGAAGATAAATGAACCTACGTTAATAAATTTACTTGTTCTTATTTGAAACTGTTTACACAAAGAGATAATTATGTTGGATAAATTAATGGAATTAATCATTGTTGTTCTTTATCTTTTTCATTTGCCGTGAAACTTCCTATTTTATTTTGGTTACTATATCCGTTCCTCGCGGTTTCACCCGCGGCGTGGACTGCAGTTTACTGCGATAAAAGGTATCATATGTTCTTTTCCAAAGTTTAAACTTTTTCCATAGTTAAATTTCATCAATATCGGTTCAGCGATTTCGGTGTGAAAGGGCTGTTATCTTTTTGATCTCTGTCCCATAGTAGGAACGTAATAGGCTGGCGAATAATTAGCGATGATGATGATTCGAGGTGGAGTTTATTGATTTCGAAGTATGTACGTAAACATTATGTTTTATAATCAACCTTTTACGATCGAAGGTGAAAGGTACCTACCAGTTTAAACAACTATGATTGGAAAAATATAATGCCATAGACGAATAAGAAAACATTATTTATTCGTCTATGATAATGCTTAAGAAAAACGTAAAAAAATCTGTAGGTAGGTACTTATTACTTTTGACATCAAAGGTTTTTTGACTTGTTTCAAGTGAAACACTCAGTGACTTATCGTAGTATTTTTATTTAATCATTATTATAATTAATTTACTCATTTAAATACAACTATTTCATGTAAGTGGATCCTCATTAATTATTATAATTTCACATGCCAGCAAATGGCAAAAAGATGTACAACATATTAACTAAGACCAGCACTCTATTTCTCATTAAATAAATTAGTAATTTCGGATTAAAATAAAAAAATAAATAAATGGATTCACTTGTTATTTTACGTTACCCAAGAATTAATTTGTGTTACTGACGTGCCGTTTTTAACTGACATCAAAAAAGAGGAGGTTTCTCAATTGGACCGTATATATGCTTTTTTAATTTTGTTCGCGGATAACTTCGTCGTTTATGAACCGATTTTGATGATTCTTTTTTTGGTTGGAAAGGAGATATCCCAAGGTTGGTACCATGATAAGGAAACCAGGATCTGTTTTCTGATGATGGTATCCCAGAAAAATCGAGGTGAAAGAGAATTCGGTTATATTATTTTTTGTTAAATAATAATAATAATAATGCCCGCACAATCACATACATAGGCTCTGACCCCTAACTAGGTTTTCCTGTATCTAGAGTATCAGAAACTACGAGGATCGGGGGATCCATAACACCCAGACACAGAACAAATACTTGCGCTTTTTTTTTCAATACACAAAAATTTGTCCTGTAGCGGGAATCGAACCCGCGACCTCACGCTTCACAGTCGGCTATCCGCCCATTGCGCCATATCGGTCGTCATAAATGTTATAGATACGTTCGAATTTGGGTTTGACAATTATTTTGTTGTTCCCCTATGACGTCCTACTTTGTTATGACAACGAATGATTCAATCCCATTGCATCCAAATTGTAGCTCGGCTCATAACACACAGGGTAAACTAGGTCAAGGCATGCATTTTAAGCAAATCCTAGCATTTCCGATGCGGTAACATGCTAAGCCCGTAATAAAATTTGAAAAATCTCGGTTTCGTACGTCTGCGAGCGGGAATATACATTATACTGAGTAACTACATTTGTTCCATTTGTCCTAGTCATGTAAAAGGACATCATCGGGATTTCATACATTTTTGGTCCAAATATGAAAATGCCGGCCAGTAAAAAATATGCTGTAATATTAATACGAGGGGTTTACTAGTAGCCACTGCAGAGAACCCCTACCCACCCACCTTCCGGTTGCATCATCAGACCCTCGTCACCAAGTTAATCGATTGGACTCATCAAGACGATTCATATGAGCCCAAACACAAAGGTTTTACTAGTAGCCACTGCAGAGATCCCCTACCCACCTTCCGGCTGCATCTGAAGGTCGATGATACCAAATTATTGCATTGTCACCGAGATTACATACACATACAAAGTTTCAAGTCGATACGACAATTAGAAGTAGGTGAAAATTGACTTCTAAGATTTGATTACATTGTTAGTTAGTTAATTAGTTAGTTAGTTAGTAACAAGTTTTACAAGTCAAGCTAATAAAAGTGTTTTAAAAAGGTGCAAGTATTTGTTCCGTGCCTGTGTGTTGTGGATTCGATAAGTTGTAGTCCAAGCTGGTGAAGCCGCGCGGCGAGGCTAGTAATCTGCTAGTTATTTTTTCAGCGATTACACATTCTAGACATATATATACTCGTATACCTATTAAACAATTTTTTTTTCAAATATTATATTTATTTATATTTCTATACCTACCCCAATTTTCAGTTGGTCTGCTAGCTTCTGGCCGCCATCGCAACTGCAAATTAACTCTTCTATAGCAACTAGGCTTTTTGAATTAAACCGTGTTTGCAACTGGTTGTGTAACAAGCTTCTATAATAAATAATAAATATCGGGGACAATTGCACACAAATTGACCTAGCCCCAAATTAAGCTCGAAACTTGTGTTATGGATACTAGACAACGATATACATACTTATACAGAGAAATAAATACTTGACGAATCCAGGTCTATTTCCTTCCTTACTATTGGATTTACTCCGTTACTATCTGCCATGGTATGCAGGTTTCACGTGGGCGTTCTGAGGGAGGTGTTGGTTGCAATAATAGAAGGCCATTACAAATTAAACTGACACTGTATTCTTGACGATTCAACAATGTAGGTACATCTAGAATATTCCACAATCACTAGGTAATACGGAACGCGGGACAGTTCCAAGATGCTTCCTCGACCGCCGCAAGCAAACTGTGTAGTTTCTCCTGTCGAGTCATGCCATCAAGACTCTGTCGAGCGCCACTAGGTGGCACTGGCGTTCCGATTACGTCAAATCCATTTCAAATCTCGAACCCGTTTCCGACACGGCCATCCTGCGTGACACACGTCCTCGTGTGTTAATCTGTAACCAAACATTCAAACGAAAGAACACGTCCGACTCGGCCAATTCTGACCACATTGGGGTTCTACACTATTCAACTCCCCAACTCCTCAAAATCAAGTTAAATCTGGGTTCAAACTCTTTACATTTCTGACAAATAAATTAGCAAAAAGGATTAACCAGAGCCATGTACCACCGTCGCTTCAAAAAGCATCACAATAAATCTCACTACCAAGCCTCTGGAACCTCACGAGTAAATCCCTCTAACGCCACGGCTCTCCTAGCCGACCAGCAATCGCAATTGCTACCACAGTCACACCACGCGTGCATCCACCAACCATGTGGATCACCGTGTGCACCATGCACTCAAATACGGCCGATAGAGCACCTACTCGAGTTCCGGCTTACAAATCATCACCATTATTATCGTCAATCTCGACTGGTACATAACCTACTGGCATCCTACGTAATCTATCGTGAGCATATTTGTAGGTACTGTTAGAATTTAAAGCTTTCAACGTATAACAATCACCGTCATCATCATCATCATCATCGTCATCATCATCATCATCATCATCGTAAGAAAGACAATACAGCTCACCGTTATGATCTAAAGTTCACGTAGGTGTTTGTGCAACACAAACATCCATGCACGCGTCGCTCGCCGCGCGCCGTCGTCGCCATGCCCGCGCCGCCGCTCATACGCCGCACCGCGATGAGTCCCAGCTTCTCGCATGCAGCACACCAGGGGCTTCGGTGCCGGCTGCTGGGCCGCTTGACTCGATGTTGTAGACGGTGTAGGTCGTTTTCTATTTTTCTTATCTTGCATTTTAGATGTGAGAATGCATGAAGCTTTTGTTGCATTTTATCCCTCGAAGTAATGTCGATCGTAAACGCATGCCGTTGTAACCTCGTATCAATTTGCAATATGTAGGCAAGAACAGTTGATACTACGATTTGTTCTTCATTCGCATCCTTTTAATGGATAGTGAGTGACGTCATCATGCAGGGAATTCGTAGCAACCAGTGCTTCTTTTTCGTGTGGTTTATCAATATTGTAAACTTATTCCATCTTACTGCTTCAATTTGCAAAACAAAAAGTATCTGACAGCCGTGTTTTTTCTTGTCGCCATGGAGACACCGTCATATTTTTTCACTCGCCCGGCGTAGCAAAGAGGTCAGCTTCTCTTGCCGTTGGCTTGGCAACACGATATCTTGCATCGTCCATATCCTCGGTGACCATAAATCGCTCATCTTGAACTCGCTACATGTCATTCGTAGGTTATTTGCGATAGCCACGTCGACTCCGCTCCTTTTAACGCTTTACTACTCGCCACAACAAATTGACCGCCGTTCCGTGGGTTTTCGGCGAGACACAAATCTGCTGTGATGCATCGTGATTCGGTGCTTGCAGGGCCTTGATGCGTATGTTCTTCAAACATGGCTGCGTTGGCGAGCCATCACTGTCCGCGTTCTCATTTTGCTATTGAACCAACACTGATCGCACTTCTGATGACGAATCCAGGTCTATTTCCTTCCTTACTATTGGATTTACTCCGTTACTATCTGCCATGGTATGCAGGTTTCACGTGGGCGTTCTGAGGGAGGTGTTGGTTGCAATAATAGAAGGCCATTACAAATTAAACTGACACTGTATTCTTGACGATTCAACAATGTAGGTACATCTAGAATATTCCACAATCACTAGGTAATACGGAACGCGGGACAGTTCCAAGATGCTTCCTCGACCGCCGCAAGCAAACTGTGTAGTTTCTCCTGTCGAGTCATGCCATCAAGACTCTGTCGAGCGCCACTAGGTGGCACTGGCGTTCCGATTACGTCAAATCCATTTCAAATCTCGAACCCGTTTCCGACATACTTATATAGATAGAAATATCCAAGACTCATCACAAATATATTTGCCTTTACTGGGATTCGAACCGGGACCGCTAGCTTGGCAGGCAGGGACACTACCAACTCGGCTACCGCGTCGTCACAACTGGTTGCCATGAAAGACTAAAAAATCCTCGTAGACAACTGGTTGCGAAAGACAGTTGCGATGGCGGCCGGAATGGTCCTCTCTTATAATCTGCGTCTTAAGCTATACGTCAAAAAAAAATTAACAACTTCATTTTTATTAAACAACTGTTGAGAAATGTCAGTAATCAGAATCTGTAAAAACAAACGTTACTTCATATTGTTTGCGTAAGAATAACGAGTAGCTGTTGTATCGTAAAACGCCAAGCTTATATACAGTCTATAATCTCAAACATTATAAAAAAGTCAACGTCTGTATGTTCGTTTAAATAATTCGCTCGTTAATCAAAGAGCAAGCTACTTCTACTACATTTCTTTGTAATTAGTTTCGAGATAACGGAAATACACTGAGCGCCGGTTTTGTAAACGTCCGTAAGTTATATGTCATACCAAATTTCGGTAAGTTTGATCTTATTGTCAAAGAACAATGGCCAAAACGGACCCGAAGTCGTATGAAAACGATTTATGTACGATACAATTTTTAATTTTTTGCTTATTATGATTATACAAACGATATTTTAAAGAAAGTGTAGAAAAAAAAGATATTGATTCGGACTTCGGAGTTTCTTAGGAAATTTTTTAACTTACACGATGCTCGGATGTTTTGAACGCACTCCGCATTTACTTTTTCATTCCGTTTCACGCTTTGGAAGTCGGCCCTACTTAAATTAAGTCATTCAAATCAACATCATTTACAAAATATGAACAAAAACTAAGTGACATTGACAGAAACGAACATTTTCATACAAAATATATTGCGTTCAGGTCCAGGACAGTATGAAAAGTGGCCAATGTTCTTTAGTACGGAAAATTTGAAGGGACTTTTTTTCATAAATCAACAAAGTCTAGAGATATTGAACATTTCCTTGGTAATCTAGAAAACTATTAAAAAAAATGTTACAAATATAAATGGAAGTAAGAGAATGTCATTGCCGATATTTTATACATAATATATTAACACTAGTTGCGCCCGCGGTTTTACTCGTGTCTTCTTGTTATCCCGCAGGAACCTTTTTCCTGGATAGCTGTGTTAATCCAGGAAAATATAAGAATAAATAAGTATAAGAAGTCTTCATTCCAAATTTCTTCAAAATCGGTTCTGTAGTTACGGTGATACGTGGTAACAAACATTCACACACACAAACTTTTGCATATATAATATTAATAGGATAAGATTAGTATCACGATGCTATTTTGTTCTTTTTATCAAATCAAATGTTAAATTAGTTAAGACAGAAATGTCGAGCAAAAAAAAAAAAACTTGTATTTTTATTAAATTGTCAACTTTATTATTCGCATAAACAAAGGTTGGAGCGTGTCTTTTACAAAATACAATCACAAAACATGAATTTTTTGCGAGCGTCCTGCGACCGGCGGTTGTCCGGTTCGCGCACTGCTCTCGCGCGTCATTTGCGGGGCGCGCGGGCGGGAGTTCACAATAACTAAACTAGTGTTGCGTCCTGACAATGCCCGCGCTACAATTGTTATTAATAATAGTCTTATCAAATATGGTATGTGGTTAGTAATAGGTATAGCTTCCTCAGACATTAATCATAATCACACAGTGGCTACGATTTTCTATACCTACCTAAAATTAGGGTGTCATTTGTGTCGATTCGGTTTTGCATTCTCTAAAACTAAACTAAGTTTGACAGGTCTAAAAGTAATACTGCCCTTTTTTACTTCAGTGGTTAGAAAAAGACAGCAATACTATTAGACCTGTCAAACTTAGTTAAGTTTAAGAGAATGCAACACCGAATCGACACCATTCTGTCTTGCCGGGGTATTCGAAAACAAGCATCCTTCGATTAATGGACACTGAAAGTAGGGCCGGCCGGGCCGCATGTAAACGTAGTTTTCCCATAAAATACTTTAAATCTTTCAACTAATTTATGAAATAATTTACGAGCGGCCTCAACCGTTGCGGTTATCGCATCACTGCAGTTATTGACAAGTTTTACGATTATAACGGTTATAAAAGTGGACTGTTAAGGCTTCACTCTAGGACTCCATAGAAGTATTGTCAAATTTATATTATCTCTAGTAGGGCAAACCGTGGTACAGTACCCCTAGTACAGGTTTTGATAGTTTACAAAAACTATAAAAGTTTTCGTTTCCATCCAAACATATGTTTTTCAGCGAATCTTACCGAGACTTTGAGGAACTGAAATCGTTAATACGGGTTATTTTAAATCGTTATATTGAGTTACTTTTTTAATTTAAGCAGATCGAGTTGTCACGTTGACAAATCGGCGGTGGTAAAAGTTTTCAAAACTTGTACTAGGGGTACAGGCGTAAGACAACCTAGTGCCGATCTGGGCGTGACGAAAACGTTTTACAGCCGCTAAAAATAACCAAGGATATATTTGCGAAGAATGACTCGAAGGTCCTCTCCTATTGTAATTTTAATTTGTCAATTGTCGAATAAGTGGAAAACAGTTGACAGTCACGTGACATGTGGTCAAACACTACGCTGTAGGAATTAAGAAGTAAACTACGATAATAAACTATGCACAATGCACAGTGTTGTGCGCAAGTTTTAATATTTTAATACAAAGACCCTCGAATGCGCTGTTTGTATTGTTTTTTTTAAAACACTTTTATTAGCTTGACTTGTAACTAACTAACTAACTAACTAACTAACTAACAATGTAATCAAATCTTAGAAGTCAATTTTCACCTACTTCTAATTGTCGTATCGACTTGAAACTTTGTATGTGTATGTAATCTCGGTGACAATGCAATAATTTGGTATCATCGACCTGATCTGATGGTGCAGCCGGAAGGTGGGTAGGGCATCTCTGCGCTGGCTACTAGTAAACCCCTCGTGTTTGGGCTCATATGAATCGTCTTGATGAGTACAATACATTGGACTTGGTGACGAGGGTCTGATGATGCAACCGGAAGGTGGGTAGGGGATCTCTGCAGTGGTTACTAGTAAACCCCTCGTGTTTGGGCTCATATGATTCGTCTTGATGAGTCCAATAGATTGAACTTGGTGACGAGGGTCTGATGATGCAGCCAGAAGGTGGGTAGGGGATCTCTGCAGTGGCTACTAGTAAACCCCTCGTGTTTGGGCTCATATGAATCGTCTTGATGAGTACAATACATTGGACTTGGTGACGAGGGTCTGATGATGCAACCGGAAGGTGGGTAGGGGATCTCTGCAGTGGTTACTAGTAAACCCCTCGTGTTTGGGCTCATATGATTCGTCTTGATGAGTCCAATAGATTGAACTTGGTGACGAGGGTCTGATGATGCAGCCAGAAGGTGGGTAGGGGATCTCTGCAGTGGCTACTAGTAAACCCCTCGAGTTTGGGCTCATATGATTCCTTTTGATGAGTCCGATAGATTGGACTTGGTAACAAACGACTAAAAAGTAAAAAAATAAAAATATATAGTTTAAAAAACTAAAAAAAACACTTTAAAAACGCACTCAAAAATATAAAATAATTAAATTGACTTGTATTAGTTACAATATAATGGTTAATTCAAAAAGTGTGGAGCGCTTCTTTTACTGGGTAAATAAAAGTACAAACAACCAAAAAGCGCTCCACACTTTTTGAATTAACCATTATATTGTAACTAATACAAGTCAATTTAATTATTTTATATTTTTGAGTGCGTTTTTAAAGTGTTTTTTTATTTTATATATTTTTATTACTAACTAGTCGTTGAATAATACAATGATCTCTGCCTTAAGCAGTTGCCAGCTTTATAAACAACAGTGAATTAACAATCTGTTGGCAAACAATAGATTTATTATAGTGGTGATATTTTTATGACTTCTTGTTTGAAACGTAAATTAGAAAATAGTATTAGTATTTATAGGCAATCGTTTTTTTTAGCAAATTACCTATTATGATTCATGGGTTCCCAGCGACTCGCACCCAATTGAGTCTCTATCTCTTGTAGGGCAAACCATGGATAGATCGGTTATTGGGAACGGCCGTTAGTGTGACTCGGTGGGAAGGAAATATTCCCAACAAGTCCCAGTGTAAAATATTATCAGCTTTTTTGGGTTATCGAGTTTATATCCTGAAGAACCTAAAACGATTCTAAGAGCTTTTAGAGTTTGTGTTCGGAAGCTTTCTCCCCACAGCGAACGCTGGAAGTGCTTTTGTAACCGCAACAGCCGCAGGGGCACTTCCGCAACCTCGAGGCTGATCTCGATTGGATACTGAATAAAAAAACGAGAATTCTTTGGGAGAGCACTTTGTTCAAATTTATAACTGAACTGTTTATCACGCAACAAATGACGCGCAACATGATTTGCAACAATTGTTGCCAAATGAATTACCCAGCTTTAAGGTTAGAGTCTGTTCCTACCAAGACGTGACGCTACTTTTTATAATAGCGATACAATATTATAGAACTTGTTTACTGAACACAAAGATACAAAATTGAGTGAGAGCGTGATAGCGGTCAGTTAAGGCTGGCACGTACAATACAAAAAATGATTTTACGGGCAATATAAGCAAGCTACAACAATATGACTCCTGCAAGCCCTATTGTAACTTTTCAGAAATTTAAGTGACATGTACAGTACAAGAACAAAATTGCAGTAGCAAGTCAATGTTCATAAAGTCGCCCGCACGGTAGGCATGCCGCGTATCTCTGCATGTGTGCGACCGGTAACCGCGCTCTTTCTGATTGGTTCATGTTCATATTCATACGTACGTGCGAAACGGCCTTTAGAAGAAGGTCACATGCGCGTTATTCATTAATGCTATTGCTTTCTGAGACTGCTACTGGAATTCTGACTCCGACCGTACAATATAACGTTTGTAAGTTCGTTACATTTGACGAGACAGCAGATATCTCCGGAGAGCGAGCAGTGGGAAAAGCTGACGTTGATTTATTTGGCAAGCATCTTTTGTGGAAGTGATTCTCGGTAACGTTAAAAAAGGTTAGGGATGCCTCGGAGTTACAATAATTTGATTACAACCGTTTTTACATTAAATAACGAAAAGGTCTCGTGATCGTAATTTTGGGTAAACGTAAATTGTTAAGGTCACACGTGTCTTGTGTCGTAGCCAAAAATAAACAGTAGGTACAAACATTAATTTTGTTTTGATGTTTGTAAAACTTTTTTATTGATACAAATTTCGCATGGACTTGTAGCGACCCACCCCGGTTTCACTCGGTTAGCACTAATTATGAAAAATTATATTGATCCGATCGCTACTAAACTTCATAGGATCGCTGAGCTAATCTGTCAATGCCCTGGAAATTTCGTTAAAATCGGACCAGCCGTTTTAGAGTCAATAGAGAACATACATGCACACCTCGGTTTTTTAAATAGGTAGATTATATTATAGTACGAGTAATTAAATAGTGTTTCGCACTTGTCTGCTTTTTAGTTAATACTAGCTGCGCCCCGCGGTTTCTCCCGCGTGGATTACAAAAAAAAAATTGATATAAAAAATAGATGTTGGCCGATTCTCAGACCTTCCCGATATGCACACAAAATTTCATCAAAATCGGTCAAGCCGTTTCGGAGGAGTATGAACGCAACGAAAACTGTGACACGAGAATTTTATATATTAGACTAGCTGTTCCTCGCGGTTTCACCCGCGTGGGCTACAGTTTATCGCGATAAAAAGTATCCTATGTCCCTTCCCCGGGGCTCAAATTATCTCTATACCAAATTTCATTTAAATCGGTTCAGAAGTTTAGGCGCGATAGCGTATATATTCCGTATACTCCAAAATTATTCCCGCACTTCGGTGCCCCCTCAACGCGTTACCTTTTTTTTTTTTTTTTTTTTTTTTTTTTCTTCTCCCTCCGCCTTTTTTGGAGGGCGGGTGAGGGTCATTGTATCAGTCTACTCACCCGCCCCGACGGAGAGGCCCGGAACTCAAACATTCCGGGCCCCGCAACCCTAAGCACCTGGGAGGGGGGCGTCCAGCTTGATGCGACGCCCCCCCGATACAACAACCACACCTTTTCGGTGGGGCGGGAGGAGGCGATCAAAACGCCCCCTTCTACCGCCACTACACCCTACTATTTAACTAGTGGGGCGGGAGGAGGCGGGCAAAACGCCTCCTTCTACCGCCCCTCCGCCTGTGCCGGATTGGGTCAGAGAGCGGATCTGCCTCTCTGACCCGTTCCGCGGCCTCCTTCTGCGTGATTGCGTATTCGCAGAAGGAGGCCACAGCCTGCCACGCCGTGTCGCTGCCGAGCATTGCTGTTATTACGCTCGGCAGGGACAGGTCCAACCCTATGTGTGCTGAGAGTGTGTGTCGCTGTGTTGATAGAGCGACACACACTCCCAGCACGTGGGGCGCCGTGTCTTCTGGCGCCCCACATTGGTGGCAGGCTGGGGTCAGCTCACGTCTAGCGATTTGGTGCAGGTATTTTCCGAAGCATCCATGCCCGGAAAGCACCTGCACCAATCGGTAGGTGAGCGACCCATGCCGCCGCCGCATCCACTCCTCGAGGACCGGTCTTATGGCCCCCACCGTCCACGCACCCGGCACCGGTGGGGCCAGGTCCTCTTTCCACCGCCCTATTAGGGCGGCCTGCGCCTGCCTCCGCATGCGCGTGACCTCCTCCCAATCCGGGGGCTCTCCGCGGGTCCTTCTAGCCGAGATATAATGATATACCTCGGCGAGGACTTCCGCTTGGAGCTCCCAGGGGGGGTCTCCGGCAAGCGCGCATGCGGCCGTCCAGGACACCGTCCGGTATCCGCGTATCGCCCTCGTCGCGATGACCCGCTGCGGACGTCGCAGCAGGGCCTTATTGGCGCGTCCGAGGGCGTCCGCCCAGACCGGCGCCCCGTAACAGGCCATACTCCTTGCTACAGCGGAGTACAGCCCGCGGCAGGTTGCGCTTGGGCCGCCCACGTTGGGCAGCAGCCTCCCCATTGCGGCAGCAGCACTAACGACCTTCGGGGCCATAAGAGCGAAATGGGCCCCAAAGGTCCACCTCCCATCCAGGGTGAGGCCCAGATAGCGCATCTGGGTCCCCACCCGTATCGGGACCCCGTCCAGGATAACTTGTGTGCCTGGAGGGGTCCCCCCCGAGGCCCATGAAACAGTAGGGCCTCGGTCTTGGAGAGGGCAACCTCCAGTCCAAGGGAGCGGATGCGGTCGACCACCAGGGCTGTCCCCACCGTGGCCAACCGCAGCGTCGCCCCCAAATCCCTCCCCCGGGCCACGACTAGGGTGTCGTCCGCGTAGCAGGCGACCCGCAGACTTGCGGGAAGCGTGCCGCGGAGCACCCAGTCGTAGCCCACGTTCCACAGTAGGGGTCCCAACACTGACCCCTGTGGAACGCCGCAGGCCACGCGACGGCGCCTCAGGCCGTCGCGTCCCTCCACCAGGACCTCGCGGTCGCGGAGGTAGTCGGCCAACAGCCTCCTCAGATACAGGGGCACTCCATGGTACCGGAGCGCCTCCTGTATCGTAGCGTGTGGGAGACTGTTAAAGGCGTTGGCGATGTCAAGCGAGACAGCCAACGCCTTATCCCCCTCGGCGACCGCGGCCTGGGTCCACCCCTTGAGCCAGAGCAGGGCGTCTATCGTCGACCGCCCCGCCCTGAACCCGTACTGGGCTTCCGATAGACCGGGCCCAGTACCCTCCAGGTGCTGGACGACCCGGGATGCTACAACTCTTTCGAGGAGCTTTCCCGTGTCGTCCAAAAGCACGATTGGCCTGTAAGCGGAGGGTGTCTCGGCATCCCGACCATCCTTCCGCAGCAGGCACAACCGGCCGTCCTTCCATATCTTCGGGAACTGTCCAGACGTGATGCAGACGTTGAACAGTTCCCGAAGCGGGTCGCCCAGTGACTTTAGGGCGATCCGCAGCACCGCACCTGGAACTCCGTCCGGACCCGGGGCCGTCCTTTTGCCGCACAGACGGGCGGCGGCAAGCTCCATCTCCACCTCCGACACGGGGGGGATGGAGTCCGGGTCCGGCTCCTCCTCCTCGGGGAGGACAGGCGCCATTACTGGAGGGGTGTGGTCTGGGTCTCTGTTCTGTGCTGTAGGTACCCATTATCCTATTCTAAGTTAATTTTTCTTGGACCGCACGTTTGAACCGCGCAGTTAAAGGTCTTTCTGGTCCGCGACCGCACTTTACCTATTTCATAGATTCTCCCGGTACCCCCCTCACCTCACCGCGTTTCCCGCTGCGCTGCGGTGCGGCGGTTTTATTTTTAAAACACTTTTATTAGCTTGACTTGTAACTAACTAACTAACTAACTAACTAACTAACTAACTAACTAACTAACTAACTAACAATGTAATCAAATCTTAGAAGTCAATTTTCACCCACTTCTAATTGTCGTATCGACTTGAAACTTTGTATGTGTATGTAATCTCGATGACAATGCAATAATTTGGTATCATCGACCTGATCTGATGATGCAGCCGGAAGGTGGGTAGGGCATCTCTGCGCTGGCTACTAGTAAACCCCTCGTGTTTGGGCTCATATGAATTGTCTTAATGAGTACAATAGATTGGACTTGGTGACGAGGGTCTGATGATGCAACCGGAAGGTGGGTAGGGCATCTCTGCAGTGGCTGCTAGTAAACCCCTCGTGTTTGGGCTCATATGATTCGTCTTGATGAGTACAATAGATTGAACTTGGTGACGAGGGTCTGATGATGGAACCGAAAGGTGGGTAGAGGATCTCTGCAGTGGCTACTAGTAAACCCCTCGTGTTTGGGCTCATATGATTCGTCTTGATGAGTCTAAATTAAACTTGGTAACAAAAGACTAAAAAGTAAAAAAAATAAAAATATATAGTTTAAAAAAACTAAAAAAAAACACTTTAAAAACGCACTGAAAAATATAAAATAATTAAATTTACTTGTATTAGTTACGATATAATGGTTAATTCAAAAAGTGTGAAGCGCTTCTTTTACTGGGTAAATAAAAGTACACACAACCAAAAAGCGCTTCACACTTTTTGAAATAACCATTATATCGTAACTAATACAAGTAAATTTAATTATTTTATATTTTTCAGTGCGTTTTTAATTCTACTACTACTTACATTTTAGTATAGATTACAAATGTGAAAGTTTGAGTGTGTGTGTGTGTGAATGTTTGTTACAACGTATCACAGTAACTACTAAACCGATTCTGATGAAATTTGGAATGGAGATAGCTTATACCCTGGATTAACACATAGGCTACTTTCGGCCCAGAGAAAAGTTCATGCGGGATAACGAGACGACGCGGGTAAAACCGCGGGCCGCAACTAGTCTGTTATACAAAAGAAAAGAACTAGAAGTAAATTTTTATAACATAGCAATTGTGGCAGTTGAAGTAGGTGTACCTACTTTTAAATACCTTTGTGTTTCTAAAAATAACAACGTAATCTTATATCCCGGAGTTATCTCGAAAAGCTTTCAATGTTATGTAAAGATGAAAGCGCGGGCCAGGTATCTGTAGTAATACCTATCTGTAAGTATACGTCGCATCATATCATATAAGTAACCTTAAGATAAGGAAAAAGGTATATATATTTAGAGCGATGGTGGCCGAACGGTTAGGCGTGCGACTTACAAGACGCCGACACCGAGTTCGAATCCTCTCGGCTCCGGACCTATATGTGATACTCCTAGTTAGGGGTCAGAGCTATGTATGTGATTGTTTGGGCGTCACTATTATTATTTATTATATTAAAATAAATGAACGAGTAGTTATATCCCGTGAAAGGTTAAAACAACATTTCATAATTGAAATACAGATTTCAAACTCAACCATCAAATTGAAAATGCAAGCTTCACACGAATGCTATTGCAATTATTTCATTATTTGAAACGTAAGCATAACAACTAATTAATTAGCCACAAATGTACATCTGTATTTATCTATATCTATAAGAGTCAAAGTCCTGACTGACTGATATCAACGCACAGCTTAAACCGCTGGTCGTAGAAATTTGTAGTTTTTTTTTTTTACTATTTACAGGGTAGCGTTTGACCACAAGTCACCTGATGTTAAGTGACGATGTGGTCGAAGATGGCGCCACGCTACATCTGGACTGGGAACTGGCTCTCAAGTGAGGCTGCCGGAACACACCGATAGGTGCTTGGCGACAGATTCTTAACAAGAGGGTGGTAGCTAGCCAGGCGAGTACTAGAAAATACCCTACCACCAAGCTATGGTTTCATCACGATGTTTTCCTTCACCGAAAGCTCAAGCTCATTGTAGGATTCGAACCCACGTCCTACGGATCGCAAGCCGACGTCACTACCACTGAGCCATCATCGCTATGAAGAGATATTTGTATTGTGTATATGTTTTGATAGAGTATATTTGTCTGGATGCGTACGGTGTAAGAAAGAATTTTTGAAATTCTACCCCTAAGGCGATGGTGGCCGAACGGTTTGGCGTGCGACTTACAAGACGCCGACACCGAGTTCGAATCCTCTCGGCCTCGTACCTAGGACTTAATAAGTTATGTGCGGATTTGCCATCGCTCAAAACGGTGAAGGAAAACATCGTGAGGAAACCGGCATGCCCAAGAACTGCAACATTTTCAAGGGCATGTGACATCTACCAACCCGCACTGGGCCAGCGTGGTAGATTATAGCCCATACTCTCTCTCTGAGAGAAGGCCAGAGTCCCAGCAGTGGGAACGTGGAAGGCTGATAATGATGATGATGATGATGAACCCCTAAGGGGGTAAAATACGGAAGGAAACTTAACCCGCTGCAGCATGTGTGAAGCCGAAGCGGTGAGCTAGTATGTTGGTAATAAAAGTTAAACAGAACTCGTGTTGTTATGAAGAGGATAACGATGCGGGCGCCAATTAGGTGCAGTTGCTGTGTTTGGGTTGTTTGTTTTGTTGTTTGTTGACTACAAACAACAAAACAAACAACCCGGACTCAGGGATGGGGCCCAGGGGCTCCCCCCCTCTTTCCTAGACGGTTCAAATAAAACAACAGGCAAAACCTGGCACCTCTTTTGGCCACATCGTCATTTCACATGAGCAACGATATCTCACTAAAGTTATAAATGCGATTGTTTCATTGTTTGTGAGTGTGCGTGTATGTTACTTAATCGCGCTAAAACAACTCAACGGATGATAGCTTATACCCTGAATTAACACATATCTATGCTACTTTTTATCCCGGTTCCTGCGAGAAAACGGGAAAATAACGGGTGTAACTGCGTTTCGCATCTATTTTAATGCAAATATTGATTTGTTACTCGAAGCAACGGCCCCGGACACTATAATGTGAACATGAAATTGAATTACATATTAAATCTAGCTGTGTTTGACTGTTTTCTGTGTTTACAATAGAGCGTGGAATTTCGGAGAATTGTCAAAAACGCTTTGTGAAGCAGAGCGATGGCGGGAACAAAAACATTACGAGGAATGCTTTGACCACTCTTATATTTTTGCTCTCGCAAATCCTGAGAAATATTCAGCGCTTTATGCTGCTTTTTAGCTGCTCTTTCTGCTTTATAGCGCTTTTAGGTGTTCGGAAATTTAGGGTCACTTTGGCAAGCAGTGTTTTAGCTAAAATATTCCTCCTTTCTCCGGCATACTTGCAAAATGTGGAACTAGCTCCCTCCATAGATTAAGTAGACTATATACTACGTATAGATGGAAATCACCCATAGAACGACACAATCGTTAGAGAAGTGAACGAAATGACCTGCGCCAGATGAAGGTTACTATGGAGTATTCTGTGACGATAGTGCTTGAAACGTCAGGCGGCAAATATCGATATCGATCTGTAGTGATGGGATATTTAAACCCAACCCACTATCGATAACCGATTCCATTTCCTATTTTATGTTTTCAATAGCATAAGGTTTTTAGATATTGAAACTCAGTTTTTAATATTTTAATTTATATTCAGATAAATAATACTACCACTTCGATTCGGAAATTTACAATTTCTTCAATCAAATCAAATTAAGATGGAGGTTTATACAAAATTTTAATGGTTTGATATATATAATCCAAATCCAAGAAATTAGAATGGGCAAGTGCCTTTATTGAACTAGCTACTTACAACTATTACAGCAATCAAATTCATATTAGGTACTATACAAAATTGAATTAACAATTTGATTATAATACAAATCTAAAGAAATTATACACAGAATGGGCATGTACCTATATTAAATAAGCTCCTTATTAATTATACATCAATCAAATTAAGATTAGGTATGTACCATACAAGATTTAATTAACTGTCTGATAAATATATGTAATACAAATCCAAGAAAATGGTACATAGAATAGGCACATGCCATCATAAAAATTTGTACTTACAACAGCTATACATCAATCAAATTAGGTACTATACAATATTGAACAATCTGATATACAGTGCAAATCCTAAGAAATTATACACAGAATGGGCATGTACCTATATTAAACAAGCTACATAGAATTATACATTGATTCATCGTTATAAACCGAATATAACTAATACATAGTTAATATAATTGACTATCGGGTTGGGTGTAGTAACTGGGACCAGGCATTTCAAGATTTTGTGAATATGGAGGGTAAAATATGCTGCAGTACAAAAAA
This sequence comes from Opisthograptis luteolata, assembly GCA_931315375.2. Lineage (NCBI taxonomy): Eukaryota > Metazoa > Arthropoda > Insecta > Lepidoptera > Geometridae > Opisthograptis > Opisthograptis luteolata. Next base: position 12,470,268 of record OV928036.1, on the reverse strand, counting down.
ATTAAAAAATAACAAACCCGATACCAGCTGGATACATATTGGCCACATTGACATCCATGTTAGGCTCTATCTCTATGTTCAATACAAAATCTGTTTTTATTTTTGTATTTCTATAAATAATATTACTTACTCAAGAGAGTCCTGGTTTCAATTTCTTTCGGTCCAAATAGGGTTGGGTGACTTACAAGCAGTCTTCTCCTCTTCCTAAGATATTTGTCCTCGAATTGATGGCCACATATTGTTGGAGGATTTACATCAGCTATATATTGACTATGTGGCTGTACCAAGTCCAACTAAATTTTCCTCTGGTCTCGAGAGCCAAAAAATCAAAATAGCTGGCACGAGTTGATTGTTCAGCTACAATCAGCAATGCAGCGCGAGCGAGACTGCGAGAAGATATTATTATTCTGAAACAAACATAACCTAAATGTAATAAATTATTCTGTAACCTAACAAGATGCTATTTCATGTAATTTAAGTCGGCACAGGCTTAGCTCTACTTACGTTTTTGTCTGTTAGCAGTTAGTTGTTGAATGATACAGGTTTTTAACCTTGTGATCCTTGTCATTATAGAAATGATACGTAAGATAAAATTGTAATTCTAAAGAGCAACGGTTTTAATTTCAAGTACCTAGTTTTTGTTTCTTCGTTATCGCTTCACAACTTTCGCAAGCAAGCAAAGTCAAAAAGAGAAATTGACGAAACTGTGCGGGACCGGGAAAATATGGCGGGCGTTATTTCACAAAAAGTCAATAAACACAAACAAAACTTCGTCTAATAGAATGAAATTGAATGAATTACGGAACGAAATTGAATGAATGAAACCTGTTCAAAGTGTTCATGTTCACCAATCTCATCTAGCGCAGGTCACTTCTAAGAGCATAGACGATGTTCTGTGATTACCTGCCGTGGCTCCCTCCACAAGTCTTTCCGCATTGCTACAGAATGCAGTCCTTCAAGATGGGTGTAAAAAAAAAGAGTTCTTTGGATTCGGCAATGCCCCTAGTGTTGTCAAATGTCCATAGACGACGGTGACCGCTTAGTATGAGGCGGGCTGTCTGCTTGTTTGCCAATTTATTACTTCAAAAATATTGTTTATCTTTCGGTAGTAGGTAATAAAGTTAGTCTAAATATTATATTCAATTCAACTTTCATACAAACGCAGATCTGGTTTAATTTCCACTGGATTCAAATCGCACGTGACCAATTTGAGATTTGAGGCCGTGTAGGAAAAAAGTTTTTCATGGAAAATTTCAGTGTTTGATAGGTTTTGTTCCTTGTTTACCTCTGTGGTCAGAAACGGAAAGTTATACTTTTAGAACTGTCAAATTTAGTATAGTTTGATGCTGGGCCACACAATAGCGTGATGATTGAGGTTTGACATAAGTGTGGCCACGACATTTGACAACGGCATTCACATTGGCCTTTGACGTTAACCAATATAACTCAAGTGCATTCACGTTGACCGTTCAAGTGTAGCCACTCACATATAATTAACGCAATATTTATCGCGATGGTAGGCATTCACATTTCCCATGACGTTGACCTTAGTTTGGCCCACGCATTAGAGAATGCAAAACAGAATCGATACCAATATCGCAAATTACTCCATTCATTAGGCAGACAGTTGAATTAGCTTCATTTGCCTGAAACGTCACGCTTTATTCTATCACATCATATCAAGTCACACCTGGGACGCGTTCGCTTCATATTATATGTAGTTAATGAATTTTGTATGGTGTCACCAGTCACCGCGACATAACGAGGTCACGGCCGCAATCACCCATCTAAGTCCAACCCCAAAATGAGCTAAATTAACCCCTAACTCCACGCCATAAAGGATATTAAATGTGTGAGTACATTTTGGACGAGCACGGTGTAGAGTAGGTATTTTATGAACGTTAGTAGGGATTTGAGGGGATTAGCGGTGTATTAGAATTGGATGGAATTTATTTGGTAAATGCCTGGAGAGAAAGCGTTGGAAAGCGCATTCTTTGAAGGCTTTAAAGAGCTCTTATAGCTCTTTAGTTTCGAAGCTTAAGGTTCATGAATGCTAATAAATCCGATGTATTTCATTCAGTCCATTTAATTAAGAATCGAACAAATTAATCGATAATGGGAACTCTAATTTTCTGCAAAGAAATGCGATCACAAATTGATAACATCAGCACTATAACAACAACTATCAATTTAAAATTTAAAAAATATCAAACATAGCTAAGAACACTCGCCCGTAACTCACCTTTCATACAAAAAAAAAACTAAATTGAAATCGCTTCATCCGTTCGCGAGCTACGGTGCCACAGACAGACAGACACGTCAAAGTTATAACACCCCTCTTTTTGCGTCGGGGGTTAATAAAATAGGTCTGTTTAGACTTAAGTCTAATCACTGTGAGAACAGAACAAATCATCTGTTAAATTGTGCTGGTACAGTCAACCACATAAGTCGCTGAACAATCACACTTTTTTCTATTATCCTCATCATCTTAGACACCAATTTTTGATCTCATCATCACCTAAAATCAGGTGTGTTATATTGTGGTCAAAATGATACCATGTAAAATGTAAAAAAAACAGTAATAATTACTGATTTGAAACACATTTGGAAAATCGAGAACGATCAGCTTTTTTTGTCACTGACTGTACATAGCCACGATAAAATAGATAAATGTTGCCCAACGATATATTAAAACAGCAACCTTAACGAGAAATCTAGAGGTTTGAAGAAAAATGGCAAAACTCTTACCCCAAAGGCATACCGTCTTTGTTTACGTCAATGGTAAAAACAAGATAATTTGACTAAATTATTCTTCTTTGACATGAAATTTGAGTTCAGTTTGTCTCGAATCATAATAGATAGCCTCGTGAAGTTGGAAAAAGCGCATTTTGATTATTTAATTATGAACTAGCTTTTCCACGCGGTTCACCCGCGTGGGCTACAGTTTATCGCGATATAAATGTCCTTCACCAGAGTTCAAACTATACCCATACCAAATTTCATCCAAATCAGTTCAGCCGTTTAGTTGTGAAAAGATAACAAACAAACAGGGTTTCTTTCACAGTTTTACCTTCCTGCTATCCCACAGTAACCGTTTTCCGGGATAAAAAGTAGCCTATGTGTCAATCCAGGGTATAAGCTATCTCCGTTCCGAATTTCACTCAAATCTGTTCAGTAGTTTTTGCGTGAAAGATTAACAAACATCCAGTCACAAACTTTCACGTTTATAATATTAGTAGAATGGTTAGAGTATGGTAAGCATTTTATTACAGTCTCACCTGAAGGTAGATATTAATGATAGAGCATGCTTTCCTAGAAGGTAGAACTATATCTTGTCCTCGTACTGTACAAATAACCCGGCCAAGTGCGAGTCCGACTTGCGCACGAAGTGTTCCGTACCATTATCTATAAAAACAGCAAAAAAATCACGTTCGTTGTATATGAGCCCCATATATATTTATTTTCTTCTGGTTTTTAGTATAGCAGTAACATAGAAATAAGTATCACGGTTCATGAGATACAGCCTGGTGACGGACGGACGGACAGCGGAGTCAGTAATAGGGTACCGTTTTACCCTGTGGGAACGAAACCCTAAAAAAGTGCAATGTGCGCCCTTTTCTTAAAGTTTTTACTGAGTCCAGGGCCGTACTCCATTAGTGGTGAGGTTTATAGACACAAAATAAAAGCCAATCTTTAGCGCGTCAACCGCTTGAACCGCTTAATGTCATAAAATGGAGAAGTCCAATAAATCGGTGTCAGTAATGACGTCCCTAAGACAAACCCCATTACGGGTACGATTCAATTTTCTACGCAGCGGTGCTCGCGGCGTTGCGACTTAGTCTGCTGAAATACGACAATTGAGATGTTGTCTTGAAACTTTTCAATTATAAGCAACTAGCTACTCGACGCGGTTTCACCCGCGTTTACTACATTTTATCGCGATAAAAAGTATCATATGTCCTTGCCTATGGTGCATTCTAACTCCGTGCCGAATTAATCCAAAAAAATAAATAACTAATTTTACCTCATTATTAACATACTAGCTGTTCCCAGTGGTTTCACCCGCGTGGGCTACAGTTTCCCATTTTTACCCCCTTAGGGGTTGAATTTCGAAAAATCCTTTCTTAGTATGCATCAAAATCAAAATCAAAAAAAATATTGATTCAATAGGATACATTGTGATCACTTTAAAACGTCAATTTAAAACTAGACAAACATACCTACCCTCAAAATTCCAATTTTCTACGACCAGCGGTTTAGGCTGTGCATTGATATCAATCAGTAAGGACTTTGATTTTTATATAGATTTATATTAGCTTAACTTGTTAGAATAGATTTCTATCTATACACAGTTTCCAATTCTATTATTTTTACATAGAAAGATCGAAGATATACGTCATTGTTTTTTTAAACTTGGTTCATCTCTTTGTCAAACATTGTATTAAAGGTTATATTTTAGCGAATGTTATTTTACGATTCCCCAGCAATATTGTTTCAATGTAATGTTTTGAAAGGTATCTGTAATATGTTATCTTTTAATTAGTACAGCGATCCCTTTGTAAACATTGATATATATATGTATGTATGTTTGTTTGTATGCGTCTGTAGTAATTATAACCCCTGGGGGTTTTTATACCAAATCAACTTAGCTATAACTGGTCTGCTAAATAAAGGAGGGAAGAACTGCCGGCTAATAACGTAACTTGGATGAGAATCGTATTGCGCTTTATTATGACATTTGAACTTCGTAATGGCCTTCGACCATTACCACAGAATATATATCCAGCACCACCCCAGTGAATGAATGAACGTGAACGTGAGTTGTTGTCTGAATGGTAGAGATACGGTATGTTTTAAAATTGATGACATAGTTAAAATGTAGTAGGTGTAAAACACTTAGGAGCTTACTAAAAATCTGCTTAAAGTTACATTTTTGAGGAATATTTCTTTATTACTCTACTCAAATTATAATTACAGGAAATACAAATAAAGGTTTCGACAATGATCGCACAGTTTGCCGCCATAAAAGTCCACGAAGAGCGTTTTCGTCGCTCACGGCTGCACATTCTTTGTATACGAGCACTGCATCGATGAACGCCTCCAGTACCTCGGTGCTTCTCATCGCTCCGTCGAAGCGGGCTGAACAGTTGCTGAAGTTGCCCAGGCGTAGGCTTCTGGATCTCACTCTTGTCGTCACTCCGGACGAAGCTATGGGTGATATCGGTGCGGGCGCGGAAACAGTGAGAATGGTTTCTATCAATTGTCGATTTGCCTCGGCTTGCGCTTTCATGAACATTTCCATCATAGCGAACATGTTTCCCTGGTTCGATTCTGGCAGAGATTGAGCCAGCGCCGGCGTCGGCATCTGCGTCGGCGTTGGCGCCGAAACTCGGGTCGGCGGCGCCGTGTCGACGAACGTAACGTCGTGGGCTTCCTCTGAATCTGAGTCTGTCGTGTAGTGACGGGTTGCCGCCATGGCCATCCTTCGGCTTGGGTTTGCCATCGTACCTCTTGCTGCGATAGGATTGACGATACTTCACGATACACACGACTCTTATTTCGCTTGCTAGCTCTGCGCGGCAGGGTCGGCCCCACGTTGGGCGCCACTTTGACGAATATTTCTTTATTACTCTACTCAAATTATAATTACAGGAAATACAAATAAAGGTTTCGACAATGATCGCACTGTTTGCCGCCATAAAAGTTCACGCAGTCCTCTTGACATCTGTTTTGACGGTCTCGCACACATTCGCGCCTGACATTTGACTGCAGCTATCAAATGTCACAGCCGTCGATGAGTCGATAGCGCGGGAGATTCGAACGACCTCAGTACACCTCGTTACACATTTTAAATTTTTTCACATTTAGGTTCAATAACTGTCAAAATTACTGAGGACACTGGGGTTCAAGAATGATCATAATGGATATCTAATCTGTGGTAATGATTGAAGACTCCATCCAAGTTACGTAGTAAGCCGGCTGATGCTCTTGAACAAACTGCTCCTGGAGGGTTATTTTTATAATATGTTGTTGATATTATTATGGGAAGATAAAAGGGAAGCGACCAAGAGGCAGGAGTCCTCTGCGTTGGAGTGATCAGATCCGCAACACCACCAATAAGAATGTCCACGAGGCTATTCACATTGCCGAAGACCGGAACAAGTGGAAAGCGATTGTTCAAAAAATAATTCGAGGCGATCACGACCCTCAGCAATGAGGAAGACGAAATAAGGAGGAGGATATTAATACATTTTACTTGTTTTTGCTTCTCCCGTCGTTCGTCAGACAGGAATGGTAGATGTTCCGACGTTTCCACCTGATACGCCATTGCATTCTTGCCTAGATTGAGTCGAAGTCGTCAATTCGAGAAGTCGTCGTTATAAGAAGTCGTCATTCTAAGAAGTCGTCAATTCGAGAAGTCGTCAATTCGAGAAGTCTTCTTTTTAAGAAGTCGTCATTCTAAGAGGTCGTCGTTTTAAGAAGTCGTCAATTCGAGAAGTCGTCAATTCGAGTAGTCGTCAATTCGAGAAGTCGTCAATTCAAGAAGTCAATGACAGCTGAAAGGGTAAGAGAGACCCTTCGGAAGGTGTTGAAATCTACTGAAATTACCTCTTGAAGGTACAGTCGGGGAACCATTTACGAACCCAGAAAAGGTCCTAAAAGGATCATTGAAACGATAACTGTGTTTTTCCAAAGTTTCGTTTAACCGTAAAAGGTTTTCATAAATGTTTGATGAACATTTCATCTGGGTCAATGTAAACAGGATTGTGCGAAAATCTTTCGAATCAAATTTCATTTGGGGGCAAAAAAGTTAATTGAAAGGTGTTATCCTACAAAAACATTTGATCAAACCGGGTTGGATTAATTAATGCCGACAAAGAAGAGCACTTATCCCAAATTGGGTCTCTGAAGTCTTGAAACAACAATATTTTACTGGATACCCAGAAAGTTGGAAATCAAAAACTATTTTCAAGACCAGGTTGAATTGATAGGGATGCAGATAAAGATCATGTTATAACAAGCTGAGGTCAGCTTGCGTTGCGTTGATTAGTAGAGAGAAAAACTAGGACGGTAAGTACATTATGATGTATGTTCCTATTACAATAGCAAATACAACAATGTCAGAACCTTACAATTATAATTTTATTGCATGATATCGACATTACTGCCTGTAGTTTGTCTCTTAAAATTAAAAGTTTGTGTTAACTGACGATGTGGCCAAACACGTTATAATCTACCACGCTGGCCCAGTGTGGGTTGGTAGATGTCGCATGCCCTTGAAAATGTTGCAGTTCTTGGGCATACCGGTTTCCTCACGATTTTTTCCTTCACCGTTTTGAGCGATGGCAAATCCGCACATAACTTATTAAGTCATAGGTGCGGGGCCGAGAGGATTCGATCTCGGTGTCGGCGTCTTCGCACGCCAAACCGTTCGACCACCATCGCTCGCTATTTTAACTTACTACCTCCTTATTCATAAAAAAGATAAACCTAATCAAATATAACGATGTGTTTGCGCGAACATCGCTACCGTGTGTTGTACAAAAAGGTCTAAGCTCAGCACATAATATACATTTAATTATATACTTTACTACGTAGCCCCCAAAGTTCTGTTATCGAAGTTCCGCTTCCGCCGAGTTCAGGAATCACGAGCGGGAACGAAGCGAACCAGCAAAATGAAATGTAATATTACTTAGGGGTGAATTGTGTAGGGTTGTCTACAACCCGTTTTACTGTTTCTTCTTTTGACGTTATAGATGTAAAATAACTTTACTATATTTCTTGTGTAATGTATGCGGGATGACATTTCTGAGATCAGAGTTATTTATTTATTCATCTATGTGACTTTAGCCAATTGATTAACGTAATACACATTTCTACATAAGCTAAGATTAGAATAAGAAACTATACACCACACACTCGGTGTCTAACTGTCTATATGTGTGCAAGGGTGTCTCTAATTGTTACATTTATCGCGACACGATAATCTGTGGTGAATCAGTGTGTATTTATGGCATAGTTTTACTTAGCTTTTCATTCATTTTCTAGCGTCTCCGGCTACACAAAAGCTTTTCGCAGCGCCAACCCTACGGTAAAGGTGCACCCACCGCGCCGTAAAGGCTCTACCTCGACGGATCCACGTATAGAGAGAGAGAGAGAGCAACTGAATAATTAAAGACGCAAGCATGAATTTCCGTTCGGATTTATTGACGGCTCTCTCTAAGGCCTTGTTGTTCTGTGAAGTCTAAGCACTGAATTTTTGATGTCAAAGATGATGGAACGCGTACTAAGAAAGTTGAGTTTATTGTACGTGTATAATGTGTGTATTTTATAGCGATGATGGCCTCAGTGGTAGTGACGTCGGCTTGCGATCCGTAGGACGTGTGCTCGAATACTACAATGAGCTTGAGCTATCGGTGAAGGAAAACGTCGTGATGAAACCATAGCTTGGTGGTAGGGTATTTTCTAGTACTCGCCTGGCTAGCTACCACGCTCATGTTAAGAATCTGTCGCCAAGCGCCTATCGGTGTGTTCCGGCAGCCCCACTTGAGAGCCAGTTCCTAATAAAGGTGGCGTGGCGCCATCTTCGACCACATCGTCACTTAACATCAGGTGACTTGTGGACAAACGCTACCGTGTAAGTAGTAAAAAAAATAAAAATAATGGAATTACTGATTTATAGCCCTTTTTAACCCTAAAGGGTTGTTCTGTGTTTTGTTTGTAGTATCATAGCTCCCAAAACGGATGCACCGTTTTTGATTTAGTGCTTTTTGTTTCAAAGGTGACTCGATTGAGGTTGTTTATTGCTGCGATTGTCTATATCTGGGGGTTTTATATTTTTATACGAGTATCAACTGTGCGAAAAAAGATGTTTGGCTCTCCAATAACTGCGAGCAAAGTAGGTCTTTAAGGTAGTGATGAGTTTTTAATGACCTACTTTCAGAGTCGTTTTCCACAAGATTGTCATAGATGGCGCTGAATAGCGAACTAAAAAGGAACGAGCGTCACCACTGTGAGTTTTAAGGCGCAATTTATGTGTTTGTTTTTTTTTGTACTTATTTACATTCTTCAATTTCTTTATTGTCTTTTTTATTCTCATTTAAAAAGTAGAGAAGTTGAAGCAGATAAGTGATTACCTAATGAAGAATGAATAAAACGTGTAGGCGCGTAGTAAAGAGTGGGTTTTCAATGAAAACTCATTCTTTATGATAAAAAGTGTGTAATTGGTGGAACAGTCTGATAAAAGTTGATAAAGCAAAAAAGTTATGATGATCATTAGAAACAGGTAAAGTTTGTGAGTTTTGATGTAGTAATCTCCGGAACCACTGATCCGAATTTGAAAATTCTTTCGCAGTTTGAAAGCTACATTATTCCTGAATGTCATTAGTTATCTTTTATTGTGATAAAAATCCTGTGTGAAACTCCACGTGGGTGAAACCGCGGAGATAAGCTATGTCGGAATAAAATGACGTTCCCATCTCCCTGTCCACTCAAAAAGGGGAAAGTTAATTTGTTGAATCGAAAATTATAGGGCCCGTTTGTTTTAGAGTAACTTTTTTTACGTCCAAGCCTTGAAATTACGTGCCAGGTCCCTTTTCCCTCCCATTAAGTTCTGTCTTAGCTTCAAACTTAATAATCCGTTTAAAACAATCTAACAGAAAGTCGTCCCTATGTTCTCTTGTTAGAAACCGCTTGTTCTTCAACTTTGTGCGTCGAACATTTCAAGTTTTCAATTTATTCTGAGCCACCATTTTTGAAGGCTTTCGGATGATGAAAGTTTTAAAATTTCCGATGACGGCCGCAGAATGTCGGCCACTGGGCAGATCGCTTGTCGAATTTGTTGCGAAGTTTTTGCATTTGAAACTTGGTTGGTATGTTTGTATTTTGATGAAAATAGATTTATAAACAATTTTTTTTCAGCTCAGTATAGACTACGACACTATGCACCGTACTCTCGAGTACACCGAGTGTCTCTAATTGGGACATTCATTGTGACACGATAATTATTATTTAGTGTCGGTTCGGTGGCTGTGAAAGAAAGACACAGAGGTCGTCAAATAAAGAGATGAGAAGACGATCTACCAAAGGGATGGAGGAGATTAGCACGTAGTAGGAAAGTGTGGAAGGAACTAGGGAGGCCTATGTTGAGGGACAATCTGACAAGGAAACCGGAACTGAAATGTAAAATGTAAAAAACGGTAAATATTATTGGATTAAAAATTGTATCATTATTATTGTTAGGTAGTGAATAAAGGCTTTCTCTCTATCTATCTATCTATTGATGGCTGTGATGCGTAAAGAAATTGAGGTGTGACATTTAAGCCAATTTGTTGACTCACAACAGATTGTAACAACAAATTGTAGTCAGATTGGACCGTCAGAAGGCTAGGGTATAGCTAGTTAGGCGAGCAAAAATGTCCCTACCTCTATGCCATAGATTCATGGCGATGTTTCCATCACAGAAAGCTTAAGATCATTTCAAGAAACAGGACCTATATGACCTACGCGTCGCAAGCTAACGTCACTGAGCCCTACCATTGTACAAAAATTGGAAATTATTCGCTCAAGGATTATTAACCCAATCAAGTCCAAGTGAAATAATTCAATTCATACCCGTGAAATGTGACCCAGTAACACAAAATTTCCTAATTCCAAAAGGTCTATAAATAACTGTGAAGACATACTCGTTAATGCCTTCCGCGAAATACTTAGTCCCGTCTCTACAGCTCTATGTAGAGTAGAGTATTGTTACGAGAGCTCTCGGAGGTGTCGTATTCCATAGCCATACTTATAACGACGTTAGTGGGGTGTTTGACCCTAAATTGCACCGTCAATTCCGATCATTGTTAGAAACGTAACATCACTAAACTAATCCTTAAACTATAAACTACGAACCAAACTACTACTGTCGCAATTAACTCTGTCATGCAAGAACGCGGCTCTTTTAGCGATACAACCACGAGGTTAGAACTCTCTATGATATGATTATTATAATGTAGAGTTTGAAAGATATTTTAGCGAGTTGTAAAATTTGATGTGTTTGACTCGAGGATAAAAAAATCGATAGGTACAGATAAAAGAAGGTTATATTCGTATCGATCGATCGTAACGTATTTCTGGACGACGCATTTCCTAACGCATTTCTAGCATATTGTTATTTAATAAGAATTTGTCTTGACTAAGTGATATATCAACGTAGAGCCTACAGCTGGTCCTAGTGAATTGAAGTTTGGTGACTTTGTCATTTCGTAGTGAGGGTGAAACCAAACGAGCGTAATTTTGTGAGTCATGAGTCGCGTATTTTCGGTCGCTCATTTTACGTTCAACTGAATTTTCAACTCATTTTACGTCGTCGTGTGGCACCAACTGCCTTTCTGTATGAAACCGAATGCAGCAGAATTTATGCTACCGAAATTCTGCGACTCACGACTCACAAAATTACGCTCGTTCGGTTTCACTCTAAGGAAGGATATATCAAAATTGCAACCGTTAGTGATGCGAATATTATCATGATATTCATGATGGTCGTACCCTAAAAACTAAAAGTTGACGGCTTGAACTAACGGGCATACTCAAGGCTTAGTCGCAAGTACTCATTTTGTGATTGTGTGTTGTTGAAAGAGAGAGAGTGTGAGCGTGCTTGTGTGTGTGTGTGTGTGTGTGTGTGTGTGTGTGTGTGTGTGTGTGTGTGTGTGTGTGTGTGTGTGTGTGTGTGTGTGTGTGTGTGTGTGTGTGTGTGTGTGTGTGTGTGCGTGTGTGTATAGTAGTTGTGAGATAGTAGGTGAGTGTATGTGTAAATATTCGTTATCACTCAGCTCCTTAGCAGCTAAAAAGCTTTTAATGCAGTTTCGCACTAAGTGTAAGTGCTGTAAAATGACATAAAACACAATGTACTCGTATTCCGGAAATACACACAGACAAAGCTGTGGGATGCAGCTCGGTTGCTCTAGTTCAGTATTAAACTAACCATTCCCCGTAATGGGCGCACTCTAGAATGCCCCACTGCTCTGCAATTAGTGTCCACTTCCACGGTAATGAAGTAATCAGATCTGTTCTATTGTTACCCAGCCGCGTGTCTCAGAGGGGCTTTAATATACCGTATCGTGTTATCACTACACTAGAAGTGGGAGGGTATACGAATTGGTATATAATACCGTAACTATGTATTGGTTTGTATACCGATAACTGCAGCCAAGATGCAAACGTTTCTTTTTTAACGTGTTGTTTGAAAGGGGAATAAATCGGGAGTGTTATTTTTTTTTTATGTAATAGATTAGCAAACAAGCTGACGGCCCGCCTGATGGAAAGCGGTCACCGTCACCTATGAACATCTGCAAACACCAGGGGGGTTGTCGATGCGTTGCAGACCTTTAAGAACTCTTTCACCCATCTTGAAGGCAATCTGTAGCACAGCGGAAAGACTTTTGGGGGAAACTCATTCCACATTTTGCAAGTATGCGGGAGAAAGGAGCGCATAAATCGCTAGGTGTGGGATTTCCAGGACTCGATAATGTGTGGATGAGCTTTGTTCCGATGACGAGATGATCGGTGATAGAACCGTGATGGAGGGATGAGATTGATTGATTGATTAGCTGTGTTTGATGAAAATCGGTCCAAGAAGGTCCAAGTCCGGGGCCGAGTGCGGGTTTGTTGATGTCGCTGAATGTTGTAGTTCTTGGACATGCCAGTTTCTTCACGAACGATGAAAGGACACCTTTACTTAACCATCATATACCTCAGTGTGTGCTATATAAAGTACAATCAAGTTATATTAAGTGGGCGAGTGTTGGACTTGGGCCGGTAACTGTAACAGATGGAGCGTAGAATCAACAAGCTCAGTGGGTCTGGAAGGCCGCTGTCAACGCAACGTGTTGTTGTAAGCCAGTTGAATGTTGTTACAAACGATACAAGTGAGTTGGGTTGATAAAGATGCGCGACTACGAGTTATCCGGTCATTTGAATAATCTACGACTACTAATTTATAAGAAATCGCTCAAGATAGAGAGGAGTGGCGCTCTCTCGTTTCCGGGGCCAAAACACACTTTGAGTCGCTGAGCCATCGCAGTTACTAATTTATATTAGTAATGAATGAAATGATCATCACTATTTTGTATTGATTAAAATCTAAAAGATAAAACTAAAAATTGGGACAAGGTACAACCGTTTTCAGTCCTCATCTTTTGCCAATTACGTTCCCACTGCTGGGACTATGTCCTTCTCTCCGAGAGGGAGTATGGCCCGTAATCCACCGCGCTGGCCCAGTGTGAGTCGATGCCCTTGAATTACGATAGTAAATAATGTAAAAAATATACTAATCTACATGATATCAATAGAGGGCCTTCAGCAGAGAATTGTTACCAAATGGGAAGTAGCCATCAAACTTGATTGATTCTATTTTTAGAGACATACCAAATGATTGCCAGATGATAATGCCAAATGCTTAATCTACATACTAATACATAAAGAGAAAAGGTTTGTTTGTTTGTTTGTTGCAGAAAAAATATTGAACCGGTCTTGATGAAATTTGGTATAGAGATAGTTTGAACTCTGAGGAAGGATACAAGATACATTTTATTGCAATAAACTGTCCACGCGGGTGAAACCGCGAGGAATAGTAAATAAACCTTTGCCATTAAGATATGAAACAAAACCAGCAGCATAATCAGAATTTTATTTGTTCAACGCTGAGAGAAAGTAATTTCAGAATTGCGACCTTTTTTTTTCAGCGTTTTCGCTTACATGTGGCTTATATATATTACTGCCGTGAGCGCCGAAATGTTGGTTGCCATCAAATTACTTCGCATGAAAAAGTAATTTCGTCCTCTGAGTGGAGATTGACTTTTGCTTCCATCAATGTTTTCTCCCCCTGATATACCTAATACTGACTCATAATTTGCGTAAGAGATGCGGTCAAATGACAATGATTATAAAATTTCTTTCCTCCGTGCTATATCCGTGCCAAATTTAATTTAAATCGGTTTTGTAGTTTAAGCGTCAAAGACAGAGTTACTTTCGAAAAACCAAAAAATAAAAACGTAAGCAATCGTAACAAAATTAGTTCAGTTAGTTAGTTCTTAATTTTATCAATGCTGCTTTTTATCTCGGTATAAAGTTACTGTGGGCTAGCGAGAAAACCGCGTGGCACAGCTAATAGTATAATAATATCTATAAATTAATTTTCCTACCAATAAACCCTGCGGGGCCTGTGCCGGGCATTCCATTCAAACCGAATCGTATCCTAAAGGTAACATAACTAGGCAAGATGTACAGTCAGCGACAAAATGAAGCTGAACACGACCAAGTTTCCGAAACTTTCAAAGGTATGCGAAATCTACTCATCATCATCAGAGGCGCTACAGCCCAGGGTGGGCCTTGGCTTGATCAAGAAAATTCTTTCAGACTGATCTATTTTTGGCTTTCAGTTTCCAGTTTGTAACGCCAATTAATTGTCTTTAGATCTTGTTTAACTCCATCCATCCATCTTCCTTTTTGGCGACCACGGCTTCTGCGGCCGCCTGGTTTTCCCTCCAAGAGACGTTTCAGTGGGCGTGTCTCCTCTATGAGACATCTACTAACCTCCGCAATAAGCCAGCGTGGCCCATACTCTCTATGAAAGAAGCCCTGCGTACATCACATTGTGTGCACAATTTTTGGAACGGAACTTAGTTTTAGGTCTTAAGCTTAATAACAATAAGAGTCGCTGGAAAGCGCCTAGATCAGCCAAGTTCAATGCCTAGAAAAATTCGAAAAATGTACTTGATGACCAACTTTGGTTGCTCACTGTACCTAATTTCTTGTGTAAAGGCTTCTTTTCTTGATGTTGTAATTTCCCGAGGCGAAATCTTGCCAATGATGTATATATATTATTTTTCTGCAAAAGAAACGTTATTTCGGCTGAATTAATTAGTGTTTCGTGAGCGGTAACATAAAATAAATATTTTCATCATAGACAATCAATTTTTTTTTGTATTTTCTTTTGTACGTACGTGCTTAACTTCAGAACGACTGCACCAAATGGTATATAAATTTTTTTGTTGTATTCGTTGAACTTTCGGAGAGGTTTTCATCGAGAATAAAATTATAAAAACTTGCCAGGATAATATTAACAATCGGAAAAAACTGAAAGTGCAGAAAGTGTGTGTGTTTTTATATGGTTTTTTCGTAGCATATTTTTTATTGCTCTAAACTGCAGTCCAGCGCAGTTAATATTTGATACATGCATGACACTGGCTAATACACAAACCGTGTGAAGCCGGAAAAAAAAAAGAAAACTTTCGGTTGTCTAACGCCCGAAATGAATAATCGATCCTGATCCGTGTTTTGCGGTTTGGGATCGATATGTCAATCAATATGTCAAGTTTTACCCCCAAAATTACATATGATGACATGACATCAATCCAAAACCGCGCAGAACGGATCAGGATCGATTATTAATTTCGAGCGTAAATCTTTGCCTACCAGTATACGACGATCTTCATAACCACAGGCCAAGATGTACAGATGTACCCTCAACTGTATATACATTATACATATATATCTCAACTTGTCGACTTGCCAAAGCTAGTAGGTATAACTTGTCGTCTTTGGTCAGGATTAACTGGAATATAAACTTGACCCAGCAAACCTTAGCCGAGCCGTCATAAAGTAGGTTAAGTACCTTCGAGATATCTGTTAGTTTAAGACATTTGCAAACTCTGGACCTTCGTCTGCGTCTTAGGGACCGCTATAGCTTTACACATATGACATTCCAGCTGCGCGCTGCGGTTTCGCGTCTTCTTGTTAGGGATAATTGGAACCCTTTTCCGGGATAAAAAGTAGCCTATATGTTAATCCAAGGCTTAGACTATCTCCATTCCAAATTTCATCTAGATCCGTTAAGCCGTTTTCGCGTGATCGAGTAACAAACATCCATCCATCCTTCCTTACCTACAAACTTTCACATTTATAATATTAGTAGGACTAGCAACCG
The DNA here is from genome assembly GCA_931315375.2 of Opisthograptis luteolata. Lineage (NCBI taxonomy): Eukaryota > Metazoa > Arthropoda > Insecta > Lepidoptera > Geometridae > Opisthograptis > Opisthograptis luteolata. The sequence continues at coordinate 12,454,298 of OV928036.1, read as the reverse complement.
GCCCCGGCTTCGCACGGGCAAGCAAAGATTTTGAAAAGGGCAAGTCTTCTCAAAACCCATCAGCTTAATCTTCATATATCGTGGACTTTATTGTCGACCTACTGGAAGCCTACATTTCTTTCATACATTACATGAATTACATCAAGTCTAACCAAACCGTTTAGCCAGCGTGAGCTGATAAAGCTTATTTTACAAATATCATGATTTCTTACTAATAAGTCTACTTTATCTGAATAAAACATAGCCTATGCCACTCAGGGATAATGTAGCTATCTGTTTGTGTAAGAATTTTCGGAATCAGTTCAGTAGTTCAAAAAGATAACTTCCTATACAAAAAACTCACAAACTTTGCATCATTATTATATCGGTGTATAATAGCGCCCCCGCAGCTTTATACAAGCAGGCAAAGATTTTAACAGCCAGAAAATTTCTCAATTTGCCGTCGAAAATTTATATTTTTTCCGAGAAAAAGCTAAATATCGATAACGCTTCATTGTTTCGCAAGAACAACAGAAGATAAAACAAAACAATAAAGGAAATATCTTAGAGCTACCGGAGACTACGAACATTTAAAATCACTTATTGCCCGTAGTACAGTCGTGATAGTCCTGTCGACCGGACCATGGTTAAATTGTTTTTTGAGTAGTACCTACAGTTGACTGGACCAGCGTGTAAGTTTAGCGTAAAAATCACAAAGTGATTGAGTAAGTATGTTTGTTACTTCTTCAAGCACAAACGCCTCAAGGGCTTGAGTGGAATTTGGAACGGTGATCGCTTATTTTCCCAGACTTCTTTTAATTTCGAAAAATGGTTCTCTGCGGGATAACTCAAAAACCACAGCTGTAACGGCTGGGGCGCAGCTAGGTATTAAATAACCGTTGAAAACATTGGTACTTAAGAAATAGAAAAATGCATGTACACTAATAAATAAATAAATAAAAGAAAAGGATACATTTTATTAAAATCAGTTCAGCATCTGCAAAACCAACAACTCTGGTTCCAATTACTCAACTTGAGTAAGTATTAGGAGGAACCCCCTAAATTTCCCTTTTTCGGTAATAACAGGTAATTAATTTCAACTCTTCACACCGTTCCCCGCAGAATCCCATAAGCCGACACAGTCGCGTCAATTAGTTACTCGATTATTTTATTCGATTCAATTCGGGATTCGCAGTAATATTTGGCTAGAGAGCTGGAGACTCGATTAAGGTTACAGATTCCTGGAACGCTGAATGTTGACGTCCAAAATAGCGCAATTAAATAAAACAATATTCAAATCTGAAATATGTGTTCGAACAGAAATGGAGCTTATATTAATTACCGCTTGTTTCTTATAGCCTTAAGCCAAACATAAGGCTTCGTAACTTTCAATGTTGGATGAGATTTGATTTGACGGCGCTTTCAAAAGCCAACCCTTTATTTAAGCCCCTGCCCTTAGATCTGACGGCGCAAAAACCTTCGACCCTTTCGAGGGTTTCGTCTTCAGGTAGTACAGTCAGTGACAAAAGTAGCGTTCATACTAACTAACTGAGATGGCGCAACGACCCAAAGTGAGTCTTGGCCTCTGATAACAAAAGACGCCACTTTGGTCTGTTTTGTGCCACCTCCTCCGCCAGTCCTTCACCTGGAGCAGATTGAACTCGATTTCCATAATGCGCATTAAAAAAAAAAAAAAATATCGGGGACAATTGCACACAAATTGACCTAGCCCCAAATTAAGCTCGAAACTTGTGTTATGGGTACTAGACAACGATATACATACTTATATAGAGAAATAAATACTTATATAATTAAATCAGTAATGTATGTTTTTTTCTTACAACTTAAAAGTAGCGTACACACCTGATGTTAAGTGATGGTTCGGTGGTAGGTTGATGTTTAAATCTGAATATTTGTGATTGTTCAGCAAACACGTCCAAGTTTCCAAATGTGTACCAGATCAACCAAGGTTGTTGTTGACACTGCTGAGGGAAGTTGAATATACGGATGTACTAACTGTTTCCCGCGGTTTCACCCGCGTGGGCTACAGTTTATAGCGATGAAAAGTCCTATGTCCTCCTCAAGGTTCAAACTATATCCGTACCAAAATTTCATTTAAATCGGTTCAGTAGTTTAGGCGTGAAAGCGAGACAGACAGACAGAGTTATTTTCGCATTTACAATGTTAATATAGTAAGGATGTTCAGCAACTTGTATGGTTGACTGTACCATCGTGCCACGAACGATAACAGCGGTTAGCCCTCTGTATAATTTAAAAGGGAGAAACAAGGATTACGTTGTGAAAGACGTGTCCAGAATTTGTTCTTCTGTCTGTACAATAAGGCTCAGGTGCGTTAGGATTAAAACACTAGCTGTGCCCCGCGGTTTAGTCCGCGTAAAAATTGCCACATAAACCATGCATTTAGTGGGATAAAAACTAGCTTAGTAATTTACAGGCTCGTCAAAGAAAGATGAACCAATAAACACTATCATAAAATGCATTTTCTCAATTATTTACTACTAGCTGTTCCCCGCGGTTTCACCCGCGTGGGCTACAGTTTATCACAATAAAAAGTAGCCTATGTCCTTGTTCAGGCTCTAGACTATCTCTGTACCAAATTTCATTGAAATCGGTTTAGTAGTTTAGGCGTGAGAGCATAACAGACAAACAGACAGAAAGACAGAAGAGTTACTTTCGCATATAGAATATTAAGTTGGGATTTTTAGGATTCCGTACCCACAGGGTAAAACGGGACCCTATTACTATATAAGACTTCGCTATCCGTCCGTCCGTCCGTCTGTCACCAGGCTGTATCTCATGAACCGTGATAGTTAGACAGTTGAAATTTACAAATGTAAAAAAAAATAACAGTGCTAGTGACGTCGGTTTGTGATCAGTAGGTCGTAGGTTCGAATCCATCAATGAGATTGAGCTTTCAGTGAAGGAAAACATCGTGATAAAACCATAGCTTGCTGGTATGGTTTGGTATTTCGCCGTTTGTCTGGATAGAATGATGATAGAATGGAAATCCTACTAATATTATAAACGTAAAAGCTTGTGAGTATGGATGGATGGATGTTTGTTACTCTTTCACGCAATAACTACTGAACGGATTGAATGAAATTTGGAATGGGGATAGCTTATACCCTGGATTAACGCATAGGCTTTGTATCCCGGAAATAGGTTCCTGCGGGATAACGGCAAGACGCGAGTGAAACCGCGGGGCGCAACTAGTGAAGGAATAGAACTACTCTACTTATTACTATAGTTCGCTTATATTCATGTTCCCATATCCCAATGTGTACAACAAACAAGAGAAATCTTATTAGTAAAGCTAATTAAAAAATATCGGACTATTAGATGACAAAAAAAACTTGGGATTTTAGTGAATTTGCTCCAATTCAATCAATTAGTAATAAGAATAAAATAGTCAATGTTATCGCGCCAAAAAAATTACCTGCCGGGCGTTTCTTGCCTGTTCTTGGATGTAAGGAGGTGTAAGGAGGTTGGAACAGGCGTAGCTAGTTTTAAGTTGACGTTTTAAAGTGATCACAATGTATCCTATTGAATAATATTTTTTTTTGAATTTTGTTCTCTGGCATCTCTCTACGGACCTTTACGTTTCACCGAGCTGTAGATTGCATAAACTGTTCGTCAAAATGCATGAGCTGCGGAGAAACTAATTTTCCATTCCAAAGCCGCGGTTCAAAGGTTCCGCGCTTGTTCCCTAGCGTGTCCCAGTTTTGTGTGAACGGCGTAACCGGGACACTTGGTGCTGCGAGGTTTTACCGGGACTTTTGTTAGAATTCGAAGTGGGAAGGTGAACGTGCTGGGTTTTTCTCGGTAGCTACTATGACTAGGCGAATACTAGACTAGAGAACGCTCTAGCAAAAATCAATGCTTTTACCATGGTGCTTTTTTTTTTACTACCGTTTGACCACAAGTCACGTGATGTTAAGTGACGATGTGGTCGAAGGTGGCGCCACGCTGCACCTGGACTGGGAACTGGCTCTCAAGTGAGGCTGTCTGAACACACTGATATTCACGATGCGTGTCAAGAGAGTTTCTTGGCAACGCCGCTAGTGTTGTGTCCATAGGCTTCGGTGATCACTTGGTGAGGCGGGCCGTCTGTGAGTTTATGACTATACTAGTTGCACCCCGCGGTTTCACCCGCGTCTTCCCGTTATTCCGCAGGAACCTTTTTCCGGGATAAAAAGTAGCCTATGTGTTAATCCAGTGTATAAGCTATCTCCAGTCCAAATTTCATTCAGATACGTTCAGTAGTTTTTGCGTGAAAGAGTAACAAACATCCATCCATCGATCCATCCGTACTCACAAACTTTCACGTTTAAAATATTAAGTAGGATAGGATAAAGATGGGGGCCTACGACTGGCTTTTCAACAGATCAGACCGCACGACACCCGTTGAATATACCTTGTCTGTAGCCGTCTGACGTTGTGCGTGCTCGTTTGATGGTTTCTACGGTTCATTTTCCAACAAATCAAGCCGCGCCAGACCAGACGACCGATCGTAGGCCAGGGGTGTTCGTCGTCGTACCAGGAGGCAATCCATCGAGCTGTCGGTAAAGATCAAAGGCCTGCCTAATATAAAAAAGGCAAGAGACACAGTAACATGATTAAGCAACTTTGACGCCATTCATCTGAAAGTTTCTCCAGCATGATGCCACAAGACATCGTAATCAACGAGAGTATACACCATGAATCATTAATAGCCCCATCCGAAGCCGAGATCTGCTCAAGAATTCAGCGGCAAACGTCTGAAATTGCCCGAAAAATTCTCGGAAAAGAGAAATTTCTCACGTAATTTGTCGTAATTTCATTCGAGCCGGAATTAATACGGCCTCCGTGATCAGCGGCTTAAGAGATATCTCATTGAATAGGAGCTTGGAATAGTGATTTCCATCGGTAGTTAACTATGGATATTATGGATAACTTCCAAATGACTATGTTATTGACAAAGTTCAATACCATCGATAAAATTTATATAATATCGATAAACCATTGATTTATTTATTTTAATTAGAACGAAACTAATTATTACATACTTATTTATATGTCATCGCAAAATATACCTTATATATGTTGGTTAGATAGATCAAATATTTTCTTGTTGGAAAACCGATCTGTCGTTTTTAATATCATAATTTATATCTAGATTAAAGTGGGATTGGGCGGGACACGTAAGCCGGATGCACCCGGACCGCTGGGCAAGGATCATCACGCAGTGGGTACCTGAGGACGGGCGACGTCGCCGAGGCAGGCCCCGAAACAGATGGCGTGATGACATTGACTCATTTGAGGAGCGGTGGCCTGAGGTTGCGGGGGATAGAGATATCTGGAAGAAAATGGAGGAGACCCTTTGCCCAGCCGAGGGACAGTATAGGTTAAATAAAAAAATAATTTTTTTTTTTATCCCGATCAACAAAACAAACGTACAAAAAACTGCCAGGCAGAGAAAGCCTAATTAAAATCACACACACACACAATCACTTGCCAGCTAACAAAAGGTGTGTTTGCAATAAAATTGTGTTCAATCGCTAACTATAGCGACGGTAAAGGAGTGTCTAAGTCTCGGAACGATACACGGAATTCCCTCTAATTTTATCAACGTGACGCGTCCCACCGCCGTTATTGAATTTACTATGAAAATAAGCGTGTTGATTATGAATATTATGGAGAAGGCCACCGGCGTTGTTGTGTATCATTTACGTGTTAGAATTTGATGCCGTATTTTTATCAGAAAAGAAAATTACGCAGAACGAAGATGAGTTGGTAGAGATAACGCTTTATTGTTCCGGCACTCAGAAAGGAATAAAATATAAGCATACAACTAAAAGATCATGGTATTTTTGTTGCTAAAAGCGATCTTTTCCAACAACTTTTGGGTGAAGATGATTTATTGAGAAGTGGTGTATACCTGTCTATATTATTTTAACATCTTACAGGGTAGAAAACTCACCTGATATGCAGGAATGGCGCTGTGACAGTTTAACTATAGATTAGTCTAGCAGATATAGCATCAGTTTACAGTAGGAATGGCTCAGTGACAGTTTTACTCTAAACTAGTCCAGAATTTATTTATTTTATTTTATTTATTTATTTATTTAAGAAACTATATATATATATATATATATATATATAGCATTATTAGTGGCGCCCCGCGTCTTCCCGCTATCCCGCAGGAACCTTTTTCCGGGATAAAAAGTATGTGTTAATCCAGGGAATAAGCTATCTGCATTTCAAATTTCATCAAAATCGGTGTAGTAGTTAGAAATATTCACATAGAAACTTTCGCATTTATAATATTAGCATTAGTATGAAAGTACAGCAGGAATGGTTGAGTGACAGTTGTACGGTCAACGACAAAAGTCGCTGAACTAAAACTAATTTTCTTATTCTCTTTATCATCTTAAACACTAACGTTCGACTGCATCATCACTTAACACCATGTGTGTTGTGTTATGGTCAAAAGCAACGTTGTCAGTTGTAAGCAAAAAAAACAAACATTACTAATCCAATACGCGTTTACAAAATCGAGTTTGATCAGTTACTTTTGTCGCTGACTGTACAATAGTCTAGTCCAGCAGATACAGCATCAGTTTACAGCAGGAATAGTTCAGTAATATTTTTACAATAGTCTAATCTAGCAGATATTTATTTATTTATTTATTCAATTCAATTAATACGGCTAAGCCAATTACATTCATCACTAATAAACCAAACTAAATACGAATTATATCAATACAATAAAAATAAAGACTTAGTTAATATAAAAATAGTAATAACAATAATAATAATTAACAAATCTTCCCAATCAAAAATACACCCTTTCATACGTCCCACTCACAAAACTTCAGGCACACCGACAGTAATTCCACCCATCCGTCCACAAACAAATCAGTCTCGGGATAGTTGACAAGGAGGGCGTTGAGCGCGGCGAGGGTACGCATCATTGTATAGCAGGAGTAGCTCAGTGAGTTTTACACTAGCTTAGTCTAACAGATATCTTCGGAGAATACTTAGCTTGATGTCACAACTAACATCACACCATTAAACGTTTAATAAACAGTTTTTTTTTTTTTTTTTTTTTTAAGAGAAGTTTCTACTTATAAGCGGATACTTCTATACTATTACAATCTAGCCAATAATGGCTAATAAGTAATTTAAATATAACGTAAGTTGCTAGGTAGAGTATAACTAAGAATGTGTCCATTAGCACTTTTCTTATTGTCTCTATTAAGGGGAAGGCACTTTGTTTTTGTGTTCTTTATAGGTAGCACTCACTGAACTACGTATTGTTTGCACTCATTTACACTAACTCAAAAGGTTTTGTCCTTTTCAGTCTTCTCACTATGTCCGTGTTGTCGAGGAGCTGGATAGCCTCGACGTTCACATGATGATGAAGCCTTTGTTCGTGAGCTTCAGCATACTTTTTAACAATATCTGTGACCAAGTCCACCTTGAGGTCACGATGGAGGTCGTCATTTCTAACGTACCAGGGTGCGTTCACGATACCTCTGAGTACTTTATTTTGAAATCTTTGTATCATCAGTGTATTGCTTTTTTTGGTGCAGCCCCATAGCTGAATACCGTACGTCCATACTGGCATGAGGACTTGTTTGTAAAGGAGCAGCTTGTTGTGCACTGATAACGAAGAATATTTTCCAAGTAACCAGTACATCTTCCTGTAGCGAAGCTCTAACTCATCGCGTTTCTTTTTGACATGAGCTTTCCAGCGGAGCTTTGCGTCCAGTGTCATGCCTAGATATTTGGCTGTATTTTCGTACGGTATCACATGGTTATTTATGTACACCGGATGATAATTTGGTCTTTTGTTAGTGAAGTCAATGTGAGCAGATTTGGACTCATTTAATTTGATTCGCCACTTTTTTGTCCAATCAAATATGACGTTGATGGCGATTTGAACCTTCTCTGCTGCTTCCGTTTGTGTGACCCCAGTTGCCATGATGGCAGTGTCATCTGCGAATGTAGCAATAGTGTGGTTTTCTAGCTCTGGGATATCACAGGTGTAAAGTAAATACAGGACCGGACCTAAGACACTGCCCTGTGGTACACCAGCTTTAATTTCCTTCAGTTCTGAATATGCGTCGTCTTGCCTCACCCGGAACATTCTCTGTGATAGATAAGACTCCAGAATGTCTGTAAACTGCTTTGGGAGCATATTTCTTAGCTTGTGTATAAGACCTGTGTGCCAAACCTTATCAAATGCCTGCGCAACGTCTAAGAAAACTATTGAGCAGACTTTTTTCTCTTCTAAAGCTTCTTCTATTTTGCTAGCTATTCGGTGTACTTGATCGATAGTAGAGTGTTTTTCCCTGAATCCAAATTGATAGTCCGGGATTAAGTTTCTCTCTTCTATGATGGGCTTTAACCGCCTCAGAAGAAGCTTTTCAAAAAGTTTTGACACTATGGGCAACAGAGAAATTGGTCTATAAGATGCAGTTTCATTCGGAGGTTTTCCAGGTTTAGGCAGCATTATGACTTCAGCAACTTTCCAGACATCTGGTACGTATTTAAGTCTAAATGCCGCATTGATGAGGGTGGTAAGTTTTACTATGGCTTTACGTGGAAGATTTTGCAGAATCTCCCCAGTAATTAGGTCATATCCAGGAGATTTCTTTCGGTTGAGACGTTTGATCTCGTTGTAGACCTCTTTTGGTGTAACGAGCCTTATTTCTAGGTTATCGTGTGATGTTTCTACCAAGGTAATAATATCCTCCCTGGTTTCTTCATTGGGTTGGAAGATAGTTTCCAGATGTTCTGCAAATCTAGCTGCTTTCTGTTCGCTACTTACAGCCCAGGTCCCGTTTATTTGTCTAATGGGAGGGATCTGCATGATTGGTTTCTTTAAGGTTTTTGTAGATTTCCATAGAGAGTAATCAGTGGAGCGATCACTTGTTAGCTGACTAAGGTAGGAATTCATAGTTTCGTCATGAAAGTTCTGGATTTCCCTTGTTAGCCTTTTTGTAAGGTTGTTTAGCCTTTTTTTGTCTGGTGGAAATCTGGTTTGTTGCCATTTCTGTCTCTGCTTCCTTTTTTCAGCTATAAGTTTTCTTATCTCTGTTGGATAGCAGTTTCCTTTAATTCTTCTTTTAAAGGCTGGTGTATATTTCCATGCACATTGTTGTACATGTGTGATGAATTTTCTTACATCTAGATCTAGCTGTTGTGGATTCTTTAGCGGGACATTAAGCTCGATTACAGAGTCCAAATCTAGCTTAAAGCTCTCCCAATCGGTGTTTTTATTTACCAGGGCGGGATTCTCCTCTTTCTGGTCTATAGTTCCACTTAAGGTTAATATGATTGGCGAGTGGTCTGAACTCATATCAAAACCTTCCTCAATGTGAAGAAAGCTGTTTGATATATTTTTGTATATAAAAAAATCAATTAGGTCTGGAATTTTATTGGAATCAGTAGGCCAATAGGTAGGCTTTCCTGTTGATATAACATGACAGTTCATCTCTCTAGTGGCACTAAGGAGTTCCTTTCCTTTAGTCGTTGTTAGCCTAGATCCCCAGTGGGTGTTTTTAGCATTAAAATCACCGCCAAGAATAAAACTGTTGCCTAGATTATTCAGGAAGCCTTTATACTGGTCTGCTTTAATTGAGTACCTTGGTGGACAGTATATAGCTGATAAAGTAACAGGCTGTCTTTTAGTTTTGACACGAACAGCTACCGCTTGTATGTCCTGTTCTTCATGCTTGTATTCTTCATGGTGGTAGATATTTTCTTTGATGATCACGGCACTGCCCCCTCTTGCAGTGTTATCGGGATGTAATGCGTGAAAAGCTTTATAGCCTTTGATTTGTATATAGGATTCTTTAGTGAAATGTGACTCTGATATAAGACACACATCAATGTTTGTTGTATGTAGGACTGCTTGTAATTCATTTTGATGTTTCAGTAGTCCATTAGCATTCCATGCCATAATCCTTAGCGAAGTCATTGTGATTTTTGTTTCTGAGTAGCCGTATTAGTGCTACTTTCTAGTTTTTTTAATCGACTGTCGAATGAGGTTAAAAGGTCAAGAATCCTATTAATCTTTTCGTCGGTATTTGATATTACCGGTTTGGGTTGTGGCTGTGGAGCCGAATTAATTCCTTTTGCCATTTGTGCAAAGGTAATGTTCTTCGTTACACGATTATTAGTGTAACTAGGTTTTTTATCTTTGTTTATACTTGGACCCGGAGTAGAAGAAGTTGGCATGACATGTTTTTTCAGGGTTCTATTTTTTAAATTCTGCAGTTCTTTGGCTACAACACAGCCTCTGTAGCTAGCTGGATGAGGTTCACCGCAGTGGACACATTTTGGTTTTGCTTCTGCTGGTTTCTTGCAGTCTCTGGTGAGGTGTTTACCTGTACACTTCACACACCTGGGTTCTTTGGAACAATACTTCTGTGTGTGACCGTAAGCTTGACACCTTTTGCATTGTGGAATTAGTTTAGAGGCCTTTAACGGTTGTATATCCACTTTACAGCCTAAAATGGATTTTATGTTGTATATTTTTCTAACATCTTGATCTTTTTCGAATGAAAGCATAAACATATTAAGAGGTTCCTTACTTTTCCAGCTCAGCTTATTAACCGCGTCCTGGATTTTGTATCCCTTGGCTTTCAGGTCCTCCACTATTCTGTCCGGCAAGCATGAAGAATGCAGGTTTTTTGCCATCACCCTTATCGGTCGGTCTTGTTTATTTTCGTAGGAATGCCATAGACAACCGTTTTGTAGCAAAAGCTTGGTTATGGCCCTATACGAGTCTTCGTTATTTGCGTTGATCTTAACGCTTTCCCCGTTCATCATCTTTACGATAAAGGAGTCCTTATCTAGATCAGTCGAAAGAAGATCGTAGAACTGTTGGTAGTTCTTGATGTTTTCGACGACTATAGGTGGAGGTGGCTGCACTTTCTTCTCTTTCTGTTGGTCCTTGATGTTCTGACTAGGATTAGATTCCAGTTGAGGTGGTGGGGACGGTGATGAGTTGAGTTTCCTCTTCTTCCTGTTTTTTTGGCGTACCCACTCGGTTTCCTTAGCAAGCACCTCTTCGTCTGTCTCATATTCGACTGTTTCTGAGGGCTTCTGGTTTTCGGGATCTTGACTGTCTGGAGCAATTCTATGCTCCTGGATGTTCTTCAGCTGTTGTTGAAGATTGTCTATTTGACTTTTTAAATCTTTGACAAGGCTTTGAAGATTTTCACGTGCTGCCTTTTCTTCACTGTAGTATTGGTATAACAGAGTTTCTGTCTCCGTTTTAATTTTTATGGTACTGGTTGCAGCCATTATTAGGACTAAAAATAGCTGCGCCTTAATAGTTGTTTACATTACACAATGTGTACGTGATTCACTTGACTGTAACTGTAACTGGGTCATCGCGGTGACCGTGGCCGGCTAGACGCGGCGGAGCGATCTGCAGCGTCAGCTTTATGCGAGCACGAATTAGCGCGAGTGCGTTAGCAAACGACTGTTCTCATCGGAAGACGATTGATTGATAATAAACAGTGATTTAATTTAATCACATACCGTACGGCGTAATTAGGTGAACGTTAAAGTCTGTGAAGTCTCGAATTGGTCGTAAAACTGGTTAACGGTCCCGTGACGTCATACGGTTTACGTTTCGGACCACTAACGTCGTGTGTTTTCTTGGGGCTTGAACAAATAGAAAAGTCGGTCAATAGAAAGCGGATTCAGCTTTATGACGTATGGAGATGGGTCAACTATGTAGGAATTAATTGAGCTGCCGCTCCGTTTTAAAGGGATACAGAAGTCATTGTTATGATATGAAAATTGATTTCTAATACCTTCGTTTCATATATACCTCACAAATAGGCAATATGTAGGTAAGTAGGCCACTAGGTGCACCGACGGCATTGTAAATGTCGCAGCGAGCCGATGGATGCAAATGACTAAAAGTCCATATTCAGCAGTGGACTTCCAGCTGATAATGATGATGATCTCAAAAATAATGTAAATGCGAAAGTGTATGTGTTGATTATTTCGTCATCGGTTTCGACGATTTGGCATGATCATAAGGTTCCATTTTTCTTTTCAAGGCACGGAGCCCTGAAAGTATTTGCTAACACACTTTAAATACTTTTAACAACAAGGCCGTGTCACAAATACGGGATTCCATCGGGACTGAATGAAAAAAGGTGAAGAAATCGCGAATATAGAGCATTGAGTAGACGACTGAATTCCCAAAAGCACAATCCTATTCGACTATCTTATTTCCTACTAATATTATAAACGTAAATTTGTCAGTATGGATGTATGGATGTTTGTTACTCTTTCACGCAAAAACTACTGAACGGATTTGTGTGAAATTTGGTATGGAGATAGCTTATACCCTGGATTAATACATAGGCTACGTGTTATCCCAAAAAAAGGTTCTTGCGGCATAACGGGAAGGCGGGGGTGAAACCGCGGGGTGCAGCTAGTATTATTACAATAGAGTCGCTCGACCGTCAGCGCTCTGTGCCGTGTCAATGGCTTTGAAAAACTCGGTAACGAGTTCAAAATCAGTAAATATACATCGATGTCTTGGCAGCCATTCCGTTTTTACAAACTTTTAGGTCTGTCCCAGTTTCCTGATTCGTTTCATATGTAGCGGGAAATGGACCGTGAAGTGTAATTAATCTCGCATATTATTAACTGTAGCCTTGTTGATTAATGTTTATGTATATAATAAAACTAATAAGAAATATCGCCTGTATGGAACAGAAAAATAAGGAAATGCTAATGATATTGAAGCGACTGTTAATATGTCTTTATTAGAAAATCCTATAGATCCAAATGTCATATTATTTACAAGCGAGGATAATATGCATTGCAATAATTAGAAAAGGTAAGTTTTCATTTGAAATAGTTGTTTCTTTACTTGGCAAAAAAACAAAAGGTAAAGTAGAAAGAAACTATTTAAAATTAAAATTACAGATTCATTAATTAATGAGAAGTTATTATTGTAATGTAAGTATGTACTACGAAGTTTCAAAAAAATGTTTGTGAATTATTTTAATTATTTTTGCATGTTTCTATTTCACTATCATGGTGAGGACACGAAAAAGTCGCTCACTTGATGGTAAGCAACACGATTGCCAAATAAACTTCATTGCTACCAAAAATTAGGAACTAACAGGTAAATAAATAAAATAAAATAAAAACTATTTATAATAAAACTTTATAATGAGAAAGGTGGTAAAAAGTCTTCTACACTGAGAAAAAAATTCTGAATTTTTCTTTACTTTCCAAGACCGATTCCTTCCTTATATTACCATAGTTTTCCTTCTAAATCACAAGTCCTTCCCTTTTGACTCAGAAGGAAAACAGTATTTCGGAAGGTCTTTTATACGAGTATGATTACACTGTTTTTTTTTCGCTGAAATGTGTATGTGTTTAGTTTTCGCTATGAGATGTTGTTTTCGTTTTTAAGTTATATATATCACACATTGACAGACCATTTCGCGTGTTTTAACGTCGTCATAAAACGCGAGAAATTTAGCCGTCTGTTGTCTGTGGATTGTAAGGAGGCAAGCGTTAACCTGTTTATCTTATTACCAGCAGCATTTAGAGACGGCGCCAACAACAACAACAACAAAACGTATCTTGTTTCCACTTCTTTGCCACGTATTTATGTGCGCACCTCCGTACAGTCAGCGACAAAAGTCGCCATTATAAAACCAACCTTCGACCGAATCATCACTAAACATCAGGTGTGTAAATATTTTAGTCAAACGCTACCTTTTAAGTTGTAAGAAAAAAAAAACAAATATTACTGATCCTATACGCATTTAGAAAATCGAGTATGACCAGCTACCTACTTTTGTCGCTGACTGTACGTCAATGGCGTACTTACGTAAAGTTAGGTGATAACTTTAGGTGCTAACGTCTCAAACCTCTGAGGCGTAAAGTGATTTAAAAGTTTCATACGGAAGGGTTTATGATACTTAGAAAAAAAAGTTGATAACATGACCTCTAGAACTAAGCCGGAGTGAGTGTACGAAATGTTAGTTTCTATTCTACTAATATTATAAATGCGAAAGTTTGTGTGTGAATGTTGTTTACCGCGTATCACCGAAACTGCTTAACCGATTTTGATGAAATTTGGAATGGAGATAGCTCATACCCTAGATTAACACATAGGCTACTTTTCATCCCGGAAAAGTTCCCGCGGGATAACGGGAAGACGCGGGTGAAACCGCGGGGCGCAACTAGTAATGCTATGAAATATCTGTACACGGGATGTGCGATTCTAATTCACTCGGAAAGTTTCCGTGTCGGATTCGACGTCACTTTTGCTTCTTCTAAAAATTAGAAGGAAATTTTTCAGAATCCGTGGTCGGAAGAGTTTCCGTGTGAATTAGAATCGCACTTCTTCTTCTTAACATCAGGTAGATTGTCGTCAAACGCTATTTCTCTATAAAAAGTAAAAAACAAAACTTACAATAAATGAATTTTTTTTTTAAAATATAATATTACTGTTTTGCATTCCAACAAAACAGGTATTATGTGTGTAATAAAACACACAGCGTTGAGTTGAAGAAGCTGTTGTGAATTCTCCCTTTTAGATTAAATATGTATAGAAACTCACCCAATTATCTATGGTTCTATACCTTTCTCTCTCTCCTCACCAGCGTGCATCTCTCTCTTCAATCAAGTATGATGCAAGATGTAACTGTCAATGTCATAGTGTCTTCAGCTCACCGGCAAGAGCATTGCTGCAACGCTGTGTGTTTTATTACACACATAATACCTGTTTTGTTGGAATGCAAAACAGTAATATTATGTGATTCCTTAAAACACACAGCGTTGAGTTGAAGACCTGTTTGGTATCTGCTGGTGATGAACACAAATGCTATGATGAATTGGATATAACATTTTTCTGCAATATAAACCAGTTTTATTATAACTAAAAAATGTTGTTGTTGATAGGTTGTTGGTAATGACCATAACATAACTATCATGTAGTACTATGTACCTTATAAAAATTATAACTTTACCTTATGTATTTTCATTAAAATACTATTATTATAGATATATAACATATATATATTTTATAAATCATCATAATCAGGTTTGATTATTATAAATCAGTTCCATTTATCTATGGAAATGTGGCGGCGTCGGCGCGCAGAAAAAATAGGTAATTTTTATCTTAGTAAAGAAAATGTGTTACTTAATATTTGAAAACTTAGAATGCAACAAACACAGAGCTTGCATTATAAATATTATTGACTGGGCAACAGTAAAATCTCGGAAATGCAATAGGTACTTATACTTAGCCAGTTTAGTCTGCTAAGTATTTCCTGTACAGGTCCATTCTCCAGCTAACTTCTAGGAGAACAGCTGACCTAGTATTCTAGTACTGCCTGGGGAAGCATCAATGTTAGTATCCTTAAATATACCGCATATCCAACCTGCAATCAGTTTTGGAGCAGGTTTTAATTTCCCTGGTAGAGAAATAAATTAAACTTGTAGTACATATTTGTATGTCACTACTCCCCCTTCAGATTTATCAATAAAATCTTTAATATGTTTGACAGGACCAACATGATGGTCTGGATGGTTGGTGGTTTCCGCAACAACCAACCTGACTGTCTATAGGTATTTAAATATGTTTTAGAGCCAAAATTTGGCCACATATAAATTACCTCTTCCAACCATGAGGATCTCATATGAATTTTCTATATTACATGAGTGAGGTCGTGCATCCTATCGCCTGAGGCCAGCGAGAGTATGAACTTGAACACAGTTCACCTAGTTACTTTAAGTAAGGAAACAGTTTGTTAAACAACCGACAAGTAACACAATACCTGCGTGCCATCTAAGTGGCTTTTTATATCTATTTCAGGTATAGCAAGCAAAATGGTTTTTTAAATTTTTAATACGGTTGTAGTGTTATATGCTAGGCTAGCCTATATGTTCTACAAACAATTTTGCTAATAATCTAGCATCTTGCTGGCCCTTAGGTACTTTAGGATTTACTTGTTTGGTTCCGCACCAACATAGCCACCTTTTAATTGGTGCGCTTTGTCAAAGTAGCTGTCCGCCAGCTACCTTTTAACAAATGTTGCTCAGTGATTTCGGCCAGTGAGCAACCTCTTCAACCCCCCAACTTTTTAGCAAGAAGAGTTAACTCATTCCCGTGGAGGACAAGTTGCTGTAGTCCGATCTATTCAAACCCGCCGAAGGTTCTTTTTTTGTTTTTTTTTTTTTTACGGAATTGGCTCAGTCAGGTTTCTTGCTTGAGGGTAGGGTAGCCAAAAACATGTTGTGCACTTTGGCGCTATCAGTATGTATTACTATGTCTATGCCCTTTGCACTGCTTAAGTGGGCCAACACTCTCGGTATTAGGCAAGGCGGGGGAAATACCCACCCCAAGCCGTAGTCCCATTAATGGCTGAAAGTGTCGTAAAAGATCGCAGATCCTTCTTTTAAATCTGGTGTTACAAGTTACTTCGGTACGACAGCCGTTTCTTTTGATGCAAACAGGTCTATTTCTGGGACGCCCCACATTTTAGTAAAGCCGCCGTGGCCTGGGGTAGTTGATGCCACCTTGGTATTTTGCGGCCCCTTGACAGGCGATCCGCAATTCCGTTGAGCCTCTCCGGGAGGTAAGTGGCTGAGAGAGTGACCCGTCACTTCTCTGTAAGTTCTAGAAGCCTGGTTGTCAAGCTTAGTTGAGCAAGGGAATGTCCCCCCTTCGTCTCTGATATTTGCGACAAGAGTTCTATTGTCTGAGTGTATTAATATGTCCACTCTTTGTGAAGTCATCCGCTGACTGTTTATAGGTGCGAAAAAACCGCATGTATCTATTTCAAAATTTTCATGCCTGCGACTTTGATATGGGGGGGGGCGACTGCCCTGATAGTTAGGTACTATTCAATTGGGCCCCCTCCCGTATCTGCCACACCAGAAGTCTAAAAGTGAGTCACACTTTTTTATTTTATTTTTATTTATTGATGTAAAAGTGCATTAAGCTGCCTTTAACCATTATTTTAAATCCTGCTACACAACTGGAGGTAGAAATATTTTTTATTGTGGTCTGACCTGACTTAAACAAATCCTTTAATCTTTAATAAATAATCATTAATATTATTTTTTACTGTGTATCTGACTTTGGGAACAACAAAATTTACAAAATTTACCAAAGTTAATAACTCTTTCTTTGAGTATTTTATTGAACTGTTCCCACTGTCTAACATTTTAGAAAGCATTGGCATAATTTTTTATTTAATTATTTTTTGGCAGTTTGCAGCCTGGTTTGCTAAGTATTTAAATGAGACCAAGATATTCTACCTCCTAACAGGTTTCCAGAAACGATTTCTGATAGTTTATCTGTCATCCCAATGTTTCCAATATTCTCAATGTTTCCGCAACCTGAGAAACCAGACCCCTCCTGTCCTGATTGACTAGGAAGTAATCCTCTAAATTTACAATTATCTGGAAAACTTGGGCTCTTAGGATTTCCGCAATCCCATAAGTCACTGAGGCAAACATTTTTGGAACTAATGACAGACCGAATGGCAAGCCCTCTGTTGCAACATTTAGATAAATTACTCCGAGATACCTCCGGTATGATTCTGCCATTGGTACATGAAAATAGGCCTAGCATGTGTCTACTCTCACTAGCCAGTTACATGTCTGCAGAAATTCTGCTATATCTGTTTGCAAAATCAACTGTAATTGTTTCACTAACTCATCTGAACTGAGACTTCCGCAGTCTACTGCGGGACAAAGTATGGGGCAAAGTCCCTCATTGGCTTTCCTTGCTAAAAACATTTGACAATGGAAACCCGGATTTAATGTAGGAGATGCCTCTAGTATATATATATCTATAAATATATTTAAGTCTAGGACCCTACTGGTCCTCTCTTTGGTAATTTCGGTAGCCTATCTTTCAAAACACCCGGCTGTCCGGATACTGAAAGGGATGGTGTCTTTACATAAAGAAAGCGGCAACCTGTTACCCATATGCTTGATAGTCAACTTTGTAAAGTATTAGAAGGTGCACATTTTGTGCTAAGGTTCTACAAAAGAGCTGACTCTTTTTAAAATTTGGGGTATTGCAAATAAGAATATTTGTTTAATAATCAGCTCAATGTGTTTTGACCCCTTGTATTTTATGTTCTGAACATGAGACCTGCCTCCCATTCTCTTCTTCTTAATGTAGGTAGGAGTGTTAACACTCCATACTAATGACACACATAAAGAGGCTACGACAGGTTGCAGAGCATCTTGACAAAAAAGGCACTGGTTGTAACTGTTTATTTTATTACCGTATCCCCTCTAATTTCGATGCACTTTGCCTGCTTACCATCTGGATTGTAGTCTCAGAATAAATGACATATATAATATATTATATTTTTAATCATGGCGCTCTTATGCCTATGGTACTAGAGATACATTTAAATAATAGTTAAATTAATGGGATTTGTCGGTGCCCAGTCAAGCAAATCTTGTAGTCTGCAATTGCTTGGTTGATTCTACAAAATCCGTACTCGTATAAAAATGGCACATAGATTCATTGAGTTTAACACCTATGAATCCAGGACTGGCTACGCTAGACTTTAGAGCTTTTTTATAGCAAGAACCCTTCCAAGAGGGTGTATCCATTGATAACTATTGCAGTCACTCTTTGTCAGCCTGTGGAACTAACAGTTCTCCCATCAAACTCGGTGCCTGGGTCACCGAAAGAAAGATTACCTAGCAAAGTTGTAGGATCTAGATGTAGATGGTAAAGGATCACTTCTTTGATTAGCATTAATCACTATTTGGGGTATAACGTATGATATATTCAGATATAAATCCCACTACACTTGTTGTAGGTAGGTATCTATGTGTTTATGCGTAGGTCCGAAACTTGTTCGTACTTGTCCGACCTACGTTTCATATTGGTGATATTTATTATGCCTTCTCATCCTCCGAGGATGAAGAAGGTGACGAGTCATCAACACTCGTCCTAACCAACGTTGATCTCCCTCCGAAGTATCAACTTGTTAGCAACAAGGAGGTATTTTAACCTCCGACACTCACTTACTTGGTTTCGTCCGGATCCATTGGAAATCACAGTTTCACTTGAGGAAATGTACGAACGAACACAAAACTGACGCTGTGTGCTATTAAAACATAACAAATTAATGTATTTATACACTTTTTGTAACTTTGAGAAACTTTTGCGGTTAACCCGGCAAAATTCACAAACGCTATGACATTGACAGTTACATCTTGCATCATACTTGATTGAAGAGAGAGATGCACGCTGGTGAGGAGAGAGAGAAAGGTATAGAACCATAGATAATTGGGTGAGTTTCTATACATATTTAATCTAAAAGGGAGAATTCACAACAGCTTCTTCAACTCAACGCTGTGTGTTTTAAGGAATCACATAATAACGGTTATTTTAGTAACATCTGTCCGACTGAATAAGGTTATGCGGGATCCTCCTCATGTGAAGCGACCCAACGTATTTGAGACGTGTTTTATGAATATTTAAGTGGGGTTTCGTACCCGTCGAGAGATACGTAGTACAGTCACAAGACTGGCTGGTGTGGCTGTAGGGTTCGTTATTACGAAAATCGGACTACTCTGTAAAATGTTAAGGAAAGGCCGTTAACAGACTAATTTTGGTTTAATAAGTTATGACTTAATAAGTTATGTGCGGATTTGCCATCGCTCAAAACGGTGAAGGAAAACATCGTGAGGAAACCGGCATGCCCAAGAACTACAACATTTTCAAGGGCATGCGACATCTACCAACCCGCACTGGGCCAGCGTGGTAGATTATAGCCCATACTCTCTCTCTCTGAGAGAAGGCCAGAGTCCCAGCAGTGGGAACGTGAAAGGCTGATAATGATGAATTTTGGTTTTAATATACAGGGTGTTCGATAGAACGTTGAACATACAAAAATGGCAGATAGGTGGGGTCGTCTGCTATCTACCTTGTCTTCTCTGTCTTTTTAGAAAAAAAAAATTTTTTTTCGGTTTTCTCTGTACAAATCGAATCGTGTCCTTTGACACCTTTTTTTTTTAATAACCGATTTTCATGACTGATAATTTTGAAGTCCTGTTACTTTATGTAGGATAGACGAAACTGGCAACTGATATCTGCTCCAAACGATAATTCAAATTTAAAAACTAGTTATTCAATAAAACTATATAATGGTAAGTGTCACAGAGGGGGTGGTCATATCGCTCAAACCGATCGAGATCAACCGAGATTGTGAGCTGGAAGTCGCCACAATAGTCGTAAGTTTTGTGAACAAATATTTGTATTTATTTGTTTTGTTTGTCTGTGTTTCTATCGATTACTTCAACATCAATTAACCTTTGTTACTTGTTGACACAGTTTTTTTGTAGGAAATTGAAAATTAATATTTGATTGTTATATGTCCAATATAACAATCAAATATTCATTCGAAACAGTATACTGTTTTTGGTGAAATATTAGTCCGGTTGATCATTTTCCTTCACAATAATGGCCGGTTTTTAGATCCGTAGTGAAGATTAACTTTAGTTAAAATCATAAAGGTAAAGAATTCAACTTTTAGTAATTTTTTCATACTATTTTTATTATAGTTAAATTTGTTCACAGATCTATAAACTGGACCTAAGGCTTACACTAATTATCATCATCATCACGGACATAGTGAGACGCCTGAAAAGAACAAAAACCTTTTGAGTTAGTTTATCTGAGTGCAAACAATACGTAGTTCAGTGAGTGCTAAAAGTGCTAATGGACACATTCTTAGTTATACTCTACGTAGCAACTTATATGTTATATTAAAATTACATATAAGCCATTATAGGCTAGATTGTAATACCGTAGAAATATCCACAAATAAGTAGAAACTTCATAAAAAAAAACGTCATCATCAGCCGGAAGAAGTCCACTGCTGAATATAGGCCTACACACTAATTATATTATATAGCCTATATATATAATCATAATATACATATACATAGGTTAGAGCCCTAACTAGGATTATCTGTATCTATCTAGAATAGGTACTAGAAACTACACGGATCGTGGATCCACAATACTCAGACACGGAACAAATACTTCCGTTGTTTTTTATAAATTAATGCACAAATATATTTGTCCCGACGCTCGCGGGAATCGAACGCGCGATTTTTTGCTTCCCAGTTAGCCAACAATTATTTATTTAAATCAATTAATACGGCAAATCCAATTACATTATTACATTAACAATATAAATAAGAACATAAATGTTCGGAAAACCTACCTTCTGTTACATTCTTAAAACGTTTTCAAGTTGATTGATACGACAGGCGAGACGAGCTATTTTCGTTGTTACAACTTTTAGCTAAACAAATATTTATTGAGTAATAAATGTAGGTAGATTATTTAAGAGTCCACTTCTCGGTAGAATGAGAAACAAACATTGAAATTATGATTTGTGCTTTAGTTGTCCTTCTTGAAATGTTGCTGCTTTTAGTTCCGGACGTTTTGTGAAGCTAAGAACAGTCCACGCGAAAGTTTTAAAAACAACTAGCTGTTCCCTGCGGTTTCACCCGCGTGGGCTACAGTTTATCGCGATAAAAAGTATCCTATGTCCTTCCTCAGGGTTCAAACTGTCTCCGTATTAAATTTCATTTAAATCGGTTCAGTAGTTTAGGCGTGGAAACGAGACAGACGAGTTACTTTCGCATTTATAATATTAAGTAGGGATATCGTAACGTAATACAAACCACCTAGTGAAACCAAATATTGTTAAAGAATACGTATAAAAGGCTTTATTCTGGTATACTGATAGACAACCTTCAGTCGAAACCACTGGACGTAAAGATTTTAAATTAAAACGGTATTTTTATGGGGGACTAGCTGTGCCCCGCGTCTTCCCGTTATCCTGCAGAAACATTTTTCCGGGATGAAAAGTGACCTGTGTTTTTTTTTTCATTTGTTCTTGGATGTGTGGTTAGGTGCCTCTTTGCAACGTCACCAAACGGTTCCAACGGAAGACCAGCGCTGGTTGACTAACCAGCATTTTGCTGAGTGATTTTTGTGTACTGATATTGAGTTCTGTTACTGTAATATTGTTTCTTTTTTTTTCTACAATTTGTACCAAGAGTGTTGTTGTTTCAAACAAACATATATTCTTTCTCTTTCTTTCTTTCTTCTTTTAATCAAGGGTATGAACCATTCCAAATTTCACTCAAATCCGTTCCGTAGTTATTGCGTGAAAGAGTAACAAACATCCACTCACAAACTTTCACGTTAATAATATTAGTAGGATTGTAACCGCATACCTACTCAGCAATGATATTTGCTAATTTATTTCTAAAGAATATGGATTTTCACAAATTCACTCTTGAATGTATCAACTAATTGATACATTCAAGAGTGACAAACTGACAATAGTCAGTTTTGAATCTTTTCGATTCTTCTTTGTGTTAGACAAACACTGGTTTTATTTTAGAAATGACTTCTCCATATGTCCAGAACCTGTTGATCAGTTATATATTGTTTACATTGGCCCAATGTTCGACAATCGTCATACAACACTCCCAGCTGTGAGGGCATAGACCTTCACGCTGAATTTATTATTAGTAGTGAAGAGAATAATTCAGAATGTATTGACAGTAAGGACTTTTACGTTTAAAATTACTTCACACGCAGAAGCTGTGCTCCAAAAATGCACGCAGCGGGAGTTTCACAGGGTGGCATTAGATTTTGTAGAAAAATTGTAATGTTAATTCTATTTTTTAGTTGAATGTACAATCACATAAGAGTGCAGTGGCGATATAAAAAAAAACCGTGAATAATAATAATTATTT
Organism: Opisthograptis luteolata; assembly: GCA_931315375.2. Taxonomy (NCBI): domain Eukaryota; kingdom Metazoa; phylum Arthropoda; class Insecta; order Lepidoptera; family Geometridae; genus Opisthograptis; species Opisthograptis luteolata. Next base: position 12,431,489 of record OV928036.1, on the reverse strand, counting down.
ATTGTAAAAATTAAAGACTACAATGAAACTATGTAAAAAAAATATGTTTTCTATCAAAGCAGCATGGCGTATTACGTATTACGTAGTTACGTCTATGTCTTCAAGTCACGTTCCATCATTGTCCTCGTCACTTACCATATGGTGTGACTGTGGTCAAAAACTTAACAATTTTTTTTTTACTATTTACAGGGTAGCGTTTGACCACAAGTTACCTGATGTTAAGTGACGATGTGGTCGAAGATGGCGCCACGCTACACCTGGACAGGGAACCGGCTCTCAAGTGAGGCTGCCAGAACACTTACTTTAAAACGTCAAACTTAAAACTAGCTACGCCTGTTCCAACCTCCTTACGCCGGCAAAAGAACAGGCAAGAAACGCCCGGCAGGTAATTTTTTTGGCGCGATCACATTGACAATTTTATTCTTATTACTAATTGATTGAACTGGAGCAATGCAAAGGTGTTGACCAATTGACAAAAGAAAAAATTAAATAAACCTACGCAGCCTGCGCAAGCGTGTAACAAATATATATGCCTAAATATTTGTAATGTGTGTGTGTTCACCAACAATAAGAAAAAAAAATGAATGGAACTAAACTTTTTCCTCGTCTCAAATCAAGCGTATTTGAATCGAGTTTTTCCTGAGAACCCATACTGTTACTTTATTGAAATAATTTTGTTTATATTACAATTTTACCTACGGCCTCTTGTAGCACCGCGATCGTATTACGAACAAGTAATTTGCGATGTGTTTGTAGATCGCTTCGTTACATATGTGTAAATCGATTCAAACTACTTAGAAAGGAAAGCTTTTTGCGGTAAAGTTTTAGTTGTAGCTTAGCTCCATTGTTGGCTAAGCAATGAGTGGTTTGGAAATAGACGTTCAAATGAAAACAAACCCATCATTATTGCGCAAGTATCATTTGATGCGACGTCGAATCACGAGCCGGTCTTGGATTTGAATCTTACAATGAGCTTGAGCTTTCGGTGAAGCCTTAGCTTCGTGGTAGGGCATTTTCTAGTGCTCGCCTGGCTAGCCTCTACCCTCAGGTTTTGAATCTGTCCCACTTGAGAGCCAGTTTCAAATCCAGGTGGTGTAGCGTGGCACCACCTTTGACCTCATCGTCACTTGACGTGGGCAATGGGTGAACAACTCCCTGGTTCTCGTTATTTTTGATAGATACAAGGAGTTAAGGGGTCAGATCTATGTATGTGATTGAGTTAGCATTATACTATAGTATTTATTATTATGTTTTCGGCGTCAGAGCGTCTCTAAACATAAAACGCTCTGCATCCAATCAAAACAACCTTCGGACGCTCAGAAACTTTGACAGAAACCTAGGTAAGTAATTGGATTTCCTCATACGAAACTGACGAGCGCGCACATATAAAGCTTTAACGGATGGCTCCCTCTTCAAACAACATTCTTCCGGCAGAGAACTCAACTATTTGCGGCTCCGAAACTTCGGTGCTAATATATTCGGAGATGGGGAGAGATCTCGAAAACCAGCGACTGATATCGATCTGAGAAACCAGGTCACCAGCGTGGCAGCTCAGGTGCAGCTCGTTGCGGGCTAGGCTATGTAGCCACGGGTTTTTGTCCGCGTAATTATGCGCAAACTTTCCAAACAGTCTGTCACTTTTAGACGAACTGGGAACGCACGTCGTTAAAACTTGTTAAAATCACCTCATTGTCAGAGCTAGATTAGTGTACAGGCCTGGCTCGGTGTCCCACGCCTTCGATCTTTACTGACTCGCGATGGATAATACATATTAGACGAGACACATCGCCACACACGAGTACGGGCGGGGTGTTCCCACGGTGCGAAGTCCGGTCAGGCGCAGCTTGATATGTTGGAAAAGGAACCTTAGGATCGGTCAGGCGAGCACACACTACGACAGTCACAGGTAGGGTGAAACCATGGTGCGCCATCCGTTCTGGTGTGGCCAAAGCTTGAGATAGCGCTTGATCATAAGTTACGAAATGTTCAGCGACTATGTGGTTGAAGGTGGGGCATGCTACGCTTGGACCGGGAACTAGCTTTCAAGTAGAAATGGAATTTAAACTCGGTGTAAATGGGATTTAAACTTAGTACGGTCAGCCTTGTACATAATTATAACGCACCATCGCTTTTGCCTAGTTCCTATAGAATAGTCATACTCGTACAATCCATTCCTAGGTTTGACCTTATTTTTGTAAGCCGGATCTACATATTAGTCGACGAAAGATGACGCATTTTTAAACGAAACGTGAAACATTGAATGCTTTCAAAGCATGCAAAATAGAGAACCGTACCGTTGAAACCAGGTCACCAGTGGAGGTGCACCTTGACATGCGTCTCATCTGCTATTCCATCGACTCCGTTCTGTCTCATTCAGTATTCAGGGAATATGAAAACGTCCAATTAATTGCATTTCGATGTGATTGGATGTCGATGCTTTAGGGGCGCGGAGTCATTGATTTTCAGTTCGTTGAATAAATAGTGTAGGGTTGCTGCTTTTAAATTTATTTTTAACTGAATAACATTGCCCTTGTTTTGGGGCAGTAAGGTAAAAATAGAAATGTGCAATTATTTGTTCCGTTCGTTAATTAAATTCTACGTAATTTTTATACACGGAATTCTAGGCAGGGGTCAGAGGTCAGAGCTATGTATGTGATTGTGTGGGCGTCTGTCAGTCATTTACTTCAATCGGTTATCCAATACTTAACATGTTATGGCTCTACGTTTTTGCAATCCCATTTATATTTTTGCATACTTTCCCCGGCGTCCCGCGCAGGGTGCTGGCGGGACGGGTCCTGAAAGGGCTAAAAAACGGGCCAAAATTAAAAAGTGGGACATCTGGCAACTCTACTTAGTAGGCTTGCAATATTAAATTGGTTCTGTAATCTTCTTCAAGTGAAAGCCTTGTGACGCTCGCCGGTAACTTCAAAGGTAACATTTTCACCAAAACCGTATTTCACTAAAAGCTTAATTTCCGCAACTCGCGTCCCTAAATCAGAAGTGACAGCTTCGCACGATCATTAATTCTGATTGTATTCGGTGCCTTTAACTCGTTACCTGTGAATGCCTTATGGGCACTCTAATTATACGTGACTAGTTGCGCCCCGCGGTTTCACCCGCGTCTTTTCCTTTTTAGAACCTTTTTCCGGGATAAAAAGTAGCCTATGTGTTAATCCAGGGTATAAGCTATCTCCATTCCAAATTTCATTCAGATCCGTTTTGTAGTTTTTGCGTGAAAACAAAACAAACATCCATCCATCCATCCTTCCATACTCACAAACCCACTATTAGTGGAACACGGGAATGACTAGGCCTTTCTTGTTGTATTGTTGAAACCATAGCTTGGTGGTAGGGCATTTCCAAATGCCTGGCTAGCTACCATCCTCATGTTAAGAATCTGGCGCCAAGCACCTATCGGTGTGTTCCGGCTGCCTCACTTGAGAGCCAGTTCCCAATCCAGGTGTAGCGTGGCGCCATCTTCGACCACATCGTCACTTAACATCTGGTGTCTTGTGGTCAAACGCTACCCTGTAAGTAGTAGGTAGTATAAAAAAAGCGACGTGACCGCTTACCGTCCGTCGGGCCTTTGGTTCGTTTGCTACACCTACATGACAACCCACATGACAAAATATATAAAAAGTATTTTTGTAAACTCTCCTCTAAGTAGGTTAAATTGAGCGTTAAAGTTTGTATGGACTTTTTTGGCGGCAATCGAATTGTCAACGTGAAAATTTTGTTTTTATTTCCAAAACTTGTGTTTCTTCGAGTTTTAATGTGTAATATTGGTGGATTATTTTTATGTTGTTGTCCTTTATGTGTTCGTTAATGTGTACGAGTGTGGGAAATTGAAATAAAGTTGTGAAAGTGACCTTTCGAGTTGCTCCAAAAAAGTCCGTGTAAAGTTTAAGTAAAGCGCCACTACTTTACTTAATCACTATCCTCATCCCTTCATCTCATCATCATCATCACTTAAACTTGATTCAACTCTCTGAGATTGAAATATTTTATACTTGACACTGGCAAATACACTAATCGTGTGACGCCATAACAAAACAAAAAAAAAACTTTATATGGGCAAATGTCAATTTTATGCGGGCCAAAGGGCTAGCTGCTATAATAATAGTGAAACATATATTCCCTTTTAACAGTGCTGAAACTTTTCTTATATAAATAAGACATTGTTGATACCAGCGCAACGGTTAATGATTCAACAGATAATGGCAGAGCAATCACGATAAAACATTTTATTGAAGAGGCATTTTAATGGGATCCTTCATAGGAAATTTATACGGCATTTCAGTGCCGACGCTATGTAGGTTAAGAAGTGAATGGAGTGGTTTACGTCATTGGCATTTTAAAGTTAAACGCTTAGTAAATATGGAGCGGAGAGTGCATGAAGAAGTGGTTGAAATGACGTCATTCTATTAGGTACTGTGTCGATTTTATTGGGAGCGTGAAAACTCTCGGAGTCTGTAATTAATAAAATCGATCTTGATCCGTTACCCGCGGTTTTGGATCGATATGTCATGTCATGTCATTATGTCATTTTAGTAGTAATCTGTCAAAACCTGGTACTAAAATGACATATTATGACATGACATATCGATCGAAACCCGCGGATAACGGATCGGATCGATTATTAGTTTCGGGCATAAGAAGGAGTCTTATTCGCGGGCACGTTACGTGCTTAGATAATAATCATAATGAAGACATAATAATGAATGGAACAGTTCTCTTCCAACAACGATTCTCTTAGGCTGGCTATTCAAGAATGACGCTCAACCTTTGACCAACACTTGAGTCGCGATTAAGATATTTGTATGAAATGATAGACTCAAATCTGTGCTCAAATGGTGATTATCGATTGAGCGTCATTTTTTTTGTTTTACTATTTACAGGGTAGCGTTTTGACCCACAAGTCACCTGATGTTAAGTGACGATGTGGTCGAAGGTGGCGCCACGCTACACCTGGACTGGGAACTGGCTCTCAAGTGAGGCAGCCGGAACACACCGATAGGTGCTTGGTGCCAGATTGGTGCCAGATTATGTCCATCTATGTTGCCTGTTTTGTTGAGAAAAATAAATACATTTATTATTATTATTATTATTAGATTCTTAACATGAGAGCGGTAGCTAGCCAGGCGAGTACTAAAAAATTACCCTACCATCAAGCTATGGTTTAATCACGATGTTTTCCTTCACTGAAAGCTCAAGCTCATTGTAGGATTCGAACCCACGTCCTATGGATCGCGAGCCGACGTCACTACCACTGAGCTCGCTATAAAGTCATTCTTAAATATCACCCTAGATCTCAATAAACTCTGCAAATATAACCTAGTTTGCTTTACAATACAATCTAGCACTCTCAGCATGAAGTACGGCCCATAAACGTACCTTTGATATTATTGTCATAGTTCCATAGCGAGATTTATTACGGTCGTTTCGTATATTTACGACGCACTAAACGTGAAGACGAACGGACATTATAAAACGGCTGTCAACGACCTCTGAGGTTGGTATTTATAATTCTGAAAAATCCATTCACTCAACAACAATACTCAATAGGATCCTCGAGAATCTGATTTGTTAGTTGTCAACTTGAGGACTCGAGAACTCCGATTGAAGTTATTCGGGTCGAGGTTTTGGAACGTAGTTTTGAAACGAAGTTCCTTATCGCGCGTTACGAAAGGGGCTAGACGGAAAAAATTGAGACCAAAAGTTGTAACGACACTTTGCTATAGTTGTAAGCCGAGCGACGTGCGCGTGTTTCTCTGTCTGTCTCTCTCTCTCTCTCTCTCTCTCTCTCTCATAGAAAGCCAGTCAAATATTTTCGTTTCGTTTTAAAAAAAAAATTATTTTTTTTTCTTTTGTACTAATTGAAAGGAACTTCGTTCCATCCGGGTGTCCCTTGACACCACTCAAGTTTTTTTGTTGGTGTTTGAGGGTAGTTTTTGAGGCAATTAATGAGTTCATTGACAGCGTCCTTGAGGCGCCAAGTTCACGGGAGTTCAACTGCAAGTTCTTGCACACAATTTCAATTTCAGACTATATTTTATCACTTGGTAAAATCATGAATTTTACTCAATAATCGACACAATATATCCCGGAAAAAGGTTCCTGCGGGAAGACGCGGGAGAAACCGCGGGGCGCAAATAGTGTTTACGTAAATTCCATATCGAATTTGACGAGCGTTAAGACTGTTGGCTCCATTCTGCACTCATTAGGGAGGCAACACGCTTCCGTATGATGTCGTGGGAGTTGTCAATACAGTTATTAAGGGTGAAACCAAACGAGCGTAATTTTGTGAGTCATGAGTCGCGTATTTTCGGTCGCTCATTTTACGTTCAACTGCATTGTCAACTCATTTTACGTCGTCGTGTGGCACCAACTGCCGTTTTGTATGAAACCGAATGCAGCTGAATTTATGCTACCGAAATTCTGCAACTCACGACTCACAAAATTACGCTCGTTTGGTTTCACCCTAAATGTATACAGCACTAGACAGGATTGTAAATTGCGCACTCTTGATGTAGTGCCTCACCATTCCGTTTTTAAAATAAGAAAAAGAAGTAAAAAGTTTTCATCCCATTTTGATTAGTTATTTCTTGAGCAAGGTTGAGTGAAAGTAAATCCTCGGGATTACGAATACCAGACTAAGACACGACAAGCTATTATATAGAACTTTTTTACGTGTCTTGCTAAGCATTATGATCTTCAGTATTATAAAGAAATAGACTAAGTACATACTTAATGTTTTATAGGGCTCGTTTTACGGCCGAAATTAATAATCGATCCTGATCCGAGGTTTTGGATCGAGATGTCATATCATAATATGTCATGTCATAATATGTCATTTTAGTAGTAATACGTCAAGCCCTAGTACTAAAATGACATATTATGACATGACATAATTATTTTATCGATCCAAAACCGCGGATAACGGATCAGGATCGATTATTAATTTCGGGCGACAGAGTGATTAAATAATAATAATTATGCCCGCACAATCACATACATAGGCTCTGACCCCTAACTAGGTTTCCCTGTATCTAGGGTATCAGAAACTACGAGGATCGGGGATCCACAACACCCAGACACAGAACAAATACTTGCGCTTTTATCCTACAATATCGTTCTGAATTCTGGTCTTTAGAATGAAAATTCTCAATGAAAATATAGCTTAGAAGAAGGGCATTTTCTAGTACAGTCGGTGTCAAAAATTTATCATACTCGATTTTCCACTACTATTTTTACGTCGGGGGTTAGTAAACATTGCTAAGATAAAAATAGTTCAAAGCATTCGCAAGCTTTTATCTCTAACGGACCGTGTATAATTAGCCAAGTGTTTTAACAATCATGATTCCCTTTAATGTTCTGTTCCGGGCACTGTAAAGGGGCTGCCGTCGGCCACAAAGCCCTTGGGGGTTGGAGGTAGGCTTTCATCATGTTGAGCCTTAAAATGTACTCCGCGGCGTAGGGTGGGCCGTTCCGAACGCGTGTTCAGTTAGCCCGCATAGCCGTGAAGCGACAATGAATTACATGGGACGGGGAAAATACACGTTTTTATCGATATCGATCCAATTTCTTAGAGTTCAGTATTTGTATAGTTATGATGGCAAAAAAGCGGTTCCTTGTAGGATTACTTCATTGCTTTTTTATGTAATAGAGAGGTAAGTAAGCAAACGTTCCTTCTGAGGGTAAGCGGTTTTTCTGAAGGCGTGACCTTTAAAAACTTTTTTCACACCTATTTTAAAGGACTGATGTTGGTTTGTTTGTGTTTGTATCCGTTTCTCGCAGCTTAAACACAAGAAAATCGATGTTATCTTCTAGGCTATTTAGTTTTGTTTCAAACAATTTGTTAGTTTTGCTACGAAACCTCACCTACGTGGTACGAGATGACTCGGCTACGCGTCTCGTAGATCTACGGAGTGCTACGTCGCTACGGTGACCGTAAACGCGTAGCAGACTATACGCAGATTGCTTTTTATTTTGTACGGGAGGTTTTGCTGCAAGTTTTTTGCTGTGGAGATTCACAAATAGGCAACCGAACCGTAATCACAAAAATATACAAAATATAGTTAAAATGAATGTTTTTAATGATAAAATGATAAATCAAGCGTAGATGATTAGTGTAGTTACATTTTTACGGCTTAATAAAAGCCCCATGATTAATTTCTAACACTTTCTGAATAGAAGTTTCGTTGCTTATGATGAATGTACAGTATCGATAATACCGTATTCACATCTCTATCTGTCCAAAGCAAAGCAAGCGCGTATTCCCGCGTGTTAGTGGCATTCGGAACAAGTTTATAACGCATACGATAAAGAAGTAATATAAGTAGTTCGAGAACGTTGAAAAAGTTTGAAACCTATTTTGTGGGTGTGTTCATTTTAAGAAATGTTCTTAGTTTGATTATGTATTGTACTTAAGAGTGTACATGTTTTACAAAATTTATATTTTGTATTCGACTAAGAAAATTAGGTTTTCAAGTGAATTTGTGTATACCTAAGTGTCTGTATGTTCGACCACGCATAATTTTTTGTATGTTTAACTATTCTCTTCTCATCCAACTACTGCCAGCCACTCGGCGCAAATCGTCGCTCCATCTGGTCGCAGGACGTCCTACACTACGTCGCAGTCCCCACTCGAGAACATGTCTACCCCAACGGTTATCGGTTCTGCAGCTTGTATGACCAGCCCACTGCCACTTCAGCTTGCTAACTCTGTGAGCTATGTCGGTGACTTTAGTTCTCTGACGGATCACCTCATTTCTGATTCGATCCCTCGGAGAAACTCCAAGCATAGCCCTTTCCATAGCGCGCTGAGCAACCTTAAATCGGTAGACTAGTCGTGCCGTGAGTGTCCATGACTCGGCTTCGTATGTCATGACAGGCAGGACGCACTGGTTGAAGACTTTTTTTTTTATTGCTAATAGGTGTGCGTTTGACCGCCATCCCGCCTGTTGCCAAGCGATGATGCGGTCAACGGTGTAGCACGCACACCCAGAAGGTACCTGTTCACTCTTGCCTTGAAGATCCCCATATTGTAGCGATCGGAAAAATCAGACTCTGGCAAGGAGTTCCACGCCTTAGCGGTACGCATGATGAAGGTAGAAGCAAAACGCTTCGTGCGAACCGGTGGAATCTCTACCATATACCTTTGCTTGTAAGCAAGATATTTTTCTATGAACAATCACCGCAGTCCCGCCCCGTTTCCCCAGTAACAGTGGAAAAACTTGAAATTGGCAGTTACACGAAAATTCACTTAGACCTCGCGACTCGATCGCTCAGGGCCTTATCCTACATCAACAAAGAAAAAGTGTCAAAATCGAAAACCAGGAATAAATCCCAAAAGTATGTATTGAAATGAATATAATTTCATCAGGTATAGTCAACGACAAAAGTAACTAAACGTTTCCATATTTTCAAATGTGTTTATGTGTTTTGTTGTGTTTGTTTTTTTGTGTGGTGGTTTTGGTTATGATCAGCAAAGTTTGCTTTCCATAATGCTTAGGAAAATTGTGAAAAGGGGAATGTTCACTGACTTTTGTCGTTGACCGTACCATGACGTTATAAAAGTAAGTTTGGTATACATTAGGATTTAATTAATTTTGTCAATGGCAGGCCGGTCCAAAGATAATTAATTATCGCCCTAATATATAATGTAATAATTATTATCTGAGCCTCTCGATTTTTTAGGGATCTTTTCCGGGATAATAAGCAGCGTATATATCCAGGGTATAGGCTATTTCTATTCCAAGTTCCACTAAAATCTGTTGAAACGTTTCATCGTAAAGAAGTTACTAACATACAAACTCACTTACAAACTTTTCCATTCATAATATTAGTGTGATGTGATGCGAAAGTCTGAGTCTAAGGCCCGGTTTCTAGAATGACTCCCAAGCGATAATAAATTAGTACTTGGGCACAGATTTGATGCTGTCAGTTCATACAAATACATCACTCAATCGCTACTCAAGCGTTGATCAACACTTGAGCGAATACGGGTCTAAGTGAGTGAGTGTGTATGTCCGTCCCGTTTTCACGCTGAATTGACTCAACGCATTTGAGTGACATCTGAAATAGAGATAACTCATACTCTAAATTCAAACGTAGACTACTTTTTATACCAAAAAAGGTTCCAGTGGCAAAACTACGAGTGTAGACGCGGGACGCACCTAGTGCAAAATAAGCGGAAATTGAAACTGTTATCGCAGGGTATTCATCCCAGCTGGGATGGTAATTTATCAGAACTGTCAAAGCTACACCGCGGATGAAATAGACGGTAAGTAGTGGTACAGACAAAGACAAAAGTCGCTGAACAATCACACTTTTTTCTATTATCCTCATCATCTTAGACACCAATTTATGACCTAATCATCACCTAAAATCAGGTGTGTTAAAAAAACCAATAATAATTACTGATTTGAAACACATTTGGAAAATCGAGAACGATCAGCCACTTTTGTCGCTGACTGTACATGTAGATAGATATGGCAGTGTTTCATGATCGAGAAAATAGAAGAGAGAGAAGGGAGGTTTCTGTACATCTTACATGGTAGCGTTCGACCACATGTCACCTGATGTTAAGCGAGGAAGCGATTAAAGTTAGCGGCACGCTACATTTGGATTGGGGACTAGTGTTGCCGAACTATCGATACTAAAACTGTCGATAGTTTTCATCTCTAAAAGCCATACTATCGATAGTTTATAAATACTATCGATAGTATTGATAGTAGGGGAAACTGAGGAGACTTGATCCCTGGGGAGACTTGATCCCCCCCTAGATATCGAATTTATAGAATTATTTAAAATTCTAAGTATGCAACAATGTAGCTCTTAGATAGTATTGACTCGTTTTTAGCTATCGAGAGTATCGATGGGCCTATCGATAGTGTTTTAATTGGCTAGCTTTCGATAAACTATAGTTTGAACTATCGATCGGAACTCGCTCTCAAGTGAGGCTGCCGGAACACACCAAATTTCTATCTCTGGTATGTCAAACCGTGGATAGATCGGTTATTGAAACCAGTCGTAAGTTAGTTTAGTTTTAGATAATGCACTAGTGTTGCCCAACTATCGATAGTTTTCACCTGAAAAAGCATTACTATCGATAGCTTAAAATGAAGCAATACTATCGATAGTATTTAAGCTATTGATAGTATCAATAGGCCTATCGATAGTGTAGTTGATTGGTTGGCTATCGATTAACTATCGATAGTCTCCTATTGGTCGGCAACGCTATAGGCGTTAAAACAAATTTGACATTACGTACTGTCGAATTTTCCATACTAAAATTTGACAATAAGATCAAATTAACTGAAATAAGGTATGTCATTTAACTTACGGATGTTTATAAAACCGGCCCTAAGTGATTATGGTTATTACCAGATAGAAAAGGTCTAACATACTATTCAAATAGACTTCGAATTAGGGTGAATGTTTCTACACGAAATATTGCGGGACGGAACAACAAATTCACTGTGGATCTTTTACACTATGTCCTATCCGATGGTAGCCCGCGTTAGTTGCGTGACTGTATGGCCCACGCAGTAATTACACGTAATATATATTGTTTATATATATTTATGTCGGCTTTCTGACACGCAAGCTGTAATCCTACTAATATTTTAAACGTGATGTTTGTTTTCTAACCCTTTCACGCAAAAACTACTGAAGGGATCTGAATCAAATTGGGAATGGACATAGCTTATGCCCTGGATTAACACATAGGCTACTTTTTATTACGGAAAAAGGTTCCTGCGGGATAACGGGAAGATGCGGGTGAAACCACGGGCCGCAACTTGTATGACGATAGTTCAGTGTTAGTGACGTCACTTTCGATGAGTAGATTGTGCATTGAACTTGAGGTTTCGGTGAAGGAAAGCATCATGACGCAAGCATAGCTTCGTAATAGGGTATTTTCAAGTGATCCCCTAGCTATAGCTAACAACTTCATGTAAAACATAAAAAGTAAAAAATATATAGTTTAAAAAACTAAAAAAAAAACACTTTAAAAACGCACTGAAAAATATAACATAATTAAATTGACTTGTATTAGTTACGATATAATGGTTAATTCAAAAAGTGTGGAGCGCTTCTAAAGTACACACAACCAAAAAGCGCTACTAATACAAGTCAATTTAATTATGTTATATTTTTCAGTGTGTTTTTAAAGTGTTTTTTTTAGTTTTTTAAACTATATATTTTTATTTTATTACTTTTTAGTCTTTTGTTACCAAGTCCAATCTATTTGACTCATCAAGACGAATCATATGAGCCCAAACACGAGGGGTTTACTAGTAGCCACTGCAGAGATCCATGTACTGTGTAAAATTTGCCCCTACCCACCTTCCGGCTGCATCATCAGATCAGGTCGATGATACCAAATTATTGCATTGTCACCGAGATTACATACACATACAAAGTTTCAAGTCGATACGACAATTAGAAGTAGGTGAAAATTGACTTCTAAGATTTGATTACATTGTTAGTTAGTTAGTTAGTTAGTTACAAGTCAAGCTAATAAAAGTGTTTTAAAAATAGGACAATTTTAGAAATGTAGTTTCATTGAATTTATAGTTGATCTAAGTTAATTTTTTTAGTCATCGATGAATAGTTAGTTACATACATTTTTATAATAGTGCTAGACAAATGCGTATATCTAAAAATGTACTTTTTTATGTAATAGATTGGCAAATAGGCAGACGGCCCGCCTGATGACAAGAGGTCACTGTCGCGTATGGACATTTGCGACACCAGGGGTGTTGCCGATGCGTTGCTGACTCTTAAGGACTCTTTTCACACCCATCCATGTACTGTGTAAAATTTGCCTTAACAATTAGTAGTAAGTATTAAGTTAAGTATTAAGTTTATGAAAGGCTTAGTCTTATTACCAATACAACCTTAATGTTAGGAGTAGGTACATGAATTTTTAATATCGCTTGAATATGCCTAGAGCATAAAGTTTGAGCCTTTTATGAATATAGAAAAGTTTGGGCAAGACCTTGTAAATTGTAATACATAATATATTTTGTAATTATTTCTGGTTTGAGACATTTATTTCTCAAAAGAACATAGTTCACTTATTAGAGAAACATAAAAAATAATTATAAAGTAGGGTACATTTTTGCCTTAGAGCATGCAGGCGTTACAACTAAAAACAATTATTAAGTAGGGTAGGTGAGTAAAAACTAAACAAACAATTATCGCAAGTCTGGCCAAAGATTATGAAGACTACAGAAGTAATGATTGGTCACTTAAAATGTGGAGTTTTAAAAGTTTTTTAAATGAGTTTAATGATTTTGATGATTTTTTTTTTAGTTTGAGAATTTTAAATAGAATATTACGTAGTTTCTGTCAGCTTTTGGAAACATTTGCGACGAGAATATTTTACTTGGTGCAATATGTGCTGCTTACTTGGTCCTAAGCATGGAATTGCGTTGAGGGCATGCCTCACGTGCGCTGTTGACTGCGCTATAACGCATGCCCTTGATGAACAAAAACGGTACAGTGTGGTCATAGCTATTTCTGCGTTTTGAGCATTTTGCGTATTGGACATTCTGCGTGTAGAAGCGTTTTTCCTTTTCAGACACTAATCAGAAACCTGCTCTCTAGCTATCTGTTTAACGTAATTTATTTAACACAGAAGCTGAAACAATGATTCGTTTAGAAGAAGAATAAAGTTAATTCGGGTGTTGTATACGCTCCGACATTCTGTGACCCAGTTTTTCGCCTTGATTGACTTGAGAACTTAGTTCTAATTAATTAGACAGTTGATTTATTAGCAAATGTATTAGTTGGCATTCTTTTTATGTCACACGAGTAGGACAAACCGACAGGCACACTTTCGCATTTATATACATAGTAGTATGTGTAGAAAAAAGTTGAGTTGAGTTCAGTAAGAGCCAAAGGTTAGTAAAAATTTTAGCACGGAAAATTTGACAATAAGATCAAATTTACCGAAATCTGGTACGACATATTTTAACTTACGGACGTTTATGAAACCGGCGTTTAATGTAAGTATTTATATAAGTAACCCAACTAAAGGCTGGACATATTAGACCCCCTTTGTGTTAGGTAAAATAGTGAAACTTTTCCAAGGCTCTACCTGCCCAATTTTTAGGCTCCACCGACCTTGGCTGTCAGTGTCAGGAAATAAATCACAGGAGGCGCCTGTCAGTTACCACGCACTTCGCCCAAGTCTAAGGGCTCTCACACAAAACTGCGGTGCGATGCAATACGATACGACGCCGCAGGAACATGCGATGCGAATTGCTGCGATACGATTTCGTGCGGCAAAGCATTGGTTCAGTACCCCTTGTACAAGTTTTGATAGTAAACGAAAACTATAAAAGTTTTCGTTTCCTTCTACTCATTTTTACGGCACGCAAAACAAAAAAAAAAAAAACCGCGATGCGATACGATTCAGATCGTAAGTTAAAATGATAATATGTATATAATTCAATGTAATAATGTCATATAATATGTAATAGTATGTATTAATTAATTTTAATATTTGCATTCCTAACGGAGCAGTTTTCGATTTAAAAACTACTAACACATACAATGTACCCATTTATACTGGAAAATAAATGTTTTGATTTGATTTGAGTTCTTATAGTGCATTTCTGCGAGCTCGCAGATATTTGCGATGCGATGCGCATTCGCAGTTTTGTGTGGGAGCCCTAACGGAATAATTTACCACTTACGTCCGCCGTCCATACAATTCGTCCGCGTCCGGCCTAGCCCAGTTGTGTTTTAATATATTCCTTGTATTTAACCTATTTTGACCTTTCACCTTAGCTGTTTACTTTCTTGAACATATAAACAGGCGCACTTTTATACTCGTATATCTTTTACAAACTTTTAGTTTCGTTGAAGGCAAATAAATTGTTTAATAGGTAGTAATGAAATTGATGATTTTTATTAACAACTGATTATTCTTTGACATATTTTATTTATTTTCAATTAATGTAGAGCGACTTATGACGAATGAATGAATTTTGTTACGAATGTTAACAAATTTCATTCATTTCGTCATTCGTCGTCGTGTTGTTGTTTAGTAAATGAGATATAAAATGATAATGTTAT
Organism: Opisthograptis luteolata; assembly: GCA_931315375.2. Lineage (NCBI taxonomy): Eukaryota > Metazoa > Arthropoda > Insecta > Lepidoptera > Geometridae > Opisthograptis > Opisthograptis luteolata. The sequence continues at coordinate 12,416,396 of OV928036.1, read as the reverse complement.
GTATTTTTTTCTTTTTCATTTTTTAAACATCGTGATGAAACCATAGTTTGGTGGTAGGGAATTCTAGTGCTCGGCTGGCTGGCTAATCACCCTCGAGTTAAGAATCTTGTTAACGAGCACACTTATCTGTGTTTTCCGGCAACCTCGCTTGAGAGTCGTAGCGTGGCGCCATCTTTGACCATCATATCGTAACTTAATGTCAGATGACTTGTCGGTATGTTAGTTTATCTGTTACCTCACGCTTACACCGCTGAACCAATCCTGATTAAATTTGGTACGGATATGTTTTGAACTCTAGGAAAGGACTTAGAATACTTTTTAATGTGAGAAACCGTAGTAAAATCACTCCTTTCTCCCGCATACTTGCAAAATGTGGAACGAGCTCTTTCCGCAGCGCTACAAATTTCAGTCCTTCAAGATAGGTGTGAAAGTCGGCAACGCATCGGTGTTGCAAATGGCCATAGGCGACGATGACCGCGTTCCATCAGGCGGGCCGTCTGTTTGTTTGCAACTCTATTTTATAAAGAAAAGTACTAAATAAAATTAAAAAATACTTCTCATTTAAATAGTTCACCCACCCTCAACATGCCGGTGCGGCGGTTTATGGTCTAGGCCCTAGGCCAATGACCGCGACATCTGTTCGTGAATATCACCAGATATTAGCATTTAGATTAAAACCCGCTGCAAGCTTTATGTACACAAAACAAGGCCTTCGACAGTACCTATTGTTTGCGGTACACAGTCGCAGGTAGGACGAGCTTTCGTTTTAATTGCAATTTATGTCAATAGAAGGTAGCTTTACATTATTGAAGTTGAAGTTCCCGCGCGACTTTGTACGTGAGAACTTGTTAAAGTTATCATCAAAAAAATCATCATCAGCCTTTCACGTTCCCACTGCTGGGACTCTGGCCTTCACCCAGAGAGAAAGTATGGGCCGTAATCTACTACGCTGGCCCAGTGCGGGTTGGTAGATGTCGCATGCCCTTGAATATTGCAGGTCTTGGACATGCCGGTTTCCTCACGATGTTTTCCTTCACCGTTTCGAGCGATGGCAAGTCCGCACTTATCAAGTCATAGGTGCGGAGCCGAGAGGATTCGCACTTGGTGTCGGCGCCTTGTAAGTCGCACGCGTTACCGTTCGGCCACCATCGCTCTCATATTATCATATCAAAATCCGTTCTTAGCGGATGCCTACGTCATAACGTCTACCTGCATGCCAAATTTCAGCCCGATCCGTCCAGTGGTTTGGGCTGTGCGTTGATAGATCACTATGTCAGTCAGTCACCTTTGAGTTATATATATTTACTCGTAGAAGATACTGGAGACAAAAACATTATGTAGAAAAAAGAAAGAATAAGAGAAGAAGAAGAAAGAAGAATAGAAGAAGTCTTGTATGTATTTACATATCCGTGCGTTACACCATTTTATTTTAATTCAATTTATTAATTATTGTAAAAGGTAGAAAAAGATAAGAATACCCTACGGGATAACAGGAATTTGTTCAACAGGTAGAATTCTAATGAAAGATACTTTTAGTGCTCATTAAATCCTGCCAAAAAGGTTCCAAATTAGCAAAATTACTTCTACTTAGAAATGAAATTAGTTCCCCCGAGGAATTTCCCCTGATACGGCTCGTATTCTCAGCTCATTTCACACGGTAAATTTCTCACATTATTGTCTGCAATGGAAATCGACACATTTTGGGGCGAGTTATAAGAATATAGCGATTTTAATTCACTATGTGCGAACAGGGCGTTGCCGGTATCTGTTGCTCGCTTGCCCGGTGCCGCGGACCTACCGCTGTACATCGCAGCTATATTGCGGGCGCTGGCTAATCTTAATGCACACACAAATGCCAGCACGTTGACTTATTCCTTGACATTTGATGAATATTTTAAATTACTTTTTTTTAGTTTTATGTAATTACTTTAAGATATACTCAAGCTACAATTTAAAATAGCGCTTCGGTAATTACTGTAAGCCAAAATCATAACCATAACCTTATGTGGCGTTGACAAGGATGGTAAACACGTGTATGTAGCCTTGAATGGGCATGGCTTTGTATCTCTGACAACACATAGACGATTTGTAGGCGTCTTAAAAACCGCCGAACACAGTTCAAGGTATATTTCATTTGTTTTTCTCACCGCTGCCGAGCGTGGCCTATCTACGATAGATCTAACTGTGTTTAATTTTTGTTCTTTGGCACTTGGCTCTTTCCACACCCGCTATTCGCTTGTCCTCTACACCCCACCACGCACTTCAAGGCTAGAACACGCCCACCAATGCCAAGGCTACTATTCGGCGTGAACTTGTAAAAACGTGCCTGGAATCACAATATTCTTGTACGCGCAGACTACTGCTTTACAACTAGGGTTTTTTAGTGTTTTTCTTTTTTTTGCCGTTACTCTAACGTAGTGTCTAGTGTCTCGACTCTATCTCCAGTATGTAAGTGTGGTTTATTTGTTGTGTTTTCTTTTTTCGTCCAAAGAGACTTGGGACCTTATACGCTATGACCATCAATATTCCGGGCCAATAACGTGTAACATTCCACGCAGATATCGTAATACGCTACGCTCTACGTTATGGCCTAGTGTCAAAATACCATATAGATACCTATATACATATTTTCATTATACAGTTTATGGAGTCAATATATCCACTAGCAGTTACAGTAGAAATTACAAGTGAAGCTAATAAAAGTGTTATAAAATACTGAATGAACCACCTTTTTTCATCCTGACTTACTCAGGCCAAAAACTTTTCTACCATTCTCCACTATCTAAGGTAGCAACAAACCTTTTTTTACCTTCACGTCACTAAGCCGAACAACAAGCACGTATTATAAACAACATTCCGACGTGAGCGAGCCAGTCTGCCGCTAAATTGTAGTTTTAAGCTTATTTCAGTTAACAAATTCTCAGCCAAGTCACGTAGTTGCCTTCACTGGTTTCAAATCGGTACTTTACAGACTTGGCTACTTCAGCTAGGGTTGGCAGAACATGCTTGATTGTATTTTCTATTGTACCTACTGCGTTGGTTTGCGCATGGGAGAAGATCGGCCGGCAAAGCGTTCTTATTTGGGACGACCGAATGGCCGTAGGCACAGCAGGTGACTTGTGGTCAAGCGTTACCCTGTAAGTAGTATAAAAAACAAAAAAATATATATTTTAACTGGATTTTATGCTAGCTTACGGTTTGTGAATCCCATAAATAATATAAATGTGAAAGTTTTTGAGAATGTATGTTTGTTTATTACTCTTTCATGCAAAAGCTACTAAACGTATTTTGATGAGAGTTGGTGTGGACATAATTCAAACCCTTAAGAAGGACATAGGATACTTTTTATCGCGATGAAGTGCAGTCTACGTGGGTGAAAGGGCGGGGGCTCAGGTAGTAGTTTTAATAACTATATAATGAAAATACTACTTTGATAAAAAAACGCTTTCTATTTTTAATATCATACATCTGAATTAAATAATATTATAGGTCCGGGGAAACCCTGCCTTCCAATAATAACCATAAACCACTGTTATTAAGTACTTTCACGTTTCGTTCAAATACATTGGGTTAGAATTGCATCAATATTAAACAAAGCGGGGCACAGTTTTCGTTAAAAAATCACGTTTTATCGCTGTAAAAGGACAATGTCATTTTTTAGTGACTACGACAAAGGAGCGACGATAAAAAATCGTCCCGTTTGCTCTCCGTTATGAATCCTATTTTTTCAGGTTGGACATTCGTTGACACGAAAAAAAATACTCGAATGAATGAACGATGAATAAATCATTCGCTTTATCGTTAAATGTTGGTCAGGGATCTGCCGATCGTCATAATATTTACTCGTATATGCATCTTTTTATTTGTGCAATTTTTTATTAGTATGTTGATACTGAACTTTTTGTATGTATTGCAGACAAAATCATATTTTTTGTGGCTTTTGATTTATGGCTGTCCCTCCGCAAGTTTTTGCGCAGTGCTACAAAATGCCGTCATTCAAAGAGTTCATCGCAACGCCCCTTGCATAGCAACGTCCACAGGCGACGGTCGCCGCTTACCATCAGATGGGGCGTCTGTTTATTTGCCACTCTATTATAGCAAAGAAGCGGCATGGGTTCGAATCCTACAATGAGCTTGAGCTTTCTGTGAAGGAAAACATCGTGATGAAACCATAGCTTGGTGGTAGGGTATTTTCTAGTACTCGCCTGGCTAGCTACCAACATCTTGTTAAGAATCTGTCGCCAAGCACCTATCGATGTATTTCGGCAGCTTCACTTGAGAGCCAGTTCCCAATCCAGGTGTAGCGTGGCGCCATCATCGACCACATCGTCACTTAACATCAGGCGACTTGTGGTCACAACGCTAACCTGTAAATAGTAAAAAAAAACATAATTAGATAAAGTGCTGAATGATGTACAAACTAATATCTAACATCTTCGGGTTTACAGAGCGCATTGCGTTTCCGTCCAGGATTTTGAACTGTTTTAGTTAAAAACTGTGTGTGGCACTGAACTGTCAAGCATGTGGCTTGCTCATCTTGTACCTCTTTAGCCTGCAAATAGACCCAGGCCTTAATATAGGTCGTAATTTAAACCAAGGATGTAGAACTAGGCTAAGCTCTCCTTTGAGAACTAACTCCACAAACTATTTTAATGATAAAACTACAACTATAGTGACCTAGAGGTCCAGCAGAGTTAGAGAACACTAATATAATGATGATTAGTTGAGAGCAAGGGTGGAGCACAAGCTTTCACACGAGGGGAGGGGGTCCAACAATGTACACCGTTAATATTCTTGTTCCATATCCTAATGTGCACAACCAACCAACATAAATCTTATTATAACATTTCGGAATATTTAGATGACAAAAAATGCTTGGGATTTTAGTGAACTTGCAATATTTAGATGACAAAAAATGCTTGGGATTTTAGTGAACTTGCTCCAATTCAATCAATTAGTAATAAGAATAAAATTGACAATGTGATCGCGCCAAAAAATGACCTTTTAATGTGATCACAATGTATCATATTGAATAAAGTACTATTGAATTTGAATTTACACGTATCCCGAGAGCTCACACCATAAAAATAAAGTGCTAGAAACTCAACGACAAATTTGAATGCTGCGGCCACACTAACAGCAAAAGCCGTTAAATAGCACGATGATTGACGTTTGACATAAGGCCACGACATTTGACAACGGCATTCACATTGGCATTTGACGTTGGCCGATAACTCAAGTGCATGCACGTTGACCGTTCAAGTGTAGCCACTCACATAATTGCGTTAATAAAATTAACACAATAATTATCGCGATGATAGGCATTGACATTTCCCTTGACGTTTACCTTAGTGTGGCCCCAGCATAATAACCTACCGGCCGCAGGGCCGCAGACCTAGGAGGAGGAGGAGGAGGGGCTTCCTGGCTCATACGAGGAAGCCCCCCACCGGCGATTGGGGCTATACAAGCTGGCGAGGCCCCCATGCCCCCCCCCCCCGCCAGACCCCAATACCGGGACGGCCCGAGGTCGCTGTAAAGGCAACCCCTTACCATCCCGGTTTACAATCAGGGAACGCATAGGCACCTAGTGTAGCAAATGTCCCCAGGTGACGGTGACCACACTGAGAAAAAAATTCTGACTTTCCTTCTGAGTCTTACCTTCCAGGACCGATTCCTTCCATATTTTACCTTAGTTTGACTTCTGAATTACAAGTCCTTCCCTTTTGACTCAGAAGGAAAATGGTATTTCGGAAGGTCTTTTGACTCCGTGCACTTAGCATCAGGCGGGGAGTCTGCTTGTCTGCGTCTAAGTAAACCAAGCCACGCCATACCATACGATGCACCGTGGGAACACCCCCGTCCGTCCTCGTCCGACACGGAGAAAAAGACCTTCCGAAATACCGTTTTCCTTCTGAGTCAAAAGGGAAGGACATGTGATTCAGAAGGAAAACTAATACAATATAAGGAAGGAAACGGTCTTGGAAGGTAAAGACTCAGAAGGAAAGTCAGAATTTTTTTCTCAGAGGTTTTCTGTGTTTCAGTGTTTCCTGGTCTCAAGATGTAAAAAGAACTTTCTTTTCTAGAAATAATTGAAATGACATTCTATAGTCGAGTGACCTGACACGGTTCCGTCTTTCCCGTTAAAAGTTTAATGCGCCCTCTCCGCCGCAGAAAGGCGGTTATATCCGGGTGCATATTTGACTTGTCTAGTGAAAAGTGGGACTTGCAGTGGACAGGTGGCTTTCTGTCTAAGTAAATAAGACGTTAGCGAAGCTTTCAACTTGTGAGAGCAACTTTTGACTGCAGTCTAACTTAGGTCATATTTCATTTGCTTTTAGCAGCGTGGATTTAATGTTAGGAAACTAGCTTAACGTTTTATTGGTTGACGTTTATTATTGCAATCCTTTTTTGCGTTGTAGTTCGTAGGTTCGAGTCTTAATGAGCTTGAGATTTCGATAAAGGAAAACATCGTAATGAAACCATTGCTTGGCTAGGGCATTTTCTAGTGCTCGTCGCTGGCTAGATAATTAATCAGTCACCAAGCTCCAATTGGCAGTCTAAAGGTTGCTGCATACGTGACGGGTTTTTATACGGACGGGACGGGACGGGAAGTTTTGAAAATATCGTTTCATAGAAAATGTACATGATGTATACGCACCGTGACAGTGACTCAGATCTAATATGCTAGTGTTGTGAACACGGGAACGTGGCACTCACGGGGCGGGAAAAACATCGTCGGCGACGATGTTTAGCATGTCCCGCCCCGCGCGTGTCCCGCCCCGTGTTCACAACACTAGCATATTAGATCCGAGTCACTGTCACGGTGCGTATGCATTGCATTTACACCACGATGCCGTTTTGAACGAGGTAGTCACGTCCCTGTCTCGTTCACTTCCCGTCCGAGGCATTAGCTCGTTACGTATGCAGCGACCTTTATACTACTGACAGCTAGTTCCTTGACCAGGTGTAGCGTGACGCTACCTTCAACCAGTAGTTGTGGTCAAACTTTACGCTATAACAGGTTAAAAAGGCCTCCAACCGCCAACTAATGTGCTTTATTTTTATATACTGCGATGGGTCTCGTTACAAATCTGTTTTAAAAACTTTAAACTTAAGGTAAACCTTTTTTTTGTAAAATTTTATAAGGTAAAACAAGTGAAGCTAATAAAAGTGTTTTGAAAAGGTATTCAGGTACCTACATTTCTTGCATGTAGCTAATTGCAATCCTCTAATTAAAAACTCCAATTAATAACACGCAGCCCTTTCCATTTCAATTAACACTATGTAACCGATCCCAATCTAAAGGTAGACCTTCGACCACATCGTTACTTACCACCAGTTGACGCTAGAGCTGAGTAAAAATATTAAAATCAAATTCTTCAAATATTTTGTGTGAGAAATACAAAACCTTTTTTAAAACACTTTTATTAGCTTGACTTGTAACTAACTAACTAACTAACTAACTAACTAACTAACTAACTAACTAACTAACTAACTAACTAACTAACTAACAATGTAATCAAATCTTAGAAGTCAATTTTCACCTACTTCTAATTGTCGTATCGACTTGAAACTTTGTATGTGTATGTAATCTCGGTGACAATGCAATAATTTGGTATCATCGACCTGATCTGATGATGCAGACGGAAGGTGGGTAGGGGATCTCTGCAGTGGCTTCTAGTAAACCCATCGTGTTTGGACTCATATGAATTGTCTTGATGAGTACAATGGATTGGACCTGGTGACGAGGGTCTGATGATGCAACCGGAAGGTGGGTAGGGCATCTCTGCAGTGGCTACTAGTAAACCCCTCGTGTTTGGGCTCATATGATTCGTCTTGATGAGTCCAATAGATTGAACTTGGTGACGAGGGTCTGATGATACAACCGAAAGGTGGGTAGGGGATCTCTGCAGTGGCTACCAGTAAACCCCTCGTGTTTGGGCTCATATGATTCGTCTTGATGAGTCAAATAGATTGGACTTGGTAACAAACGACTAAAAAGTAAAAAAATAATAATATATAGTTTAAAAAACTAAAAAAAAACACTTTAAAAACGCACTGAAAAATATGAAATAATTAAATTGACTTGTATTAGTTACGATATAATGGTTAATTCAAAAAGTGTGGAGCGCTTCTTTTACTGGGTAAATAAAAGCACACACAACCAAAAAGCGCTCCACAGTTTTTGACTTAACCATTATATCGTAACTAATACAAGTCAATTTAATTATTTCATATTTTTCAGTGCGTTTTTAAAGTGTTTTTTTTTAGTTTTTTAAACTATATATTATTATTTGCTGTGGGTAACCAGTGTAAACTTAACACTTCGACGAGTCTGTTCTCCTTGATTCGTTTTACGCAGTCCTTATTATTGTGAGGCTCTTCGTTCACATTTCGTAGTACAATGGTTCACGTTTCTTTGGCTGGAATCGCCAGAAGAGAAAACAAAAACGTAAAATCTAAGTAGCTGTACAATTTACTCAGGTACTTTGCTTTTTCGTCCATTTTCCCGGCGCCATTACCGTGTGACTGAATAATTTAAATCTAAACATTCGCATTTATGTTATTATTCACGCCATTTATTTCTTAAGTCGTAAGTTCTTTAAAATAATTTTATGAAACAAAATATGTAACTGTAAAAACTTGGACTTAGAGTGCCACCGGTGGGGGGGAGCAGGAAATTATTTCAAAGTAGCTGACCCGGCGAACTTTGTATCGCCAATAAAGGTCACCTTTTAAACCTTCCCTGAACTTCCACAAATATTTCAAGATCAAGATTATCCAAAACGGTCCAGCAGTTCTCGAGTTTTAGCGAGACTAACGAACAGCAATTGATTTTTATATATAAGAAGACTAGCTGACCCGGCGAACTTCGTATCGCCAATAAAGTTGTCTATTTTCTCACCTTTTAAACCTTTCTTGGACTTCCACAAATATTTCAAAACCTATATTAGTTAAATCGGTTCAGCCGTTCTTGAGTTTTAGCGAGGCTAGCGAACAGCAATTGATTTTTAAAACACTTTTATTAGCTTGACTTGTAACTAACAATGTAATCAAATCTTAGAAGGCAATTTTCACCTACTTCTAATTGTTATTTATAAGAGATTAAACTAAAACAACGGAAAGAAGGGCCTCACCCTTCTGAACTATTTATTGCAAAAATACAAAAAAAAAATCTAGTTTATTATTGTGAAATCAAAACTGGTATACTGCTGCGGCACCTGCCAATTCTCTCATTCATTACATTGTCTAAATTTTCCAGCTGCAACATTATACAGGTATTGTGTGCGTATTTATTCAGCGTATCACCGGGCAGCGCGCTGTTGTTTCAAACGGAATGGCGTGTCCATTGTTGTGAATTTGAAGCCAGTGATGTGTTAAATAACAACAAAAAGTTGTGAAGCGGCTCTTAAAATAATTATGCCACCATCATTTGACGTTGGTTTGTTTTCTTATCTTAATATCCTACTAATAATCTACTACTACTATATAAAAATAAGTCGGGGTTTTCCTTCCTGACGCTATAACTCCAGAACGCACGAACCCATTTCCACGGTTTTGCATTCGTTGGAAAGGTCTCGGGCTCCGTGAGGTTTATAGCAAAGAAAACTCAGGAAAAATTTCAACAGAAAAGCGGGAAAATCTTTTTTCACATACAGCGCCATCTCCGATACATGTACTACACCGTATTCTTCAACAAATGATTATTTGCAATTACAGATACAAGAACAAATTTATCATTTGCATGGTTCAAAAAAAAAATTTCTTCTTCTTTTAATCACCAAACGAAATGTTACATAAAACGAAGCCATCTGGTGGCGAAACGGAGTTCGCCGGGTTTGCTAGTATAAATATGAAAAAGTGTGAGTAAAAATGGATGTTTGTTACTCCTTCACGCATAAACGACATCCTACTAATATTATAAACGCGAAAGTTTGTGAGTCTGTATGTTTGTTGCTCTTTCACGCCAAACCTACGGAACGGATTTGAGTGAAGTTTGGAGTGAAGATAGCTTGTTCCCTGGATTAACGCATAGGCTACTTTTTATCCCGGAAAAAGGCTGCGGGATAACGGGAAGACGCGGGTGAAACCGCGGGGCGCAACTAGTTACTACATAAACTTGGAAACCGCGAATGGCAAACAGATTGTAGGACGTGCTGCGACTTGGTGGAGCGACGACTTGCGCCGAGTGGCTGCCAGTAGTTGGATGAGAAGAGCCGAAGACCGGGCTCAGTGGCGTACCTAGGGAGAGGCTTATTCATTTATTCATTTATTCATAGGAAATGCAATATTGCTAACAGCATACGCCAAAACAGAATACGTCAAAAAAAAGTGTCTGACACAGGCTGATGATGACGATGATGATAAACCTATTCAATATCACAGGGGAACTTGAAGTTCTAAACTAACTTTATTCATTTAAAGTTTGCTCGACATCTATTGCCGTCCTCAAACACAATTTTCAACACGTGTCTGAGCGCAAAGTCTATTACGGGCGCCACTCAAAGTAACTTTGGCACTTCACATAATAGAGTAACATCGATACAGGAAACTGCGTACGAATAAACTTGTCACGTCAAATGCTCCGCCACAGGTCGGAACTCGTCTGGCGTGAACATTATTGGACTTTAACGCAAGTCGATGCACAGGGAAATAAATCAATTGATTGCTGGCCAACTTGTGTAGTGTTTTGTTTTACTTTTGCCGAACCAAATATGTATGTAATATGTATGTATGTATGTATGTATATGTATATTTCTCATACCGATATTATAATCGCGAAAGTTTGCGAGTGTAAAAATCATAGATTAAAGACGAATAAGAATATAATAGAGTAGAATATAAAGGAATAGATCCATATACATATATAAGAATCATAGTCCTGACTGACTGATATCAAAGCACAACCTAAGCCGCTGGTCGTAGAAACTTGAAACTTTGGAGGGTATGTTTGTCTTGATGCATAGGGGTTTAGCCACTCTATATTCTGAGACTATATGACGGGCCTAGTTCCTAACTCCTGCCTAACTCCTGTTACCCTGGTTACAGATTTTGGTACAGATAAAAACAAGGTTACAGGTGGTTACAGATAAGCGTGGTTTTGGGTTAAATAAAAGAGTGGTTTACAGAAATAATACTGTGTTGTATTCATTGAACTTACTAGCTAAATTACAATATTATCTAACACTTATTTGGACGGACATAGAGCAACATAAAAATAATAAACCAATAACGCGAGCACATGTGAAGGACGGCACGTCGCATGCCGTCTTTCTCCCACACTATAAAAGTGCGATCGGCCCCGGCGCGCTCAGTAGTCGCATGCGTGCGCCGCGCTGCGTGGTCGCGCGCGTGCGCTGCGCAGTGCGCATGTGGCCACTACATTACTCCCCCCTTTCTCTGAGAGAGCGAAGCGAATCGGCGGTCTTGATACTCTCCCTGATCTCGTTACGTAGTCTGATGTTTCTTGACGAGCTACTGAGTTGGTGTCCGCATCATTGATGAAATATGCCGGCTTCAATCTATCAACCGATATGTTGACGGTTCTATTCGGCAATTGCAGTTTGAAGTATTTTTCGCTGCGATCCAGCACCCGATAGGGCCCGTCGTAAGAAGGAGTTAGCGGCCGCCTTTGAGCATCGTTGCGTACGAAGACGTGCGAACTTTTTGGTAACTCATTATGGATGAAAGTCGCACGTGAGTCAATCGCTTTCCTTTGAGCTTGGGCCTTTTTTAATGCTTCGGTGAGGTGAGACATAAAATACGATGGTGAATTTTGCACTTTGACATGTTCTCCACAAAACTCCCCGGGAAGACGCAATGTTTGCCCGTAGAGTAATTCTGCCGGGCTTATTCCAAAATCTTCCTTGATAGCTGTCCGGAGACCCAGTAGCACAGTAGGTAATTCATAAGTCCACGTTGATGAACTGAGTCTGGCCGTAAGTGAAGCTTTTAATGTTCGATGCCAACGCTCGATCATGCCATTAGCCTGAGGATGATATGCAGTAGTGCGGCATCGTTCAATTCCCATCCGTTGCATTAGCTTGTTGAAAAGATCCGACTCGAACTGTCTCCCCTGGTCTGTAGTTATTTTCTGGGGTGGCCCAAACCTTGTGATCCACCCATTGTACAGCGTTTCAGCCACCTTTTCGGCAGTAATTTCTGACATAGGGTACGCTTCTGGCCATTTGGTAGCGCGATCTATCATAGTGAGAAGGTAACGGTGGCCATCTGGGGAAGTCGGCAAGGGTCCCACGATATCGATGTGCACGTGTGATAGCCGATCTGCTTCTTCGAACGACCCGAGTGGTGAGCTTGTGTGTCGTTGTACTTTTGTGCGTTGACACTGAATGCATGACCTTGTCCAATTATTTATGTCGCTATTCATTGAATTCCAGAAATAGCGTGAAGTGACCAACTTCCTTGTCGCTCTTATGCCGGGGTGACTAAGGTCGTGAATGGCTTGATAAGCGGGTCTTCTGAATTCTTCAGTTAAACAAGGTCGAGCTGTTCCGGTAGACACATCGCACGTAATTCTTTCTGAACAGCCTGGCAGAGTTATATCCCTTAAGTCGTGCCTGCCCCTTCTCTTCATTTCTATCAACACTTGATCTTCTTTTTGGCTCCGGGCCAAAGCGTTGTAGTTTATAGGTGATGGACATGTTATTGCTTCTACGTATACTCTTGATAGCGCGTCCGCCACTGCGTTGCTTTCACCAGATATATGTTGAATATTCGAGGTAAATTGTCCGATGTACTCCAGGAATCGTGTTCTCATCGGGGTCTCGTTCTTGCTATTTGCAGTAAGCGCGTGAAGAAGCGGTTTATGGTCTGTGAAAATAACGAGTTCTCGCCCTTCGAACATCCGTCTAAAATGACGCACAGCCATATGGATAGACAATAGTTCCCGGTCATACGTGCTATATTTCTGCTGCGCGTCGTTAAACTTCTTGGAGAAGAAACCAAGTGGCTTCCAGCGGTCTTTAACTCTCTGTTGAAGGACCGCCCCCGCGCAGTTATCTGATGCGTCTGTCATCAACGCGAAAGGTGCGTTGGCGGATGGGTGAGCAAGACGAGCTGCATTTGCGACGTCTTGTTTGCACTGTTCAAATGCTTTTTTAGTGTCCTCATTCCATAATATCTTCCTTTTGTCGTTTTTCTTTGCATTATGCAGATATTCGTTGAGTTTTCTTTGGTGTTCAGCTGCGTGTGGAATGCTTTCGCGGTAAAAATTTATCATTCCTAAAAACCGTCTGAGATCATTCATGGTCTCTGGTAACGGGAAGGAAGTGATTGCTGCGACTTTTTCCTCGGTTGGAGTGATTCCTTCCGCAGTTACGGTATAGCCCAAGAAATCTAATTTTGCTTGGCCAAATACGCACTTCGCTACGTTAATCTGTAGACCGTTTTCGTGTAGTCGCTTGAACACTTCTTCGAGCTCTCGTTGGTGTTGAATCTCGTTTTCGGACGCTACCAGCAGGTCGTCCACGAAACAGAAAATAGGCAGGCCTCTCATAACGTTGTCAATGTGGCGTTGAAACGTTTGGCCCGCATTCCGCAGTCCAAAACACATCCTCGTGAATTCGAACAATCCGAATGGCGTTATAACAGCCGTCTTCTTAATATCTTCCTCCCGATTTCGGATCAAATAAAAAGCTTTCTTTAAATCGATTTTCGAAAATATCTTCTTGCCTTGCAGGTTGAAGGTGAAATCATGAAGGCGTGGAACAGGATAACGGTCTGGAACCGTAATGGCGTTGAGCCGCCGATAGTCCCCACACGTCCGGTATGAGCCATCCTTTTTCGCCACCATGTGTAACGGGCTCGCCCAAGGGCTATTTGATGGTCTGCAGATGCCCTGGTCCATCATTTGTTGAAACTCCTCTTTTGCTACCTTATACTTATGTGGTGGTAGGGGCCGAGCTTTTGCGAATACAGGCGCTCCTGTTGTCTCTATGTGATGTTCGACTTCGCCATGAGCGTGCTTCTGAATTGTGGGCCTAGTGATGTCCGGGTACTTAGCAAGCAGGCTGTGATACGGTACATCGTCGTCAATAGTGCGGATACTGCCTTCTGATAAAGGGGTCAGGTAACCCTGTACTGACATGTTTGTTTTTTTATCGATGATCTTACGACCGCGAAGATCGACCGTGAGTGCGTGATGATGCAAGAAATCAGCCCCTAATATCGGTCGACTGACTGCTGCTATCACGAACTTCCATTGGTAAGGTCGTCGTAGTCCAATATTGAGCGAAACGGTGCGTTCTCCGTACGTTGGTATTGGTGTCTTGTTGGCGGCGAACAAGAAGTTCTCGGACGTCCGGTTCTGTTTGTCGGGTCCGCGAGCTGGCAGGACGGACACATTGGCTCCTGTGTCAACAAGGAAGTGTAGACCAGACGAGATGTCCTTAATAAATAGGCGGTAATTGGATAATTCACCGACTTCGGCTCCCACCTCAGCTTCAGTCGGGGCTAGTTTCCCGATCGGACGTTATTTTCCGTTCTAGATTTGAAGCTGCATGGACTTCGACACCTGTAGGCCGCGCGCCCGAACTTACGGTGAAAGTAACATATGGGGTCGGTACGATTGGCTGGCGTCGAGGATGAACGGGAGCGAGAGTTGTCACTACCGCGGTAAGCTTGTCGGCCATAACATGATCTCTCCATCTTTAGAGCGGCAACTTCTTTCGTCAAAGCTTCGATCATACCGATGATGTTATTATCTGAGGTTGCCGTTGGCTGTTGCTGCGAGGTAGATGGCTGAGCTTGACAGGAACACACGCTGTTTACTTCTCTTGTCTGTTCGTGCATCTTATCCGCCATAGCTGCTAATGAGTCGAGCTTAGGTTCCTCGCTGACCGATAATACGGCCCTCGTTGATTTTGGTAAGTGGGCCATCCATAACATACGTAATGTAGCATCAGGAATCTTGTTACGTGCCAAATTCCTCATGCGCCGCAATAGCTGCGACGGTCGCTGATCACCGAGCTCGGTTTCCTTCAGAAGTTTCCGAAGCTGGTCCTCTTCTGACTCTTCATACACGGACAACAACCGTTGTTTAACCTCTTCATATCTTGCGGAGTTAGGTGGGGCCAGAATTATATCGCTTATCTGTTCTATGTCAACCTTTTCGAGTTGAGTGACGACCAGGCCGAATTTGTTCTCCTCACCCAGTTTCTGACTTGCAATCATCGTCTCAAATTGGGCGAACCATAATCGGGGTTGGTCTCGCCAAAACTGAGGAATTCGGGACTTAATTCCGATAGTCTCTACCCCTTGCTCGTGGGCCATGGTCGTTTTTCTTTCTTCCAACGCGTTCGCTGGTCGGGGTCACCAATTTAGCCACTCTATATTCTGAGACTATATGACGGGCCTAGTTCCTAACTCCTGCCTAACTCCTGTTACCCTGGTTACAGATTTTGGTACAGATAAAAACAAGGTTACAGGTGGTTACAGATAAGCGTGGTTTTGGGTTAAATAAAAGAGTGGTTTACAGAAATAATACTGTGTTGTATTCATTGAACTTACTAGCTAAATTACAATATTATCTAACACTTATTTGGACGGACATAGAGCAACATAAAAATAATAAACCAATAACGCGAGCACATGTGAAGGACGGCACGTCGCATGCCGTCTTTCTCCCACACTATAAAAGTGCGATCGGCCCCGGCGCGCTCAGTAGTCGCATGCGTGCGCCGCGCTGCGTGGTCGCGCGCGTGCGCTGCGCAGTGCGCATGTGGCCACTACAGGGGTCTACTAAGAAAGGATTTTGTGTAAACATGGGAATCTGTAGCCCACGCGGGTGAAGCCGCGGGAAACAGCTAGTAGAACATAAATGTTTTTTTGCAACACTCTTGGTGCAAAATAAATTAAAATATAGCATTAATTTTAATTAAATTACTTTTAAATAATATTTTTTTTGGAGCGTTCTAAAATACGAGTTCAAAAGAAAAAGACGAGTTTTCTTTGACGTTTTCCGCCTCTCTCAGTTTTCCCGCAGGTGTTTTACGAAAACGCGCGACGCGAGTCCACGCACGAGGACTGCGCGACACAATGAGGGTAGAACGACACGGCACAAACACGAGTGGCGAAACGACATTTCCGTTTCAGCAGTCAAAGGAGAAAACTTCAAAGAACCAAATGAACAAACGCTAGCGTATTTTTTTAATTCAGCTTACTGACAGTCGGGAACAAGTACTTGGGCTTTTCTTTTTCTATAAAATGTTTCAAAGTTAATATATACTAGTTACGCCCCACGGTTTCACCCGCGTCTTCTCGTTATCCCGCAGGAACCTTTTTCCGGGAATAAAAGTAGCCTATGTGTTAATCCAGGGTATAAGCTATCTCCATTCCAAATTTCATCAAAATCGGTTATATAGCTATAGTGATACGTGGTAACAAACATTCACACACACAAACTTTCACATTTATAATATTAGTATCAAAATCAATCAAACTCAAAAAAAATATTATTCAATAGGATACATTGCGATCACTTTAAAACGTCAACTTAAAACAAGCTATGCCTGTTCCAACCTCCTTACGCCGGCAAAAGAATAGGCAAGAAACACCCGGCAGGTAATTTTTTTGGCGCGATAACAATGACAATTCTGTTCTTATTACTAATTGATTGAATTGGAGCAAGTTCACTAAAATCCCAAGCTTTTTTGTCATCTAATGGTCAGATATTTTTTAATTAGCTTTACTAATAAGATTTCTCTTGTTTGGTTGTACACATTGGGATATGGGAACATGAATATTAACGAGTTGCGGGATCACAACCAAAACAAAGTAAGATTTATTTAGTGGGATAAAACATGTGATCACTTTGAAACTTGAAACTTAAAACTAGCCTGTTCCAAACTCCTTACGCCAGCAAAAGAACAGGCAAGAAACGCCTGACTACTCGTTTTTTGATCACAACCACATATACAATTATTTCTTTTAGCTTAAATACTTTTTTATTTTTTGTACTTTTTATTGTCGCGTAGCAGAAATTGATCTCGCAGTCACACTTAGCATTCTGCTGTTAACACATAACGGCAAAAACATGAGTAGCGTGAACCACCAATCTATTACCAAATAAAGAAAAAACACGAAAAAAAAGACATCCGCGTCAGTCATCAAAACGTAACGTAGTACCATAAGATTTTATTTGTTATTTTATGGTACTACCATAACAGTGACTCTAAAAATAAACACAAAAAAGTAAAGTCTTACTTCCAAACAGTGTCGTAATGTCATTTCCTGCCTCATTTAATTTGTCCCGAGCCATGACGTCATAAAAAAGGCGCGCGGCACAATGCATGACGACTTGACGACGAGTGTGCCAAGACGAACGTGCTTAAGTGGCGAAACAGATTTCGAGCGACAATTCCTGTGCCTGAGTACATTCGATTGTTCTTTGCCGTTTACGCAAGTCATTTCAGCGAAGCGATGTTTTTTAAAACGCTTTTTTTTAATGTAAGTCATGCTGTTTTTCCTTAGACAACAATGTCCAAAGCCTTTCTTCAGCTGATGAACACCTTGGTATTACCAAATTAATCTATCAAGTCACCTGATGTTAAGTAACGATGCGGTCGAAGATGGTGCCACACTAAACTTGAATTGGGAACTGGCTCTCAAGTGGGGCTGCCGGAACACACCGATAGGTGCTTGGCGACAGATTCTTAACTTGAGGTGGTAGCTAGCCAGGCGAGCACTAGAAAATGCCCTACCACCAAGCTATGGTTTCATCACAAAATAGTAAAACCAATGCGCGTGATTCGTAGCATAGCTACGAGGTACGTAGCACAGCTACGAGCTACGAGGCGTAGACACCTGTGGTCGCTCGCGCCTTCGTGGCCGCAAGTACCATACTGCCACCGCTAACCAGCTGTTCCCCGCGGTTTCACCCGCGTGGGCTACAGCTTTATGCATGCAAAGTCTCAGCCCGTTCGGTTTAAAATTGACAAAGTTTAATACAAACTTTCATCCCCTATTTTATCCCCTTGGGGGTAGAATTAATCGAAACCTTTCTCAGCGGATGCCTATGTCATAACATCTACCTGCATGCCAAGTTTCAGCCCGATCCGTCCAGTGGTTTGGGCTGTGCGTTGGTAGATCACTATGTCAGTCGGTCACCTTTGAGTTATATGATGTCTTGTATTATGCTCTACCGAGATTATTTTTTATCCCCTAAGCTAGCCACTTGTTCTGTAGCCTTACACAGCCCTCAAGATACTTGCCCTTGATTCCCCCCATATCCTAGTCACATGTAGCCGTCAGTGGTCAGTAAATCCATTTATGGTTGTTTCAGAGCCAGCTTTGGGACGAGTGCGAGCTAGAGGACGCCACCTTCGCAGAGTGCAGCATCAGCAACGCACACAACAGCTTTCAGGTATTGTGTGACATTCTATAATGAGAATCTAGATTTAACAACAAACGACTTCTTATTTGCAACAATACCTTGAGTTTTGTTGCAAATAAACGAAAATTATATTCTATTCTATTCTAATAATTAAAATGTATTTCTTTTCGTATAAGTTTAATGTGTGTTCTCCTCATTTTTGCGATTTTTGATAAACTACGAACATAAACATATGTTTTTATACAATTTTTTTTTTAATTTGTGAAAGGATTTTTCTATATAAATCTCTTAATACAACGGTTTTTTGCGTTTTGACCGAGCATATCCCCTTAGGTTGCGTGGGCGACGCATCCGTGCAGGCCACGCATGTGTTGGTGACGTATCGAGCTACGAATCCATGCGTAGCGTGGACGCCGCGCATGGAGCCGCCAATATTTTTATACAACATGAATCTATGCAAGCGTAGCATGCCCGTGGGCATTAATGGATTAATTCTTGTTTATAATCCAGGCGTTTGACCGAACAAACAATAACACGTTCGTGCACTGTAAACAACCCCGCGTATGCGGTTGATGGCTCAGCTTGGTGATTCGATACCTACCCTCACTACTGGTTTGGCGAGTCTCTTACCTATCCATTAGGGGACTCAAACTTCACTGTCTAATGCAATCCTCTTTAGAAATTGTATATATTGAGGCAGAGCATTTTGATAAAAAGATTCAGTTCTATCGTATTATGTAATACATAAGCGATTAAAGCTCGAATTATTCGCACGAGTGTTATAATATTCACTTTTATGTATGTATGTGTTGCTTAGAAGAACTAAGCGCATAATCAGGCAGACGCGGAAAGCGACCTCGTTTTATACAATTAAGGGCTTCGAAGTAAAAAAAATGGAAAATAGCACACTCGTTAAATTTCCCCCGTTTTTTTTTCGAAGCATTTACCAGGAATCATTTATGGGCCCTCAGGTAACCCTCCATGCGACAGCTGCGGTGACCCTAATTCCTCGGTAATGTAACAAACCCAAATTCCGCAAACAATTAAGTTTCTGATTAGGGTTACCACTTTATACACAATTGAATATTCTGGGAACCGTTGCAAAATCTATTTTCGAGGGTACCTATGGAGTAGGTAAGTGGATTTTTGAGCCGATTAGACCCTATTACATCCCGAGTTCGGCACCCCTAATGCACGTTTAATTTGAAACCCATTTTACTTGAAGTAAAAATCAATATATTTATACAACATGTGATCCCTTCAAAACGTCAAACTTAAAACTAGCTATACCTGTTCCAATCTCCTTATACCGGCAAAAGATTAAGAAAGAACGCCACATTTTCAATTTTACTAACCAGTTGTTCCCCGCGGTTTCACCCGCGTGGGCTACAGTTTCCCCGATAGGGGTTGAATTATAAATATTTCAGTTAAAACTTAAAAATTTATTAATTCATAAATGTTATTATACAATTCAAGAATTCTGTTGGCGCGTGGAAGCCAAATTTCGCAGCTCTGCTACCAGGTGAACTTTTGGTGCTCACCAAACCATTAAGGGAATAGGGTACGTACCGCAGGTCGTCAGTCCTGGTCCAGGGGGGTGCACTAGTTTTGGGACACAACACACAGGGGACCGCACAAATTCACAGTTTATTGGGTCAAGGGTGATACGTCGACTTGTATGCGTGGGCGCGCGATTCAGAATGGCGACCCAACGGCGGGGGAAGGGGAAGGGGAGAGGGCACGGGGCGCGGGAAGGGGTGGTAGCCGCTGCACATCTATCTAGCCTATACATTTCCTCCGCCCTAAACATAAAATGTTTACGAAAGGGGGAACACTAATCTATGGGGAGGCGAACTATCTTCGAAAGGGAGCGGGTTAAAACACCAGTGGGGGTTTTTACGACTACCACACGAATAATATTGTCATCTCCAGGGCACAATTTTATGATGCGACCGCGTCGCCACTCAAGCGGGGGTAAGTTCTCTTCTGAAGGCTATATAAGTATTTATCACGGAACTCAGGATTACGTAACATTCGTTTCTCAAGGCTAAAGAATGTCCGCTCAGCAGTAACACGGGAATCACCAAGGTTAGGTCGATCTGACAAAAAGGGGAGTCGGGTAACAAAACGACCGAAACTATCGCGGGATGAAGTTGATTTGAAGATATTTTCACACTCAACATCACGGGGGTCACGTTGGGATACTTCAGGGGGCTCTTCGATTTTCCAAAACTTTTCAACCACTTGTGATAAGGAAACATTCGCAAGAGGGCCGGGCTGGACTGCTGGGACACCGGGTACAGGTCCAAATATTAGGTAACCAAAAACTGAGGAAAATGCTGTAAGGCCGCAGGGGTGTAACTCAATTTTGTTAGTACCAAATATAGTACCGCAAACATCAGCGCCTAATAATATATCTATAGGTCCGGGTTTATAAAAGGTAGGGTCCGCTAGACGTAGGGAAGGGGGTATTACATTTTTAGGTAACTCAATCTCGGGGTGTGTACCGGCAATAACATCAATAACTAGGGCATCAGCTGACAAACGAGGGTAAGAACAATCAATAGGTTTAAAAGTAAGGGATACAGAACCGCAGGCTCGGGACGATTCGACATTACCCACACCGCGAACTGGGGTAGCGTTAGGGGACACACACAAACGAAGTCGGGAAATCAGTTCAGTAGTGATGAGGCATCCCTGGGCACCGGTATCACATAAGGCACGTGCTTCTATATCATATCCGCTTGAAGAACGAAAGTGAATTGTCGCGGTAGGTAGTAAAACAAGGTTGGGAAAACTATAGGTAAAAAAGGTAGGGAACGAAAGGCTGTCTAGCTATGCGTTACGTTGCCGCGGGCCAGCGCCGTCGCGGCGAGGAGAGAGGGGCGCGTTGTGAACCGCTTCACTATACGTGCGGGGGGGTGAACGGCTGGGGGGAGATCTATTTTCAAACCGAGAGGTGTTCCTTGAGGGTGAACGTGAAGGAACATTCTGGGAGGTGATTCTAGGGGGTGTTCGATCGCCACGATATTGGGTCTCTTTTTTGTAATACAAATTATTATTGGGGGTAATTATGTGGGGTTCCGAATAATTTCGCTGAGAGGTAGAACCTCCGCCCATGGCGGAAACCGATGAACGATTGTAAGGACGTTCGTTCTCACGAGGGTACTGAGGGTCACGGGCATTATTAAAGCATAACAATGTATGATGGGACGAGCGACCACACGACGAACACTTATAACTTTTAGGGCACGCATCAATATGATGTTTATCGAGGCAACGATAACATAAAGAACTAGTCTTTACAAACAGGGAACGCTCACGGGGTGATTTATTCAAAAAACTACGACATTCTCTTAGGTAATGTGAAGGGCTAGAACAATAAAAACATTTAGAATACAACACGTTGGAATCCGCGGCATCAACTATGTATGCTCTGCGGGGTGAGGGGACGCGGGTAGGCACATTCCTAACAGGTAGGTTTTTAACATTAGTTTCAGTGTTTACAATTACGTTACCGACCGTTTCGTGGTGGCGGCACTCATCTTCTAGGTAAGTAATCAGCTGATCGAAAGTAGGTAATTTAGTTACGTCACCACCGTAACGACGTTCGAAACGCGTCTTAATCTCCGCAGGTAATTTATTTAAACATATATGCACTAATAGGTAGGACCACTGTTCAACCGGTAGGCTAAGTCTTTCCAATGCTCTGTAGGAGGACAGTAGGGGATTTAGGAACGAAGCGCGTAAACCGGTGAGGCGCGGGGAGATCTCAGGTAGGTTAAGCAACTGTGCAATCAGCGTATCTGTTTGTAATCGAAGGTTTTGATAACGATTCTTAAGTAGGCTACAGGCTATGTCATAATTCGAATCTTCAATTCGCAGGTGCTGAATGAGACGACGAGGCTCATCAGATAAGGAACCAACTAAGTATTGCAATTTTTGGGTAGGTGTTAGATCAGACCTCAAGTGGACAATACTTTCAAACTGGTCGTGATAACTAATCCATGACTCAGGACGACCATCAAATCTAGGAATAGGCAATTCCGGCAAGGTTTGCCTAGGACGCATGACGTCACAACCTTCACTGGGTTGGGAGTATTTATTTGGGGTACTGGCAACCCTCGGGGTGAGTTCGGAACGTTTCAAACGCAACTCATCTACTTGATCGCGAACGATATCTATTTTATTTTGTAAGTCGCCGATCTCGTTTGTATCTATGCTCGTGTCTAAATGACCCATAAGCTTAGAACAAGCATCATTAAATTTCTCAAAGTTAGAATCTAGATCAGTCAGTCGAATTAACAATCTAGGGATTGGGATAGAATCCATATTCTCATAAGCCCCCTGAATCCAGTTAGAAGAGAACTTCACGATTCCGTTCAAGGTTTTATAGTCTTCCGAATCGACATATAAACTCGCAACTGAAGCGTTATTTCTATCTCTGCGAGACATTTTAAAGGAAAAATTAATAGTCTATGAATAGAAGGTAAACAAATAACCAAGACTTGACGAGAAGAAATACAAATAAAATTGGGGGTAGGTACAAAAAATAATGCGTTCGGAATAACTATTTCGCTATCTCGACTCAGGAATTTACCGCTAAGTTACACAATAATGTTAAACATATGATGTAGGTTTAGGAGATGACAATATTATCACGTTTTTAGGTATATGCCGCGTTATAACTAACATAAAAACAAATATTCACGTACTGGGAAATAAAAACACAAAAAATATGTAGGTTGGCACAGAAAAAAGTATGTAGGTAGGTAAAATTGTAAGTAGGGAAATGAAACTACAATTTATTACGTTTTGCGTAATGAAATATGCTAAATGCAAACGTAATTAGGGGACAAAGACACGGGGAAGAATTCGAGAACGGGCTAGAGGTAATGTAAACCACGCTCTGCTACCAAAAATGTTGGCGCGTGGAAGCCAAATTTCGCAGCTCTGCTACCAGGTGAACTTTTGGTGCTCACCAAACCATTAAGGGAATAGGGTACGTACCGCAGGTCGTCAGTCCTGGTCCAGGGGGGTGCACTAGTTTTGGGACACAACACACAGGGGACCGCACAAATTCACAGTTTATTGGGTCAAGGGTGATACGTCGACTTGTATGCGTGGGCGCGCGATTCAGAATGGCGACCCAACGGCGGGGGAAGGGGAAGGGGAGAGGGCACGGGGCGCGGGAAGGGGTGGTAGCCGCTGCACATCTATCTAGCCTATACAAATTCATTGATGATAAAAGCGTCACAATCTCACCACCTCTAAAATAATATCGTATGTACCTACCTACTGTTATTTATTTAATGACAAAACAACAAAATAATTATACAATCAAATAAATCTAAACTAATAACTAAAATACATTATGAAAAGAAGTCCCTTTAGGCATGGTACCGAAGATACTGGCAGCGTTCCCCCTTTGGATGGCTAGACTAATTCTTTGTCCGAGGTAGCTGCCTACCTACTTAAGTATATAATTCCTTTATGTATGTGTTGTCCTTAACTAGAATCTTATGTCATTATGTTTCTATATGCTATACCCTAACAGGGTCATGTTGTTATGACAATTTGCATAAATAAATAAATTTCAAAAAATCCTTTTTGAGTACCTGCCTATGCATCATGACAAACATACCGTCCAAATTTTATGTTTCTACGACTAGTGGTTTAGGCTGTGCGTTGGTATCAGTCAGTCAGGACTTCGATTCTTATACGAGTATATTATAGAAGATATGTAAATAAAATAAATAAATAAATATCGGGGACACCTGCACACAAATTGACCTAGCCCCAAATTAAGCTCGAAACTTGTGTTATGGGTACTAGACAACGATATACATACTTATATAGAGAAATAAATACTTATATAGATAGAAATATCCAAGACTCAGGTACAAATATTCGTGCTCATCACACATATATTTGCCCTTACCGGGATTCCGGGATGTAGTTATTTGACTTCAGTCTCACCTGATGAAAGGTTTATTTATTACATCAAAGGCATGTATTTGTGTAAGTATATGATTATGTATCTTATTTATGTATGTGTGTTATGTGTATGTATCTTATGTAAATGTAATTATTCATTTTCTTAAATTCAGTTATTATATTTTACTGTATATATTTATTTTTATGTACATGAATTTACACCACTAACCGCATTTTATTTCTTACTATTTCTGTCCATCCAAAGGTTGTCTGGTAGAAATCGCTCTAAGCGATAAGACCGCTCATTGTAACACTAGCTCTAAGATCTCTCCTTTTATGTTGTTTTATTTTTCTGTTGTTGTGGTGAAACAATAAAGCGTTATCTATCTATCTATCTATCTGATGGTAAGTGATGACGAGGTCGATGATGGAGCATGCTTGCCTAGAAGATGCCTATTCAATCTTGACGTGAAGGCTCTCAAATTACACTTATCGGGAAACTTAGAAGCTGGCATAGTGTTCCACTCCTTCGTGGAAGCGAAACGTTTTGTGCGGATTGGGTAAATGTTCTCTAATGTTATGTTATTATTGCCTTTCTTTCGTTTTTATGTTACCAACATTTTTTTGCAACTTCTCATCGGCATATATATTTTGTTTTTTTTTTATGGCGTCACACGATTAGCGTATTTGTCAGTGTCATGTATAAAATATTTCAAACTCAGAGAGTAGAATCAAGAATACATGATGATGATAATATGATGGGATGTGGATAGTGTTTGAGTAAAGTAGTGCGGCGCTTTACTTAAACTTTACACGAACTTTTATGGAGCAACTAGAAAAGTCACTTTCAAAACTTTATTTCAATTTCCCACACTCGCACATATTAACGAACACATAATGGTTAATAATCCACCAATATTACACATTATCACTTGAAGAAACATAAGTTTTTTGGAAATAAAAACAAAATTTTCATGTTGGCAGTTCAATGTTCAATTGCCGCTAAAAAGTCCCATTGTCCTATTTTATATGAAATAACAGGTGAATTACATCGTATATATATATGGAATAACCATACACATATACTGTACAAGAAAAATCACAATACAAGCAATGCGACAAATGCAATAAATGTTATCAGTCTTATCTCTGAACAGAGACAAGGTAATTTGGTAAAGTCGTATAGAGTCGCGACTAGGGTTGCCTACTGTCCCGCATTTTCCGGTACGTCCTGCTTCTGCCAAGTGCCTTTGCGGGATACCTATCGTCCCGAAAATTATTGGATATGAAAGAAAGCACTAATTTATTTATGAACTCATTGGAATTGAAAGTGATCTTACTTGAAATTCATTGAAATATTTGCTTTTCTTTCGTTATTAAATTAACATGATAATGAGAATCTATATGTTTGTCCATGTTTCGAACTTTCTCGTAGTTCGCTCAGAATATTCAGGTAACAAACTGAAAAAAACTTGTACTTATATTCAAAAGACTATAATGCTACTGTTTAACCATGTATGTCCCGCGACATGAACCCAAGTCCCGGATATCAAAATAGAAAATCACATAAATGACTTTTATGGCAACTCTACACAACACGCAATTAAGGATCTTGACAGGGTTGTGGAGCCCCATGTTGTACGTAATCAATTACATACTAATACTATTAGAGTTGTCACTAACTGAACAATCCTGCAACTTTAGTTACTCGAGTGATAACTAGTCTACTCGAGTAAAAACTTGAGTCAAATTACTCGGGTCTCAGTTTTCAAAACTCGCAGCGATAAGCGAGTCACTTGTTATTCTGCATTCGAGTTTGAATCAGTGTATAGAATGGAACAAAATATTTATTTTAGTAAATATTTTGTGCAACAAAATTCATAAGTTTTATTTTTACAAAATTCTCACATACGATTTTTGTTTTTCATTACGGATTTTCATGCATAAATCGTTATGAAATAAAAGGTACAGGACTAAAATTAAATACTCGACTAAATGATTAAAGTTGATTCGTATATAAAATCGCTAACGGCGGCAAACTCAAACAGACAGATCGATTTTACTCGAGCTATACAGAAAGCCAATCGAGTCAACTCGTTATCGGTCTGACTCGAGTAAATGACTTGACTAGTAAGTAACATCCCTATATACTACATTTAATATATAAACCCTATATTATGTAGGTATAAGCCGATGCGATACAATGCGATATATCATGTCAAGATATTTGACGTTTAATTTGTATCGTGATTTGAAGCTATTGTAGCGTTCCGTTACCCCGTTGTTTAATTAAATTGAATGACTATGATTCTTGAGATTGATCATCTAATATCTCAGAAACGAGAACGGGCACGATGCGCTGTCGCACAGGATTTTGGATCCTTTGTTCAGCAGTAGAGCTTCTTCTGGCTGATGATATGATGATGCCTCGAATCATGATTCGTTCCATTCGATACACAACAACGTGCAGAAATCAATAATGAATTCCGGCTTACCGGTCAAACTCTAAGCCGAAAAGTTATTCCGTAGAGAAGGAGTAGTTAAGACTTCACTGAAGTAATATCCGAGACTCTCGCAGCCTTCAACTGGGATCCCAATGCATGTATTAATCGCCTCACTTCCCCGTCGAGAGGTAATTCCCGCTAGACTCGTATCTGGAGAATTATACGGTAACAAAGTTTTGTCGGCGGCGTGTCGGTAGATTAAATCAAGCTTCAGCTTCTAAGCTTGGTGTTTATTAAAACACTTTTATTAGCTTGACTTGTAACTAACTAACTAACTAACTAACTAACTAACTAACTAACTAACTAACTAACTAACTAACTAACTAACTAACAATGTAATCAAATCTTAGAAGTCAATTTTCACCCACTTCCAATTGTCGTATCGACTTGAAATTTTGTATGTGTATGTAATCTCGGTGACAATGCAATAATTTGATATCATCAACCTGATCTGATGATGCAGCCGGAAGGTGGGTAGGGCATCTCTGCAGTGGCTACTAGTAAACCCCTCGTGTTTGGGCTCATATGATTTGTCATCATGAGCCCAATACATTGAACTTGGTGACGATGGTCTGATGATGCAACCGGAAGGTGGGTAGGGCATCTCTGCAGTGGCTACTAGTAAGCCCCTCGTGTTTGGGCTCATATGATTCGTCTTGATGAGTCCAATAGATTGGACTTGGTGACGAGGGTCTGATGATGGAACCGAAAGGTGGGTAGAGGATCTCTGCAGTGGCTACTAGTAAACCCCTCGTGTTTGGGCTCATATGATTTGTCTTGATGAGTCTAAATTGAACTTGGTAACAAAAAAGTAAAAAAATAAAAATATATAGTTTAAAAAAACTAAAAAAAACACTTTAAAACGCACTGAAAAATATAAAATAATAATGGTTAATTCAAAAAGTGTGGAGCGCTTCTTTTACTGGGTATATAAAAGTACACACAACCAAAAAGCGCTCCACACTTTTTGAATTAACCATTATTATTTTATATTTTTCAGTGCGTTTTAAAGTGTTTTTTTTAGTTTTTTTAAACTATATTTTAACACTAGCTGTTCCCCGCGGTATCAACCGCATGAACTATGGTTTAAAAAGTATCCTATGACCTTCCCCAGGGTTCAAATTTCTTAAATAAAAGTAGCCTTAGTTACTCCTTATAACATCTGCGAGTGAAAGTCCTGTCAAAATCGGTTCAACCGTATCAGAGATCAGTTGTAACAAACAGAGAGATAGACGAACAAACGTTTAAAACTAACTGAGATGGCGCAACGACCCAAAGTGAGTCTTGGCCTCTGATAACAAAAGACGCCACTTCGGTCTGTCCTGCGCCACCTCCTGCCAGTCCTCCACCTGGAGCTCGCGCAAATCCTTCGTGACTTCGTCTTTCCAGCGATATCTGGGACGGCCGACAGGGCGACGGCCACGAAACATTTAAAAAACTGATATATTGATTTAAGTACCGTACAAGTACCGTTTTATATGTATGTATGTATGTATGATAAACATACAAACTTAAAACGTATAAAATATAACATCTGATCATCGTGGCACCAAGCCCCGCGATGTCGTCGACATGGGTGGTCAATGACCCCCATATTGCAAAAACGAAATTTATTTGTCCATCAAACTTTTTATAATTACTTACTTAAACATTAAACAAAACCGCAAAAAGTAATCAAGGCAATATTTACAGTAAACAGCCCGAAGACTTGTATTTTTAATTTACTGAGGAGAAAACGCGGCACTTTGATTTCATTTATTTATTTTTATCGAAACAAAAGCCCTTTGCTGTGTATTTAGTAATAGATTACATTTGTTTTGTTTATTTTCTAATTACATTTACGGAGAAAAACGGTTGTGATTTTTTTTTTTTGTTTTGTTATGGCGTCACACGATTAGTGTATTTGCCAGTGTCAAGTATAAAAGATTTCAAACTCAGAGAGTTGAATCAAGTTTAAATGATGATGGTGATGATGATGATGAGATGATGGGATGAGGATAGTGTTTAAGTAAAGTAGTGGTGCTTTACTTAAACTTTACACGGACTTTTTTGGAGCAACTTGAAAAGTCACTTTCACAACTTTATTTCAATTTCCCACACTCGTACACATTAACGAACACATAATGGTTAATAATCCACCAATATTACACATTATCACTCGAAGAAACACAAGTTTTGGAAATAAAAACAAAATTTTCACGTTGACAACTCAATTGCCGCCAAAAAAGTCCTAGGATCGTTGTCTGTCATCTCATCAGCTCGGTTGTGATTAACCCTTTAACCGAATTCAAAAAAGGGGGAGGTTAGTTCGAGTGTATTTTTTTGTAGATAATAATAATAAAAATATAAAAAATAAAAAAAATAAATGATGATAATATGTATATGGACTTTTTTGGCGGCAATTGAATCGTCAACATGAAGATTTTGTTTTTATTTCCAAAACTTGTGTTTCTTCGAGTGATAATGTGTAATATTGGTGGATTATTAACCATTATGTGTTCGTTAATGTGTACGAGTGTGGGAAATTGAAATAAAGTTGTGAAAGTGACTTTTCGAGTTGCTCCAAAAAAGTCCGTGTAAAGCTTTAAGTAAAGCGCCACTACTTTACTTAAACGCTACCCTCATCCCTTCATCTCATCATTATCATCATCATCATAAAAACTTGATTCAACTCTCTGAGTTTGAAATATTTGATACTTGACACTGGCAAATACACTAATCGAGTGACGCCATAACAAAACTAAAAAAAAAAAAAATGTAAATGTATGTTACGCGATCAATCCGTCAAATTAAGAATCGATTTTGTTGTTTTTTTTTCTTTAGTCCGCCTTAACTTTAAGGCTAATTGCTTGATATATGAGAACCCAGCACATTTATATCATTTCATTCAACTGGAAGCAGTGTGCTGGCTGAATTATCGCTGCATTTCGCCACCCTCACGTACTTCTCGACAACAATTACGCTTTTTAAAAAGTGTGCAAGTGGCACTCCCTTCGCGTGGAACGAGTGGCGGCAAATTGCTGCGGCTAGGGTTGCTTCTTCAATACAACTCTTTTTCTCTCTTTTCTCTCTCTCTCTTTTTCTTTTCTTTTTTCTCTCTTTCTATTTTTTCTTTCTCTCTTTCTTTCTTTCTTTCACTCTTTTTTTATCTCTCTATTCTTCTCTTTCTCTTTTCTCTTCTTTTCTCTTTTCTTTTTTCTTTCTCTTTTTCTCTCTCTCTTCTCTCTTTTTTTCACTGATATTGATTTATTTGTTGGCAATTGGAAGACAGTTTTAGCTATACGTTTAGATTAATGTGAACGTCTTTAATTTTTCCAAATACTGTACCTACTTTTTATGTTTTTGGCTTATTTTGTGTGATGACCAATGTTTTATATGATATTATTGATTAATATCATATAATATAGTTTAAAAAACTAAAAAAAACACTTTAAAAACGCACTGAAAAATATAAAATAATTAAATCGACTTGTATTAGTTACGATATAATGGTTAATTAAAAAAGTGTGGAGCGCTTCTTTTACTGTGTAAATAAAAGTACACACAACCAAAAAGCGATCCACACTTTTTTAATTAACTATTATATCGTAACTAATACAAGTCGATTTAATTATTTTATATTTTTCAGTGCGTTTTTAAAGTGTTTTTTTAGTTTTTTAAACTATATATTTTTATTTTTTTACTTTTTAGTCTTTTGTTACCAAGTCCAATCTATCGGACTCATCAAAAATAATTATATGAGCCCAAACTCGAGGGGTTTACTAGTAGCCACTGCAGAGATCCCCTACCCACCTTCTGGCTGCATCATCAGACCCTCGTCACCAAGTTCAATCTATTGGACTCATCAAGACGAATCATATGAGCCCAAACACGAGGGGTTTACTAGTAGCCACTGCAGAGATCCTCTACCCACCTTCCGGTTGCATCATCAGACCTTCGTCACCAAGTTCAATCTATTGAACTCATCAAGACGATTCATATGAGCCCAAACACGAGGGGTTCACTAGTAGCCACTGCAGAGATCCCCTACCCACCTTCTGGCTGCATCATCAGACCCTCGTCACCAAGTTCAATCTATTGGACTCATCAAGACGATTCATATGAGCCCAAACACGAGGGGTTCACTAGTAGCCACTGCAGAGATCCCCTACCCACCTTCCGGTTGCATCATCAGACCCTCGTCACCAAGTCCAATCTATTGTACTCATCAAGACGATTCATATGAGCTCAAACACGAGGGGTTTACTAGTAGCCACTGCAGAGATCCCCTACCCACCTTCCGGTTGCATCATCAGACCCTCGTCACCAAGTCCAATCTATTGTACTCATCAAGACGATTCATATGAGCCCAAACACGAGGGGTTTACTAGTAGCCAGCGCAGAGATGCCCTACCCACCTTCCGGCTGCATCATCAGATCAAGCCGATGATACCAAATTATTGCATTGTCACCGAGATTACATACACATACAAAGTTTCAAGTCGATACGACAATTAGAAGTAGGTGAAAATTGACTTCTAAGATTTGATTACATTGTTAGTTAGTTAGTTAGTTAGTTAGTTAGTTACAAGTCAAGCTAATAAAAGTGTTTTAATAATAATAAGTATAAATGGCATGCCGTTCTTGTTACAATAAAGAAATACTAATACTTAACTACATGCATATCTAAACTTAAAACAGCAACAGCCCATAGCCACTTCAGATTGCTTGAACCTGTATAGACGACTAGCTGCACCCCGCGGTTTCACACGCGTCTGCTACATATCCAGCAGGGAACTTTTTCCGGGATAGAAAATAGCCTATGTGTTAATCCAGAGTATAAGTTATCTTTATTCCAAATTTTATCAAAATCGGTTTAGTAGTTACGGTTATATACGTATATATACGTGGTAACAAACATTCACACACACACAAACTTCCGCATTTATAATATTAATATTAATAGGATGAAGAAGACTATGTCGGTTGCCTTGGTTTTCCTATCGATCTTTAGGAGAAACTCCGAACTCCGAACGTAGCCCTGTAGCCCGCTATACCTATTTCTTATTTACAGATAGATGTACCTACTTTTTATTCCTGAAAATGTATTAGCTAGACGAGTTTCAATTTCGTCACCAAATTCAAACTTTCATTTATTCATAGCCAAACCTTTTCTTTCACAACACGAAAATAAATCCTTTGACAAGTTTGTTGAAGACAATGGCAACCCTATTAAAGTGTTAAATTGTGGGTAGAGTAGAACTGTTGTAAAGTCGAAACGGAGGTCCGCCGAGACGTCTTTATCTAGAGGCTGGGAACGGTTTTAATTGTTTTTTGCTAAAGACGAAAAGGTACCGAAAGCGATTAACTTTGCAACAATAATAAAAAGATGTGACATCACGCTGTAGGTTAAGCTACATCTTCTTCTTCGAATAAAAATCTCATGTCACAGTGTTTGTTATCGAACCCCTCCGAAACTTCTTCACCGTTTGTTTTTTTTGAATTTTTGGTGGGTGTGAGAATACGACTAGATCATGGGTTATATTTACCCTTAGCGTGGCTTCTCCAGAAAAAAAACTTTTTTTTGCGACAAAGTGTGAAACCGCGGGGCACAGCTAGTTTTATATGACAAGTCCGGTCTATTTCCTTCCTCACTATTCGATTTACTCCGTTAATATCTGCCATGGTATGCACATTTCACGTGGGCTTTCTGAGGAGGTGTTGGTTGCAAAATAGAAGGCCATTACAAATTAAACTGACACTGTATTCTTGACGAATCAATAATGTAGGTACATCCAGAATATTCCACAATCACTAGTTAATACGGAACGCGGGACAGTTCCAAGATGATTCCTCGACCGCCGCGCCGCAAGCAAACTCTGTAGTTTCTCCTGTCAAGTCCTGCCATCAAGACTCTGTCGAGCGCCACCAGGTGGCGCTGGCGTCCCGATTACGTCAAATCCATTTCAAATCTAGAACCCGTTTCCGACATATATAAGATCAGTAGTACCAGATATTACTTACTTGCTCCTAAAAACAAATTGGCGATCTTTACTCCTTTACGACGACGAAAATTCCATTGTATTTTTAATTACGAAACAGAATAAAACACATTTCAACAAGTGCGTCATACATCAAACGCTTCGTTTTACGCAATATGAAATGTTTTTATACGAAATGTTTCGTTTATAACTGTCATTAGTACTGTGTGAATGAGCAAAACTTTTGAATCGCAAGATTAGATACACGTTAAAATTGTTTAAGACATACGCGATCAAAGGACTGTCTGTATGTCTTCAGACATATGTATACATGCCTATACTTACCTTTAATCTATCTAGGAGTAGGTATGCTAAAATTAAAGGAGGTAAAGTTTATTAAAATAATGTTACGGCTAATGTCCGGAATCAATGATCTAATTTTCAAATTCTTTCAACGGTAGAAAGTTATCCCTGAGTGTCATAAGTACGTTAGGTTTTATTGTTATAAAAGTCCTGTAGGAGTTTTCACCGCACCGTGGACCGCTAAGCTATGAATTCACTACGACGTTTCCATTCAACAAAAGCAGCCTAATTTCAGGATTCAAAGCCACGACTCACAAGTCGTAAGCCGACGTCACTACCTCTAAACCACTATCACGTTAATCAAATTTTAGTTAATCTACAGCCCTTAATTACTTTAACTTATGGCCAATAAAAGATTAACATTATATAAGTTTTTCTTTTGTTAGAAGACAGTTTTTTTTACAAAGTTAGTTAAAAAAGTGAATTGAAAAGTGTAAAAAGTACACCTGAATAAAAGTTAATAAACTAGTGAACAATTTACCAAACACATTTTGATACAACCTCGCACCATTTCGAAAACATAATAATAATTAACGTGCCCATATTGCATCGTGTAATCCACCCGAATGACCGCCATTAAGGCCTTATCTACACTGCGCAACTTGCCAACGACACAGACGCGGGCTATCTACAAAAGTGCGTCGTAACCTCACAATGGCAGCCATATCTGACGCTGACGTTTAACCAGAGCAGAGCGATAATCCCGCTTTGTAACATGTATCTATTGTAGATGGAACAGCCTGATTTCTTTGAACTACCAGTATCTCATAACAGTGTCTATCCAACTATCCTATCCTATCCTACTGATCCTATTCATACTAATACTACAATGCGAAAGTGTATGTGTGTGTGCGTGTTACCACGTATCACCGTAACTACTAAACCGATTTTGATGAAATTCAGAATGGAGATAGCTTACACCCTGGATTAACACATAGGTTACTTTTCATCCTGGAAAAAGGTTCCTGCGGGATTACGTGACAAAAAAAATTACCTGCACCCCTGTTATTTTGCCGTAAGGAGGTTGGAACAGGCGTCGTTTCAAATTTAATAAGTACGACTGTTTTATTTTAGACTATGTTTTCAAGAATAATAACATAGTAACTCTGTATTTATTGATTTAACCCAAGATTCTTTGTGAGAGCTTGGGGTATTATTTATTTCGGGTAAAATGCAGATATAAGGTAAATAGTAAATACCCTAGAATTTGCATGCAAAAACCGTACAGGCCTTGTTCTGATTAAAGATATATTGATTAACCCCTGCCTGGAGAGGGGTTTTGTTGCCAATGTGTGTCAGGTTGCATCGAAGGGAGACCACAGGCTCTCTTCGGGGCTAGATAAGTAGTCACTCGTGCGGACGAGGCTAGTGTGTGGTCGACCGAGCGAACCTTATTTTTATTATTATGGCTTTCTTTTATATCCAGCCTTTGACCTCAAGGCAACTGGAACTAGGAAGTGGTCTGGTCTTGGTCTTGGAACTAGTCCTGAAGTTGGCTGCCAGAGTACACCGATAGGTGCTTGGTAACAGATTTTTTACTTGAGGATAGTGCTAGCGAGCGAGCTAGAAAAAAATTCCTTACTAACAAGCTATTACATCAATAAAATCCTACTTCCTACTAATATTATAAATGTGAAAGTTTGTGAGGATGGATGGATGGATGTTTGTTACTTAATCAGAACGGAATCAGAACGGCTGATCGGATCCGGATGAAATTTGGTTTTCAGATACAGGCTACTTTTTCTCCCGATAAAAGGATCATGTGAGATGACTAGAAAACCTTGGGTGTAACCGCAGAGCGCAGCTAGTAGTTTAGTGTTTTCCTTTACCGAAAGCTCAAGCTCATTACGGAATTTTAACCTGAGACTGGTGACGAGTTTCAAGCCGACGTCACTATCACTGCTAACTGTACATTGCTTGGAGACAACAATATCTTTCTAAACTTAGCCTTACACCTAAGTAGACTTTTCTTGTAAGGTGCCTGATGAGAGAATGTTGTTCACAGGTCATCACAGCAAGCCGGTGTCTAGTGCTGAGCGCCGACAGCCGCGGCGAGATGGAGGGGTGGGCGGGAGCGCTGCGGGGCGCGTTGCACCGCGGCGCTGATGTCGCCGACCTGGTCGCCAGGCTGTCCTCCGGAGACCACCAGTGGTGAGTTGCAGGTTACAAGTCACATGGGTGTCAAGTTCTGAATGCTGACAGCCGCGGCGAGATGGAGGAGTCAGCGGAGGTAATGATAGAGGGTTTGCTTGCCGGTCGCCGCTGAGAGGCGAGCTGTATTGCCGCACAGCCTATAGACGTTGCAAGATTTGATATATCAATTTCACCAGAAAAATCTCATAAAAGGGAGGAAATTTATACTCACTATTGTCGGAAAACCACCAACCACAGGTCGCACGAGTCGAGTGGCTGTTGACACATCAAAATAACCCTAAAAGTAAGTTCGTTCGGTCGCATTTTGAATCCCATTTCGGTCTTGCACCTTTAAACTTCTTAAGGTTACGATGTTATCAGCCAGAAAACGTTCACTGTCCCCCTTTCAATGCCAGCTCCCCACGACTCTTACGATGTCGTCAGCCCACCTAGTTAGCGATGTGGCCTGCCCATTGCCGCTTCAACTTGCAAATTCTAAAAGCTATTCCAACTTTCGCCTTGTAATTTTCAGACCGTTCGAAGAGCTCCGACATGGCGTTACGACTAAACTATTGCGAAGGGTTTCTACGAGCCCAGCTTTATATATAGTCGTACCCGATATCCAAAGAGGCCTTGAGCTCAAAACGTCGGTATTATTATCCCTTAGTACCGTCCAAGAGATTAAGATCATTATGTAGTGGCTGATTACTATGTCAAGGATATTGTCACTGATGTTACAGGAAACAATGCCGTGTATAAATGTAGAGGCCTGTTTTCTCCCGTGTACTTTCTGTGTTTTCTGTTATCTCTTGTTCTATTGTATTTTCTTCGTAAAGCGAAAGAAAACAGACGCAGTCAGAGCGACTTTTTAGCTCTTTGTTTTCATTAATAAGACAAGTTTTTGCTCTTTTGAGAAACAAAGAAAGAATGCGTATCAGTGCATCATTTCAAAATTTGCAAGCAACATCTCGTATTGTAATAATTCGCGTCAATGGCTGAACAAAATTACATGAATTTTGGAAAGGTGATAGCTTTACGCTGTGTGTCTTAACATTTTATTCCAGAAAAATATTCTTGCAAGATGACAGGTAAATCGCGGACTTAGCCGCAACTAGTAAATAATATTGCCATTCAATTTACTCATATATGGGAGACTTTTAGTTTAGCATTCAGTTTGTTTGTTTATCTATACGACGAGACAAAAAAACAAGCAAAAAAAAAATTTATTGAAGCTTAACTAAACAAGTATGTTGGGTGGTGGTACTTCCCCGGACGACCTTTGAATGTGAACAAATTATCGGAGCAGTTAAAATTTCAAATGAAAACCCACTCAAAGGAGCAGCCACGCTCATATTTTATCAGCAGCATCATATTTTTCACCTCGCATTATAAATTAACGCGTGTGAACTGAAAACACGGCTGACCGAAAAACTGTTCTATCCTACTGCAGCAAAGCCAAAAAGTAAGCTTTTTAATTCTCACAGTTGACACACAGAATAGCTCTCTAGCCTTTGTGATCAATATAGGTATTGGTGTCCTCTTATAAACTTCTCGAACAATTTCCAAGAAAATATTATTCGTAACGTACCTACACGTATTCACATAAAATACACTGTCGTTTCCACGAAACATCCCATTTTTTTCATTTATTCTTGTCGTATATCGTCTGTATATTCACCTCCTTAATAACTATAAATTTAAAATTTAAAAAACCCTTGACATCTTGACCGATTTTCATTAAACATAGCTAAGAGCCACCGCAAGGAAACTGACATTGAAATGAAAAAAACCGCATCGAAATCGGGCCATCCGTTTGAGAGCTACGATGGCACAGACAGACAGACATCAAACTTTTGCGTCGGGGGTTAAGAACTGGCGCAGTTTATATTACCACCCTGTATTTTTGCCCGACGAAGCAAAAAGGAAGAGGTTCAAAAGTCGACGTGTATAATTTTTGCTTTATTACCAGGTACACAGCCACCCACGCACGGCCAACGTTCTGCAACGTGTGCCGGGAGCCGCTCGGAGCGCTCGGGACCGCGCACGCGCTCGCTTGCGAGCTGTGCAAGTTCAAGGCGCACAAGCGGTGTGCCTCGCGAGCGCCGCCATCTTGCAAGTGGAGCACGCTCGCTTCGCTCGGACCGCACTTGGTTGAGGATGCTGAGGGGGTAAGTGAAGATTTTAGACTGTAACTAAGGTTCTATTATCATCAGCCTATTACGTTCCTACTGCTGGACCTTCTCTCAGAGAGAAAGGGAGAGAGAAATA
Source organism: Opisthograptis luteolata (assembly GCA_931315375.2). Classification (NCBI taxonomy): domain Eukaryota; kingdom Metazoa; phylum Arthropoda; class Insecta; order Lepidoptera; family Geometridae; genus Opisthograptis; species Opisthograptis luteolata. Next base: position 12,378,879 of record OV928036.1, on the reverse strand, counting down.
GTATGAGACGTAATCTACCACACGGGCCCAGTGTAAGTAGATGTGCTTTAATTTACCGCTTTGAGCGATGGTAAATCCACACATAACTTAATAAGTCGTAGGTGCGGGACCAAGAGTATCGGTGAGGCGCAAGCATTACCGTTCGGCCACCATCCCTCACGCTGGTTTAGCTGTTAATAACAGCCAGCAGCTAGCAAGCATCCTTCACACACATTCCTCACACACTTCTCTCGCTCACTCGCGTCTTTCTCTCGCTTGTCTTGATCTTGCTCCGCTTAGCCCCCTTCCACTAGAGCTGCGGTGAGCGAAGCTCAAAAAACGTAGTACATACTTAGTTAATCCTATGGGTGGATTTTTTGGCTCGCTTTTTTACGGTGTCGGAGCTTTTAACGAACAGTTCGGATGATTTAATATCAATTCAACCTCGACTGGTTCGTTTCGTACCAACTCTAATCAAAGTGCTTAATTGGGGTGTTATGAATCTTTTAACGCTTGGATTATGACATTTGGGATTCCGGTTAGTACTTAAATTAGTCAGCGATGCAGGATACATAAAAATGGGACTGTTCATAGACAAAGTAGTTTTTTTACATACAGGTATCATTTGACCACATATCACCTGATGTCAAGTGACGATGTCGTCGATGGTGGCGCCTGGACTGGGAACTTAGCCAGTGAGGCAGTCAGAACACATCGATAGGTACTTGGGGACAGATTATTTATTAACTAAAAGGCAAGCCCTATAAAATGCCTTTATATATTACCTACTACGAGATTGTTTCGTCCATTTGCTGGCCGAACGATTGCACAGTAAACCAATTCATTACATCCGATGGGATGGTTTGAGGCGAAATTGGAAAGAAATGAACGTCTGACTACGAAACAATGCAATAATCGTGAGGACGACCGATTCTTTGTTGATATTTACCGTTTTTAGACGAGCGGAGTTTGTCGCCTCACATATTATGATTATCGTAAGCAAACTTGCCTTTACGCGAGGCCCGTTTAATCTAGAGGGTTTCTCGTCTTGAACATACGACGATATAAAATTCATCTCGTATAAACTTAAAGTTGGATATTCGCATGTGGCAGGGCGATCATTTCGTTGCCTTCGAAAGTCGAAAGGCAAATTTCGCATTCAAAACTATTCATACCGATTTGTGCGGTAATTGCATACTATGTACATGAAAAAACTTCATACGAGATCTTAACATTCTAAATTCTTTAAGCTTCAAGCCAACTGAGACGTCATCATTTATGTACATACTAGCTGCGTCCCGCGGTTACACCCGCGTCTTCCAGTTATCCCGCATGAGACTTTTTCCGGTATAAAAGTAGCCTATGTGTTAATCCAGGGTATAAGCTATCTCCATTCCAAATTTCATTCAGATCCGTTCAGTCGTTTTTGCGTGAAAGAGTAACAAACTTCCATCCATTCATACTAACAAACTTTCACGTTTTTGGATTATGGTTTATGTGTCAGTCACGAGTTTCAAAGAGCAAGTCGAAGCCCTTAATTGTGCGCGAAATCCATTATAGAAGACGATCGAGACATCTGAGCTCTTCTTAATGGTTGCTCTGTGTACTCTCTGAATCTTGTATGAACCCTTCGCAGAAAGCTGAAGGCTTTTGTCGCGTTGACTTTAGCGTTAATAATAGCTTCGGTTGGGTTTGAATTACACCAATTACTTATTGTGAAGAATCGTCGAGCACCTATCGGTGTGTTCTGGCAGCCTTATATTAGAGCCAGTTCCCGATCCAGGCGTAGCGTGGCGCCAACTTTGATCACGTTGTAAACGCTACCTTTTAGAAATGGGCGTTACAAACCATAAACAGTTTCAATAACTATGTATCGGTGTAATACCTGAAATACGGTATTTGGTTTCACGATATCTAGTTATAGTTATATTCAATTAGTAATAAGAATAAAATTGTCAATGTGATCGCGCCAAAAAAATTACCTGCCGGGCGTTTCTTGCCTGTTCTTTTGCCGGCGTAAGGAGGTTGGAACAGGCGTAGCTAGTTTTAAGTTGACGTTTTAAAGTGATCACAATGTATCCTATTGAATAAACATATTTTTGATTTTGATTTTGATTGAGAGAAACTAACCAAACCGATGCACGATAGATACCACAAGAACCAACATTTAACAGAGTACCTAGTCGAATAACGACGCAAACGGTACTCTAGTTATTCAATACCAGCTAACGGTGGTTTCAATAACCTATCTATCCATGGCTTGCCCTACTGGAGATAGAGATTGACACAAGCTCCATAGAAGAGATGTCGATGGGTTCGAATTCCGGTAAGGGCAAACATATATGTGATGAGCACGAATATTTGTACTTGAGTCTTGGATATTTCTATTTATATAAGTATTTATTTCTCTATATAAGTATGTTTATCGTTGTCTAGTACCCATAAAACAAGTTTCGAGCTTAATTTGGGGCTAGGTCAATTTTTGTGCAATCGTCCCCGATATTTATTTACCTATTATATTTATTGAAACTGGCCATAAGTGAGTAAACCGTACATTCATAGAAACCAAGCTCAATATCAGTTGTCACAAATGCATGGTTATTAAAATGAAACAGTTTAAAGATCCGTTGTCGGTATCCAAAAATAGTTTCGGTATTAGTTATTCGCATACCGATTTCCGACTCACTTCGACTACTTTGTACCTAATGCGAGAAGTGAATGTAAATGTTCTTAAGTAAAATTCTTTAACATAGATAGTGTTCTATCTACGGTATTCTTTAGCAAAAGCTAGATAAAGCGGTAACGTCCCCCGTAGATTACTCTGGTAACTTTGTACGCAAGCTAGCGAAAGAGCGTTCCTCTTAACAAATTTATTTTAATAAGAATGATAATAATTCTTCAAATAAAGTTCTTAACGCCAGTAAACTCTGAAAGGAAAACATATTTCTAACTTAGCCTGTTTCGAAACTTCTTCTAAAATACTTTGCAAATATGAAAAAGTTAGCTGTTTGTGAATGCTTTAATTCCTCGACCGCCAAAGCGCAAAACATCTCAAATATTCTTTATACTTGCTGGGTGGGCGTCCAAGGATCTTACATATTTGAGGATCCCTATTCCAAATTCCGGCACGAAAGTACATTGAGACGTGACTACCAAGTTCTGACGAGTATTTATTTGTCGTCCTAACTATAAGGGCACCTTATCGTTTAGGTAACACATCTGTACATTTTTTTATTTTCTTTCATACTAACTATTCCCCGTGGTTTCACCCGCGTGGGCTACAGTTTATTGCGATAAAAATTATTCAATATCCTTCCTCAGGGTTCAAATTATCTCCATACGAAAGTTCGCTTCAATCGGTTCACTAGTTTATGCGTGAAATATTAGTAATATTATCATTTATCATTCATTTATAATATTAAAGTAGAGATTACCTGTGCCTCGCGGTCTCACCCGCCGCCCCGACGGACAGGCCCGGTACCTAGGCACCTTGGGGGGGTGTCCAGCTCGAAGCGACACCCTCCCCCGCTGACTATACTACCGTAACTACAAAACCGATTTTGACGAAATTTAGAACGGAGATAGCTTATACTCTGGATTAACACATAGGCTACTTTTCATCCCGGAAAAGGTTCCTGCGGGATAACGGGAATGCGCGGGTGAAACCGCGGGGCGCAACTAGTAAAAAATAATTGTTCAAAACTTGGAAGATGGCCTCAAAATCTATTTTAGGTACTATTTGTTCGAAGACAAATTATTTTGGGACTAGAAAGTCTAGAAACTAATAAATGAGATCTTTGGCAGGTACTTTATACTCCGGTTAGTCAATTAAAAGTTAATTAAGTTTCAACTTTAATTATCTAACTTGTAGATTGCGCTAAGTAACTTAGTTCTTTAAATGAGTAGGATCGTTAGCGTGGCTAATGTTTTTCATCATATAGAACCTAGCTTAGTTTTAACATTAAGTTAAAAATCTGCCATTATTCCACTGAGAATCAGTTATCCTATTTTTTAATATTTTTAATTAGAAAGTAGCGTTTGACCACATATCACCTAATGTTAAGTGACGATGTGGTCGAAGATGGCGCCATGCTACACCTGAACTAGGAATTGGCTCTTGAAAATGCCTTATCACCAAGCTATGGTTTCATCTCAATGTTATCCTTCACCGCAAGCTCAAGCTTATTGTATGACTCTAACCCACGACCTACGGATCGCAAGCTAACATCGCTACCACTGAGCCAACATCGCTTCACAAGGCGATTACCTAACTTGGATGGAAATGGGCTTGTGCTTTATTTTGACATCAGCTGGTAACTTTGAATTTTTTTCGGGTTTCGATTTTTCGATCTATTGTAAAATTTACTCTGGGCTTAAATATCATTCATTACCATTCATTATTTATTTTATACTTGAACCCCGTTAAATGAATGAAACTCAGTAGTTTTGACATAACTTGTTATTGTCTATATCTGGCGGTAACGATAAAATTACTTTAAGCTCATTTTAAAACGTCAATTCAAACCGAGCCCATTACCGCAGTGAATTTAATACACAATTACTCCAAAGCTATGGCTGTGGGTTTGGAATATTGTCCCATCTCCATTGAAGTTAAGTAATGGGGATGCCGTTAGCTATTGGTATATATTAGCTCCTGCTGCTATAATAATCCCTTTTGCTTGGACGTAATCAGCTAGAGACTCAGTTGCATTAGCGGATTGGATTTCTTCAGCACTGGTATTAATACCTAGCTCGTCTTGGATATTATTTACAACTCTATTTGAATTGGATAAGGATTCTTATTAATTATTCAATGTTAAATGCTTGAGTAGTTCTATTTTATCTGCTGCTTGTGAAACGTTATCTGCTCGCTGGTTTGTTATTCTTTTTTCCCGTCAAAACGGATGGTAAGTATGATTTTGTTGAGATATTGTACATAGGCTGGTAGTAATCCACAGAAATCACACAGGCTATATTTATCTGTTAAAAATACATCATTTCCGCAGAACAACGGAAAAATATCGAAATCTTGTATGTGTGATGCTACGGGGAGGGTCGCTAGTGTTAAGAGTCATGAAATACAATATCCTTCCGGTCCTTCGTTGAAAAGCGTCTAAACAAAATGAGGCCTAAATTAACGCGAAAACAGGGCTAATCACACGTCAGTCTTCGTTTGGTCACGTGTGTGTGACACGGTCAGTCGAAGCTGCACAAGCTGATAAATTGCTGCAAGCAAAATCAGGCTATGACATAAATCGAAATGTTTATAGTTTGTTTGTTTGTTCTTACACATGAAACCTCGTTTCACTACTTATTATTATTCTATTTTTATGTTGATTATTTTGAATTTTTAATTGTGAATATGGATTTTAATAATAATCTGAAATAAATAAATTATTATTATTACTAATGAATAAAATAAATAAATAAATATCGGGGATAATTGCACACAAATTGACCTAGCCCCGAATTAGCTCGAAACTTGTGTCACTAATCATTTGTCACTATATTTTTTTTTGTCACGTTTGAATGAGATTCATAAGTGACAGTATTATTTTTAGACCTGTCACCGTTGTCACAATTTTGTACAAATATTGTGTGCTTGTTTCAGAACATAATAATGCCGCATCAGTGGTTGGAGGGCAACCTGCCCGTGGCTGCCAAGTGTGACGTGTGTGACAAGACCTGCGGTTCCGTGCTCAGGTTAGTGTGACATTGATTTAGTTATGTCGCATATTTTCGCATATTTGCGATTTCACAAGGGAATGAAAACGTACATACTTCCCGTTGATCTAAAGTCATGAAATTTGGCATGAAGCAAGGTCTTACAGTTAGTTCGTGTATTTATATTTTTAATGACTGTTCTGTTTGTGTAAGTTTATGCATTATTTCTTCCTAACACTTGTTTTTTTGCCACAAATAAAATTATTGTCTATTGTCTACAGCACAAATGAATGAAAAAGTCTGAAAACCGTAAACATGTAGTTATAATAATAAAAAAAACACGTCCCGTTTATTTAGTGTTTAGAAGTATATATTATACATAACTCATTGATTTAATTGGAAAATAAATCAAACATTCAAATTTTTTGGCTATTTAGTAACTTTACAAAACCGTTCCCGAAATGACCGCTTTTAACGAATGCTCTACCACCAAGCTATGCTTTCATCACAATGATTCCTTCACCGAAAGCTCAAGCTCAATTTTAGGATAACACAATGTGATCAAAAGTAGGTAGATACCTACCTATAATTATTATCGGAGCGAATATTTGTCGGACCAGAAATAGAAATGGACTTATTTCACCTGAATTTTTCATCTCGATGATTCGACTTCGGATATAGATTCCGATTTGATATAAGGTACGTCTCACATCACTGGATCTGAAGCGAAATGATTGGATGTTTGCAGTTGACATGCGGACTTTTAAAATAACTTTCTTGGTACGCACACCTTAATCGATTTGTTATTTAATACTGGGGAACGATATGTCAAGTTCACAATCACTTACGCCTGGAATTAATAATCGATCCAGATCCGTTATCCGCGGTTTTGGATCGATATGTCATGTCATAATATGTCATTTTTAAGCCACTTTAAAAAAGGAGGAGGTTTCTCAATTCGACCGTATATATGCTAAAATAAATAATAAGCTTCCGGAATTTTTGAACAAACAGCATAATGACAAAAAATTTATTAGATGTTTAAATGACTTTTTAAAGGAAAAATCATATTATTCTATACAGGAATTCTTAAACGACAAAATCTAACTGCAAGAAATGTTTACTAAATATATAGACAGACAGACTTGCATAGGTTTTAGTAGGCATAATAATGGGTTTTTTTGTTGATTGATGGCAGTCCTCCTCTCCTCTAGTTTTTAAGTAACATTGTTGTGCCCAACAGGGTCCAAAATTGATCTTGATTATATTATGACTAACTATTGTACATTATGGAATGCAATAAATTCTTTGAATCTTTGAATCTTTGCTTCTTTTGTTTGTTCGCGGATAACTTTGTCGTTTAGGAACCGATTTTGATGATTATTTTTTGTTGGCAAGGAGATACCCCAAGGGTATCGTCTCCTTTCCATGATAACGAAACCAGGATCTGATGATGGTATCGCAGAAATCGGGGGAAAAGAGAAGTCGGTTATCTTTTTGTTAAAAATTATACTTGTAGTGGTAATATATCAAGCCCTAGTACTAACATGACATATCGATCCAAAACCGCGGATAACGGATCAGGATTGATTATTAATTTCGGCCGTTAGTCGTCGAGGTCAAGTATGATATTTATTATACTGTACCATAGCGTGTGTGTACTATGATGTGCTGTAGGGCAATCTTTCCAGTACAATTACAGGGTATTAAGAAATTTAACCTGTTAGTTAAAGTTCAAAATCATTCACAATGATTCATTGTGACGACGCGGTAGCCGAGTTGGTAGTGTCCCTGCCTGGGAAGCTAGCGGTCCTGGGTTCGAATCCCGGTAAGGGCAAATATATCTGTGATGAGCACGAATAATTGTACCTGAGTCTTGGATATTTCTATCTATATAAGTATTTATTTATTTCTATATAAGTATGTATATCGTTGCCTAGTACCCTTATCACAAGTTACGAGCTTACTTTAGGGCTAGGTCAATTTGTGTACAATTGTCCTCCGATAATTATTTATTGTGTTAAAATCCTGCGAAATACTGAATAGATGTGCGAGTTTCATGAAAGTTACAGCGTTTTTGTCAAAGTTACCTGCTGCTTTAAAAATATAACTTCATTTTTATTCCATTTGAAATATATTTATGACGCCGTCTGTAGTTGAGCTGTGTCACTGAGACATCGATAGAAGCGGGAGCAGGGGTGGATCTAGAGTTTATTTCTGAGGTACAAGGGCCAGATAGATAAGGGTCCTCCCTCTTCCCTAAGTATTGCACTATTTCTTTGGGATTCATTATGTATACAATACCTATAAAAAATTCTTTAGCACTTCACTGCATCGCATGCAAGTCTCGTGAAATGGTTTCGACACGTTATGTCTGTCAACATTAATTGTGTAATTTATTAAATTTGCAATTTTATGCAATCGATTATATAAAAATGAAAAAGAAAATAAAAAAATCTACTACTTACTATCTACGCAAAAAGAAACTAATGTCATCTAAGCGGCATAGTAGCTACATAGATGTTAGTAACATATTTGAGCAATCACTAATCTCTCAGCGTCTCTCCTTGTTTTATTTGAACCATCGGGGGCCTGTGCCCCCTCCCTGGATTCGCTCTTGAGCGGGAGGCCGTCCATTTCAAACTACCCCCTTTAAAAGGGACGCTGTAGCCGACAGGAACTGATTTAAAATGTCATGTTGAGTCTACTATATTGAAAGTAGCTTTTATTTAAAAGTTACTTTTTGTCACGTTTTGTACCACGTTTTTGTTAACTCGCTTGCTGTTGTCCGTTCGGGTGGAATTCTGCAATTGATTCTAAACTAACCAATATAACAGCTCCATAAAACACTTATAAAGTTAAGTTTAGTTTTTAACTATCGAACCACAGAAACCACATCAAAATCTCAAAGAGACAAACACCATTCTTATCATTATATAATTTATTGTTTATTCTAATGTCTTGTGTCAGCTTCAATAAAATTTTCAAATAATTTATTTCATAATTTTGATCCGCGACTTACTGCGAGTTCTCTCCGCGATTTTGTATGGATAGGCAAATATTTTTCAGCCGGAATTATTCCACTTTCCCGTGGATCGTTAAAAGATAAGAATGCTAGAAAAAAGTAGAATAATGGACTACATTATCCATTGAGAGTTGAGGCCTACATATAGGCACAATTATCTATATGCAAAATGTCAATGAGTTAGTCCAGCCGTTTTGACATTGAAAGAAAGACAAACCAACTAAACAAACTGACCACTTTCGACATTCATATACTAGTAAAGAGAGATCTATAGGAATGGCTTGGTTTCAGTTTTTTATAAAGGTAGGATAGAAAAGGTCGGATCGAGCGAAGCGCGAAGAGCGAAGCGAATCCCTTCGTAAACCGTAAAATCGCTCGAACCCAAAGCCGGACTAACCGCCGCGCATTTCCAATTTCCCTGGGGCTCTAGCGTGAGAGATTTTTTAGTTCATTTTTATTTTTCTTCTCGCAAATGTTCAAACCAATTCAGAACCTAGCGGACTCCCTTGTTACAGTGGAAATTGATTAATATTCTCACCACATAAATGACTGTGAAAAATTGCTATTAATTTATTAGCAAAAATAAATAAAAGTACATTGTAATTTAAAACGTAGGTATCTACCTACCTACTGGCTACGAAGTATTTGACCGGTGTGAAAATCTACTATATAAAAATAAGTCGGGTTTTCCTTCCTGACGCTATAACTCCAGAACGCACGAACCGATTTCCACAGTTTTGCATTCGTTGGAAAGGTCTCGGGCTCCGTGAGGTTTATAGCAAAGAAAATTCAGGAAAAATTTCAACAGAACAGCGGGAAAATCTTACATAAAACGAAGCCATCTGGTGGCGAAACGGAGTTTGCCGGGTATGCTAGTCTTATATATAAAAATCAATTGCTGTTCGTTAGTCTCACTAAAACTCGAGAACGGCTGGACCGATTTAGATAATTTTGATCTTGAAATATTTCTGGAAGTTCAGGGAAGGTTTAAAAGGTGTTTTTTTATTAGCGATACGAAGTTCGCCGGGTCAGCTAGTTATATATAAAAATCAATTGCTGTGCGTTAGTCTCGCTAAAACTCGAGAACGGCTGGACCGATTTAGCTAATTTTGATCTTGAAATATTCGTAGAAGTTCAGGGAAGGTTTAAAAGGTGACTTTTATTGGCGTTACGAAGTTTGCCGGGTCAGCTAGTAGGTTATAAAAAAAATATATGGTTTAAAAAAAACAAAAAAAACACTTTAAAAACGCACTGAAAAATATTAAATAATTAAATTGACTTGTATTAGCTACGATATAATGGTTAATTCAAAGAGTGTGGAGCGCTTTTTGGTTCTGTGTACTTTTATTTACCCCGTACAAAAAGCGCTCCATATTTGTTACTCCTTCACTCTGGAACGGCTCATCGGATTTAAGTGCTTATATCCTTGATTAATACAAGGCCAAATTTTATCCCGGTTCCTGCATGATAGCGGGAAAATCGCGGGTGTAACCGCGTGGCGCAACTAGTAATTTTTTAAAACAGTCTTGGTTTATCGACACTTTGCAAGTTTGTTCATAACAAAGCCCGTAAAAAGCTGGATTAAGTGAGACGCGAGGTGAATCGTCTCTTAAGCCGTCAAACGATCGCTCTAGCCCGGAGCCAGTGGAAGCTGCGACTAGCCGCCACACGTTTCCAATTTCCCCGGGGCTCGGAGCTTCGACAGCCGACGGTTTTATCTCACGTTACTTTGGTTGACAATCTAAATGTAAACACCTCAAAGGTGACTGACTGACATAGTGATCTATCAACGCACAGCCCAAACCACTGGACGGATCGGGCTGAAATTTGGCACGCAGGTAAATGTTATGACGTAGGTATTCGCTAAGAAAGGATTTTAAATAATTCTACCCCCAAGGGGATAAATAGGGGATGAAAGTTTGTATGAAACTTTGTCAATTTTAAACCGATCAGGCTGAGACTTTGTATGCATAAAGCTGTATGTAGCCCACGCAGGTGAAACCGCGGGGAACAGTATATAAAATTATATAAACTATATAACTAAGCCCGAACGTTGCTTTGATTTTTTATCATGGCAATCGTAATCCTCTTCGCCTGCAGCAATCAGCTAATGCATCGCTAATGGTTATCAGTTCTGCTAGCAGTGCCGGGGGACCACAGATTCTGCAATCAGGCTTATTGATTTTTTTACATCTTAGGTACTATGTAGCGTTTGGCCCCAAGTCACCTGATCTTAAGTGACGGCTTTTGCCCGAAAATAATAATCGATCCGATCCGTTATCCGCGGTTTTGGAACGATATGTCATGTGATATTATGTCATTTTAGTACAGTCAGCAACACAAGTAGCAGATCTTACTAGATTTCCTAAATGTGTTTTTAGATCAGTATGGCGTGCGTTTTTTTTTACATTTTACAAGGTAGCGCTCTCACCACAACATAACACATCTGGTTTTAAGTGATGATGTGGTCAAAGGTTGGTGTTTAAGATGATGCCGGTAATCGGAAATTGTGTTAATGTTGAGCTACTTTTGTCGTTGACTGTACCTACTAGGGCTTGACAAATTACTACCAAAATTACATATTATGACATGACATATCGATCCAAAACCGCGGATAACTATGTTTTCCTTAACCGAAAGCTCAAGCTCATTGTAGGATTCGAACCCATGACCTACCGCAAGCCGACATCACTACAAATGAGCCATTATGGCTTCAAAAAAATGTTAAGTGAATAGAAACTTGAGAATATTCTAAATGTTGCTTTGTAAATCTTTAAAACTAATATTTTGATTATGCAAAGCTGGAAGTTGGATAACGCGTAGGCTCACTGTAATTACTCACAATGCTTTTAAATTTCTGTAATCACAAGCTCGTTTGTTGCTGAATCGTTTGATGAGAATAATTAAAAAAGGCTTTGATATTCCACTGTTTGGACTCGGTGGGCGAATGTACATTTACATTTTACTTTTATCTAATCAAAAGATTAAAAATCTCACGCAAAAACTCGAAAGAAAACGTCTCAATAAAAAAAAATTTAGGGCTACTTGCTTGAGATGTTTTGACTTCAGGTTTTGAGAGAAACAAGCGTATTGAGAGCGTGGCTTTTGTTGAGTAAACTTAAATTCTTAAGCCATGGACAAGACTTCATTAAATCTATTAAAAATTCTGTACAACTACATTTATATCTGTCGACGTGAAATTAGTAATGCACGCACTGTGCGTTGCACCGCGAGCGCTGCTGAATTCGTAACATTGGTAAGGTCGATTCTGATTGTCCCCAGGTTGCAAGACTTCCGATGCGTGTGGTGCAGAAAGTGTGTGCACGGGGCGTGCAAGCCAGGCTGGCGGGCCCCGTGCTCGCTCGGGCCCACGCGCGCCTCCGTCGTCCCGCCCGTCAGACTCCACTCCGTGGGCCCCGATGACGCCTGGGTGCCCGACCGACCGCCTAACGCCTCGCCGCTCATCGTCTTTGTCAACTCCCGATCAGGTGATCAACGCTTTTTTTCAAACACATACACCATGACATGAATGCTGGATCCGCCTTAGCCCGGGGCGCTGAATTTTAAAAAGCGTCACTGCCTGTGTCCCAATAGTGGTGACGCCTTAGGTGATGATGATGATTTCTATTATACTCCATCGTAAGTGTTGTTCGGAGAGCGATGGTGACCGGATGGTAATGCGTGCGCCTTACAAGATGCCGATACTGAATTCGATTTCGGGCACCTATGAATTAATAAATTATGCGTGGATTTACCATCGCTCAAAAACAGAAACCGGCATGTCCAAGAACTACAATAATTCCATGGCATGTGACAACTACCATCCCGCAATCAGCTTGCGAGGTAGATAGCCCAGCTCATATGCTCTCTCTGAGAGAAAGCCAGTGTAACGAAATACGCTGATGACGATAATGTGTCGTTTCTTTAGCATGATATTATTAGGCTAGTAAGCGGTCTAAACCTGTAAGCATTTCTTGGCGTATTTCTCAAAACACTGGATATAATTCGTACCGACGTCAACTCAACAGTCGCATACTTGCACTGTTATTAAAACAACGTCTCGTTAGGTGCACTATTAGCTACATCTATTCTTACAACAAGGGATTTAAAAGTGTAGGTAGTAATTTTAAAATACCTGTAAGCATTTCTTGGCGTATTTCTCAAAACATTGGATGTACCTAGCTCGTACCGACGTCAACTCACCAGTCGGAAGTAGCACTGTTGTTAAACAATTTGCCTCGTTAGGTGCAGCTATGGAGCTACATCTACGAGCTATTTCCAGCGCGGACTGCACGCTCCACGGACCGATCACAAAGCGCGCTGCAATTTCACGTTTAAAATCGCAATTTTGTTCGGGGCCTTGGTTGGGTAGGGGCTAGGGAGAAATTTGTAGAACAGTACACTAGCTTGGGACACTTTTTGTTTGCATAGGTTGCGTAAGTTTTCCAAAGTCGCCTCAACTCTACAAGACTCGAATCCGTTCGTTGCCGCGCAAACGACTGTCAAGTGTATTTCTAATATTAGTTGTCATCATTCGCTTTTGAACATTAGTAGTTACTAGTTAATTATGCGAGCAGCAGCCGCAGGATTTAAAAAAAACCAAAATTATTTGCAACTATTTAATAAAGTAAAAAAAGTTATAAGTAAAATCTTAACTCTAAGTAAACTACTGCACTCATTCGAAGTGTGAAATGAAGTGTCGGCGGTTTCCGGTGTCCGCTCCCAGCAACACGGCTTGACCGGAGTCTTGTTACCGCGCCTCGTGTAAGAACGAGGCCATCTGCATCATCGCTTTACGTAGTTGTGCAATATGTAATTTCTCCACCCGCAGATCATCAACTATTTTCCAACTTTTAGTGAAAATGTTGGTGGGAAAGCTGTAGGGTTTTCAGGATCTTCGTATTCGTGTTTCGCAGGTGTCTGGTCATCTGATGAGCGTTGGGGTGTAATGCGCTTGCGTATGTTGAATCTTCGTAGCATTATACCCAGTGCGAGGGCGAATGCACTAAATAGTACCACATAGAAGGGAACGGTGGTGTGATAGATTGCGTTGCCAGCATCTCGTTCCAAGTTCGGCTGCATCATAACTTGATTGTAGGCGTTATGTATTTTCTTCAGGTCGATGGATTGCAGCACCAGCTTGTGCGGGGGTGTGTATTCCCGTTCAAAGTTGTATGTTATGCCGGTGATTAGTAGTGGCTGGCCTTGTACTTGGTTGTTCTCGTTCACTATGGTGAATTCTGACGTCATCACGGTACAGTTTAGAGGTACCGTGACTAGGTAACTGCCTTGGAGTTGCTTATATTCTTCTCTTCCGCATCGCAGATGGACTCTTGTTGAATGGGGGAATGACATAACATAGTTTTTGTCATCCAGTTGCTCCATGGCTTCATTCTTCAGTGCTACGGTAGTCAAGTTGCAGGTTTCTCCTAGGACGTGGTTGATGACGAGGTCTCGAGTGCAGTCTTGCTGGTTCTTGACCCGCTTGATGGTATCTTCTACGCAGAGGTACTGCTTGTCTACCTTCGGGCATTCAGCCTCCATGTACGCGTATGCTTCCTTGTTGGTTGCAAGGAATGGATAGGGTGGAATGAGGACTTTATTGTAACTATTCGGAGCTATTGAGAGTTTGTAAAAATCGAAAGTTTCTAGGCTAACTATTGGAATTTTAAAAACTATTACAATTTGCCTTCCGCTGAAATAGGAGCCGGGTTTTATTATACTATAATAACTACGTAAATCTAAACTTAATAGTCTATTATCTCCGTATATTATCCGAAGTCTATCTATCATTTTACCTAAGGTATCTATATCTACCATAGAATGGTGCGTGCTTAAGGCGCGCACAAGAGCTAAAATATTTTCTATTCTAATTATCTCTTCTAATAAATCGTCCACATTTTCGGTTATAATAGTCAAAAGTTGAGCGAATTGAGCGTATTTTACTAAACTACTATCTTTATATGCATTGCTGTCTAATAAAAGGTCCAAAGTTGAATTAATTAATTGCTGATTTCTAACTAACTGGTCGATTACGTCATTATGTTGCGTCATCCACTCTTTACTAAGGCTTATATGAGCGTTGAATTCGGTTACAATTTTGTCCTGATTTTTATTTAAGTTATTGATCGCGTTATCAAATTTAATTGCATCCTGATAGTCTAAATTCCCTGTTATACTTTTAACTACGGATCCTAATCCGTCAATTAGACCTCTTTTGGTGCGACTAGGTTCTAAACCTTTTATATGATTTAAGACTTTATTAATCTTATGCGACAAGTAATTAATTTGGAGCTCGTATAAAGCAAACGTGTCATTAGTAAGTTTCTGTTCAAATTCTAATAACTGTTCTCTAACCGCGGTAGCTTTGTTTTCTATATCATCTATCTGAATATACTGCAGGAAACTATGGTAATGCGAAATTAAACGAGTCTGTCCTAGTTTATAAGGCAGAAGTCCCGGACCGTCGCTAAGACTCTCAAGTCTTATCTCCTGCGTGTGAACAAGATGCGCCAGCATCATCAGCAGAATTCTGAAACAATTTGGCGCTATTAGGTACTCGCTTAAGGCGAGCTTTGGCTACGGGCCCACGTTTTCGTGACGTGTATATGTGAATAGGTAGATTGGCAAGCACGGTGTCTTTTGTATATCGTGGTGCCAGCTTCTGACGGCTAGCAAGTGGATTTTTAACAAATATTTGCTGATCAGGTTCATACTGTGTTTCCGGTTCCCTATCTTTATTCCTATTTTCTATTAAAACCGTTCGATTGTGTAGAGCTGACTCATTGATAATGCTATAAACTAATTTCATCTGATCTCTATGATTTTGAGTATATTGTTGCAATAAGTGCTGTGTCAAATCTATACTGACTGGATCTCTCGGGTCAAAGTGACCTGTGATTATGTCAAACGGTCTGCACTTGGTGAAGCTGTGGATTGAGCTGTTATATGCGATAATCGCATATGGCACTAAGTTAGCTACCGGTTCGTCTTTACGCTGTAATTTGAGAAGTCGCAGGTGTTCGAGTATAGTCGAATGAAAACGTTCTATGTTTCCGTTGTCGTTAGGTGAATGCGGGAGAACTCTATGATGGTTAACGCTATGTGTGCGTAGAAATTCTAAGAACAACTGGTTACTAAATTCCGGTCCATTATCTGTGACGATTGTTAAAGGTAATCCGTGATGTGTAGAATACTTTAACAATGCTTGCAATACGCTAATAGCGGTGCCGTCACGGAGGTGATAGGCCTGCCCGTACTTTGAAAATACGTCAACAAAAGTAACGTACTTTTCGCTGTCTACTGTAAGTAGATCCATGTGAACTATCTCTAGTGGCTTACTAGGAGGCGGCACGACATTAAATCGTTGTTGAATGGGATTACGATCGTATTTCCCTTGGCCACACACAGTACACTCATTTATGAACTTAGAAATCTGTTCGTTCATTTTTGGCCAATAATATTTCTTAGAAAGAGACAAATAGCATTCGTTGATGCCTCTGTGATTTGTCTTGCCGTCGTGGTAATGCCTAATGATTTCTTGCTGTCTAAGATACGGTTTCACGTTTTCGAGCTCATGTTTCGTGAGTACAAGGTTCATGGCGGAGCTCTTAAAATGATTTTGTATGACGGGTATTATGGAGTACATACCTAACGGGGGATCAATTAATATGCCGGTCTTAATTTTTGGGGTGACGAATTCTTTAATACCGTTAATAACATCTTGTTCTAGGTTAGATTCTGTAACTTGTATAGAAACGCGTGTGTGAGTATCAAAAGGCTTTGATACTGCCGGTCGCCTTTTAACGTCACTTACAATTGAGAAAACTAACTGTCGGTGGAATTTATTTAACGGGTCATCGCTTATGGGAACTTCCAGTATAGGATTTTCCTGGCTGGTATGTACCGTCACAGTAGTAGAGCCATTGTCTGGTATTGGCTGCTCTGAAGGGTTCACCATAAGAGAGTCAGTTTCCTCATTATGTATCTCTACGCGAGATAAAGCGTCTGCATTTGTATTCGCTTTACCTTTCTTGTACACTACGGTAAAGTTGTACTCACTGAGTTTTAACCGCCATCTAGTGAGTCGTGAGTTTGGTTCCTTCAAACTCATGATCCACTGCAACGGTTTGTGGTCGGTAAGTATTTTAAACTTACGTCCAAAAAGGTACGGTCTAAAATACTTAGTGGCCCAAACTATTGCGAGGAGCTCTTTCTCGATGGTACTATAATTGAGCTCACTGTCATTAAGCGTACGAGACGCGTAGGAAATTGGCTTGTCGGACCCGACTGGTCCCTGAGATAGAATAGCGCCTATTGCTACGTTGGACGCGTCTGTGGTAAGGATGAACTCCTTGTCAAAGTCAGGGTACTTGAGAATAGGGTCGTTCGTTAACAGAGTTTTGCACTTCTCAAAACTGTTGACGTACTCAGGGTCAAAGGTGATCTTTTTGCCTTTTTTGAGACACTGAGTCAACGGCTTCGTTATTCGTGCAAAGTCCGGCACGAATTTCCGATAGTATCCGAGTAAGCCTAGAAATTGTTTAATTTCTTTCGGCGTCTTAGGTATCGGATATTTCTCAATCGCTGCTATTTTATCCGGATTGGGTTTCACTCCTTCACTGCTAATAACATGACCCAAGTAAGCCGTTTCTAACTTCAAAAACTCAGACTTGTTCATCTGTATTTTGAAGTTAGATTCTCTGAGCCTCTGGAACACCTTTTCCAGGTTGGTCATGTGTTCTTGCAGGGAGGTGCTGAACACAATTATATCGTCAAGATAAACCAGACAGATCTGGTTCTGGAGTCCCCTGAGGATATTATCCATCACTCTTTGAAAAGTGGATGGTGCATTCTTTAAACCCATTGGCATTCTGAGGAACTCGAAATGACCATGTTCCACGTTGAATGCTGTCTTGGAAATGTCAGTGGGGTCCATTTCTACCTGATGGAAGCCACTGGCCAGGTCCAGGGTAGTGAAGTATTGACACTTCCCTAGCTTGTCCAGAACATCCGTGATGTTAGGGATGGGGTATTTATCGTCTATGGTTTTTTCGTTAACTTTGCGAAAATCAACCACTAGACGCCACTTTTGTTTGCCTGAGGCGTCCGCCTTTTTGGGAACTACCCAAATTGGTGAGCTCCATGCGGACTCGGATGGACGTATAATGCCTTGGGCTAACATCTTACTAATTTGTTCGCTGACCTCCTGTCGGTGAACAAAAGGATAGCGATAGCTCTTCGTATAAACCGGGATGTCATCGGTTGTGCGTATACGGTGCTTTATTTGATTAGTGAAGGTTAAATCTTCACCATCAATATAAAAAACATCAGCATACTTTGAACAAAGAGTGATCAAGTTAGCCTTTTCTTCCTCATTAAGATGGTCCGTGCGAAGTCGCGATGTGACATCCCTAGCTCGCGCCGATGACGCGTCGGTACGCGTGCACTCGATATTAAACAGCTCCGCGTGAGCGGGACGGTCTAACGAAAATACGACGTCATTTTCATTCGGATTCTCTATCTCTATGTAGCCTCTATTCTGAATTACGGTAGTAACACATTCGTGAATGATACAATTGCATAGTATTTGTTCAGGAATGTAGACCTCACTATCTGACGCGTCAATAGGTATTCTGGCTAACTTTGTACTTTTTGCCGGGATAATGTCCTCATACAAATTAACGTTCCGTGAATTGTATAACAAGATCGGATTTACCGCGAACCTGGTATTCAAATGTAGCTCTTTTAAATCGATTCTTGCCTCCCATCTGGTAAGTAAGTCGAGGCCTATAAGTCCGTCGAAATGGTTATGGAACTTGTATACAAAAAGTTTGATAGGTTCGTTATCATTGATTTCGCTAAAGCATGGTACCGTTATTGAATAATCATTTTGACTAACTGCGTGGACGTTCGTGACCTCAAACGGATCATAGTCTAACTGCACGTGCGGATAAAAATGTTCTACAGCATCCGGGCTTAAGAAAGATTGATTCGCGCCGGTATCTATAAGAAGTTTTAGCGGCGGGTTAGAAATCTGAATAAATGGCAGTTGTCTTTGAGTCTGTAAATTAACCTCTATTTTAGCTTGTCTGACGTAGAAGCCTTCTGAAAATTTTCCTGATGGCTGGTGGAAGGCTGCGGCTCTGTGGTTGTGTCAGTAATGTCATGTACCTGAGCTGTCTCTGAGCCGTAGCTCTCAGGGTCATAGTAACCGTTATAGTCATGTCCGTCTGCGTAAGTTGGGTACTCGTAATAGTCAGGGTAGTAACTAAGTTCAGGTTCATGATAGTAGTCTACGTAACCTGAGTAACCGTCGTTAGCACACTCATTAAAATTCATTTCACGGCTCTTAAAATAATTCGTAGGTGGTGGGTTGCCGTGCTTGGTCCAGTCATGTCCAGCAAGTCCCGTTGCAGGTAAAGCCCTAGGAGTGAAGTGTTGTACTCCACTCATTGGCCTGGGGCCGAAATTCTGAGGGTTACGAGGTGGCATACGGAAAACATTACTACGCGCGTTATAATTTGGTGGTGGTGCGGCGAATATCTGCTGCGTGCGCGTAGGCCCACGGTATTGTTGGTGATGCTGTGGCCCTGGGTTATTTCTAAATTGTGGCTGAACAAATTTAAAAGCCTGAGGTGGTTGTGGAGGCATAAACATCGGTCGTGGTGGTAACATCATCTGCGGTGGTGCCTGTAAAGCCTGCCTATGTGGAGGAGGCATTTGTATTGGGATGTTAGCTTTTAAAACTGGCTGACTTTTGTGCACTTCGTTATTACGTTGCTGTAGATATAAAATATTAAGTTCCTCTTGCACAAACTGTAACGCCTGCTCTATCGTGGGTGGTCTCATATATCTAATGCGAGAACCAAGTGGCTCTTGTAAGCCGCGTACGAACGCTTGCATTGTGAGCTTTTTATAAAGCATACGCTTCGACTCGATAGTGGTTTGGAGTGACTCATGCAGGCTAATATACGTCATAATTGTACTGAATAATGTCTGACAGTGATCGTAAAACTCCTGGGGGGTCTTATGACCTTGAATGGCTAAACACAGATCATTATATAATGCTGTTTCGTCCCTCTGGTCTGCAAAGTTATTAATGAGGGATTCGCGAACACCTAGCCAGTTATCAGGGATGCCATTAGAGTTGATAATGGTGGCAGCGGGCCCAGTTATTTTATTTAATATACCGTTTAGTAAGCATAAGTTAGGTAAATTACTACCGGGCTCATTACTCATATAAGTCGCAACAATTTGATCGCATATGTTAATAAATCTAGTCAATATGTTCGGATTACCATCAAAATCCGGCACTGGGCGCAAGGCCTTGTAAATTACATCTGGGTCGTAAGGCATCTTTGTTTCAAATAATATATTTAAATCTAACACTTCTTCTATCTGCCTATTACTATCTAACTCTCTATTACGGCGAGACTGGCGCGATGCAGTCTCGCTGGCACCCTTATTTGTAGGGTGAAAAATTTTGAATAGTTATGGGATAAGAACTAGGAAGGAAGCAACACAAAAAGAAAGTTTTGCGTACTTACATATGCATTCTGGTTTCCTCCGCGTATCAATGCTCAGATACTGTCCTCGGTACTGCGCTCACGTAGATTCAGATCCAGATGAAGGCTAGAGAGCCTACCAGCGGTTAACAGAGTCCTGCCGATTTTTATAGCACTTTTTGTCCGTAACGCACTGATTCTAGATCCTACCGACTGCGCCAATTATGCGAGCAGCAGCCGCAGGATTTAAAAAAAACCAAAATTATTTGCAACTATTTAATAAAGTAAAAAAAGTTATAAGTAAAATCTTAACTCTAAGTAAACTACTGCACTCATTCGAAGTGTGAAATGAAGTGTCGGCGGTTTCCGGTGTCCGCTCCCAGCAACACGGCTTGACCGGAGTCTTGTTACCGCGCCTCGTGTAAGAACGAGGCCATCTGCATCATCGCTTTACGTAGTTGTGCAATATGTAATTAGTTCATTACTAGTTACTAACATGCAATGCGAACATAAACAAAACTGAATCGCAGGGTATCCCAATCACAATCGCATTTTTAAATTCCAGTTGTCGAATACATGAATAAACACTAACTGAGATGGCGCACAGACCCAAAGTGAGTCTTGGCCTCCGATAACAAAAGACGCCACTTCGGTTTGTCCTGCGCTACCTCCTGATAGTCCTCCACCTGGAGCGCAAGTCCTTCGTGACTTCATCTTTCCAGCGATACCTGGGACGGCCAACTGGTGGGCTACTCGGCCGTCCCATGTATGCTCGTTTACACGGCACACGATTCTCTCCCATTCTTCCGAGGACCATGCATCGTTTCTCCGAAACTCTGGTACCACAGTTCATGCTTTAAGTACAGTAGTATAAATACATATGTATTGTACAGTTATACACCGTTGCGGTAGAAACGTTACGACCGCCGTAAGCAGCACTAATGAGTCCGTATTGTTGTGGATGCGACAGAAATGGTACCCTGCGGCGTAGGTGCCTTCAACCGAACCGTTTGCAAATTTTATGCTGCTCTGGTACAGTAAGCTTTCTAGATGCATGAACGAGAGTAGGTTAGGTATGTCTGGTTATGAAGCGACGACAGCTCCGTTGAAGTGATATCAATTAACGGTCCGTTGGTTGTGGGCTGAGGGTCCGAATTCCGTAATAAGGTTGTGCTGTATTTAATTTTTTACATTTGGTCACAAGTTAAGTGACGATGTGGTCGAAGGTGGCGCTCTCTACGCCTGGATTGGGAACTGGCTCTCAAGTGAGGCTGTCGAACATACACTGCTAAATTCGAAATTGCGACAGATTCTTAACTTGAGACCTAAGTAAGTATACCTACGATAATTTTTTTATGTGTGAACGCAGGCCGCGTTTGACCACATCTCACCTGATGGTAAGTGACGATGCAGTCGAGGGTGGATCACGCTGGCCCATGAGGTGCCTATTCATTCTTAACACAAAGAAAACCATCAGATTGTACCAACAGACGAACTGAATAGCTTACTACGCTGACAATTTTAATTTTGTCTCGTTTTTTTTATTTAACTTACTGCAGGTAAAATATCAGACGCAATGTCAAAATTGTTTTTTGAATAAATGATAATGATACCTACGCTCTCAAACAAAAGTACGTAATCCGCACTGAAAGCTCTACCTCGCGCGGGCGTTGCGAGAAAATTCTGACTAAGCTTGGTTACTTCAGCAGGGGCGTATTTAACTTAGGGCGAAAAGGGCCATGGCCCGGGGCGGCAAGCTGCGAGGGGTGGCGCAAGCTGCACCACGCTCAGCTTTTTGCGCCTTCATTTTAACCGACTTCAAAAAGGGAGTAGGTTCTCAATTCGACTGTTTTTTTATGTTTGTTATCGCACACACAACTTTCGAGTGGGTGAACCGATTTTGATGATTTTTTTATTTGAAAGCTGGTGCTTCTCGTGTGGTCTCTTTTCTCTTTTCATCCATGAGAAAACCTTTTAAGTCGATTTTTTTTTGTTGCTTGTTGACTTTATACGCCTAAAGAAATTTGAAAAACGCCTACCCATTTAACAAAAATTAAAACTCATTTGGTTGTAAGTTTTATCAAGACACTCTGCTGGATTTTATTTTAAAGCTAAAAGTTTTGCTTTTTTTCCCTTAAAATGGGGCGGCAAACCCTACTGGCCCGGGGCGCCGAGCCGCTGAGTCTTAAAGTACGCGACTGGTACTTGACATGAGTCACTGAATAATTCAGACCTTTCATTCAGATGGGAATACACAAAGGTGAAAATAATCGCGTGTGATAATTCTAATCTTGTTCATGTATGGGTAACGTGGACGTTTATATTTTTCTCGCAGAGCGGGACCGTAATGATTTAGGTTTTTTGAGCAGGTTCAGTTTTTAAATAATAATGGAACGGTTGAAATGTTTTGATGATGTCATCACCCTTTGGTTATAAGAATGGATTTGGTAAAAGGGTAACAGCTGTTTTTGTGTCTAAATAAAATCCATCCCACTGATAGTTTTTTTATAAATATATTTGGATAATAAGGGTAGCTATCTGCAAAACTCACTGCTTTGTGGATGGATACTTTCATCGCATTCGTCTCAATATTCCTATCGTTTGTTTTTCTGTGTGCCTACACATATTTTGAGTTACAATCCAGTTCAAAATGTATTAGTATTTATCCTTCGCACGACTAATGTCTAAGAAGAAAAATGTCCAAGTCTTCAAAAATGTCACAATATTAAAATGTCATAAGAAATCGACTGGGATGATTTGTGTAAAAAAATGACGGTCGCTTTTTTCACTGTTTAATTTTTATGGTGTCTTTCAGCCTGTTTTGTGACGCAGGACATTTCTGAGAACCTGAGAATCTGAGAACCTGAGACAGTGGACCAGAGCTTCAAAACGAGAAGAACAAAAAATAAACAGCACTCATTTCCAGGTGACAACCAAGGCGTGAAGTTCCTCCGTCGATTCAGGCAGCTCCTGAACCCGGCGCAGGTGTTCGAGCTGAGCGGCGGAGGGCCTCGGCTGGGGCTGCGCCTGTTCCGGCACTTCGCCCCCATCAGGGTGCTGGTGTGCTCTGGCGACGGCTCCGTCGGTTGGGTGCTGCAGGAGGTGGACAAGCTTGATATGCATGTTAGTATCCTACTAATATTATACATGCGAAAGTATGTATGTGTGTGTGTGAATGTTTGTTACCACGTATCACCGCAACTACTAAACCGATTTTGATGAAATTTGGAATGGAGATAGATTATACCCAGGTTTAACACATATGCTTTTTATCCCGGAAAAAGGTTCCTGTTGGGATAACAGCCGATTTTGATGATCTTATTTTTGTTGGAAAGGAGATATCCCAGGTGGTACCATGATAATGAAACCAGGATCAGATGATGGTATCCCAGAGAAATCGAGTCGGTTTTTTTTTTGTTAAAAACTATACTTATTTTGCTTTATACATGTTCACAGATATCCAATTATATTTAAATGATCTCATTATATAGGAGTCCTAACTAATGAGACCATTACTGGACCTTTAAAAATCTTTAGCTTGATATAATTAATGTTCGACCTTCTAAATTTACTTGTAAAAATAAAATATGTAGGTACAGTCAGCGACAAAAGTAGCCGATCATACTCGAATTTCCAAACGCGTGGTAGATCGGTAAGGTTTGTTTTTTCCTTACAACTTACAGTGTTGCGTTTGACCATTATCTACACTAATATTATAAAGAGGAAAACTTTGTTTGTTTGATTGTAATGAATAGGCACAAAAACTACTGGACCGTTTTTAAAAATTCTTTCACCATTCGAAAGCTACATTATCCACGAGCAACATAGGCTAAATTTTATTGTGGAAAAAAATTGGGTTCCGTAAGATATTTGGGTTTTTTCAGGCACAAGGTGTAAAAAATCAACCAGTAAAGTTACTTATTTTGCGTACGCTGCCTAAACTATAAAAGATAGAACCATAAAATGTTCTAATTAATTGTAGATCTCATCAACAAAAAATTTACCTAGAAATAATAATTTATATGGCAAAACAACGTTTGCCGGGTCCGCCAGTACACAATACACGTGATGCTAAGCGATGATTCGGTCGAGAGTTGGTGTTTAAGATGATAAAGAGAATCAGAAAAATTGTTTTTGTTCAGCGACTTTTGTCGTTGACTGTACCTTACCTACCTATAAACTTTTCTTTATCGTGTACGAGTAAATTTTCAGATAAAAAAATACTTGGACAAGTTTTCTTACTGAATTGAATAACTTTCGTAATCCTAAAAAAGTTGTTAGTATTTTCTTTTTCAGATTTTATTTATTTTTCCTTATTATACGCGACGTAGGTCTACACTACAGATGTGAGTTGATATTTTTAGGGTCCATATAAGGTTCTATATCGACCTATAAATACACAAGCGTTTGTGTAAGAAATGTTGTTTTTTTTTTTCAATTCAAATGGCTGCATAGATTTCGGCGTACGAAATTGTACCGAAATAGATTAGGTTTAAAGAATTTATTCTCTGCCCGAAATTAATAATCGATCCTGATCCGTTATCCGCGGTACTAGGGCTTGACGTATTACTACTAAAATGACATATATGCACAGATTTGGAGTAGGCCATATATGACATGACATATCGATCCAAAACCGCGGATAACGTATCAGGATCGATTATTAATTTCGGGCGTAAAACAAACGTCACCTAAGTACTTTAGAAACAAAATGGTAAAATAAAATATAGTAAATTCGTCGTTGGTAATTTTACTACCTACATTGGACATCGGATTCACAGGTCCTCCGTAAAAGTGCTGTTTAATTCAGGAAAATGTAGGATTCCTAAGCAAAATCTAAAGAATTGCAGGTAAAATGGCAGAGCGAAACAACAACTATCAACTAGTTCAATCCTAATTAATTATAATAAAGCCTGAAACGAGCGGAGGTCACGCGATCGTGTTTTCTCAGAAATTATAATAACAGATGTATGTAGATACATACATAAAGGCATATAGATACAAGCGGCTTGTTTTTAATTAAATGCTTTTTAATTAAACTTACTTTTGCCAGCAATTGGAAAACGGAACGAGGATGTAACAGTTGTGTCCATCCGTTCCAAGCCTTACTGTTAAAACAAAAAGAAAAATCATAGGTATCTAAAGTTTATATTAGCTAAAAAAGCGGAGCTGTAATAAAATGAAATTGTTAATATCACAAAAATAGAGTGTCAGTTGGTTTTTCATTACAAAAAATTATCTACTAAACTAACGAAGCGTCCAATGACATCGTTGAACGGAGTGGCGCGGTTTCCTACAACCTTCGTTCAGCATGTGACTGCAATCCATTTTTTTTCATGTGTCTGCACCCCACAACGGGTGCCGTAGCGTAAGCGTATCATAAGAAGCACGAAGCACGGGAACAGTACGAGCACGTTCGAGTTCGTCTTCAAACGAGTCCGCAGACGAAGCGGTGTCGCAAATAAGCGTATACTTAGGGAACCAAAGCCTAGCTATCGTAAAAAGTAGTGTTTCTTAGGATAACACTCATATCTACAAACAAAAACAAAAGTCACTCCCCATTTCTACAATATCACTTTTTCTCGAGAGCGATGGTGGCCGAATGATAACGCGTGCGCTTTACAAGGCTCCGACACCGAGTTCGAATCCTTTCGGCCTCGCACCTATATGTGTGGATCTACCATCGCTCAAAACGGTGAAGGAAAACATCGTGAGTAAACCGACATGTCCAAGAACCACAACATTCACGGACGTGCGATATCTACCAACCCGCACTGGGCCACCGTGGAAGATTACGGCTCATACTCTCTCTCCGAGAGAAGGCCTGTACCCCAGCAGTGGGAACGTAATAGGCTGATGAAGACAAGTATGAAATACAGAAACCGTGTGGAGCCATACGCTTTACAATATCAGTTTTTTTCTCTGTAACCAGCGTCAAGTGCAAACGGCGGTACTACCCCTGGGCACCGGTAACGACCTGGCTCGCGTGCTAGGCTGGGGCGCCTCCTGCGATGATGCAGCCAACCTGCAGCAGCTGATAGAGCGTTACGAGCGGGCTTCCACCAAGATGCTGGACAGGTATGCCTTCAATAGGTAGGAACAGCTGAATAAACGTAACGTAATGTAGATCAAAGTTAAAATATGTTTGTTTAGTAGGAAAATGATTGTGATCACTTTAAAACGTCAAACTTAAAACTCGCTACACCTGTTCCAACCTCCACACGCATCGCAATCGATAGAGCGTTTACATTTACAATTTTATTCTTATTATTACTAATTGATTAAATTGAAACGAGTTCATTACAATCCCAAGTTTTTTTCTCATCCAAATAGTCCGATATTTTGTAATAAGCTTTAATAGTAAGATTCTCGGTATTATGGACTTGAAATTTTGCTATAGCACTCTTGACTTTTACTTGGAATTTTGTAAAAAAAACGTACATTGAAGAAGTTGCTGACTTTATAGAGCCGGTGAGTTTAATCGCTACAGTAAGGCCACATTAAATCTACATCGTTTAACTAAGTATTTCATTATTAATCAGGTGGTCCATAATGACCTTCGAGAGGTCAATGACTGCGCCGCCTCCACCGCCTGCGCCACCCGACCTGTGCGAAGAGAACTCCCTGCTGAAGAACTTGCAGGACATCATGCAGGTAACGATTACTGGACCTCTTTGAAAGAACTCTTCATTCTGATTGGAAAATCTATCATCATCATCAGCCTATCACGTTCACACAAAAGCAAAGCTGACACCAGGCGCCTATCCACAAAGGTTGTAGGTAGTCACGAAATTCGCTCGTACGATCGATACATTGCATTTCTACAAGAGAGCCGTTTCCAAAATTAATGATGCTCCAGTAAAGACCTTGCATTACTGACTATAATTGAACAAATGCGCAAGAAAGAAATTTCTCGTCAGCGCCATCCATTCATGAATTTAAAATTTTGTTTCTTCGGCTGTCAGAAACCTTCCCATTAGGGTTATCGGCATGTCCACTGTGCCCACAACGGTGGAACCGCCCTTGGCTGACACAGCTGACTCTAAAGACGCGCATGTCCTGGTACGCAATATTTGAACGCCAAAATGTATGGACACGCGTGTTGCACGTATCCGTGGTCCTCGGAGACGGCGGATGAGTGGCCGAGCTCGCATAGCGTTATGGATCGATTCACCTCAGGTTCGCGGCGATCCATACAGGAGCTGTAAGCGAATCCAATGTACGCGTGACTCAGGAACGCGCTATCTTTACGCAGCTTGTTGGAACGGTAGTGTGTATTGTCAGGCGGGGGACATGTGCTGCATGGCGAGCTCGTCCCTCCGTGAGGGGTGCCTGCGGCTGGCGGCGGCGGGGGAGCGCGCGGGGGGCGGGGCGGCCCGGGCGGCACACCGCCTGCGTCGAGCCGTATCTCTGCTTCTGCACGCGCGGGTGCATCTAGCGCACGACCACGCGAGGTGCAAGTGAGTCCAATACCTACCCTTTTGTTGAACTTACCCTTTTTTCCTATTTTCTCAAGCTTTTTGAACATGTGATAGATGTTTGTGAGAAAGTTTAAACACTTTGTTACTTTGTTCAGATCGTGGGAACCGCTTGAGACGACGAGTGATAGTGAGCCTGAAGCACAACCCGCTGCCGAGAAAGGCAGTATCGAAAAGACTGAAAAGGTAAAATATCATTTGAACTATGTACGGTATAGTGAGGTACGGTCGAACGGCATGAAATAAAATCGCATATATGAGCGTTTTACAAACTTATCTTACTAAGTGTTGTTTATGCAACCCTGACAGATGAATCCGGATCGAAGGACCAAACTCTAGCTCTACATAAAAATAAACATATCTTAATAAGTGCTGTTCTCAGGAACAGCTGAACTGGGCAGTGCGCGGTTGCGCGCTGGCTGGGCGTGCCGACAGCGTGCGGCGCGCGTTGCACTCTCTAGTGCGCACTCTCTCGCTGATATACCCCCAGGTGAGATTCCGATACAGCGAACCTATCGTCATCCCCTTTCGTTGACATTCCCCCAATCCGCGCAAAACGCATCGCTTGTAATGCGAACGGCAAAGGAGTGGAACACCCTGCCAGTGTCTTTGGTTCCCGATGAGTACATAATTTAGGAGCCTTCAAGTCGAGAGTAAATAGGTATCTTCTAGGAAAGCATGCTCCATTATTGACCTCGTCATCACTTACTATCGGGTGAGACGGGGGTCTTATTAGTAGCAATAAAGCTTGGAATTACAGCGAACATGCTCCAATTCAATCAGATAAACATATGATTTAATAACATATTGTACCAATTTAAGGAATTCCTGTTATTGTGATAGGGCAAAATGGTGTTATCTATCTTTACTTATATATGAACAATTTACAGGGTGTATCGCAAGAGTCAGAATCCTGTGATACAACTACGACGACCGAGGCAGGCGACATTGCCGTCGAAGCGGCGACGACACCGACGGTGGCAATGGCAGAGCTTTCGTCGCTGCCGGTGCCGCGAGCTTTTGCCGACAGTCGCCGGTCGTCTGCCGCCTCCGCCGTGTCTGCCACCTCCATGCTTCCAGAAAAGTAAGTTACCTAGGTAGGAACATGAGTATTTTAGGGTCGCACTGTCACGTGTATTCAAAAAGCTTTGTACTTCAGAAGTATTTTGGTACAGCTGTATCTTTAGGCTAGCGTACTCCATCTTTTATCACATTAAATAATAACTCTGTGTCCATATTGATAAGATAGCAGAATTGCTATAAGAAAGAATTATATCCCTCGTTATCTGATCCTCTCTCTACAAATACTTACCTTGAATTTCATCATTGTGAATCTGCTTTTGTTCACAGCATTCCAGACGTAGATGAAGACATTGTTAAACTGATAAGCTCAAACCCATCAGATCAGTCCAACCTGGATGTGAACCGAGCCGAACGGAGTAAAACCAGTTCCGCATCACCTCAGGATCGGCTGTCACTGTCCAACCTCTCATCTTGCGACACAAGCTCGTGCAAGAACCTGTTCCGTCTAGAAGCGGACAGGATAACCAACAGTAGCAGCCTCACCATACCCAATCTTGTCGTCTCGGACGACAGCGATAAACGAGACTCGGTACTACAGGGAGACACTTACGAATCGGACCAATTGACCATTATAGACATTGATAGACCGTATACGGATGAAGTTCATTACCAGGAGCTCAGCTCGCGAGACACGCCCGCCAGCGGAGACTGCACGCCCGACCGCAGGCTCTCTAGTGTAGATTTGGAGATAGACGTCAGTAGTTCTGAAGGGTCCAACATTAGCGATTATAGTTTAATATCGGAGATTATCGACGGGAAACCTGGTGATCTAGAGGAAGCCGGCGTCATCGGGCACATTGACTCGCCCGATGACACCTATGTCAATTCGGAAACTTTACATGGAGAATCTATCATGGACGACATCAGTTCCATGCTGGGACAGGAAGTACTGATGGCCATGATGGGAAAGAATGGCGAGAACGAGACGTATACGGATGACACGACACTGTTTACATCGGATACGGCTTCGGACATCACAATGGACAGCCGAAACCCAAGCTTACAGAAGAACAATGAGGCTACGAAGAAATACATATCGAAAATGAAAAAAAAGAAGGAGGCGGAGGTTGAGAAATTTGGATTCGAAAATAGGGTGTTTTACATCGAAAACGCAACGAATGTAGAGGAACAAATAAAATATTGTAGCTTAGCGCAATTCGAAGAAGGTAGTGATATAGCTAGGAAATCTTTTAAAAGACAACTACGAAAGAGCTTGAAGAAACGTATTCCAGATGAAAACAGTCTAAAGAATATTTTACAAAGAACAACAGAAGAATCTTTGAGGCTGGAAGATGCTCCCAGCAACTTACTAGATCCGCGTATTAACCTCCCCGATTCTCCCAAGAAGGTTGTTCAGGACAGGAATCAAACGCTTGCCTTTCCTCAAGTCAGCGTTGTCGTTGAACCGCCATCACCATCTCACAGCGACGAGAAGAAGAGCATAAAGGCATGTGCTAGTAGAATGGCTTCAGTTCTGAGCGACATCTTCGACCATGGGACTGATACGTTGAGCGTGAACTCACCAGAGCCAAGTTTAGGGACCACAAGGGAGAGGAGGCAGTCTGACAACCCGAAGCTGTTGGGTTCTGACCCTGAATATGGCAAGTTTCTGAGCTGTTCACCGGCGGCAACTAGGAGGATATCATGCGGGAGTCTGCTCAAGCCAGGAGAAGGTGACAAGTAAGTTAGATCCTTTGCTTAATTTATGGTTAGGTACGGTAAGGTAAGGTGTGTGTACGGTTCAGCAATGTAACCAAATACATCTTCTTTACCTTGTTTGACGGTCCCCAAAAACCTTCAAACTGAAGAAAAGACAATGAAATTATGGAACTGAGATGTTCGATATCCGAGCGATGCAATGCAGTTGCACGCAAAATTGAAATTCAGTGTGCTGTGTGGCACAGCAGTTATTATTGGCAGGCTAGCGTTTACAAACGTGCAAGCGACAAAATTCGCATAGTGTCTACTGGTGATAATCACAAAAATATAACGTAAATCTCAAGAAAATATAGTATATACCTACCATTTACGGTCTGATACGCCGCGGTTACATTAACATAATTGTGTTTAAATTATTGATATATCCTAAGGTCGCATTTCGTTTCGTTTTTCGGTCTCCAAAAAACACTTTGCGTTTGAATTTGAAATGATGTTATTTTTGCCTATATTATCCTAAGTGGTGAGCTTGGGACATAGATTGTCACTCAAAGTTTCTCCTTATCTTGCCTTTTCTCAGAAGTCGGTGACTTTCAAAAGCTTTGTTTGTTGCTTTTCCGTTACTTGTCTCGTTCTTAAAACAAACTTTCGAGGATATAGATCCAGGAACTTGAAAACAAACCTTTTCTTAAATAAATCATCATTTATCTTAACAACAGACTACGTTTTCTCTTTCTGATTTGCCAACTTTGGCTTTATCAGGCACAAGCTGCAATGAGTTTGAGCTTTTGATGAATGAAAGGTAAGACATTTTTTCAATGCTTGCCTGGCTAACTTAAGTATCTGTCGCACAGCACCTATTTTGGTATGTTCCGGCAACCTCACTTTAAAGCCAGTTCCTAATCTAGGCGTAGCGTATAGCGCCACCTTTGACTGTATCCTAATTTAATCAAGAAACTAGCGGTCAAACCAAGACTTTTAAAAAACCTTAGAAATTCTAGGCTGGCGAACTGTTGACATCATCAAACATTTTTCTAAAGCAGATTATCCACATCTGTGTCATCGATATGGGGCGAAAGCGGACCAACAGGTAACATCGGAGGATCGAAATCGGAAGCAAGCGAGAAAGCCAAAAAGCTGCCCATCATCAACCCCCTGGTACAGCTACCCGCTTGGCCTCACGTGACCCAGGGTTTCATATCTCAATGTCTCCTGGCCAATGCTGATGCTCTCTGCGCTGCCGTTAGTCCTCTGATGGATCCAGATGAGACGATACTTGAAGGGTTCTACGAGAGAGCTGTGATGAACAACTACTTCGGTATTGGCATTGATGCGAAGATCACGCTGGACTTTCATAACAAAAGGGAGGAGCATCCTGAAAAATGCAGGTCGAGGGCGAGGAACTACATGTGGTATGGAGTTCTGGGGTCGAAGGAGTGGGTGAACAGGACCTACAGGTGAGACAAACTGATATTTTGATATTGCACGGCTAGGCAGTCTTCCGTTTTCTTGGCTCTCAGAAAAAGTACTGTCTTGTCAACTTTAGTAACGAAAACAAAACAATTCTTAGTTCATTCCCTTTGCAGCCACTTTACAGTCCATGCCGGATTGCTACTTTACTCTTGACAATCTTTTGCTGGTAGTTAACGTGAACTGTTGAATAAATAAAGACGCGATTACAAATTCTACGAACAGCTAGCGAATGACTATTTATTGGAAAATAACTTCCATTTTCCCGCCTGTCACTGTTCTGGCAGCCTCACATGAGAGCCAGTTTCCAACATAGCCGTAGCATAAATCACATCAGGTGACTTGTGGTCGAAAGCCTGCCTGTATTAGGTGACCTGATGACTTCTCTCACTTCGGCAGGCACCTAGGTCAGCGGGTGCAGTTAGAGTGCGACGGCCAGAGGATACCACTTCCCGAGCTACAAGGCATCGTAGTTCTGAACATTCCATCGTTCATGGGTGGAACCAACTTCTGGGGCGGGACCAGGGGCGACGACCTGTTTCTTGCGCCTTCCTTTGATGACCGGATACTTGAGGTGAGACTAGGAATTATGAATTATGAGATTTGGAAAACGATCCGTTCCATTATTGGAAATGTTATTTTACCGAAGGAATAGGTTTGGCTTTTAAACCAACGATCTAAGTAGAGGGTTCTCTAAAGACAACACAATTTTTTTTGTATCATCGTAGTAGTTCACTATCTGCCTACCTTAGAACTAGAGCAGTCAATTCTTCTTCCTTTCTTAGCAAAGGTATCTTTAAAAATCCAAATTGTGCACTAGATAATGAGATTTTATAAGCGTTGCTTGAAATCAGGTGGGTCATGTCGTTACCTAAAAAAGAAGATTAAATGAATAAGAACTTTTTTGAGTTGAACTATTTCCTGTTTCACGTTAAAAACCAGAAATGTGGTTCTTAAATACTAATTGAAGAAATCAAAAAAAGGTGGCAAACCTACTTAAATTACCAACAATGAGTTATACTTAGTATCTATTCAGGAAACCAGTCCATCCGGCACTAGGGTTAGTTCTAAAGAACTTTACGTGGCAGAGTGGTCGGGAAGTACGTCGTAAATGGTTTTTAAAAGATCTTAGCCAACTGAAAGGGCTCGGTTTCCTTTGTACAAATCGAATTGGTAGTTCTCACGTACGAAGGTTCCTTCTAGCGGGTTCTAATTCTAAGAGCTATTATTCGAGTTTTTTCATGCAGATATTTTATGACAATAATAATGCTACGCTCTATTGTGCACTATTGTGTGTGAACTTTTAACTTTGCAGTTTTAGCTAGGTATATATTTTTTTTTTTTTATCGGAGATCGGGCGGCGTCTCATCATCATCACGTCGGGGTCACCAATGTTCCTGCGATGTGCCTACGTTCCTACCGATGCTGCTGTTTTACCTAATTTAGTCTCTTATATTATAGCACTAACTGTAGAGGAGAAAACTATACGTGAAGACGTGTATTTTAGGAATCGCCAATTTATTAAGTCATATTACTATTACTATTAATATCACACCTGATGGCTCGGGCCAACGGTTGGGAGACGACTGCCGGTGGAGGGGGGCACTCGGACTGTCGCTCTAACATAGAAATGCTGCGTTGCATTTCGCTACACCATCAACATAATCAACCTATTTCAGTCCAATGCTGGTCCAGCATTGGACTGAAATAGGCCTCTCCCAAAGCACGCTACTGAGCCCGATCTCGGCTCCTCTCATCCAACTGCTGCCAGCTATTTTAGCAGTCGATTGCGAAGTATGAATTCGATTGCTGCTATAGGACAATATTTAAGCACCAGAACAAAAGGAAAATATTTGGAAAATATTGTCTGGGTTTTGTGAATCCTAGATCCTAGTTAGGATTCAGAGTGTGATTGTGTGGGAGTTATTTACTAAGCAAAGAAGAAAAAACGAGATTTACTTGAAATTATTCCAGGTGGTAGCAGTGTTTGGCTCAGCCCAGATGGCCGCCTCCCGACTGATAAACCTACAAAAACACCGGATAGCGCAGTGCAGGGCCGTCCAGATCAACATCTTGGGGGAGGAGTGCGTGCCGGTGCAGGTGGACGGGGAGGCGTGGCTGCAGCCGCCGGGCTGCGTCAGGATCATACACAAGAACCGGGCGCAGATGCTGTGCCGCTCCAGGGCGCTGGAGACCAGTCTCAGGTTGGTTGATTGTGCCTACGATAAGTGGAATCGAATACTAAAATGCAGCGACGTGGCCAGGCGAGCACTAGAAAATGCCGTATCACCAAGCTATGGTTTCCCCACGATGTTTTCCTTAACCGAAAGCTCATTACAGGATTCGATGAAAACCAGATGATGACTATCATCGCTTCATCATCATCATCATCATCATCATCCAATAACTAAAGCCTACTATTAATTCTTCCAGAACGTGGGACGAGAAGCAGCAGCTAAAGGCTCATTCACACGGCTCTGGCGCGCGCACGGCGCTCTCGGGCGCGGAAGGCGCTCAGCTGCTGGCCCTGTTAGATGACATCAACACCCTTGTCAAACATGTAATGTCAAAATTAAGACTGACCCGTTTTTGCACAGGAATTTTGCTGTTTTTCGGGATAACAATTTTTTTTAAAGAGTATCGTATGTAGGTATGTACCTACACTCCGCAGTTAATTATGATTTAATCTTTGTATAAATTTTATACAAATCTGTTCGCGTCAAGAGTTAGTTTGAAATTACAAATATTTTTTTTTTGATATCGCTACATATTTCGATATTTATTGCCCAAGCTTATATTTTATTTTGTACTTCTTACAGGATAACGTACGACCACAAGCCACCTGATGTTTAGTGACGATGTGGACAAAGATGGCGACACGCTACACCTGGATTGGAAACTGGCTCTCAACTGAGGCTGCCGGAACACCCCGATAGTTGGTGTTATAGGTGTTAAATCGCGCCAATACCGAGTTCGAATCCTCTCGGCCCTGCACCTATGACCTAATAAGTTATGTGCGGATTTACCATCGCTCAAAACGGTGAAGGAAAACATCGTGAGGAAACCGACATGTCCAAGAACCACAACATTCAAGGGCATGCGACATCTACCGACCCGCATTGAGCCAGCGTGGTAACGGCCCATACTCTCTCTCTCTCTGAGAGAAGGCCAGAGTCCCAGCTGCAGTGGGAACGTAAAAAAAGGCTGATAATGATGATGATGAGTATGTCCTGATTCCTGTACGTATTTCAATAAAGGTGAAGCTGTCGTGTATAAGCTCGTGCGGCGGGGCGGGCGGCGTGCCGAGCGCGGTCGCGACGGCGCGGCGCGTGGCGGCGCAGGCGGACGCGCTGCAGGACGCGGACGGCAAGCTGCTGCCGGCGCCGCAGCTGCGCAGGCTGCTTGCCACCATGGTAACTTGATTGAGAGGACGCCGTGACGAACAATGAATCTGAAATCAGCTCCATACAAAAACGCAAGCGAGCTGACTAATGCCGTAAGGTCGTATGCGTCAAAAAAAGGTTTTTTTTCGTTTAAAATGAATACTGTCGTTAATGTTATAGACTAAACCTGTAGTTCTTTAAGAATGTGTATATATAATATCATAAAAAAAAACAACTCTTAAATCGGTTTTGTATATATCTTTTTTTTTTAGAGGGCAGTTTTCGATCATTGTTTCTCTGCTATGAAAGTTAACCAATCGTGTTATCCTTCCGACAATTTAATGTCTATTTTTGTCCTCGCGATTGTTTTTTTATTTTTTTTTATTTTACGGTTATTTTCTACACAATGGTTCACAGAGCAGGATGTATGAATAAAAGATTTTTTTGAACTACCAATGTTCTTAAAGTACTAGTTATCTTTTAATGGTGTTTATATCTGCAGTTAAATAAAGTGATAAAAACTGCGGGGTGCAGCTAGTTTTGTAATAGTTCGCCTCTGCGCTCCTCAGTTGGAGAGCTGCCACGAGCTGGTGGAGAGCGGAGGCGCGGGCGGCGCGGGCGCGGCCGCCGCGTCGGCGCTGCGCGCTCAGCTCGCGAGGTGCGAGGTGCACGACGGACACGCCTACTTCCACACTGATGAGGTATGCACTCACTTTACTTCTACTATGTGTACAGTCAGCGACAAAAGTAGCTGAACATACTACATTTTTCAAATGTGTTTTACATCAGTATTGATTGGGGTTTTTTACATTTTACACGGTAGCAAAGCGCTACCGTGTAAAATGTAAAAAACCCCAATCAGACAATATAACACATCTAGTTTTAAGTGATGATGTGTTTAAAGATTGGTGTTTAAGTTGATGCCGGTAATTGGAAAATGTATTATTGTTCAGCGACTTTTGTCGTTGACTGTACCATAATAGCCGAACCTCTATAAAGCCGAAGTGAGGGTTAGTGTTGCCGAACTATCGATAGTTTTTATCTGAAAAAGCCATACTATCGAGAGGCCTATCGATAGCTTAAAACGAGGCAATACTATCGGATAACGCTTGAACATAATAATTAATAAAGTTTTGGATCAATATGTCATTTTAGTACTAGGACTAGGCCTTGACATATTAGTACTATAATGACATAATTATATAGATCCAAAACCGCGGATATCGGATCAGGATCGATTATTAATTTCGGGCGTACCAGCATTGTAAACTGCATTACTGTAAAATATAATTAACCACGCCAATTTTAATGTTTCCCCCATAGTCGTTGGTTAGAATCATCCCCCGGCCGTTCCGTAGAATGTCGCTAGATGGCATTAGACTCTATTCATATTTGTAATTCATTCATCATCTATATCCATTGACTTTTTGTTACTACGAGATTGTGGAAAACTTTCTCAAAACGCCTAATTTTTGACGTGACAACTTCTTATAATTCGATAGAGCCGGCTGCACGCACGAAAAAACATGACTCATGCGGCGTTACCTCGCTCTGAGGCGTTCCATGTAAGGCTTGAAGTGCAAGCGAGAGCGCGGAATGAGCGACAAAGAAGCACAATCGGCCAATCGACGTTGTCACGTTCAACTATCGTCAGTAAACCGACTTTACAGACAACCAATTTTTTTCTATAATAAAGTTTTTGTTGGTATAAATGACCTAAAATGGCATAAAAAAAAAATACCGGCTTGATAAAATTTGCTAGAAATGATTTTATTACTTAAAACGATCAGTTAAACTTATGTAGGTTAAAAGTAAGTTGCAGGGCATACATTTTTTTTAGAATACATACACCGTTCTGTTTAAAGTCACTGTTATTTTCGTCATTAGTAATCTGTAGCTAATTTCTGTCGTACCTACCCCCAAAGGCCCCTTATCCACGCATCTCTAACCCCTATCTTCTCTTAAGTAAACACGAGGGCTAACAAAAACTATATACTGAAAACTTTGCTCCTCCAGCAGCACCACAAATCCCTGGTTACTTTCGACCCTGACCATGACCAAATATCAACCCCAACCCAGATCCCAAAGAAGGGCGGCGCTGGAAGGTGGCTGCGCAGCCGCCGCAGCGTGTCCGAGGGCCCAGGGTCCACCGCGGCCCAGGTCAAGTCCTGGGGCGTGAAGGAAGTCCAGACCTGGCTGGAGAGTCTGCAACTAGGAGAGTACAGCGACGCTTTTGCTAAACATGACGTCACGGGTCGGGAGCTCCTGTCTCTCGCGAGGAGGGATTTGAGGGATCTTGGAGTCACGAAGGTAGGACACGTGAAGAGGATTCTGCAGGCGGTGAAGGAGCTGCAGTGACGAAGGAGAGGCCGCTCCGAAGGAGATGGCCACGGATAGCTTTAGAGTGAGGGTACTCTGATTTTACTTCCGGGTTGTATCTGATATCTCGACATTAGTCAACTTTTTTTAAACAGGTGATGAGACCAGGCGCATGCCTGATGAAGTCTCGCGCGGATTCGGGTGGGTCGCGCCGCAACGCAGTACTGCATCTCTTTTAAACATGATATGAACGACAGAGAAGCCTAATGTTTTGCGGTACAGCCCGACCGTAGTTTGTGCGAGGCTTTACAGTTCAATGCATGCTACGTTGAATTTTGAACTTGAACGGTTCAGAATCCTGCGCTGCAATATACATATTAGATGCAACATTTCTGGATCATCGTCTATGGATAGGTACAGTGAACGACAAAAGTCGCTGAACAATCACTCTTTTTTTTCTATTATCCTCATCATCTTGGACACCAACTTTTTACCTCATCATCACCTAAAATCAAGTGTGTTATGTTGTGGTCAAAATGATACCATGTAAAATGTAAAAAAAACAATAATAATTACTGATTTGAAACACGTTTGGAGAATCGAGAACGATCAGCTACTTTTGTCGCTGACTGTACCAGATTAATAATTTTTATGTGTTTGCAATCGAATTAGTGTCGAGATATCAGATACATTTTCTACGTACCTAGTAGCAGAAGAAAAAATGTAAAAGGGGAACCGTTTTAGCGAGTTCTTTGGTTCGATGAACTTTTAATAGGAGAAGTGCGGCAATATTGATTTATACGGATCGCAACATGCCCCAAACTTATATTATAGCAGTGGTAGTGTAAAAAAATTA
The DNA here is from genome assembly GCA_931315375.2 of Opisthograptis luteolata. Lineage (NCBI taxonomy): Eukaryota > Metazoa > Arthropoda > Insecta > Lepidoptera > Geometridae > Opisthograptis > Opisthograptis luteolata. The sequence goes on along the minus strand of OV928036.1, from coordinate 12,340,459 downwards.
TATTAATTACCTATAGCACTCAATATTAACAATTCGAAAGCACGTCCAAATACGTCGGACTTACTATATTTTTGAATCCAAGTAGCTATTTCTAGAATGAATAGATCACAGAAGAATAACTTATGCTCATTTGGTACTGGAAGTCAATTACCATTCATTCGGAGGAAATTTCGATTTTGACAGAACACTGTCTCGTTCTTTTTCCATTTCAATGAGAGAGATGGATGTACCTGCGTGCTTTTTCGAACCGATGCGGAAAGATACTTTCTGAGCGTTTATGAATAGAGTTGAAGATTTGTCGTTTTAAAAAGAAATCTAATCTTTTCGATTTATAGAATCTGTACGTATCCCTTTTAAAATAGTTGTACCGTTTATAAACTTCAGTAATACCTACTTATATAAGGGCTTCTTTGTAAATAGATGTTAAAAACTTTCAAAATGTAACAAGTAAAATCAGAGTATCGAGGTAATGAGATTGAAAGTTACATTCAAGGGATGAAATCTAGTCTTAATTGCCTAAAATCTGATAAGACTTACATATAAATCGATATTTATATAGATATAAAAATGAACAGAATTTTAATAGCGGTGAGCGATCACAATCGAGACATTTACAATTACTAATACCGATAATCGATTATAAAATTTGTTGCTTACTAATTTTCATAATCGATTACTAACTTGTATTTACATGAGCCGCCAAGCGTGTCGCGTATTATACAAAGCTACTTTCCTCTCTCCTAGTCGCGAACAACGAATCGATCATCAATGTAGTAATTACTAATGGCTATAATTCGAGACATTTTCATATTCGTATGATTCCATTAGTATATCTCATAATCGCTCATCGCTAATTATTAAAATCCAATTGTGAGTCAGTAAATAAAAATGTGCTAAAAAAAACATTACAAGTAGATTAAAAAAATAAGTAACAAGGCTTTGTCCTAACATTGATAATGTAATAAACCTTTTCATGCAACAGGGATATTATTAATTTTGAAATAAAAAAAAATATACACAGACAAGATTCATATCTTAAAAAAAAAATTCAGATGAGTTAAATTTCATTACATTGCATACAACGTCCATGTGTGTAATTGACCCTAATTTTTTTATAAATTGTTGCACCTATACTGAGCGCACATACTTAACCTACTTTGAATATAATCTTAACCGTTTGCTAATTAAGAAAAAATGATAATGACGCAAAAAACCATCTTGAACTATTTATTTTCTGTACAAAGATACTTATCTAACGGAGCTTCTGAATATAAAACTAAGTGAATGTACAAGATTTTCTTACAACGCTATAAATCAATAATATACTTAAATATATGTATTTCTATATAAATTTTATTTACACTACAATCAAAAATATGTTCTGTATGTACTTAAAATCAGTTTCTATAAATACTGCTGATCCATCCATACGTAATACAAATACACAGCGTATACATAACACACAAATATAAAGGAATATGTATATATATTTTTTATAGATCGCAAATATCATAAAGCCCTGAAAAGAGTCCTACAAAATACACAACCAACTCCAATATGATAACTACACAATATGTAAATATGTAAGGACGTATGTAAGTATGGATAGATAAATAAAATACTATTTCTATACCTACGCTTATCAATTTATGAGTGTCAATGGTTGTTATCATTATAAATCCAAAATTTCTTTATAGAGCCCTTAACCAAAAATATTTACACACAATTTTGTGTAAAAACAGGATTCTGTATATTTCAAAATAATATTAAAACACGTGAGATTATGTTTAATATACTCTATAATATATGCTTTCAAGTCAGACACGACGAATATAATATCTACTTATATGTATCTACATTGGGAACAGATTGCGCGAATTTATTAGTATATCAATATTTATGAAAATCCGGATTAATCTTTCCTAATTATGTCATAACCTATTTATATTTAATACATAACTAATAAAACGGATATAAAATATATATAAATATATAAATATGTATATGTTATGCAACTCTATTTTCAATCTCTGAAGAAGAAATGAAGCCGCCAAAATAACTTCCAAAAAAATCTCTTTGAATAATAGTCTTAGTATTAGTTCTGCCCCGCGATTTGACCCGGGTGTAGATTTCCACAGGGTTTTTATCACAACAAAACCATAGCCTATGACACTCAAGAGATAGTGTAGCTCTCTAACAGCAAAATCGGATCAGTAGTTCCGGAAATTTACCTGTCCCATCCAAACTCACAATCTTTACCCCTTTTTGTATAAATAATATGAATAAAAAAAAACACTAAAACAACGAATTTGGAAATTTCCTTTCAAACTAAACATGGTTGTCTGAAATAATAGGTTGTACTGAACTGTTTTTGTCAGTTTAATGAGCTATTTTCAAAGGTAGCTTCCACAAAATTCTCATAGATGGCGCTGGATAACAAACGCAAGTATAATATACGCGAAAGTCTCGTGAAAAAAATATTACTAACGAATGTTCAAATAACGTAGCCAGATTAGTAGTAATTAGTAAATATCCCAACATCTCATCATAGCTTTGACTGTTCTTTTTATGTGTAAAATGTGTTTATTTTACTATACGTTCGTTATTCAGCGCCACCTATGATAGTTTTGTTGCAGCTGGCTCTAAAAGTAGCTCATTACATATACTTCAACAAAAAGTTAATAATATATACTTACCAAATACTTCTGCACGATATTTAATCCAGTATTATGTGCACCGTAACATAGGAAATAGACAGTACACTTTACTTTTTATCATTAGATCCAAGATAGGACGTACTTTTACCATAATTAGGTACCTACAATAGAACGAATATCTTAGTTTCTTCGACAAGAGATTTGTCATAATTATTCTACTGTGATTAATTGTGCGAAATCGGTAATAATAGCAATATTAATAAAACACGTTAAGAATATTAGTAAAAAATTTGAGCTAATAGCAATAATAATAGATTTTGTTCATTAGATATGATATAAACTATAGAACTTTTCAAAGTAATAGAACACAAAAAATTTAAGCACAAAGTTTTTTTAGAAGTCATTTGAAGCTGGAGTTCATCAAAGTGGAATAAGTGTTTATTCCAGGAATAATTATACACATTTACTCCGAGATTAACAAGTAGAGTTTGGTGAAACGCAACCTAAGAAAGCTGAGAAACTTACACGGGAATAAATCTATGACGTCACTTTTACTATCTATCTACCGTCAAAAATGTAAAGCAATCTCTTCTATTATTTGTTTTCAATTAATAGACTGGTTTTTTAACCTCCCTAAAATATATAAAAGGCTAGATTAAATATAACCATCCACTAGCACAAAAATTAGCACACAGTTCATAGATTAATTTCCATAGAAAACTTTAATATTCAATATAATACTCGATACACAGATATAAATTAAACTAGATGCCGCAATTTTGCATGCAAAATCAAGCGTGACACATTTTTGACATAATATATATACCATAAAGTATGTATATATTTCTGGTAACTGCTTTCTAAAAGTTTTTCCGTTTACAAAGAAGTTTTTTTTTTGTATTTACGTCAGACATCCTTCTGTAGCACCGGTCGAAATAGGACTTAAGTAGAGTTGGAGCTTTGCTCTAACTCAGTACCCACACGCAAAGTAGATGAACTCGCGCTGTCTAGCTCAATCTATATCTGTGGCTATACTATATCTGTACTATAAATAATATTAGATTTAATAAAATGTAAAATAATAAATAAATTTAATAAAATTGTTAAATAAAATCAAGCAATGTCATCGTGTCTGTCGGTGTGTGTATGTGTGTGTGAGACACCTACTTCGATGTCTCAAGACTACAAAATGTGATCTCGTATTTTTTCCGTAATTTGTAATATTGTCTTTAGATAAATCGACGACCGCGTTGATGCCGATGTTAATATGTAAATATTTTATTCAATTTTAATTTTTACGGCTCTTGTAATTGGTTATATTTTATTTTATGTTATAAAGAAGAAAATATGATCGAAGGGCTTAATTCGAACCTATTTTTTTAATAACTTTAATCGAAAAAAAATAAACGAAGTAATTTATAGATATATATAACAGAGGGTCTTCCTTTCAACGAAAAAAACAATCCAATGTTTACGAATCTGACGAAAGCTGAAGAATATGGTTTTCTCACCTCCACCGGTATTTCGAAGGTGTAATGGGAAAGAGATAGCAATAGTAACGTTCGCTCTTTTCCATATACCTACAATATCACACTTCAAGATGCCGTCTTCTGATTATTCCGCGTTATATAGATATTATTAATCATTATTATTATATTGTATAGATATTAAATAATCATTATTTTATATTTTATTTTATCTGTGGAGGCTTGTAATTGGCTTGTGTTATTTACTTCTTAACTTATGTTGTATTACTAGCTGTAAGCCACCCAAATAAAATAAAATAAATTATTATATTGTTTATTTTATATTATATCTGCATTAGACGCGGTCGCTTTTCCTTAAATGATCTGCCTTATAAGTGTTTTTATAACGTGTGTATCTTACCAAGTAATCTTGAGTATTTACTTAAGTGAAAATTAATGTGTCTGGTGCGGCGTAAGTTCAACATGATGTGTAAGAAATTAAAATAAATTATAACTTAATAACTTTGCCCTGGCGGTACTAAAAATAGTAATTGTATCTCGCCAAGATACATTCTTCTTATTTTATTATTGTCAGTAAATCTATTGAAGGGTTCAATTAAATCTATTATTCCAACGAGATATCAAGTGATTTCATTTAATTAAATAGGGACTGTTTTATTTCTCCAATGAAACAACTTTACTTTTAAAATGATGATGGCTTAGTGGTAGTGAGGTCGACTTGCGACCGTAAATCGAAACCTGCAATGGCCTTAAGCTTACGATGAAGGAAACCGTCGTGGTGATACCAAAGCTTGGAGGGCAGTTCCTAGTGGTCGCCTAGTCAGTTACCACCCTCAAGTTAAGAATCTTTCGCAAGCACCTATCTGTGTCTTCCGGCAGCCTCACTTGAGAGCCAGTTCCCAATCCAGGCGTAGCATGGCGCCACCTTCGACCACATCATCATTTAACATCACATGACTTGTGTTCAAGTGCTATCCTCTATAATGTAAAAAAATATGTGTTTACTAGTCTAAGTCTTAAGTTAGTTTTGTCCAGGCTTTCATTTTGCCATCATAACTTTGAACTTAAGCCGTTACATCTATCTATTTATATTTATAACTTGTGAGCGTTCTAAATCTAAACTTAATAGATTATTAGATACTTAAATATATTTCTGCCGCATCCGCGGTTTAATGCCTTAGAAGTACTAGTAAAGTAATTTTGTTATAATAATTATATTAAATAAAAAACGTTATAAACAATATTTTAAATACTAACTATTTGTAGATATTTTTATACTTATTTCTTCTAAATTATTGATAGTATATTCTTCAGTGATGTTTGTTTACGTAAACCAACTTTTTTAAATGTAACTTAGTAGTGTTTTAAATGTAATTTTTTCAATAGTAAATGTACACACAACAACTTTAGTAAACATTAATTAACATTGTTGTTATTTCATAATTATCATGGTTTTTATGTACTGCTTAGATAAAGTTAAATAAAATAAATTATTCTTAATTATTTATTTTGTAAACGTAATCATATCAATATTTTAAGTAAGTTTTTAACAATTATTGTAATAAACATTCTTTGTGAACTATTTTACTATTTCGATTAAGCAATAAGCATCGATATTTCGCTTCGATTTGATTATTATACTATACCTATTTAAATGTAGTGATTGCGTTTTATTTTTCAATTTGGCAGCTATCATGCAAAACATTGAATAAACCATAATAATATTGTATTTATTAGTTTGTTAAATTTGTTTTTGTAATTAAATAATGAATTAATTTGAAAAACAGGGATATTGATTTATTAGCCGTATAATTAATAAAAAAAATATGTAGAAATATTATTCTACCTACAAGTTATGAATATGTTATTGATTCAAATAAATAATTAATATTTTTGATATTTTTGTTTGAATGCCGTATTAGGTATATATTTTTACACTAGTAATGTTCGTTTATTGGGTTTGACCGATAAGATACTTTTTATGAAATTTTCGCATGCATAGCTGACCGAATTGAATCAGTTATCTAGTCATTTATCGACAGTATGTTCCTGGTTGGAAGTTGTGAGATTACATTAATCGTTTATTATTATCGTTGTTATTATTATTATATACTTGTGTAATATTATTGTAGTAAATAATTTTGTAATAATATATTCTAAATTTCAATTTTTATGTGCATAATTTATGCAGTTGCCTGTATCTTTTTTAATTACTTATATAAAATACGTTTAATAAAATTTCATCGATGGAACCTAAAACTGATATGCTATAAAAATGTATATTAAATTATATTTTTCAAATATTGGAAAGTATACGAGAGGCATTAAATAAATAAATAAGCGAGACCAAATCGATATTCGATTATCTAGATTATCGAGGGGTTTAATTATTGCTTATTTTAAGTCTAGGTCTGCAAGGTAAGACTTGATAATTCATAAAAAATATAACTTAATAATAAATTTCATTTTAATTACATTTATGATTTATTGAGATTTACCAATAGTTATAGATGTACCATTTTAAGTGAATAAAATGTTAAGTCCCCAATTAAAGTTATTTTCGTAGCTGGTTATGAATTTATAGTTATGATTGTGACAGAAAAGATTTTAATTTGTAAATGCTCAACTTATTTTTAAGCAGTTTCTGGGTTGTATTTAGCTATACTTTATAGAAAAAGTTGCAAATCTTAGCTTTAATGATGAAATGAGGACTTGGATGAAGGAATCTCTTTCTATAACATTATTTCTATTACATTATGTTATCATTTTATTTAATTAATTAATCTTATTTCTACTTTAAACAATTCACACAAAATGATATGATAAAATATACAAAACGAGGTCTGAATTAATAATTATTATTTTTTGCATTGACATCATCATTTTCATATTATTATTTAGTTTTATTATCGTTTTGATGATATTGATGTATTCTAATTATTCCTTGCATCGCAATCTCCAATCTGATGACAAAAAACCCAAGTTACGATATGCAACTTTTTCAGTATTTCTTTGTATCTCAGTGTATCACGTGATTAAATAAATTATTCGAATAATGAAGGTTGCCTCGAATCGATATTATTATTATTATTATTATAACTCGAATACTTATTGTACTCGGTATTTTCTCTTGGTATTTATATTTGAGAATTCAATAAATTATACTGTTACTCATATTGCATTGTTTTATTTCACTTAAAATAAAATAAATAAATACTATAAGGTACCTTTAGTTATCTCAAAACAGCTTTTATTCTTTCTAGCGACTGTCTCTTGCCAAGTAAGTTCATCATTTCGGCGACTCCCGGCCCTTCCTCCAGACCACTCAGCACCGACCTCAGCGTCTTCATAAGTACCGGAAACTTTACATTCTGGTCCTTCGAGAACGCTCTCAAATACTCCTTTATCTTAGCCTCCTCGAAATGCTCAAAGCCTTCCAAACTCTTTGCTAATTTCCGCAACAAATCTCTATCAATTTCGCTCTCATTTGTGGGTAGTATCCAGAGAAATCCGAACTTTTTCGATACTAGATCTTCTATCCTTGTCACTCTTGAGGTCGCCCATTTGAGAACGTTTTTCACGTGCTCTGTGGAAGCATTTCTGTGATGTTGGGGGTAAGTTTCTAATATAAGGCTTTGGAGCTTGGTGGTGAGTGAGGAGAACAGCTGCTCGTCGTGAAGCTGGCGCCTGATTTCAAGTCGGTTGCACTCTTCTAACAAGTCCGAGTTGAGGCGGCTGGGGTGAGAGGAGATCCTCTCGATTTTGAACTGGAATTTACACAATGAGGAACTTTTACTATTGGACTAAAACTGGCTTTCATTGTACTATAATCCACAGACTAATAATACCATAGTAAAGGAGTAGTAGTTCAGCTTCATATAAATCGGCCGTCGCCGGTTTGAATGTGTGCGTGAGTAGCGGCACCGTGTACGCACGCACTTTTCACGCACACAATCACAAACGAAAGGAGGCAGCCGGGGCCGCGGCCATGCACTCAGTACGGAACGCGCCGCCTATGCGTCACCGCAAAAGTAGGCAAACTCGTCGAGCGGCCTTAGCTAACCTACTGTTCTTTATATACTGTGGTAATACGTTCCTAGTGCAAGCCTTCTCTCAAAGTCTGGGCCATAAGCCACCAGACTTGGGTCCAGAGCAGGTTGGGGGCGTTTGGGGGAGTGGGGGATCTTGACAAACATAAAAAGTTGAGAGAAAAATTAAGTGCAACTAGAAATACGTTTTCTATGTTATAAAGAGGAAAGATTTGCAATTTTCTGTTTGTAACGAATAAACTCAATAACTACTGAACGGATTTGAGTGAAAATTGTAGATAGGTTATACCCTGGATACTTGTTACATAGGCTACTTGTTATCCCGGAAAAAGGTCCCTGCGGGATATAGGGAAAACGCGGGTGAGAACGCGGGGCGCAGCGAGTTTTGAATAAATCTAACACAATCAAGTCTATGCTAAAACGTATTATATATTTATAAGAAAGAATCTCACAATATCTCATCGAAAGGGGTCGAAAAGTTTCCAAAATGTCTCACGTAACCCTTGGCGGATAGGCTAGTGGCCACTAGCCAGCCCTAGTGTAGGAGTTTATAAGATCCTACTTCCTACTAATATTATAAACGTGAAAGTTTGTAAGTATGGATGGATGGATGGACGGATGGATGGATGGATGGATGTTTGTTACTCTTTCACGCAAAAACTACGGAAACGGATCTGAATGAAATTTGGAATGGAGATAGCTTATACCCTAGATTAACACATGTGCTGCTTTTTATTTCGGAAAAAGGTTCCTGCGGGATAACGGGAAGACGCGAGTGAAACCGCGGGGCACAACTAGTATATAATAAGAGATAGTAGATAGGGTTACTTCTGCTGCCAGCTCTTCCAAGGACTTCACCCGGACCCCGGCGCCGGGCTCGTGGTCGAACCCGCCGCCCGCCAGCGTGATGAAATTAACTAGCGCCAGCGGGAACACTCCTGAAAATCATCAACATCATCAGTCCAATGGACACAGGCCTTTTAAATTTTTTTATTATTTTTTTATTCGCAATAGGCAAGCATTTGACCCATGTTACCTGATGTGAAGTTATAGACGTTATATTATTGTTAGAATTAAATAAATAATGACCGCACAATCACATACATAGGCTCTGACCCCTAACTAGGTTTCCCTGTATCTAGGGTATCAGAAACTACGAGGATTGGGGATCCACAACACCCAGACACAGAACAAATACTTGCGCTTTTTTTTTCAATGCACAAATATTTGTCCTGTAGCGGGAATCAAACCCGCGACCTCACGCTTCGCAGTCGGCTATCCGCCCATTGCGCCACATAGGTCGTCAAATTAATTACCTTTATTCCTATAGTCTTCAACTTTGACATCGCTCTGTCTTTTGCTAAGCTTAGTGCCATCGGAATTGACGATGAGAGGCAAGTGGCCGAATTGAGGCGGCGACCAACCGAATGCTCTGAAAGAGATTGGCAGATTGAATAAGGATGTTAACACTAATTACAAAATAATGTTTAATCTTACTTTTATGTTAGTTTGTATTATTAGGATATCGAAAAACATATTTTTGTATTTAAATGTAACTTAATAATTTAAATAAAAATGATTTTAAATGCTTTTGTCACGTGACTGCAAACACCAAAAAGAGCTTCTTACGTCACTAACCACTCAGGCGATTAATTGGTGCTTCGATGGTTGCCCGCGCGTCGGTAGCCGCGGGTCGGCGTCGGGGGTCGGCGCGGTGGTATGGTTACGAATCGCGACCATCGTGTTTTTCGGTCAGTGACGTCATGTCAGTCACGTGACAGTTTTTAGTGTTTCGGCGGAAAAATTCATAATTACTCTAATTTTGTATATTTTCTCATCGAAAATACTAATAATTTTAAATAAAATATTTTTTTTATGGTAAACAAGAGTCAATCTTTAAAATAAAAGCAATTCCGAAAAATGGTTAACATCCCTACTGTCGAGCGTTTACAGCAACTTTCTGAGTGTACATTGTTTCGTGGCAAGTTAGTTTTCATTATTCATACTCGAAAAGTACGCTTGAACTCGAACTATTGACAGAGAACGAATAAACTATCTTGTGCCTGAATGAGTTTCCTTTTTTTTGTGTTGTAAGGCCAAATTTCATGATTCTAGGTCAAAATTAAAAATTCAAAAATTCAAAATTTGTTTTATGATACATTGTGATTTTTTATTTACTATCAACAGGGTAGCGTATGACCACAAGTCACCTGATGTTAAGTGACGATGCGGTCGAAGATGGCGCCACGCTACACCTGGACTGGGAACTGGCTCTCAAGTGAGGCTGCCGGAACACCGACAGGTGCTTGGCGACAGATTCCTAACATGAGGGCGGTAGCTAGCCAGGCGAGTACTAGAAAATACCCTACCACCAAGCTATGGTTTCATCACGATGTTGTCCTTCACTTTAAAACGTCAACTTAAAACTAGCTACGCCTGTTCCAACCTCCTTACGCCGGCAAAACCGGTCAACGGGAAGCACCCTATAGGTTTTGATTGCCTTGTGAAATCGCAAAATATGCGACATAAACGCTCATATCTTTTGATCGAGTTAAATTACAAGTTTGATTTATTTCACAGCTGTAAAAGTTTCGTCCTTTGTATAACAATCCATTATTAACTGCTGCACCAAATTGCATACCTATAAATGAGCAAATGCTTAGTGGTAGAGATCTGCCACTCGACGCCTCTCAGCACGTGGGTAACCTTCATCAGGTGGTCGTCCACCACATTCGCGAAGTGATAGGTCGGGTAACCATCACTTTTCATCAGCACCGGGTCACCTTCAACTTGAGACACGTCGTAGGCTATCCCACCGAATATGAGGTCTTCGAATGACTGGATGTCCGATGAAAGCTGTGTGACATAAAAGGATATCCGTAAGGGGGCGTCTTTACTTGAGGCGTTTAGGGAGGGACCCCTTCCCTTCGAGCCGAATCTCATGCAACGTCAAATATCTTGACAAATGTCACGTATATTAAACTAAAAATGTAAAGATAAAGATAAAGATAAAGATAAAGATAAATTTAATTTGTATAAAACATGAGTGGTTAGTACAGACAAATGATGTAGGTACAATGATCTTACGGTAATAGAGAAGCGTCATGTTTTGCCGTTATTGGCGTACAAAATCAAGGAAGCTGAGATACTGTCACCATGAAATAAAATATGTAGGTACATAAAAATTAAATACAATTAAATTAAACGAACATAAGGTGAACATTAGAAATAGAAAATACAAATAATAAAATAATGGCAAATGTCAAAAGAAATTAAGAAATAGAATAATAATATAGATCATAGTCATTATAGTCATCTAAAATTTGTCATTGAGGAATTCATTTATTGTGTAGTAACATTTATCTATTAATAACTTTTTGAGGTGTTTTTTGAATAAATTGGCATTTAAGTCTTTGTAGCTCTTAGGAATTTTATTATATATAATAGGTGCCATGCACACTACACTGTTGTGCAAGAGCGCTGTTTTAGATGAGTGTAGGCACAGTCTAGAATTATCACGACGATTTCTTTTTACAACATCTGAGAGTTTTGGAAATAATTCCGGATTACCCTTAACAAAGAGAGCGATTTCAATTATGTAAAGGGACGGAAGTGTGAGAATTCTATTTTCAGTAAAATATGCCCTACAACTATCTGTCGTTCGAAGACCAAACATGGCCCTTATGCATCGTTTCTGCATTTTGAAGATTATTTCTTTGTCTGTAGAATTACCCCAGAAGATGATACCATATCTAAGAGAAGACTCTATTAAGCCGTAGTAGGCTGAAAGTAACGCGTCATTGTTTAAGGTGGCCGCCAGCCTACGCAGAACAAATGCCAGGCTGCTGATTTTTTTACAAATTTGTTCTATGTGTTTTTTCCAGTTCAACTTTTTGTCGATAGTGAGTCCTAGAAATTTAACATGTTCAACTTGATCAACTTTATTATTATTAAAAGTTAAATTGATGTCTGAAGAATTTTGTGCCCTTTGGCTAAAATGCATTATATTAGTTTTATTCAGATTAATCTTTAAATTATTATTATCAAGCCAATTAATTACAGATGCCAAAGAATTATTTATGTCAGTTTCATAGAATTGAATGTCCTTACAGGCTACAGTAAGAGTACTGTCATCTGCAAAAAGCGACATTGGTTGATTCGTTGTATTCGGTATATCGTTTATGTAAATGATGAATAGGAGAGGACCCATGACACTCCCCTGTGGAACTCCGTACTTGACATTACGCTTTTTTGAGGTAAAAATTTCTTCGAGTTTAGATTTTGAGTTTATTTTAGCAATTTCAGTTACTTGACTTCTTCCAGTTAAATATGATTTAATTAAATTTAAAACATTTCCCCGTATTCCATAGGCTTCCAGTTTACTAACTAAGATTGTATGATCTACATAGTCAAATGCTTGTGTCATGTCACAAAACACAGCACATACGGGAGAGGTTTTATCAACATGTGAATAGACTGCCTTTAAAAAGCCATAGATTGCCATATTAATTGTCCTATTTTTACGAAATCCTCTTTGTTCACTGCAAAAAATATTCGTTTTCTCAAGATAATCATAGATTTGATTATAAATGTACTTTTCAAAAATTTTTGAAATAATGGAGATCAATGCTATTGGCCTATAAAACTCCATCAGCTCTTTGTCTTCCTTTTTGAATACTGGTTTCACAATCGTAGTTTTTAAAGATGTTGGAAACGTGCCCGTTGAGATACACAGGTTCAGTAAATAACTTAATTGAAAACACACATATTTGCTTACAGACTTTAGTACTTTTGTTGAAATGCCGTCATTACCTACACTATTAGTATTTTTCAGGTTCTTTATAATTCTATCAATATCTTGGGGCAGACATGGAGCCATAAAAATAGAATCTGTGCGGTGATCAATACACGAAGTAACTTTTTTACCAGCGCATGCGATTGGTTCTATTTTATCTACGAAATAGTTATTAAATGCGTTGGCAATTTTAAAAGGATCAGTAATGTTTACATTATCTAATTTAATACTAGTGATCGGTTCCTTAGGTATGTTTAATCTACTCTTATTAATAATTTGCCAAGCTGTTTTTGACATATTGTCAGAGGTTTTTATTTTATAATTATTTTGTGCACGCTTTGTTAAATTTATAATTTTTTTAAATAGCTTAGAATAATTTCGGAAAATTGTTTTATTCGTTTTAGTAGGTTTTAGTCTGTATTTCCATAGCAGGGCTCTTTTCTTTTTGCTGCAAATTTTAATGCCTCGTGACACCCATTTAGTCGCTTTACAAACCTTATAAGTGACTAGTTTAAGAGGAAAACACAAATTGTATAAAAGTTTAAAATCTTCAATAAAAATGTCATAGGCTACATTGGGATCTGCAGAAGTATACATATCAGAGAACGTAAGTTGTTCTAGATATGATTTAAATTTTTCAATGTTTTCTAAAGAATAGTCTCGTTGTTTTTTACGCCAGAACTTATGAATTAGCAGCTTTTGTACAGGAAATTTTATCAATTGGGCAGTATGATCTGAAAGTGCAAATTCAAACACTTCCGTCTTACAGGGTTTTTTATGGTTGTGAGCAAAGTTGTCAATGCAAGTTTGACTTGCCAGCCTTGTAGGCTGTTTTAATGCTAGGTTTAAATTATAGTTTAGTAACAAACATTCAAAGTCCAGAGTTAAATTATTAGTTTTTAATACATCGATGTTAAAATCGCCACCTACAATAATATGATTATAATTTTTGTTTGAGATTATCTTTAACACTTTCTCAAGCTTGTTAAAAAAAACATTGAGATTATTTGATTTCGGTACTCTATATATGCAAACAATTACAATTTTATAACCCGTCAGTTCAATAGCACAGCACTCGAATACATTGACCAGCGACTGTTTACTGATTTCTGTGAGATTTCTCCATTGATGTCCTTTCTTCACCATGATGCACGCTCCGCCTCTCTTGCTATTACTTCGGCTAAAACAAGCAGCCAAAGCATAATTTGGAAGGTTGAGGAATGATTCGTGGCCAGCAATCATGAAGTGTTCGGTCAAGCACAATATGTCCACGTTAACATTTCTGTCCATCAACTCCTCCAAAGCAACAGCAAGTGAGTCAGCCTTGTTAATCAGACCCGCAATGTTCTGGTGTAAAATGTGGAGATGGTGGGTCTCGAAAAAATGTTGACCGGGTAATATCTTCATCAGCTGTACTTTTACTTATAGTTATATCATTCATTATGTCACTTTGTATGTTTAATATGTAATTCTTCAGGGATTTGAATATCCTTCGCATGCCGTCGTCATTTATAGTACCAAAGTATTCGTGAAACATACTTTGGTCATATCTTAGCTTTTTATTTGAGTCAAATATATATGCATAGTTATGTGTTAGCCCATCCATATAGAATAAATTATTAAAGAGCTCAACTCGTCGGTTAAATAAATCTTTGGTCATATCTCCGTACTTATATGTTGGAAGGCAAATTATTATGTTCGTGTTTTTTATATTTTGTAACGTCTCTCGAATATGCGATATTAAAATAAAGTGGTCTTTTTCGGTTTTAAAGTCTTCCTCGCCAATAAATATAATGCAAAAATCATCCTTGGTAAATTCCGACAACTTGACGTCAATATCTCTGATAATTTCTCTTACATTGCCGTTAGGTGTAAGGTAATGGCATAGGTCGGAGTCATTTTTTAAGGTGTCTTCGGCAATCGAAAGCACCTTATTGTTGTTATTACAACTCAAAATGCATATTTTTTTTGTCAATTCTACTGGTTTTATCTTTGTTAAACTTGGCTGAAACTTTGACGTCATATGTTCAGGTGTATCTTTCAAGTCATGGGTTGTGGTTATTTTTTTTTTTGCACATTCTGTGTTGATGGCGTCAGTTGTTTTTTTGGGTAGCTGTGCGTGTATATTCTTTTTATTTATTATAGATGTTTTCTTTTTTGGTGTGAGTCTTGTTTTTGCCGGACTACATGTAATGGTCTTCAATAATTCGTTTCTTTTCAATAGCTCTTCATTTGAACGTCTTAACTTGGTGTTTTCTAACGATAATGTTTCAATCTCCACGTGAGCACTTTTTAGTTGTAGCTCGAGCGCTTCGATACGCTCCTTAAGTGTTTTTGTCTGACCCACATCCTCGTCTGATATATCCGGCAGGCTGGTAGTGGTCTCATCTAGACACAAACTCTCAGGCATAATTTCGCTGTCCGATTGATTGATTAAATCGGACTGAGTGCGTTTTCGTCGAAATGTAATATTCTCCAAGAAATTCATTTTTGTTAGCTAACAAAACTCAGTTCGAAAAAAAGGTACGTCTGGGTGAGATTTGAACCCGGTGCGTTCGGATTCTTAAGCAACCACTGACCCCAGTACGCCAGATAAGCTTACTTCGTATTGACGAAACTGTAGGGTGGCCTTTGACTAGTTAAAGTTGCTCAAAGATCACACTGGATGTCGCTTAGAACAAACAGTTCATATATATTTTCATACGGCAACACTGTTCGAGGTGGTGTCTTTTGTCTATTACTTGGTGTTCAATACTTCAACCACGTATACCCTCAATGTAAACAAACGAATGTTATTGAGTTTGAATAGTTATTTTATTCATTTATTGTGCTATTCATTTCTTGTGCTCACACGTAGGCCCGTGGCAATGAAGTTATTATAACATAAAGTGTTTTGTGAATGTGGTTGATGTGTTCCAAGTTCATAAGTTACAGGTGAGAGTGTTTCTAATGACTGAGTTTTACGCACCTATTTTGAATATCACTGAGTGTATACTATTGCAAACACTGGCTCGTGAGAATCACACCTGTTTCTTCACTTTACACTAAAATTTCGCTTGAAATTACTCTTAAATTATTATTGAATAATAAATTAATGACGACGACTTGTTTACTAGACAGCAGCGCCATCTCGAATGTATGTAGTATACGCCTATAATTATAATAACATTTGACTTGAGCTGATAATAGCGTGAACTATATATTTATGTCATGTTGTTTATTATGTTGGTGTGGTAAATAAATAAATATTTAAATAAAAATAATTAAAACAATACATTTCTTAAAAATGAAATGTATTAAAAATGGATATGATGGATATGAATGTTGATGAGGAAGACCAAAGAAAAGATGGAAGGTTTGTGTAAGGGTTGATATGAATGAGAGTGAATGAAGCAATGATGGATGATAGGGGAAAAAGAAGAATACATGCTGCACCCAAATAGATGAGACCAGGTCAAGAAGAAGATATCTTAAAAGTAAAAAAACGACTATTAACGTGTTTGAACTAATAACACGCATTTTCAAAAATCGCGAGGTTAGGGAGGGATATGGTCGAGCCAAATCACACAGCATCTCATCAAGGTGGGTAAATCTTCATCAAACCTTAAATCTGACACAGTAAGGTATCCCGGCTTCTATCTTCTCCTTAATATCCTTCGATGACAGATTCCTGCATCTGTTGTCATATTTGGGTATCTGCTGGGACCTGACTGCGTTCCTCCGGAGTACATTGAGTCTACGCTCCGTGCAGAAACATTTGTATGCTGAGCCGTTTTCTATGAGTTTTGTTAAGTGCTCTCTGAAAAGATTAATTAGTATTTATTGTTGTACAACTGACGGCTGGTTTCAATGACCTATATATCACACATAAATTTGACACTAGCTCAATAGATGTCAAATGTCAATCTATAGTAGGGCAAACCATGGATAGATAGGTTATTGAAAGCGGCCGTTATATAGTTAGGCTGAGATTCACATAATTATGTTGTGGCTGAAAGTCATAGACCAGTCTTAGGCTGGTTTTCCACGAGAGATGTAACGTAGCTGATCGTCACGTGAGGGAAGTCCACCAATAGAGATTTCTTCATTTTTGTCATGCTCCTATCCTCGCATCCTATTGGTGAATTGCCTTGGTCACTCAACTATATGGTACATTGCACATCTCTGATTATTATTATGAAATAATAATAATAATTGAGGGTGAGTCACCACCTGGCTAAATATTTTTCAATGAGACTGAATTGGCAGGTGTCGGAGTCTCATCATCCCACAGACCAGATTTCGGCTGACATTATTTATGAAAATGTAATGTACATACGGAAAAATTTAAATAGCTTCAAAAAGAGAAGTGATTATCACAATTTTAATACTAGAAACAAAGATAAAATTGCTGTACCCACCACTAGGCTCCATAAAGTTAGCAACTCGTTCAAAGGTCAATGTGTACGCTTTTTCAACAAAATCCCAAGTGAAATTCAAGACTTGTCTATAACAAAATTTCAAATTCGTATAAAGAGAAATCTCATTAGTAAAGCTTATTATAAAATATCGGACTATCTAGATGACAAACAAGCTTGGGATTGTAGTTAATCTATCTATCTTTCTTTCTATCTATCTATTCTCCCTATTTCCCCTATTCTAACCATTTTCGGTAAACAGCCAAAACAGTCATGCTCACGAAAGTGACTTTGCTTGCAGCGGCGTCATGTGTCGGGTCGCCCTCTTCCCTCTCATATGGTCGAGGAGAGCGATGGCTGGCACATGCGTCAACTCGTGAACGGGTGCTGCTTGTGGGGTCTGGTCTGCTTTGGTTGTGATCCCGCAACTCGTTAATATTCATGTTCCCATATCCCAATGTGTACAACCAAACAAGAGAAATCTTCTTATTAGTAAAGCTAAATAAAAAATATCGGACTATTAGATGACAAAAAAAAAAGCTTGGGATTTTAGTGAACTTGCTCCAATTCAATCAATTAGTAATAAGAATAAAATTGTCAATGTGATCGCGCCAAAAAAATTACCTGCCGGGCGTTTCTTGCCTGTTCTTTTGCCGGCGTAAGGAGGTTGGAACAGGCGTAGCTAGTTTTAAGTTGACGTTTTAAAGTGATCACAATGTATCCTATTGAATAAACATATTTTTGATTTTGATTTTGATTTTGACAATCATTTCAGAATAATAACTCAGATAACTCATAGCATTATTACAATAGTTCACTTTTTAGGGATCCTTCGTGCTGTGGTGGTTATGGAGATATTTTTGTGTGATTATTGAAACGCCGGTGGTGTGATTCGTACTGCGTGTTCACAGTGAATAATATTTATTACTAAAAGTTCCGTTATATATACACAACTAGCCTAATCTTCGTTTGACTTCGGCAGGAACTCGGGTCGCTTCGGCAGGCGGCGCGTCGCACGTGGTGTTTAGGATCGGAGAGTCCTGTTTGTTTATTGCGCTGGGAAAGTTCGGCTGGTCTTTGAGCTATTGGGTCGTAAACTGCAATTGTTCTTTTCGGCGTATTTATTCTTTTGTTTCAATGGTGGGAAGCGTAGACGATGCAACGGTGAAATATTCCTTTTATTGCTGTGCGTAGTAAAATTGTATTGTTGTTAAAACTGCATTTTATATTTGTTTATCTTCTGGTGTTATGGGAACGAAATATCGTGGGAAAGGACTGTAGTAGCGTAGCTACATGACTCCCTCCCTAGCGAAAGCGTACCGGCAGTTTGATTTGGCGGCCGAGTCGTGTTGTTCGTATTATTGGTTGCGGTGATGCTGGTGTATCTTGATCTGGTATCAATACGTTATTATTGGCCGGTTCCGATGATAATTGCGGTGGGGGTACGATGTCTTGTTTCGTTGGTATGATGATGACGTGGTCTTGAGTTGGCTGGTCCGAAATGTTTTCGTTTAAAATGTAAGCAGGCTTGAGTCGGTCGATTGAAATAGTTGAGCTTCTCTCTGGTAACTGTAATGTGAATGTTTTTTTTTTTTTTGTTTTCTTAGTACTATCCGGAGATGCTCCTTATGGCTGGATTCATCACAGGACGCAATAATGAGATCGTCAATGAATGCATAGACGAAATCGAGTCCATGGAGTACTTCGTGGATAAATCGTTGGAAAGTCTGTCCGGCATTTGTTAAACCGGGACACATTCTCGGAAATTCAAATAATCCCATTGGCGTTATGATGGCAGTCTTTTCTATGTCTTCTTCTTTGACCTTGATTTGTTGATAGGCTCGGTTGAGATCAATGGTACTGAATATTGTCTTATTAGACAACTGGAACGTGAAATCTTTTATTCTTGGAATCGGATAGCGATCAGGCGTTGTGACGGCGTTCAATCTCCTATAATCTCCACAAACGCGAAGGTCCCCGTTCTTTTTCGGTACGATGTGCAGAGGCGATGACCAAGGACTTTTGCTTGGACGGCAAAGGCCTTGTTCGATCATGTTTTCGAATTCTTTTTTTACGGCTTCGTAACGGTGCGGTGCGACTGGTCGAGCGCGGCAATGAATAGGCGGTCCAGTCGTTTCAATGTAGTGTTCGACGCTGTGCTTTGTATTAAGTTCCATTGCTGTAAGACGTGTAGTTCCGGGAAATTCCGCTAGTATGTCGTGATAAGATTGCTGTACGTCGATACTACGAATTGTTGGTACGTTGGTTGCTCGGACGTATGAAGTTGTTGATAATTTTGTTATGCCGTCGATCAGTCTTCGGTTTTTGATGTCAACGATGAGTTGGTGGTGTTTGAGAAAATCAGCCCCGATGATAGGTTTGCTGACTTCCGCAACGACGAACTTCCACTTGAACGGACGGCGAAGATTTAAGTCGAGTGTCAATGTTTTTTCGCCGAATGTTGGAATGACAGTATTGTTTGCAGCGTAGAGTTGAAATTTGAGTGGTTTTGACGATTCTCCCTTGTTCCGAGGTAGGACGGATACGTTTGCGCCGGTGTCGATTAAAAACGTTAGTTTTGACGTTTTATCGGTAACGAATAGGCGGTATGAGTTTTCAGATACTACGCTGGGTTCCGCCTCAGCCAGCGCAGGCTCTAGTTTTCCGACTGATTGTTTCGTGGTTTGTATGAACACGGCATGGTGCAACGTCTTGCTTCATCACCAAAACGACTGTGGTAATAGCAGTATGGTGACGGTGATTGACTGCGTGATCTGTTATTATCACGACTCGTAGAACGGTTGCGACGGACGTGCTGGTATTGTTGTTGATGGTTGTAGTGCTCGTTGTATTGCGGATTTTGTCTTTGTGACGACTTAAAAGCGGCAAACTCAAGAGACAATTTTCGTAATTCTTCTGCCAGGAACTGAATATCTATTTGGCCGCGAGACGTGGATGCTGATGATGTCGATACGGCCGAAACTTGCGTAATTGTATCTTCGATCATCTTGTCGGCAAGTAGAGCAAGCTCATCGAGTGCAGTCTGAGTTTTGAATGTTTCACTGATGGTGAGAACGGATCGGATATGCGCTGGTAAATGGTTAGACCACATGAGACGTAACGTGGAATCGGGAACTTTATCGCGTGCTAGACTTTTCATGCGTCGAAGTAGCTGGGACGGCTTCTGATCGCCGAGTTCCGTGTCGGACAGCAACTTCTGCAACTGACGATTGTCTGATTCTTCATAGACGGTGATGAGTCGTTCTTTTAATGCTGTGTACATATCCGCTTCTGGAGGGCTGTATAAGAGGTCGCTAATCTGTTCGATGTCCATCTTGTCGAGCTGAGCAATCACCATCTGGGCTAGCTGGGCTTGGCTACGGTTTAAATCGCTTGTTGCGGCTTCAAAGGTGAGAAACCATAGTCGAACCTTGTCGCGCCAAAAAGATGGGATTCGCAATGGCAAGGTGATACCGGCGACTTCTTGCTGAAACTTTCTCGTGGTCGTATTTTCCTCTGCTTGATTCTGCATTTTGCGCTTGTTGCTGTTCTTATGTAGGGGTCACCACTTTAGGGATCCTTCGTGCTGTGGTGGTTATGGAGATATTTTTGTGTGATTATTGAAACGCCGGTGGTGTGATTCGTACTGCGTGTTCACAGTGAATAATATTTATTACTAAAAGTTCCGTTATATATACACAACTAGCCTAATCTTCGTTTGACTTCGGCAGGAACTCGGGTCGCTTCGGCAGGCGGCGCGTCGCACGTAGTGTTTAGGATCGGAGAGTCCTGTTTGTTTATTGCGCTGGGAAAGTTCGGCTGGTCTTTGAGCTATTGGGTCGTAAACTGCAATTGTTCTTTTCGGCGTATTTATTCTTTTGTTTCAATGGTGGGAAGCGTAGACGATGCAACGGTGAAATATTCCTTTTATTGCTGTGCGTAGTAAAATTGTATTGTTGTTAAAACTGCATTTTATATTTGTTTATCTTCTGGTGTTATGGGAACGAAATATCGTGGGAAAGGACTGTAGTAGCGTAGCTACAACTTCACCCTTCCTTCTCTGCACCATAGTATATTTTTTGTCTTATTTAATTTATAATGGCCTCGTAGCGTAGGCTACGGCTCCGTTAATGCCTAACAAAGGTCCGGGCAAAGACCCGAGAATAAAGCCGCATTGGAAAACAATAATAATAATAATCTCTCAGGAATCTCAGGTGAAAAGGCAGCTTAGCTATGTAGATTGTAAAACGGATATAATCAGCTATATGATCTTTAAAACTCGTATTCCGTAAATCGTGGTGTGACTTGTGACCTAGCGCTACCCTATCAGATGTAAGAAATAAAAATTTTGGAATGGTACTAGATGGTAACAAAAAACTTAAATACTCACTGATAGAAATCCAAGCGTTCACTTTGCACGTAAGGTCTATAATCCCCTGAGATTCCAGGGCCTTCTCCTATTTCTATACCTGCCCATTCTAAATCTCTCTTCAAAGCGTCCACCGCACCTTCAACTTTTCTAGTTTGGTCTGTGTCTTCAATTCTCAATATAAATGTGCCTCCACGAGACTTCGCGAAGAGATAATTGTACAAGGCTGTCCTCAAACCTCCCAAATGAAGATATCCAGTTGGGCTTGGTGCGAATCTTACTCTGGGAACTTCTGTTTTTACAGTGCGACAGAGGTTATGTTTTGATATCCATAATGAGTGTTTTTTCAAAAGCCACCGCATTGTTCTAGAGCTGAAGATTAAGTTTTGAAATGTTTTCGATTTGACATTTCGTTGGCAAACACGACAAACTCTCACAAGTCTATTTTCTATTTGACCTTTTGAGGAGGTTTATTTTGGCCATATTTCCTCAGCTCAGCTGTTTGATTTGATTTGATTGATCAGCTGTTTCAAATTCAAAAGCTAACATTAATGAAATTGACACCTTTGACAGTAGTGTTAACGTTTTAAAACAATTTAAAGATATCATCATTTGTGATAATTTCAATGTATTTTTTTATTTATTCTAGAACTAAAGATCCTACTTTTTTAAAATATTTCTGTTTTATAATTTATATCCGAGTGAAACCACAATATGTAAAGCCATTTTTTGGTCTGATTATAAACGAATCGGAAATTGTCTTTGGTTTCCGTAGCTGCCACTAATCAAAATTTCCCTAAATTAGCGGGCAACAAAGTATTTCTGAGGAAACTTTGCAGAAGAAACACGTTTTTATTGAACTTGAAGCTTGAACTTGTAACGTCTGTAACACTGTAAAATACAAACATTTTAAACATTATTGTTAACATTACTAAAGAATGTTATTAAGCTTTTGATTAAGCTAGGTACTATATCATAATCAATAATAATCTTAATACATATTATCATATTGAAATTTACTGCAGAACTAAATTTTCTCTCAATTATCGTAGATATAGACTTTTTTTATATTATAATTTATATATGTACTTATATGGAAAGGAGAATAAAGCGCAATTTACCCACCAAGTGGTTGGGAAAAATGAATCAAATTGGAACATTTGGAAATCTGGTAAATAGATAATTAAGATATGGAAACACTGAGTAATTGTCTATGGTCGATTGTTATTTCACTTGGTTCCGATGTCGAAATAACAGTGAAAGTGATTAGAAATAACAAAAATCCTATCAAAATGGTGAGTAATCGTGCGTATGCCCATTCTGAATTTCGTATCCCATTTATCTACCTTATAATTTAATTCCAAAATACTGTCAAAAACGTTATGACAGCGAAACGGAGGTTATGATATGACGTTCGTACATTTATTTTCAGAATAAACTAAAATCGTCACAGAGAGACAAAGTGAAGAAGTTCGTCGCATTCACACAGACGAGCGAGAGCACAGCAATATACTGCCTGTCACAAAACGACTGGAAACTGGATCTCGCAAGCGACAATTACTTCCAGAACCCAGATGCTTACTTCAAAGACCCAATAAAAACTTCAGTGGACAGAAAGAAGATCGAACAACTCTTCAACAAATACAGAGATACGCAAGAGAACGACAAGATCACAGTAGACGGTGTAATGAAGTTCTTAGAAGATGTAAACCTTAGTCCAGAATCTATTTTAGTTTTAATCATTGCGTGGAAATGTAAAGCAGCAATACAATGTGAATTCTCGAAGGACGAGTTCACAACTGGGTTCGTAGAGCTTGGAGTGGATAGTATAGACAAATTAAAAGCAAAATTGCCAACGCTTGAAACAGAGATAAAGGATGTCAATAAATTTAAAGACTTCTATCATTTTACGTTTAATTATGCCAAGAACTTAGGTCAGAAGGGTCTGGACCTAGATATGGCGTTAGCCTATTGGAATATTGTGCTCCGTGGGAGGTTTAAGTTTCTAGATGCATGGTGTAAATTTCTTACGGTACGTAATAGCAATAGCATGTCCTGCTTATTATTTTATTGTGTAGGGTCAGATGCTTGCACTGGCATAGGATCCTACGTTATAAACGTGAAAGTTTGTGAGTATGGATGGATGGATCGATGTTTGTTACTCATTCACACAAAAACTACTCAATAGATTTGAATGAAATTTAGAATGGAGATAGCTTATATCCTGGATTAACACATAAGCGACTTTTATCCCGGAAAAGACTAAAGGGAAGACGCGGGTGAAACCGCAGGTCGCAGCTAGTATAGTATACATTTGAGTCTCATCATCATCGTTAGCCTATTACGTTCCCACTGCTGGGACTCTGGCCTTCTCTCAGAGAGTATGGGCCGTAATCTACCATGCAATTGAATCTATGGTAATAAAAAATCTAAATGGTTTAAATGCTCAGAATAGTATAGCTAAGCTAGGTAAATAAATACTGTCAAACACCACCGCTTCCTGGCGTCTAGAGTGGTGCACAACCGGAACAGACTACCTTCAGTGAATTCCTTTAAAAACAGACTGGACAATCGGTTGGAAACGAACAATGTTTCCTTGCTACAGAATTGACTTCTCTGCACTTTTGAACATTGCTATAATTCAACACAGCATGACATAGCTGCTCGCCTATTACCAAATAAATATTATGTAGCAACAGCAACCAGCTATGAATTTGCACAGGAGTATATAAACAGTTGATGTGTAGCAGTGAGCCTTGATGTCATACTAAAATCCCATATAAAAAGCATTTTCAGCATTTAATTTTTATTCATATACTAGATAGCAATTATTTTACAAACACTTGTAAAACTCCAGTTCTAGTACTTACTTAATACTGATCTAGAATGAATAGTGCTATTGATAATAACAAGCAACAGGCTGGCGTATTTGGAACAAAGACAGCACACGTTACATGGTGAACAGTGAATCACTCAACTGTCACTTTCTACAATAATTGCCTAGTTGTAGCAAAAACACTTTCAATCTCCAATCTACTCACTTTGATTTAATCAAATTAGCGTTTCTAATTAATTAATTACACCGTACACACCCAGTCGTAGAGCTAGAAGATTTATCTATACTTCAAAAGTCAAAAGTCAATTGTCTTTTATTCAATAGGATACATTGTGATCACTTTAAAACGTCAAACTTAAAACTAGCTAGGCCTGTTCCAACCTCCTTACGCCGGCAAAAGAACAGGCAACTTTGTTTTGATAGTGAACTAGCTGCGCGCGATTTCACCCCATGAACTACACTTTATTGCGATGAAAACTATCCTATATGTTCTTCTCCAATCTCCAAACTATATTTGCATTAAATTTAATCGAGATTGGTTCAGTAATTTTGTTTGTGAGAAGGTAACAAACAGTCACTTACGCATTTATTGTATTAGTATGGCTCGTATTAATGCTCTTGAAATATGTAATTTAAAAAAATTTATATATAAAAAATTTGTCCGTCTATTTATTTGTTACTTCACCATGTTACGATTCATTACGTCTGGTTTTACTGGTTCTCTAAGAACTAAATTAACACCGTAGTCATTACTGTTATTACTTAATTGCACTGGAACGGTTACCTTAATTGAGTGTTATATGTTGCCAAGACCTTGTCTTTGTATACATTGAATGTAAAAAATATATACGAGCAAAAAATCAACTCTGATTAAAAAGTCTTTAATAGGTATTTCTCTAAAATGAGCTATTCAACAAAATACGTTTTTTTGTCTCATTTGTTTAATTTTGTTCATATGTGTATATCCTTTTCAATGTCTACAACAAATCGAAAAACCTTCATTCCAGGGTAAAATTTACAAAACACCTGATGTTGAGTGACAATTTGGTTGAAGGTGGCGGCACTAAAAAACTACATAAATATGTAATTTGAGTTGAATGGTGACCAACATATTTAACAAATTCCTCTAATTATAATGAAACTAATCTGGCAACTACAACTCTTTTATCATTTAACAATTTTATTATTTTCAGGAGCATCATAAAAGATCAATACCCAAGGATACATGGAACCTCCTGCTCGACTTTGCAACACAAATCGATGATGCCATGAGCAACTACGATGCGGAAGGAGCCTGGCCAGTCCTCATAGACGACTTTGTGGAGTGGTGTCAGAAGCAAGGTCTCACGGCAGACGGGATCAAAGCTACGGAGCCAGTGTCCGGCTAGCTGATACTTTCCTGCTTCCAGCAGTGTGAGGAGACAGAGCACGAGGGCTGTGAAGCAGTAGAAGGAATGAACCACGAAGCAGGAAATGAAAGAAGCTACAGAAAAGAGTTAAGAACTTATATGCTCGTGCTACTATCGCGCTTCATGCTGTACGGCCTCGAGCTGTGTACAGTCGAGTGGGTTGCAATCCTGATTGTCTTTGAATTGTGTAGTTGACTAAGTGGGATCAGTGATAACCAAATTAACAAAAAACATTTTGTGTGTTAAAGTGAATTGTAGTTTTACGGTTCCGAGCTTTTCACTCAACTGTATAGAGCTGTAGAACTATGGATCGTCTGCTAGTTGAAATTCATGTTTAGTCTCTTGTTGATTACCTGTTTGGGTATAAAGTTGAAGCATATTTTAAAAGTTCCCATTGAATTTTTCAACAAGGTTCGCTTTAGAATAGTAGTACACTGTGAAACTTTTTAAAATTAAGATGTAAATATGTATATACACATTAATGATATTACAGTTTTTTAATTAATTGAAGCTTCGATTTTTTTGGTTTAGTTTGTTATGGAATTTGTCTTTGACCATCGTAATTTATGCTCTCAGGGTTTTTAATCTGTTTTATCGAGGGAAATATTAACAGGCTTGCTCATTTATTTATTGTTAAAATTGGCACAACTCTATATTTTTTAAAGTATTTATTTACGGGACGAAAGTGTAATTTTGACAAGGATAAATGTGCAATACTACTTCTTCAAGCTAGCATGCCTTGTAATTTAGATAGAGGATTGTTATTAACTTAATACATAATTTCATATTCAACTCGGATAACATTAAAAAGTTTTAACAAATGACAGATATGATTTACTAAAATTCTCCTACTCTTATTCACATTATTGAAATCTTTTACAAATATATAAGGGTTAAGCTAATAAAATTGATTCTTTATACAATGGTTTCCGCTTCTACTGTTTTAAATATTATCCAATGTTATAGGATGGTAGCTACTGTCGCCTTTAAATAAATATACCTACTTAAGCTCTGTCTAATGAAATTAACTAGCTTAATAATTGAGTTGAAACAAATATGGAATACACCAACGTATTTGTAAACCACGAAATTAAATCATTATTTATACAATTTTGGCTTGTAAACACCAATTTTGCTGAGAGCTATTCCTATTCTGTTTATGTGTGTATATCAGCCCCAGCGGTGGTGCAGTTGGCGGCATTCCAACAATGATTAGAGGAAGTATTTACATATAGTAACATTGTACAAGACAGTAGCTCCCACACCATTACTAGACAAAGTCATATTGCTTCTAGAATAACATTAAAATTATATTTAAAATGTTTGGTACTTAGGTCTTAATGTACAAAGATGAAATTGATGTATTGAGTATTAATTACATTAAATTGTTGAATAAATACAACTAATTTCGTTTTCTTTGGTAGCAGCAGATCTGATGCCTGAGAATTTTTGGCGCTGCCTGCCAAATTGCGATAATAATCTGGCGCGGCCATAGCTGAGAGGATCGCCACTTCGGCTACATCTTAAATTCTTAAATACCTACAGAAAAATAATCTGTGCTCTGACCTCTTTCTACCAAAGAATATGGATATTATTTTCCCTCTTGCCATCTACGTCTCTTATCCTAAGCTCCATCACGTTCTCCTACTTCCATACAAAAATTAGAATGACGACCGCTCCCTTGGACACGGAAGGAGGATAGATATAAAAGTAAAGTAGTTATCGGAAAGAAATAGGAATTCTTTCAAAAGCAGCTTTCGGGACTTTTCTGGCGGCAACTGAGTTGTCAACGAGAAAATTTTGTTTTTATTTCCAAAATTTGTGTTTCTTCGAGTGATATTGTGTAATATTGGTGGATTATTAACTATTACGTGTTCGTTATGTGTACGAGTGTGAGAAATTGAAATAAAGTTGTGAAAGTGACTTTTCGAGTTGCTCTAAATAAGTCCGTGTAAAGTTTAAGTAAAGCGCCACTACTTAAACACTATCCTCATCCCTTCATCTCATCATCATCATCATATAGACTTGATTCAACTCTAAGTTTGAAATATTTCATACTTGACACTGGCAAATACACTAATCGTGTGACGCCATAACAAAACAACAAAAAAAAAAAGCAGCTCTCATTATTAGACGTCAATTTGACAGTGACATTCAAAAATCAAAAACTAATAGCCAACTGCCAAGCAATCAAAAAATATCAATGTCAAATGCCCAAATTCACAAAATTTAGTTTAATGTTCTAAAATTGCAAAAAACTAACTCTAAAAATGTCTGTCCGCCTCGGTGGTGCGCTAAAAGAGCTGAGGATTCATTTGTGCCAGACTAGCAAAGCATCTCAAGGTGTCAGGTTAGTCAAACGATTACATAAACATTGTCCTAACCTCAAATGTTTCCGATGATAATATTTCTAAATTTTCCTATAGAGAGTGGATCTCCAGCAACTACGTAAACATAAAGAAGGCGAACCCAGATTTTCCGATTCTGATTCGTGAATGTAGCGGCATTCAGCCGTGCGTGTGGGCTAGATATGGTAAGTTTACATTCAAACAAATCTAAGAAAATTTGTTTGCAAAACCGCTGAATACAGTGAAAATAACTACAATCACACTGAAAGCGAAGTGCGTAAGTGTGTTTCATCCCTCTTCACACTGCAGCTGAAGAGCTTTGTATAAAATTTGTAATGAAGATAGCTTACCTATGCACTGGTTTTATACCTAGGATACATTTTAACCCTGCATAAGGTGCCTGTGAGAGAATACTACACAAATACACAAACCGTGGGGCGCAGCTAGTCAATTGTATAGATATAAATGCTTTAATTTTTCTATTATCACTCTTACAGAGAAAGGAAAAGAAACAAACGAATTGCTTACCGACATGGACTGCGAAAAAGTTAATGATGTCATAAAAAAGCTTGTTAAATAATGTATTAAGTATTTTCAATCTTTTGCACTCACCAATTAATTAAGTGTATAGTTAGATGTACATGTACTACATTTCATTGTAAAATTACATGTAGGTTTGCTATGTTGTAGAAACAAAGAACAAGTGGGTAAAAATTATATTAACCGTTTCGGAATCATACAAATCAAACAATAATTTAACCTGTAATTTCATCTGGTTCGAAATAGTTGATAAATATTAGATATTTACATGTTCTCCAATATTGCTAGGGATGGGTCACTTTGATAGTCAAAAAATAGGCAAAAAAAAGGGATGACAACTTGCTCATATAGCAACATCACTGTGTACGATAGTAGTCATTAAGTTTTAATTTCCCATTTTCAGAGAAAGGTGTTGAGCGCAGAACTGTCCTTACCAACCTGAGTTCTGAGGATGTTCTAAACTCCATCAAGCAACTGGTCAAGTGAATATGTATAGTTCTGTGTAATTTATTTATGTTATTATTCTAATAAAATAGTTAGCCAAAATTGCCTTTTTATTATCAAATACTCACTGGTACTGCCCACAGCTGGAGGAGGCAAATGGAACCAAAATAGCTTTAAGTAGGAGTACTGAAAGATTATATTTAATTTTCTAAACTAACACCATAAAACAATGGTATGAAATCCAGCACAGCACCTCTAGCAGTAACTACATGTGATTAAAATGTTCATACAAATATTAAATGTTACATTACTCAGTGACTGACGAGTACAGTTGATGAAATAAGGGTACTGGATTGGACATATTGCCTCTATACTATTAAGTATATAGACAGGTGCTGAATTATTCAGGGCACTTTACAAGTAAACAATACAGATTTGACAGAAATAATTTATTATTATGCCTATAATCTATGTCTACCAGACTTGTAAACACAATACTATGACGACTAAATGCTAAGACTACAGTAACACTGGGTTCTATTCACAGATGTAGATTGAAGTAGATAACGCGAGTTTACCCATGAGTCCATAAGTTTGAGCAAAGCCCAACTCTTACGACGCATCGTTCAGACCGATCTTCGCAGTCACACTAGATGCATAGATACAAAAAAAAACCTAATTGCCCCATGTAAATCGTAAAACCCGAATGGAAATATTTCGTTACGTCAGTAAGTAGATTATAGTCTTTTCTATAGTAAATGTAAGTACTAAAAATGGGGCAAACAAACGTACTTGTGGTGTCTATTTCAATCTATATCTATGGTTCTTTCTATTACACCACTTCGATACATATATGTATCTAAGTATGTACATTAATATTTTATGATGGTTTGTTGTACTGGAGAAGTTCTAGACTAATCTGGATTATAATTTATTTTCACTTGAATAGCATAAGTTTCCAAACAATCTTTGGCACATGTGATTATTTTTACAAACCCAACATACGACGACGACCGATGTGACGCAATGGGCGGATAGCCGACTGCGAAGCGTGAGGTCGCGGGTTCGATTCCCGCTGCAGGACAAATATGTGTGCATATAAAAAAAAAGCGCAAGTATTTGTTCTGTGTTTGGGTGTTGTGGATCCCCGATCCGCGTAGTTTCTGATACCCTAGATACAGGGAAACTTTTTTTTTTTTATTTACTGCAAATAGGTATGCATTTGACCGCAATCCCGCCTGTTACCATGCGTAGATGCGGTCGACGGTGTAACACGCATACCTAGAAGGTACCTGTTCACTCTTGCCTTGAAGATCCCCAAATCGTAGCGTTCGGGAAACACAGACTCCGGCAAGGAGTTCCACTCCTTAGCGGTACGCATTAAGAAAGTAGAAGCGAAACGCTTCGTGCGTACAGGTGGAATATCCACCATATACCGATGGCGTCTCGCCGTTTGTCGTGACGTCCGATGATGGAATGGGGATGGAGGAATTAAGCTGTACAACTCCTGGGCACACTCGCCGAAATGTATGCGATAAAATACCGATAAACTGGCAACTCTTCGCCGATGTTCAAGGCTTTGAAGCCTTGACTCGACGAGGAGATTGTCGCCAATGAGATTCTTGGCACGTCTCTCAATCGACTCCAACGTTAGGGGTCCTAGTTAGGGGTCAGAGCCTATGTATGTGATTGTGAGGGCATTATATTATTATTATTATACTATTTATATGTAAACTAGAGACCCGCCTCGGTTTCGCACGGGCAGGCAAAAATATTCTTAAAATACATAGAGCTTTTATCTCCTATGTTTAATATTATGAATAAACTAAAAGATTTTAATTTGTGTCTTAATATTCTTGCAACAATTTATCAGCTTGTGCAGCTTCGCCTGAACGTGTCACACACGCGCGACCAAACGGAAGCAGGTGTGTGATTAGCCCTCTTTTCGCATTTTAGACCTCTTTTGGTTTGGACGCTTTTAAGCGAAGGACCCGACGTCTATTCCTTGGTACGTCAATGCCTCTTTCAAATATAAATACCGAAGTTTATGAAAGAAATGCGTAACATTAATAAAAACTTTCAAAGATCTTACAATTGTTAAGGCGTCACTACACTTGTCCTGTCGTCGTGAAGTGCCGCCATTGGAGGCAGTACGTTTTTGTGTAAAACAACCTTGTCTATCATTACAAATTTAACATACACTTTAAAAATATGGTATCACATACATAAGGTCAGTTATACATGGTTAAAATGGACATTACAAACATATTTCTATATATCCATAGCTTAACTGTACATTTTTATTTGTTGTCATGTCATGTTTTTGTAATAATAAAAGTGAGGTGTATTTTCTAGTGCTCGGCTAACTTAACCAACCTTCTAAATCTTATTTATATTAATAAGCTCATTCCTACTTTAGCTATTATTTATGTTTTTACTTTGTAAGTTAATCACTTTAGAATTGTATAATATGTTTGAATATCTTTCACAAAACCTAGCCGTAGCTTTGGCCATATCATTCCTTACCATCAGTAGCCCTGTCACAGAAAGGCGGGTAGGCGGGTACAGGTTGGAACTTGGCCAGCGTGGGCAGCACTACGGTCGCGTGCGTGATCAGACGCCCCCTAATGGATCTATACTTCTAATTGGTGATTATGACTGGAATACCGTTACGGCCATACAGTTCTGACAGCTCCTTAGCTGTAGCAGAATATACGGCAAACTTTCTAGCATGCTAGGGTTACACCCGTATGCATGGTGGGTTAAAATTAGGCTATTGCTGTCACTAAAAGGCGGGTAGTCCGAAGGCTTCAGGCTGGAACTTGGCCAGCGTGGGCAGCACTATGGTGGCGTGGGTGGTTAGTCGCTTGTCCAGGTGTGGGTCAGGCACCATGACCACCTGCATGCCCGCGTCCCGGCCAGCGGTGACGCCGTGGGGGGAATCTTCGAATACCAGGCACTGAAAGTTGATAACATAGTGTTAGAAAGTTAAAATCATACTCATTATTTTTTTATTTCGCTTGACCACTAGTCTCCTGATGTTAAGTGACGATGTGGTCGAAGGTGGCGCCTGGACTGGGAACTAGGACATACCAAATTACTTGTGGTTTTATTACAATGCTTTCTATCACCTAAAAGAAAGAAAGCTCAAGCTCATTGTAGGATTTGAAGCCACAACCTGCATATCGAAAAGTTAAGGCGTAGTTTCTCACCTTAGACGGGTCAGGCTTATCCGGAAACCTGGAAGCGGCAACAAGGAATATATCTGGGTGGGGTTTTCCGAACTTCACCTCCTTGTCTGTGCTCCCCATGACTTTGTGGTGGAACAAACTGAACAGCTCTTTGTAAGCAGCCTCTTTGGTCTGCACTGAGCGTTCGCTAGAAGATGTTGCCAGGGCGAAGGGAACTTTAGTCTTGTGTAAGTGACGGATCAGCCTTTCTGCACCTAGAAGTTAAAATTAAATGATTATTTAGCTTTTTCTACTCGGTCGGTGTTGTTGACACAGCATGTGTGCTCTTGTAAGGTTTTAATCTTTGGCAGTCGGCAAAAAATATTTCTTTATTCTATGACACCGCTATAGAATAGACATTAGGTAGTGTAGGTAGTCATCGGTGAGATAAAAGTGCAACAAACTTCGCTGCCTCGGCCACCTCGAAAGCATGGGAGACAATCAAGCATTCAAATGAGCATACAATGTGATGGCCGAGTGCGCCGAATACCAAGTACCTACTATATTCATCTGAACTAGTGAATGAATGGCATCTGCTCTAAGCTATCAAATGTAGTACCTACCATCCAGCAGAGGTGCTCCAGCCAGCATCGTATCACCCAATACAAGCAGGTGATCTCTGAACTCCTTCGGAGAGACTGGTAGTTTCAGTTCCTTACACAGGATCTCCGAGAGGCGCTGCTCTGTGCCACCAAGCACTTTCATCATCATCTCATCCGTGTATTTGTGGCCGTACTGCGCACACAGCTGTGTGATCATTTTCTTGTAGACTAGCTCTGTGTCTATTAATAAAAAAACAAAAATATATCGTAATAAAATTTAGGATTCTAGGTTGTTCACTGGTGGTATTATCTTCTGGAAGAAGACCATTTTTCTTTTTTTTAAATTTTATAGTGTAGCAGACCAGAAATCACCTGATGTTAAAAGACGATGTGGTCAACAGTGGTGCCATGCAGCACCTGTCTCTCAAGAAGGGCTGCCAGATCACACAGATAGGTGCTTGCCGACAGATTCCTACATGAACATTCAAAGGGCCCACCATGGGAGGGTATAAGACATTTCCATCCATCGGTATCGGATGTGATGAGTATTATAGTACAGTATACCTACCTATGTCCGATAATATTGTTGTATTCCAAGGTTTAATCTTATTATCTGATTGGTATCAAAATTTTATCAGCATTTAAAAATAAATATGTGTGACTATAGAAGACTTGATTGCATGCGCTCATTATGTAAAAGAAGTATGTACCTACTTGTGTGAGTACATGTATAACATTGAGGTAATAATATATAAATACAAATACCTAACCTTGCATTTCAATAACATTGGCTACAATCTACAATGAAAGAAGAGGTCGAATATCGAACTCGGAACTTACCCAAAAGTAATCCATCCATGTCAAAAATACAGTGTGTCACTTTTTTAAAGTTCTTCGTCGAGTAAAACCTCGATCCTACAGTTTTAGACACAGTTTTTAACAAATAAATTCTCACGCTCATGGTTACACCGGTTACATAAAATCCTTAACAATGCAAAACAAACAACTATGCTCTGTATTAAATATTGACATTAACAAATTTTAACTGTCGTTAATCAGTTATGTACTCTTTTGTTTTTATTGAAATAATTTTAAATGTAACTAAACGCCACAAAACAGCTGGCTGCCGAAAGCTACGAAAATGAAACTTGAATGAAAAATAAATATGTTATAATATGTACTACAAACAAACGTCAAAATTGGCAGATTGATCATCACACACATACAATGCTTCCAATCACAAGACGTACCTATAGGTCTTCGGTAGATAATTGGCTGATTTTTAAATAAAATAACATAAACCAATCATAGCCAAGACACACAAAAATGTAGGAAGTAGAAAGTCATTCTTCATTCTTGCTAAATGTTTACAATGTAGCTACAACAGATGGCGTGAGCATCGAACAGTTCGTACTACGACTACTACGAGATTTCGGGAGGTCGAAGGAAAAAAATAGCTAACGTAAAAAGAAAAAAAAACGAGATGTGTTTATGTATGTATGTATGTATGTTCTAAAATAAATGAATATGTACATTTTATAATTAAATAAAACATTTTTAAGTAAACTGGCAATTCAAAATATGTAGATGCAAACCAGAAGCACCCGCTTTCGGCTCACTTCAGTCAGCCTTTCAGTCAAGCTGCGACCGCCATGGATCGTAGTTGAATCGTCGCGTATTTGTGCGTATGGCTCAAAATACCGCATTTTCACCTAAAACTAATATATTTCGACGTCCTTATTACTTAATTTTTGTAGCTATTTTTAAAAGTGTGCTCTTATTTACTTAATAAATCACTTGTCGCGAACATGGCTGTGAAAAAGTGTTGTTGTGTTGAACTGTCACCTAACAAAAAATCGATTTTTGGAATGCGAATGAACACCCAAATATTGTGTTTACTGGTAGGTGCGTGTATGTTGGCGGTGACATCTGCTGCTGACACTCAAATGTCGTGTGCTAATGTGAAGAGCTTTTTTGAAAAGAAAGGAATGTTGTCGGCGGTAGACATCCAAACACAACCAAACTCAGGTGAGAATCACGCGCTGTTCAGTACTTAATGCGATGATAAATAATAGATAACGCTTGATAAGTTTCTTATTTTGCTTTCTTGTTTCTTTTTCTAAGCTACTTTTATATTGCAGTTTAATAGAATTTCGCCTGCAGAATACTAAAATTAATTTTAATTGCTGTAAATCTTTTTACTTAATTTTATTATTGAACTATGCAGTAAGTATTGATGATGCTGGATAAAATTAACGATACCTATAATTATTAGTTTTAATCGTTAATGCTAAGAACAGTAATATATTTCGAGGTCTAGTAAAATTCATTTAAAATGCCGACAATGCGAGCTATTGAGCTTGCCTTGAGCACATCAGTAATCTTATCTTTCACTAGAAATAATTCTTGAAGTAAAGTACACCTACTCAGGTACCTATCTCAACTAGATGGGAATAGTAGTATCTAATTCTATTCGCCTTGCTTTGCAAATAGTTAAATTAAGGATATTGCGCTTATTGTTTATTAATTTTTTTTAAAAGGCTCGTCTGTTTCATCTCACTATTGTTAAATCCCTTTTGACGCTAAAAAAACTCGTCTTCTTACCTGAAGATGGAACAAGTCTTAACAAGAATAGACAATAGATCCAACAAAAGCCTACTGCTTCCAGGTTTGCCTGCCATCCTAATAGAATATTACTATCTTTTCGTTATACCATTTATGAGTAAAAATACCTTGCAAACAGTTATAATTTTGCTGTAATCAACAATTTTATGTACCTAGGTATTATTTACGCAAATAATTGCCAAGGCATTTTATGCTAAGCATTTTGATTATTTGCGCGCACGAAAATAAAATTTATGTGAAAACGCCGCAGCAAAACAGCACGTCATTCAATTAAACTTTATTACAATTTGATCAATTTTTAACAAATAGCTGTAATGTTCAACAATATTACCTAATAAACATCTCCGAAATGCTGATGATAGGTAGAGGTAGGTAGGTAGGTAATTGCGTAGGTGTAGCTGATGAAGTGGGCGTAGTTGTGAAATCCATGCTTACATAAATATATCTACCTAATTCACAGATACAAACCTAATGTTTCTGCGAAGCAAAACCTTTGAAATATACCTTTCAACTCGTATTCACTGCATACTAAATCTTCATCGCTAAAATAGAGAGCTCAACTTTGAGTAAAGCGACGAAGCCAATGTCAGCGTAGATTTTTGTTTGAAAGCACTGCTGGCTGTGGGCAGTTGGTGGCAATCGAAAATAACGTGGGCGAAGCTTCCTCAATACGTAACTCATACCTTACGTATTGAGGAAGCTTGTACCATTCCATTTTGAAGATTTTAAATTAGAAAAGCTTATCTTTAGTTAAGTTAGATTACAAGATCAAGCTGAAAATCGTAACGTAACTTGGCGTCCTGCGAGGTGAGGCTACTGAGAGCCAGGCTTAAAATTCAGTTCCATTTAACGCTTCTAAAAACGGCAGCAAATAAATTAATTCTTATAATGTCATGAATTTGAACTGGATATATCTCGCAAGATCTAGTTTTTTCTTGGTAGTTTATCGTCACAGACGCGCAGTTGATTTTTTAATGCAATTCCCACAGCCTTAAACATAATAACTAGTTATGCAAATTACTGTTGCAAAAAATGTATAATGTTGATCAGCAGTCATTAAATTTCATCTTCCTTTTAGGGAATTGGAAAGTACATAATGATAATGTACCTATATTCATGGTTGGCACTCTTTGAACAAGCGCCGACGAATTACTGCGTGAAAATGTACAGTCACGGACACGGTATTTGGCACGAGCATTATTTCTTTGCCTTCCCACGAATGCCATTATAGCTTAGCATGAAAGCTACCGTTTCGAACAGTAATAATGTTTCTCTCAAAGGTTATATTAATTAGGTATTCATTGAACGTAAATTTGGTTTTGTTCATTAGTAATGAATTTAACAATGTCCCTCGCCAATTCTAGTTTCCTATGCCATCTTATGTAAATGAGCCCAAGCTGTCCACTAAAGTTATGCATTACTTGGAGAATCACGCAAAAACGTGTATTTTTTGGAAAAACAAATGTCACATTCCGGCGCAATAAAATCATGTCCATTCGTTACTACACATTTCTGCGTGAAAGAATAATTAAACAACAAACGCACTTTCTAGTGCACTTATTGACTACCGCACCTCTTCTGTAAAATATTAACAGTTATATACATATATATCTATTTCTACTCAGTTTAAGCTGTGTAAGCTGATTCAAATTTCATCCTAATGGCAAATGCATTTTGTACAGGTATTCAATTAGTATGCAAATTTTATTCGTCGCCAATAGTAGGTAATTCAATAGGAGCGGAGAGATCAAATCGGTACCGGTTTATTATCAAAGATATCTTTATACCTCAGAGATAAAAGCACAGGTTGTCGCCGATTCCAAATAAGGCAGAACGGCTGATAGATCGCCGGTACCACCGGCGCGGCGTTGTTGCAGTATCAGGTTTACAAAGTATTTTGCATACCTTGCGAGTTGTTTAGCATGCAATTCTCGATCGCCGCGACTTCTAACGGATGACTTGTCGCGACGACTACCGGCTTCTGTGCATGACTAACGTTTGGGTGTATCGAACACAATTTTATTCGTACTTTTGATTTTGATTATACAGATGGGAGCGGTACCTAATAGTAGCTTGAATTTTTCAATTCATGCAATGCAGCTGTTGAATATTTATTGAATATCTCACTACTAGTAGACTAGTTTCTTCATATAAACATACAGAAATGAATAGGGAAAAATTTGGTCAGTTGTCTCTGATTTTCTTGAGCAAACATCCTGAAGCATGAATATCACAGGGATAGACGTCCTTATCTAAGGAATATCCTGTTTGGTTAGGTAAGCGCTTTCTAAACTAACCAATCTAATTAAACATGTGTCCGCTATAGCGAAACGTAACTGAAAACGGTTGCCGTGCCTCTAACGTACCCAACCGATATTGATATGGTTAGCAGCGGCTATCAGATATCCATTTTATCAACTGACGGGGACGCGACGTTGCCATCACACAGTTGTTTTGTTGGCTAGTTGGTTTCGATTCTCGTGACGTTTCGCTATCGCTAGTTTCGCTAGGTTGCGGTAACCGAACGACCAATAACCATGCCCTCTCTATCATTCGTGATATGTAAAACAGAGAGGAATTGAATATTGATAGATCAAACTATAATGGACAGTGGTTTGTTGCTAGAGCGCATGCGCTGGAAGCCGGGAACCGTTCATTATAATTTGACCTCTAAAGGGTTAATATAGTTAAACTTTGTGGTCATTGATTTAAGGTCGTGATTACTTTACAAAATATGCGATATTCATGACATGTAGAATTGGTTTATTATGAAACAACCGCGCGCAGGTGGAATTATTAGACCGCTAGATAGAAGTTAAGTTTGTTTACTTTTTTTTCTTGTGCGTTCCTTAAAGTTTTTTGTTCTTCGCATTGAGTTGATTTAATTTTAAAAAATAGTAAGTTAGGTTGTGATAGAGTGTAAATATAAAAAAAGTTTTATTTTAGAAAGTAGTTAAGTAGGGTTAGTGTTATTTATAAGTCGTGTACAAAACTATTTATTATTGAACTTTTCTGTGATTTAGAAAAATGTCAGGGAAAGGTCTTATTCTAATCTGTGCACTCACACGTCGAGTAATACGAGTAGGTACTTTAGTTCGACAAGACAGTAAGGCATATAATTATTTACATTATCGAGTTAACGAAAACGATCGCATTCGTTAGTTGAAAACCCGCTTTGGGACTTTTTTGGCGGCAATCGAATTGTCAAGGTGAAAATTTTGTTTTTATTTCCAAAACTTGTGTTTCTTCGAGTGATAATGTGTAATATTGGTGGATTATTAACCATTATGTGTTCGTTAATGTGTACGAGTGTGGGAAATTGAAATAAAGTTGTGAAAGTGACTTTTCTAATTGCTCCAAAAAAGTCCGTGTGAAGTTTAAGTAAAGCGCCACTACTTTACTTAAACACTATCCTCATCCCATCATCTCATCATCATCATCATCATCATTTAAACTTGATTCAACTCTCTGAGTTTGAAATATTTATACTTGACACTGGCAAATACACTAATCGTGTGACGCCATAACAAAACAAAAAAAAAAACCCGCTTTGATCCGGATATCCGGCAACGGTTATCAGTATCGATATTAAAACCAATTAACGGTTAGATAGCCGTTGCCAGAAATTGCTGATAGCGCCCATGTTTACAATCTATCAAAGCTGTCATAGGATTTATAACATTATAGATAACGAGCACTGACTACGGGAACCAGAATAACTAGTGCCTGCTGACTTTGCTTTAAAGAAAAACATACAAAGTGTCTTCTCACTTTATGTAGTTTTAGTAACTTAGTAAATAAGACTTGCGTCTGATTCGAAGCTGCTGTAGGTATACTCAGGGGCATGGGTATACTAATACCGTTTTATTCTGCAAGAAGTGAAACGTAATAAGCATCCACAAAAGTGTAGTTGCATATAATAATTCAAAAGCAAAAAGAACTCTTTAACGAATTACTAATCTAATTGGTTTAAAATTCCTGTCTAATCGAATTATAAAATACGTACCACATTATGTGCCTAGTTGTGATTCAAAGCTACCGAAAAACTCTCACCTTTATTAAAATGTTTGGAATGACATAGAAAACCTTCCAGTGGGTGGACTGGTTGACAAGCCAAGTAAGTATTGAGTAAACACAAGGTAAGGTCGACAACCTAGCGAGCGTCGGTCATCATCGGCTCTGTATTATTGATGACCTACAAGTTTAGTGATTACTAATTATTTATCAGTTTACGCTCATTAAGATTTACAAACATGTTACATTACCAAAATTATTACGTGACTGAAATTTATACTTCTAGACTTACCGCATTTGTATAAAAGGACTCAGATTTGTTTCGATATTCTCGAATACTTTAGTGGGATGTGTAGAGCTTCGCTTGTAGATAAGTTTCAATATATTTTAACTGGGTAGCGAATCTATTATTGCATTCCTTTTTCTTACTTGTCTACCGAAAGTTGAGAATATAAAAAAATGTCACTAAAGACGCGTTCGCGGCATAACATGTTTTTTTTTAGTAGTGTTTATTGCAAAAAATCTAATAGGTATCCATAGATAATGATATAGGTAATTCGGTACATACATAATTTACATATTATATTTTGAAAGCGTAATTGAACCT
Organism: Opisthograptis luteolata; assembly: GCA_931315375.2. Taxonomy (NCBI): domain Eukaryota; kingdom Metazoa; phylum Arthropoda; class Insecta; order Lepidoptera; family Geometridae; genus Opisthograptis; species Opisthograptis luteolata. The sequence goes on along the minus strand of OV928036.1, from coordinate 12,300,110 downwards.
TTCGCCAGTGAATTAACACATACCTACCTGAAGAAATCCGATTATGCCGCCATTATTATAGGGCCTGTCTCTTCTGTACCCTTTCAATTGAGTTAGCTGAATGGATCTCCGCCCGACGACGGAGGGCCACAGAATGTGTCAGGGCTCGGGACAAACCCTTTGTGTCCGGGACTCCTGTCTATAGCCAACTCTATAGCCCTTATTCCGTAATTAGGCCCGTGGAATCCTAAGTACCGGATGTGCGTATTTTGTTTTTTTGGGCTTTTTCGGCTTGATTGCAAGGAGCCTTTATCCAATGCACGGTTATTGGCTGCCAGAAAACTTTTTTTTTCATGATTTGGCCAGCAGTCAGCAGTAGTTTGGAGATTACGAGATGAAGCTGTAAATTGGGATTTATTTTAACAGTTCATCTCCGCAACTTATGTGAAAATGTGGACGTGAAAAAACGGCAAGTGACACTTACCATCAGGAAAACGACGTCTTGCTCGTCTCGTTGATAAAAAAAAGCCTTACAACCTCCACGATGTAGTGTAGTAAGTAAGTGATTGATGAAGTAGGTACCTACCTACCTCAATTTCCGCTCCGGAACAAGAATACAGGACGACTAATCCATGGCCTTCAATTGTATCCTTTGTACATTCGCTATAGCTAACTACATATTTACCTACCTATATTATGGCGCAGTTCTTCGTTGTAAAGTTCTTACATTCTTAAAGCTTTTTTTGATGGTAGGGCACTTCATAGTGCTAGCCTGGCCACACTTAAAATCATCCTCGCCAAGCACCGCTATCGGTGTGTTCCGGCAGCCTCACTTGAGAAGTTGAGAACCAGTTCTTTCTACAAGTGTAGCGTAGCGCCACCTTCGACCACATCACTTGACTTGACGTTGACAGTTCACAAAAAAAGTAAATTGTCGCACTGGACTGAACAGTTAATACAAATTAATTAAAAAAATCTAAACATTCAGTTTCTTAAAATTGATTTGCGGACTATGACACGACTCTAGCCAATTAAATTCAATTTATCTTGATAGGTGGTAGGTACTTCTGCTAACGAACGCCGACGCGTCGTCGTCGTCCGTCTGCGCATTTCAAAATCAACTAGGTAGCGCCTCACAGTACCTTGTTCAATTTGTCAGATGTTCCAACATATTATGCATTATATGAGACTGTGAAGTTTTATTGGCCAAACCAACAGACAGCGATCGGCTATCAATACAGTCGCGTCGTAAAAGTATGAATAGATTGCGTCGTTAAAATCGGCTTATGATTGTCCAGAGCGCATTATCGAGGTCATAAGTTGGAGTGACGTAGACGAAAACCGCCGGATTTTATTTTCGTCGCTTCCTTTTCGATGGTTTGTATGGAAATACGGACAGAGGTGAAACGCAAGCAAATTTAAAGTAAAAAAATAATTAACATATTGCTAAATCACAGAAAGCAGCACGGGTTGGCGCCAAAATAAAGTTGACAGAAGCTCTACATAATACAGTGCAGGTACAGGTTTTTGGGAGAGAAAAATATTATGGATAGAAAAATCAACAATATTTTTATCCCGGCATTTTATATGGAAATTGAATAATGCAGGTAGTTCGATTAAGTAAGTATAGCAAATGCATGCAGCGCTTACTGATACTGAATTACTGACCAAAAAAACCAACTCTGTGTAGAAGACCGAGCTAAATGAACAGGGAACAATGCATAGCTCACATAGCTGCATCCTTTACCAGTCATTCTTTTTGTTCGGTCTTCTGGATCGGTGAGTAACAGGGAGTCTGACTGGGGAGTATTGATTGGGACACATTAGGTTATGGGCTTTCTGAAACCATTTAACTGTCAACGTCAAAATTATTTTTTTATTTCCATAACTGTTTCTTCAAGAGATAACTGATAATAAGTGGTACCTATCGTATCGTAGGTAGCATTACCTACTATATAGTTTGTGTATTAAGTAAGTACCTAGTTATATTTGTTAGTATTTATTGGAAATTCAAGTAGTGCAACCCGATAGGTGTAATTAAAAACGCTAACAAGCAGAATAATCCGGAAAATCGTTATCGTCAACATATAAAGGGCTTTTAATTCGCAACCGGGCATACCGCAGGCAGACAGGTGCCGACCTGACGCCAACCGGTCCCTGCGTTCCTTCCATAAGGCATTGACCACAAACACAACCAACAATTAAAAAATAAATACAAAAAAAAAGTTATTTTACAAACAAAACCACACCACAGACTGCCACTCGCATCGTAGACTGATTAATATTGCTATTTCGTGGTTTTTAATCTTGTCCTTCAAATTACCATAACGTATAAAACAAGTTCGGACATGTTAGCGCCGCTTATGGTATTAATTTAATGCCACAATATTTATATATTCAGTCTCATATGAGCTTCAATGAAACCGGTGGTATACCTATCTATATCTAGCAAATTATGGCAACATCCTAAAAGGAATTCATGCAGACCTGAATGTGTCCATAATGTATGCAAAAAAGCCGTTGCTCAGGATAAATTATTGAGTTATTTATCTTAATTACGCTATCTGGCCACATCACAATATTCAGCTGTTATCTAAATAAAACTCTTTGTCGGTTTCTTTGATCATTTTCTTTAGAGTGGTGATTATAAAACACTTGGTATAAGCCTTACTTGAGAGTTACCAATCCAGACGTATCTTGGCACCAACCTTCGACCACATCGTCACTTACCTTGTCTTACGGTCAGACGCTACCCTTGAAGATGTAAAAATAAAATACCTGACACATCCTCAAAAACTTCAAGAAAACAATTCATTATTGCATTGCAAGATGTAAGTGACCCTTTCCATTAAATTAACATTAATTGTACATACTGTATTAACTGGGTTCCTAAGGAGTTGACGAGCTATATTATCAACTCAAGACGCGGCTATCATACGTGTAGTTCGTCCGTAGCTCATTACCAGAGCATCGGGTACGTTATCCAGAGTCAACGCCTATTAATGTGCTAATGTGCATATTAATTGCAATGAACACCACTATCGCATGTTTATTCACTTTGATATGTGTCTTCTTATTAATATTTGTTTGCCTGACAATTCTTGGAATTAAACGAGACTTGGTAATTACACGAACACAGAATTTCTTATTCAAACTGAATAATTAATGTTCATTACTGTTGATCCCACTTCTGATATGGGAGTGAGATCCAAACTCAACCCAAGTAAACTAACTTAAAAAGTTATCTTGATATGTTCAGTCACCACATTCTTTATTACTGCTTGGTTCTGTGGAGATTTGATAAACTGTAAAGAATACCTTAATACATTTTACCGATATTTGGTGCTTCTGTAATCATTTTAAAATTTGGGAACGAGTAATAGGATCGTGCGCAGACAGAGCCGAGTCGGTCGGGACTCCGAGATCGAGTTATGACGTGGCGAAAACAAAACGAGTTAGAATCGATTCCGTGCATTCCGACGCTTCACGGATTCTTCTGTAAGAATTTGATCCCGCGAGCTCGTATAATGATTATAATCTCAATTTACTGCTCGATTCGTCATCGTCTGATTTAGTTAATGGAATAGCCAATAGCCGTGTGAATCGGGCCCGATGACTTAAAGAAACCATCAAACAGAAAAGGCTTCACATAAAACTAGATAATAGATTTTTTTGTTTGGTGATGTTTTATGGGAAATTTATTGTATGATAATTTTTAATAAGCATTTTTGACCGTGAAACACATGCTCAGAAAAGTCACGATTCTTGAAGTTATCGTTGAACAAGATGTGTGCACTCGGAAAGCTGTGTGACCCTCAAATCTCAACAGGTGTATGGCGTAACAAAAATGAAATCTAAAACGATGATCTAATGCGTTTATAGACGACCATTTAGGAGGGCATGGTAAATTCACAGGTAGCAAACGTCATAAATACTTAAACAGAAGTAAATAAAACGAATGTACCGTTCTGGGTTTTGCAAAGAGAGTGAAAATTAATAAAAACATGACATTTAGGTGAGGTCCCAAGGAGGATGCGGCAGGACCTGGTCGCATGGGAGTGGAATGCGGTCCAGCGAGGGGCGGGGACGGCGGCGCGGGGTGGGCAGCCTGCGCTCGCGCAACCCGGCCTATAAACCGCCAAGCTGCGCCCGCGCAGGCCCGTAATTATTGCGCCGTGAGAGTGCACGGACGATCACCCCTGACCATACCGCCGTACTTCAAACACCATCGCCACTGCGCTTGGTTTTAACGACCGCTGCGAATTGCAAAATCATTATTGAATATGTAGGTAATTAAAATATGGTAGGCGTAGGTATACGTTCCTATAATATCGTCTAGACATCCCCTTCACTTGACTCTATCATCTTGAAACTAGCCGTTAGTGAGTTTATTGGCGTCTTAATTGCGTATAATGGTTGTTTTAATTACGCGTGTTTAAAGGTCTATGTGGTTAGGTAGATACTACCTATTTACCTGCATATTGTTTGTATAAACAACTAGGAAGTCTTGCTAAAAGAAGCCTTGATTGACTATATACGGATGATTGATTTCACCGTGATCGAAGTTAGCATAGCCGTATTGAATGTTCTCTTTGTTAGGAGTTCAATCACTCTCATTTGTTTTATTACACTAACCTTACTTTAATACAATGATTTACCGCTTGCAGATTCCCAACAGAATATTAAAATGTATCTCAATGAAAATCGAGATTATCATGAGCATTCAAACTAATTTGGTTCACCTCATTGAGATTGCCGTACAATTTTTACCACCAAAAAAAATAAGCGATCTCTCTCAGACGCTACCTTGAGAAATTTAAAGAAAATAAAAGAGTGAACTGAATAAATGGACGAGTTAACGAACGAAAAGAATTTTGAACTAAGAAATTCTGTGCGCGAGCGCAGATACCGCAACGTATCTGTGACCTACATTAAAACTGGCAATAAAACACCCACGGGCGTCCACAGAGTCCGCGCACAGGTTGAGCTTAATAGCCCCGCCTTTCTATTTATTCCCGAGCTATTACGTTCGATCGCTGGTTCCTTTGTAATGGATTACAGAGTTCAAGTATTGACATGTTCCTTTATAATTTTGTATAATGGCTTTAATACTTTTCTTCGACTCTTTCCTTTGTACTACTACATTGTTCCTTTTCCTTGTACTTTTTCTTTTCTGTTTATGGTGGAATACTTCAAAGGACTTGGAAACTGCCGTATTCAGAGACGTTGATTAAGTTTTAAGCAGAATTAAGTCGTTATTTTCGTGTGGATTCTGACAGAATTTAATGCTCATTAGTGTTTTTGGATGTCTGAATGTTATTTTCTTCAACAGTTTGTTTAATTTGTGATGCAGAATAGAAGTGTAACTAATATGTAATTAAATAATGGAATTATCAACTATTGCTCTGTTTATGTCTATTTAGAAATGAAGGCGACGTTGGTGGTTTGTTTTTGTTGAGCGTGATAAATCAAACGGCACAATAAGCAAACTAAAACAATTCTAGTTTTGTTTGCGTTACGTTTCCGGCCGACACACATGTGATCTTCCAAATACTAGAAGATAGGGGATAGTTGGCATCACGCCGCGTTATGAATGAACCGGACCCCCGGCGGCGCCACGCGGGGCGGGAGGAGATATCGGAATTCCAAAAACTCGAGTGGGCGATGTCGATGCGCTTGCTCATAAAAAACGACTCGACCCGACACAATAGCGCGGCCGAGTCACTCGACCGACCTGTGCGACTTCAACACAAATATAATTTAATCTACAGCACGACGATATGTGTCGCTACGGTTCGTTAAAATAACAGAATAATGAGCGCGCTGTTTGGTTAACATGACAAAGAGGGGCGGCGGAATGCGGTGGCAAGCTGTTCATGTCCCCGGCGCCTCCGACGAAGTACCCTGGCTTCCCATTCGATCTGGTGCCAGCTCACGTCCGCAGCCTCACCGGTCGGGGCATTAGTGATGCTGCTTACAGCGGCACCACTTACACCACTTAGCGGAACGCTCGTTTAAAGATAATACGAGAATTTCTCTGATTGTGCAGTCAGTTCGGGTATCGGCTGCGAATATACTTAGTCATACCTATCTATTAGAAAGGGTAAGAATAAGAATTGTTTTAGAATAGTAAAGAGTAAGAATTGAGATATGGGCTGGCCAATTATCTAATTTACCCATTTCTCTGAAGACTGTGTTTTTTATGCAACTGACCAAATACTAAATGATAAAACGAGTAAGTCGCTCACTTGATAGTAAAAGTCACGCAGCACGCTCATTACAGTTCAGTGCCAACTGCCACCCAGAATTTAGAGCTCCAACAGTTTATAATCAAGCAGAGATGATTGATATTATCTCTCTATGTCCTTTACTTTTACTTGCTTTTCAATCCGGAACACAGTAATGCCATATTATGTACCTTACCTACACCGTAGTTTTATCATACATTTGGTCAAACAAAAGGATTGACATCAAGTCACACCAGAGGTCAAAGAGATGGCTGAGGACCCAACAAGATGGAAAATGCTCTACCCACAAGAGCTCAATGCAGAAACAGAAGAAGATGATAATGTCACACCACTACTGCTAATACTAGTTGGATAGGAAGGTATTGATTTTGAAAGCGTTGACTTGAGACCTTAGACTTGAGACTCTTTCTATGAGAACTCTTGACTTCGTTTTTGTTATTTCTCGTGTGAAAAATAACACGCAACAGATATTCGTTGTCGGGGCAATGCGAACGAGGGACGGTGCACCGGGGACGGCCAATAAAACCTACCTGCGCGATGTAGATGTTATCTACCCGGTCAAAGGAGCCGCCTCGACAGCTAAACGACGATTACGAACTCTATAACTGAAACAACAGAGGCTACTTTAGAACAGAATCACATGAACCAACAAACTCATAACGGTGTGGAATTACAACACTTTTGTGTTAGATTGTATGTAACCTTTTGTCATCGTTACGGATAAACATTAGTCATAAATGGCGGACATAAACTGCAACTAAAGTGCTTTACTCGTAGATGGGTACTAGGCACCGCAGATGTATTTTATTTGTTTAAAATTCTTTGATTACAACATCATTGTGTATAAATAAATGCAAAATAAAACGCTCCAACGCACGCTGGAACCGGTCGAATGTCATACAATGGCTGACCTAAAACAAAAACTACACGCTTTTAAAATTAAAACATTCCACTAAGTTATGGATATTAATTTGGTCGAATTAGATGCATATAAATGGTTTAAAAAAACAAGCGTTTAGTTTCGTAGACACGTAAGTTGTGTGTTATAAAAATTCTTTCGGAATTGCCTTGTGGTCCTTCGAGCCGAGATGAGCCCAATAAAGATCGGGAATGCGGGCTTTGTATCAATTAACTGTGATGTTAAACTTGTGGTTAACATAAATAAACGACGCAGCCGCGTTTAGAGGTTATTGCTATTGAAAGAAATGTTTGAAGAGAAAACGTATGTGAGCGGCACGAGATTAAACTAAGAAAATAAGCTTTGATATTTCTAGTATATACATTACCGTTTTGATCCGTTTATGTTCGTGTTATTGAATCTGTCTAATAGTTACATGACATATTCATCATTCCCATAAGAAGTCGTTTGCAGAAAGAAAATGAGGCTTAAAACTTGACAAAAAAAACAGTAGGTAAGTTTTTAAATGCTTTCCTAATTTAGTTAGGTAGGTGCTCTAGTTCATGTCTTAATCGATCTTAATTACATATTAATTTATTATTATTTACCTACAACAACTAATAACTTACCAGTCCGATTAGCTATAAAGTCGTATCTTATACAGATAATCTGAAATCTTTCATCTCGATAAGTTGATACTGCTTGTACATTTTTTTAAATAGCTCGGTACTCACAAAAGTTAACCTCACCTCACTGTTCAAACTCCATCATGAGATTTTAATCTTTTTAAGCAACGAATCAAATCATTTTAGACTTTGTTACATGTAAGAAAGGGGTGAAATTGGGTTATTTTAGTTTTAACCAAGATTCATTAGCGCTAAGAAATACCTCATTAATCGTAAGGTTAAAATTGTAACAGAGTTATTAATGAGTGAATTGGTAAGCTATACAGTAATGGCGCCAGTGCCGTGATGTCATATTGGCCAGTCTGGTCTAGCTGACCTACATGTTACTCTATTTTTGGCCGATCAGTTACTGAGCAGTGAGCACGCACTGAAATGAAACAGTGACACCTCTTTACGTTTTTAAAATAGCTCTAATTAAAAATATGCTAGAGAACGAATTAAGATGGAAAGCAGAATCGTAAAAATCTATATTTTCAGTGCAAGGTCGGCGGAAGTTGCAATTCAAAGTGCGTGCAATGAAAAACAAACTTTCGGAACATCAATCGTAGATTCCTTTTACTACGAGGCAAAGTCTGTACGGTCAATAACAAAAGTCGCTGAACCTACTTAACTTGCCGATTGTCATAAGTGAGTGAACATACTCAATTTAGTGGTTGTCAATCAAGTAATAAATGACCAATTTGCAAACATTTGGAAAATTTATTGTGATCAGCAACTTTTGTCGGACGACAGAGCTTCGCACGGTTTCAGCCCATTTCACAAGTTTCTCCAAATTTTCTGAACATGAACTATGGTCAATAATAGCCGGTAGCCACTTTGGTCTGTAACTTTGTATACATATTTATGTAATTACCTAACTTTTTGAATTTTTCGCGAGTACCACCTACTTATTACGCACTCACTACACTATACAAAAATAGGGCAGTCATCGCTCTTAGTCTTACTTACCCTTATCATCTTGTCACATACATCAGGGGTGCCGCATCTTCGGAAGATCCATTGCCAAAAAAATGTTTCTATCTGTTTCTATATCCGTATCCCGAACACATGTAGGCGTTGTAATCTGTTCTAAAGTAACTGTCAAGGTAGCTGTCAATAAATACTCTGTGGTCCTGCATGCGACAGAGGTACCTTATGCCGACTATTTATCCCGCAGGAACCTTTTTACAGGATAAAATGCACAACCACAAGTCATCTGAAGTTAAGGGACGATTTGGTCAAAGGTGGCACCACGATACACCTGGATTGGGAACAGGGGCCCCATTCGAGGCAAAATATGTGTTGAATTTAGACAGTTATTGCGATATTTATCGATTTTGATAATATATCACGCCGCGAGAATGATTTTGACTGTTATTGCGATATTTATCGAATGTGATAATATATATCACGCTGCGAGAATTGGGCCCCTGGCTCTCAAGTAGGGCTGCCGCTACACACCGATAAATGCTTGGCGAATGGCGACAAGCACGAGTGAGTTTTTGAGTTCATTTCACGGTCAAGAATATAGATAGCTCTAAGTGGATAAATAAATAGTTTGAGTGCCCAGTGGGTGGATGTCTCATTTCTTATACGTATTGTTTTAATAACAACACCGACATTCTTGGAAGTTGTTCGGGTCAATGATAGGTACTACCTATCATTAGGTAGGCGTATGAAGCAATTTCCTGAAATCACACAAATAGGTATAACTAGATAGTGTGCTACCTCATTATCAAGAAAGGCACAAAGTTATTTAAAAAAAAAAAGAGGACTACGATTGCCGTCACTGGTGACGGAGATCGTGGTGGCAACTGGGAGTATACCCTTTTAGCACATTCTTAAGGGCAGTGATATAATTGTAATTTTCCTTTGGAAGATTAGGGATATAAAAAAAACGTTGGTCAAAACTACAATAATATTGATTTACTATCTACTAGTATGTCTGAAGACAAAGGTCTTCAACCAGTGCGTCCTACCTGTCATGACATACAGAGCCGAGTCATGGACACTCACGGCACGACTAGTCTACCAATTTAAAGTTGCTCAGCAAGCTATGAAAAGAGCTATGCTTGGAGTTTCTCAGAGGGATCGAATAAGAAATGAGGTAATCTGTCAGAGAACTAAATTAGCTAACTGAAGTGGCAGAGGGCTGGACACATAAGCCGCCGAACCGATAACCGTTGTGGTAGACGTGTTCTTGAGTGCATGGAGACCGCGACTTGGCAAACGTAGTGTAGGACGCCAAGGTGGAGCGACGACTTGCGCCGAGTGGCTGGCAGTGGTTGGATGAGAAGAGCCGAAGACCGGGCTCAGTGGCGTACCTTGAGAGATGCCTATATCCAGCAGTGGACTGATACAGGCTGATGATGATGATGATGATCTACTAGTATAAAAAGACATGCAACATTATTTTTAATATTAAAAACCTTGACACTGTAACTATATTATTAGGTATTTACGCATTCTAAATACTCCAATGAACGAAAGTTACAAATGATAACAGATACTTCATACTGCTACTACATGCTACTATCGAAAGCATAATTTTTGTATGATCACGACCAATAGATACGTCTAACGTGAAAAGATTAGATTATAGCACGTAAATATATTTTATATGTAAAAACAGGTAACGAGGTACCTAATTTCTAATAATAGTAGCTATAACAATTGATAAAAGATCTATAATCTAGTCTTTATCGAACGTGTTGAATGAAACTTTCCTACACAATGGCTATTTTATGAGTCGTTACAATAAGTAATGCAGCTTTACGTTATATCCCTTTATACCATCCGCCTTATTATTCCCATGATTAATTGGCAGCAATTGTTTTGCAATTCTGACTGATTGCCTGCCGGTAATTGGTTTCTAATAGGGAATATGCATCGATTTTTTTTATTTGTTTAATCCACTTATTACTTCGTTATAACATAGTAAAAAATATAAATCCTGTTAAAATCGTTCAAATGAATTTTTAAAATAATATTTAAAGTACCGATTAAATTTGACCTGTTTGAACGGCCTTATTTTTCGCGCGCTTTTGATGACGTCACATCACGCGTCCAGTACTGTTTTCTCTATGTAATGACAGCTAATATTTAAGGATTTTCAGTTTATATCGCTTTTTCGACAATGGAAAAGGCTAAAAAACCATTTTATGGACATTGTCTTGTACCAGACTGCCAAAACACTATAAAAAGTAACCGGATAAAGTGTTTTTTTTCTATTCCAAGTGATATGAAAATACGTAACTGTGTAAGGTTATGAGAAGAGATGAAGTGTCTCCATCATCGTATTTACATTGTTGTGAAGATCATTTTAATGTTAGTGTATTGTATTTCGATAGTTAACATGGTGTGAATTTGTCAAAGTTAACTTTTGCAGGCATAAATATTATGATTATCAAGTGGAAGAAACTAATTCTGTTTACACCAAGTTTATACCAGCCTGACCTTTATCATTCCTGTCTTTCCTCCGGAGATTTATTTTAGATTGAGGAAGATACCTATCATAAATACTCGTAATATACAATACAACATCATGAGACAACAAGAGGGAAAAGTTATGCTTCGGTTAAAGCAAGGTGTTGTAGCTCATATTATGTTTCAGTGCCAAAAACAAAAAATGCCACCACCACAAGAGAGAATATCTGCGATTAAAAGACAAAAAAATATTGTTATTATATAAAGCTCTCACTGAGTTTGCTGTCAGAAGTACAAATACTTTACTCCACAAACAAGTTACTATGAAGCCGGGAACAGTACTTTTCATATTGAAGGCTGTGATGATTATTAAGCAAGGCCCAGTATATCTCACATGGATGTCTCCGAGATGAAGCAGATTGAAGCCTTTAGTAATACAGACCAAGTACACTGTGATGAAGCTGTGCAAGTAAATATTAGATCAAAGTACAAAAGTAAAGATGTTAATGTTAATTTAACTATTGAAAAGAAAAATGTACCTCTATTTCTATAATGTAGGTAATAATGTTAGTCTGTGGTTTGACAAATATGCAGGATGTTTTGATAAAAAAATGAAATAATTATTCCTCAGTTTTATTTTTAGGTATGCATATTCAGTTAATAATTAAAGAAACTTGAATAACAAAATACAGATACAAATGAAACCTTAAAAATTAAAATCAAACTGTGTTACCTACTGTTACATATAAAATATAACTCAGCGGACGAAAAATCTGGATTTTATGCAACAAATGCGGTCATCATAAAAGCATCTATTTTTGGCAAATTGTCCGATCGTGCTTTGACAAAACCACTTTCAGTCATTGTTCTTGATGTTTAGTACTGTCACTATATACCAAAACTGCACTAGGCAATCGAAAACACTACAGAAATCAATTTTTAAGTAATTTTTCTTCATATCAGTATGAATATCGAAGCCAGACTGCGCCGTGTGACGTCATTTTTCGAATCGACCAATGGTGAAGCGATTCGCAAATTTGAAAGTCCCACGCTTATTTTGCACTTTTTGATTAAATATTTAAGGTATTAATTATCAATTAAATAAGAAAATGATGGTTTATGTGTAATGTCAAGACCATAAAGTATCATGGAAAAAAATATCAAGTAAATCTAAATCACATGCATATTCCCTATTGTGCCGCTATTGATCCACGGGTGAACTTTTCTAATAATATCTCCGGCTTATGTATAAACCTACCCATCTTACCTACATAATTATACATACATGACTTTTTTGCCGTTTACAGGGTAGCGTTTGACCACAAGTCACCTGATGGAAGTGGTGAAGGTGGCGCCTCGGTAGACCTAGATTAAGAATTTGTTCTAACAATTTTTTCATAAATATGTAAGTAGGTTAAGTACTCTAGGTATGTAACATACTGTATAGCACATAGTATAAGTATTAGAATTCAAAGTGACATAGACCGAAAAGTTGCTGATCTTATTTGTATCGGCTTCGTCCTTTTAGAAAAACGAAATGGATGAGTAGAATACATTGAAGGCGTTTTCGGGAATAACTGATCGATTAGGTAATTGTTTAGCATAAACCATGCTTAGTCAGCTTAGTCTTTTTGATTGACTTTTCAAATAAAAACTAGGTAATATTAAAATTCTCTGACGTGAAAAATTACTTGCGCTTTTATTTAATGCACACAAATATTTGTACTCACAAATATTTGTACTTACAAATATTTCTGTGCATTTGTTGTTGTTGCATTTGTTGTTTTTTTTGTGTTTGTTGTTGATCGAAGTTCCAAATAAAGCCTCAATAGTCAGTATGCAACAAAGTGACTATACTAACCAAGTAACTACTTAAAAAAAAGTAATTTATATGTATTTATGAGACACCGCCATCAACATATTTTGCAAAACTACATCATTTTTGATTAAAATTCGGCACAAGACGCGCTTAGATCACTAATTCAATTCAATATTCTATAAATTAACATATAATTGTTATCTGAATCACCGGAAACCGTTGGCGTTCCTTAGTCGAATACAAAACTATTTCGCATCAAAACGTGTATTTTTTTACTCGAGATACAATAAAATAAACATATTGATTGAAAATTGAAACGATTAATCGTTGTCACCGAAACTCAGCCGAAAGGACTGTGCGGTAGACCTTTTGTTGTTTTCATAACAGTTTTTTTGTAACCCAGCAGGTAAGGTGACTCATCCCTTATGACTAGTAACCAGAAAGGCATGGTGTGGAACGCACCACCCCACAGTAAGATAAAAATTCAGAGAGGTCTTGAGTGTTAACATTTTACAAAATATTGTAAGTAAATGCGAAAGCAACTTTGTTTGTTTATAACCTTTTCACGACTAAACTAAACGACTGAATGGATCGTTATGAAATTTGACAAGGAGATAGATTATATCCTGTGGAAAGACATAGGATACTTTTTGTTGCGATAAAATGTTGTCAACGCGGGTGAAATCGCAAAGAACAGCGAGTATTCTTTGATATCCTTTTAGAATTATTACGCCCGCTTGCCGTCACAGAGATAATAAAATCTACTGTTTCTTGGAAAAAGGAACCAAATACGATACTAATAATAAAACTACATATGTACATTAGATTGAATAAAGCAGAAGTTCGAACTGGTGTCGATTCTGATGTGCTTTTCCTAAAACTAAAATAACTAAGTTTGACAGGTGTCAAAGTTTTGCTGTCACTTTATGACCACGGGAGAAATTTTAGTCCTGTCAAAGTTAATTTAGGTTTTAAAATATGCACACCAGAATTAACACCAATATATTTTATTGTAATGTCTTTATTTTTTACCTCTTTTTTTATTCACATTATTAATCAGTTCCTATAACTTTTATAAAATAAAAGTGGCCCGTTTTATAGCAAAGAACTGCGCTTCCGTCGTTAACTGGACAGGCACACCTTACGCATACTACCTGTCATATTTTTATTCTCATTACGAACTTGGCAACGCACGGCTTGCGCATTCTTCCATCTTCCAGACACCTTGCTTGTTACTTGGCCTGCCTGAGGGTGTAAGAGCAAATAATAAACGGCAGACATAAGACAGCCGATATAATTTATTGTCGTCTGGTGGCGCCTGCCGTTTCTCATTTCTGACCATAAGCGTTTTTTTTAATTTGTTTTTGCTTTACAATGTTGTGTACGATGTCTATTCGGGTTGCCAATTTGCTTTTTTTCTGGTATTAACGTATTTTTCATTTTACAGGTGATAAATAAAAAGTACGATCAATCAGAATTAGGTATCAATTATTTTATTTTCCACCGTGCGTGAAATGAAACGTTACTACAAACAAACGTTTCGTTTTTAAGTTTAAGTTTTTTTATAGGATAAAATACAGAGATATAAAATAACGCATGCTAATTTACTATGAAAGTACGGTTGGCAACCCTAAATTGACAATACTAACTAAGGTAGTTTAGTTTGTGTAACTATTGGGTATTATACAGCTTCACCTTGTAACTTCTGATCTAGAAGTGATTCATTGTGTTAAAATAACAAGTTAATTAGGCTAACTATGTTGTTTATAATGACACTTGCGAGACCGCAGCACACACACCTTTATCTTGCGGTCAATATTAAAGTCACTTGATATGCTGGCTAGTGACAACACTTGCAACGGAGTTTGTTTATAATAAAACTAAGTATATACATAGTTTAACAAAACTAAAAAACATTCTAAAAACGCACTGAAAAATATAAAATAATTAAATTGACTTGTGTTAAATTGCAGTGTGGATCGCTTTTTGGTTGTGTGTACTTTTATTTACCCAGTAAAAGAAGCGCTCCACACTTTTTGAATTAACCATTATATCGTAACTAATACAAGTCAATTTAATTATTTTATATATTTTAGTGCAGTTTTAATGTGTTTTTTTTTCAGTTTTTTAAATTAAGTATATATTTTTACTTGTTAGTCTTTTGTTACCAAGTCCAATCTATCGGACTCATCAAACGGAATCATATGAGCCCAAACTTGATAGGAAGATGTAAGTAACACAATATTATCATCATATCATACATGCATGCGGCAAATGACATATTTTATAATGGATACAAAATACTGTAGGTACTTCAATTACTTTAATTATTATTTATTATTCTTCAATTTATTTTTATTTATTTATTATTATATTTAGAAACTTAAATTACACAGAAAAATATTTATTTATTTATTTATTAAATTACAGCTATTACAACAAGAATGTCTTAATTCCATAGCGCAAACAAGCCAAATTCATCTCTAAAGTTATATATAAAGTCATCAGCATAAAAAATATAATATTATATTATAATAGCAACATTAGCGACCACCTATCTACATAATACATAACTAGAGTAGATTTTTTTCGTTATTACTTATTTTTTGATTACAGTAACAGAAAAATTGTTGTATCAAACCCCAATAATAATACGCTATCTATATAGTTAACAAGGTGTAATAATGTTACAATAGTGAAAATATTATAGTGTTTCCAAAAAGGTGTGCCTATTAAATTTCGTGGAATGGTAGCTAACCTCAATGAATAACCTACTAATTTTGTTTGAACATGTGTTGCTCGAAGTTAACTCAGATGGTAACGGAGTACAAAGCATTCCAAATTATAAACGTTTGTTCGTCTCCTAGCTAGCGGAATGTTTAAACTTATTAATTACACATTATTCTCGATTAAGGAATGTCTTTAACCTAAAAGTACCTCAACTACCTAATTGCGTAACAATACAGTCAATACTAAAACAAGTTATTCAGTGTTGCTAGCCTAATGGCCGAAAATCCAAACTAATATCTTTTAATTATGTGGTCCCAAGGTCCCATTGTTTTTACCAAAAATTTCAAGTGGCAATTATTTTTTAATAAACTGGCAATACAATTATAATTTTCTACCGTCAGGTTGGTAATGTGCCTGACTAGTCAACAAGAAATTGACAAGTTTAAATATTTTCATAGTTCCTTTTAACCTGCTGCTTTATGCAAGCACTCATTCATCTTTTGATCCAGAATCCAGACGTAAATCTTCTTCAAACAAAATTAAATGAAATGCCTGTGTAACTACGATTTTCATTTATATCTATGCTGGGTAAACGCTAACTTATCTTCATGAAATGAGGTCGGCGTGCGGTCCCATTTGGCTTTTGTTAATTTCAAAACTCTTTGACAAAGAGTTTACATCATTGTTGGAGGAAGTGTTAGGTTAAAATGCGGTGCGTTTGAGTGAATCCTCTGCTTTATACAACGCTATCTAATCTAAGTAATGTTCCTATATTTATCTAGCGGTGCTTATTGTTCGCTCAACCGCCACCGCGCTGCTAGTGTTGGACGAAGTGACTATAGTGATACGCTAATGATATTTTACGAATTCAAAATAATTTTTATATGTTCTAAATCTAAAAAGATTTCTAAGGAAAGGAATGTAAAAAGTTAGAATCGTATTTTCTAATAGAAAATTTGAAAGAAGTACATACCTAAGTAAAAATGATTTTCTAATCTGTATAATAACAATCTCAACGACTTTTGGTTAACGAATTACGAATAACAATCATGATCACGCATAATTGAATTTTAACGATTTTAACACAGTCAAATACAAATGCTGCCTTTGTAAAGGTCCACGGTGCGGAAAATAGAGGCGTGATGTCGGATGATGAATGAACATTTAAATTTTCCGGATGGCAACCAAACCAACTAGCACCTCTAACAAAGTGCAAACAATGGAGCCGGCTGAGGGCTCTGTCACAGTAGATGTACCTACTGTGGCTATGTGGTATCAGTGTGTAGTAGGGCTGTCAACTTCCGAAAATGACAGACCCAGAGATCTACGGAACAATGTTTGAAAAAATTAATATCTATTTCTACCAGTTTACTACATTTTAAAAAGAGATTAAACTAAGAAAATAAGCTTTGATATTTCTAGTATATACATTACCGTTTTGATCCGTTTATGTTCGTGTTATTGAATCTGTCTAATAGTTACATGACATATTCATCATTCCCATAAGAAGTCGTTTGCAGAAAGAAAATGAGGCTTAAAACTTGACAAAAAAAACAGTAGGTAAGTTTTTAAATGCTTTCCTAATTTAGTTAGGTAGGTGCTCTAGTTCATGTCTTAATCGATCTTAATTACATATTAATTTATTATTATTTACCTACAACAACTAATAACTTACCAGTCCGATTAGCTATAAAGTCGTATCTTATACAGATAATCTGAAATCTTTCATCTCGATAAGTTGATACTGCTTGTACATTTTTTTAAATAGCTCGGTACTCACAAAAGTTAACCTCACCTCACTGTTCAAACTCCATCATGAGATTTTAATCTTTTTAAGCAACGAATCAAATCATTTTAGACTTTGTTACATGTAAGAAAGGGGTGAAATTGGGTTATTTTAGTTTTAACCAAGATTCATTAGCGCTAAGAAATACCTCATTAATCGTAAGGTTAAAATTGTAACAGAGTTATTAATGAGTGAATTGGTAAGCTATACAGTAATGGCGCCAGTGCCGTGATGTCATATTGGCCAGTCTGGTCTAGCTGACCTACATGTTACTCTATTTTTGGCCGATCAGTTACTGAGCAGTGAGCACGCACTGAAATGAAACAGTGACACCTCTTTACGTTTTTAAAATAGCTCTAATTAAAAATATGCTAGAGAACGAATTAAGATGGAAAGCAGAATCGTAAAAATCTATATTTTCAGTGCAAGGTCGGCGGAAGTTGCAATTCAAAGTGCGTGCAATGAAAAACAAACTTTCGGAACATCAATCGTAGATTCCTTTTACTACGAGGCAAAGTCTGTACGGTCAATAACAAAAGTCGCTGAACCTACTTAACTTGCCGATTGTCATAAGTGAGTGAACATACTCAATTTAGTGGTTGTCAATCAAGTAATAAATGACCAATTTGCAAACATTTGGAAAATTTATTGTGATCAGCAACTTTTGTCGGACGACAGAGCTTCGCACGGTTTCAGCCCATTTCACAAGTTTCTCCAAATTTTCTGAACATGAACTATGGTCAATAATAGCCGGTAGCCACTTTGGTCTGTAACTTTGTATACATATTTATGTAATTACCTAACTTTTTGAATTTTTCGCGAGTACCACCTACTTATTACGCACTCACTACACTATACAAAAATAGGGCAGTCATCGCTCTTAGTCTTACTTACCCTTATCATCTTGTCACATACATCAGGGGTGCCGCATCTTCGGAAGATCCATTGCCAAAAAAATGTTTCTATCTGTTTCTATATCCGTATCCCGAACACATGTAGGCGTTGTAATCTGTTCTAAAGTAACTGTCAAGGTAGCTGTCAATAAATACTCTGTGGTCCTGCATGCGACAGAGGTACCTTATGCCGACTATTTATCCCGCAGGAACCTTTTTACAGGATAAAATGCACAACCACAAGTCATCTGAAGTTAAGGGACGATTTGGTCAAAGGTGGCACCACGATACACCTGGATTGGGAACAGGGGCCCCATTCGAGGCAAAATATGTGTTGAATTTAGACAGTTATTGCGATATTTATCGATTTTGATAATATATCACGCCGCGAGAATGATTTTGACTGTTATTGCGATATTTATCGAATGTGATAATATATATCACGCTGCGAGAATTGGGCCCCTGGCTCTCAAGTAGGGCTGCCGCTACACACCGATAAATGCTTGGCGAATGGCGACAAGCACGAGTGAGTTTTTGAGTTCATTTCACGGTCAAGAATATAGATAGCTCTAAGTGGATAAATAAATAGTTTGAGTGCCCAGTGGGTGGATGTCTCATTTCTTATACGTATTGTTTTAATAACAACACCGACATTCTTGGAAGTTGTTCGGGTCAATGATAGGTACTACCTATCATTAGGTAGGCGTATGAAGCAATTTCCTGAAATCACACAAATAGGTATAACTAGATAGTGTGCTACCTCATTATCAAGAAAGGCACAAAGTTATTTAAAAAAAAAAAGAGGACTACGATTGCCGTCACTGGTGACGGAGATCGTGGTGGCAACTGGGAGTATACCCTTTTAGCACATTCTTAAGGGCAGTGATATAATTGTAATTTTCCTTTGGAAGATTAGGGATATAAAAAAAACGTTGGTCAAAACTACAATAATATTGATTTACTATCTACTAGTATGTCTGAAGACAAAGGTCTTCAACCAGTGCGTCCTACCTGTCATGACATACAGAGCCGAGTCATGGACACTCACGGCACGACTAGTCTACCAATTTAAAGTTGCTCAGCAAGCTATGAAAAGAGCTATGCTTGGAGTTTCTCAGAGGGATCGAATAAGAAATGAGGTAATCTGTCAGAGAACTAAATTAGCTAACTGAAGTGGCAGTGGGCTGGACACATAAGCCGCCGAACCGATAACCGTTGTGGTAGACGTGTTCTTGAGTGCATGGAGACCGCGACTTGGCAAACGTAGTGTAGGACGCCAAGGTGGAGCGACGACTTGCGCCGAGTGGCTGGCAGTGGTTGGATGAGAAGAGCCGAAGACCGGGCTCAGTGGCGTACCTTGAGAGATGCCTATATCCAGCAGTGGACTGATACAGGCTGATGATGATGATGATGATCTACTAGTATAAAAAGACATGCAACATTATTTTTAATATTAAAAACCTTGACACTGTAACTATATTATTAGGTATTTACGCATTCTAAATACTCCAATGAACGAAAGTTACAAATGATAACAGATACTTCATACTGCTACTACATGCTACTATCGAAAGCATAATTTTTGTATGATCACGACCAATAGATACGTCTAACGTGAAAAGATTAGATTATAGCACGTAAATATATTTTATATGTAAAAACAGGTAACGAGGTACCTAATTTCTAATAATAGTAGCTATAACAATTGATAAAAGATCTATAATCTAGTCTTTATCGAACGTGTTGAATGAAACTTTCCTACACAATGGCTATTTTATGAGTCGTTACAATAAGTAATGCAGCTTTACGTTATATCCCTTTATACCATCCGCCTTATTATTCCCATGATTAATTGGCAGCAATTGTTTTGCAATTCTGACTGATTGCCTGCCGGTAATTGGTTTCTAATTGTGCCGCTATTGATCCACGGGTGAACTTTTCTAATAATATCTCCGGCTTATGTATAAACCTACCCATCTTACCTACATAATTATACATACATGACTTTTTTGCCGTTTACAGGGTAGCGTTTGACCACAAGTCACCTGATGGAAGTGGTGAAGGTGGCGCCTCGGTAGACCTAGATTAAGAATTTGTTCTAACAATTTTTTCATAAATATGTAAGTAGGTTAAGTACTCTAGGTATGTAACATACTGTATAGCACATAGTATAAGTATTAGAATTCAAAGTGACATAGACCGAAAAGTTGCTGATCTTATTTGTATCGGCTTCGTCCTTTTAGAAAAACGAAATGGATGAGTAGAATACATTGAAGGCGTTTTCGGGAATAACTGATCGATTAGGTAATTGTTTAGCATAAACCATGCTTAGTCAGCTTAGTCTTTTTGATTGACTTTTCAAATAAAAACTAGGTAATATTAAAATTCTCTGACGTGAAAAATTACTTGCGCTTTTATTTAATGCACACAAATATTTGTACTCACAAATATTTGTACTTACAAATATTTCTGTGCATTTGTTGTTGTTGCATTTGTTGTTTTTTTTGTGTTTGTTGTTGATCGAAGTTCCAAATAAAGCCTCAATAGTCAGTATGCAACAAAGTGACTATACTAACCAAGTAACTACTTAAAAAAAAGTAATTTATATGTATTTATGAGACACCGCCATCAACATATTTTGCAAAACTACATCATTTTTGATTAAAATTCGGCACAAGACGCGCTTAGATCACTAATTCAATTCAATATTCTATAAATTAACATATAATTGTTATCTGAATCACCGGAAACCGTTGGCGTTCCTTAGTCGAATACAAAACTATTTCGCATCAAAACGTGTATTTTTTTACTCGAGATACAATAAAATAAACATATTGATTGAAAATTGAAACGATTAATCGTTGTCACCGAAACTCAGCCGAAAGGACTGTGCGGTAGACCTTTTGTTGTTTTCATAACAGTTTTTTTGTAACCCAGCAGGTAAGGTGACTCATCCCTTATGACTAGTAACCAGAAAGGCATGGTGTGGAACGCACCACCCCACAGTAAGATAAAAATTCAGAGAGGTCTTGAGTGTTAACATTTTACAAAATATTGTAAGTAAATGCGAAAGCAACTTTGTTTGTTTATAACCTTTTCACGACTAAACTAAACGACTGAATGGATCGTTATGAAATTTGACAAGGAGATAGATTATATCCTGTGGAAAGACATAGGATACTTTTTGTTGCGATAAAATGTTGTCAACGCGGGTGAAATCGCAAAGAACAGCGAGTATTCTTTGATATCCTTTTAGAATTATTACGCCCGCTTGCCGTCACAGAGATAATAAAATCTACTGTTTCTTGGAAAAAGGAACCAAATACGATACTAATAATAAAACTACATATGTACATTAGATTGAATAAAGCAGAAGTTCGAACTGGTGTCGATTCTGATGTGCTTTTCCTAAAACTAAAATAACTAAGTTTGACAGGTGTCAAAGTTTTGCTGTCACTTTATGACCACGGGAGAAATTTTAGTCCTGTCAAAGTTAATTTAGGTTTTAAAATATGCACACCAGAATTAACACCAATATATTTTATTGTAATGTCTTTATTTTTTACCTCTTTTTTTATTCACATTATTAATCAGTTCCTATAACTTTTATAAAATAAAAGTGGCCCGTTTTATAGCAAAGAACTGCGCTTCCGTCGTTAACTGGACAGGCACACCTTACGCATACTACCTGTCATATTTTTATTCTCATTACGAACTTGGCAACGCACGGCTTGCGCATTCTTCCATCTTCCAGACACCTTGCTTGTTACTTGGCCTGCCTGAGGGTGTAAGAGCAAATAATAAACGGCAGACATAAGACAGCCGATATAATTTATTGTCGTCTGGTGGCGCCTGCCGTTTCTCATTTCTGACCATAAGCGTTTTTTTTAATTTGTTTTTGCTTTACAATGTTGTGTACGATGTCTATTCGGGTTGCCAATTTGCTTTTTTTCTGGTATTAACGTATTTTTCATTTTACAGGTGATAAATAAAAAGTACGATCAATCAGAATTAGGTATCAATTATTTTATTTTCCACCGTGCGTGAAATGAAACGTTACTACAAACAAACGTTTCGTTTTTAAGTTTAAGTTTTTTTATAGGATAAAATACAGAGATATAAAATAACGCATGCTAATTTACTATGAAAGTACGGTTGGCAACCCTAAATTGACAATACTAACTAAGGTAGTTTAGTTTGTGTAACTATTGGGTATTATACAGCTTCACCTTGTAACTTCTGATCTAGAAGTGATTCATTGTGTTAAAATAACAAGTTAATTAGGCTAACTATGTTGTTTATAATGACACTTGCGAGACCGCAGCACACACACCTTTATCTTGCGGTCAATATTAAAGTCACTTGATATGCTGGCTAGTGACAACACTTGCAACGGAGTTTGTTTATAATAAAACTAAGTATATACATAGTTTAACAAAACTAAAAAACATTCTAAAAACGCACTGAAAAATATAAAATAATTAAATTGACTTGTGTTAAATTGCAGTGTGGATCGCTTTTTGGTTGTGTGTACTTTTATTTACCCAGTAAAAGAAGCGCTCCACACTTTTTGAATTAACCATTATATCGTAACTAATACAAGTCAATTTAATTATTTTATATATTTTAGTGCAGTTTTAATGTGTTTTTTTTTCAGTTTTTTAAATTAAGTATATATTTTTACTTGTTAGTCTTTTGTTACCAAGTCCAATCTATCGGACTCATCAAACGGAATCATATGAGCCCAAACTTGATAGGAAGATGTAAGTAACACAATATTATCATCATATCATACATGCATGCGGCAAATGACATATTTTATAATGGATACAAAATACTGTAGGTACTTCAATTACTTTAATTATTATTTATTATTCTTCAATTTATTTTTATTTATTTATTATTATATTTAGAAACTTAAATTACACAGAAAAATATTTATTTATTTATTTATTAAATTACAGCTATTACAACAAGAATGTCTTAATTCCATAGCGCAAACAAGCCAAATTCATCTCTAAAGTTATATATAAAGTCATCAGCATAAAAAATATAATATTATATTATAATAGCAACATTAGCGACCACCTATCTACATAATACATAACTAGAGTAGATTTTTTTCGTTATTACTTATTTTTTGATTACAGTAACAGAAAAATTGTTGTATCAAACCCCAATAATAATACGCTATCTATATAGTTAACAAGGTGTAATAATGTTACAATAGTGAAAATATTATAGTGTTTCCAAAAAGGTGTGCCTATTAAATTTCGTGGAATGGTAGCTAACCTCAATGAATAACCTACTAATTTTGTTTGAACATGTGTTGCTCGAAGTTAACTCAGATGGTAACGGAGTACAAAGCATTCCAAATTATAAACGTTTGTTCGTCTCCTAGCTAGCGGAATGTTTAAACTTATTAATTACACATTATTCTCGATTAAGGAATGTCTTTAACCTAAAAGTACCTCAACTACCTAATTGCGTAACAATACAGTCAATACTAAAACAAGTTATTCAGTGTTGCTAGCCTAATGGCCGAAAATCCAAACTAATATCTTTTAATTATGTGGTCCCAAGGTCCCATTGTTTTTACCAAAAATTTCAAGTGGCAATTATTTTTTAATAAACTGGCAATACAATTATAATTTTCTACCGTCAGGTTGGTAATGTGCCTGACTAGTCAACAAGAAATTGACAAGTTTAAATATTTTCATAGTTCCTTTTAACCTGCTGCTTTATGCAAGCACTCATTCATCTTTTGATCCAGAATCCAGACGTAAATCTTCTTCAAACAAAATTAAATGAAATGCCTGTGTAACTACGATTTTCATTTATATCTATGCTGGGTAAACGCTAACTTATCTTCATGAAATGAGGTCGGCGTGCGGTCCCATTTGGCTTTTGTTAATTTCAAAACTCTTTGACAAAGAGTTTACATCATTGTTGGAGGAAGTGTTAGGTTAAAATGCGGTGCGTTTGAGTGAATCCTCTGCTTTATACAACGCTATCTAATCTAAGTAATGTTCCTATATTTATCTAGCGGTGCTTATTGTTCGCTCAACCGCCACCGCGCTGCTAGTGTTGGACGAAGTGACTATAGTGATACGCTAATGATATTTTACGAATTCAAAATAATTTTTATATGTTCTAAATCTAAAAAGATTTCTAAGGAAAGGAATGTAAAAAGTTAGAATCGTATTTTCTAATAGAAAATTTGAAAGAAGTACATACCTAAGTAAAAATGATTTTCTAATCTGTATAATAACAATCTCAACGACTTTTGGTTAACGAATTACGAATAACAATCATGATCACGCATAATTGAATTTTAACGATTTTAACACAGTCAAATACAAATGCTGCCTTTGTAAAGGTCCACGGTGCGGAAAATAGAGGCGTGATGTCGGATGATGAATGAACATTTAAATTTTCCGGATGGCAACCAAACCAACTAGCACCTCTAACAAAGTGCAAACAATGGAGCCGGCTGAGGGCTCTGTCACAGTAGATGTACCTACTGTGGCTATGTGGTATCAGTGTGTAGTAGGGCTGTCAACTTCCGAAAATGACAGACCCAGAGATCTACGGAACAATGTTTGAAAAAATTAATATCTATTTCTACCAGTTTACTACATTTTAAAAAGACACTGGTGTCGGTTCTATTTGACAGGTCTGAAAATAAGGCTGTCCTTATTTTTTACTTTCTTGGTCAGAAAAAGACAGCAATAGCAATAGGTCTAGGAGAGACCTATCAAACTTATTTTAGTTTTAGAAAATGCACAACAGAATCGACACCATTACCACTAAAACCACATTTGTCAGTGATTTCTATAGCTATTTTTGTGATCTGGTTATTTAAAACTTGACTATTGATTAATGATATTTATATGAAGGTTATAATAATTTAAAATAATGAATAAATCGAGCAAAAATTAGTATTTTCGATCCAAAATCCTTCATGCGCGGACGACGGGTTTCGCGCCCCCTATTTATCCGACTAACCCGGACTATACGATGAAAGGCAACCCAGATCCCTAAGGTGTCAAACCCGGAGGGTGGCAGCCCTGGTGTAGGGCTGCGGCTTGCGAGCTGTGTGGTGCGTCTGCTACTTCGGAGGGCGACGACTGATTTTCTTTTTTTGAATGAAAGGAAGAAACAAGGAAGGGAGACGTATTTAATTTTTTTCGAGACAAGCAAGTCGGTCGCTTGACGTAAGCGTCACACTTGCCCAGTTTAGTTTAGTGTTAGAATTTGAACTTCAACAGTTCAATTCAAAATCTTGCGCGACAACGCACTGCGCTCTCTAAAAGATAAAATGTTAAATCTCTACACCCTGTGATATCACTGGAAACATTTCCCTTCTATTGGCTTCTAACCGATTTCTTTTTGTTTGTACCTAGTATTTTTTCTTGACATAATTGAACACAACAGTCCTAAATTTGGAAGTGTCAATTTTGAAACAAGGGTAATTTAATTTGAGGAATAAAATCACTTTAAAAACATATCCGATTTTAAATTCTTACAGTACCTTACAGTAGTAGAATGTTTGTCTTCATTATAATATAACCCAAACCATATTTAATTCAGTAATAGATTGTTTCCGCCGCATCCTCCTCAAACTCGGGCAAGTCGACCAGTATGCCCATTGTTTGCTGTAGGGTATTATTGACCGTACCGGGCACCTTTGTTTACTTTCCACGTTCAGGCAGGGGCGGATTTGGTACCTTGGCTGCCCTAGGCCTGTGGAAGATTGCCGCCCCTACTTCTAAAGCGCGAACTAAACAGTGGCAGCTAAAATACCGAATACTTAACCCAGTACTAATGTAGTCTGTAGTAGAGCAAACTGATAATGATACGCATGAACTTCGAGTAAACTAGTTGGTAGTAAGCAAAGATCCAGTTCGATGATCCAATAATAATAATAATACATAATAATAATTTGAATAACCGTAATCTCCATACGTGTATTTTTTTCCGTGGTGCTTTTTTTCACTACTTACAGGGTAGCGTTTGACTATAAGCCACCTGATGTGAGTGACGATGTGGTCGAAGATGGCGTCACGCTGCACCTGGATTGGGAACTGGCTCTCAAGAAGAAAAAGAAGAAGATGGCTTTTCCGAGGTGCTATGGACACGTTTTGAGTTCTTAAAACTCACAGAGATCGCGACTACTCTCAATAATTTTAGCCGCCCCCTAAATTTTGCAGCCCTATGCACGGACCTACTCTGTCTATACTACTTCAGGGAAATCCGTCCCTGTGTTCAGGTCGGGCTGTTCTGACTAAAGATAGCGCACGACCTGCTATGGAGAATTTGTCTTGTTTCACTGTAATTCGTACCGTGATCCAACCAACATAACTACCTTACAAACTCCAGTAAGGTGTACTAAATCAGTTTCTGGATAGACAGTTTGGGTTCTGGATGACCGAGTAGACGTTCAAGCTTGGTTACGATTATAAATACAAGTCTTATAAGAAGTGTGTGGACAATTTTTTATTTTTCTGTTTTCGTGACCAACGCTAGGCCAAATTAGAGAGCGATGCGTTGACGCTTTGATTGTTAGTTCATTCATAAAAGCAAGCTATTGGAATAGACTGGTTTTTTATTATTCTAATGATATAGGTATGTATATATATCGCTTGTTTAAAGACTTAGTATGATTATGAATTAATATCAGTAGTATAAATTCCAGTAACAAACAGTTATTTTTTTAATCGATGTAGGATTATGTTAAGTTTCATTCGTTACAACGTTTTCTACCTTATACGAATCGTACACTTTTTTTTTTCTTTTCTTTTTTTTACTATTTACAGGGTAGCGTTTGACCACAAGTCACCTGATGTTAAGTGACGATGTGGTCGAGGATGACGCCACGCTACACCTGGGCTGGGAACTGGCTCTCAAGTGAGGCTGCCGGAACACACCGATAGGTGCTTGGCGACAGATTCTTAACAAGAGGGTGGTAGCTAGCCAGGCGAGTACTAGAAAATACTCTACCACCAAGCTATGGTTTCATCACGATGTTTTCCTTCACCGAAAGCTCAAGCTCATTGTAGGATTCGAACCCACGTCCTACGGATCGCAAGCCGACGTCACTACCACTGAGCCATCATCGCTTCAAACACTACACATGTAACTTTGTTAGCTAATTGTAAATGTTTCACTAAAACGTGGTATTCTTTTCCCTCGCCGCACACTGGTAACGTTTTTATTAATAAGTTTGTGTACAGTAGCGTGTTCTGCGCATTACGTTACGAATGCAGTAGAATTGAGCTGCTACTTTCAGATGTTATTCGAGTTGAGAGGACGATTCTGAGATTAAGCTGATGATAATTGGAGCTGATTACCTACAAACATTTTTCTCTGTAGGTAATTATGATTTTTTAACTTTTTAGTTACTCGTTACCTGAAAATATTTCGACTTCCAAGTCGCTTCAAATTCATGAGTGAACCTTCTAGTCAAGCATGCTCCATCATCGACCTCATCCTCACTTACCATAAGGTGACACTGTGGTCAAATGCGTACCTACCTACCATTATTCCTAATAATAGAAAAGGTCTATTTTTCTTATAACAGGTAGGTAGGTAAGTCATTCTTGCTCCTTTATAAGATCAGATCAGACTCAATTCAAGAGTCTAATTTCATTAGCATCATTTTTGTATAAAAACAGCACGATAACAATCTCAAATATTTCCAACACAAACAACATCGGTTGTACAAAGAAAAACGTGTTCCTTTTATGCCAAACTGCATGATCTCAAATTACATGCCAAAGACACGGTTTATGTGACATGTATGTATCAGATTATTATAATATCTTCAGAGCTTCAATACATTGTGTATTTTATAACAGTGAGGTTTTTACGAGACTACATCCGGAAAAAATGTATCTCAACATAGATCGTCAATCTCAACTAAATTTTTTCATCGTTTTATTTTGTTTGGAAAATTCAATTTCAAGAATAAAAAAATCTGCAGGAGTAAGTTCTTTACTAACTTATTATTTTTTTAGTTGTTGAATGAGACGAGCCGAAGAATGGGCTCAGTGGCGTACCTTGCGAAAGGCTATGTTCAGCAAAAGGTAGCTGGTAGACTGACACAGGCTGATAATGAAGATGATAATGCTTATTCTTTTAACATCTTAATTAATTTTGAGTACTAGGTACTTAATTACCTCATAAGCAATTTTAAAACACATTTATGCTTTTTGATGTTTTACCAGAAATTAATCCTCATCTGTACCTACTGTGACATTTGGATCTCAGCTTTTTTATCTTTGTATCTTTGAAAAGTATGAGTGTACGGTACACTCTGTTGGTGAGATAATAAATAAATAAACATATTAAGACTGCTTTTAACCCCCTTTTTTGCGATAAAGGGAAGACTTTCGCATGTATACCCTTGAGGAATGAATCATTGAACGGCCCAATAGATAATGTAGGTAGCACCATTGAAGCTTTGCAATGTGACAGCATATTTGCTGCTCTTAATCCATACTCGACCCATACAGATAATAGATCTAAGTGATTTTGCATGGCCATGTGAATACACTCAATAAACTGTACGTACTTTAACGTTTTTGCACGATGTGTACTTAAAGAATTTATCTTTATTTGCAGGTAAAGATTGGGACGTCAGCTGAGATGAGAATCGGAGACGTAAGAATTGAGATAAGATCTTCACAAACTTTTGGGTTAATAAAACTTTGCTTAAAGAAGTTCCGACATAAGAGCATGTATGAAAAAAATATGAATGAGACCCCCTGGGCCCCCGACTCACGATCAAAGCACCTTATTCTATTAGACCTATTCAGACTCACTACCTAAGTAGATAAGGTACTCAGATCGATCAATTTGTATGTTTTACTAGAAGTTACTGATAAAAATAAAAGCGAGAAGTTTGATTGAGCGGCTTAAAAATTGAACTCCAGGCTTGTCGCATTTCACGCAACAAACGAATGTAATAAAAAAAACATTGCTAATAGTCCACTCAAATTACCATTTTCTATTAGTTTCATCGGAGATCTCACCGCTTAGAAAATATTGTATGTAGTTATGGAGTTTTTTAAAATGTGTTTAAAACATTAAAACCCCAATACCCCATATGAGCTTTTGGAAAATTACCTATTGTTGGATTAAAAAGAGAATTTAAAAAGTTAATGCCGTATGTATTTTGTTTCCTTTTGTTGTTGAACAATAAAGCGTTATCATCTATAGTTTGAGTAGAGCGTAGACTAAAGTTTTCCCCCACACAAATATTGCCCCCTTTCTCTCTACAAGAAATTTCGAATGCGCGCCTGGTTTGCAGACTGCATTGCAATCCAAGAATGCACTTTTGCCACGAGAAGTATTAACGGTACTTTAACAAACCGTTAAGATTGAAGCCTCATTTTCGCTCACTACAGAGGAGGTAAACTCAGAAGGTTATCTAATCTGCGTAAAAGAACAAAACAGCAATTTAAAAGCGATGATGGATTAGTGGTAGTGACGCTGGTTTGCAATCCCGGAGGACGTGAGTTCGAATCCTACAATGAGCTTGAGCTTTCGGTGAAGGAAAACATCATGATGAAACCATAGCTTGGTGGTAGGGCATTTTCTAGTGGTCGCCTGGCTAGATACCACCCTCAAGTTAAGAATCTGTCGCCAAGCACCTATCGGTATGTTCTGGCAGCCCCACTTGAGAGCCAGTTCCCAATCCAGGTGTAGCGTGGCGCCATCTTCGACCACATCGTCACTTAACATCAGGTGACTTGTGGCCAAACGCTACAATGAAAGTAGTAAAAGGAAAGCATCATAAAATATGCCGCGATGTAAGTGTGACCAAACCTCGCAATTTGCCCAGAACGCTTCCTCAGAATCCCTTATTCTCCGATACAGTAAGCCATTGACCCGTACAGCCCGCTAGACTACCGTGCACGTAATATTATATTTTCGCCGCTATTTATTTACACGAGTACGTACGAGGCCCGCGATAACAAACGCCCTAATGTAAACAGATGGGCATGGGCAGTGCCGATGGATCCCTACAAACAAACCACTAGATATATCTATATTCTATATCTAACGGCGCGTTACTGCTTACAGCATAAGTAGTGGTACACCACAATCCACATGTGTTAGTGCTCGTTCTAGCCATTCTAAATTATGTGGTTCTAGTGCACTTGCAAATGAACAAACTATCACACTAATCCTTTCTCTCTCTCGCCTTTCTCTCTCCTCTCTCTCTCCCTCTACTCTCTCGTCTCTCTCTCTCTACTCTCTCTCCTCTCTCTCTCTACTCTCTCGTCTCTCTCTCTCTACTCTCTCGTCTCTCTCTCTCTACTCTCTCGTCTCTCTCTCTACTCTCTCGTCTCTCTCTCCTCTCTCGTCTCTCTCTCTCCTCTCTCTCTACTCTCTCGTCTCTCTCTCTCTCTCTCTCTCTCTACTCTCTCTATCTCTCTGTATATTTGTTAACTATGGACGCCTAAAACTCGAAAAAACAGTACCTCTTGCAAGAACAACAAGAAGAAGAAGAAGAAAGAGAAGAGGAAGAGTGTTTTTTTTCTTGTAACAAGTACTGCTAATTTTGTCAGTCTGTAACTCTGTACTTTGTATTTTGGTTGGTGGCCTGGTGGCTGTTCCCCTTATCGTCAATTTCGGTCCAACTTGTGAGGTCCGACGTACCTAAATCTTAATTTCAATCAACCCAGATTATTTTGTCAAATAGTGTCATCCTGAGTATGATAAAACCATTTTGGTAGACACTTTCTTTAAGCCACAGATCATCATTCATCACAATCAGATACGCCTCAACTTTACCCCAACATAAGATACGAGTATTGCAGAAGATACCTGTGGTAATTTTTTGGGTATTCAGAATCTGTGACATGTATGAATACCTATTCTTGTACCTAATATTTTTTTCTGTTAGTGATTAGATATTTCGGTATATATAGCATCGTCTTAGGTAAAAAGCACGTGTTAAAAATGAATGCTTTTTATTAGGAAAGTATGTACATACAAATATAATACACATACAAATTTTCATCATCATTATCAGCCTTTCACGTTCCCACTGCTGGGACTCTGGCCTTCTCTCAGAAAGAAAGAGTATGGGCTGTAATCTACCACGCTGGCCCAGTGCGGGTTGGTAGATGTCGCATGCCCTTAAATGTTGCATAAAAATTGTACCCCTTAAAATTATATTAAAGATGGTTAGTATTCATAACAGTCCTAGTAATTTTAAAACAAAAAAAAACTGCATTTAGGTCGCCTTCTGCAGGTAGTCTCTATAAAATTGCCAAATTGTTGAATACTCGAAAAGCCAAATTAAAATATGAATACGTTGGTAATAAATTAGTGTAATTAATAAGTACAGTACCATGCTTGCGCTTTTGTGCAACGTGTATTTTTAAATAACGATGCTGCTCGTGGTGAGTGACCCATTTACTTTGTAGGCAGGTGGGTACAATGGCGGGGCTGCTCTAGTGGCTACTTCACCTAGATGTCTGGATAGAGCATCTACCCAGGAACATATATTGCAGCTTGGATGCCTTCTACCTATTTCTTCTTATTTTATGTTCTCAACGGAGTGAATTTTTACTCCATCTGATAATAAAAGCCCATCTTTCTAGATATAAACATATTTCTCAACAAACACCTTCCCTTTATCATTAAATAAACCTTAACCTCTTGTCTCTTTCGCGCATTAATTCCAAATGATTCCCAGTCCCATTTTTACGCGTCATCTGTAAGACGTATGACAGTGACAGCGCGGGAATACCTGTCTATTTTTTAAAACCACGTAAGACGTTCTTATATTTCTAATAAGTACATCGAAAACACTAGTACTGGAAAAATATCTATAGGCTGAGTTTTATTCTGATAAAGTAGAGTTTCAGTAAGAAAATCACGATGCATATTCTGTCAAACAAGTCTGAGAAACTGAGAAGAATGAGACGACTAGCTGGCTTAACAGCTTATGCTGGCTAAACGTTGATGTCATGTATCTGAAGGAAATGTAGGCTTCCAGTAGGGCTGCAAAAAAATCAGCTAAGTACATTAAACATCTACCTTTAATTTTCAACGGTTTTGAAGAATCTCTAGAATGTAAAATAATGTGCAAAGCCGGATCACCACTCCGGGATAAATCCGAAAGCCATTATTGTCGAGTCGTCTAAAAACAGTTACGTTATAGCTAAACTTTTCTGCTAATAAATTACGCTAATTTAGATTTAATTAAATAACTCATAACTACATTTTCCCTACAGACATCAGATCCTTATAACTGCAGTCGGCATTCCTCGAATCTCATTGTCATTCCCGCACCGGTCAGACAAGAATGTCGGACTGACACTCGGAATCGTAACGTAAACCAAACGCGGAATGTCTTTGGAACTTCGAACTTACTTATTGAACGTTTCTAATTTGCATCTCAACGCCCCTCGCCCTTTAGCACTTTGCCAGTTTTAATGAGATTTATGTTGAGCATCGAGTAAGTTGATGAGTCTGCGAATATACTTACCTATTTAATAGAAACATTAGAACGCAGCCTTTTGTTTGTGTTTAAAAATAGAGGCATTCCCGCGCTGTCACTGTCGTAGAGACCGTAGAGATGACGCGTGAAAAAAAGGGAGTCATTTGGGAAGAATACGCGAGAGAGATCAGACGTTGATGTTTAATTATGTTAAAAGCAGGTTCAAATGAGAACGATGTAACTGTGAATGAGATGAAGTAAAGGTGGCTTGGCTTTCATTGCCTTTACTATATCATAACAACATGAACATGACAATGTCGCATTAGACACGATAGAGGTCATGAAGTAGTACAAAACAGGCTTACCTCTATATATATATTCTATGGTAGTAATTATTACTTACAGAATCGCAGAATTTATTACAGCAAAAACTTGAAATAACAAAAGACAATCAAGAAAATTGTCCTCCCGGAGTTGAAGAAAATTGGCTTTCTATTTCTTTAGACGAGTTCGCAAGAAGTTTTATCAATTTTTCTTGTATATCTCTGTGAGCATATAATTTTGTGAGTTTGTTTGAAGTTCGTACTTTCTAGTAGGTGGCATTACGTACCTAACCGAATTATATGGCCAATCAGTAGGGTGCACAAGTAAATATTACTGTGTTTCGGATTGAAGGGCACTGATTCCAGTGAAATTACAGGGCTAAGGAGATTATTCACAGTTTTTTTTATTTGTTTTTTATTTTAGGGTATCGCTTGTGCATTGCCGAAGAGGATTTTGAATGGTTGAAGTTCAAACCTCTAGATGTCACTGAGCTCTAATAGGCAAACGAGATGCTTACCTACCATCAGGCGAGCGATATAAGTGTCTTGTCACCACAGATTATAAAAAAGTATCTTTACTAAATATATTGAGATCACGAATTGCCACCAGTACCTATTCGCTTTTTTTATCACTTCGAAGAAAACGCTAATAATAATTATTGCAATCAACTTCGGTATTTCTTCGAAATTTGCGAGTCATGAGCGCGACCTAATTATTTTTTTTTTGTTCAGTTCAGTTTCATCCCTACTAATATTAAAAACGCGAAAGTAACTCTGTCTGTCTGTCTGTCCTTCACGCCTTAACTACCGAACTGATTTAAATAAAAATTGGTTCAGAGATAGTGTAAAGCCTGAGAAAGGACATGGCTACTTTTTATCGCGATAAACTGTAGCTCACGCGGATGAAACCGCAGGGAACAGCTAGTATTAAGTATATATTGTAGGCAAAGTCGGCAAAGTCCGTTAGGTATCAACTACTTAGTATATTGGCATTTATGTTGATATCAGAAACTTAAAGTCCGAGTCAACATAAGGTCAAGTTCTTCGTCGCCACAAAAAAATAGGTAAGAATTATCAATCTAGCTTCATGGACGGAATCGGAATGATGTTTAACTTTGGCTTGAACAAAGATGAGAGTAACGATGTGCTACATAAAAGGCGAGCTAATGAACTGTTGAAGTGACATGACATTTCCGTTACGTTCGATTCGTATGAATGAACCATGATTTGAGAAGACAGTGGACTGATAGCATAGAGTAAGAATAATGAGATGCTAGTAGACAAATAGACAATTTTATATCTGCAGCAAAAAAAGAACGCTTCCGTACACTTCGCAATCAAAGATTTTTTTATCGGCAGCAAAAAAAAAGAATTAAAATCCTTTTTTTACCCCGGCGCAAAAAGAGGGGTGTTATAAGTTTGACGTGTCTGTCTGTCTGTCTGTGGCACCGTAGCTCGCGAACGGATGAAGTGATTTCAATTTAGTTTTTTTTTTGTAAGTATGAAAGTCGAGTCACGGGCGAATGTTTTAGCTATGGTCCAAGATGTCGGGGGTTTTTTATTCTTTATTTTGCCACAAGCCAATATAATATTTTAAAATTATTTTATTGCCCTAATTTTCTTTCTTGAGAAAATACCTACTACATATTTATAATTAGAAATATTACTGTACTTTCCTATTTTGTAGTGTCAAACCAGCGCAGCGGTTCCAAAACTTTTTTCGGGCCCCGTTTTGTTGTTTCTCGTTTCGTACACTTTCAAAACAAAATTCTTTTTAAATATTTGAATTATAATACAAAAACTAAATAAAGTAAATACGACGTACTTAAAATACCTGACCTTATTGAACTATGTATAACGATGACATCATTAACCAGACCTTACCTACCTAGAGTGCCCAGTAATAGTAGTAATGTAGAAAATGATTTTTTGTACTTGCAACATTCTATTGTTCCTTGTCAGTGGGCTAGGTTTGTGATGTAAAACTTAAATTACAGCTTAGTGGCTTAGCTTTATTACCCCACGCTCGAGGAATGCTGAACAAAAGCCAATAAAATATTCCTGCGTTGCAATTTAAGTGAACTCTCGGTATTCCTTAGCTGAGACCTTTTTAAAATGCAGCAGAAATTCTTTTACTAGCTGGCGGAGACGTTTTTGTGCCAAGATTATAGGGTTCAACTAATCCAGTGCGCATTTAACTCGTTTTAAACGAGGTTTTGTTCTGTCCACTAATGATAGATAACCTTCTTTTTAAAACACTTTTATTAGCTTGACTTGTAACTAACTAACTAACTAACTAACTAACTAACTAACTAACTAACTAACTAACTAACTAACTAACTAACTAACTAACTAACAATGTAATCAAATCTTAGAAGTCAATTTTCACCTACTTCTAATTGTCGTATCGACTTGAAACTTTGTATGTGTATGTAATCTCGGTGACAATGCAATAATTTGGTATCATCGACCTGATCTGATGATGCAGCCGGAAGGTGGGTAGGGTATCTCTGCGCTGGCTACTAGTAAACCCCTCGTGTTTGGGCTCATATGAATCGTCTTGATGAGTCCAATAGATTGAACTTGGTGACGAGGGTCTGATGATGCAACCGGAAGGTGGGTAGAGGATCTTTGCAGTGGCTACTAGTAAACCCCTCGTGTTTGGGCTCATATGATTCGTCTTGATGAGTCCAATAGATTGAACTTGGTGACGAGGGTCTGATGATGCAGCCAGAAGGTGGGTAGGGGATCTCTG
The DNA here is from genome assembly GCA_931315375.2 of Opisthograptis luteolata. Taxonomy (NCBI): domain Eukaryota; kingdom Metazoa; phylum Arthropoda; class Insecta; order Lepidoptera; family Geometridae; genus Opisthograptis; species Opisthograptis luteolata. Next base: position 12,264,127 of record OV928036.1, on the reverse strand, counting down.
CAGTGGCTACTAGTAAACCCCTCGAGTTTGGGCTCATGTGATTCCTTTTGATGAGTCCGATAGATTGGACTTGGTAACAAAAGACTAAAAAGTAAAAAAATAAAAATAAATAGTTTAAAAATCTAAAAAAAAAACACTTTAAAAACGCACTCAAAAATATAAAATAATTAAATTGACTTGTATTAGTTACGATATAATGGTTAATTCAAAAAGTGTGGAGCGCTTCTTTTTCTGGGTAAATAAAAGTACACACAACCAAAAAGCGCTCCACACTTTTTGAATTAACCATTATATCGTAACTAATACAAGTCAATTTAATTATTTTATATTTTTGAGTGCGTTTTTAAAGTGTTTTTTTTTTAGATTTTTAAACTATTTATTTTTATTATTGTTACGGTTATGATCATGACTAGAAATTAAAAGTAAGAATGAAAAATATTTATGTTTTCATTCATTGGCCGTAAACGAAGTATTAAATCATTTTGTTGTCTCGGTATAAAGTTATAAATAGTCATGTTCGGTATACAAAGGTTCAACAGCTCAATAAACTTTATTGATAAGCAATAAAACAATTCAATTTACTAAGGGGAACAGAAGAAACGGCCTGAATCGTTAATAGCACAAAACATTTAAGTGATAATATCTCTTCTCCCGAACTTTACGTCTCTTTTTATTATTTCTTTAGGGCGGCACTTACAAAGTGACGTGGAAAAAATAAACATGTTCAAAATAAAACATGTGTCTGCGCTGCGACGACATATCTGCTAAAACAGTCAAACCGCAATTCGGCTGCTTATGACGCACCCTTTATACTCCGAAACGATTTGAGAAAACATCTGAACATGTTGTGGGACAATTAACGTAAATAAATCTAGTACAATTAACACATTAATTAAAATTAAGCTTCCAATGTTTTGCACATGCTGATACTCACTCATCTTTAACGTCTCATTTCAATCTTTTTATTATAATTATGTATCTAGTACATCTATTATGCAGTTTTCAGTGAAATTACAGGACAAAAAGATATTTATCATCTTTGATTGAAGTTTTGAACAGGAGTTTCTAAATATTAGATGGCACAGGACTGTAATGGCAGCAAGCGTCACGCTTACTATTACGCGAGCGACCTGATCGACTCGTCAAGTTATTTTGTGCAAACAGTGTAACAGACGATAAACATATTTTTTTTGTAGTAAAAGGATAATAATTTGGCTCAGCCCTAATGCGAACGCATAATAATATTGTAATTTGTGGTTTTTTAACCTTTATACAAAGCTTTAACTTTTATACTTTTAAACAGGAGATCTTTGTTAAGGATAAGGACTAATAGCCTAATACGTGTATGATTGTTATTAAGTATTATTATTTATGCTTACAATTTAATGTATATTTCGCTGGTATGTATGCCATAATAAATGAGTTAGTTAACTAGCTGTTCCCTACATCTTTATGCATGCAAAGTCTCAGCCCGATCGGTTTAAAATTGACAAAGTTTCATACAAACTTTCATCCCCTATTTTATCCCTTTGCTTAGCGGATGCCTACGTCATAACATCTGCCTGCATGCCAAATTTCAGCCCGATCCGTCCAGTGGTTTGGGCTGTGCGTTGATAGATCACTATGTCAGTCAGTCACCTTTGAGTTATATAATTATATTGAGATTATTATGATATATGTAATTGCATTGAACATAGCCTGCCGTATAATAAATTGTATCTACATATGCCAACATTATTATGAGTCAAAAAGACAACTGTGATTTAAGCAGTAGACACACGCTATTATTTACATAGGAAATCGCTATTGGAACATGCAAATTACATGTGACCACGTTTGTGCAGCCAACTAGATCATAAATTACGAAGATTATTGACTCTAAACATGTCAATAATTACTATTTTACTATGAAAATAAATTGTAACGCTTGATTATTATTTTATTTTGTAACTAGCTGGTGCCCGCAGCTTCGCCCGCGTGGATGTCGGTTATCGCGACCAAAAGTAATCAAGAAATTTTGATCCAGTTCCCGCAACCCATGAGAACCTATTCCAGGAATAAAAAGTATCCTATATATTATTCCGTCCTATTATCTATTCCTGTACCAAATTTCAGCCAGATGAATTTCTGAAGTTATCCCGAAGAAGATATAAAAAAATTGAGCTTTATACTTTAACGAATTTAGGGTACTAATTTATACACCTGCACTTCCTGTTATCTGCCCAAGTAACCACAAACCAAACTCTATATTCGCAGGATGTTCTTACCTGTACTATATAGGGAGCATGCACAGAAAAACTTTCAGCTTTTACATTAAAAAACGAAGGTCTGGCTGTCGTAGGCTCTGGGTCTATATATCCACACCATTAATACTTTTTCTACTACATATCAAAACTATTTCATGAAAAAAAAAACAAATCTATGCAAACTCTTTGCTTCCCAAGTTTTTTTTTTTTTTTTTTTGTTTTGTTATGGCGTCACACGATTAGTGTATTTGCCAGTATCAAGTATAAAAGATTTCAAACTCAGAGAGTTGAATCAAGTTTAAATGATGATGGTGATGACGATGATGAGATGATGGGATGAGGATAGTGTTTAAGTAAAGTAGTGGTGCTTTACTTAAACTTTACACGGACTTTTTTGGAGCAACTTGAAAAGTCACTTTCACAACTTTATTTCAATTTCCCACACTCGTACACATTAAGGAACACATAATGGTTAATAATCCACCAATATTACACATCATCACTCGAAGAAACACAAGTTTTGGAAATAAAAACAAAATTTTCACGTTGACAATTCGATTGCCGCCAAAAAAGTTCGCTTCCCAAGTTCCCACGTGTCCAAATCTTTAGGCTAAGCGTATATTGAGACGCAATCGATGCAGTGCGGGGCAGTGCTGATTTTTTGTAATATATATGCATAAGCAAAGATCAGCATACGATGTTTCTTTTTTCTTTTTGCGGCAACAATTACTATTTTTCTAAATTAAGTTAGTGCGTATTAATCAATGCGTAGGATAGTATTTATATCACACGTTCATACATAACACGTATTTTAAAAAAGCATGAAGACATAGAAGCAACGCTATTATAAACTGTAACTAACAATAACTCATTAATTTCATAATCTAACACTAATACTGAATAAAAATCTATAGGATGGTAAATAGCCTCCTCCGAAATAGTAAACGTTATCGCGCCAGAAAAAAAAGAGAAAATCACCAGAAAAGTACCTGCCGGTCGTTGCTTGCCTTTTCTTTTGCTGGTGCAAGAAAGTTAGAACAGACGTAGCTAGTTATTAGTTTGTCTTTTTAAAGTGATTAAATGTTGTATAAGTTTAATATTAAACCCAGTTTATTCGTCAACTTGAATACTGTTCTTGATACCAGTTTTTTGTACTTTATTACAGTGTATCTGTGTAATTTACAGCATCGCTCATGGACTATGCCATGCGCTTCCGTCGCCTGCGTCTCAACATACGCTTACCCTTATTGTAGCCCGCAACATCAACGTCAATACCAAGTAGTTCTAAGTAAATAAGGTATAATAAGATCATGTCTGCTACACACGTAACGATATATCGTTACAAATTTAAACGTCTTGGGTTTGATTAGAGCGTATAGTGTAATCACTAACTTACGATTAAATAGATGGCTCTATATTATTTTATTACAGTGTGTTGATTTTTGATTTCGAACATCACTAATCACAATCATCTTTTGATTTTCGTTTTTGTAGCTCTGTATAAAATGTTCTAATATTTTTCTTCTTTCAATTTCTTTCAAAATGTTACTGCCGTCGCTCATCTGCGCAAACCAGAAATTCTACAACGATTTTTCAGGCACACTTTCGATATAACCGGAGATCGGTTAGCAATTAGAACAGATACATCGCTACGATAAATTATTACGTGTGTATCCACACCAATAATTGTCATGCCAATAATATTCTTCCTGACATGTAAACAATTCAACAGAATGATGCCTAGCAACCATGTAAAAGATTTCGAAAAATTTCGTTATATTAGATTTTCCCACGGAACCCATGCATTATTCCGGGATAAAAGTAGCCTATATTACTCTCCGGCGCATAAACTATCTTTATGCAAAATAATACCCTGATTCGTTGTTTTGTTACGCCGTGAAAGCCGAACAAACCAACAGAAAAACACACTTTCGCATTTTCATAAATGTGGGGATGGGGATGGTGATAGGGGTAGCTGCGGTTCGCATTTACACCCATGGTATTCCCTACTATCCCGCAAGACTCTTTTTCCGGGTTAAAAAGGAACCTATATGCTATCCGGGCTACAATAATCTAATCGACTCGACCAAATTTCCGACGTGATGCTTTAAACTGATATAACTTTTTTATTTATGAACCGATTGAAATAAAACAAACACTATATGTTAAGTGGAGAAAACCACAATATATTAATGAAAACCGCATTCAAATCGGTTAAGCCGTTTCTGAGATTAGCGCGCACAAACAAACAGACAAACAGACAAACAGACATACAGACAAACAGACAAAAATTCTAAAAACCATTGTTTTGGGTTCTATTGCGTTAATAAAGGCCCCCAGTAAAAGTTTTTCTCATTTATCTTCAATGTACAGACAGTGATGAGTTACAGATTTATTATATGTATAGATAAAACAAGCGCCGAAGAATAATTCAGCAGATATTAAGAGACATAAATAAATTTTGTAATTATTATAAAACTACACGGAGAAAAAAGACCTTCCGAAATATCGTTTTCCTTCGGAGTCAAAAGGGAAGGTTTTGTGATTCAGAAGGAAATCTAAGGTAAAAAAAGGAAGGAATCGGTCTTGGAAGGTAAGACTCAGAAGGAAAGTCCGAATTTTTTTCTCAGTGTAGTTGCGCCCCGCGGTTTCACCCGCGTCTTCCCGATATCCCGCAGGAACCTTTTCCGGGATAAAAAGTAGCCTATGTGTTAATCCAGGGTAAAAGCTATCTCCATGCCACATTTCATCGAAATCGGTTTAGTAGTTACGGTGATACGTGGCAACAAACATTCACACAAAAACACAGACACACATTCATTCATTAATTCTTATCCAGTAATTTGATACGAGTGCCTAAGTATAATGGTTGGTGACTGCTGTCTTGTCTAAACTTTTATCTAGTTCGGCAAACTAAGTTTTTCATTTAAATCTCTACATCTGCGACAAGGCAAGCTCTTATCGTAGCTCTAAGTGGGGTAATCATTTTCACGGCTTGCGTCTCACCAGCTTTAATAATTCTCGCCCCTTGAGCGAGGCGGACGGTGGCGCCACCTCGGCGAAAACACTCCGAGATTAAGCTAATTGGGGCTAATTACAACCTTTTTTCTCTGTAATTATGATAGTATAAAATCTAATTAAAATGCATGCTTTTCTACGTAATACATAGCAGAGGGCCTTGAGAAGAAAAGATACAAAAAATATATTTAATATTTTTAGAAAATATATGCAAAGTGGCCCCTATTTTTGAAGCTACACCCATTTTTATCTGGATCTCTAATTATAACAAAGATTTGTCATTACCACAACATATTAAAAAGTATTAGGAGAGAATAAGTTATTTTTTTAAAATATTCCATAGAGACAAAAAGTTATTTTTTGAAAATAATGCCTTAATTATTTTTAGCGAACGCTTTCAATGTTTTCGTTGCTACCAGATTGACATGAGGTACCTCCTCTGTCGCCCCTAAGGCTGTAGTTAGCAGGGCCAACTCCCCCTTTGATGGAATCCTTATAATTTACCTACAAGAAATTAACTTGTCCTCTAAGAGGTTGCGCGAAGTTCTTTTGTCACAAAGTGTTTGACAATTTATGTTTTCGTGAAAAGAAAACGTATTGACGCTTTTATCGCTTTGTTCTGAATTTGTGAAATAGCTTTCGTTCATTGTTTTAATTCCAAATAGGAATTGATTGCTGTTTATTTGAGATAACAATGATTATAGGGCCGAAGCCGACCGGCCACCTACCAAGGTGAGTAGAGTAATAGACATAATAGTAGATCAAAAGTTATTAATGTGTACAGTCAGCGACAAAAGTAGTTGATCATACTTGATTTTCCAAATGCGTATTAGATCAGTTATGTTTGTTTTTTCCTTATAACTTACAAGGTAGCGTTTGACCATAACACAGCACACAAGATGTTAAGTTTCGGTCAAAGGTTGGTTTTTAAGACGATGAACGTAATGGGACAGTTAGTAATTGTTCAGCGACTTTTGTCGTTGACTGTACTCATGTCCACGAACCTGGAGCCTCGAACCCAAACAATAAGAAACAGTTTTAAAAGTAGTATCGTTGTAGAGAGCAGGGAGAGTAGAGAAGTCGAAGACTCTGTCAATTCAGGTGTAGCGTGATGGTACTTTCGACCACATCGTCACTTAACATCTGTAGTCCTGCAAGTTTTAGTAGTTTAGGTACAAACACTATAAAAGTTTTAGCCTTCCATACATTTTTATTTCAGCTCGCCTTACCGAGACTCGGAGGAACTAAAATCGGTTACAATAATTTACTCTATGAATTTATGCAGTACGTGTTGCCACTTTGACAAGATGGCGGTAGTAAACTTTGACGTTTACGAAGACTTTTATAGTTTTTAAAACTTGCACTAAGGTACAGGTGACTTGTAGTGAAACGCTAACCGGGAAGTTAACAAAGTTTCAAGTCGATACGACAATTAGTAGTAGGTTAAAGTAACTTCTAAGATTTGATTACATTGTGAGTTAGTTAGTTACAATTGAAGCTAATAAAAGTGTTTTTAAAAAAACGAAAAAAAAACCGGCGTATCCTTGAAGAGACCATAGTTTAGCAGATACACACAGATACAGGCTGATGATGAGGATTGTGGCCAAGTAATGGTCTTTAATGTAGGTAAACTTCTTTTCTTTTTTTTTTACTACTTACTTTTTTTTTTACTACTTTTGGAGGTTGAAGTCCCCGCGTCCGTAGGTTTACCCTTGAGACCCTACACGTGACCTCTGGGTGGTGCTAAACGGGTGACACTCTACTGGTGGTAGGCTACGGCCGCGGCTAGTAACCACCCACTGACCAAAGCCTTGTCGCCAAGCGGCTTTGCCGTGTTCCGGCAAGATGGTCAGTGTAGCCATCGTGGAGGGTGGGTCGGGACAGCTGTGCTGCTGGAGATGGCTGTGTTTTGACACATAAAGAGGATGCTACATCTGATGACTAGTCTCGGAGAGCAGCGGGATCCGAGGCACGGTTCTCCGCTGGCCGACCGCAGACAGTAGGGGGCCCAAGTAGTGTGCCAGCCACACACGAAAGGCTGCCCCGCCATCTCGCGAAAAATCCCAGAATGCGCCATCGTGCCGATTGGCGACCGGATGAGAGGACCCGATGGACATTCTTGGGGGGGCTCGGGCGTCCCCGCGGTCTCCGGACTAGTCATCATGAGATGGGGAATCTGAATTGTGTGTCAATGAGTCGGAAAGTAGCACCTCGTTCCACTGCCATCCTTCTTACCTTATTCACTCCATTAAAATTATGAAAAGAACAAGAAACATGAAGTCGGTTAAACAGCGGTTGCACGTCCTCTCCCTTCAAGTGCACCTCTCAAATATTCGAGGCTTGCACTCAAATATCAACCCGGTCCACCACCACCTTGAGACCGCAAAACCGCACTTGCTGTTCCTCACGGAGACGCAGATCAGATGTCCGGATGACGCGGCATACCTCGCATACCCTGGCTATATCCTGGAACATAATTTCAGACCACGGGCAGGGGTGTGCTTGTATGCTCGCGATGACATCTGCTGTCGGCGTCTCCGAAATCTTGAAGATCGAAATTTTTCTGTGTTGTGGGTCCTTGTGGACACCGGCTTGGAGAAAATTCTCTATGCCTGTGTATACAGATCGCACAGCGGTGATCAGGAGACCACCAGGCTCACCGATTACTTAAGTGTGACGGCAGACGTGGCACAACAACGGTATCCTTCTGCCCAACTCGTGTTACTGGGGGACTTCAATGCCCACCACCAGGAGTGGATCTTCCCATACCAGTGCACTGACCACGCTGGGAGAGAGACGCATAAGCTAGCCTTGTCGTTAAATCTCACTCAGCTGGTCCAAGGGGCGACAAGGGTACCGGATGTTGATGGCCACACAGCCAATTGCCTAGACCTTCTGCTGACAACTGATCCAGACCGCTACTCAGTGTCAGTATCCTCACCATTAGGTAGCTCTGACCACTGTCTGGTGAAATCTGTATCGGTATACTCCCCGCCCGATCTCTGCCTTAAGGGCAACCGGCGGGTATGGCGATACAAGTCAGCAGATTGGGATGAGATGCGGTGTTTCTTTGCATCTTATCCTTGGCAGCCAATTTGCTTTTCTTCTGACGATGTCTCGACCTGCGCGGATGCTGTGACAGATGTGGTGCATCAGGCAATGGAGTATTTTATTCCATTTTCTGATGCTCCTCAGACCAGCAAAGCTCACCCATGGTTTGGATCCGAATGTGGAAGCGCGGAAGCGCGGAAACATGAGGCGTACTTGGCATGGGTTGACGCTCGAAGCCGCAAAGGACGGGACATCAGTCATAAGAAGAGAGCTTTTAACAGGGCTGCCAAGTCTTGCAAAAAGGCTTTAAAAAGGGCACGCTTCAGCCACATAAGTCGAATAGGGACAAAACTTGCTTCTTATCCTGCTGGTAGCAAAGCGTTTTGGTCCCTGGCTAAGTCGGTTGAAGCCAACTTCTGTCGTCCATCACTGCCTCCACTGCTGAAACCTGACGGGTCACTTGCCCACACCGCAAAGGAGAAAGCAAACCTTTTTGCCTCTCTTTTCGCGGAATCTTCACGTCTGAGTGTTGCCGGCGAATCACCTCCACGTCTACCTGGTTGCGAGGCATCTATGCCGGAGGTTCGCATCCGTCAGACTGAGGTTCGTAAGACGCTGCGCAATCTCGACGTGAACAAAGCTAGTGGCCCGGATGGAATACCAGCCATAGTGTTGAGAGCATGTGCGCCTGAGCTGGCTCCTGTTCTGACACGCCTTTACCGCCTCTCTCTGGATACTGGACAAGTGCCGAAGTCTTGGAAGCTTGCCAACGTGCAGCCTGTGCCCAAAAAAGGTAGTCGAGCTGACCCTGCCAACTACAGGCCTATTTCAGTCACTTCCATACTCTGTAAGAGTATGGAACGTGTTCTGAACAAGAGGCTCCTGGCATACCTTGAAGCGAATGATATCCTCAGTGACCAACAGTACGGATTTCGCCGAAACCGGTCCACTGGGGATCTTCTTGCGTATGCCACTCATATCTGGAGCGAGGCCATTGAGAGATACGGAGAAGCACTAGCTGTTTCTCTGGACATCTCAAAGGCCTTCGACAGGGTCTGGCACGACAGCCTTATTGGCAAGCTTCCATCGTACGGCCTTCCTACCGGCCTATGTGTATGGATATCTGACTTTCTGAGGGAAAGATCAATACGAGTGGTTCTTGATGGCTGCTCGTCTGATCGATTGGCGATTAATGCCGGGGTACCTCAGGGGTCAGTTCTCTCTGCAACGCTTTTCTTGCTACATATCAACGATTTGCTGAAACCCGGTATCTTTGGGTACGCAGATGACAGCACGGTTGTAGAGAGATACGTATCGGATGCACGGGCCGGTGGAGAACAAATCCAGACTCTCAGAGAGGCCATGGTGGGTCGCATGAACCTGACCTTGCAGGCAGTCTCCAATTGGGGTGAAGCCAATCTGGTCAAGTTCAATGCCTCTAAGACCCAGGCGTGTCTCTTCACTGCAAAACGGAGTCAACTCCAGCTGGCTCCTACTTTCCAGAATGTCGTGGTGCCTGTTACGGACCACCTAGAGTTATTGGGTGTCACCCTGACATCCACCCTTAATTTTGGCTCCTATATTGAGTCCAAGGCTAAGCTAGCTGCAAAAAAGTTGGGAGTCCTGGCGAAGGTCAGGCGGTATTTCACACCGGGACAGCTGTTAAACTTATACCAAGCACAGGTCCGATCTTGTGTGGAATACTGCGGCCATCTCTGGGACGGCTCAGCTAAATACCAGCTCGAGGCCTTGGACTCCATAGATAGTAGAGCTAAAAGACTCATAGGTGATGATGAGCTGGTTAAGGCGAGGCTTCAGAGCCTTGATCACCGCCGTAAAGTTGCCAGCTTATCTGTGTTCTACAGGTTACATTATGGAGAGTGTGCGACGGAACTACACAACCTCATTCCACCATCCCCATTCCACTATCGAACAACAAGACGCACGGAAACACGTCATCCTTACATGGTTGAAATTCCCCCAATCCGTACAAAACGTTTCGCTTCCACATTTATAATGCGAACGGCGAAGGAGTGGAACACCTTGCCAGCGTCTTTGTTTCCCGATAAGTATAACTTGGGAGCCTTCAAGTCAAGAGTGAATAAGTATCTTCTAGGCAAGCATGCTCCATCTTCGGCCTCGTCATCACTCACCATCAGGTGAGACTGGGGTCAAATGCTTGCCTATCTCTTATAAAAAAAAAAAAAAAAAAAAAGGGTAGCGTTTGACTACAAGTCACCTGATGATAAGTGACGGTGTGGTCGAAGGTGGCACCACGCTACATCTGGACTGGGAACTGGCTCTCAAGTGAGGTTGCCGGAACACACCGAAAGGTGCTTGGCGACAGATTCTTAACATGAGGGTGGTAGCTAGCCAGGCGAGTACTGAAAATACTCTACCACCAAGCTATGGTTTCATCACGATGTTTTCCTTCACCGAAAGCTCAAGCTAATTGTAGGATTCGAACCCACGTCCTACGGATCGCAAGCCGACGTCACTACCACTGAGCCATCATCGCTATACTAGGAACCTTAAGCGAAATTACATCTACTAGGCCCCAAAGTTTGACCCCAAAACCAATAAAGCATCTCGTAAAGCTTCAAAACTCACATGCGAGTCGACAAGTTCAGTTGTAATTCCAAAGCGTGAAAGAAAGAGAAAGATCGAGTTCCGTAATGGCTGTTCGTAATTATACGGACCACCCGCGCGATGTTGTCCATTATAGAACGGTTTTTGTGGGGAATATAATAATGATCTACGCAATGAATTATAACGATCTACACAATGAAGTCATCATCGAAATGTGGACACCGCACGGTCCATTAATCGTGGTCAGCGACTCTCAAAGCTATGCACTTAGCCCCCTCTGAGTTGTAATTTGTAATGTTGCTAATATATAGCCATAGTGTACTTATCAACGGTAGTAATTGCTGTGATTGTACTGTTTTATATGTGATTCAATATATTGATTAAAATAATTATCAATAAACGAAATTTGCAGTTCACATTTTTTAATTAGACAGGCAGTAATAGGCACCTATCATTATCAGATATAGCTGCTATGCGGATTAAAAAAAAACCCCAGGGTACATTTTCATCTCATTAAGAGCGATAAATGTTATGATTATTACTGCGTTTGCAATTCAATTAATTCATCCATGCTGAATATGGGTGATTCTACAAAAATCGGGTAACTCGATGTCATCGGTCCATAGATACGACATTTTCATTTATTTTGTTAATATTTTATATTATTATAAAACTATTAAATTCCCTTTATTAGGTCACCCAATTTCAGCTATTTATTTTAATAACAAGTTTGTGAAACAACACAATAAACCCTCTAAACGTCAGTACTTTGGCATGTCACAATCCCAAAATCGCGTAATCAAGTGGCTGTATATTAAATATTATCATTAATTTCGGAAAACTTATTATTGCACTACAATCTCTAATGTACTTAGTAATGTACATCACAATTTTCATCACGTAATGTACTCATTGTTATTTAAAAAAAATTAAGTAACTTTGTCATTAGTTTCATTAGTCAGTCCGTTGTGCGTTGTTTAAATTGAAAATTTTCGCAAAATATCGCCGACTCGAGATCAAGTCCTTGTTCAATTTGAAGGTTGATAATGAGTTTAGCTGCAGACCAAGCCATTTGGCGGCCGTCATTGCTGTGCCAGAGTTAGAGTGGTTGTTACCCTGTAATACACTTACCGGTCCAGTCAAAATGTCAGTACTGTGGTAAGTTGTTATTTCTGTGTATACATGTATTTTATTTTAATTCATACACAGATAACGAAGATTTGTTAAAATGATGCTTGTAAATATATAAAAATACCGAAAGAAACATTAGTTACAATTATAATCTCAAATTGATGTCCTTTTCATCAGTACTTTGGCATCAGTCCTGTGCCTGATATAGTCCCAGAGGACTGACGTGTCTCCAGGGTACTGATGTTTAATTGTTTTATATGACTTTTATCTCAACTGTTAGTAATGTGTTAGCATTTCTTTTACTTATTTCAGACTAAAAGATCATGCCGCCTTCTAAAGAAACACAATTTGTGTACGGTAGACAAGTTTAATAGAAAAGTGAAGGAATTAGTCGAATAACCACAAAATCAAAGGTTGCAGTACTTTATAAAAAGGAGAAAGGGCAATGAAAAACTGTTAAAGAATGAAACCTCGAACGTGTTTTAATAATTTAACCCTTAATTACTGGTGTTGAAAAACTACTGCTCGCATGGGTTAAATCTAACCCAAAGTTCAATCGTCAATAAAACAATAATCACATAATCATTCTTTTTATCAGATAACGTAATATCTTATTCAAATTACTATGTACTTGTTATTTTACTTATTTTTATACAATCAACCTAGCTTAGAAAATACTCTTTGATTGAAAAACTATTTTCATCACACAACACTTTTGGTACATCACGCTTACAGGCTCATTGCATACGTAATTATTGTATTTTTTGCATCCAATCCCTATTGTTTTATCCTTAGATCTTTGGACAAATGTGTCATTTGCCAAAATAATACAAAAAAATATGTGCAAAATATTAGTTCTTCTTTTATTTAAGACCAGAGCTCTTGTCGGTGAAGTACTTTACGTCTCGTTCTGTCTGCAGCCATGTTTTTGACCTTTTGGTACGACATGACGTCAATTCTTTCCTTCACTTGGTTTATGTATGTTCTATTCCGGTCTACCTCTCCCTCTTTTCCCTGCTACCTGTCCTTCTAAGGTGGTTTTCATATAGTCGTCATGACGTACCAAGTGGCCAAACAGGCCTCTTCTTATCTCTACTGTTCTTTAAAACATTCTTCTCTCTCCGACTATGTCCGAAACTTCAGCGTTGGTTATTTTTTGGCAAAATATTTACTAATAATTATTACTCACGTGAGGTCATAATGACCCCAACCGCACTCCTTTGCTTCAATCGATCTATATAGTGACGTGCACGACACTAGTTTTAAAAGTTTTAGTTCTAAATAACTTAGGAAACTACCTAAAAAACGAAGAAGGTACATTCAAAATTTACTGAAATATGAATGTTTAAGTACCCAGTGGGTTAAGTATGACCCCACGCGAGTAATTAAGGGTTAAGAAAATGGTTAATGGTTTATATAAGTCAATCAATCAATCAAGGCATTAAGTAATACAACATTAGTATTAAAAATATCAAACGGGCTGTTTTGAAGACAGATGGTTAACTCTCACAGTCTTACACACATAGTAGTACATAGTAATTGTTAGATATTCTTAATAGTTATTGATGTTATTTAATATTCAATAGATATGTGCCATAGATTCCGAGAAATTGTTAATAAAAGTCTACTATTTCCTTGGACATTGTGTATTTAATCAGTACTATGTTACCCTCGTCAGTCCCCTGGCAGTCAAATTCACAAAAATCTAAATATCTCTAAAACTACTGAAAAAAGTGACTGGCCCAATTTAGAACAATATATTCATTATATTATCTATCATAAAAACCCTATTTTGTAGCAGTTTAACTTAAAAAGTATAGTAAACAAAATATGCCTGAAAGTTACCCGACTTCTGTAGAATCACCCATATTACAAATGTGAAAATCTGTTTGTTTGTTCCTCAATAACCGATCCTGATCCGTTATCCGCAGTTTTGGATGGATATGTCATGTCATAATTTTAGTACCTACTAGGGCTTGACATATTTGACATAAAATTACATAATATTATGACATGACATATCGATCCAAAACCGCGGATAACGGATCAAGATCGATTATTAATTTCGAGCGTGCATGAATGAATAACAGTTGTTATGTGCTGATAGTTAACCACCGACACGGTAGATTACTCGATACCGTGTTGTGTGTTCCGAGTATGTGATGATTTAATCGATAGGATATAAATGAAATGAAATTCTGCGAGAGTTCCGGAAGACTCGTCCGTCTGTGACCGCTTGCGTTCCGGATAGTGCCGTTTTCCGGTGCGTGGTGCTCGTAACACTGACCCCGCTGTGTTGAGGGTAATTTAAAGGGTTTTGAACTTGATGAAGAATATTATTTTCCTGTTGCTAATGTGATGTGGACGCAGCCCTCTATTCACATCAATCACATCATATTAGCAACAGCATTCTGTCTGTCTCTTATTAATGATTAAGTTACCTATTTAACCGATGTATTGATAGGTAGGTAGGCATAGCTCTACTTTTCAAATTTTTGATTTCATAATATAATTGACATATTTGACATATTTGAAAAAAAAACTCTTTCTATATATTTATAAAGACATATTAAATTGCTTAGATAGACCTTCTAGCTTTTTGCTCAAATCTATTGTTTGATAACAGATAAAAAGTAAGGTTGCAGGATTTATACATTAAAAGTGTAAGAAATCGATTCAAATAATCAAGGCAGCCGGCGTTTAATTTAAATCAAAGTTACACCACCAAATCCGGATTCCGTTGCAAAAATATCGAATATCATTATTTATTTTAATATATTATCTCGCCGATATCGCGGTGGGCGAAGGCTGTAAATCGCGATGAGGCGGCGACGGCCTGACAACGACACTGATTTATCTATACTGGCTAATTTACCAGATTCCAGATACGACGCAACACTACTGCGCTATCCGGCTCGTGTAGCGAACCGCTATCGTATCCTTCAAATCGACTATCCAATCTTCTTTCTTCTTCTATTTATTTAAGAGCGGAGCTCTTGTCGCTGGAGTTGTTTTATCTCTTTCTGTCCTCCATCTTTTTGACCTCTTGGTACGATATGACGCCAATCCATTCTTTTTCTTGGTCTATGTATGTTTTTCTCGATCTGCCTCGCCTCTCTTCCCGTCTACTTTTCCTTCTAACATGGTTTTTCATATATTCGTCATGACGTACCAAGTGGCCAAACATATTTCCTCTTCTTATTTCTATTGTTGTTAGTAACGTTATTTTTGCTCTGACTATGTCCAATACTTCTTGATCGGTTTTCTTCTCTGTCCAGCCGATTCTTTCCATACGTCGCCAACACCACATCACAAATGCGTCCAAACTCTCCCTGTCTTCATTTTCTGCTATGTTAGGTAAAGTATAAAAAGCAACAAGCTATTGTTCATGGAATCCCATAACTACAAATTACCGTGATCGAAGATCGACACCTGTAGATTAACTCGTCTTTAGTGCACCATAAAGCCCTGATTTGTATATATGTTTGGGTTCTGCACTCTGCATACTCCTCACACATATACGATCAATCAGCAGGTCAACATTCCCATTATTTTAACATAAAATAAGTTGCTTCTTTTGAAGTTTTGCTTGTGAAATCAACCTAAGTAGTTTTTATTACATTTTGATTTGACGATAGATATTGGTGTATTATGTACCTAACAAACCTAGATGAACATTAATGATAGATATATTCGATTTCTTAATTAGTACGATGGCATCATCGCCATGATGAGAACGTGTTTTAGCTATCGAAACCTATCAGACAATGTGTCAGTGTCGGTCATGTTTAATGTCAATGACTAACATTTCTGTGCAATCAAATGTCTCGCTCGACAAACCACTAAAGACGAAAAATGATTTGTAAAAGTAAATTAAATCAATTGTACGTTATTGCGTCATCACATCAGTTTAATTTGAATTTAATTCTTATTTTAATTAAGTATTTATTGTTTATATATGTGATGCTTATTTATGCGGATGAATCCTAAAATATTTCTGTAAAATATAATAGAGCATTTCATTACTTTTTTGAACGCTATGCAACTATTAAAATTTGCTCTAAATACCTGCAAATATTATCTGCACAGTTTCAGAGCCCATTAAATACTCCCCAATAGTCGCAGCTTCCTTATTTCTTGTCGTAACCGTAAATCCATGGCCTATTCGGGAAGGCGAGCGTAAGCTCACGGGTGAGTGCATTTAATAATAACTGGACCCGTGTGTTCGTTTTTTACATCGCAAAATGCCGGATCGAGATCCTCGCCGGATAAATAAACGATGACGCACCCGCGAATTCTTTTATAATTAGACAACCCGCGTTGGGTAAGGCATTCCGGGGAAATTGGCCATATCTGGTGAGAAGAGGGTCGGTTGTGGATATTCGCGAACGAAGATTAATCGCCGCGATCGTCTTTAATTACAGGATCGGCAAGAATAGCCTGTTTTGTTCGTCCATTTGTGAAAGGGTTGGGTTAATGTGCTGGGTTTTACGGCTGATCTGCTTATTATGTAAAGGTACACTGAAGAAGTTATTATAAACCTTCGATTTGGTTGAAGTTGCACATTGTATACCTATTAAAAGACAACTTAAGCATGTACTTATAAAATAAATAAATAAAAAAATCAGGGGATCATAGCACACAAATCAACCTAGAACCAAATTAAGCTCGAAACTTGTGTTATCGGTAACGATATACATACATATTATATAGAGAAATAAATACTTAAATAGATGGAAATATCCAAGACTCAGGTACAACTAGGTATTCGTGGTCATCACACATATATTTGCCCTTACCGGGATTCGAAACCGGGACCGCTAGCTTCGAAGGCCAACTCGGCTACCGCGTATACCAAAACGCTGAATTTGAAAGAAGCTTACGTTACTTTATAGCTCGCACTTTCATTATACAGAAAAGCATGCAATCTAGGCTTGACTTCAGTAAGAGTTTTAATTTCGCCATAAGCACAAAGTTTCTGCATTTTGCATTTCCGAGCGTAAATTGAAAAGGATGAGAATGAATACTTTTGGAGTAGACGGTAAATGTTGATTCTTATCATAGTGAACGTGGTCTAATTCACGTCACACGGACACTTTTAGGGTTTCGTACCTCAAAAGGAAAAACGGAACCCTTCCCTTCGTCTGTCTGTCTATCTGTATGTCAAAGCCCTTTTTATCAAGAACGCGTTGCGGTATCAAGTTGAAATTTGTACAAAATATTCCGCTCTACGGTCTCTTTCGGCTGTTAAAAATTCGAAATTGTAAGTCAACGCGATCAAAAGATATGACCGTTTATGTGGCATATTTTGTAATTTCACAAGGGAATCAAAACCTATAGGGGTACTTTCTGTTGACTTAGAATCATGAAATCAGGCATGAAGCAATGTCTTCTTACACATGTAAAGGAAACGGTCTGAAAACCGTGAATATGTAGTTTAACAACAACAACAAAAAAAAAATACAATTTTGTACGGAACACTCGATCGCGTGTCCAACTCTTACTTGGCCGGTTTTTTTACTGTTACCTCGCTGAGATAATCTGTATCTGTTCCACGTTTAAAGCCTTCTAACTCGAGCTACAATCGTGCCCTACACCAGCCTATCTCCATCTGTCAAGTGTGAAATGTGACATTAGTGGCACACACAGCCCAGCCACCTCCGCGCTTGGCCACACATGTCACGTACAGACAAATTCCCTTCTGGTTGTTATTATGCCTACACATTATTATGCGGGAACGGTAGGAGCCGCATACCACCGATTTTCTAGGAGATCGTGTTTTTCTGTACAAAATCATAAAAGTTTTATTAAAACTATTAGTATAGCTGTTCCTCGCGGTTTCCACCTATAATCTTTTGAAGCGATGGTAGTTCAGTGGTAGTGACGTCGGCTTACGATCCGTAGGTGGGTGGGAATCCTACAATGTGCTTGAGCTTTCGGTGAAGGAAAACATCGCGATGAAACTATAGCTTGGCGGTAGGTATATTCAAGTGCTCACCGGGCTAGCTACCACTCTCAGTCGCCAAGCACCTATCGGTGTGTTCCGGCAGCCCCACTTGAGAGCTAGTTCCCAGTCCAGGTGTAGCGTGGCGCCATCTTCGGCCACATCGTCACTTAACATCAGGTGACTTGTGGTCAAACGCTACCCTGTAAAAAGTATAAAAGCAAATTAGCTTATGAATCGCACACAATAATCATTATCATAAAGTATCAGTAGGCACTAACGCAAAATTTAACGCGTGTAGCACGAAATTTATCTTTGAATAAATTTGAAATTAGTAACACGAAAATGTCACAAGTAAATGCAGACATTGCTAATAATATGCAAACTCCTGTATTAGAACGGGCAAATACTTGTTACTAAATACTAAATATTGCAGTCCGTTGCACTTACATGGTAATTTTCATTTGGTAATTTCTCTAACATGGCATGTAAATAATTTGATGTGATATTCGGACGCAAGGCAAACCAGAGCGCCAACGTGCATAGGTAATAGACCGTGTTTAGGTCATTTTATGGTTCGTTGATACAGAATTAACCAAAGGCTAGTTTGGTTAACTATTGCTTTGACCATATTTAATCAATTCTAGATTCTGTGAGGACGACTCTTGAGTTTAAGCTGATAATTAGGGCTAATAACCACCCTTTTCCTCTGTAATTATGACAGAAAAAATCTGATAAAAGTATATGTTAATCTACGTGATACAGAGCAGAGGGCCTTAAAAAGAAAAAATACAAAAAATACGTTCATTCATTTTAATAAAATGTGCAATGTGCCCCCTTTGAAGCTACTGCAACCACCCAGATCTGTCAACCACAACACATTTAAAAGTCAGTACAATACCCAGAAATGAAGTTACTTTTTGAAAACATTACCACGCGTTCGTTACTCACAGATCGAAGAAGCTGTGTAGGTAAAGTAGGTATCTCATCTCATTCGATCATACAAAACTGAGTACGTTGAACGTTTTAGAAAAACTATGTCATCATTCTTTGTTTACAACTTGGCGACCCAAATACTCCGAACGGGAGCAGTTTCGTAAACACGTTATCGTCGATGTTAATTATGATTTACGATATTTGCGTTAGGTATTCCACGACTTTACTCGTAAATATTAATTTTACTTTACATATATTTGTAAGGGCCGGAGCCAGGGCCAAAATAAACTGCCATTAATAACGTGCCATAATACATATTTGATTTTCAAGACCCTTTTTATAAGCCTGTTAACTAGGCCACCTAGAAACTTAATTAACCATTGTTACGCTTACTTATAGCCATGCTTGGAGTTCCTTTGTAGGTAGGTACACAGAATTAAACTGAAAAGATGTCCAATAAGACATTGACCCCTCTTCCATTGGTAGTCAAATGTATTCATAAGTTGGAGTCTCGGGGCATGAGGGCACGTTGTTCAAACAAGCCGTCTAGGGGGACCGTCAGTTTATTTGACTTCCATCACGTCGGGACTTAAGATAGACGGGTAGAAGGCGCTCTAAGTTGATAGGCATTGAATGCTACTGTTTTTGTATAGCAACTTAGCAAGTTATAGCTACTACCAATCATATTTATCATCAGCCTGCGTTCCCACTGTTCCGTTTGTAAACAGCGCAATTTTCTTTCTAATATTTCTTGAGTTATGGCTTCACACGGTGTGTGTATTTGGCCAGTGGCAAGTATAACTATGCATATATAAAGTACTAAGCGTTTTTTTTTCTGAATAAATTAAACTGACGTTATTAAACTCACTTTAAAAAATAAACACACGTAAAATTTTAACAAATGAAAAAAATACCGGCTTCAAAGGTTTTCTTTGGCAGCAGCTTTCAAAAAAGAAATCATTAAAATTGGTTCACCCAGTCTAGAGTTTTAAGGTAACAAACTTTAAAAAAAAACAGTCGAATTGATAAATTCCTTTTTTGAAATCGGTTAAGAATCACGTGCCTACCCGATCTGACTGAATATGAATTTATTCCGCGTTCAGATAGAAGAGTGTAAATACATAATTATTTATGGAGGAGGTCCTTACGTACTCCACTGATTTGAGCTCCCCTTCACAGCTGAAGATTATTTTTCGTCCCTCCACATTCGTCACGCCACTTCTCTTTGAAAGCGTCACATCCACAAGCAATATCTATGCGGTGACTCACATTATCGCCCGCCGATAGACATCTCACCCTCTCGCTTTGGGGCTGTCTGTCATGGCGCAAGATACAAGTGCTCAGAGATCCACGATTTATTCTACTAGAGATAGAAATTTGACTAAAGCCCCATAGAAAGCCCCATAGAAGTGTCAAAAATTTATTTAATAGTAATGTCAAATTATTGAAATATTTATTTTTTAAATTACTACTACAAACAAACTATCACAAAGCATTGTGTTGTCAAAAATAAAAAAGTAGCATAAACATATTCCCCGACTTAAAGGAAAACGAAACGAGACAATTCAAATGATTATGATCTTAACGTTCGTATTTCGTATAGTCATGAGCACGAGTGTGTCACTCACCGTTAAAGGATATAAAACTTCGAAAGGACTTTCTGGGAAAATTGTGGTATCCTTTCAACAGAAGCCACATAAAATGAGCTAGCTAAAATGGCTTTTAATGACGGTTTGATATTCTTTGATATTTCATACGTGCTTCCCATCATATTATTAGAGTTATGA
Source organism: Opisthograptis luteolata (assembly GCA_931315375.2). Taxonomy (NCBI): domain Eukaryota; kingdom Metazoa; phylum Arthropoda; class Insecta; order Lepidoptera; family Geometridae; genus Opisthograptis; species Opisthograptis luteolata. Next base: position 12,243,425 of record OV928036.1, on the reverse strand, counting down.
CCTGTATTTTTTTAAATTATACTATTCACCTAATTAACTTATTATACTTAGATGTCACTTAACAAAACTAACAATGTTAATCAAGTCTACTAAGACTTGATTTATTTTCAATTCGCATAAAACACGCACTTGGATTGAATCCACTTGATGTTGTGCTTTCAGCTTAACTCTTGGACCACAGTTTTAATTTCATCTGCATTTTAAATACTCTAGCAACTAAAATACTACTTATTGCCACTGGCTTAAGGTTCAAATTACTCTGTAACTATTTTCTTAGCGTGTGTTCATCACTCGTAAATAATACAAAACACGTTTCTGAGAGGACTTAAGCTATTTAGATTTCGTACGGATATTAATTTGCTTTAATTAAGTCTTTATTTTCGTGTTAGTAATTTATCATCGCCTAATTATTGTACTAATTAGTCTACTGTTTTATATATTAACTGTGCCCTGCGGTTTCACACGCGTGGAATACAGTTTATCACGAAAAATGTATCGTATGTTCTTTCCTTGGGTTCAAACTATTTTCATGGCACATCAATATCTGTACGGCGGTTTAGCCTTGAAAAGGTAACAAATAAAGAGACAGACAGATAAGAGTTACTTTCGCATTCAATAATATTTTCGCATTTAATAATGTTAACATAGATTTATTCACCAATTTTGTACAATATTATTAGACTAAGACTTGCCCTGCGTCTTTACACGCGTGGATGTCGACATTATTTTTTTACCCTCTCCCCCATTTGACTCGGGATTATTTTCAAAAAATCCTTCCTCAGTGTTCACATTATTTAAAAATCTCCTGTAGGTACAATATTCCCGTTTCCTACACCACAGGTTCAGGCTATGCGTTAGAGATTTTTAGTAGAGTACAAAGACTAGACAGCCTCTTTTACTCCTCATCATTATCATCACTCATCAGGTCTAATGAAACAAATTTCACTGCTAGTAAATTCAAACTTTAACGTTACCCGAATCAACAGTCACCGAGTCTATTTTTATCACTTTCCAAAGTATTCCTGCTACAAAAATCGATATTCTTTACCCATGCTACCCCTGTCTGCCAGTAATGCAATAAACCCCGGAGCTAGACGGCTTGTTTAAACTTATTTGCGACCCCATCGACAGGCCTGTAGGTGCTCTTGTACAAACTGTTTACTATTCTTGGCCCAATGTCTATAGAAGCTATTGAGTATTCCATGTCGGTAACCTCATCGACCCTTCATATTCGATCTGTGTGACGGCGGAGCACCGAGGGACTTGACAACATGGCATGTAAACATCACAGTTACAGTAATTTTTGTTTCATAACAGCCAAAAAAAATCGATAGACGATACGACATAGCTATCAGTAATGTCTCATTATCTTTAATTACCAGCTATTTTCCGCAGTTTCAGCCACGTGGCGATTCGTACAGGATTTATATCAGGATAAAACATAGCTTGTGCTATTTATGGATAGTGTAACTGTCTGACAGTGAAAGAATTTTCAAAATTGGATCAAGCGTTCTGGAGATTACCTCTTACATCCAAAGTAAGAAACCTCATCTCCTTATGAGATGAGGTTTCTTTATGATATTATAGGTTTGGCTTTGCTTCCTGTGCCGTTTTACTGCTTTTCCAAAGATTCTACACTATCCCTATGCATATGGAATTTCGTTCAATTTGTTTCTTTACCGCATCAGCTACAGAGGCCATATAATAAAGTTAATACATACTTACAATTATTAATATTTATTCGTCATGGAATAGTATCAGCGAAAACATGTAAGCTGTCTCCCTATAATAGCCAACTTGGGCATGTTAAGGATGAGTCAATGAGCATGATAAATCTTAATCATAACAAAGATGACTTGTTTCTTAGTCATGGCTCAAATGAAATTGGTACTAAAGCTATGTATTGAAGGAAAAATCCTATAGAGCAAGAAATTCATACATTAACAAATTTTTCATAGGAACATTTTTAAAACTTTTGGAACATATTTAAAACTTTCTTTTTTCTTATATTAATATTAAGAATTTGGAAGGAGTCTTATAAACGATGAAGTGATTCTTTGTAACATTGGGTTATGTCGTAGAGTTTGACCACAACAAACACACCTGATTTTTAGTGATGACTCGGCTGAAGGTTGGTGTTTAAGATGAAAAATAAAATCAGAAAATTTGTTTTTGATCAGCTACTTCTGTCCGACCGATAACCGATGGGGAAGAAAGGGTAGTGGCGACCACGAACCGGAACCGTTCTGTAGGTAGGCCTCCTACAAAGTGGACCGACGACATTGTATGAGTCGCAGGGAGCCGATGTATGCAAATGGCTAGTAGCCGTTCATGATGGCGATCAAATGGGGAGCCTATGTTCAGCAGTGGACTCCTTCCGGCTGATGATGATGATGACTTCTGTCGCAATTGCGCCTCAAACGATTTAATTCTGTTTTTAATCAAAGTAGACTCGCGTTTGGTCAACATCTCGCCTTATATGTTGGCAAGTGATGATGATGGTGATGATGATCATTAACATAAGTTTCTTTTCCCTCAGATATCGACGGCATATGCCTCAACAAGGGTTGTTGCGGGCCCGCGTCGCGCACGCGGCTTACGAACCAAGCTAAGTCGCAGCTAGAGGGGGCACTCCGCAGCGAGCTGAACAAGTTGGCTGATATGCTCGCCAACAAAGCGTCGCGGTTCGACGGTAAGTTTTATATCATAAGAGAAAATAGTACCTACCTGTAATATCTTTTTCTTTGTTAAAGGGGGCTTGAGTAAAAAGTATGGGCATCACTTTAACTTTTAAGAATTTTTTTTGCGCTTTAGCTGGAATTTTACACAAATGCTTAACAATGTTAATTAGCATAAAATAATTACACATAATAATATGTCTCTTCTGAGGTTGTTATCGAAAACCATTCAGTAGTATTTTCCTTCTTCTTTCTTAGAACTTTGAAAACTTATCTTGTACCTTTTAGGTCATCGTATCACCATCATCCTGAATGATTGAAACACTGTGATGAACTGATGAAACATGACGATCAAAAAAATTAGGGATGCATCTGTTCAGGATAAATGACTACGACTGCCTAAAACCAGGACCAAAGAAGTGCCAATAGCCACTAACCTACTTCAATCAATCAGATAAACCGATTTCAGATCGATCATTAAATCGTACCTTGTGTAATGTTAATATGTGATGCCCATTTACCGATAGAAAATAAAATGGAGGATTTTCGTAAATCGATGATTTTTCTTCGAACAAGGCACCACACGCTTCCTCTTAGATTAGACTGTGACAGACTAGGCATGCCGGAACCACCGATAAGCTAGCTAGGCCAGTTCTACCACCAAGTTTAATAATTATATAATATTCGCCAGTTCAATAACCGATACGCATTATGCCATATGGCCTAAGTAGCATCCGCGCAGTATTTCGTAACAGCCACTTGCTAAGTGCCCGCCACTCTCGGTTATTATTAGTGCACAACTCCGCACTCTGGTTATCGGAAGTCGCACCCGTACGGTCACGACAAAAAACGGTGAACAAATTTTCCGATTACCTTCATCAACCGAAACATCAGCCTTCGACCGATCATGGCTGCGTTCAGAAACGTTCCAGGTAGGATAAAATTTATCCAAACGCGTTCAGAAAGGCCACTGACGCATCCATGACCCAATGCTTTCGTGACGCCATTGATAGGCAAAAATCGCGTCACATTGCCATCAGAGGTGTCCAAGCCGAAGACAACGCATCACAGCAACCACGACCACTCTGACAAGAGTGTACGACTTATATATAAGTTCAGAAAGACTGGAAACGGGAAATCTGACGCACTCTAACGTCACCTAAGACCGTTCAGAAACGTTCCAGGTAGGGTAATATTTGCCTAAATTCGTTTAGAACACAGATTTTATAGAAGGTTCTGACATTACCTTATCCTCACCCGAGAGTGTAGTATCTGAACGCAGCTCAGGTGTTTTGTGCTGTGGTCAAACACTACCTTGTAAGTTGTAAAAAGGAAACAAACATTACTGATCTAATACGCATTTGGAAAATCGAGTATGATCAGATACTTTGGTTGCTGACTGTACTATTGCTTGCAAATGTGCTTGACAGGAAGTTTACACACCTATTTTAGGAACGTCTTACTATGGTAGTTTATGTAGGTATACTGAGAATGAGGCGCGCCACTTTGTCTCAAACGCATCTATCTCATCCGAAGCTTTTCGTCTTCGTTGTTAGATACTAACTGTTCCTTACGGTTTTACCTGCGTATAATAAAAAGTATCCTATGTCCTTCCCGAGGGTCCATACCAAATCCCATGAAGATCCGTTCAGCAGTTTAAGCGTGATATCGTGATCAAAAGTATCCAATGTCATTCCCCAAGGCGCAATTAATCTTCACACCAAATTATGGGCGTGAAAAGGTAACAATTAGACAGAGAGTTACTTTCGCATTTATAATAATAAAAAGTATGGATTCTTACATTAACGTAAATTATGAGATTTTCTGCAATCAAAGTCGAAGCCAAGCAAACTGAATCTATATATTCGACCTTTCATTGAGCCACTATTGTGTGTAAACATTCGCCTTACTCCACCTGCATCCTTTCTCTTTTGCTTTACCGCCAAGAACTTAAGTGCACTTTGCTTAAAAACAAGCAACTAGGAGTCCCAAAGTCCAAATCATCGATCTCATTCAATGCAATCTATAAATTCACCTATATAGGTACCTACTCTTTTTATTCGTATCTCTAAACTAAGAACTTTTTGTTCCATCATGTAAAGAGGATTTCTCTATTTCTAACTTGACCCTACAGGACCACAGACCCTTAAGTTATCCCCTAAGGCTACTTTCATCCTCCGCCTCGTTTTCGATTTCGTTCCATACATTCCAATGTTTTCCCTTGAGCTTTGCTATACCACCAAACAATTTTATCGCGTGCCGGGCGAGCGGTCGTCCAGTAGGGTACCGTCAGCTCCTATTTCTGGATATCATTATATCCGTGTAGATACTAGATAGTACTTCATTTCTTCATCATATTTCCCGACATTCTAACCTTCGTAGGAGATGTGTATATTGAACCAAAATATTAAGAAAAGGGACTGTATTGTGTGATTTATCTAAGTAAAAAGTACAAGTGATTCCATCAACAGATCCGCATTACTATACGCGCGTTTTCATCAACTTCAAAAGATGTAGGTATTGTAAAATTATTTCTTGTGATTAGGAGAAATAGATCACATGTATGAATACTTATATTAGTACTTACTAAAATCCTTCTGAATACAACAATCAAGAGATCGATTTTACTGATCGGCTCTTTTACTTTCATTTCTTTCTTTCATATAAGTGGCCAGCTCTATTGTTGGAGTATTCAGGCTATAAAAGACCTTTGACTATATAGCAGGGGCCAGTAAGTACTGTAGTTTATCATCTACGGCCAATTTTATTTACTTAGGAAGGCAAAAAAACTTATAAATCGTGCCAAATGTTCTAGACTCCAAAGTCTAGACTCTCCGTTTCCTTTAATCGCCCATTGTAGGGGAGCTGTTTAGTCTCCAGTTGTTATGACGATAAGCACTTGCGGTTTGGCTTTTGTTCCTTTATAAAACCGGTATGATGTAAACAGTGGTGTGGTGTGCCTAGCAGATGGATTTGACCCGTGACTCACTGCGAACTGATCACGTACTACATAAAGTTTATACAGTCCTAGTAGGTGTTTTCGCACATCTATAAATATCGGTGACATAATGGCTCCTTTCTTTACATAGATGTTCGTCATGCAAGACAAATACTACAGCTATCGATTGGAATTCTCTGTTTGCGACGGCTTGGTCACCATGAAAGTGGGGTTGGTAATATTTGACATTAACCAAGTGAGATTGATGACAAGCAGGTGGCATGAGACCGAGAGAGCCAGGAAGGGCGCGTTTCCACAATCCACCAATAGGATTATTTCGTCTTCCTAACCTTGCACAGCGCAGTTCTGGCAAGATCTTTGTACATACAAAAAAGCGAGAGGTGATGTGTGCGAAAAAAGCGTATGAGAGAGACTTTTGGGGAGCTACTGGTCAATAGAAAATAGTCCGCTATCTTGCACCAATCGTCTATTATTATCATTGAGATGACAAAAGCTAAATAGAAGGCCTGTAGGTAATGTATAAAGATGTGACAAACGGCTTAAAATTGACAACACGTTTAAACGCTTCTGCTAATTTTTTTAAACCTCTTAAAAAGCGGCTTGAACGCTTATTTTTAAGAGCGACGATTTTTAGTTGTATCAGTAATTGAATAAAGTTTGTTTGGACTTTGGAAAAAAGCTATCAACGTTTAAACGGACGCTTATTCGCTTATTTTGAAGAGCGACGATTTTGAGTTGTATTTGTTTTGGAATAAGGTTTGCATTGGTTTGAACTTTGGAAAAAAAGCCGTCAACGTTTAAACGGAGTCTGCTTATTTTCATACGCCCGCTTATTCGCTTATTTTGATAAGCTTTTTTGAGCCGCTTTTTGTTTAAACGCCCACCTCTGGTAATGTATAATGATAGCAATAATGAAATCCATGTAAAATACAGACTAGACTCTGTGTAGGTATTATAAAAGACCCAATTGCTTTTTCTCTTCACCACAGGCAAAGGGATGTGGTCTTATCTAATTAAGAAACTAGTTTACTTGTTTATTCGCAAGGTCTGTTTTAACACAAGTTAATTCAGTTCAGGAATAGGCAAGACGAGTCGAGATGGAGTCCTTTCAGTCCCGGAGCAATTTAACTTGCCGTAATCTCCAACTTGGAGTGAATAGTTTGCCGTAAATAGGGCTGAAGTTAGAGCTTATCTTATTTCAGTGAGCATGTTGGTGTTAGAACTGACACTCAAGATACATAACAAGCGTCCTTGTAAGGATCTTTGTACGTTCTTTAGGTTTGTACTTGAGCACTTAAGTGCTTGTGAGGAAAGGCGTTGCGGCCCAATGGGTCGGTGGATGCAAGATGGTTGATGCAAAGTTATATGTGTCAGAAACTCTGAAAGCTTTTACGTCTCAAAACATAACATTACGGAGTGAAAAGACGTCAGTTTACTCATCATAAATCTTGTAATGAATTGAAATACCATCGCGCTTCTATGCGTCGTAAAACTGCACAATACTTTTACATACATTGCGCTTTTACGTGATTATGCAGTCGGCACTCGGCACTGAGAAGATACGAGGTACCTATTTTTTTTTTGTTTTCTGTATTTTGTTTTTACAATAGGTTTATAATGATACGTCCTGCCCCGCGGTTTGCCTGCATGGATGTTGATATTTTTCCATACAAACTTTAATATCCCATTTGATAACTTTACGGGGTGATTATCAAAAAATCCTTTTTTAGTGATCTCTTACACTACCTACCAATGGGAGCCACCCTGAAAAATTGCTGTATGTATTAATTTTATGGGCAAATATGATTAATGAACGAATCTAGGAACCTCCAAAAACGCAGTCATCAAAGTTTCGTTTCCAAAGACAATGTTTTATACCTAGAAAAAAGCAAAACGTGCAGATATTGGATATAACCATCGCTGGCTGGTATATTTACTCTGGCTTGAGCTTTAATTATAGAATCTATAGGAACCACCAAAAACACTGCCCTCAACGACTCGTTTATTAGGACAGAGTTTTTCAGAAGAAAAAATACAAAACGTACAGAGACATTGTCTCTGGCCAGTAGATACTTATTCTGTGAGTCGGCTGGACACTCAACATTCATGTTGCATCTACAAATTATCAATAATAAACACACCGTGGGAGAGCCGAGCTCTATGGACGGTTTCTCTCGGCGCAATGAAATGGTGGAAAGTGTCAATATTGGAATAGGGTAATGGCCGAGCAGACAGCGTAATTAACTTGCTCGTCTGTTCGTCCCATTCACTAGACACGTGTGTATAGGGTTACCATACCGACATTTAAAACCACTTAATAATGAACTGAATCATCATCAACATCATCATCAGCCTGTATCAGTCTGATAAGCCTATAAGCATAGTAAAGGAGTAGTAGTTCAGCTTCATAATCGGCCGTCGCCGGTTTGAATGTGTCCGTGAGTAGCGGCACCGTGTACGCAGTTACGCACGCACTTTTCACGCATACAATCACATAAACGAAAGGAGGCGGCCGGGGCCGCGGCCATGCACTCAGTACGGAACGCGCCGCCTATGCGTCACCGCAAGAGTAGGCAATTAACTCGTCGAGCGGCCTTAGCTAACCTACTGTTCTTTATATACTGTGCTATAAGGCTGATAAGCCTCTCCCAAGGTACGCCACTGAACCCGGTCTCTTCTCATCCAACTACTGCCGTATTTAATAGTAATTTTTAAGTAATTTCGAGAATCTAAACAAGCTAAAAAGCTAAGAATTGTGCAAGCAGTGTGTTCCGGCAGCCTCACTTGAGAGCCAGTTCCCAATCCAGGTGAAGTGTGGGGCTAACTTCGACCATTTCGTCACTTAGCTTCGGATGACTTGTGATCAAACACTACCCTGTAAGAAGTAAAAAAGAATATTAAGGATTATGGTACGCGTGAATGGTGACCCTAAACGTGTAGGAAAGTAGGAAGTTCCTGTGGTGGTGGCAGTGGCATAACGTTTTAAAGTTATTATTGCAGCGGCAGGTTTTGTCTTGGTAGATAGACGTTAATTAAGTATTGTAAGTTTAAAAACTAAGTAACATTTCAATAAAACTTGGAAAGTAGTAGGCAGTACAGGCCGTGTGTAAATTTTAGGTAGCACCTAGCTATTTACCTAAGAATTCTAAGACTTTCTAGGTTTTTTTCACAAGTCACCTGATGTTAAGTGACGATGTGGTCGAAGATGGCGCCACGCTACACCTGGACTGGGAACTGGCTCTCAAGTGAGGCTGCCGGAACACACCGATAGGTGCTTGGCGACAGATTCTTAACAAGAGGGTGGTAGCTAGTCAGGCGAGTACTAGAAAATACCCTACCACCAAGCTATGGTTTCATCACGATGTTTTCCTTCACCGAAAGCTCAAGCTCATTGTAGGATTCGAACCCAAGTCCTACGGATCGCAACCACTGAGCCATCATCGCTATAGGTTGTCTAGACTCTAGACAGTATCATCGCACGTAACAAGCATACACGATTGTGAGACTGTAAAATGTTGCTAGGCCGAGTGCTTTGCGCGGAAAAGAGAAACACCCGCAGATATCATCTATGCGTGTGCACGTCGAATGTGAACACGAATCAAAATCGGAAAATTCACTAGAAAGTCTAGAAACTCAAAATCATCCAAAGGTCTGGTAGAAATCGCTCTAAGTGAAATGACCGCTCTTTATAACAAAACTACATAGCTCTAAGATCTTTCCTTCTATGCTGTTGTGGTAAAACGATAAAGCGTTATATATCTTCTTCTTTTCCTATCTATTTGGGGACGGCGCAGTACCTATGTAGTTTTCTTCCACTCTCCGCTATCAGCCTTCATCGCTTCATTCACCCCCTTTCATACATATCGACCCTTACGCAATCCATGCTGCGTTTTCTATTTTTTCTAATGTTGGTAGTTTATAGGTACTTACTACTTATCTATATTTCTTACATTTCATATAATTAATTACAATCTTCTTGCACCCTCTGGCATAGTGTGGGTGAAGACGCACAGAACAAAATATTACTCCTTTAACGGGTACTCGTCTCTCACTTGATACCTACTGTTAAAAGTTACTCCAAAATCACATCTCCAAATATTTTACACTAAAACAGAAAGCTCGTAAACTGTAATGTAAAAACCATGTTAAAAGGATCATAAAACGTATAAGTCGACGGCATAATTATGGTACTAAACGAGTGCATGAAACATTCATGAACCAGGTATTGCTCTAGATTTTGTACAAGCACTATCAGCTTTACTAAATCTGTGTTGCGCGTGTTGCGTTAGAGTTTATTGTATAGACTGCTCGGTCAACCTACGACCCACGGTTAGACATAATTATACGAGTATATAGCTTGGTGCCACTGCCATAGCTTGGTGGTAGGGAATTATACCAGCCTCAAGTTAAGAATCTGTCGCCAAGCACCTATCGGTATGTTCCGGCAGCCCCACTTAAGAGCTAGTTCCCAATCCAGGTTTAGCCTGGCGCCATCTTCGATAACATCGTCACTTAAGGTGGCTTATGGTCGAACGCTAAATTGTAAAAAGTAAAAAAAAAGACTCTCGTACGGCATCATCATCATATTAAGTCAATAACTGTCCCTGGGAATTTATTTTACTAGCATCCGTCGAGCGATTTCTCCGCGTGCGTCGGACAAGTGGCCAGTTTGCCAGGCAGTGTCCATGTTTGGCCAGGCCCGGTTCGAGGACCGTTCTGATGCAATCACTGGTGCAACGTCGGCGCCGGGAAACCGACTGAAATTATGTTTTTAGGTCCCCCGTCTCCTCATTAGGAAGGCATCTTGGAAGCGGTCTGACTGACTCGAAATAATTAAAAGCTCCTGATTCTTGTGTTTAACGAGGTCTGAGGATGTTTTAAATAACTCTCTGTTATCTCTGGTATCTTCAATTTTTTTTTTAAAGATGATATGTATTTTAATAGAAAATCAAAACCCTTATCAAATCAAAATATTTTTATTTAGTAGGATACAACATGTGATCACTTTAAAACATCAAACTTAAAACTAGCTATGCTTGTTCCAACCTTGCGTAATTCTTTTTTTGTTTCTAAGACATACGGTTTAGGCTGTGCGTTGATGTGATAAATAAGTAGATATTATGCAGTGTTTGGACAATGAACCTTCTTCTTTTGATGATGTAACCTTTCTTCTTAATATTTTATGTAGTTGAATATGTGTTTATTGATCCATCATCATTTTTATTTCGCTAAAGTAGAAAACTAAACCAGGCCACAGCAGTTTATTAACGCGGTCACACAAATAGTCGACACAACAAAAGCTTTTATTGTTTAACAAAATAATTATACTAAGTCGGTATTTTGTACGATATAAGAGCAAAATTATGAAATGTACAGTTTCAGATATATTCATAGTAACGCCAACACAATCACTTACATAGCTCTGTTTACCCTGTACCTAGGGTATCAGAAACTACGTATGAATTAATGGGGATCCACAATACCTAGGCACAGATAATTAATTATACTTAGATTCATTTTCATTAAAGAAGTTCTCCAGTACATATTACAATAGCTTTTGCCAGCGGCCTCGCCCGCGTGGATTACAGAATTGTCGCTGATATTATGCAAGAGAATTGAAAAGATGTCATTGATCATACCGCCCTCAAGTTAAGCGTCTTTCGTCAAGCACCTATTGGTGTGTTCCGACAGCCTCACTTGAAACTGAGTGTGAAAGCCGGTTTCCAGTCCTAGCCTAGCGTAGCGCCATTTCCGACAACATGTGACTTGTTGTTAAACGCTATCTACGGCTTCATCATCATCAGCCTATTACGCCACTGCTGGGTCTCTGGCCTTCTCTCAGAGAGTATGCGCTAACGCTTAAAAAAAGTGAAAAAGTCCAACGCCTAAAGAAAATGGATATCTACATCATAGTAAAGGAGTAGTAGTTCAGCTTCATACAAATCGGCCGCCGCCGGTTTGAATGTGTGCGAGAGTAGCGGTGCCGTGTACGCACGCACTTTTCGCGCACACAATCACAAACAAACGGGGCTGCGGCCATGCACTCAGTACGGAACGCGCCGCCTATGCATCACCGCAAGAGTAGGCAATTAACTCGTAAGCGGCCTTAGCTAACTTACTGTTTTACTTTACTGTGTCTACATACTCCGTTTGGTAGAAATTAATAGATTCTAATGATTAATAACCCAATTAGCTGTCTCCAAGTGGTTGTCGCCACATTTATCTGTAACCTCACACCGAATCCACATAAATAATCTCCATAACTTTATGGTACAAAATCTTCTTTTAACACACTGACGTATCTGTAGTATTCTGTTGCCATCTGTCTGGATTTGTGCGGATGTGTTATTTACATTTTCAGGCTCGGACACTCCTGAACTGTCTGTGGTTACAGCTATTCATACGATCGAGTGAACAACCTCGCGTAGCGTTTTATTTTCCGGCAAGGTTACGGACGGGCCGCCTATCGTATGACACCGGTCACTTTGGGAGATCTTGTTGTATATTATGTCTATATTTATATGTAAAAGACAAGCAGATTAGACAGAACAAATTTACTTATCTAGCGGAAGATACTTAATGATTAAACGAACTTACCTGTACGTGAAGTTCTATCATAATTATACGAGGGCTTTGTCCGAAGAGATTAGCAATAAAGTTTACTTGTAGTAGACACAGGGTGTCGCCAATCTGCACTGTATTTGAGATTTTTTTTTTTTTTCGTGTTGGTATCACCACCTGCAATCTTCATTTAGTTTAGAGCATACGTATATTTATAGTATTATTATCTTTTTTATAAAATTAAATGTTGATATTTGAATGTATACCATATTAGGTGAGTTGATATAACCTCTACCCAACGATACATTAATAGTACTACTTCATTACTCGGGATAATGCTAAATGGGGTGGGTGGGGTGCTAATCTCTTCGGACAAAGCCCTCGTATAATTATGATAGAACTTCACGTACAGGTAAGTTCGTTTAATCATTAATTATACTCATGCTTTGTCCTCGAGATTAGCAATAAAGTTTACTTGTAGATGTTGAGAGTGAAAATATCAACATTCAGAGAGAGTAAATTGAAATATAGCTTAAGTACATAATAATACTATAAACATAATACTCTTTTCAAAGTAGGTATATATATTAACCTAATGTAACAGTTATGATATTTCTTGCAAAAGAATAATCATTATTAGCAATCTTAATTATATTTTCTATCCAAATATGTATCAAACGTTTTTGGAGCTACCGCTCTATTCTGAGAGTTGTGCTATGGGCATAACGATGAATACATCTATTCCACAACTGTTAATTTTATCCATCTGCTCAATGTCTGAGATATTATGGAACAATAAGGGTTTCCAATACTTATTAAATTATCATCACTACGCAAGGTTTGTGTCACATAAGGATCATAGCTCAATGTACCAACTAACAACAAAACATATTTCTGGAGTTCGTGAAAAGTAGGAAAAAAAACAACACAGACTGTGATGTTTCAGGACGGGAGGATTTTATCAAGTCAGGTATTTTAATATTAATCTTATTTGGTAAGAATTCAATATTTTTTATCTTAATTCTAGTTATAGTTTGAACTCTTATGTTCTTTTTCGTTTTCTTAACAGGAGTAAAGTTGCTAATTTTATTAATAATTTTCTAAATGTAATTAATTTCTGGTTAGGGTACCAGCTTGTTAAGGAGTTGGGTACAATAGATGTGCCCCATGTGATGTTATATTTGGGCAATGGTGGACGTAATCTAAAAAACAACCTTAAAGAAACGCTTGATATGATCATCATTGGCTATTTCTTGGCCAAGAACAAGAGAAAGCGCTGACTTACAACTATTTAAAGTTCTGTATTTTGCGCCCATATGTTTGCAGTAAAAACATTATAGTATCCCACGTATAAATTAATTTTATTGGTTTTGCAAAATATGAACCACCTTTTAAGACATGTGTCATACTGATTTAAAGTGTTATCAGAAACCTTTTTCCCAAACTGGCGGCCTGATAACATCCCGGCAACCAGAGCACATCTTGATTGCTGGAATGGGAAATGATGAACGTGTCAGAGGGCTTAAAGACAAATTAATGGTTCTGAAATAAGAAGACAAAATAAAGAATAACATAGTTGCCAAAATGGTCAACCATGATTCCCTTAGCCTTGTCATCAACTATTTTCCTTAATGCCTTCAGAATAACGGAAAAAGGGTAGAAAACTGTAGAAACAAAGATCTGACCAGGCAATTGTAAATGCATCTATTGTAAAAGCGTCTCGTCTCTCTAACTAGTCCTATTCAATATCTGGATGGACGCATCGTGATTCTGCACATCCTTGACATCATTTTCACTGAACTAATGTAGGGGTAAACACAATTAGATTACGTTCCTCACACCGCTACCAGATTTCTCGAGTAACCTTTGTGAGGTGGGGGAACTGAACACTTTCCATGCGATTTATTTACGAAATAGCCATATTGACAATCCGTAAAAGAATTTGGAAGTTGTAATTACGCAAAGATTTTAAGTTCAAAAAGTAAACATTTACTTTCCGTCCACTAGCACTAGCACTAGCACGTTCCCTACTACCGGCAGCTCTCCATCCCATAGTTGAGGTATCGCCATAAACTTAGGAATTAAAGTCGTTTTGTTTACGACATTTAAAGGGTGAATGATCGCATGTGAGCACCCTACAAGATCTGGCAAAACTGACGATGTTTAACTCCTGTAATTTTCATAATTTTCTTCATATTTTAGACTTAAAAATTTACATCCATTTAGTCCCGTTCCTTCGCAAACAACTGTATTAAACGACAGGACAGGCGGAGATCAGTTGTACCACTAAACGATCGAATCCTCTAACCTTACCCTGTTTTTTAAAACTACGAAACTTGTTGATTTCAGTTTTGATTCTTGTAACCTTTTCTTGAGGTAAGGAGACTTGTAAATTATGAGAGTCGTTTATGAAGCCTAGACATTTACATAAAGAAGTGACAGGTCATTCTTTTCAGCTTTAAAAATAAGCCTTTAAAAGTTTTAGTTGTGACGTTAACGTTTGCCAAACATGATTCTAGACTATTAGATAACAATAGTGGCATAATAATATAAATATACATTGTTGATAAATGACCGCAAGATGTCAGTCAACTGTCAACTGGTAGTCCTAAACATCGCCAAGACAAAAAAGGGGCAGTACTTAGGCCAAATGGTAAAACATTTAGTTCATTTATTTTTTCATTAAATTAATCTCTGTGATATTTAGGAGTGATCATGTAAGCGTACTGTACCGTACTGTACTCATAAAACAATCCTTGGAAACAAGTCTTAAGGCTGTTCGCAGATCTTCAAGTGAGAAGCATCGTAAATTAGTTTGTTGATTTTAAATTCAATATGGCAAATGTTGGTTTTTGCCGTTAGGTTTTATCACAACACATTTGGGTGACAAAAAATTGACCCTGGCAGGGTTGACACTCCGTAAGGAAGCCTATTGTTAAAAGATCACGAATCGAAAGTTCGTGCTAAAGTCTTGCCATAGCGGAAAGCGCTCTTTTCGCAAGAACATTTGTTTGTTCTACTGGACGAGAAAAAGATATTTGATATCTACCCATCATAAAAACATACTGTCACGCGACTCACGCGTAATGAGTGACTATTGATCGCAAAAGTATGAAAGCCTACCGGCATATTTTACCGTGTCTAACGGTGGTTGCGGCTGTGATACTGCACTGAACCTGGCGACGGCTTCACTGAGCTGGCAGGGCATTTGTAGGTAGGCTCTTTTGCGGCGGTTGTTTTCATACCCGCTCCCGATATATGTAGATATAATTTTGTCAGCCTTTAATGTTTCAGCTAAACCTTCACTAAATAAAGACTTTATTAATCTTTGTCGCGTCGCGACCTCTAAGGCAATTACAGTATGCTACTCGTTCGAATTATTGAATCAGTGTTTTTGCTGTCGCCCATGAACTTAATAGCGTCTATCGATATTTTGATATGGGCAATATTCTTTGATGCCAATGACATGAGTGATGTTGACAGTAACTACCACGTCCAGGTCGAGAGTGGGTGCTTCAATCAAAGTATAGTTTAAATACTTATCTGTGAGGTCCTTGCGAATATGTTTTGGCAAATCCATCCTAGCTATATGCTGTAGACGGATAGCAAGGTCTGGTTGAAAGTGTTCACCGTAAGGCCTTGCCCTAGAGAGACAATCTCCTAATTAAAAGGAGTTCATCATCAATAGCCGTAGTCAAGTCTGAAACAAGCAGTGGCATCGTTTCCGGCACTGGTGGCTGGTGCTGATATGCCTGGGAGGAGACAACGCTAGCTGAGAGCAAACTCAGCAGCAACAACCGCGCTTGTGAAAGGCAACGGCGTGATGGCGGAGGCGGTGGTGACCCTGGTCAATGGTCCTTGGTACATCTGGGGTGACTAAATTATCTGAAATATATAAATAGTATATTTTGGTTAAGTGACATCCCCAAAGAATGCCCGCATTCCCAAATTAATACATATTATGCCTGTCACCATGTGGCCTCGGTCGATGCTTCTGGTACACCTGGAGTGACTAAATCCCAAGTGAAATATATATAAATAGTATATTTTGGTTAAGTGACATCCCCAAAGAATGCCCGCATTCCCAAATCAATACTTTTGCATGTGACCATGTGGCCCTGGTCAATGCTTTTGGTACACCTGAAGTGACTAAATCCCAAGTGAAATATATGTATATAGTATATTTTGGTTAAGTGACATCCCCAAAGAATGCCCGCATTCCCAAATCAATACTTTTGCATGTGACTATGTGGCCCTGGTCGATGCTTTTGGTACACCTGTAGTGACTAAATCCCAAGTGAAATATATGTAAATAGTATATTTTGGTTAAGTGACATCCCCAAAGAATGCCCGCATTCCCAAATCAATACTTTTGCAGGTGACCATGTGGCCCTGGTCGATGCTTTTGGTACACGTGGAGTGACTAAATCCCAAGTGAAATATATTTAAATAGTATATTTTGGTTAAGTGACATCCCCAAAGAATGCCCGCATTCCCAAATTAATACTTTTGCAATTATTAATAAAGTGACAGCCCTAATAGCTGACCGCATTAGTAATTTATTGCTGTAATAAGTAGATGTGTCATAAACGTCAGCATCAGCAGTTAAGTGACATCCCCAGAGAATGCCCGCATCACCACTTTTGCTTAACTACGTTAATTATAGCAAAGTGATAGCCCCACAGACTACCCGCAGTACTATATTATAACGTAAAAACACAACCATCTCCTGTTTAGGTTACAAGCCTGTAAATAAGCCGTAATACTAATTCAAAACGAATTTGTGGGTACCTGAGATTTTTAACTTTAAAAGTCCAAGGGCAACGCCTCCATGGCGCCGGCGCGAACTCGCGGCGGCGACCGCGATGTGGAGCTCAAGCGTGATGATGATCTCGAAGTGTCCGACGACAGCCTCCTCGACGATCTTGACGTTCCTCTATGTCGATCTCTGCGTCGTGTGCGCATCAGCATTTGTTCCGACTTTCTAATTTTATTAGATTTGGACTCTTAGTCCTTGGAAACAACACGAGTACGTTTCCCCCTATTGGTTTTTGAAGTATTGGAGCAAAAAAATGCGCAGCACAATTTGACGCGTGCGGACTGGCGGAGCACTAAAAGTGTAATGAAGATTGCAGGTGGTGATACCAACACGAAAAAAAAAAAAAATCTCAAATACAGTGCAGATTGGCGACACCCTGTGTCTACTACAAGTAAACTTTATTGCTAATCTCGAGGACAAAGCATGAGTATAATCAAACGCAATGAACACACTAAAACACTAGGTATATAATTTTACATTAAATATTTCAAAAAGTATTTGTAAATTGGTAGATCGCACAGGGTTTCATCAATAAACAATACCAACAATAGATCTTGGGGTTAATCAAGCTGGTCACGTCTGGTTTACAGTGTTTCCTTAGCCAAAGTATAGCTCCAAAGAGTCCCCTACACCCACATAAAGGTGAATGCACATTGCACAAATGCACATTGCTATATCTATTCTGTGACATCGCACATCTGCAGCACGTGCTACGAGAACGGGAGATGAAAGCCCCGCGTCACAGAATAGGTAATAATATAGAAGATGCTTACTAACCGACCCGAGCTTTCGAATTGAGGGGTGTACTATTATAAATACTGTGGTAAACTGATGCGAAAATATGGACGAAATAAAAAGCGCAGTATCAATCGGCTTTTTCGCTAACGCATACGAACTCTCTTTTAATTTTTTAATAGCTTTCTCAAAGCGAGATGTGCGTGAAACTATCTCGACCACTTGTAATATTATAAATCATTGCCAAACTTACGCTTGCTTTTAATAAAGAGTTATTTTTACGTAGAACGTAACGCAATAGTGAATTTACACACTCGTGCGTTCCGTGACAAGGCGGCGCGTGTTTAGCAGGTGAGCCGCGTGCTTGGCCCGCGTAACGGGGGTTCCTTATCAAATGATAACGCGTTTGGTTGAAGATTTGAAGTGTACTAGGTATACATTTTTTAATGTAGATACATAAGTACAAACGATATGTAGGACTGTAGGTACTAGGTAGTTATAACTTTCTTACTTTCCCTACGCATTATGATCCCTAGAAGGAGAATCCTATAAGCGTTTCACTCAATTCCAAATTTCACTCAAATATACGTTGTCTTTTCAGCGCGAAGTAGGGCCGGATTTATATTTTTTATGAGTGGCCTACACTTTTTTTTGCCGCCCCATGTTTCTAAAATAATAATTTTCCATTTGTAGTTCACTACATTTAGAATGCCTTAAAGTTGAATAAACGAATGAATTAGTCATTAAGAAAGGGTGTAAACAAAAAAAACCGTATATAAAACCATGATAAAACCAGTGAACGTGTTTGACTTTTATCGTCTGAAATCGAGTGACCGTCCTCTGAAATCTGCCGCCCCTGGGACGCTGCCGCCCTTAGGCCGCGGCCTATACGACCTATTTATAAATCCAGACTGGCGTGAAGAAGTAACACACATTCAAAAACTTTCATCATCATAATCAGCCTGTTTCAGTCCACTGCTGGACATAGGGATCTCCCAATGTGAGCCATTGAGCCCGATCTTCGGCTTCACTCGTCCAACCGCTGCACTGCCAGCCATTTTGCGTATGACGTCTCGCTCCACCTAGCCGGAGGACATCTATACAACGTTTATCGAGTCACGGTCTCCAATCAAGAACACTAAAACAAAGGTTATGAAATTAATAATCGATCCTGATTCGTTATCCGCGGTTTTAGATCGATATGTCATTTTAGTAGTAATCTGTCAAGCCCTAGTACTAAAATGACTTATTATGACATGACATATCGATCCAAAACCGCGGATAATGGATCGGATCGATTATATTAATTTTTTTTGACAATAGACAATATATTTATTTGTGGCAAAAAACAACATACACTTTACAAAATAAAATTTGATAATAAACAAAACAAATAAACTTAAATACTTAATACAAAGACAATCAATTACATGTTTTTTGCCACAACAATTTCGGGCATAAGTGTCAGTGAGTGTGTGTGTGTGAATGTGAGTGTGTGTGTGTTAGTGTGTGTGTGTGTTAGTGTGTGTGTGTGTGTGTGTGTGACCTGAGAATCCGTGTTCATCAGAATTATATCAAAACGTTTAGTGATGCTACAAATGGATCTCTAAACAAAAACCACTGCTCTCCGAAGCGTGAAAAGCGCGAACGTGTAGTCATCGGTTATTCGCCTCATCACACGCGTGATGTCCGACCACTCGCTCGTCACTTCGTCAGCTTGTTTCCGCATCCACACTTTCCCCTTTTCCCGCGCTCGTCAGCTCTGAACTTCTCATGTCAACTTCGTCTCGTGATCTCGTGTGATCCGTACAGGTTTTGATAGTTTACAAAAACTTATACTATGTAGGTACTACAGTGAAACCTGGTTAAGTGAGACTTCAAGAGACCTGCAAATTTGTCTCACTTATAGAGGTATTCCACCTACCCAGTGTCTCAGATATCCAGGTATAAATAAATATCTGTCTCATTTACAAAGGGGTTCCATTAATAGAGATCCGAATACAGGTTATTTCAGTTAAAGAGGTATGTAAATAAAGGTTCAGAACATATACTGTAATAAAGGTTTCTCACTTATCCAGGTCCCACTTAACCAAGTTTCACTGAAGTAAGGTAGGTATATTTTTCAGCGCTCGTTCTTTACCGAAACTTGGAGGAACTAAAATCGGTAATAGGTACAAGTTATTTCTAACAAGTTTTCGAGTTACTTTTTGAATTTAGGCAGTATTTGTTGCCACTTTGACAAGTTGGCGGTAGTACTTAAACTTTGACGTTTACGAAAACTTTTATAGTAAGTATTCAAAACTCGTACTATTGTTGATGTAGGTATGTGTTATACCTACATTGTGTTACGTAGATAGGTATGTAATCATGTATGTAGTAAGAACTCTGTCACAGCAGACTAGACTACGAGTCTGATGACCCTGTCCCTTTACATACCAATGCTCGATAAAAATACTTCGCATATTATTATTTGAAATAAAAATATTTAAACTGATCCAATTCAAACATTTGCCGGCGAGATTGATCACCAACATGTGGCGGCCACTACGAGTAGGTTGGTGCGTGTACCTACTGTGAAGTGTGGGTTGTGTGTGACAAGGGACGAGGGCGTCAGTAGGGGGGGGGGGGAGGCACGCGGACTCGAAAATAAAAATAAAATCACTGAAACTCCAAGATTTGTAACTTTGTCAATTGTATTCTACTAATATTATAAATGCGAAAGTTTGTGTGAGTGTGTGTGTGAATGTTTGTTACCACGTATCACCGTAGCCAATTTTGATTAAATATAGAATGTAGATAGTTTAGGTATTGGATTAACATAGGCTACTTTTTATCCCGGAAAAAGGTTCAAACCGCGGGTCGCAGCTAGTTTATTTAACTTTATAAGTTCCATCATTTTGCTGTTCTTACCCCCCTGCCCCATTGTCTGAAGACGCTCCTGGCACATATAGCTATATGTATGTGGAATAAAATCTATTACACATAAATGCCCTTGGTGTGTAAATATTTCAGTAGGCAAGCTATTTCGGGCAGTGACAGAAGAAGAATAATATACTCGTACCTACATAGAAAAAACTAGTGCTTATGTACTGTCGGACATTCGTAGCATTGACTTCGGAGAAGCCAATTCATTCCAACTTTTCACGGAATTAATTGAACGTTCACAGAATTTTCCTTAATCAAAATATTCACTTGCTTACAAAGTGGCGTTTGACAAGTCACCTGAAGTTAAGTGACAATTTGGTCGATGGTGACGACATGCTACTCCTAGATTGGAAACTGGCACTCCAGTGGGTCATGTTAGTTCAAAATCAACACCCTGAAAGTTCTTCACCGATTTCTTTGAAACTTGGCACCGTATTTATGTATTTTTTCGTGGAGACAATTTTTATGTTATTCATCCACGGAAAATAATAAACTACCACGCGGGCGAAACGGCAGAGCAAGTCGCTAGTTTTGAAGAAGGAAATGTTTGTTTAATTACCAATTTCCGTTTCTCAAAAACATTCTCAAGTTCTGGAAGTTGTACGGTTTTTCCTAATAACGAGAATCCAACGAAAATTATAATCATAATATTTGTTCCGAGACTTCCGTTCCAAGAGTTACAAGCCTCTCTTCAAAATTTCCTTGACTTGAGTCATCTTGAAAAGCGTTTATATCGAGAAAATGTACTTTAGTAATCAAAACCAAACATTACCTATGCTGCCCTTAACTTATGTAAATAACTAGCTGTTCCCCGCGGTTTCACCCGCGTGGGCTACAGTTTATCGCGATAAAAAGTATCCTATGTCCTTCCTCAGGATTCAAACTATCTCCGTACGAAGTTTCATTTAAATCGGATCAGTAGGATCTCACCAGAGACGCAGCCTGTTTTAGGCACTTGCGCGAGTTCGCGCATCAGTGGCACGCTGTACGCTCGGAACGCGAGCTGATGGAACTGCCCGACGGCGAAGGTCGTTCGTGCCGTCAGACAGCCCCAGAAGGGGGAGAGTGCGCAGGGAGTAAAGGGACAAATAATTTGTAGGACACAGCAGCTTCGGCTGGTGTGAGCCGCTGTTTCGGTCCGTATAACCGCAAGGTTGGTAGGACCATGGGAGGAGGTGGGATCAGTAGTTTAGGCGTGAAAGAGTAACAGACAGACAGACAGAGTTACTTTCGCATGCATTTTTAATAAGTAAAAGGATTAAAATTAATTAATTCTTGAGGAAACCGGCAGTTCAAAAAATGACATGAACCAACTTGCACTGGACCAGTGTAGTGGATTATGGCCCATAATCTCTCTGAGAGAAGGCCTATGTCTCAGCAGTGAGAACAGGCTCAATGAAGATGATGAATTAGACCTATTTTTCCATTGCCATCTTTTTGCATTGCAATTACAAGGCAAATAGAGGTTTCATAGAGAGACAATCGCAGCGTATTGCCGCGCAGGATTTTGAACTATAGAAGTTCAAAATTCTGAGTGGCACTGAACTGAAATTAGCAAGCGTGACGCCTACCATCAAGACCCAACAAAACATCTGATTGTAGTTACATTGTTTTTTAAACATGAATAACGATAGGCTGGCATTTGACTACTTATCTCCCCCGACTGTGGCCGACAATGGTACACGCTGTACAAACTAAATACCTGTAACTAACAACTTATTGGTTGATAACCTCAGATAAGCGATAATGTAGGTACCTACTCCACGATAAGGTGTTATCGCGGTTATCAAATCAAATCAAAATACTTTACTGTACCTACTTGCACCAAACAAAATATAAACAGTTACTTCTAAATAACAATCTCGTCCAGAAGTTTGTTTCTTTGGGTGGAACAAACACACGGTGTAAAAGAGCAAGCAAGCAGGTGGCCCTGATGGTAAGCGGTCACCGTTACCTATGGACATTTGCAACACTAGAGGCGTTTCCGACCCTAAAACAAATTTTCCGTGCTAAAATTTGACAATAAAATCAGTTTTACCGAAATGTGTTTATGACATTTTACTTACGGACGTTTAAAAAACCGGCCCTTGAAACTCTTATTACAACCCATCTTGAAGGATTGCATTTCAGCATATAAGTATACCTACCTAATATAAGCAAAATTAATAAATAAATGCTTCTAACATTTTTATGAATAACGCTTTATTCTACTAAGCAATTACATCTTTCTTTTTACAACATATTCCTTATTCCCCTTAGAATATGTCCCCTTCGCGATGTCCTCTTCCTACTTCCTACGCCCCGATATCTCCAGTTTATTAATTTCTTTGTTGAATTAACAAAATCGCGTGGGTTTTATGGTTGTTTCATTTCTAGATGACGATGTTTGCAAAAAACATCAATGTCATCACTGATGTTTTTGCAACATCGACGTCATTGTTGATATTTTTGCAACATCGATCATCCCCAGTTTACGGAGTATACAAGTCCGTTTGACCGCAAGTCAGTGACCGTGTGATCGAAGGTGGTGCCTAGCCAGCCCTATATTGTTTTGTTTCCCCTGATGAACTCTTCTAATAGATACCTTTCTCTATTGTTGCAGAATTCTTCAGGAAGCTGCTGAAGCTGTCCCGCGAGGAGTTCCACTCGATGTTCAAGCGCACCTACGGCATGATTTACGAACAGCACTCTTACGTCTTCGAACAACTCTTTGAGCAGTTGGAGAGGTACACTACACTGTTTAATAAAGAATAAGAAGAATCATTTATTTGCAACAGATAATTATACCTAGATACAAATAGGTACCTACTTAAAACAAGCGCAATAAGAAATAACAACAAAAAAATTCCAGTCCAGTCTTTCACCACATCGTCGCAAAAAAAAAAAAACAGATCGAGAACCTGGTTTGCAACAATATTATTCATCGCAATAATCTAGAGGAGTTTTTACCGTAAATTAATTATTTACATATTAATTAAGTAAATAAATAACCATAACCATGGTAGGTACTATCAGCGACAAAAGTAGCTGAACTCGCCCAAGTGTTTAACCATGTTAGGTGTTCCAAATGCTTAGGAAAATTGGAAAAATGGGCGTGTTCAGCGACTTTTTTATCTGACTGTACGCACTACAGTAAATGTTAGGCTTACATTTTGTAAATTAGGTAGGTAGGTATAGATACTTATCTTTGTTACACATAGGAAGACATCCGAGACAAAGTATGATTGATTATTCTTGTCCATTCAAATGCTGGTCCCACATCCTCTCCTCTCAACGGTAGATTCTAGTGAGAATATCCCGTGTGATTTCGTGAATGAACAACAAACTTTACAAATGGAAAAAAAATAGCATAAACATTAGGTACGTCTGCAGACTAGATTTATGAACGGCCTCGCAAATAATGCGTCACTTTTAGTTCGTTGAATCACGGGATATGAAGTACTGAACGTTTAGCCTGAATTTTCGCACTAGTTAGGTACGCAGAAACGTTATGTTATTGACACCATGTTTCTCCCTCCATTAAGGAACCGATGATGTTTTTATTTGTGTACGGTAAGTAATTAATCAAGACGAATGTTTGTAGGAGATTATCCCTGGAACTACTGCTCCGATTCTGCAAATTCTTTCAACGATAGATTGCTACATTATCCTGCCGTTCAGAGCCTAGCGGGTCACCAGTGTCCGCACTTATTTTACAAATGCACAAGCAAACTCTGTGTTCCTCTGTCTGATTGTTTTTTACACCTCATCATCATCAGCCTCTAACGTTCCCACAGCTGGGACTCTGGCCTTTTCTCAGAGAGAGAGAATGGGCCGTAATTTGGTAGATGTTGCATGCCCTTGAATAGTGCAGTTCTTGGACATACCGGTTTCCTCACGATGTTTTCCTTCACCATATTTACATAAACCACCTTAAAACTTGATAAAATTTGACACCGAGATAGTTTGAACCCTCTAGTGTCTCATAGGATACTTTTTATCGCGACAAACAATAGTCCGCGCGGGTGAAACTCCGAGGCACAGCTATAGTAGATATAAGTGGATAGCATACTCAGAACCCCTACATGTCTGACTATCTGTGTTCCAGGTACTACACGCGCGGCGATACCAATTTCAGCGTGATGATGGACGGTTTCTTCGGCGTCCTGTACGAGAAGATGTTCACGGTCCTCAACTCGCAGTACCAGTTCGATTCCACGTAAGTACTTACAGCGCCTCATTAAATTCCAACGAACTGAGATGGCGCAACGTCCCAATCCCAAAGTGAGTCTTGGCCTCCGAAAACAAAAGACTCCATTTCGGTCTGTCCTGCGTTACCTTCTGCCAGTCCGCCACCTGGAGCTTGCACCAATGCTTCAATTCATTCAATTCTGGTGAAATCTTTTCTCCACGAATCCGTCTCATTTTCAGAATTACTAACGCGCTGTTTCAGTTCTTTATCCAACTACATATTTAGATTCTTGGAACTCCAGTCTGAATATTTTTACCTCACATGAGCAAACAATAAAGGAGTTATCAACCGTCGAGGTTTCCTCAAAGAATACTTCTTATAAATATAGATATACATACATATAGGTTTGTATTGTAACCTGTAAAAACAGACATTGGGGCGCCCGGTGCGCAGACATCCTAAATCAATTCGTTAATATTACAACGCCCGCACCGCCCGGTAACTCGCTCTAATCTGTCCCAGTAGCTACTACATTTTTCAAAGCACTTCATATCTGACTATTAGCTACAATCGCTTGTTTACTCTACCATAACACTAAAGCCATCCCCGTAAGTGTTTTATAGTTGTGTCTTCATAAACAATAGTGCGCTAACAACCCTTTTATGAGGCGTGCTGCAGGATTGGCTCCTTTATGGTATGGCTTCAGATTTGCCACACGACACCGACGCGTGTCCGGTTTAGTATGGCGGAGATTTAAAAGCACTAAAATGTTTATAGGCGATGACTAAGTATAAGTAATCTAGGTTCGGAGTTATGGGACGCAGCCTGGCGCAGGTCTTGGAACGGTCAGGTATAGGGTTGCCATCCCACCGGATATTGTCTGGATTTGTCGGCATTTTGTTTAGCTTTTTCATGGAAATGGAAAACATACAATGGAAAACATACAATGGAAAACATACAATGGAAAAATGTAAACTGAATGTTTCGCAACTAGTTATTATCTAAATCTCATCTGCAAGTGGGATTTGTAATTTAATTTTGTTAAACGCACGATCTTTTTTTGGAAATGTCCGGTTTTATTTCTTTATTTCCGACTTATTGTCATTTAAATTGCCTACTCCAGACTGGTAACCCTATATACCTAGCGTATGGACTGTAGACCGTTTATTTACTTTATCGCCTGGTAGGATTTTATTGGGCGGACAGTCTAAATTACTACGCAATAGTCGTAAAGTCTCATGAGATAACCTTTGTTAAATTGAGAGCACTAAGCCTAAGATTACGAAACTGCCGGTTTTCGGTCCGGCAATACCTAATTGCCTACACAGAAGCCTCCCGGTCGGCTCTTTTTGGCCCCGATTGTATTGACCCGGTACAACAGTTTGGACTTCCAAGCAAGTCCAAACTGTTCCAAACATCGTGCTGAAACCTTACTTTGGTGGTAGTGAATTCTCAAGTGCTCATCAGGCTAGCTGCCCTCAAGTTAAGAATCTGCCGCCAAACACCTATCTACCACGCACACACACATCACATCATATCACATCACATCTGGCCACTTGTGGTGAAACGCTACCTAATAAGTATAAATATAAAGATCTAAGTTCTAATAATGATTCCTCGACCCAGGTACCTCAAGTGCGTGAACGAGAACATGCGGGACATCCAGCCCTTCGAAGACGTCCCCAACAAGCTGACGATGCAGCTGAAGCGAGCGGTGGTCGCCACGAGGACCTTCCACAAGGCGCTGCGAGCCGGCAGCGAGGTCGTCCGGAACATGATACAGGTAACTACCAAATCTACCGACCTAGATAAAGTACAGGTACCTACTACATTGGATATAACATGACACATGTATCTACTACTGGATCGTCTCTTCTTCTTGCCCTGTTCCCATTCTATTTGGGATCGGCGCAGCATGTACTCTTCTTCCACTCTCCCCATCAGCCGTCATCACTTCATTCACCCCTTTTTATTCATATCGATCGTTAACTGGATATAACATGATATAGGTATCTACTATCTACTATACTGGATATAACATGATGCAGGTCTGATCTACTGCTCTGATATAACATCACACAGGTATCACTTCCATCGGATAGACATCTATCCGACATAGGAGTTAGGACTACAATAATTTCGATCCTGCTCCCGAATAACGACAAAAATTACATGCATATTTGAACAGATGCCCACATAAATAAACAAAATCGATTTAGAATCTCGATGATATTTTATGCTAATCCAATGGTTGCCGGACGCGAATCAGTGTCAGGATTACATTATTCATAAGGCAAAGGAGCTTGGAGTAATGTAAATGAAATGTGTAGTTACAAGAAAAAGACAGGCTAATGCCCTAAGCCATGATATGGTGACCGTAGTCTGGCATCTGATATACTCAAATTAGTTAATCTGAAAGTGCTTGAACAGTTTGTTTGACATTGATTCTAATTTGACAACACACGTATCGAGTCGGCGTATCTGTAGGGTCAGCCAATGAAAAGGGTGATCTGAGCAAAGCTATATGTCTAAACGTCTAGTTCCTGAAACTACTGAAATAATGCTTTGTAGGTCAGTAAGTCTAATGATGATGGTATGCCACTCAGTTTGTTCGTAGTGTTATTCTGTGAAATTTACATCAAATTCCAGTTACCTCCATAAACCGCAACACAGGAATTAAAACAGTCCGACCCTGAATAGTCAGTTAGGACCTGATTACGGCAGTCTAGACCCAACTTCGTCAAACTGCTAATTCATGCAAAGCACTTAACAACATCCTGCGCCATTACGAACAAGTTAATTTGTACTGCTGCCTAAAACCAGCCAAAGATTACAGATTTAAAGTTTAGATTTAAACCACATATTGTTAAACTCTCTCAAAGCAATATCGTTCGTTTTCCGCTAGAGTAGAGATGAATCTAGCTTGTCTAGTTTCGTCGAACAGCACAATACGTGTAGCATTACAATGCAAATAAGTGATCATTGCAAATTTATATTCACTTCAGAACTGACCTTCAACTTGCTTGCGAGATTCAGCTAATGACTCACGTCGTCAGTCGCCAAGTGTTGGTTCGTTGATCCCAGTTGGCGCCAAATGGTACTCTACTGGAGTCGACACGCTCGCAGATTTATTGAGGATTGTTGATGTAGCATGAGCTCAAATTAAACTGGGCTAATTTCGCTGGCTGCCGGCGCGATAGGGCTGTGGGTATGTAGCTGTCTGTGATTCAAATTAACGCCGCATTTGTCGCCAGTCTTACGGTTGACTACGTACCTACCTACGTTAAATGCCTTGATTCAAGATGTGATAAACTCTTGGCACTAACCTTATCTCAAAAACTTGGACCAATTACGACGAAACAGTTGAGAAACGTGAATAAAAAATTGTTTGTTTAGTTAAATAAAAAGTCATCGCAAATGACATAGAGCCAAAAAGTCATCGCAAATGGCGTAGACTCACAAAATGAGTCTTCCTTTTATGGAAGTTAAAAGTTTTTTTTTTACTTCTTGACTACTTGTCACATGATGTAAACTGTAGTAATTATCCAATCTTCTGATTACCGAATCTAAAAGTCTAATCTCTTCACAAGAGATAGCTTGGGCTAAGCCTTAACCTCTAATGCGATGAGCCCGTTACTATCTTCTGCATTGCAAATGGGCCCACCGAGAGAGGAGGTTGGAACAGGCGTAGCTAGTTTTAAGTTGACGTTTTAAAGTGATCACAATGTATCCTATTGAATAAACATTATTGAATTTTGAATTTTGAATTTTTGAGAGAGTTGATTAGATTGCGCTGAGACCAATCCCAAAAAGACTTGTATCTCTCTTATTTAAAAATACTCATTAAAAATGTATTAATAGATACAAAACAATAACCCGCCCCGGGCGCCAGTTTTAGGGGCGCCAAAATCATAGCAAGTATAGTGTGCCCAGCTAGCGAAAATTTATTAGAGGGACTACTAGCCAAATCTGTGATTAGAGGACTCTTACTGTCCCATTGACGTAATTTTTTTCAAAGTAATATATCTCAAATGCTGGAGAGAGGGGCACCACAATTAAGTTTCTGCCCGGTTCGACAAAATCGTAGCAGTACTAAAAAAACGACAAAGAATCAAAAGGTAGCCCTGATTTTGCTTTTCCTTAACTGACTCTTGTGCGATCCCCAGGCTGGTGTAACGACTGAGTGCGTGACGGCGTGGACGCGCCTGCAGTACTGCGGGTCTTGCGGCGGGCTGGCGCACCCGGCCTGCTCTAGATACTGCCATAACGTCATCCGCGGCTGTCTGCCAGCGCACGCCGATATATCCGAGTACTGGGATACTTATGTCGGTGAGTGTTTATAGATCAACTGGGATGAACTGATATTATAGCCATTTTATACAAGTGGTGTACAGGCGCGGATCCAGCCCTCAAATAAGGTTGTGGACAAAGACCTTGGAAAGCTGATTTTCTTATTACAAATGCGCCATCCATCAATTATTTTAGTACTTTGTTTCTTTATCTGTCAGAAAACTTTCCATTGTGGTTGTTGGCATGCCCCTCGTGCCGACAACGGCGGAATCACGCTTTTATGAGGCCTGCTTAAATTCACTTATGACACCTTCATGGGCTTTTTCTAATCAAATATTTATCCCATTTCAGAGGGCGTAGAAAAAGTGAGCGACCGTCTCCTCGGGCCATTCAATATAGCTATGGTCGTCGAGCCAATCGACATCAAGATCTCAGAGGCCATCATGAGCTTCCAAGAGCACAACCAGGATATTTCGCAGAAGATATTCGCCGGATGCGGCAAGCCTGTGTTAGGTGGCGGGGGAGGAACCGGGCCCTTCTCGCCTTCAGGCAAGAGCCGTCGCGCAGTCAGGTCCATCGCAGACTTCGAATGGACGCAAGACAAGAAAACAAACGACGTCGACGATTTCGAAATAATAGGCTCGTTCGAAAGCCTGCCTAGCGCAAAAACGGACAACGGAGAAACAATAATGCCGTCTAGGGAAGAAATTAAAAAAGAACTACAGGGATACGCGGAGAGAGCCGAACTGAGGAATCGTCTCCTAGACTACTTGAGAGGGAAACTAGAATTGGAAGAGTACGAGGCCCTCGAGAAGAAGGTGAAAGAGAGGGCAAAGAGAGACGCTGATCCGGAGCCAGCGGGAGCGAGCGGGATAGATATAGACTTCAAATCGTACGACTTCGATGGCAAGAAGGGGCCGAAGAAGAAGAAGCCTACTACTAAAAATGATGACAGCCATGGTGAGCCTATTATCTTGGGACAGCAGAATGGGCATTAATACCCCACTGCTGTCAGCCTTTTATCAGATTGTGTGCCATCACCCATAGTTCTAATGAGGTCTATCCTTCCAGGTTCGGAGTGGGGTGGTCCTGCGCTCGAGCGGCTGGTGAAGGAGACCCGCACGCGCATGCGCAACACGAAGAGCTTCTGGAAACATCTGCCAGCGCTGCTCTGCACTTCTCTTAGCATACCCAACTCGCCTTGCTTCAATGGCACTGATGTCGGCAGGTGAGCTATCGTTTGATCTTGATTTGGTTTTATTGTCATACATATTATAATACTCTTGTCCAAAGTCCATTGATGCCTCACTGCCGCTCTCTATGTATGCCACTTTAATATACTCGTCAATCGACAATGATATGACGCTTTCGCTCTTACCCCTTGTGTCTATCATTTATATCAATCCTTCATCATCAGCCTGTGCCAGTCGACTAATCCTCTCACAAAATATGCCATTATGCCCATCTTCGGCACTTCTCATCCAACCACAGTCAGCCTCTTGGCGCAAGTCAACGCTCAAACCTAATCGGAGACGTCTACGTTTGCCAAGTCGCGGTCTCCACACCCCAATGGCATTAACAACTTTGCTGAACTTTAAATATTGATTTCCAGTTATACACTAGCTGCAGCGGGTGAAGGCCTAACAGGACAGGCGTCCAACCCGGAGGTGCGGGGACTAGTGAACCCTCAAGCGGTGACCACGGCGCAGGCGCAAGGAGAGATGTTGAGAAAGCTGGCCGCCAATCTCAAGGACGCGTATAATGGACAGGAGGTCGAGTGGCCAGAAGACAACGATAGAGGTAAGATTTTACTCAATGAAGCACTAAAAATGAATAACCTATGAAATAACAGACTTCAGAACATAAAGGTCAAAATAGTCAGCTATTTCAGGGCTGTGTCAGATACATTTCTGGAAGAAACTTTGCAGAGCATTTAAAGTATGAAAAACTTTAAACCATGACGTGTGGAATACCCTCACTTCGGCCTTATAGGGATATTATGTTAACAGACATAGATCAGTGAATCTGAGAGACAGAACAATTTGTGCACTATAAACAACTACTGTTACTTATATTCCAGACCAACAGTCAGCTGCCGGCCACATCGACGAGTACGTGGACGAGCTGGACCAGGGCTCAGGGTCCGGAGACTACAACAGCGGAGACGACGGCCCGCCTGATGATGACGAGGACTCAGAGGATAATGAAGGTAACCACACATAATTATGCGCAAACTCAAGGAGTGCGAGTGAGATAGAAAGATGAGTGAGAAAAGGGATAGAATAGGAAAAATTGTTATCTGGTGCTGACAGAAAAGAACTGTAGGTGGATTTGACACAGTAACCGCAATTTTCAATGTCGTTGATAGGCATATTAGGCATATTCAATCTGGCGATAGGCATATTGAGCATAGTCAATCTGGTTGACAGGCATATTGGGCATAGTCAATCTGGTTGATAGGCATATTGGGCATAGTCAATCTGGTTACATTCGTAGCTGTTCTTCATCAGTTTCAAACAGAGATTCAATATTCTTTCTTATCTTATAAGTTTCGTGTTCATGTCTTTTTGCTTATGATTAACAGTTCGCTCAATTTTTGATAATTTTGGTCTAGGGTTTGCATTTTTTTTACAGACGCTTCTCGATTGTTACGTATTTTGATCAATTACATTTAACAACTTAAGTTTTCTACTATGTTTTTTTTTAAACAAATATGTGAAAAGATCCGTCGCTCTCGCTACTCATCTTCACAACGGTTTTTGCATATTGAAACTTGAGTTCTAAATCTAACCGGT
Source organism: Opisthograptis luteolata (assembly GCA_931315375.2). NCBI lineage: Eukaryota > Metazoa > Arthropoda > Insecta > Lepidoptera > Geometridae > Opisthograptis > Opisthograptis luteolata. The sequence continues at coordinate 12,211,492 of OV928036.1, read as the reverse complement.
CATCCTTCCCCAGGATCAGGCGACCTGTACGAACAGCCGACCGACCTGCCCAACGCGCCGACCCCCGCGCCCGAGGCGCCCGTCGTGCCCAGCATCGTGGACACGCCCGGCACCAACAACGTGTTCGTGCGCACGCGCGTCAGCGACCAGACCCCCGACACGCTCATCCCGGACCGGGAGCCGGTCGACACCAGCGGCCGGACCGAGAACAACCCGGTCCGGGAACAACCGGTCGCGGCCTCCGCAGACCGACCGTCCCTGCAGAAAGCTCTCTTCACGTACGCTCTGCCGGTCGTGTGCGCGTGGTTCGGAACTATAGTCACCGACCTGTTCTAAAGCGTTTCGGATCCATCGGATGGTAAAGCCTAGTCAGTGCGAGCGGCGGCCGTGGAGCGATCGCGCTATACTGCGGTTTAAACGCCTTGTCGTTATAACTGGATAACTTGGAGTTGTGTGTGAAAGTGATATTTATAGCGACAAGGTTGTTTAAAATTGCTGTAGTGGAGTCTCTAGCGCGCGCTACTGTGATATAAACCGTGCGGACGGAGTGACGGTCGGACGAACGAGAACTAATAACAAATTGATATTTTTACACAGTGGGTTGTGTAGTGAGTTAATTTATTGATATTTTTTATAAAGAGCTTCGTTTACGCCATTTCGTTGCGAAGTGAACGACAATAAATTGATAACGATGATTTGTAGTCACGTTCGTTTTCGTCGAAAGTGAGCCGTGAGCTATGTGCACTACGTCGCGTGTTTTGTTTACAATGTTTCGGCAAATTGGAGTAACATTTGAGTTTAGCACACTGATGATAGTGATTTATTTAGCACAAAAATCAGCCAAATTTATTATTGTATTTATTGAAAATGATCTTTCTGTACATAACTTGTAAATTATAATTATACTAGATAGTAAATGTATGTTTTTTTATAAATAATTTTTGGAATGTATGTGTATGGAAATTCTATGGTCGTATTTGTGGCTTTGCGCCTTTAATTAGGTAAAGTTACTTGTAAAGACATCATATCTTTGTCCATTGTTTTGATACGCAAGAAAATGCAGCTGCAAAATGAAATCGCTGGACTAAAAAAGTCAGAGGGCGTTCAATTTAACATACTAACTGAATTAATTCGCGAGATAAAATTCTTAAATTATGTAACTATTGCATTCTTACAATTAATATTTTTTTATTTCGGGCGCAAACTTTATAGCAAAAAAATGTACATAAAATCTAGTTTTAATAAATCTAAAATTAAGGTAAGGAGACTGATTTGCTTTTGATTATATATTTTTTTTATTATATTATAAAAAGAAGCAATTTTAATCAACTAATGTCGTATGATTATAAGCCGATAAATAATTTGATTCATTGACATTTTTTTTTTACCGACTGATAATATATTATTGCATTTTTATATTATTTTTTTGAACTCAAAATAATGTATTGTCAAATCGCTGCCATTATAATAAAAACGAAGGTGTGATAGTTACTTTGTCATTTTTTATTGTAAAAAAAATGTCGTTGATTCACTTGTTTTAACCATAGACAGAGTCAATCTACGGTCAGAAATGTATGAAGAAAGTGACAAGTGGTTAGTTAAATTTTCTATGCATTTTTGACTATAGTTACCTTTTCTTTGTAAAACACACCTTCCGCAACCCATTAATTTTGAGATAATTAATATTTGTTTACAATTTGTTAATACCTTTCTATATTCAGCTTCAGCTTTACTTTGCTAGTGATATATGTATGTATATGTAATGCTAATTCTTAACGTATTGCGTCGCGAACAATGTTATAAATTAGGAAAATTGTTAAACGTCCGTCTCAATACCTTGGGGATTACTATTCTAGTTAAGAATCCAGTGTATATTGTAAGTGTTACTGTATCGTAATAAAAAATAATACGTAATTAAAAAAATATACGTCGCATCTACTTAAAAAGTAAACCGCCTGTAGCAGTTTATACGACAGGTGACTCTAAAAAAGTTAACATAATTTGTCTTGTAATTTTTTGATAATAAAATATGATCGCACAATTACAAAACTAACGACTGGTTTACACCAACGAAGTGATTAACGGCCGGTTCCAATAACCGATATATCCACTGTTTGACAGAAATTTGACATTACTTCTATGGAACTTGTGTCAAAGGACATCATCTTTTTTGGTCCAAATATAAAAGTGCCGGCCAATAAAAAAATATGCTGTATTCCGTTAGAACTTGTCCCCCTGAGTATTTATTATTATGACACCAAAGCTGTAGGGTCATTGTCCTTGGTTTTATTGGAGTTCAAAAATTCAACATCTTCATACATTTTCAGTGAATTTAATAAGCAAAAACAAATGATATTTGTTCTACCATATTTTTATTTTGAACATCGTTTAGTAAGATATATTGGTTCTTGACCTATTTTGGACATGTTGATCTTGTTTTGTGTTTTTGAGGATTTAAAATAAAATAAAAGCTCCATAGAAGTAACGTCAAAAATCTATCTCTAGTAGGGCAAGCCGTGGATAGATAGCTTATTAATTTCCAGCGTTAAGCACTAAATCACTTCGATGGTGTAAACAAGTTTTAAATTTAAATACAAACAGCATTTTATGAAACTAAAGACGTCATCTTACACCATGACATCTGCTTACATGAACCACTTAGCTTTCATTTGGCAGTGAAACTGCTTTTTCAAAACATGCCCGAATCGAATTTGCTATTAAATATTTGAATGTCACTTTTAAGAGACAATTGGCAACTATTTTACACGAATGATTTGTATCAATAGGAATTTACTAGAAATACGTAATTTTACACATTGACCGTAACACATCGCTAAACACATAGTAAAATTAATGAATTTAAAATAAATTGAAAGGATGTTGCTATCATAGATCGACTAATTTAAATCATACGCTACAAATAAACAAAATATCATTTTAATTGTACATACATACCACCTACCGTTGTTAAATTTTTCTATATGACAAAAATATTAACTTTTCTAACATTCATCTAGATTTCACGCTTAAACAGGAGGCGACTGACTGTGACGTCACAACCCCGTAAGACTGTCAAATAGTGATCGACTTTGACATTTTGTATGCCGCCATAACAGTAAGTTACCAATATCAAAACATTTTAACAAGCAAAAGCTTTAGAAACCGTGGTGTTAATCTGTGAGGACTAAAAATAATGCTTCCCTTTTCTTACCACGAATGTTAGAATAGGACAGCGTTATTTTTATCTGTATAATATAGTAACGCACGCCAAAACAGACTCAATATTTAGGTACTTTAACATCAAAACTCATTGGACTAAAAAGAGTAGTGAAGCGTATGTTTTGTTTCGTCGATCTATCCTCAAATTAAAGCAAGAGATCGTAAAGTTACGGGGACCAAAAACGTATATCACGGTAATGTGCCATCTATTTAAGGTTAACTAACTTAAACTAATATTTATACCCGACTTTCACAGTAATAATATCATAGACGAATATTACTTATTCGTCTATGGTAATATGAATATCGTCTAGCATACATTGACCCCTTATAAAAAGAACAAAACCCCCTTAATCATAAAAGTCCGACTGACATATGCTCTGTTACGAAACAGAGCATATATATCGACGCGTGATATTTTACGTCGGCGGAAACGATTCCGCCGACGTAAAATATCACGCGTCAGAACAAGACAAAACATTTGAACCATCCGGACTTCTAGCTTTTATGAATAAGGGGTTAGTACTCAGAAAACAAGAATGGTTCACTCCACCAAAATGGCGTGTCTAGTTATGCTGGAAATTCTAGCTCTACCTTCTAAAAAAACCTTTTGTACTTGTTTGTTTTAGCACTCAATTTCTACTGTAAGTTATGGCCCCACTAGGCAAACTAATTGCTGGCAGACTCAGAGCTATATAGCTATATACGCACGGTACTAGTGTGGTATCTAAATAAATGTAACGATTATACTGTACCCCTAGTACAAGTTTAGAAAACGATAAAAGTTTTCGTAAACGTCGACGTTTACCACCGCCGACTTGTCAAAGTGGCAACTCGATCTGCTTAAATTCAAAAAGTAACTCAATAACGTTGTTGAAATATGATTATAACGATTTATAATAACCCGTATTAACGATTTCAGTTCCTCCAAGTCTCGGTAAGATTCGCTGAAAACAATATGTATGGATGGAAACGAAAACTTTTATAGTTTTTGTAAACTATCAAAACCTGTACTAGGGGTACAGAGCTATACGCACGGTACTAGTGTGGTATCTAAATAAATGTAACGATTATACAGAAAACTCTTCGCAAAGTATGCTTAGTGAGGCCATGCCGTTATTGCAACTTTAGACATTGTACCTCTTGACTGTATAGTTGACGTTTAATTTTGTGTATGTTTTATATTGTGTAATGATTATACGATTGAGTACATAGCTACAGTACATGTTTTATTCATCTATTTTAAGATTAACATTACCTCACCCACCACGCTAGCGGGCTGAAATGGTACAGGGTCCATAATTGATCTTAATTATATTATGACTAACTATTGTACATTATGGAATGCAATAAATTCTTTGAATCTTTGAATCTTAGGTCTCTAATGACGATTTAAGACAAACAAAAATGATAAAAACATCGCATCCTACTAATAAAGGGTTTTCCAATAAGGACTTGACAACATTTTTTGAAAATAAAATTAAAACTTTTTGAGATATTTCAAAATCTTTACACATTTAATAAATGGAACTCGACTTCGCTCATATGGCCTCCGCGGGCACGTTTGCAGTGGTCGATTCGTTAGACCCAATTTTCCATGACTGCTAAATCCCTATTGGAAAACCCAATACATATTATAAACGCGAATGTTTGTATGTATGGATGGATGGATGTTTGTTACTCTTTCACGCAAAAACTACTAAACGGATCAAATGAAATTTGGAATTGAGATAGCTTATACTCTGGATTAACTCTGGATTTATAGCGATGATGGCTCAGTGGTAGTGACGTCGGCTTGCGATCCGTAGGACGTGGGTTCGAATCCTACAATGAGCTTGAGCTTTCGGTGAAGGTGAAGTCACTTAACATACTATTTACTGGGTAGCGTTTGACCACAAGTCAAACGCGTATAATAGTAAAAAAAAAAAATTAACATAGGCTACTTTTTATCCCGGAAAAAGGTTTCTGTGGTATAACAGGAAGGCGCGGGTGAAACCGCGGGGCGCAACTAGTAAAAAATAAAAAAAGCAAAAAATAGGTGAGGTCTTCTGAGTTTTTGTGTTTTAATGCACTGATCGTCGAAAAACCTATGAAATAGGAAAAAATGTTAGATAGATGATTAACAAGGGTAGATTTTTATCCCGGAAAAAGGTCCCTGTGGGATAGCGGGAAAACGCAGCTAGTAAATAATAGTTTAACCCTCATTCCTATGCCATTTTTTTTAAAATTAGAAATAGGTAAGCATTCCATTCGGAAAAAATTGGGAGAGACCTTCACCTAGCAGTGCGACAAGATAGGTTTTAAAAAAAATAAGCATTGACCACGTTCTAGTCTGAGGACAAGTGAAGACGAGGTCGATGATGGATCCCGCTGGCCTAGAACATACCTATTCACTCATGACTTCAGTGCCCCAGAATCGCAAATAATGCTTTAAAGGGAATCAAAGACAGTGGCGGGGCCATTCCGGCTCCATTTGCATTATGAATGTAGAAGCAAAGCGCTTCTAAGAATATTAAATGGTATTTTTTTGTCTGTAAATAAAGTAATAAAATATTGTTTATCTTTGTTTCATTTGTATATTTTCATATTTATACTTATTAAAAATAGGATATTTTAAATGTATATTATGTATTATAGAGATACGGAACATCGAGTGACACACAAACATTTAACTATGTAAAACTTACATACAAAATTATATGTACACCATATCTCTCAACATTCATCTTTCTCTCAAACACAATAAGCCCCATTTTCAATCGTACATTATTTTCACCAAATCGGGTCCATTCATTCAACATGCACCTATATATCACACATGATCAAGGTTCATTTTTCCTTACTCTCTTCATTGTCAGAATCACTGGAGTCGCTGTCACTACCCGACTCTTCACTATCCCACTCCGAGTCTGATCCGAGCCAATCAGGAAGTGACGGCTGTTCTATTATGGTCTTCCATTCATTTAGTTTGTTCAGATCTGAAAAAACAAAATTTTGTTACATTTATGGTGAACGATAACCGATGGGGAAGAAAAGTTCTCGAGTGACAACCACGAACCGGAAGACGCTCTGTAGGTAGGTGGTCGTCACTAGGTGGACCGAATACATTGAAAGAGTCGCAGGGCGCTGATGGATGCAAATGCCTAATAGCCGTTCATGATGGCGTTCAAAGGGGGAGGCCTATGTTCAGCAGTGGACCTCTTCCGGCTGATGATGATGATGATGATGATGGTGAAAATTTAAGAACATCCATACTTAACAGTTATTATAAATGCGAAATGAACTCTTTTTGTTTGATACCTTTTCACGACTAACCGGCTGAACCCAACGTGATGAAATGGCGGATCACACATTTGCACTTTCAAATCCGCGACCTAACGCGTCGCAGTGCCTCCTTCCACTTGGCTCCCATTGGCTCCCTCGTCCACATTGGTCGTCAACAAAACAAACTACCAACATTATAAACAAAAAACCGAAACTCACCTAAGCTATACATATCACTCAAATAGAATTGCTTTTCGTCCTTTTCCAACACTCCTCCGTACAAGTAAAGCGTGCTCCGCTGTACTGCCAACATGGCGGACATACGCGGGGAGGGGCCGGAGCGAGTGCGGGGGGCGTCAGCGACGGGCGCGTGGGGCGCCAGAGGCGTGGGGGCGGCAGCGCCCCCCAGCTTTAGGGTGAAACCTTCCGACTTTACTACCACTGTAATATAAGAATTTGATAATAGATAGTCAATTATATAAATGACAACTTAGTATCAAAGTAACCTATCCTACTAATATTATAAATGTGAAAAATTGTGAGGATGGATGGATGGATGTTACTCAATCACGCCAGAACGGCTGAACGGATCTGGATGAAATTTGACACAGATACAGATTATAGTCTGGAATAGCACACAGGTTCCTTTTTATCCCGGAAAAGATTCCTACGGGTAATGGGAAGATCGAGGGTGTTAAGGTGTGTGTGTGGGTGGGTGTGTGTGTGTGGGTGGGTGGGTGTGTGTGTGTGGGTGGGTGGGTGTGGGTGTGTGTGTGTGTGTCTGTGTGTGTGCGCAGCTAGTGTGCGATACGTTGTGATTGCATTGAAATACAAGATAAAATTTGTACAACCGCAACGGAACCTTTGTATTCGACATTAATATCAACTTGCTATCTGTGCCTGAGAAAAAGAAGTTTTAACAGACGGACAGATAAACAACAAATTGAATAGACCCCTGTTCTTCATGAAAAGAGATAGAGACTAGGAAGAGAGAGAAGGCAGTACAACATACCCGCATCACTTTCCTTTGCCTCTTCTTCAACATTCTCCAGGTTTCGTGGTGCGCTCGCACTGCTCTGCTGTTCAGACTTCAGTGTGACCGTGTGCCACTTGCCAGCCTCCAGGTCTAGCATGTGCAGGTCATCGCTCATCTCGCCTCGGAGGTCTTCTTCCGTTTCTTCCACATCCTAGAAATATATTATCATTAGTTGCCACTCACTGCGCCCAGGTTTTGCTATTTTATTATGTATAATGAATGAATACGAATTCCAATTTTGATTATAACTACGACTCATCCACGTCCTACAATTTTCTAATCTACAACGGTAAATTAACCTCAAAATTAACGCGCTCACTTCGCTCGCCAGTGCCTCCTCCCATTTACAGCAAGCTTTCCTCTAAATTTATCCGAATAAAAGAAAGTTGTGTTAGTTACACTATTTATAACTCAAGAACCGAAACGGCTGAAACGATTTGGCTGAAAATTGGTAGGGAGGTAGCTTAAAACCAGTGGACGGACATTAGGATACTTTTTATCCCGGAAAGGTTCCCAACGGGAAGATGCGGGTGAAACCGCGGGGCGCAGCTAGTGTGTGATATTGGTGAATTATTAACCGTTATATGTTGCTTAATGAGAGTGTAAGAGTGTAGGAAATTGAAAAAAAAATTGTTACAAGTGACTTTTTCAGTTGATCCGAGAACTTCAAGTTTAGGTAAAGTGAAAAAGTCACCTTTTTAACCTTCCCTAATCTTCCACAAATATTTCAAGATCAAATTAGCCAAATCGGTCCAGCCATACTGGAGTTTTAGCGAGACAAACGAACAGCAATTTATTTTTATGAAGAAGATTTTTGTTTTTTGTTTTTTTTTTTTGTTGCAAACGATTCTTATTGTTATTAAACACACTAACGCTGACTCCACCGAACACGTATCCCCTGCCGCTGTGCGCGTTGTAGGCGGCGGCGTGTCCGGCGCGGGCGGGCGGCGCGTGGAGGCCGGGCGGCTGCGCGCGCCAGCCCCAGGCGCCGTGGCGGCCGGCGAGCCGGAACAGCTCCGTGTGCGTCTGCGTCACCTCGGAGCGCCCGGACCGCACGCGGGAGAACCCGCCGTAGATGTACAGCTGGAGAGCAATATGTTGATACAATCAATCTAATCACCTCTAAACGATTTCATGAAATTTGGTATGCAAGGGGTTTCGGGGGCGATAAATCGATCTAGCTAGGTTTAATTTTTAGAAAACGTCGCATATCGATAATCAACTTAAAACATAAACTGAAAAAATATGACTCTTCCTGACATCTATTGGCGAGATGTAATACTATTTTTAATTTTGTAACTTGACAATAGATGGCGTTGTTAAGCAACACTAAACCAATTTTCCAAAATCACAGTTTACCAAAGACAAAAATCGAACAAGACAACATCATTATATAATTAGCAGCAATATTGCCGGAACAGAAATCCAGTTACTTATATGCTTTCACACCTAAACCGCTGAACAAATCTTGATGAAATTTGGAACAGAAATAATTTCAATCCTGGAGCAGAACATGCTTTTTACCATAATGATAAAGTCAGTTTATCGCTTACAGTACACGCGGGTGAAACCACATTTACTATATCCACATCATTCTTCAAAGTTCCAGAAGTCTATTTTCGGTCAATACTACAGTCACCAAAACTCACTGAATCATTCCCAGCCGGCACCATAACACAGGCAGACCTCGCACTAGGTCCCTTCCCGCTCGGAGTCAGCTTACTCCAAGTCCTCGTGTCGAGACAGAAAGCGTACAAGTCATCGAAGTAGCGGCAGTCGCGGCCGTCGTCTGAGTACCCTCCGAATATGAAAAGCTTGCGGCCGAGGAGCACCATCCGGTGGCCGGAACGGGATGAGGGTCCGTTTGGAGCTACTACCTGAAAGGAAGTAGAATTACCATGGATATTATTTTGTTTAGATCGAATATATAAAAATCTCGTGTCACAGTATTTGCTATCGAACTCCTCCGACCGACTACCCGACCAACCGACCGACAGGCTAGACCTATTTTTACTTTTTACTTTTGGCTACTTTTTATCCCGAAAAAAGGTTCCTGCGGGATAACGAAGACGCGGGTGCAACCGCGGCGCGCAGCATGTAATAGTATAATAATCCATAGGATATTTGCAAAAGAACTAAAATCACCAACATAGCTCTAACTTGAAAGTTGAAGTGGCAATGGGCAGGCCACATCGCTCGACAAATCAATAACCGATGAGAAAGAAAGGAGCCCACTAGGTGGACCAACGACATTGTAAGTCGCAGGGAGTCGATAGATGAGACCGTAAAAATATCATAAAAACTCTGTACATACCTTTTCCCATTTTTTTTCTGCAAGCGAGAAGCACCACAAGTCCTTATAATGATGAAACTGTGTTTCTGATGGACTTGTGAACTCCCCTCCAAACACCCAAAGCTCGCCACTGTAAATATATAAAAAAATCAAGATGAGTGGCCGTCACATAGTATTATCAGCTTAATTTCTACACTAGCTGTTTCCTTCCTCAGGGTTCAAACTATCTCAGTATGAAATTTCATTTAAATTGGTTCAGTAGTTTAGGCGTGAAAGCGAGACAGAATTACTTTTGCATTTATAATATCAGTTGAGAGGAATTATGACAAGGACTATTCATCCGTTATTGATTTGTCGAACAGTGTGGCCTGCCCATTGCCACTTCAACTTGCAAATTAGAGCTATGACGGCGAGTTTGGTTCTTGAGCGACTTTGTCCGCTTCGGATTATTATACTATTAGTATTTGAGGATTTGTAAATAAAAAAAGAGCAAGTATTTCTTTGGTGCTGTGAGACCTTGAAACTTATTTGACAAGCCTAAAAAGAACACATACAATGTACATGTACGTACATACATGTAATTATTAGGTTTACATGTAATTATTAGGTTTGACATAATTATTTGTCATATGATGAAAGAAGAAAACTGTATTTCAGGAGCCAAGGCTCCTGAAATACAGTTTTTAACTAGTTCATGAGTCCATGGACTCATTTATAATTGTATCACACTTTTATGTCAATAAATAAATATTTGATTTGATTTGAGAATGCTGTTCTTTTCTTACTCTTGTGATTAGTAAAGGGCAGCAATCAATGAGTTTCGATTTTAAAATAATCATATCTTAATAGTATCACGGTAGAGGCAGGAGGTGGAGCAAGACAGACCGAAGTGGCATCTTTTATTGTCAGAGGCCAAAACTCACTTTGGGTTGTTGCACCGTCTCAGATAATGCTTTATTTAATGGTTTTGTAGTATGTAAGACATCTTACTTATTGGCTGGGGTTGCGACAGCTTGATGGGCGCTGCGAGGTGGCGGAGCGCCCGGCGCCTTGACCTGTTTCCATGTGCCATTCTCAGGGTTGAAGATCAGGAGCTCATTGTAAACTTCTGTCTGGAAACATAAGTGTTTTAAATTGACCTTTAAATAAAATAGATTGAATAACCTGTGATGAATTTAACAAATTTTAGCTTTAGATGAATATTTTGACGACTTACATTTCCATGTATAAACAATAGTTGAATAGTTTTGTTTATTATCTGGCATGCAGATTTCAAATGTTTTTTGGATCTCTTTAACTTTGTGGGGCATCCCCATTTAGTCATTAATTAACAGAACACTTGTCAAATGAGGCAGCGGTGAAGCGCTTGACATTTGGAGTATGAACATATCTTTCTATGGTCTTCCAAAATATGAAAAGCACCATATTACCTTCTGTCCATCGTGATATTCTCCTCCGAACAGGATAAGCTCATTATTAGTTGGGTGCGGAGTCAGCGATGCATAGGCTCTCGCCGATGGTGCTCCCTGAAGAGTCTTCTCGGAGGCTGCTGAACGCTTCGCCTCTTCCCGCTCAATTTCCGCTATCACTTTGGCTATATCTTCCTGGAAAAGCATGCATGGCGTATGCTGTAGCAATAAATTCAATTAAAAAATGTTGGGGTGCGCGAATTCCTCGCACATTCACCCCCCACAAACACTATTGAATAGGTTTTATGACGAATATCATTTTAATTGTCCTAAATAATTAATACTTCTGTATAAAATAATAACATAACCTCTCCGAGATTGGCAAGCTCTTTCTTCAGTTTGTTGACCAATTTCTTATCAGTCTTGGCCGCGGTCTTTACAGCACCGCTGACCTTATTTTTATTTTTCTTTTTCCCCATTTTAGAATTGTTTCGAGCGGAAAATGTGATAAAAACAAGACACTATACAATAAAAACAAACAACTAACAAGTAGCCGAGTTTTTCTAGGTTATTTTATTACTTTTTTTTATTCAAATATTTGACACTTGACAGCGCTGAGCACTATTTCCGAACGAATCCCGGGAAGTCTGGGATTGACAATGACAACACAGTCAATTTCACTTTCTCAATTCTCATGTCATCACTCATCAGTGTCATCGTAGAACCGTCCGTGTTATCACGAACACGACACGACGTCAATCAATCAGTCAAATAATTTTTACGTTTTCAGGATCACAGAAGAAGACTAAATTATTAGAACCTTCTCTTTTTTGTTTGTTTGATTATTGATTGAACGATATATTTTCAATTAGACACAACGTAGTGATTCAGTGATTGTAATATTAATTACAATTCAAATACAAAGTGCACCCAGAGTGTAGTTTGGCTGAATGTTAACATCATATTATCATGTGCAACCGCAGCTAAAATATTTCATCTCAATTACACCAATAATTACGTGGTGCTAGAGTCCTGATATAAATTCAGACAGAATGACGACGCCAGGAAGTCTTGTGCGTATTTACTTATTATGTCCTAAACCTAATGAATTGTGTTGCATCTTCTAAATCTAATCTGTATCTTTCAAATTCCAGACTTCTAGTGCAGCCGTAGTACAGGAGTACAAGATTAGAGTACCAAAAAATGTGAAGAAAAAACATCATGTGATGAGATTCAACGCAACTCTGAATGTAGACTTTGCCAAATGGAACCATGTTAAGATGGAAAGGGAGAACAACATCAAGGAGTTCAAAGGAATTGATGAGGATATGCCTAAGTAAGCGGTTTTCACGAAATCAGGTTTTATTTTAAGTCAGACCTCTCAAAAAGTTGCAGATGTTGCAGAAATGTTGACATATTTTATTTGCCACTAGAGAAGAACATTGGAAGATAAAGTTTCACTTAGGATTTTGGCATCATAATAATTATGTATAGCAATCTTTTTGCCTATTAGTATTGTAAAAAGTTTATGGTTGAAAACCTTCATGCTTGTTCGTAATCACTTGACCAATAGTTAATAAGAATAATTATATTAGCATTTGGTTTTGAAACATAATGTTTACCATGCATTTGTTTTTGTTTGAGTACTCGACGATGCCCTAGCAGTTAAAAATAAATAAAATTGGCAAACTAGCAGACCCACCTGACGGTAAATGGTCACCGTTACATTAAAAAAACTCTGGTTATAAGCGCACTGTTTCGCACAATGTGATGCGTTATTATTTGACAGATTCGGTGCGGGCTCCGAATACGGCAGAGAGGGAAGGGAGGAAGCGCGCCGCAAGAAGTTCGGTATTATATCACGAAAGTACAAACCTGAGGATCAGCCGTGGATACTTAAAGTTGGAGGCAAGACTGGTAAAAAGTGAGTTATAACGTAATAATAACACCTACACAATCACATACCTGCATAGGTCTGACCCCTAACTAGGATTTCCTGTCTCTAGGCCTCAAGCGACAATCTCTACTTAAGCACAGATTGTGTCTATCATTTCATACAACTATATCAGTCAATCTCTAAAGCAGTGTTTCCCAATTAGTGGTACGCGTACCCCCAGGGGTACGTGAAGTTGCATCAAGGGGTACGTGCGGCTATCAGTAAAAACAAGAACAATGTCCAAAATATAATTTTACTAGCTGTGCCCCGCGGTGTTACCCGCGGTTTAAGTAGCCTATCGGTTAATCAAGGGGGGCAACTACCTGTATAGGTACCAAATTTTATGAAAATTGGTCCAGGCGTTTGATCGTGAAGAAGTAACCAACTTACACACACTCACAAACTTTCTCATTTTTAATAATTAGTGTGATTGCTACAATAAGGGGTACGCAGGTATGAGGCTTTTTTTGAAGTGGTACGCAGCAAAAACTGATTGGGAACCACTGCTCTAAAGTATTGATTAACACTTGAGCATCATACCAGCCTCAGTTCTCATGTTTACTATCATAAAATATTTATTTATTTATTTTGGTAATAGGCGAGCAGCCTGAGGCTGACATGCCTATATCATGCTATGTTGAGTTATAGCAATGTCCAAAAATGCAGAGAAAAGTTAATTCTGTAGCAAGGAAGCATTGAAGCATATGAATGCAATAAATTAGTAATTAATTAATTGAGTCTTGAAAAAACTCGTTTTCCTCCCCATTGCAATATTGCGATTGCAACTGATCCATTATTGGTTGCAGGTTCAAAGGAATCCGTGAAGGTGGCGTGTCAGAAAACGCAGCGTACTATGTCTTCACACATGCAGCGGACGGAGCTATTGATGCTTACCCACTACAAGAATGGTGAGCCTTGGGAATCTATACAAGCTCAAATAGAAGAAGAAAAAAAACTCAAATACCTTAATTGGTATTGAATAGGGTTAAATATTAAATGACAAGTAATTTTTCAGGTACAATTTCCAACCAATACAACGGTACAAAGCTTTATCTGCTGAAGAGGCAGAAGCAGAATTTGGAAGGTTAGTACAAGAATATGACCCTCTTATTAAAGTCCATAACATAAAATTAAAATAAAAAGGTGAAAGAAAACATTGTGAGGAAAACGGCATGTCCAAGAACCGCAACATTCAAGGGCACGCGACATCTACCAACCCACATTGTTCCCGCGTGGTAGATTACGGCCCGTACTCTCTCTCTGAGAGAAGGCCGAAGTCCCAGCAGTGGGAACGTAATAATAATAATAATGCCCGCACAATCACATACATAGGCTCTGACCCCTAACTAGGTTTCCCTGTATCTAGGGTATCAGAAACTACGAGGATCGGGGATCCACAACACCCAGACACAGAACAAATACTTGCGCTTTGTTTTTCAATGCACAAATATTTGTCCTGTAGCGGGAATCGAACCCGCGACCTCACGCTTCACAGTCGGCTATCCGCCCATTGCGCCACATCGGTCGTCAATAGACTGATGATGATATTCCCGTTCACAGACGAAACAAAGTGATAAACTACTTCTCCCTAATGTGTCGGAAACGCATGCGCGGCGAAGACGCCGCTGAGGACGGGGAAGACCCTGACGAAAAGAAGACCAAAGGCGCCAAGGCTAAGAAGGGTACTTAAATTTACATTCGTTTTAAAACTAGTTAGCCTGACTAGTTACCACTCAACTACCATTAAGTAGCCTCACTTGAATGCCGGTTCCCAATCCAGGCCACCATCTCGCGATTTATGCGCTCCTTTCTCCCGCATACTTGCAAAATGTGAAATGAGCTTCCCCCACAAGTGTTTCCGCTGTGCTACGGATTGGAATCCTTCAAGATGGGTGTAAAAAGAGTTCTTAAAGGTCGGCAACGCATCGGCAACTCCCCTGGTGTTGCAGATGTCCATAGGCGACGGTGACCGCTTTCCATCAGGCGGGCCGTCAGCTTGTTTGCTAAAATATTACATAAAAAATAAATAAAAAAAAAAGGTGTAGCATGGCGCCTCTTCTCATAACATCAGGTGACTTGTGGTCAAACACTACCCAGTAAGAAGTAAACAAAAACACAGACTTCTATCCCTTAGATACAAAGCTCAAATTAGTTTTTACATTGCAGATCTGAAAATATCAGAAATGGACGAGTGGATAGAAGATTCTGACGACGATTCCTCAGAATCTGACGCTGCCAAAGAAAAAGACGAAGACAGCGACGCTGGGGCTAAAAAGAAAAAGGAGAAGAAAAAGGGTTCGCTCGATTGTTTTATCTCTCCCTCTCCTCTTTTGTCTGTATATCTCACTCTCGTTAAGGTGGAGACTCACATGAGCATTCACTCGATGTTCATAAATATTCGCACGAAGAATTTGTTTGTTGTGAGCAAATGCTCACGACTCCTGAGTCTTCGCGACGATTATATGCAAGACTGCTCCATCCCCAGCAGAGGTAGTCAATATAGCGGGCGCTCGCTCGTGCTAGCGACTTGACTATGTAATGTAACATTCAAAAGGATTCGCGAAAAAACCGACAGCTGGGTGGATCACGTTCGGCGCTCGGCACTCGACCTGCTTGGCTCGCTGTACTGACATGCCGAATATGTAACGTGCTCACATTGAGTTAATGCTCATGTCAGTCTCCACCTTAACAGTTCCGTCCGTATTCCCTCTGCCTCTCTCATACATCGTGTCGTATATGGTGGTTGCTTTCAATGTTTTCTGCCGATTTAACACACAAATATTAAAATTTCATAAAAATGTATAATAATGATGAGAGAGATGAGCAAGGCGCTCGCGCTCGTCTTATGGTATGCGTCACGCGATTACAGTTCAGTGCCACCTAAATAATTTGAACTCTAAGGCTGGTATTCTAGGATGACGCTCGAGCTATAATCAATAGTCAATAGTTATTTATTCAATAGGATACATTGTGATCACTTTAAAACGTCAAACTTAAAACTAGCTACGCCTGTTCCAACCTCCTTACGCCGGCAAAAGAACATTCAAGAAACGCCCGGCAGGTAAATTTTTTTGGCGCGATCACATAGACAATTTTATTCTTATTACTAATTGATTGAATTGGAGCAAGTTCACCACATTGGGATATAGAACATGAATATTAACGAGTCACTACCAAAGCACGTAATTATATAAAACGGAGTAAAATTGCGGGTTTTTTTTTGTTTAGAAGAATAGAAGTTTGGATGAATCTCGCGTGAGATTAGGGGAGGTGGGAGGGAGTTGAGGAAAATCTTACGATATCTCACCAAGGGGGGAGGGAGGGTCGAAAAATTCTCAAAAATGCTTCACGAAATTTATGGACGCCCCCTAAGTATAGTGATTCGCTTGAGCGTCATTCGAGAATACCAGCCTGACAGTTCTTAGTCTTGCGCGGCAATGCACTGCGCTGGTCACCATGAGATATCACATGATAAATCTCTTCTCGCCCTGTAATTTCACTGGAAACATTGCCCTTCAATTCAGAACAGAGTAATGTTTGAACGCTACTGCGTAGGGCTCCCACGCGGAACTGCGAGTTCGCATCGCATCGCAAATATCTGCAAACTCGCATGAATGCACCACAAGAGCTGCCGATCGGAGGTCCTGGCGTTTAATGCGCGGTAATCGCCACAGGGACGCCAGGTATCGTCCTTTTTCAACGCCATGTGCAACGGAGACGACCAAGCGCTTTTAGATGGTCGTGCGGTGCCAGATTGTACCACGTCCTCAAACTCCTTTTTCATCATCATCATCAGCCTTCCACGTTTCCACTGCTGGGACTCTGGCCTTCTCTCAGAGAGAGAGTATGGGCTATAATCTACCACGCTGGCCCAGTGCGGGTTGGTAGATGTCGCATGCCCTTGAAAATGTTGCAGTTTTTGGGCATGCCGGTTTCCTCACAATGTTTTCCTTCACCGTTTTGAGCGATGGCAAATCCGCACATAACTTATTAAGTCATAGGTGCGAGGCCGAGAGGATTCGAACTCGGTGTCGGCGTCTTGTAAGTCGCACGCCAAACCGTTCGGCCACCATCGCTCTGAAAAACTCCTTTTTGGCCGAGATCAATTTTTGAGGGGCCAAGCGGCGAGGACGGCAGCAAATGGGAGGCCCATCCGTTGTCTTTATGTAGTGCATATGCGCTTGATGATCCTGGGAAGGCCAGGAGGACGAGTTATTTCGGGAAAGTCTGCTAGCACCTGTGCGAAAGCAGAATTCGACGCAGATACGGATTTGATGCTCGGTTGTTCCGAAGAAACGGAAATGGCAGACACTGACAGGTTCGTAACGCCATCAACCAATCTCTTGACCTGGCATCGGAACAACTTCTGACTCGCATCGCAGTTTTGTGCGGGAGCCCTTATTGGTTGAATAACATGTTCTCGACTGCTAACTTTGCTATTTCCATTTTGTAACTTGCTAATTGTGTTTGCATTACATGTCTTTCCTTCATCTATACGCCTGCACAGATAAAACTGCGAGTAAGTTGTGTTATAATGTAAGCTAGCCCGCGTGGTGAGTAGACTTCCCACCAACTTCGTACGCACCATTGTAAATGACTACCTGCTCACGTGAAAGATGATTTTTTTTCAGGATTTACTATTTTTTCATGACGTAAACTTCAACACCCCATTTGATGCTCTTACGCCCGAAATTAATAATCGATCCTGATCCGTTATCCGCGGGTTTGGATCGATATATCAAGCCCCAGTACTAAAATGACATATTATGACATGACATATCGGTCCAAAACCGCGGATAACGGATTAGGATCGATTAATAATTTCGGGCGTTAGACACCGGTTTTTTGATCCGTAGTCAAAGTTAACTAAGGTTAAAAATGTGTGAAGTGACTAATAGTTAAATTTTCATATGTTTTTAACTTGAGTAAGAATCAAGAAAACTTAGGGAATGACATTGAAAAAAAAAATCTGAATGCATCCCTACACGACGCAATTTATGTACATTCCAAGATTCATGTTTCTAGGACTTACCCTTTAGACTGTGCATTAATAATTGTCAGTCAGTCTGTCAGTCAATCAATCAACTACTGACATGACGGTTTTATATTTATATTAACTAGCTGCGACCCGCGGTTTCGCCCGCGTGCGCTACAGCTTTCCACTTTTACTCCCTTATTAAAGGTTGAATTTCAAAAAATCCTTTCTTAGTACCCCCTTAGTGGTTTAGGCTGTGCGTTGATGAGTCAGTCAGGCCTTTGATTCTTAGAAATCGAAGCACTTCAATATCATAGTGGGATAATCGAACCCGCGACCTCACGTTCATTGTGCCACATGTACAATGTCTCTATAAAGGGGAATACACTTTGTTTTTGTGTTCTAGAAACACAACATGATGTGTCAGATTTTATAACGGTACACACTGACTTACAGCGGTTGCGGCGAAAAACAAGAAGAAGAAGAAAGTGAACGATGAAGCTTTCGAGGACAGCGATGACGGTGACGAGGAGGGACGGGAACGGGACTACATCTCGGACTCGTCTGAGAGGTACGTGTTGCTATTGGCAATATAGTACATTACTGCAGCGGCCAACATAAGATGTATTGAGGGTCGAACGTGTAAATGTGAGCCCAGGCGAAGGCGAGGCACACATACGTAAATCCATCAATGCCTAGATATGACTAAGGCTTGTTTAGTACTTCTCTCAATACCTACGGAGAACTTTTTGTTTTAAATTGCAATTACTTTTCAAAATCAATTACGAACGAACACAAACAACTGCACTGTGGTCTGCGCTATCATCGCTTCACTTATTTTTTTTATTGTTTCAGTGAATCAGACCACGAGTCCAAAACGAACAAGGAACTGAAAGGCGTGGCAGAAGAAGTTGCGCTCAGGTAAATATTCTACCATCCAAATAAAAATATATTCAATTTTTTTTACCACCGCTAACTTGTCATTGTGTCAACTCGTACTGCTTATAGGCTAGTTTCAATAATCGATCTATCCACAACCATAAGCTCCATGGAAGTATTGTCAAACTATCTCTTGTTGGGCAAACCGTGGATTGATAGGTAAATGAAACCGGCCGTTAATACACATTGGAAATGTCGTGAGAAGGAAAACATCGTGAGGAAACCGGCATGTCCAAGAGCCACAACATTCAAGGGCATGCGACATCTACCAACACGCACTGGGCCGGCATGGTAGATTACAGCCCATACTCTCTCTCTCTGAGAGAAGGCCAGAGTCTCACCAGTAGGAACGTAAAGGCTGATTATGATGAATGCACATTGGAATAACATCCCTTCTTCGTAACAGTAAATTTAATTTTTTTATGTAGTTTCTACTTATTTGTACATACTTCTATGGTATTACAATCTAGCCTATAATGGCTAATAAGTTATTTAAATATAACATAAGTTGCTAGGTAGAGGTATAACTAAGAATGTGTCCATTAGCACTTTTCTGATTGTCTCTAAAAAGGGGAAGGCACATTGTTTTTGTGTTCTTTATAGGTAGCACTCACTGAACTACGTATTGTTTGCACTCAAATAAACTAATTCAAAAGGTTTTTCATACATGATACACACATACATACACATACATACACACACATACACACACATGATACATACATGATACATGATTGATTCATGATGTTATACATTTTATTTATATTATTACATTTTTTATATTATACATTTTTTTAATTTACTATTTGTATAGGAAACTACTGACGTCGGACGAGGATACCGACGAGGACCAGGAGCAGAAGCCGGAGCAGTCGGAGCAGGAGGACGAGCCGACGAAGGAGGGCGAGGAGCGCGCCAGCAAGCTCACCAAGAAGAACAAGAAGAAGGCGCCCGCTGAAGACGCCAAGAAAGGTACCGGATGTGACATCAATACTTTATTGTACAACTAGCTACGCCCTGCGGTTTCACCCGCGTCTTCTCGTGGATGGATGGATGGATGGATGGATGGATGTTTGTTACTCTTTCACGCAAAAACTACTGAACGGATCTGAACGAAATTTGGAATGGAGATAGCTTATACCCTGCATTCATATTCATATTCCATCATTTATTGCATTCATATGTTAGTATCAACAACAACAAGGACAACAAGGGATCTTAGTGGTTAAGATAAGCGAACATATGGACCCGAATAGGGTATAGCAATGTAGGAGCGGACCGATCCATTCTAATCATTTCGAGAAGTCGTCGTTGAGGAATTCATATATGCTGTAGTAGCATTTGTCGATTAACACATAGGCTACTTTTTATCCCGGAGAAAGGTTCCTGCAGGATAACGGGAAGACGCGGGTGAAACCGCGGGGCGGAACTAGTTATCTTCTAGTTGCGCCCCGTGCCCCGTGTTAATCCAGGGTATAAGCTCTCCATTCCAAATTTCATTCAGTTCCGTTCAGTAGTTTTTGCGTGAAAGATTAACAAACATCCATCCATCCACAATCCATACTCACAAACTTTCACGCTTATAATATTAGTAGGATACGTTTACGTTTTGACAAGTACATCGTGCGGATTGAGCGTATACAAAATAAATTTATCAAATATGTATAATGGTGTTTCCTCACAGTTGGTTTTGGATGTAATTATACAAAGGTGTAATTGCGTTTCTCTTTATTTCAAAAAAGAAACAACATTTAAAGCCTATAAATCTATTTGTTTAAAAATTCAATGAAATAATGTCACTAATTAACAATTTGTAGCACTTTGTTTACCCTCAATAAAACCTTCTATCTTCTATGTCGATTATTGTCAATGTCACCACAACAGAGACAGCTGTCAGTTGTGAGTTGTGACATTATGATTTGCCGGTTACGCGGCAAATTCAAACTTGAAGGAAGGCATGGTTTCCTTTACATATATTATGTGCAATCGCTTAATTTTGCAACGTGTTTACTTTCAGAAACGAGCAGTGAATTCAGTTCAGATTCGGACACGGACGCGGAAGGTGGCGGCAGTAAGAAACCGAGCAAGAAGAGCAAAAGTGACAGGAGTCATGATAAGAACGGTGCGTACAGTCGACGACAAAAGTCGCTCAACAATAACACATTCTACACTGTAATGGGCAAGCGCTTATCATGAGAGCAACTTGCTCGTCTAATCACAAATCTGCATAAAAATAATTAAGGGTGTGAAGTCTGGTCGCCTTTTCTAATATAGTAAGAGATTAGTGACTTCTAGTTGCTCCAAAAAAGTTCGTGTAAAGTTTAAGCAAAGTGCTACTCCTTACACACAAAGTGAGCGCAGCGCTGTTTTTCAAACTACCCCTATGCTCGTACAGTACCTCTAGTGCAAGTTTTTAAAATTATAAAAGTTTTCATAAACGTCAAAGATTACAAAATTAATAATCGATCCTGATCCGTTTTTTGGGGTTTTGGATTGATATGTCATGTCATCATAATTATGTCATTTTAGGGGTAAAGCTTGAGAAATCTTATTAGTAAAGCTAATTAAAAAATATCGGACCATTAGATGACAAAAAAAAAGCTTGGGATTTTAGTGAACTTGCTCCAATTCAATCAATTAGTAATAAGAATAAAATTGTCAATGTGATCGCGCCAAAAAAGTTACCTGCCGGGCGTTTCTTGCCTGTTCTTTTGCCGGCGTAAGGAGGTTGGAACAGGTGTAGCTAGTTTTAAGTTTGACGTTTTAAAGTGATCACAATGTATCCTATTGAATAAAAGAAATTGACTTTGACTTTGACATATTTATTGACTTATCAATCCAAAATAGCGAAAAACAGATGAATCAGGATCGGTTATTAATTTCGGGCGTGAGTCAAAAAAAGACTCGAAATGTTGGTTGGAATTTGGAATACGATTTAAAATAACCCGTATTACTGATTCTAGACCATCCAAGTTGCGGTAAGGCACGCTGAAAAAAAAGCTTGGAAAGAAACGTTTTTGCAAACTATCAAAACCTGTGACTGTAGCTGTAACCTACACATCTTCGTCGAGAAAATTGGTTACAAAATGCGGGTTTATATTTATTTATTTATTTAATACACAAGACAAATTACAATCATTTTCTTACAAAATATAACATAGACAAAATCTGAACTGGATTGCAACTCAAAATATGTGTAAACATAAAAACAAGGTAAAGAAGGATCGAGACGAGTGAGATGAAAGCACCCATCCACAGAGCATGGAACTTTGCAGATGGGCACCCCAACACGGTACAATCAATTTTGCTTACAAACTAAATACTAAATACTATCTATGGGACGGCTGCGTCCAAAGCATCCGGTTTGGGATGGAGGATATTTTTAATGGTTTTTATAAAACTGTTTAACTTAGGATCAAAGATATCTAATTCAGGATTATTAATTAGCAATTCATTATACTGACGAGCCATTCTAACAATAGGATTGAAATAGGAAGTGTTATTTTTGTATACTTGAAGTGCAAAGAGCTTAGTAGTTTTGGATCTACGTGGGTGGTTCTTGTTTTAAATTTCTCTCATTCTTGTTTTTTCTTTTCTTGTTATATTTTCTTCTTGTGGTGTACCATTATAAGTGAATGTGTGTGTGTAGCCAGCGCGGCCGGTAGCGCCAGCACGTCCCGCGCGTCGTCCCCGGCGCCGTCGGCCGCGTCCGCCGCGGTGGCCGCCGCCAACGCCGCCGCCAACCACGCGTCCTCCAAGCGGCCCCGGCTGGACCCCTTCTACAGGTCGGCACATACATATATCATATACTAGCTGTTCCCCGCGGTTTCACCCGCGTGGGCTACAGCTTTATGCATGCAAAGTCTCAGCCCGATCGGTTTAAAATTGACAAAGTTTCATACAAACTTTCATCTCCTATTTTATCACCTTGGAGGTAGAATTAATCAAAATACTTTCTTAGCGGATGCCTACGTCATAACATCTACCTGCACGCCAAATTTCAGCCCGATCCGTCCAGTGGTTTGGGCTGTGCGTTGATAGATCACTGTCAGTCAGTCAGTCACCTTTGAGTTATATATATATTTAGATAACACACACATATACATATATCCTACTAATATTATAGACGTGAAAGTTTGTGTGTATGGATGAATGGATAGAGGGATGGATGTTTGTTACTCTTTCACGCAAAAACTACTGAACGGATCTGAATGAAATTTAAAATGGAGATAGCCTATACCCTGGATTAAAACATAGACTACTTTTTATACCGGTAAATGGTTCCTGCGGGATAACGGGGAGGCACGGGAGAAACCGCGGGGCGAAGCTAGTACGTCCATAAATCCATACTCGCAAACTTAATGACCCGTTATCCGCGGTTTTGGATCGATATGTCATGTCATAAATGTCTTTTTAGTACTAGAGTTTGACAGATTACTAAGAAAATGACATATCGATATATTGACCGGATCGATTATTCATCATCATCATCATCATCAGCCTTTCACGTTCCCACTGCTGGGACTCTGGCCTTCTCTCAGAGAGACAGTATGGGCTGTAATCTACCACGCTGGCCCAGTGCGGGTTGGTAGATGTCGCATGCCCTTGAATGTGGCAGTTCTTGGACATGCCGGTTTCCTCACGATGTTTCCCTTCACCGTTATGAGCGATGGTGAATCCGCACATAACGTCATAGGTGCGGGGCCGAGAGGATTCGAACTCGGTGTCGGCGTCTTGTAAGTCGCACGCGTAACCGTTCGGCCACCATCGCTCTTTTGATTGATTATTAATTTGTGGCAAAATCCATACTCGCAAACTTTCACGTTTATTAGTAGGATCAATATAATGTTCGTGTGTGCAGCGAATGCGGCGTGTCGGAGGAGGCGGTGCGGCGGTACCTGGCGCGCAAGCCGATGACGACCACCGAGCTGCTCACCAAGTTCAAGTCCAAGCGCACCGGCGTCAGCAGCGAGCGCCTCGTCGAGACCATGACGCAGATACTGAAGCGGATCAACCCGGTCAAACAGAACATCAACGGGAAAATGTACCTTAGTATCAAGTAGACAAGGGCTACGGTACTTGTGCACGCGATATTGCTCAGCTGGCCATACACGGACAGCCTGAAGCAGTCAGGATCGACAGCCTCAAGCTGCGACTGCGTAGCGAACTACACGGAGAAATAAAAAAAACTGAAAAAAAACACTTTAAAAACGCACAGAAAAATATAACTAGTAACCCACTGCAGAGATGCCCTACCCACCTTCCGGCTGTATCATCAGATCCGGTCGATGATACCATATTATTGCATTGTCACCGAGATTACATACACATACAAAGTTTCAAGTCGATACGACAATTAGAAGTGGGTGAAAATTGACTTCTAAGATTTGATTACATTGTTAGTTAGTTACAAGTCAAGCTAATAAAAGTGTTTTAAAAAGACCTTCCGAAATACCGTTTTCCTTCTGAGTGAAAAGGGAAAGATTTGTGATTCAGAAGGAAAACTAAGGTAAAATAAGGAAGGAATCGGTCTTGGTGGGTAAGACTCAGAAGGAAAGTCAGAATTGTTTTTCTCAGTGTACTGCTCGAGCGGTTCCTGTATGTACGCACGTAGAAGTTCGACTGCTTGAGGCTTTCCGTGTATGGCCAGCCCATCTCTACTCTTTAGTTCAGTGTCGCGTCGCAGTATGTCTTGTCCAATCCAACTGACGGACAAAATTGATATCGGAACTTTGCAACACGCAATAAAACTTTAAAGGTGTGTACTGGCCATCGGTACGCGGCGTAATGTAACGTGCTACAGGAGCCGGCAAACAAGTTGAGCCAAAAGTGGCGTGGAGGAAGAAATTTCGCGCATTTGCACTTCCGTTCGAGTTCGTAGTTGAATGCTAACGTGACGTGATCACTGCGCGGGAAGATGATTAACCAATCAGGCGCACGCGTTTCGGCGAACTCCTCCCGCGCACCCTTCGATCCACTTATGAGATCTAAAAACCGTTTCTGCGCAGCCAAGGTCTTTAGCTCAACTTGTTTACCGGGTATACATAGCGAGAGTTTGTGCAATCAGTACGGGGCTCTGCCTTGTTTGACAAATTTTTCTAAAGCTGCCACGTTTAACTCGTTATTATTTATTATTATTATTATTATTTATAATGCACACCAACATAATAAACAATTTAACATATATTTACAAAGATCACGCTTTAGTCAGCTCAATTCCAATTGATATTACAATTATAGTCGTACATGCAAAAAATAGCAGAATAATTTAATATAATAATAATTAATGAATACATAATTTAAAATGTCCAAAAACTAAGTGCAATAAATGATTGCAATAGAAATTAGGTGCAGGAACATACATTCGTTCATACATTTGTCTATGAATGAGCGCATGGCATAACGTCGCACTGCTTACGCGCATCATGAAAGGTATCTTTGTCTCTTTCGCACTCTCAAACCAAACCTTACCGATGTGCCTCAATAAACCGCCGGTAAATGTAACTGTATTTAATTAAATGAAATTTAGATCAATAAAATAATTTATGTTGATTTTATTGTGTTGTTTTTATTTACATTGTACTTAGGATTAGTAAACTAGTTTTGAGTGCAGGGACAGGTGTATACAATATCACAAATACAAGGTACTACAATGGTGTCGATTCGGTTTTGCATTCTCTAAAACTAAGTTTGACAGGTCAAATAGTAATGCTGTCCTTGTTTTACTTCAGTGGTTAGAAAAAGACAACAATACTATTAGACCTGTCAAACTTAGTTTAGTTTTAGAGAATGCAAAACCGAATCGACACCATTAAGTAAGTAAAAGTATTCTATACTATAGTAAAAAGACAAAAAAAAAAGTTTTTAAAATAGCGATTGCGAACCCCTCATTCACCACAGTAAGATTTTCAAAAATTATCCTTGATCATTGGATAAATTTTGTATCGCACACAGAATCAGCCACTATGAGGAAAAAAAAGTATCAAAACGCTTTTACTCCAATTTCCCCAGTATTGCTAGCGTCAATTTCTTTTTTCCTTTTTTGCCATCAGATCCTGGTAGACCTATAGTTTGTTTGCAGAGAAAGGCTAGTATCAGAAGAGGTATCACAACTCGTTCGTAGTAGATAACGGTCATAGGGCGCGTTCACGATGCAACGAAACTGCAGTTTATATTTCGATTCAGTTTTGCATTCTCTGAAACTAAAATAATTTTGACAGTTCTAATAGTATTTCTGTCTTTTTCTAACCACTGAAGTTAAAAAAGGGTAGCATTACTTTTAGACCTGTCAAACTTAGTAGAGT
Organism: Opisthograptis luteolata; assembly: GCA_931315375.2. Classification (NCBI taxonomy): domain Eukaryota; kingdom Metazoa; phylum Arthropoda; class Insecta; order Lepidoptera; family Geometridae; genus Opisthograptis; species Opisthograptis luteolata. Next base: position 12,185,117 of record OV928036.1, on the reverse strand, counting down.
TTTAGAGAATGCATAACATAACCGAATCGACACCATTGTCTGTCACTAGCCTTTCTCCAGAAGGACTAAAGTTCAATGATGTTTTTGTTCTCCAAATATATCACTTCTTGATTCTCCTCGTCTTCTTTCACTGGTTTTCTGTAAACAAGAGTTAGAACTTGACTTACAAAAAGTCAAAATTTATGATTAATCTATCTATATATATAAAAATCAATTGCTGTTCGTTAGTCTCGCTAAAACTCGAGAACGGCTGAACCGATTTGGCTAATTTTGGTGTTGAAATGTTCGTGGAGGTCTAGGGAAGGTTTAAAAGGTGAGAAAAATTTGAATAATAGCCGGGAAAACCCTAAAAACAGCGGTTTCCTTTTTCCCATATAAACGTTTTCTAAATCAAATGTAGAGTCAATTTGAACTTTATTGCTATTCAATAAAGTTGATTGATTTTATTGATTTTTCGATTGAGGCAGTACGAAGTCTGCCGGGTCAGCTAGTTTATTATAAAACTATTTAATCTTAGTGGTCGTACATTCGAAAACTTAACGATAGGGCCTGGAATTAGGTACTACTGGGTATTTTTTGGGGCCCTTATCAAAATTATGAGCCTCTGATATCTAAGGTCCAAGGACCAAATAACCTAACCTAATTGAAATTTAAAAAGTCCCTGACGATAATAAACTAAGAGCAGTCTCGATAAAGTTACCTTTCAAATAAAAATACTAAATCAAAATCGGTTTATCCATATGAGAGCTACGGTGGTACAGACACTACAGACAGACAAACATTGTTTCCTTCGGAGGTTAATACATTACAGCCTATTTATTGGTCACCAAAATCTTGATTACCAATTTGCTTTCATACTTTTTGTCAAAGTCAATTCCAAGATGCTCTGAAGGTAGGCGCCCCACTTGTTAGACCTACGACATTGTAAGTGTCGCAGGGAGCCGATGGATGCAAATGGCTAATAGCAAATGGCTTCCGTCTGACGATGAACGGTATACAGATCAAGAGTAAGATGCTTACCCGCAAAGCCTTCCTTCCCTGACCAGTCTCTCTCCGTCCGCGATGGTCTGAGCCATGGGCTTGCCCTTGGTCTCGGGTAGAAGGAGCGCTACGCCACAGCCCAGCAGTCCCAAGACTCCAAGGATTACTAGTGGCAGTCCACGCCACAACTTGCCCTGGAAGATAAAATTTGCGAATGTTGAATGACGTTGAAATGAAGCAAAATTGATATGAAAATGAAAATATATTTAGTTTAACAAGTTATCAAGAGGATTTAACTATTAATATAATGGTGTCGATTCGGTTTTGCATTCACTAAAACTAAACTAAGTTTGACAGGTCTAAAAGTAATGCTGTCCTTTTTTTACTTCAGTGGTTAGAAAAAGACAGCAATATTATTATTATTTTGCGTTATTCAACGTACAACTATTTTATGCAGGCTCTTTCAGGCGCGAACAGTACAACGGCAAGCATTGTACTTTCAACGAGCATTGTAGCCTACTAGCTTAGTAGCCCACTTTTGCCCAGTTGGTAACTTGGTAGCATCATACTCACAGAGTAGACAACGTACGGCGAGAGAGAAGTGGTGACCAAGACGGTCATATGGATGATGGAGCCGCCCAGTCCTCGCAGACCAGTGGGCAGGAGTTCAATAGTCAGCTGTATCAGAATGCCTATGGACATGTTCACGCAGAACCGGATCATCAGCGCCAACGCCAGCTGCGGCATACCTGTTACATGCAGAGAAACTGTATGATAGATGTAGGTATGTATAATAGGTTAAGTGGAGACCGCGACTTGACAAGCGTAGTGTATGACGCCCTTTGAGGTGGAGCGAATACTTGCGCCGAGTGGCTGATGGTAGAAGGTAGTTGGATGAGAAGCCGAAGTCCGGGCTCAGTGGCGTACCGTGGGAGAGGCCTGTGTCCAGCAGTGGAGTGACACAGGCTGATTATGATGATGATAGGTATTTTATAAATCCATTATGTAATCTGATTGATGAGAGGTTTCCGATGGTTATCTCACTGTCAATCTCAAAGTTGGCGTAAGATTTATCTTTGACTCGTCCGCAGATTTCGTGATACCCCCTGATTTTATGCTCAAAAATGGCAATGGGCATCCTGTAAAGGGATATGGGTGAAGGGCTGAAAAGTCCTTACAAGCATTGCTTACCTAGAGGAACAAATGCACACACCAGGCACAAGACCCCAGCTGTGAATATTGTCAAAGAGGATAGAAAGCGGCGTCCCACTCTGCAAAAAACAAAAATATATATTATTATGTAAAGAAACATCGGCTGTGTTTTTGAATTTCAAATTACGCCGCGCATCGTGCTGTCGGTAAAGTAAACGGTATCTAAATTGGGCGAATACCATCTGTGGAATCCTTACCCAAAAATAGTGATATCAAAGTGTAGATAAATTCTGTATGACATAAATAAACATTTCTGTAACATTTTCAATAAAATAAATAAGAATTGTTTTTTTCAAAGTATTAGATAGATCCACTATCTCGTATCATTATCAGCTTTTTAAATCATGCTGGAACCAAACTGCAGGAATATTTTATTTTATAAGCCAAATCCACAAAACTAGCCCTGTGTTCGTAGACTCAAGCAGGTACCTATCACATGTCCATATGGCTCTAAGAAATACCGGTTTCCTCACGCCCGATTCTTTCATAACTGTATTTCATCATCACCAGCCTACGTTACCACTGCTGGGACATAGGCCTTCTCTCAGAAAGAATTCATTCGTAGACAATTAGACATGCTGGTTTCGCATCGGTTTGAGCGATAGCCAATTCGCACATAGCCTATTTAAGTCATAGGTACGAGGCTGAGATGGGCTTTGAACTCGGTTTTGGCGCTTTGTAAGACGCAGGCGTGTTTGGCCCCCATCGGACGTATGTATTTGTATGTAGTAGGTATAATTATATATAGGTAAACAGGTACTTGTCTAATATGAAGGCGACGATCGTCAACGCCGGCAGCTCAACCAAGGAGGACAGCGCGAAAGTAATAAAGAAGCTGGTTCCGATGCTCTCAGACAGTCTCATGATGGCGTCTATGAGGATGCTGCTGACGGTAGTGACGAAGGTTAAGCAGATCAGGCTGTTCCGCAGCGGGGCGCTGCGTAAGAGAGCAGTCATTGACTCGTCTGTCTCCGAGGTCTTGTTTGAAGAACTCTGAAGAATGAAGATTTACTTAATGGTTTTGAAATATGTACTGATGATGGAAGAAATTAGGGCCTAACTTAGTAAAACAGAGCTAAATAAAGCCAATGGTCATTGGATAAGTGTGACGTATTACTTTCCTTCTATAAATTGAGTTCGTTTGAAAGTAAACGACAATCTCTAAATAATCAGAGTTTTTAGATACAGATAGATTGACTTAGCACGGGAAAGCTCCGCCTTCAGCAGGTAGGTAGGTAGACACCTACACTATCCAATTTTACTGGCGCATACCTAAATTTGTTATCAACAATCATATTAGACTTACAATAAACTTATCCAAGATGTCATCTGGTATTTTAGTCTTGTTTATTCTCTCAAACCTCTTCAATATTTTTATTGCTCGTTTAGTTTTTCCGCTAGTCGCTAACCATCTGAAAACATAAAATTTCCTTTAGAAAAACAAACCATAAAAAGGTGGGAAAGTGATATCTAGCTGCGTTGGCGAAGGGTGTAAAATTCAGTACCAAAGTTTCTAGCACCCCCGCTGTAAGCCATGGAAAAGGCCTCTACCGTCAAAATTCTAAAAGGGGTAAAAGAGTGGTGGAAACTGAGACACGAATACATCAGAACACGCATCGTTTAATTCTAACCTGGCACTCTCCGGTACGATCCACGGCGCAGCAATGACGAGTAGTATGGGCAGTGACGTCACAATCAGCAGGTACCTCCAATCCTTCAGCCAGACCGCCAGAAGTGGCAATATCATGCCGCCGACTCCGCAGAATATGGCTAGGGAGAGGTTTCCCACCCAGGAGCGGTGCTTTACACCCACGTATTCGAGCACTGAAAAATAATTTTTGGATTGTATATTTATGTTTCATGTTACGTGCTGAAAAAGGATGATTTAGAGAAAAAGCGAGACAAAAACTTGGATGAGGCTAGGGCAAGATATTTCTTTTGTAGGTTTCATATTTTATACGATGAAATTATTACCAACCAACCAACTCTGATGGCTCAGCGACCCATAGTGTCACTTGGCCTCCGAAACGAGAGAGCGGCACTCCTGTCTATCCTGAGCAACTTCAGCCCAGATGAAATCACTACCGGAACTGGAAAATTGGTGATGGTGAATGAAAAAGGATCAGTTCGAAAAGAATGAATAAAATAAGTCGATAGGGTTTAGGAAATAAGGTAAAGAAAGTGCTGAAAAAATGTAACAGGCACTATTCAATATTTCAATACCCGAATTCCTTACCTATAATGTACATCATCATGAAGCAGCAGTCATTCGCCATTCCAACGAGGAACCTGCAGATGATGAAGTCCCAAAGACCAACTGTGAATGCACTGCACATTCCTCCCACAAATCCAATGAGGTTTGCTCCTGGAAATTCACGTCTCAATTATATATATCTCAGTGATGTTCAGAAAGCTTGGGCACCCAAACACTCCAAACAGCGTAAATTACAATACATACTTATGGTATTTTTAGATGGGTTCTATTGGGTAGGTAATAGGTACTAATTTTTATGATAAGTAGGAATTTAGGAATTACCAACAAGAGATGGGACTCTCCCGAACTTGTCGCCCATCCAACCGAATAGGCCACCTCCGACTAGGGAACCCAAGAAGAACATCGCTTGCGCCGTCGGGGCGTAGCTTGACTTGTCGCACACCCATTCTCTCTGAAACACAAACATGAGGGACGCTAACGGTGGGAGGAGTAGACCATCATTAGGGGGAGTAGACCATCATTAGGGTGAGTAGACCATCATTAGGGGGAGTAGACCATCATTGGGGGGGAGTAGACCATCACTAGGGGGAGTAGACCATCATTAGTGGGAGGTGGGCACTTGTAAGGTTGCGTTTTGATTAGCTAAGCGGTGCGAGGAAAAGCCCCATCGCTACATCTACATCGCCTCGCTACATCTGGGACTGGGAACTAGCTCTCAAGTGAGTGAGGCTGCTAGATACTTAACTTGAGGATGGTAGCTTTCCAGAAGAGCACTAGAAACTGCTCCTTTCCTCTGCTCCCGTCGTCCGTGATACCAGATTGTATGACACATGTATTTGCATTAGTCATGTAGTCAAGCAGTATGTCGTAATCGAAACTGACGGATAAGATAACATGGTACATTTTTGGCAAAACTGGTGATTACAATTTTTTTTATCGTGTTGTACTATGTAGATATAGGTACCTAACGTGTTGACCTGTTCTTACTCCAGTAAACAAGAGTGAGTCAAATGTAGTCTGATTAGTGATTACACTTAGGACTTTGGGACTATTAAATGCTCTGTGACGTAAGTGACGAATACAGTAGCGCGACAGTAAATGTTACTAGGCCAAGCATGTTGAGTAGACGAGAAAGACTTGCGGAAATTTTGCTTTCAGATGTGTTCAGTTCTATAGTTTAGGGCCTCCTAAATATTTTCCAATTCGCGGCGCCCTTTTCACGGCACCTTAGCGCAGTGACAAAATTTAATCATGAACCGAAAGGTCTGCGAAGGTAGGTACGAGTACAACTTTAATTTGATAAGCATGGTAAATATCTTTTTGTTTCATTGAGGCGTTCCGATCCCATATTAAATTTGCCAATTGTTATTTCGTATTTTACCCTTTTATAACAAGCCTTTTAAATAACACAAAAAATAAAATCGGTCAAGCCGTTTTTGAGTTTGAACGAAACTAACGAACTGCAACTGATGTGTAAATAATGTGAAGAGGATAATAGAATATATGGCGCATGGTTCAAGCCCCGACAGTTCCTTGAATCCAGCACGGTTCACGTTTATATGCTTGATTCAGACACATATTTCTCACCTCACTGACGATTGTGGGGTACGGGATGTCAATGTAGAGGAACTCCCAGCCGTTCTGACAGGGTATTGTCGGTGTGCTGGGGTCGGGAGGAGTCAAGTTGGCTACCACCTGGGTCCAGTTAGCGTCGAACATGGAGCAGCGGTCCCAGTCTAGCCCAGAAGACGCGCCGGGGATTGAGAGATTTCGTCTGAATGAATGAATTACAAAGTGTTGGTATTTTGCTAGACATGAAAGTGTCAGTGTTGTTATGGAGCTAAGCTAAGCTCTTGTGCCTGTAATTTCACCGACAATTCTAAATATCACTAGTGGTCACCCATACAAATAGCAACCGTAGAACATCTATCTTTACCTACCTTAGTTCAATATCCAGGTGCATCAGTTCAGGTACTTTGCACCAGTGCTGCTGCGGCGTCGCGACGACGAACATCTGCACGCTGTACAGGAACGAGTAGATGATGCCGAGGGGCATCATCATCGCGAACATCCAGCGCTGGTAGGTGCCCATCCCGCCCAGGTGGTGGAGCACCTCGTCCATGATGTCATCACTGGCGATGGGCTGCAGCAGTTGCGCTTCCTGTGGGGATACCACTTAAGCTATGGTCATGTAATGGCCAAATATTGTGCATGCTATGTCATAAATTTTGAGCGTCATTTTAGAATGTGATTGATTGGCTATGGGCACAGATGCTATTTCATTTCATTTGAGCATGCTATTTCATACATAATTTGAGCGTTTTTCTAGAATACCTGGGGTTCTGATAAATAATTTTGTATTTTTTCAGTAAGTATGTATGCTTACCAGTGGCGGATTTACACATTTGCCGCCAGTAGGCTAAGTATTCAAATTTTGCCGCCCCTACCAACCTCTATAACCTCTACGGCCTCTGCCTTTCCTTTTTAAATGTGTCATTTTTTTATGCATCAGACAAAAATTGAAGAAAATTCAAGTGGGGAACCATGTTTAATTGTTTGTGTGCACATAATAATATTTAAATACACATATACGACTCTTTTAATATCATTAAAACATTTTTTTAAATTGACACTAAATTTGCCGCCCTAGGCTCCAGCCTACTCAGCCTGCTGCTAAATCCACCACTGATGCTTACCTAAATTAATAATTACTAAGGACCGGTTCTTTAATCCGTAGTCAAATGTCAATAGAGTATGAATAAATGTGATTATGTGTATTGATTGGTTGAGTGATTTATTCAACTTTTAATAGATACACAAGTAGGTATTATTATTATTAATTAAATATTTAATACATTCGTTTTCAACTCTTGTTTAACTAGATAGTGTATGTACTCGTATAATGAAAAGCAAACATATCAAAAACGCTTCGCAATCTTACCAAAAAAACATATAATAATTTAATAAACAAACCTTTGTAAGTTGAGTATTTACAGACATTTTATCACTTGTAAGTATTCAATTAATTATCTTTCTTAAATGCTTCCTTGTTTATTTATCTTATTAGATTTCAATCTATAGAAAAATGTACAATTGGAATTGAACTCTTGTTGAGGTTTGACTGTCAAACCGCACATGGATTAACAATCAGCGAAACACGACTATAACTTGTGAAAGATTGGTGATACTAACGCACATGTGCTGGGTAGAGTTATCTATTTGTAGTTATCATTGTTTTATCTCTATCATTGATTTTTTATGCGTAACACTAGGATTTTAACAGCCTAGTTTTCCCAGCATAAGTTGTGTATCCCACTTCGTACTAATATTATAGGCAAATGCGAAAGTTTGTGTGTGTGAATGTTTGTTACCACGTATACCTAGTTTTAAGTTTGACGTTTTAAAGTGATCACAATGTATCCTATTGAATAAATAAATAAATTGAAATTGAATTGAAATTATCACCGTAAACACTAAACCGATTTTGATGAAATTTGGAATGGAGATAGGTTATACCCTGGATTAACACATAGACATGGAAAAAGGGTTGCTGCGGGATAACGGACTATGTGTTAGTCTAGGGTATAAGCTATCTCCATTCCAAATTTCATCAAAATCGGTTTAGTAATTACGGTGATACGTGGTAACAAACTGTCACACACAAGCAAGCAATCACACACAAACTTTCTCATTTATAATATTAGTAGGATGTGTTTCAGAAAGAAACTGCAATGTTTGGTGTTCAAGATGCTTCAGAGAATCGAAAGATACCCAGTTCAGCAACCTTTATCGCTGACTGTATAGGATCTTCGAGCTCATAAACTTATCACGAACGCCCAAAAAGGATTTTAGGCACTCGACCACGAGTAGGGCTATCAATGTCCCCAGTGGCCTTCTCTTAGAGAGTAAATGTGCCACCATCCACCACGCTGGCCCAGTGCTGCTTGCTCACAGCTTTATCAAAACTTAGTAAGAAGCTGGCTATTTAATTACCTTCGGTCATTTTAGTATTAAATGAAACTAGTTCAATCATTTTGTGCCATTTTCTTTTTATTACCGAGACATAAATCAACTAAGTACAAGAATATAATTACATAAAGCTATAGTTAACGTATAGTAATTAATTATGTTATAGAAAAAAACCAACATGTATGTAATGTAAAAAACATAGTACCTATCATCTGTATCTAGTTCTAGAAATAAAGTTGTACTGGGCCAAGTTTTTTTTTTGTTATTATTTTTATGAATGTGATTTGCAATTCTGATTAATTTAATTTCTATTTTCTTATTATTATAGTTATTTTTGTGAATTTCTGCGAATGAAAAGAATGTACAGATACTTACTTATTTTTATTATGTAATTCTATTTGTATAATTAATTGACTTGCCTAAAATGACGAATTGTTATTAGGGTGAATAAATGAATCTGAATCTGAATCTATTAACCTCTGACGAAAAAGATATAATAAGTATAATAAGTATGAAGTGTGTATAATAAGTATGAAATCTATGTGTGGCTGGTGTGGCATCGTAGCTCTACGGACGAACCGAATATGATAATTCTTATTTAGTTTGTTGATTTGTTCATCTTTCACGCAGCAATGGATCGACGTGATAAATTGCATACAATAATTGCCCAAAAGTGTGACTTATCCTATTATTTATTCCGGAAAATGCACGATTTCTATGGTGTTTTCCAAATAGACTGCTGAAACTGCAAGGCGCACCTAGTAAAGTTAAAAATAAATAAACAATTCTGTGCAGCATTGTACTAATAACATTTTATTTATGCATAATTACGACAAAATAACACAAATTCAATACACACAAAAAAGTATTTCCTGTCTTTAATAATATCTAGATTTCGTTTTCATGATACTCAGGTAGGTACCTACCAGATATATTTTGTGCAATACAAATCTTAAATAACATTGCCATTATATAATTACACACATATATCCAATACCTACTTTATAAGAACGATGTGTGAAGCCCAATGGATCTCTCGAAATACATAATTTATAATTGACCTATCCATTATACCTAACATAGGTAAATACTTAATTACACTTAATTTTTATAATATGTATTTACTTCTCCGTTCGTACCTTGTACTAAAATATTAGAAGCTAGTAATTGTAAAGAAATATAATCAACTTACTTATTATGCGTAATAATAACAAAGGTAAATCCCCAGTTAAAATTTACAATACTGTCTTCGATAAAACTTATATTTATTACTATATACTAAATTTATTGTCAGCGTGTAAGAAATGTTAAGCTAAGTTAAAAATTGAAAGCTCTGCCTTCATAAACTAACATATTTTATACAGGGTGGCCCTTCCCACGCTTCCAGGGCCCCGCGTTTCCGTTGCCGCGCCGTTGTGGCGGCGCCGGCGGTAATAATCATAAAGAAAAATAGTACTTAACAGAGTGCCGAATCCTTGTTTTGAAGTCGGTAAATAATATTAGTAATTGTGACCATATATCAGTAAAAAAACCCACCAGTGTTTTTTTCTCAAATTATCTGGTCTTTCATGCCAAGAACAGGGGATAGCGCCCGGAAAAGGCTTGGGGCGCTTGAATCTGATAGTCAATCTAGCTTACGCGCAGCCAAATGCCTACTGTGCTATGTAGTAAAAAAATATTAGTAGGGAAAAACGTGCTGAAAAATAAATAAAAAAATTAATGGTAAAAAATGTACCTACTTCTTTTACTTGATCACCTGCATATTCTGCTCTTTTATATTCTCCTCTTCCCTCTCATATGGTCGAGGAGAGCGATGGCTGACACATGCGTCAACTCGTGAACGGGTGCTGCTTGTGGGGTCTGGTCTGCTTTGGTTGTGATCCCGCAACTCATTAATATTCATGTTCCCATATCCCAATGTGTACAACCAAACAAGAGATTCTTATTAGTAAAGCTAATTAAAAAATATCGTACTATTAGATGACAAAAAAAAGCTTGGGATTTTAGTGAACTTGATCCAATTCAATCAATTAGTAATAAGAATAAAATTGTCAATGTGATCGCGCCAAAAAAATTACCTGCCGGGCGTTTCTTGCCTGTTCTTTTGCCGGCGTGAGGAGGTTGGAACAGGCGTAGCTAGTTTTAAGTTGACGTTTTAAAGTGTATCCTTGTATCCTATTGAATAAACATATTTTTGAACATATGTTTGAGTTTAAAGCTGACACTGTTTACATTGCCACCCTGTATACAACCCTGCCTGCAAAGTGATAGTAAACTTACATGTACCTACTATTATAATTATATGTACTTAAATTACATTGCTCTCTCATCCTGTCATCACAGATTGATATGCTGTAGTCACCTACCTAATGTCACCTCTACAGAATGTATACCGGACTGGGTAAACTGTATTCGTCACGAAGTAAACCTTAACGCTACGTAATAAGAGCTCTCTCTTTTTCAGTCTTCCACTTAGGTACTTCGATGTCTTCTTCTTCTTCTGGTTTCCTGTTAAACGAAGTTATTGTTATAATACTTGAATTGACTTGACGAAAGAAGAGGCTATAAAAATACATAACGTTAAGTATTTTTTATTTATTATCATGGTAGCGTTTAACCATAAGTTAAGTGGCGATGTGGTTGAAGATGGCGCCACGCTAACAGCGCCTGTACTGGAAACTGGCTCTCAAATGGGGCTGCCAGAACACACCGATAGCTGCATGGTTTAGAGTTTTAAACTCTTGGTACGTCAGTAGTAGAGAAAGTAGTAGAGTCAGTAGAGTAGATAAGAAGAGCCGAAGCAGGCTCAGTGGCGTACTTTGGGAGAGGCCTATGTCCAACTGGCTCATGATGGTGATGAAAGATGTTTATATTTATCTATTTCATTATGTAAATAGTCAAATAAATAACATGATATCTGAAAAATAAATAGAATCTGTCGCCCGGCAGCCCCATTTGGAAGCCAGTTCCCAATCCAGGTGATGCGTGCTGTCACCATCTTCGACCGCATCGTCACTTAACATCAGGTGACTTTTGGTCAAACGCTACCCTGTAAGTAGTAAAAAAATGAAGTATTGGCATTTTTCATACCTACCTAACTAAAAACAAAAAAAGGAAAGAAAAAAATGGCAACATATGGCAACATGAAGTTGTACAAACAAACATCCTCTCAAAACATCCCTAAACGCATATACCGTCTCCGTTCCGTCGTGGGTAAAAAGGAAAAGCGTCAGCAGCGGCAGCAGCGGCAGCCGCGACCTCAACCACACGTGCAGCTAGTGTTAGATACAGACCCACAGAGCGAGTGTTCCCTGACGATCCGCTCGCCGTCGGCCATGGTCTGCGGCATGGCGCGGCCGCGCGTCTCCGGCAGCACCAGCGCCGCGCCGCTCGCCAGCAGCGCCGCCGCGCCCAGCGTCAGCAGCGGCAGCTGCGACCACAGCCGCTCCTACCACAACAAACTACTGTTAGACTTGCAACGCGATGTGCTGCCCTTCTACTGTTACTGCCGAGTCAAGGAACGCGACGTGCCGCCCACTGTTGTGCTCAACAACGGTGGATGTATCTACTAGCAGGATGAGTATAGGCTTCAGCCTAGGGCGGCCAACTTAAGCAGGACCACAGCCGCTCTTATATGTGTAACTACTGTGCTGCTGTCATGTGCTGCCCACTGTTCCGTGCTCAACAGCGGTGCATGTATCTACTAATAAGCTGAGTAGGCTTTCAGCCTAGGGCGGCATACTTAGGGATCCGAAGAACACAGGCGATCCTACACGTGCAACTACTGTTAGTCTTGCAACGCGATATGCTGCCCTTCTATTGTTACTGCCGAGTCAGAGAATACGATGTGCCGCCCACTGACTCTACAAACGCCTAAATCCAGTACAGTCCATTAGCAAGCCTAGTATGAGATAGAAGATTTGTCATTTCTATAGAATATATTACATACATTCCTCCTCATTGATTTCGTCGACAGCGACATATATGTAACAGGGGCTATTGGTGCCGTCAAGGGGAAGCAGGTGGGGGCAGCTGCCCATCCATACACACTCAACAATGTTATGCCAAATGTGATTTGTAATTCCAGCGCGATGTATATAGTCTGAAACGCACACCTATGCGTGTATACGTGTGATGTGAACACGATTCAAAAGCAAAAAAATCACAGGAAACCCAAGAACATATTGTCATCAACACACACAACAACAACACACATTGTTGAAGTTGAAAAAGGTTTGCAGAGATAACTGTTTTCGCAACCAGCTGTGTCTGATCTGCGGCCAGGAGGCCACAGATCTTTCTGAGGACATGCAACCTTCCAGTTGCGAGCGACTCTGTTGGTGAGGATGCGGTGGGCAGTGTGCCCGCTACACTTACAGAGAACACGATGAAGGGCGACATGGCGGTGGCGATGTACCCGCTCATATGTAGGATGCTGGAGCCGAGCGCGCGCACGCCGGTGGGCAGCAGCTCCGTGCCCCACTGGATCACGGCGTTGTACGACATGTTGATGAAGAATCGCGCCATTATAGCGAGAGCCGTCGCGGGGATCCCTGCGAGGGCGAATAGTAGACTGTTATACAAGGGGTGAAAGTGACCTGTTAAGCCATGAGATGGTTCCGAGTTCGAGTGCCTAAATAGGTCTTTCAATCTGATAATCTTATCGAAAATGAGGAAAGTTAAGAGAAACCTGATTAGTTATACAAACATTAGTAAAAAATATTGGTAAGAAGATCGAATTGCCGGTTTCCTGCCTTTTTCTGTGGCATTCTAGCAGCCAGTATTTTTTAATTAAACATAATTATGTCGTGATTTTACAGAATCTTTCTAGAACTATGATAAAAAATTGTGTCTCGGCTCTCGGAGTTTTGAATTTGTTTGAAAGCAGGGTAAATCATTTATCAAGGACGAAAACTACTGTTTTCATCCTACTGATCAGGTAACTTCAACCGTCCAAGCATGAGAAAAAAAGTGATTCGTTTCAAAGAGGATAAAAATTGCCGCAGAAGTATTTGCCGTGTTACCTTTAGGCAGGAACATGGCAATGAGTATCAAAATCCCGGCGGTAGCGAGAGGTCCACAAGTGAGCGTTCTTCGGCCCCACCTAGAAATAAAACCACGACAGTTCATAAAACATCATGAAGAAACCATAGCTGTAGTGGTAGAGCATTTATGCACGAGTTAGGTACCAGGTACCTATCGAAGTGTTCCGTCCGGCAACCTCAATCGAGGGCCAATTCCTAATCCAAGTGTTGCGTGCCATCTTCGACCACTTTATCATCGGCTGACTTGTGGTCAAACGCTACTCAATATGAAGTAAAAAAAAAACGGTATCTACAACAGAAAATCTTGTTAGTAATATTTATTATCCATCGTATTGCATAGTCTGGTGCTGGTGCGCTTTGACCTACGTCTCATCCGCAATCACTTCCTTCTCTCTTTTTTACTTGATGTGTTGGTATATTTTTTCATAAATTTATTCGATCGTCAAAGTGTGCTATAACTATAACATTATCGATCATTCTAGGTATATTTTTGCATGCACAGTTCTCCGGCTTAACCTCGCTGCGCTCGTTGTACTTTGCTTAACAGATCTCCGAGAACCACCAAAACCTTCGTGGATGGAATCCTTAAAGGCACTAATCGAGGCTTGTAGTCAGTTCTCACCTGTCGAGCAGCAGCGCGAGGAGCGTGACCGAGGGTATCTCCGTGGCCGAGGTGAGCGTGAACGTGATGAAGAAGTCCAGCCCGAGGCTCTCCGACATCCTCACCAACCCGTCGAAGATGACAGCGCACGCCATGAACACGAACACCATGATGAACATCGTGTTGCGGAGCGGCCCGCTCTTCAGTAGGGTCAGCATGGTCTCGTTCGACTGCTTCGTTTGACGAGATGATATCTACAAGTGGTCAAGTGGATAATATTAGATTAAGTCTTGTGCTTGGTCGGTTGTGTTTCATTCTTGTTTTGTTTCTAGAAATGTAGGGACTCCGACATTTTTATCTCAATTTGGTATTTTGGTTTCCCATTTTTGATGTTTATCTGGTTGTGTGTTAAGTGTGTGTGTTTGTGTGCATGTGCGAGTGTGTGTGTGTGTGTGTGTGTGTGTGTGTGTGTGTATTTAGAGAGCGCACATGGTTCTGGAAAAGAGCGTTCCTTTCTCCAGGACGAATAAGCAAATACTAGAAAATCAGGGAGAAAAAAGATTTCAGTTCTGTAAAGAGAATACTTACAATAAAATCATCCAACACGTCTTCAGGGATCTTAGTTCGGTTCACTCTCTCGAACTTCTTCAACACTTCCACAGCCTGGTTCACGCGGCCTCTCGTTAGTAGCCATCTGAAGACAACAACGCAGAATTTTGTTACAGAAGTAAGTGTATAGATTTTCCTGATTTTTATTGGCATCTACGTAGTAAATGCGCGAACGTTATTGATGCTGCGAGAGAGCTGTACTTAACGCTAGATTTAACTGACATTATTCACTTAGCTAAATTAATCTTTAAAAATACGTAGTTATTATACATAGATCAAATCATGCTTATTTTATGTGCATTCAAAATAGGTTACATTTCTTTACAAAATGCTAAGTTGTGCAAATAATATGATGCGAGTTAATGTTGCAAGACTGCAGCTTTTCCAATTGCCTTCAAGTACCCATACCAAGTTACATAGATCACGCTGCATCAGGAACCTAATTTTGGGAACAGCAAACACTGTAAGAACGTTGACCATGGTCTGTAACCAGCCACACCAGACCCGGCAAAAGATGCCATGAAAACTTACCGAGCACTCTCCGGCACGACAAAAGGAACTGCAACGACTAGCAGCATCGGCAGTGACGTCAACCACAGCAGCCTCCTCCAGTCTGCCATCCACAACGCGAGCCACGGCAGCGCGAGGCAGCCGCTACCGAAGAACAGGGCAATGGACATGTTGGCGACGAACGTCCTCTGACGCGGACCTACGTATTCTAGAACTGGGAACAGAGAATGAATTTGGTAATTCTGGCTGAGCGATGGTGGCCGATCGGTAACGCAAAACTCAAACTTATTTATTAAATAGGATACATGCAAAGATACATGGGACCAGAACTAGCTACGCCTGTTCCAACTTCCCCACGCCGCGCCGGCAAGAAACGCCCGGCATGTAGAAGATTTTTATTTTCGCATCTACATTACGAATCCGGAATCTCACAAGGCTAACTTCTTGTGGTTTTACCTAAATAAAAGGTAGGTAGGTACCTATATAAAAAGCAGATCAATAACTAGGTATTTAGTTTAATGTACCTTAATCATCTCCATAGTACCTACTTCATAATAATCATGTCGATGATTTGTTCATTATTACTGCAATATCATCATCAGCCGGAAGTCGTCCACTGTTGAACATAAGCCTACCTCTTTGAACACCACATCATCATCATCATTATTACGATGTCGTCGTCCACCTAGTAAGGAACCAATGCTTTTTGCTACTTATAGAACATCTTCCGGGTCTATCTATATTCCAAATGAAAGCTTGGTTTTTCCTTTTCTATAGGTACGGAAGTTTATAGTGGACACAATGTAATTGCGATGCATCGCTGCCCACTGGCCTACTCGCACAATACAAGTATTATACAGACTTCTGGCTTCCTCCGTATTTACATTCATGGCCTGTTCCGATAATGGCCACAAATCTGCGAACCTGCCTTGGACCTACGGTAATGTCGGTAATGACTGGCCTTTCCGATTGCTACGCGAAAAATAAGGAAACACTTGGTGGCCTTTTGTTAATGCGAATCTTTGGAGGACTTTTTTGTTCTCTCATGTCATGTCTCAAACGTTTACCTATGATTTTTTATAACGTTTTTTCAGATGTGTCTTTTTCATAACCTAAATGACGTCTTCTTGTTTTGGGTAAAATTGCCTGGACACTAGATGACGCGCTTTTAAATGATGAAATCTGACATCAAGTGCCGTTATTCCAGTTGTTTTTGCCCTGTGAGCCTGTGACCATAAAGGTGACTCATCAAGCTTCTATCGGTGTTTTCCGGCAGCGCCACTTCAGATCCAGTTCCCAATCCAGCCGTAGCGTGCCATTTTAGGCAACAACATATATTGGAACAAAAAGACTCACCTAAAATGTACATCATCATGAAAGCGTTGTCGAAGGCCATGCCCACCAGGAACCGACAGAAGGAGAAGTCCCAGAGACCAGTTGTGAAGGTGGTGGCGATGCCTCCAACACAACCTATCAGGTTTGATCCTAAAAATAATATAAAATTAGGTAAATTTTTTGTTTTGGGTAAAATAGGCTTTGCTGCCTCCGCCACTTCGAGAAAATGGAGGGGATCGTGCAGTCAAACGAGTAACATCCAGTGATCCCTGGGACGCCGACCGGGCGTCGGCCACTCGGCCGTCACAAGTATGGCTGGAAAGACGAAGTCACGAAGGGCAAGCGCGAGCTCCAGGTGGAGGACTGGCAGGAGGTGGCGTATTATTGATGTTACTTATTACAATGCAGCTAAGTTTCGACCTATGCGACGCAATGGGTAAACGAGCGTCTGCCAAGCGTGAGGTCGCAGGTTTTATTCCCGTTAACGGGACAAATACTTGTTCCTTGCAAAAAGACGAGGCAATATTTATTCCGTATCTGGATGTTGTAGATCCCCGATCCGCTTAGTTTCTGATACCCCAGGGAATCATAGTTAGGTTTCAGAGCTATGTGCCTAGAGCTATTTTCAATCTACTTGAATGGTTTATTACTTCAAACTAAAAATAATTATATCATAACAAAGAAATAAAAACAAATAAACCTAAACTAATAACTAAAATACATTATTAAAAAAAGTCCCTTTAGGCAAGGTACCGAAGATACTGGCAGCGTTCCCCCTTTGGATGGCTAGACTAATTTTTTGTCCGAGGTAGCTGCCAGCTCTTCGGTCTCCGGTGATGTCGACTAACCTTTTTGTTATTTCCTTTAAAAGGCTTAAAGCGCTAGGACCCCACGGACCAAGGGTCTCGACACCGAATGGGACAAAATCATATTCGGAGCCTAGACCCCTGTATTTGCATGCCTTAGCTTTTTCAGCCGCTTCACATGTTATGTTTATTATAAAAAATATAAATACCTAACTACTAAAGTAATATAGCTAATCAGAGTTGTTTTGTTACTCCCATGTGTCTCAAAATTGATCACGTTCAGCAGTTCAACTTTTGTCGTGGACCGTACCTACA
Organism: Opisthograptis luteolata; assembly: GCA_931315375.2. Lineage (NCBI taxonomy): Eukaryota > Metazoa > Arthropoda > Insecta > Lepidoptera > Geometridae > Opisthograptis > Opisthograptis luteolata. The sequence goes on along the minus strand of OV928036.1, from coordinate 12,167,519 downwards.
TGATAGATACCTTAATACCTCATAGGTACAGTACTAAAATTAAGCATAAATAATTGATTCATCAACACAAGGATCCGTTTCAAAGTCCACTGAGCTTTATATATCGATATATGTTATGACCATAAGTTTAGCTTGCAATCAATTTATGCAATAACGTTATTGATTGCCAAGTAATTGCTGCATTAGCCTTGATTGACCAGTTTAGTTCAGAAAAAAGGCCATCGCGTAAAGAATTCGAAGTAATGGGAAATCTATCAACATACTTCAATTATTTTATGTAGTATGTATGTTTGTGACTTGTGTGTACTTCTGGCCATCCAAAGATTGCCTGTTAGAAGTCGCTCTAAGACATTTCCTTTTATATTGTTCTATTTTCTGTTGTTGTGGTGAAACCCATCCATAATATACATATATTGCTTTTGACTGCAATCTCACTATCATGATGCTCCCGATGCTATAGTTATCGCACATCTAGAAGCTTGTTCCTTCTCGTCTAGAAGATTCCCAAATTATAGCCGTCGCGAAATGTGTTTTGTATTGAATTTTTGACTTATGTATGCAGTTCAACTTTTTAGAGGTACGCGTGACGAATGTGGAAGCAAAACGCTTCGTGCTCAAGTACAGTCAGCGACGAAATTAGCTGAACATACTCGATTTTCCAAGTGTGTATTAGATGAATAATGTTTGTTATTTTTTTTCCAAATTACATGGTAGCGTTTGACCACATCATAACACCCCTGATGTTAAGTGATTGTTCGGTCGAAGGTTGGCGTTTACGATGATAAAGATAATCAGAAAGCTACTTTAGTCGCTGACTGTACATATGGAGTATACCAATGTTTTCGCGAGGACCCAATATTTTGACCCACGAAAGAGACTTTCTCGTAGACTCGACGGTTCATACACCATATAACTACCAAAGCACCTACTTATATATTGATTTCCTCAACAAAAAACATGAGACTAGAATCAGTTAGGTATGTTGAAACTGTGATTTTGTTTAGGATGCAGAATATGTAGATTGCAGAGCATGCCGCGCCGGGTGCGTGTGTATATGTGTGCGTGAAAAATATGGGTTATCAGACCAATGCAGCAGTGTTGGTCATTCATTCAATTTCAATTCAAGAGTTTATTGAACCTTAGCAACGAAAACGGTACTACGGTATATTATCGTCATCCTTACATAACATTGCTGAATTAGGTAGGTACATTATTATTGCTGTAGAAAATGTACTAGAGGGTAGCAAATTAGGTACAAATCTAATATTGGTGAAATCATTAGTGGATCAGTGATCGTTTGAACACAAATACCACGTTTCTATGTCTTGGTACTTCAACCATACTCACAAACTTTCACGTTTATAATATTAGTGGGTTTAGTAGGATAATTAAAGACTAATTTCATTTTTATGCACAATGTCTTACCAACCAAAGCGGGCACTCGCCCGAAGCGGTCTGCCATCCAGCCAAAGAACAGGCCTCCCACGAACGACCCCGCGAAGAACACCGCCTGCGCCGCCGGGGCGTACCCCGCGTACTGGCACACCCAGCCCCTCTGGAACACCACTTCATCAGAATTGGAAGCTGCCACCACAATCAGACAAAATATATAGCACCCAGCGGAAGCCTAAAGAGAGCGATCTTTCAGTGGTTGAATAAAAGTTATCTGATGACCAATAGGGATAGCCGTGCTTAGGGCCGCTCTGTAGGTAGGCCCTCAACTAGGTGGACCGACGACATTGCAAGAGTCACAGGGAGCCGATGGATGCAAATAGTTAAAGCCGTTTAAATAGGGAGGCCTTTGTTCAGCAGTGGACTTCTTCCGGCTGATGATGATGACCAATAGAGTAAAATAACAATAGAATTTTTTGTTTGCTGCTTTGTTTCTAAAAATGAGTACAATCTGAGAGGGAATAGGCACCGCAAGGGCCATCGTGATCCACCTTCGACTGCATCGTCACTTACCATCAAGTGAGAAAATGTGGTCCAACGCAACCCCAGGCGTACGTAAATAGAAAGGTAAAAGCGCAGTTCCCTCACCTCGCTGACGACTGTATGGTAAGGAATGTCCCCCAGCTCGAACTCCCAGCCGTGCTGACACGGCACCGTCGGCGTGTCGGTGTCCGGCGGGGTCAGGGTCAGCAGCACCTGGCTCCAGTTGGTGCTGTAAGTGGAACACTTGTCCCACACGCCGCCTTCAGCCGCCCCTGGCGCCGTAAGATTACGTCTGTAATATCGCGCTGAACTTAAAGTGATATTGTTCTATTGTTTTTCAAAAAGCACTAGTTTGCATGATGATGGTGATAACACCCATAGAATCACATAGGTGGCTTTGACCTCTAATCAGGTTTTTCTGTATCTAGAGCATCACAAAGTCAGCGGATCGGGAATCCACAACCCCGACACGGAACAAATACTTAGCGCTTTGTTGCAATGGACAAATAAATTGTCCCCTGCCTCATGAATGCATTGCAGTCGACTGTTCGCCTGTAATGCGATTTGCGACACCTCAGTCGTATTTTTTTTTTAATTCATATTAAGCTTTTGGTCTGATTTTAGTCATGTTCGTTGCGGCACATTCTCACTTTCATCTTGGTGTCATAGAGCGGCTAAAGAACTGGTACTCATTTAGAGGTGTAGGATACCATGCATCCTGATACTGTAATTAATAACATAAACCGACAGGTGAAAATTAACACCTCGTCCTTTCTTACCGTGTTTCCTTTCGACCCTCCGAATCCGTATCATGAAAGCCTTTGTGCTTTCAGAAAAATTACCAAGCGGCTTGCAGCAGATATGCACCCTTGATACTTGATACTCACATTGCTCTAAGTAAGTAAGTACCCGACTATAATTATTTAGCGAATAATAAGCTTTCTCAGAAACTTCTAAAAAGAGAGTACATACTGAAGTTCTACGCTAAGTTGCATCTTGCATGGAATAAAGGCTCGTCTCGACAGATCTGGTTCTTTAGAATCGAGAAAGCGAGGGGTAAGTCAACCGGTTACACAACTGATAATATCAATGTTGGGCAACTTTGTATCTACTTAACATAACTGTCACAAGGTAGGTAGGTACAAGTACGACACGTCCATATAATACCGCTGATTATGTCACAACCTTGTTCCCATGTCTAGGTAATCTTCTATGTACTTAGTAAAACTCTAACACTGGCTAACAGACAACGCGCAGCCTAAACAGCAAGTCCTAGATGCATGAAGCTTAGAATATGGATCGGAGACAATCACTGACCAATTTCGAAACCAGAATATTCGCCTTAGAACAAAAGTCAGAATTTGCAAGTTATTGAAGTGGCAAGCGCTCGACGAACTAATAGACTAATATACGACGGAGAAGAAAGGTTCTCGAGTGGCGGCCACTAATCGGAAGAAGTTCTGTATATTAAGCCTTCGACTAGGTGGACTGACGACATCATAAGAGTCGTGGGGACCCGAGAGAAGCAAATTACTAATAATAGCGTTCAAAGGCTTATGTTCAGCAGTGGACTACTTTCGGCTCCTGATGGTGATGACTGCACAAACAATATAGGTACTTGCGATTTCTTCAATGCACATAAATTATTCCCGTAATGGAAAACATAAATATCCATGACCCGCGACCTTATACATTGCGTAGCTGTTTGCTCGTTGCGCCACGTCGGTCGTCGAAGAATACTATTATCGATCAATGAGCATTTTGCGCTCATACGAGGTAGACAGGTAAATTGTGGGATGTTGCAAGTGCGGATACGTTGAATTATTACCTATTCGCCGAAAGGCAGGATGTGCGTGACGGTACCATCATTTTGTCTGCACACGTGTCTACCTAGGCTACTTTTCGTAATGTGCCTAGTACCTACTTTAAGTATCGACTAATGCTTCGCTTTATATTCAAGGGCGGGTCCAGGATTTGTTTCTGGGAGAGTCAAAAGGGTACCAGTAAGGAGTTTTTCCTCTAGTATTGCACTATGTCTTTGAGGTTAATTCTTTTACAATGACAATAACTATAATAAATACTTGTATTCAAAAAAATGCTATCAAAGAGCTCCCTTGATGAACTCCCAGCCAGTGCCCTCGAAGCGGTTCCTGGGTGAACACCCAACGTATTGGTTTCCCAATAAGTATAATTTGGAAAGTTTGGAAGTCTTCAAGTGAAACTGCGTCAAATGCTTTTACAGGAGGTAATATTGGCTCACGCACAAAAATAATATTTAGGTTTTATTTCCGTAAGTATGCAGCTTCGATCTCTAACTCGGGATCTGAACTAAAAAAATTCCCATAAAGAAATAGATGAATCGAAGATTTAACATTGGATCCATCTGCGGAGCTTGAAAGTGGATTCAGGTGAACGGAGCGTTGTCTTGTTTCTACGGATTTTCAGTGGGATTAAACTTTTTGAAAATATCTGCCCACTTATTCTCATTGCTTATCATTGAGTCTTGTTACTATACACATACCTCGGCTTCATTCGTTCATCAGAAGTGGGATAACACGAGGTAGTCCATACGGTATCAGAAGTGGGATAACGCGAGTTAGTCGCATCACTTACCTCAATTCCATGTCCAAGTGCTCCAACTCTGGAACCCGGCACCAGTGCTGCTGCGGCGTCGCGGCGATGAACATCTGCACGAAGTACACGAAAGCGAAGAAGAAGCCGAAGGGGAGCATGCTGAGGAACAGCAGCTTCTGGTAGCGCCCGAACTCGCCCACGTGGCACAATATGTTGTCGAGTGCGTCGCCGGCATTGTTGCCAGTCATGCTGTGGGCTTCTTTTGCATCCTAAGGACAAAGAAAATTGTTGTTTAAGTGGTAAATCTATGGTGGGTATTTCTTTATACATAACATTCTGTTGTGCTTGCGTTCGTGATTCTTCTGCTTATAAACATTTTGACTGATTGTGATGAAATTTGGTGTGGATATAGCCTTTACACTAGGGAAGAGATAGGACTTTAATGGCGATAAACTGCAGTCTACTCGGATGAAACCGTGGGGAACAGCTAGTATCACATAAAATTCCAAGTCCTGTCTGATTCAGTGACCAATCATCGCACAGCCAAAAACACAGCAAGTTCCCAATGCATACCATGTTATAACTGTAGGTATTAGGTGTCTCTAAAATTTCATGGTTAGAGAGTGCCTGTAGTTCTCTGGAATATTGAGTAAAGTCTCGTTGTTTTAGTAGATAATATACTGGATATGTTTAAACAATTTGAAAACAGCTGGGCTGATATATAAAATCCGTACACACCTGGATATGCCGCATGTGTTCTGTTACATCATTCACTTTCATCTCTACACGTGTTTGGTCCAAAATTTCGAAAACAAAATGTTCTTTTGTATATAAAAAGTAAGTAGACACGAGTGCCGCGTTCACCCCGACCGACCGAACTTAGTCTGAATGACCAAATTCGGTCTCTGCATATTCATTACTACCTAAATCCGGAAAGCATCTGATAAAAAATACTATGACACGCTCGACTGACTCCTGAGCAGCGAGCCAAATCAGAATGACGACTGCTGACAGAATATCCTCTGCACAGATTTTACATGAAGATAAGCAGACGCTCTCTATTATCACCCAAAACGATAACACATATTGATTATCCTCAAGGATACCGAAATAATAACGATTACGATAACGCCAATAATACATTAGCGTAGTAACTAATTGAATTATTTAATCGCCACAATGCCTAATGACTAATCTAAAAAATGCAGTCACCAGACAGTGCATTCTGACGTTTTATGATACTTCAATAATTTAAAATGTTATCACGATTACGGGAGGATACTTTTGGGTAACGACTGATTGCAAAGAAGATAATAAGATCCCGCCCAATGTTCTAAATGTGTTTAAAATTATGCATGTTCAAATGTTTATAACCTTTTCGACCGCATCCGTATTCGATTAATCGGTAATTCGGTACGCGATCGAATCGCGGATCGGTAGGTTTGAGTGGCTACACTATCAGATTAGCAACGCCTGGTTCAAATTTCGTAGGATAGGTATTAGACATTATTAAGAGCGGATGATGCAAGAATGGGGAAACTTTGGAACGTACTTACATGAAACCCAAAAGCGTATGGTAACCTAAATCGATTGAATATAAGTAACTTTTATACATAGGTACTCTTTGTTGTAGGTACACAAATTGTATTACAAAGCAAAGGCATTGCGCAAAACAACAACCTAAAATGCAAACAAAACTTGTAAAACGACAAGCTTAACATAAGAATGGTTTCAATTTTATTACTTAGAACATGTCATGTCTTGGACGCGAGGAACTTACATATTGTGTGATGGCATAAGAACGTGACCAACGAACTCCAAGCCATATACATTATTTATCTCGCAACTGTAAAAAGTTTGTGCAGTAGGTATAGAATCATTTTGAACTTCACCGTTCAAAATCCTGCGCGGCGATGCATTGCGCTCGTCACACTAAGATATCTCTGTATGCCCAGTATTTTACTGGAAACTGCATTTGCATTGTATTTTTCTATTTCATTTAGCCACCGTTGATTTTGGAAACACAGCTAGTAATCTTCTCAAACGTTTCTGGTTTTCTTCTGCAGCTAAAACTGAACCCTACTATTACCGGATCTTGTCTTAATTAACATGCTAGCAGTGTCCAATTAAACTCTATTAATAAGCCCTCGCCCAACTGTTTAGAGGAAATTAACTGGTAATTGACTGATTAGCGGGCAGTTGTGTCGAATTAGGCCACGGTTCACACGGCTGACGGCGCTACGCCTGTCTTGGGAGCCCGTGGCTAATTTTGATGGCGACACGACGGCGCAGTTGGTAGCTTCCCAGGCCTCTGTCTGCTGAGAGCAGTGTCCCAGGTTCGAACCCTGATCGGCCCAATGTTTTTTCTTAGTTGTTGTTTATGTAATAGAGTTTTTTTTTTATTATTTACCGGGTAGCGTTTGACCACAAGTCACCTGATGTTAAGTGACGATGTGGTCGAAGATGGCGCCACGCTACACCTGGACTGGGAACTGGCTCTCAAGTGAGGCTGCCGGAACACACCGATAGGTGCTTGGCGACAGATTCTTAACAAGAGGGTGGTAGCTAGCCAGGCGAGTACTAGAAAATACCCTACCACCAAGCTATGGTTTCATCACGATGTTTTCCTTCACTGAAAGCTCAAGCTCATTGTAGGATTCGAACCCACGTCTTACGGATCGCAAGCCGACGTCACTACCACTGAACCATCATCGCTATAAAGTGTGAGTGCAAACAAACAGACGGGCCCGCCTTAAGGCCGGTTTCAATAACCTATCTATCCACGGTTACTGGAGATAGAGACACAAGCTCCATAGAAGTAGTTACATAATGTCAAATATATATATCTCTAGTACATAACAGTAGGGCAACCTGTGGATAGATAGTTTTTTAAAACTAGCCGCCGTCGCCTATTGACATTTGCAACACTAGAGACGTTGCCGACCCTAAAAGTTGTTTTTTTTTTAAAACAAAAGCAAAATGGCGTCGGTATTTTGCAGCCTCACCCAGCTGGCGCGGCGTAGCGTAACGCCATCTTTGACCACATCGTCACTTTAGCATCAGTTGACTTGTGAACAAACGCTAAAATGTAAAAAAAATATACACATCAATCAAAAATTTTGAGCTACTTATCGTTATCACATATATGTTATTGCTCCATAGTACTCATAACTACTTTATGGTCAAGTCATTTCATAACATTATTATGATAGGTGTAAATATTGGCAGTACATATTCGATGTTTGATATTCTAATAAGTAGGTATGATCTTTTGTGGGTGTAGGATTCTTAACATGTTTAAATTCATATACTTAGTAAATGCGTGTACCTATATTTTATTTTTTTGAGGTTTTGGTAATAATAAATTACATAAATGTCAAATGATAAATGTCGATTTTACAGAATCGCGATAAATCGATAGCTGACTAGGCTGACGTCGTAATAAAAAGTTTTATGGTTTTCATTGACTATTGTTAGTTACGAAATAATAAATAATTAATCAGATACTTAGGTAGGTACCAAATGTGTACGACGACGTTCGTTTAGTGGGACACACAATTATGTCATTTGATTCTTGATACCCATAAAGTTAAAATAAACGTAATTCTATAATAATTCTGTTACAGATTTATTTACATGCCTAGATATTGTGCTCAATTTGTCCTCACGAATTAAGCATGGCTGTGGCGATCCATACGCAATGAGAAGAACAAGGTACTACTTACTGATAACACCTAAGTAGTTACCTACCTTCAGGGCTGTACTAAGCCATGATGTATAGATTGTAGAGTAATGTAGAGGCCCTACGGTAATGCAATTCTGCATCTCTCTCCCTCTTCTACCTATCTTCGCGAAAGTCTAAACTAAACACTCTATATAAATATGTATATCATTATCTGGTACCCATAACACAAGTTTCGAGCTTAATTTGGGGCTAGGTCAATTTGTGTGCAATTTTGTCCCCGATATTTATATTTATTTTATTTATTTACTGTAGGTACATAATAAATCGTAATGGCAGAAAGAATTTGATTTTCCGCTTAAAATATCTAGGTTTAAATGGTACAAATTTACTACTTTATCACGTCACTAATCTTACATAAATTATGAATAGGACAGAAAAGGAAAGGTATGAAATTTTACAATCGCTTGTCATTGTTTTCGAATATATTTACCTTCAATAAAGCAATTTTTTTTTCTCTATTAAGACTGTAGAAAGTAGGTAGGTATAATATAGTTTAAAACATACTAGGTATATCAAGGAATATTCTAAAGAAATCATTTCTTTTTCTGTCAACTTAAGGGGTCACGGGGCCCGGGGCCCATAGATCTACTTTTCCGCCATCTCTGTTAATTTGATTATGCACGGATCGCCATCGTGGTAATTAGTAAGACCTAAGTAGCGATAAATCCTACTTCCTACTAATATTATAAATGCGAAAGTAAATCGGTTGGTTACCACGTATCGCCGTAACTACTAAACCGATTTTGATGGCATTTGGAATAGAAATAGCTTATACCCTGAATTAACACATAGGCCGTCCCGCACAAAGGTTCCTGTGGGATAATGGGAAGCGCGGGTGCAACCGAGACACGCAACTAGTAGATTATAAATGTTAGTATAAGCAGCATTTTTTTTAAATAGCACGTAGATACTATAATAAATAAATAAATATAGGGGAAATCTGCACACAAATTGACCTAGCCCCAAATTAAGCTCGAAACTTGTGTTACGGGTGCTAGACAACGATATACATACTTATATAGAGAAATAAATACTTACACTTACATAGATAGAAATATCCAAGACTCAGGTACAAATATTCGTGCTCATCACACATATATTTGCCCTTACCGGGATACAGACCCGGGACCGTCAGCTTCGCAGGCACTACCGCGTCGTCACCTACACTATGTGAACCTAGCTTGCACTATTATGTATTCTGTGGTGCTAGTAAATAACCTATGGTAAATGATAGACGTATGTTACTATTCATATTGTGGGCGGTCGCCATAAACGATTACAATGCATGTTGTTATTCATTTGAATAGAATAGCTCAAGAGGCCTTAGCCCCATAGCTTGAGAAGGTAAGGTGATAAGGCGTTTATAGGCGCTACGAGGCCATCATTTGTATATTTGTGTCCGACTTGATAAGGAAATCTAAAAGAACAAACAGAAAGTTTCTTCATTATAAAAATGCCAGCTGTGCCCCGCGTCTTCCTGTCATCCCGCAGGAACCTTTTCAGAAAAACCCAGGGGATAAAAGTAGCCTATGTGTTAATCCAGAGTATAAGGGGGCGTCCATTATCTACGTGAGGCATTTTTGAGAATTTTTGAATGATGATTACGACACAGATTAACCAAGAGTTGAATTTGAATGGTGTGGTGAGCTCAGAATTTTGCTGTGACACCAATATGTCACAGCTGCAGCTGTCACGTGTATGTGTTTCTGATTTATTACTACGAGTATTATTAAAGCCAGTTAAAAAAATAGGTAGATGCTCGTAACAAGGGCCGGTTCTAAGTAAGGGTCATCTTACAAATTCTCACTCGCCGATGTCAAGCTGGTATAGTTACCAAAAAGACGCTCTTAAATCTTATTCAATAAATATTTTTTTAAACAAAGAGTTTTGAACTTGAACCTTTTCACAAAAGTTTACATTTATGATCGTTGAAAAGAGCAGAACGAGCGTGAATATTTGAGCTATATTTGTAAGTATCGAGAGAGAGCAGCTGCCCCTTAGCCCTCCCCCTCATTACGCCCATGACGAGGGCAGCAATTACAGATAGGCACTCGGTACCTAGATAAATACGTACCTAGTTACATATATTTCTAAGGTTCATAAGTTTAATTAATATAAACGTCGTCCTTCTTTATTCATCACAAGGTAATTTAACCAAGTATGGCGTAAAAGCTACAATTACGGTTAATTTAAAGGCAATCATAGGAAAACAGTGCTTTGGATTAATCTGGACTACATTTTTCTAAACATTCTGTGTATTGTAAATTGATCAAGGATAAATAACGACACTTTAATTAAATACTTGTCAAAGTACCTAACCAGTAGCGCCCCGCGGTTTCGCCCGCGTCTTCCCGTTATCCCGCACGTACCTTAATCCAGGATATAAGCTAGCTCCATTCCAAATTTCATTCAGATCCCTTCAGTATTCAGATCCATCCATCATACCTATATAGTATGCGAGCCAGCCGCATTGGTCAGTTTTGTCACAATGGTCATTTGGTCAGTCATTTCCTCTGGGATGATAACTTATAAGACGCCTCAGAGAGTCGTATCATGAAGCCTGTTGAAGCTCTGTGAACGTCAGCTGCGATTCGGTGGGTGGGCAGTGAGAGCCTCCCAAACACGCAGTGTTATTCATTACGATACGACATGACTATAATATGTACCTACTTATAAAGCACGCACATCGTGGGTTCGAGGCTTGAAGCAATGAACTTGACTATAGTCCTTCTATTTGCTAACTATGGCGAGTGAGTATGTGGCTTTCAAAGCGAAAGGTCTATGTTCAGCAGTGGAATTCTACCGGCTGATGATAATGATTGATGATGACTGATGACACACACGTGACAGCTGCAGCTGTGGCCTATTGATATCAGAGTAAAACTCTAACCTCACCACGCAATTCAAATTTAACTACAATCATTTCGTATTTAAGTTTCATATGTTTATGTCATTTGTGTGTGTGTGTGTGTGTGTGTGTGTGTGTGTGGGTGTTGTGTATATGTGTCAAGTGTATGATGAATAGCTCTCTCAATTTCTTATCATTTATGTTTGGGGTTTAAATTTTTTTACACGGTCTACTTACCGGATTAGCACGATATTTTGTGAATGACATTTAATCATACTATGATTTTTTAAAACAAATATATAATTATGAAAGGATTCGTCCCACTACATCTCTTAATACAGGGTTTTTTTTGCGTTTTTACCATGTACATATGTCCCGTTTATATGTCTCTTGGTAACAGAGTGCAATTATTTAACACCGGCCTGAGAAGCAAGGTTTTGGACGCGCCATTTAGACGGAGGGGGACTAGGGGGTAAAAATGGGGCAGTAGATGTAGAGGAACCTCATAGATGACCCCGCTGATTAGGGGGCGAACACGCACCGGGCTCAAAATAGTCTGCTGGCATTTGATGATAATCTTGACCAAACAAACGCTTGACGCTTCTTGTTATTTTATTTAATTAGGGCGCGAACGTGTTGCCGTTGTGTTGTTTCGTTTCACCGATATAGAAATGTTTTAGAATATATCCATTTTTTAAACACAGAAATCAAAGCAAGAACTTGCTGCATTATATTTTCATTCAGTTAAGGAAAAGAGATGTATGTTGGTAACAAGCAATAAAAAGTTACCTGGCTGCGAAAAAGGTTTTAAAAGCGTGCGATAATCCTAGGACCCACCTATTAGGTACTCACTTTGTTTAAAAGAGTCATTCACCTCACACCTACTTTTACCTAAATGAGTTTGTAGTGATTTATAGTTTGTACAAAATTGATACATAGTAGGTAAGTATATAGTTTTATATTCAATCATATTGATCACTAAAGGTAAACGAATTCTCATCGTTACCACAACAAGTGTAAACCTTCTGTCCCATGGATCGCATGCTCACTTCACTACCACTTTGCCTGTTTCCATACCGACCAGCACGTTCCTAAACGCACACAATGATTCACCACAATCAATAACGCTAAGTAGGTAGTTAAAGCGATATCAATCTGATGCGATAACGTCTGGGTGTTGTGGATCCTCGACCCACGTACCTTAGACATAGGGAATCCTAGCTAAGGGCCTAATATGTATATAGGTCCTATTAGGTATGATTGTGTGGGTGTGCTCGTCTAGCCACTCTTACCCATTAAGGTGCAGTTCAGTACCACCAAGAATTTTGAACCTTCAACAGTTCAAAATCCTTCGCGGCAGTGCATTGCGCTTGTAAGTCGTCACCCTGTAACTCCTTACTCTTTTTGAAAAGCGAAGTGTCGTCTTAGGTTCGAATCCTACAATGAGCTTGAGCTTTCAGTGATGAAGAACATTGTGATGAAACCATGGCTTGGTGGTAGGGCATTTTGGCTAGCTACTATCGGTGTGCTTCGGCTGTCCCACTCGAAAGCCAGTTTCCCAATCCAGACGCAGCGTGACGCCATCTTCGAGCACACCGTCACTTAACATCAGGTGGCTTGTGGTTCTTGTGGTTGTAGCTTTTGAAAGTATAGCTGTAAACGTTACGTAGGAATCAGTGTTAGTTAAATGAGTTAAACCCAATCGAAATAGTCACAATAGTCACAAAATTATCAAAAATGTTGATCATATTTCCTTTAAATGTTTTTGACTGTCACGTGTTTCCTACTCGATACATTCCAATCATAATGATCGTGCTATAACTTACTCGGGAATCGAACTCGTGGCCTAGTTACGTAACCCGCTGCTGCATGCCATAAACACATTTCTTGTCACTTTAGAGTTTGAAATATTAGGTACGATTAAAATATGTCAGTAGTGATTGATAAAATAGATATGAAATAGATAATATCACAACAGAACCTACTCACATTCTGATAAAGAGACAATATTTTAATGTTGTAAGTAGGTATTAATTAAATTAAGTGTTTTATCAGAGCTTATCTATCACATTGCATAATGTGCAATGTGCAAGAATTTTGACGTGTTGAAGTAAGCCGCCGGTAAAACTTTTAGTGCATGTGTAATTTTCTTTCTTTTTTGCTAAGAAAGTGTACATTATTTTAGATCTAGGAAATTATTGTCTTTCTTAACCTCACCAACGTATTTATAACGTTCCCACTGCTGGGACACAGGCATCTATTCTGTTACACCAGTACCTCTAGTACAAGTTTTGAAAACGATAAAACGTCGACGTTTACCACCGCCGACTTGTCAAAGTGGCAACTCGATCTGCTTTAAATTCAAAAAGTAACTCAATAACATTGTTGGAATATGATTATAACGATTTAAAATAACCCGTATTAACGATTTCAGTTCCTCCAAGTCTCGGTAAGATTCGCTGAAAAAAATATGTATGGATGGAAACGAAAACTTTTATAGTTTTTGTAAACTATCAAAACCTGTACTAGGGGTACAGGTCTTCTCTCCGAGAGAGTATGGGTCATACAATGCGGGTTGGTCGATAAGGCGTAGATTGCCTTCTTACCTCATAAGAAATGTTTGTAAACTACAAGTATCATCATCATCATCAGCCTGTATCAGTCCACTGCTGGACATAGGCCTCTCCCATGATACACCACTGAGCCCAGTCTTCGGCTTTTCTCATCCAACCACTGCCAGCCACTCGGCGCAAGTCGTCGCTCCACCTTGTCGCAGGGCGTCCTACACTACGTTTGCCAAGTCACGGTCTCCACTCAAGAACTCGTCTATCGCAACGGTTGTCGGTTCTGCGGCTTATATGACCAGCCCACTACCACTTCAGCTTGCTGTAAGCTACAAGTATGTATGTACCTAATTTAAAATTTCATAAAATTTGGTACAGAGCTATTAGTGTGTTTGCATTTTCCGCTAAAATACACGACACTTCCTGTGGCATTTCTCTTTTTTTTACTTCTTTCAGGGTAGCCTAGCGTTTGACCACCAAGCTGTGGTTTCAAAGCGGTAATACCGGGAATACAATTAATTCACGTGATGTTATGTGACGATGTGGTCGAAGGTGAAGGCGCAAAGGTGGCGCCTCGCACGTCTGACTAGATTGGAAAAACATAATCATTAAAAAAATTAAGTGATTTAAATAAATGGACGTGACAATTTATTTGACCCAAAAGTGTTGTTGTTGTGTTGTGTTGTTTGAGACTTGTTGAACTGTAAGAATGAGACTCGACTTACGAAATTAAAACTAAATGTAGAGGAGTAACAGAGCCCTAATGAAAAAATTTTTTTTTACTAAGCTCACATATTCAAAAGATCTTGTTTACGCAAAGATCACCACCCAACTTCCTGGGGTTACCGTCGACCACATCGTCACTTAACATCAGGTGACTTGCTGCTCTATGTCTTCAAAAGTTTCTCACAGAAGCACAGAATATAGAAAAAAAGTTCCCGTAGCAGTGCTTTTCAGCATGTGGGTAGGTAGCCGAAGAAAATACTATGTTGCTATATAAAATAGGTACCTATATATCTAATAAATTACAAATACAAAATTTATTCGTGCATACTTGTTTGTAGAGTAAAAGTAAGAGTGTCTTCGTAAATTAAAAATAGTTGTGTACAAAATAAGTTTAGTATTAGGTATATATAAGAATACACGAAGAAAATTCAATAACGCAACTCTACATTCTTAGGCCAATGAACTGCAATTTAGCATACAAAGGGCCTGATTTGGCACAGGTCGAAAGCAATCCGAAACAAAACAAAAACAAAGTGGAACATTTGCCAACTTACCATTTTTACGCGTACTCGTAGCTATCCTTGTAGATATTTTCATTCACATGTGTGAAAATAAACCCCGCAACCCGCCCGTCGATAATTTTTCACTCAAAAAAACAAAAGTTAGTAGTTCTTTTTTATAATTTGAAAGTAAACCCCGTGCGTAAACGTTTTAAATTTTCATTGCGGTTTGGCGCGACCACTCCATAAAAACACGAACGCATACTGCCAGCAGTATGAACTGTGAAGCCGCAACACATGAATATACTGTATCTGCAGTTATTACAAATTTCTAGGTCGCTCAAAAATAAACTGTATTTGAACAGCTTTAAAATCTAATTTTAGCGACAAAAACAAATATCGGTACGCCTCGATGTGCGAATGTGAATTTTTATTTATGCTATTTTTGGTTTGGAAGAAAGTTTATGTGCGACAGCCGGCGCAGTGCGGCAGAGTTGCGTGTAGGTGCTATTGACCAATGAGGTTCCAGTACGCGAGCTTATCACGGACTCGGTAACGAAGGGCACTCGGAAATAGTGCCACCTATGTCACTGCCGCGTTTCAGTATGTTTCAGGCAGTTCCGGTCTCTAAGGAAATGGAAAGCTTTCACGCTTTCGGCAGAACTTTTGTGGAGACCTGTAGCTACGCTACTGCGGCATTTATGTATTTATTTACTTCATACAGCCGATGTTCGACGATGTTTCCTTCAGCGCAAGCTGAAGCTCATTTTGGGATTCGAACCCACGTACGACCCCTTTGGGTCAATAAGTTCAATAAATAATTGTATATACCTACACATCATCGGCGTTCCACTATATCTACCACTGGTGACCTCGACGTTTTCATCATTTTAATATCTTGATTTCTCAATCATACCAAATCATTCATCATCATTCATTCTCTTATATAGTCATGTACTGTTGTTCCATGTTCAAATTCCAACTATTTTTGGCCTTTTTCACTGCCTCACATTGGCTTCGCACGGGTAAACAAAATGTACCAAATAGTTGATTTGCTGCAGCGAGTCTTATAAAAATTCCATAGAAAAAAGCGCTTTCTGTTTTTCCGAAATTTCAAATTTTTCGATTATTTTTTTTACTTTATGTACGACGAAAATTTGCCTATTCTGACCAGCCGTTCTCATTACCAACGAACAACAACGTACTTTCATTTATTTCGCGAATGAAAATAAATTTCAAATTTAGCGGCACCAGTTACCGGAACCACCACTGACAGCAAACAGATGCGACTGTCAATGTCATCCTCAAGCGGAAACAGTTAAGACATTTGTTTGAATTCTGCCTACTTTGTTTTACAACTGTACGTCAGACATGGACCCCCCCCAGCAGCCCGGTGGAGTTGTCAAGGTTACTTGACCAACAGCATTAGTCCCATCAAAAAAAAAAAAAAAAGTCAGACATGGTAGTATAGTTGCTACGACTTTAGCCTGCCAAAATGGCTCCGGAAAATTTAAACAAAAAAAAATTGTTTGTCTCAAAGCGAGAAACGAATAAGTCGTAATTTATTTTTCAACAAAATTATCCTGAAAATGTGTGATTTTGCCAAAAATAATTGTTAACTACTTTCATACAAGTACATTCGTCAAATATCTATATGTAAGTTTGATGTTTTTAAACTTGCCACAAGTGTTCGCAAAAAAATTGCATGGTGTTTTGTGTGGACATGGAATCTTTCATCAGTTCGGAAGTGTTATTGCCGATACACACGTGATACAAGGCCGCTAGGCAGACGCATAATTAATTAGATTAGTTCCAGCAAGTGTTTGGTCCACATAATCATGTAAATAAGTAATACGGTAATAATTTGGATGTGATGCTGCCTACACTCGTTGTGCTAAACGCAGTCTTTGTGCGTGTGATGATTAGATGACTTTGTGACAAACGCTTTGTTCTGAAACACTCATCAGTTGCAATTGATATAAATTGGGCATCATTGACTTCTGGTTCCACCCATGGATACAAATTGTAGAATGTAGCCGGAGTAGTTTTGATACTAATGGTTGAATGCATTTTATCACCTATTTGGTACATTCCTACTCATGTATTGTTAAAAGTTATGTTATTCTTCTACTTTTACCTTTAACTCTTTGCTTCTATTTATGTAATGGGAGTGGTGAAGTAGTAGAAAACCTACCAACGTGTTTGTTTCTCAATGAGTATAATTTGAGAGCTGTCAAGTCAACAGTGTATTGTATAGGTATCTTCTAGGCGAGCATACTCTATCATTGATCTTGCTATTACCGTCACGTGAGACTGAACAAATCCTGTTTTGCATGCTAATAAAAAATATAATCAATATTCAACCTCATATCTGTTATACCTAAATCCACACTAATATTATAAATACAAAAGAAACTGTTTCTCACGTTTTCATGTCTTAACTGCTCTGGTCTGCTTTGGTTGTGATCCCGCAACTCGTTAATATTCATGTTCCCATATCCCAATGTGTACAACCAAACAAGAGAAATCTTATTATTAGTAAAGCTAAATAAAAAATATCGGACTATTAGATGACAAAAAAAAAGCTTGGCATTTTAGTGAACTTGCTCCAATTCAATCAATTAGTAATAAGAATAAAATAGTCAATGAGATCGCGCCAAAAAATTACCTGCCGGGCGTTTCTTGCCTGTTCTTTTGCCGGCGTAAGGAGGTTGGAACAGGCGTAGCTAGTTTTAAGTTGACGTTTTAAAGTGATCACAATGTATCCTATTGAATAAACATATTTTTGATTTGATTTGATTTGATTTGCTCAGCGAATCTTTATGTAATTTAGTATGGAGATAATCTGAAAAATGGGGAAGTTAAGATATATAAGTTAGTTATAGCTAAGATACATAGGACAGTTTTTATTGCGATAAACTGTATTCTATGTGGGTAGAACTGCTGGACACATATATTAGTAAATAAATAGTATAACTAATCAATTTCACATAAATACATATCCGCCCTTTGTGACACTGTTAAGTTCTTTGTTGTTCTTGTTTTTAATTTAATTTCTCTATATTGTGGTGTGCCGACAAAGATTTAATCTATCGATCTGTTTTCTCTAACAACATAAAATCTTAATTGTAGGGGCTGCTGCCACACCGAGATGGATTTGTATATTTTGACATATATCGGACCATTAGATGACAAAAAAAAAGCTTGGCATTTTAGTGAACTTGCTCCAATTCAATCAATTAGTAATAAGAATAAAATAGTCAATGAGATCGCGCCAAAAAATTACCTGCCGGGCGTTTCTTGCCTGTTCTTTTGCTGGCGTAAGGAGGTTGGAACAGGCGTAGCTAGTTTTAAGTTTGACGTTTTAAAGTGATCACAATGTATCCTATTGAATAAATAAAAATTGACTTTTGACTTTTGATTGATTGACACTAAAGCTTATTTTAATGACATGGATGTTGATGAGTCGCGGCGTGAATGCGTACTGACGCGCTCGGTTAAGTAATCGATGCAGTAAGGTAATAATGCTGCATCGACACTCTGTATGGTGCGGTGCTATGGACCGTACATTAATCAAGTTATTTATTTAGTTAGTAATCAGCGAGCATCTTGAGGCTGATGTGCCTATATCATGCTGTTTTGAATTATAGCAATGTCCAAGACTGCAGAGAAAAGTCCATTCTGTAGCAAGTTTGTTCGCAACCAACTTTCCAGCTTATTTTTTAGAACTAGTTATTTTAATTTTTCAGGGTGGAAAATCATGAGAACAACCCATCTGGCCACACAACCCTCGTGTTTATGATGAACCTTGTGCGGGAAGGGATGACTTCTCACATTGCCCCATAGTGTAGTATGCGAGAGAGGCACATCATGTGGTTCACTATACTCATTGGGCTGTCAGCCCTGCTCATGGCAGTGCATAGCAGCATCATTGTCTTCAATCAAGTGGCTCCACATACTGTAAGTATAAATCTTCTTCTCTTATATATAATTAGTTAGTTAGTTACAAGTCAAGCTAATAAAAGTGTTTTAAAAATCAATTGCTGTTCGTTATTCTCGCTGAAACTCGAGAATGGCTGAACCGATTTGGCTAATTTTGATCTTGAAATGTTGGTGGAGGTCTAGCGAAAGGTTTAAAAAGTAAGAAAAATTAGAATAATTGCCGGGAAAACCCTAAAAACAGCCCTTTTCTTTTCCCATACAAACATTTTCTAACTAAAATGTAGAGTCAATTTAAACTTGTAAAGTTCAAGTGTTAGTGGAGAGGTTCCGGGAAGGTAAAACAATTGAGTGATGTTAGTATCGTATAAATATTGATGTCTATTTTCAATAAAATTAGGGATCCTTAACTCCAATAATGTGTGTATTATTTTTAATGAATTTTTTGTTAAATTTTACTTTTGTTGAATATTACCTGTGCGAAGCCGCGGCGGGCCGCTAGTGTGTTAGAATAATAACTAATAGCCTATTAATATTACGAAGGATATGCGTGAGCTCCAGGTTGAGGACTAGCAGGAGGTGGCGCTGCACAGACCGATGTGGCGCTTTTTATTATCGGAGGCCAAGACTCAGTTTAGGTTGTTGCGCCCAGTTAGTTATTAGATGACGTTTAGATGAGCTTCTATGCTGGTCATGCCACAGACAAACACATACGTTAAATTTATAACATCCTCTGTTTTCATCCGGGGTTGAAAAGGCTTGGAATTGCAGTGTACTCGCCAATTTAATAATTTAGAAATAAGATAAAAGTTGTAAAAATAATTGCACTTAAAAATTAATCTGCCATTTGTTTCTTGCCTGTTCTGTTACTGGTTTAAGGCGGTTGTAGCAGGCGTAGCTAATTTTAAGTATGATGTTTTAAAATGATCACATGTTGTACCCAAGTACGAGTATATTAAAACATATTTTTGAATTTCATATGGCTGATTGCAAACAACCAACGCTGGGTAGGATAGATATTTCAATTCATCTAATTAAACCGAAGGCAGGTAGACGATGCCATTCTTAAAGTTGATGACCTGAGTAAAACGAATTCACCAAACTTGTTTTGATAACATATAATTCGCCAAATATGTATAACTTTATGTTACAAGGCTTAGGAATGATATTGCTTTGATAAAACGACTTGCAGATCTTATAGATATAGGTTAAAATAAAACCTATTGAAAATGCTCATTTTGCTTAAATATTTGGGATATATATTTATGATTACTTCCATAGTTTAAGTGGCAAGTCGTATCTATATCTATAAAGCTGTTCATTGGGTAAAATTTTAAATAATACAAGCTATAATAATTATGTTACATTTTTGTATCAAAAAAAAGCTTGAGTATTTGTTCCGTGTTCGAGTGACGTGATGTGAACCCTAGATGCAGGGAGTCCTAGTTAGGGGTAGGAGAGCTGTGGCGAAATCATGTGATTTTATAGGCATTATTATTGTGTGTGACACAGGCAATTTATGCCTACTGCAGGCACCAGTTCCTTGCAGAACGGGTGCTCAACATAATAATACATATTTGTTATTACATTCTTACATATTACCTTTGCAAGGAAAAATGAATATATCATTTATTATTATTATTGTAATAGAAAATGTATCCCAAATTACTTAGCTAAGTTGCCAAAACTATATCAAGTGCAAAGTAATATCTTGTTAGCCTAGACTACTGGTTATAACTAACCAAACCTAAATGTAATATTAAACCCTTTTCCAAGGTTGTATGGTATTTTACAAACAGAAAGGATCAGTTCAACGTAATTTGATAAAACCAACGAACCTAGGCAATTATGTTTCATCTACTGCACAAATAGTCAAATATACTGTTTATATGTTCAGTCTATGCTAGTGTCAATTTCAGCCTTGCATTTGTATATCTTAACTAGCGGTTCCCCGCGGTTTCACCCGCGTGGGCTACAGTTTATCGCGATAAAAAGTATCCTATGTCCTTCCTCAGGGTTCAAACTATCTCTGTACCAAGTTTCATTTAAATCGGTTCAGTAGTTTAGGCGTGAAAGAGTAACAGACAGACATACAGAGTTACTTTCGCATTTATAATAAGTAAGGGATTATTATTTGAGTGCATTGTTTGTAATTTGACGACCGATGTGGCGAACAGCCGACTGCAAGCGCGCGGTAGCGGGTTCGATACCTGCTATGGGACAACTATTTGTGCCTAGAAAAAAAGCGCAAGTATTTTTTCTGTCTCTGGGCGTTGTGGATTCCCGATCTAAGTAGTATCTGGTACCTTAGACAGGGTGTCCTACTTAGGGTCAGAGCTATTTATGTGATTGTGCAGGCGTAATTATTGTTATTTATTGAGATCTGTTGAGTTCTGATAAAGTAATATTAAATTTTGTGGTAAAAACTGTTAAGCTAACAATGTCATTAGGTCATATTGAGTCATCCTATAAATACACAATACACATACATGCATAACTATGTATAGTCATCTATAGTAAGTAATACAGCTAATACATCTATGTAATAACTTTACTCATAATTACAGCAATATCGGTGGAATATAGAATATAATTTTACCATTCCATATTTATTTGTCCAAATTTTTTTTTTAACTTACTAACCCTCTCTTTTGAGTATGAATAGACTTCTCTTTAACATTTTATAGAATGCAAAAACCATTCACACGCTGATATCAAAGGGGAACTCCAGTTTGTGTTGCTTCGGTCATGGAATTCCAAGTGCCATAGTGTTTTTCCAATCATGATATCCAGTGTTGTTTAAGTTTGTCCTAGCAGCGTTTGATGGCAACGTCTTGCTGGAATAATGGCCCTAATCTTCCCTTTTAAATGTTATTTTTCGTACTATTTAAACCTATTTACATTCAGTGTTGTTATAATGCTGGATCTTCTATGCAAAACCTAAAGTTTGAGTGGAGGAAAATGCCCTCGCTTTTCCCTTCGCCTCGAAAAAGGGTATGTGATACTAAAAAACCCACTAAAAACTGAAAATCCCCTCCATGAGCAGCCTTCTACCATCATAAACCAAGCGTACCTGGTACCTACTGACTAGGTCTCTATTTTTCACACTGACAGCTAATTAGCTCAATTAATACCAATTCGCCGTCAGTTTCGTGGGTTCGTATAACCCGTCACGTCAGCCTTAACGTTATTATCAGCCGGGCTAATATTAGCGCCTATTTCACAGCTGTTTTCGAACAGAATGACCTAATGACTCACAGTGGGTTAAACCCTGGTGTAATAGCACGTACTCTATGTCAGACGAAGCGTCTTTTTATGAGAGAAGTAAACACTTAGGTTGGTGTTCTAGAATGACGCTAAGTGTTGATCAATACTTGAGTAAAGATTACTTGAGTAAGGTCACATATTTGTATGAAATGACAGACTCAAATCTGTGCTTAAGTAGAGATTACTGCTTGAGCGTCATTCTAAGAATGACGCTCATCAAGTGTTGGTTGATCTTTAAGAATAAAAATCTTTTATTTGCAACAAATTATACATTACTAGCTGTTCCCCGCGGTTTCACCCGCGTGGGCTGCAGCTTTATGCATGCAGTCTCAGCCTGATCGGTTTAAAATTAACAAAGTTTCATACAAACTTTCATGCCCTATTTTATCCCCTTGGTGGTAGAATTAATCAAAATCCTTTCTTAGCGGATGCCTACGTCATAACGTCTACCTGCATGCCAAATTTCAGCCCGATCCGTCCAGTGGTTTGGGGTGTGCGTTGATAGATCACTATGTCAGTCAGTCACCTTTGAGTTATATATATTTACTAGCTGTTCCTCGCGGTTTCACCCGCGTGGGCTACAGTTTATCGCGATAAAAAGTATCCTATGTCCCTTCCCCGGGGCTCAAATTATCT
This sequence comes from Opisthograptis luteolata, assembly GCA_931315375.2. NCBI lineage: Eukaryota > Metazoa > Arthropoda > Insecta > Lepidoptera > Geometridae > Opisthograptis > Opisthograptis luteolata. The sequence continues at coordinate 12,144,785 of OV928036.1, read as the reverse complement.
CTATACCAAATTTCATTTAAATCGGTTCAGTAGTTTAGGCGCGATAGCGTATATATTATATTCCGTATACTCCAAAATTATTCCCGCACTTCGGTGCCCCCTCAACGCGTTACCTGCTGTAGGTACCCATTATCCTATTTTAATTCTAAGTTATTTTTTCTTGGACCGCACGTTTGAACCGCTCAGTTAAAGGTCTTTCTGGTCCGCGACCGCACTTTACCTATTTCATAGATTCTCCCGGTACCCCCCGTCACCTCACCGCGTTTCCCGCTGCGCTGCGGTGCGGCGGTTTACTACTTACATTTTTAAACTCGTGATATCTTTCGAATGGAATGTCCAAATTGAATGATTCAAAAAGTTTTATAAAGGCATTGAAGCAGTTTTGAATAAGAAGTAATTTATTTTGATAAGGATTAATACCAAGATACAAATAAAGAGCCTTTTCTAGCGGCGGCATTAAAAATTATTTTTTTAAATAAAAGATCACTTATTGTGGCATAACTATAATAGTTAGACATATGCTCTCGCGGACTTTTTTGTAGATCTAAATGAGACCTACAAACCCGTAATACATTATTTTGTTCTAGTGTCAATAGTTTTTGCAGCGCACGCAAAAATAGGTTTTCAATTTCACACCTTGGGTTGCAAAATAGCAATTTTCTTACGGATCCCTAATTTTTTTGGAAATAAAATATAGCCTATAGCCTTCTTCGATAAATGGACTATCTAACACTGTAAGAATTTTTCAAATCGGACCAGTAGTTCCTGAGATTAGCGCGTTCAAACAAACAAACAAACAAACTCTGCAGCTTTATAATATTAGTATAGATATGAAATGACAGTCAAATCTGTGCTTGAATAGAGATCACGTGTTGGTTGATCTTTATACATAATATGCAGTTTTCTTAGGGGGTGTTACTCAGTCGAGTCTGATTTGTTTTCTCCGTCAAGTCACCACAGTCTTATCTCAACAGCGATGGATAACTAGGTTATCCATTCGTGTTACCCAGTGCCCGAAATGATAATAAATTATAATAGCCAATAGCTTATCGAGAATACATTGTTTTGTTTTGTTTCAGTACTTCAATAGTGTCGATTAAATTGTGCATTTGCTAATACTAATCTAAGTTTGACAGGTCTAAAAGTATTGCTGTCCTATGCTGACCACGAAATTAAGAAAAGGACAGCTTTACGTTCAGCTGTGACAAATTTAGTTTAGTTTTATAAAATGCACTACTACATTGACACCAATATATACATTATACATACGTCATACAGAGTAGAAATTAAGATTGGTGGAGGGGATTTTACTCAAAGAAAACGGGTTTTAACAGTTTTTTTTCAATTAGTCGCAATGTTTAGTAGGTATCTCTACTACTAAATAGGTGCCGTCTACATACACGACACACTGTCATAATTTTTACACTATAGTCTATCTCTATCACTTAGAGTAGAACCATGTCATTCTTCTTTTCTTATTTCGTAGGTACTATTTTGAATCAACATAATCAACTCATAACATTCATATTGATATCGCCCTGAGTGAGTCAGTTTTCTTCCGGTACATGTTTAGTGTACCTATATGTCATATTATATGTAGTATGTTAGTGTATTCTAAGTTGTATTATTGTATTGTTTTATCAGTTATTTCTTCATAACATTGTGTACTAATTGATAGCAGTTGCGCTGTTTAAAACTAAACTAGTTTTTGCATGTTTATGTGATGGATGTTACGGTGTGTGCATCTTTTAATAAAGAAATGATGGTGTCCAGTGTTTGTTATCGAACTCCTTCGAAACGGCTTGGCCGATTTTTATGTTTTTTTTTTTGTGTATATTCGGTAGGTCTGAGAATAGAGTATGCTATTTTTTATATAACCTCCTTTTATATCGCAATAATGTGCAGTCCACGCGGTAAAACTGCGGGGCGCAGATCGTATACTGTACGCAGGGAATTAAGAAAACATTATCTCGCGATATTAAAAAGATAAAAAAAAATATCGATAAAGAAGGAAAAACAACTATCAAAAGATTTATCTGAATATGAAAACATTGAACTGTTTGGTTTTTTAATATCTAGGCGGAAATTACATTTATAATAAAATAATATCCCAACATGTTTAACAAATAAGCAAAGTCCTTAGTGGGTTGAAACTTTCAACCGTTCTTTTCATATTGTGTAAAGCATAAATAACGAAGACTTGCTAATAGCAAATTAATAAATACAATACTTAGAGGGCCTTCGAAACAATTTTCGCAAATATTGTCTTTACTGCTTTTAGCGATTTCTTTAACATTTTCGTTTGTCTAGCATGAGGTACTTCCTCGAGAGTGAGATCGTCAATATATTTTCTGTTCTGTGATTTATGTTTTCTGCATGCACGTTGTCTAAGTCAAAAGTGGCTTCCCGTACATAATATCTGCTTTTATATATAAACTAGCTGTTCCCCGCCGATTCACCCGATAAAAAGTATCCTATGTCCTTCCTCAGGGTTCAGACTATCTCCGTACCAAATTTAATTAAAGTCGGTTCAGTAGTTAAGGCGTGAAAGCGAGTCAGACAGACGAAGCTACTTTCGCATTTATAGTAAGGATGTGTACTGGTTAGTAACCACAGTAAAGTAAGAACAGTAGGTAAACTAAGGCCGCTCGACGAGTTAATTGCCTACTCTTGCGGTGATGCATAGGCGGCGCGTTCCGTACTGAGTGCATGACCGCGGTCCGTGCGTACACGGCGCCGCTACTCTCGCACACATTCAAACCGGCGGCGCGGGCAGCGGCCAATTTGTATGAAGCTGAACTACTACTCTTTATTAGTTAGTAACAAAGCCAGTCTTAATAGCCCTATTACCGCCTTAATCTACAAAGTATACCTACATTAGGTACAGTAAACAATAAATGTACTCGACAGTCCTTATCTCAACAAGTATGGGGACATTTCCATCCGATAATAATGAGCAGTCGATCGTTAGCCGATCTTCGTTAACGTTCTGTTAATTGCGGTAAACGTAGTTTAAAGTTTAATTTAAAATGTACTTGACTACTTGATAATGTGACATATACATCATGTGACTTGTGACCCAACACTACCCTGTAAGATGTGAAACAAAAATACCGCAATGAAGTTTCTCAGTAATCAAATGTTTTGTTTTGTGAATCGAGTGATACATAATAAAATACACCGTCGTAATCGTTCTGATTAAAACAATGATAAGGAAAATGTTTGAAGCAGACTTTATGTTAATCAGTTAATCACATAGTCCGTGGGAGGTTTCATTAAAAACAAAAAAAAAGTGATAAATATTTTCATAAATTAAACTGAGTTTCCGTTACTGCTCACGGGCACTCTACGTACGGATGCGTGACTGGGTGATGAATTGTGAAACGTAGACAGAGTAGACGCAGTCGGACGAGTAGACGCAGTCGGACAGAGAGATGGTCCTACGCAACTAACGCGCGTAGCCTCTGAATGCATATCCTACGCAGTATAACGGATCCACGCCCGTCGAATAACACGACCTCAAAATCAAAATCAATAGTTTTTTATTTAATAGTCTACGCCTGTTCCAACCTCCTTACGCCGGCAAAAGAAACTAATTACGTAGTTTTTTGGTGGCAATTGAAGTGTTAACTGAATACAATATATTTATTTACGTGTGATATTGGTGGATTATTATTAACATATTAACCATTGTGCGTATACGAGTGTAGGAAAACGAAATAATGTTGCTGTAAGTGACTTTTCTAGTTGCCCCAAAAAGTCCGTGTAAAGTTTAAGTAAAGTGCCACTACTTTACTTAAACACAAAGGGGGCTATCGTGTAAAATCCTGTTTAGCTCAGCTTGTAGTTGGGTCGCATCATCTCATCATCATTAATATTTCTTGCCACTGGCTAAATACACAAACAAAGTGAAGCCATAATTAAAAAATAAATAAGTGAGAACTTTTAAAATTTATTGGATATAATATAACAAAACAACATAATATATACAATTGGATAAAAAATTAAACTAAATACTAGAGCTAAACTATCTATATAAAACTAAACATCTACAAATAAAAAACCTGATTTAGGTCGCTGCCTGCAGGTAGAGTGCCCAAGAGACTGGCGACATTACCTCTTTGAATGGCTAGGCTGATTCGTTGACCGAGGTAAGCGCCAGCCCTTTGGTCACCCGTGGCGTAAACGAGGCGCTTGGCAAGCTCTTTAAAAAGTAAAAGAGCGGCAGGACCCCAAGTGAGAACCAACCAAATTGAAAACCTCATTGTTTTCGTGGGTTACAAAGGAAAAGACTATTATTATCTGTTTCTTACAGTCCTCAAACAATTAATGATCAACGTAAGTGCGGTTTGTCGCGGCAGAAGTGGTATAGGATGAAATAAACTTATTAAGCGACTTGTTGTGATAAAAGTGTTTCCTAAGAACCAATCAGGATGGCAGTACATTTGGCCGTAAATGCCATTAAGGTGATGCAGATTGTGGCTATGCAGCAAGTTGTTAGTATATCTTGTTCTTTCAATAAAATCGGGGCACCCGCTCCAGACGGCAGTTTCAGGGGGCGCCAAAATCATATTAACATAGTATGATTAAAAATTAAAAACTAAAAACATGCTCCACAAAGCACCTAGCACAATAAAAGGGTTCTTAATGACCCATTCACGAAAAATACGATCCATTATACATTTGTGAGTTTTTTTTAAGTAATTTTATCTCAAACGCTGCACAGGCGGGTGCCGCGGCTGCATTTTTCTGCCCCGGTTCAAAAAATCGTAGATCCGGGGTTTCCAATACTCTCTCCTTGAAAGAAGGTCCGTGTCCCAGCAGTGGGAACATAATAGGCTGATGTTGATGATGTTTCTTTTGTCCGCCAGATCATGGAGGAGTTCCGCGACATGCCGGCGGACTTCGGTGACGACATCCCCCCGGACGGCGTGCGAGGGTTCCTGGTCGCCGGCGAGCCCGCCGACGGCTGCACCAACATGACCAAGCCGCCCGCTATAGACAATTTCACCGAGAACTGGATCGTGCTCATTGCCAGGTAAATTTGCACTTCAGTGACCACGAAATAAGGCATTAATTGGATTTTAACACGCTTTTATTAGCTTCACTTGTTGCTAATAAACAGTATAATAATTTTTTAGAAGTAATTTCAACATTAAACTCGACCGACCGGTGTTCGGGCATTATCGATTGGCGAGGTGTTTACCGTCAGAACACCAGTGTCGCCGCGCATACCGCCCGAACACCGATCGTCACCGGGCATACCGCCCGAACACCAGTCGTCGCCTCGCATACAGCCCAAACACAGTTCGTCAACCAGCGCATATCGCCCGAATACCGGTCGCGTCGCCGCGCATACCGCCCGAACACCGGTCGTCGCGCCTCGCATACCGCCCGAACACCGATCGCCGCCGGGCATACTGCCCGAACACCGATCGCCGCCGCGCATACTGCCCAAACACCGATAGACTTTTTGGACTAATAATCGCCAATTGATAACCATTGAACAATTTATTACTAGCATTTGCTACCATTATAAACACGCACACCAGTTTCTAACAAATTGAAATGTAATCATGCAGGCGTTCCGGTAGATGACCACATTATTGTTGTGTGGGAATGTTATTACACGATATCGGGGAAAATATAGATACTAGTAACCACAATGCAGTTGCTTTAATTTTATATCGTCGTAGCTATTCCCACAGTTCCACCCACGTGGATATTCCTAAATGATTTTCGTTATAATAAAACATAGCCTATGATCATCAGGGATAGTGTCTTTGCAAAGAACGCGCGACATGGTAGCGCGCGTAGAGGCGATTATCGCATATCAAATCTCCATGTATGACTTACACAGCAGAGCGAAATCTCCGACCGGATAAATTACAGTAAACTCTATAATCCTAATGTAAATAATTAATATCCATCAATACATCCATCGTCTGACTGAACTGCTTAGCTCACTATGCATTAAAAAGGTCCGTTCATTTATTTATATTGTATGATTTTTGTGTCTTTATTTCTTCAAAAAATGCCAACCCAACTGTCAGTTTTCTGAATCGAATTAAAAGTCAGAGTATAGATTCGATCCTTGCTGAATAAAGTCAGCAACCAGGGGCACTACCAATACCAAGACCGTAGGACGTGGGTTCGAATCCTACAATGAGCTCGAGCTTTCTGTTAAGGAAAACATCGTGATAAAACCATAGCTTGTTGGTAGGGTATTTTCTAGTACCCGCCTGCCGCCAAGCCCCTATCGGTGTGTTCCGGCAGCCTCACTTGAGAGCCAGTTCCCAGTCCAGGTGTAGCGTGACTCCACCTTCGACCACATCGTCACTTAACATCAGGTAACTTGTGGTCACGCTACTCTGTAAGTAGAAAAAAAAAACCAACTGCATGCCTTTTTAATTAAGTAAAGGACTATTGTGACATTCGAGCTCATTATCATGGTACGTTTTGTCCACAGACACAAGACGATCTGTACATTCGAGACGCAGGTCCGCAACGCGCAAGCGGCGGGCTTCAACCTCGCCATCGTGCACAACGTTAATTCCAGTGAACTAGGTCAGTTGGTAACTAACAGCCCGATTAACGCATTCTCTCCCTGTTACGAGTTTAGCTACTGGAGTCGCTATTGCAAAATGTTTGTATGAAAACTAGTACGGCGCATTATCATCAGCCTGTGTCAGTCTATTGCTGGACATAGCGGCCTCTCCCAAGATACGCCGCTGAGCCAGATCTTCGGCTTTCAGCACACCCCTAGCAGTAAACTATGTACTAAAACGTCTTAAACGTAACTAAAACTTACAACATTTTACAATTGTCTATATCGAGTTAATTAAGAATCTGTGGCAGCTTCACTTGAGAGCCAGTCCCCAATCCAGGTGTAGCGTGACGCCACCTTCGACAACATCGTCACTTAACATCAGGTGACTTGTGGTCAAATGCTACCCTGGAAGTAGAAATAAATGTGAAACTTGTGATTGTCGCGGGGAGCCGATGGACGCAAATAGCTAATAGCCGTTCAAAGGCCTACGTTCAGTAGTGGACGTACTGATGATGATGACATGAACATTGACAGTTTTAGATTATGCGCCACGCTTGGACGTATTCAAAACACAAAAATATTTATAATAAGCTTTAATACAAAATACGTGGCAACTGTAAATATTCAAGATACAGCATCTACTATTTTTGCTGCTTATTTTCGGATCAAAAAGTAGCCTATCACATCACAAATCAGACACACATGACATTGGCGTCTTGGACGACGACGTTGCAGCTCTCTTCCTTCTGATCGCGCCGCTTCTTGCTTGGCAGGCGCGCAGAGTCCTTGCTGATATCTATGTTCAGCTTCTTTGCCAACGCGTCCACTTCACGCTTCAGTTTACCGTCTCTGGAACAATAAAAAAATTATAGGAAGGAAAATTTTGGAATTACATGTTTCACCAACTGTACTTGAAATCTGTTCTGGCTAGCAATGTATTGAATCCTATGTCTAGTATGCTAGAAAGTCCTTTGTCCTAAAACGGCAGCCTTGCTTGAGAGCCAGTTCCCAATCCAGAAATAGCATGGGCCTCATCGTCACTTAAATATCAGGTCACTTGTTAGCCAGGTAAGCACTAGAAAATTCCCTACCAAGCTATAGTTTCATCACGACGTTTTCTTTGCACCTGTATGAATCTTTATTGTAAATGAGCGATGGTGTGGCTAAAATTTAACGCGTACTTTTGACAAGACGCTGATACCAGGTTCGAAGCCCTAAGCTATATCCGCATCGATGACTGAATGATAGGTGCGGATTTGTCATCTCTGCAAATGGTGAAGGAAAGTATCGTGAGAGAATCGGCACGTCCATGAACCAAATCGTTCAAGGCATGCGACATTACCAACCTGTACACTGGGCCAAAGTGGTAGATCATGGCCCATATACTTGCTTTCTCTCTGTGTGTGTATAACAAGACCTGTGTCCCAGCAGTGAGACCGTCTTAAGCTGATGGTAATGCTGATGATAGTATTGGTCCTAAATTTACTTACGAGCGTCGGATATGACAGCAGAATACGCAGACAGATATAACGCAAATGCTGGCGCATAAGACGAAAAACCCGGCAGACACAATTATCCCCCGGAACACTTTATCAACTCTTTCACGAAGCTTTGCTGCAAAGGAAATTGTATTATAAACAAATGTAACAATTGCATTTGTTGGGCAGTTATTATTAGGTATGGGATTACACAAGATTTGTTAGTGATCCGGTTCCTAGAGTCCCATTTGCTCCGCTTTGATATTTCAAATGTATGATGGAGTGGTCTTATGTAGACATAAAGGCGTCTCCAGCTAGCGGGAGGATATGCACACGCATAGATGTGCGCTCTGCGTTTCAATCGCGAGACTGTTTTAAATCAGACAAAAATGTCTTGGCTGAACAGGTGACTTGTGTAATCCCATAATTATATTACCTCGGTTACATATTTTTATGTACGTTATAAAAAAACTTGTTTCAAAAAGCATTCCTAAATTTAGTAAACTTAAGCCTGCAAAGTTGTAGAAGTGGCAAGTAATAAAATAATTATTGCGTGTTAAGAAGAATACAGAGCGAGACAAGAATATAAAGGCAGCAGTGCAAACAAAATAATAACAATTCCATATTTGTATATGTACATAAATAATAGTGCATTAGTATATACCTTAATAAGGAAAAGGCTGTTCTTTAAAAAAACAATCCTTAGGGATTAAACAAAAACTTAACAACGTTTGACAGCTCTAAAAAGTAATGCCGTCCTTTTCTGACTAGGGAAGTAAGAAAAGGATAGCATATACTCGTATTTAAGACCAGCCATGTAAGCTTTAGAGAATGCCCATCAAAATCAATAGCGCTGACAAGGATGAAACATGGGCTTTTTCATCAACCTATCAAACAAGAACTATTGAACAGATTTTGATGCAGTTTTCGGGATTAGTATTCGTAGATTATTTCCACATAAGCACATAAGCAAAATACAACGTTCTTGTTCTTTTTTGAAAAGCGTTGTTAAAATCGCTTTATGCAATCCTGTTAATGATACAAAATGATAACCTTTTGTGACGTACTTGCTAAATAATCTTCTTGAGTCATATTGTCATTATTCTCTGTAAAATACCAATCAAAATCAAAAGAATATACTAAAAGTAAATTTTAGTTAGTATCCTATCTTACTACAAAACGGCTGAACAATTTGATAAAATCTGGTGCTAATCTAATGTATCACAGATTAGACTGGAGCAATGAAGAGAGCTTGGGTTTTTTTGAAAATACATATTTCCTGGGGGAATACGGGAGAACGGTGTGTTTGAAAAGATCAGTTATCACATATTCCGATTTTCCACATTACATATTTACTTTATAATGCATACATACAATAATAAATAGAGCACTAATAATATAATAGAGCTAGTTACTCATACCTGAGCTGACATAGTTCTTGGCTGCGGTGATTTCTTTCAAATATTCAATGTTCACTACACATTCACCCTTTTCTTCATCAAACTTGTAAGTTCTAAAACACAAAGAAATATATCAGATATATTATTATTATAATTTAGATTTATCTGAAACAGTCTGGTAAATTAAGTGAGTCTTTCTCTTTATCTCCCTTCCCCCTTTTACCCCTCTTTCGGCTCCTTCTCTCCTTTCAAAGTTATGTATTTGCTTACATAAAATCTATTACCAAGCACCTATCGATGTTCCAGTAGCCTCACTCGAGAGCCAGTTTCCATTCCAGGCATAGCGTGCCACCACCTTCAACCACGCCGGTACGGTTAACATGGCATAATGTGTAGTAACAAAAGCCTTAACATCACGCAATCTGTGGTCAAAAGCAACTCTGTAAGATCTTAAAAAAGTTACCTATCACATCCACAAATTTCATGGCATTTGCTGGGGCTAGTGAGACAGCCTTCGCCTGTGTTAGCATTACATGCAGAAGATGAATTCTGGAAGTAAATACATATTTGATGTACAAAATAACAAGAAGTTCATTAGGCTTCATTAGGCAACAGTGTGTTCCGGCAGCCCTACTTGAGAGTCGGTTCCCAGTCCAGGTGTAGCGTGGCGCCATCTTCGACCACATCGTCACTTAACATCAGGTGACTTGTTGTCAAACGCTACCCTGTAAATAGTAAAAAAAAGGCTAGCTGCTAGCTTCGCTGGCTCGGCCAACTTGAAAGAATGGGAGAGGATCGTGCGGTCAAACGAACATACATGGGACGGCCGAGTGGCCGTCGTCGCCCGGTCGACCGTCCCAGGTATCGCTGGAAAGACGAAGGATTTGCGCGAGCTCCAGGTGGAGGACTGGCAGAAGGTCGCGCAGGACAGACCGAAGGAAGTGGCATTTTGTTATCGGAGGCCAAGACTCAAGTTCTAGTTCATTATCTCCTATCTATGTTACTCCAGGGTATAAGCTATCTCCATTCCAAATGTCACTTAAATCTGTCGAGCCGTTTCGGCGTGAAGGAGTAACAAACATCACAAACTTTCGCAGTTTCAATATTAGTGTGATAAATGTGAAATCCATTCTTTTCTGAAACGCTGTTGCTTTTCTTCTGCATAAATAAATAACAATACTCGTTTAATACGTACGGTTTTTTGTGTAAAAATCGTGGCTGCAGCTGTAAAAAAAGAAAAAATATCATATATGTGCCAAAAAAAAACAAAACTTGGGAAATAAGTATATCTATCATTGAGAGAAAAAAAAGCTGTCTTGAGAACTAGAAATCAGTGTAGATATTTCAATGGTAAAAAGTAAATAGAATCTATAATTTTCTTCAAACATATTATTTAATCGATGCTTTCTTAAGAAGATGACTTCAACAAACAAACCCTATTTTAAAACCGAGTAGATTTGTTTAAGATGATATCTCATTGTGTGTGGAAAAGCATTGCAATGAAACCTTAGCTTAGAGCTTTTTCTATTGCTCGGATAGCTAACCTGTCGCCATGCACCTATCAGTGATTTCCGACACCCTTTAAGGTCAAATAATATTTGAGAGCCAGCTCCCAATCCAAGCGTAGCGCCACCTTCGACCACATAGTCGCTTAACATCAGCGATGACTTGTGTTCAAACGCTGCCCTGAAATATGTAAAAAGTTGCTTATTTTATTAATGCTTATACTGTTAAGATGATTGAAACTTACAAGTAATCGAAATTAAACTGAATAAAGCAATCAGCTGTGCAGCACTCATGTTTTTAAGTGCCAAACTCATCTCAATTCGCAATTTACATCAATCTCGAGGTTTATGTCCGTTATGTCGTCAATCCAGCGCGATGCACTCAACCACTTCACAAATTAGACATATAAAATTGGCACATACAATGTGATGTTTATTGCATTATTTAGCTAGCTTTCTGTATGTTGTACGCGGTGTAATCTCATCGAGAGACTTTTCCCTACTGAGGAATGAGTTGAATTCTAAAATAGAATGACCTCGGAGTCATTCGTAATAATCGCCCGTTACCTATTCATTTTGTCCGTGCAGACGTTTGTGATCTTTCGGTAGAAGATTATGTATTTATATGCTATGGGGAGCATGGGGACGTCATTTGGGTGTTTTTTTTTCGTTCGTTTTTTTTGGACTTTTTTTTAACGTAAGTTTTATTTGTCATATGCAACTAAAGCTATGCTTCATATTCAAATACCAAATACTATAATATATTCAATTTGTTTTATTTCTTTAATTTGTCTAAAGTATTCAACAAGATATTGAATTTGCAACAAAAGCGCGTTTCCAAAATGTTGAATAATAAAGAAAGTGACATTTTTTTTACTACTTACATTGTAGCGTTTGACCACAAGTCACCTGATGTTAAGTGACAATGTGGTCGAAGGTTGCGCCACGCTACACCTGGACTGGGAACTCTCAAGTAGGGCTCTCAAGTAGGGCGGGAAAAAAGCAGAAATGTCAAAAAAAATACCATGTTTCTTAGTCATTTTTATTGAAACAATACAGCTAAGTAGTAAAAAATGCGGGAAATTAATAACCGCTAGATTTTTTTATCATACCTACATTTGACAGTTATTTTTTTTGAGTGTGTTTAAAACGACAGACCCTTAGTAATCAGAGCAATCCCTTCCATTCATCTACAACGTCCTCAAATGCACCGCAATACAATGCGTTGACTTTCGAACGTGATAACGATAACGTTTGTCTGTCTGTCTGTCAAAGAACAATCAAATCTACCACAGTTCGCGCCCCGAACACGACGTGCCCGGAATATTAATTTCCGCGCGGACATTGAGGCAAACGCAAGCTTGCTTTTTAAATTAAAAAAATATAAAATTTCTTAACCAAAATAAGTACTCGTGATGAAGTAAAATACAAAGTAAACAAATGAGAGCGATAATAAATACTGTAGTGAGTACTAGGTACTATATCTATTCTTTGGGACTGTAGTGAAAAAATTAAATAGTGTTTCTTTATCTGTAGGCCAGTGATAAAACAAATTTTGTTTGTATATCCTAAAGTAATTTATAAAGAACGTAATCTCAGGAACTACAGATCTGGCTGAAAATTCTTTTACTGTTTGGTAGCTACATCAGCCCTGAGTTTAATAGCCTCGTAGAAGGTATGTTTTAGAATTAGGTTTTATAACGGGATAATTACCATGTATTTGTTTTTGTTTGAGTTCTCGATATTTCGGCACTGTTGCATGCGCCATGATCACGAGAATACAATAAAACGTAATTCTAATGTTTTTGACCATGGTAGTTTAAAACAGTATAAGGTATGTTTTGTTGTGTTAAACATACAGTAATGAAACACTACCCGGGTGAAATCGCGGGGAAAACCTAGTCGTATATACACATTATACCTATACATAATTATATACATTAGGGGGGCGTGATAGTGTTGACATTTCACTTCGCGTGCGATCATTGTTGTTGACGGTAGCTATTTATAAACAAAGCTCTAATAGATAAATAAAAATAAACACCTACTGATAAAACTTATTGTGCCTTTAGTAAATGTGGTCAAATATTAAAAGTTTATTACTAAACCGAGTCTAAGACCTGTAAAATTGTGGTGTACGATTATCATCAAACAGTTTAACTTGTCAATATTAACGCAGTGAAGTTTATTACAATAGAAGAAACAATAAGTGCATAGCCATGAAGACTGGAATATTTTGTTTCAATGGAAAGGTATTAAACCCGCTGTTATGTCCTCATCATCATCATCAGCCGGCCGGAAGAAGTCCACAGCTAAACATAGGCCTCCTCCTTGAACGCCACAATAAACTGCTATTAGCCATTTGCATCCATCAGCTCCCTGTGACTCTACAATCTCTTCGCTCAACCTAATGGGAGGCCTACCTATACAGAACATCTTCCGGGTCGATGGTCATATATAATCTTAAATCCTGAACACAATTGATTGTTTGAGGAGCGTTAGAACTAGATGTTGTTATTTCTTTTGTTTAAGGAGTTGTTGGCATTATTACAATAACCCTGTATAAATATAATGTCCGATCATATTTCCTTCCCCAAGTCCCAAGTCAAGTCACGCGACCAACTCGCAACATTTTAGTAAACAAAGAATGCGTAGTCGTTGTTATCGCTCGTTACTGTAATAAAGAGTCAACGAGCTTCTTATTATTGTTATCTTGGCTCTTTTTAATTCTTAGTGCTGTTTTCTTGATTCTTTGCTAAAATTTGACGGTCCAGTTCAGAAGTGGGATGTTAAACAACGAACTTTACGTTTTACCTACCGAAGTCAAAGCCAGACTAAATAAGTTGCACAGGTTACTGTGCAATTCAGTGGAACAGAGTGAGTGTTCTGATCGCGAAATATAGTACGAATCTTACTAGCATTATAAACGTGAAAGTTTGTGAGTATGGATGTATGGATGTTTGGTTCTCTTTCACGCAAAAACTCCTGAACGGATTTGAGTGAAATTTGGAATGGAGATAGCTTGTACAGTCAGCGACAAAAGTAGCTGATCGTTCTCGATTTTCCAAATGTGTTTCAAATCAGTAATTATTATTGTTTTTTTTTACATTTTTACCTGGTATCATTTTGACCACAACATAACACATCTGATGTAAGGTGATGATGAGGTCAAAAATTGGTGTCTAAGATGATGAGGATAATAGAAAAAAGTGTGATTGTTCAGCGACTTTTGTCGTCGACTGTACCCTGGAATAACAAGAAAAAAGTGCGGGATAACGGGCAGACGCAGTTGATACCGCGAGCGCCGCTGATGTAACATGTCGTTTTTGTTGCAGAGATTATGACAGCGGACAACCCCGACGGTATCTTCATACCCTCGGTGTTTGTGGATGACCTGGACGGTTTCAAACTCTCCAGCAAGTACCTTTACGATAAGGGGTGAGTGATTATTATAATTCCTTTCTTACATATCAAAGGAGTGAGTGTGGTAATAAGAAATAAGTAATAAGTATTGAAATTATTTTTCTTTCCAGGTTTTATATAATGGTGAACAGCGAGCTGCCGTTCAATATCAGCACACACCTGCTGCTTCCGTTTGCCATTGTTGTCGTGCTGTGTCTACTCGCCATACTTATATTTATGGTAAGAAATGCATGTTTTTTTTAATCTTAATAAATATAAAGCTCTTGTTCTACCTTTACATCAGGCAGAAAAGATGGTTTGCAAGAGTCCAACCTTAAAATTACTAAGACACTATGAAATATCAGAAAATACATCTCATTATAAAATAGAATAAGCCTGTTGATCGACACGGTACACACATATGCTCAAATTAGAGTATAAATTCATGAATTTCTGTCAAACTATATTACATACTAGCTGTTCCCCGCAGTTTCACCCGCGTGGGCTACAGTTAATCGCGATAAAAAGTATCCCATGTCCTTCCTCAGGGTTCAAACTATATCCGTACCAAATTTCATTTAAATCGGTTCAGTAGTTTATCCGTGAAAGCAAGGCAAACAGACAGACAGAGAGAGCTACTATCGCATTTATAATTAGTATATAGGGAGTATGTCCATGTGAATTAATTTAAATCTGTCAGTGGCAGTGACGTCGGCTTGCATAGCGATGATGGCTCAGGGGTAGTGACGTCGGCTTGCGATCCGTAGGACGTGGGTTCGAATCCTACAATGAGCTTGAGCAACCCTAGTGAAACCATAGTTTGGTGGTAGGGTATTTTCTAGTACTCGCCTGGCTAGCTACCACGCTCTTGTTAAGAATCTGTCGCCAAGCACCTATCGGTGTGTTCCGGCAGCCTCACTTGAGAGCCAGTTCCCAGTCCAGGTGTAGCGTGGCGCCATCTTCGACCACATCGTCACTTAACATCAGGTGACTTGTGGTCAAAAACCCCATTCGCCGTTTGCAGATAGTGAAGTGCATAAAGGACCGGCGGCGCGCGCGGCGGCACCGGCTGCCCAACCGCGCGCTCAAGAAGATCCCCACGTGCAAGTTCAGCAAGGGCGACCCCTACGAGACCTGCGCCATCTGCCTCGACGACTACCAGGAGGGCGAGCGGCTGCGCGTGCTGCCCTGCGCACACGGTACCTAAATACAAACATACGTATTTAAAACTAGCTGACCCGGCGAACTTCGTATCGCCAATAAAAGTCACTTATTAAACCTTCCCTGAACTCCCACAAACATTTCTAGATCGAAATTAGCCAAATCGGTCCAGCCATTCTCGAGTTTTAGCGAGACTAACGAACAGCAATTGATTTTTATATATGTACTAGCTGACCCGGCGAACTTCGCATCGCCAATAAAGGTCACCTTTTAAACATTCTCTGAACTTCCACAAATATTTCAAGATCAAAATTATCCAAATCGGTCCAGCCGTTCTCGAGTTTTAGCGAGACTAACGAACAGCAATTGATTTTTATATACAAGAGATATATATATTTATTTATTGTGATAAAAACTATACAAGTATATCGATTACATTTATCACACAGGAAAATTAATAAAAATATTTAACATGCAACAATTCACAATTAAAATGAAATTAGAAAGGAAAATCGGGTACAACAAAAAATAAAATATGTGATATATTATTATTTAGGAGGATACATGTGCTGCTCACTTAAACGTCAAACTTGAAACTAGCTACGTTTGTTCCTTACGCCGGCAATAGAAGATGCAAGAAACGCTCGGTAGGTAATTTTTTCGGTGCGATCATATTGTCGATTTTATACTTGTTACTAATTGATTACCTTCTACCTATACACCAACAGTCCAACATGTCCTGTTGAGCCCTGTTGAACGCTGTCTTTTATATATTAGAAGATACATAGACAAAAACTCCCCAACTTCAGTCATCATTTTGATTTCTTAACGATCTTGCTTTCACCGTTCAAACTAATGAAAAATTTGATAAAGGCAAAGAGTACGGTCTGTAGCGTCGCACCGGGGTGCTTAACGCCCGAAATTGATAATTGATCCTGATCCGTTATCCGCGGCTTTGGATTGATATGTCAAGCCCTAGTACTAAAATTAAATATTCTGACATGACATATCGGTCCAAAGCCGCGGATAACGGATCAGGATCGATTATTAATCTCGGGCCTTAGAAAACGTGAAAACGTGTGTTTGCGGTATCGCAACCTCCCCACTCCGACTACAATAGTATGGTGTTGTTACGCAGCGTACCACGCGGTGTGCATCGACCCGTGGCTGACGCAGAACAAGCGCGTGTGTCCCGTGTGCAAGCGGCGCGTGTTCGCGGCGGGCGAGCGGCGCCGCCTCGACTCCGACTCCGAGTCCGACACCGAGGACACGGAGCCGCTGCTCGCCGCGCCGCACGTCACGCAGGTACCTGCCACTAGTGTCGCACCAGCTCCTCGACTCCGACTCCGAGTCCGACACCGAGGACACGGAGCCGCTGCTCGCCGCGCCGCACGTCACGCAGGTACCTGCCACTAGTGTCGCACCAGCTCCTCGACTCCGACTCCGAGTCCGACACCGAGGACACGGAGCCGCTGCTCGCCGCGCCGCACGTCACGCAGGTACCTGCCACTAGTGTCGCACCAGCTCCTCGACTCCGACTCCGAGTCCGACACCGAGGACACGGAGCCGCTGCTCGCCGCGCCGCACGTCACGCAGGTACCTGCCACTAGTGTCGCACCAGCTCCTCGACTCCGACTCCGAGTCCGACACCGAGGACACGGAGCCGCTGCTCGCCGCGCCGCACGTCACGCAGGTACCTGCCACTAGTGTCGCACCAGCTCCTCGACTCCGACTCCGAGTATCATAACATATTCTTATTTAACATGACATTGTAGTACATTGTACTATAACATAGTACATTATACTATAACATAGTATGTCAAATGGAAGTAAGTACATTTGTAAGAAAGTATCCACATTTCTTCATAAAGCAAGCTGAACAATCACGACGGTACGCCACTAGTGTCGCACCAGCTCCTCGACTAGGTACAAGCATAAATTAGAATTACCATAATCAAAATTAAAATTACACAGTTCCGGATTCGGACCAAACATAATGTCAGTAAAAATATATAACAAACTACCCGACAAATTGAAATCTGAAGAAAAAGATCATGTATTTCTAAATCACTTGAAAACGTTTTTAATCGACAAATGTTACAACTGCATAAATGACATCCTCAATGACGCCTTCGCAAAATGACTAGAATGGATCGGTCCGCTCCTACATTGCTATACCCTATTCGGGTCCATCGCTAAACTTAACCACTAAGATCTCATACATAAATGCAATGAATGATTCAAATTGATATTCCCAGGGCGGCACGTTCGACGAGCAGCGCGAGAACCCGTTCGCTCGCGCCACGCGCTTCATGGCGCGTCTGCGGGCGCGGACGCAAAACGGCAACGCAGAGGTACCCATTTACTTAAAATCATTTTGCTTATATTAATTAGAAAGTCAGAAAGATGTTTGGTTGTCCATCACTACATAGTATAAAACAAAGTAGCTTCCCGCTATCTGTCCCTATATATGCTTAGATCTGTAAAACTACGCAACGAATTTTAATGCAATTTTCAGCAATAGATAGAGAGTGATTCAAGAGGAAGGTTTATATGTTTAATAGATACATATTATAGTCAATAGTACTTTATTCAATAGGATACATTATGATCACTTTAAAACGTCAAACTTAAAACTAGCTACGCCTGTTCCAACCTCCTTACGCCGGCAAAAGAACAAGCAAGAAACGCTCGGCAGGTAATTTTTTTGGCGCGATTCGACAATTTTATTCGTATTACTAATTGATTGAATTGGAGCAAGTTCACTAAAATCCCAAGCTTTTTTTTGTCATCTATAGTGCAGAAAAGCTGAAAATTTCAAAGATTTATAAAATACTGCCCCATATTAGTATCTACAAATCTACATTGCAGTCCGTGCGAATCCGGGGCATCCGGGGGTTCGCTAGTATAGTATAAAATAGAATTAAATTGTAACAGGTCGATGTCTGTACATTCCAGATATTGAAGAAAAATTAATCTAGGTGTTTATTAAAGTAAAAGAAGCTAAAACAACGGTTTTTAGAATTGTTTACTATCTGTCTGTCTGTCTTTATGTTTGTAGTTGCATCACGCAAAAACTACTGCATGGAATTTAATGTCCTCTCTTTGACTTATCGATGTATGTTATTCTCGGTATACCTCTCCCTCTCTTCCCTTCCTTTTGCCTCGCCTCTATCATCGTAAAATTGTCTTCTTTAAAAAAGTATTTTTATTATTATAGGTGTCATCGTTAAATTCAGAAGATAGTGACCACCTAAACAATAGCAACGATGAAAAGTAAGTACTTTTGATAAATAATTCACGCTGATATTTGGGATACACTACTACACTTTTGTTGGTGGCTATATAGACCAACCAGCTGTTCCCCATGCATGCAAAGTCTCAGCCCGATCGGTTTAAAATTTACAAAGTTTCATAAAAACTTTTATCCCCTATTTTATCCCCTTGGGGGTAGAATTTATCAAAATCCTCTCTTAGCCTACGTCATAACATCTATCTGCTTGCCAAATTTCAGCCCGATCCGTCCAGTGGTTTGGGCTGTGAGTTGATAGATCACTATGTCAGTCAGTCAGTCACCTTTGAGTTAGGGGGCGTCCATTAATTGCGTGAGGTGTTTTAGGGGGGGAGGGGATCAAGCTAAATCTTTCCAAATCTCACTGGGGGACGGGAGGTCTTGGCAAATATCACGTAATTATTTTTCTCGCAGAAAACAGTGTAAAATTGCGTAAAAAAAAAATTTCTAGAATAAAATATGGCCAAATCTGAGACAATAATAGTATTTGTCGTATTCGTCCGAACTTCGCAGCGCAGCGAAGTAACGCTCGATTGTTTTTAGTCCAACGTGTCTACAGCCCAAATAGCAGTTTTGAAGAATCTCGCGTGAGATTCGGGGAGGGGGGAGGGAGTTGAGGAAAATCTTACGATACCTTAACAAGGGGGGGGGGTAGAAACATTCTCATTCTCTTATATATATTTAGATAATATATTATAATATGATAACATGTTTGTTGTGTGTCGCAGCGGCAACACTGCGGACACGGAGCCGCTGGTGCCGGCGGCCGTGGGCGCGCTGTCGGAGCGGCGCCGCCGCGCCCGGGGCTCCATCAACACCGGCGGCGGCGGGGAGATCGGTAACTAGCCTTAGTAACAGTGCTACAAGTGTGTTTTTTCTCTCTCTCAAAGACTATTTTTATGTTTTGAGGGTACAAAGTATATAGTATAAAGTGTTCCTACAAAAAGTAGGTGGAAACTACTAAATTTTAAAATAAGTAATTTTGTAAATAACTAAATACATACATGCCCGCACAATCACATACATAAGCTCTGACCCCTAACCAGGTTTCCCTGTATCTAGGGTATCAGAAACTACGAGGATCGGGGATCCACAACACCCAGACATAGAACAAATACTTGCGCTTTTTTTTTTTCAATGCACAAATATTTGTCCTGTAGCGGGAATCGAACCCGCGACCTCATGCTTCACAGTCGGCTGCCCATTGCGCCATATCGGTCGTCAAGACAATACATTTAAAGGTTGATGATTTATTTATTTTTTTAATACAGGTCATCTTCGGACATAGGTCCGAATCATTGTGCATCGACAAAAACATTGTTTGCATAATTAGTCGCAACTACTGAAATTGCGTCTAATTATGCAAAGGTTTACTTTATTATGTTTGGGGGAGCAATATATATATAAAATATATGCTCGTGTCAGAGTCGGGTCAACTAAAACTAAGTCGATGATTATTTATTTGTTGGTGGTGATTATAAACTTGATTTCACTAGTTATGAAGCTTTCCATAAGAAAAAGGCAAAGAGAAACAAAAACTTGGCTTGGCAAAAACATAGCTTGGTCTCATGTTAAGAATCTGTCGCCGTGCACCTATCGGTGTGTTCCGGCAGCCTCACTTGAGAGCCAGTTCCCAGTCCAGATGTAGCGTGGCGCCATCTTCGACGACATCGTCACTTAACATCAGGTGACTTGTGTTCAAACAGTACACTGTAAATAGTAAAAGAAAATGTAATCTTCTAAGAATTGTTTTTAATCTGTGAATTTATGAGTGTACACTGTGTTCGTGAGCTAATAAATAAATATTAGTTGGAAACATTATAGTAAATACAGTCAAATTAATAGACAATACATTTACTAAACATCATTTTCCCTCGGCAGGTGTAGCGGCGATTCCGGTGACGCCGCCAACGTCGGCGCCGCATCACGTCGACTTATGAGCACTCTGTGCCGTCAGTTGTGACGTCATGCGGACGATCCTCACACTACCCTGGTCCAAGACAGTGGCAGCTCACTGCGGAGCGCGGACAGTGAAGCGAAAAAGACGTTGAACATTTAGTGTATGCAATGTTGACAGTGACTAAATAGTAGATTGTTACACAAGGGATGAAAGTTACCTAAATAAATAGGTCTTTTACCCGAACACTCTGCTTTTCATTTCGAATATGAGGAAGGTAAATAGAAACCTGATTAGTTTAACAAACTGGTGTCGATTATGTTGTGAATTTCCTAAAACTAAGTTTGTCAGTTCCAAAATATTGCTGTCGTCTTTTTAATTGCGTGGTCTGAAAAGGACAGCAATACTTTTAGACCTGTCAAAAGTTTTCCTAAAACTAAACTACTTAGTTTAGTGAAAAGAAAATAGGAAAGGCACTACAGAATCGACACCAATATTCCATTAAAACATAAATAAACAATTTTGGTAAGAAGTTAAAATTTGCTTGCGTATCATTTAGTTCCAATATTACGCCGTGATTTAACAGAAAAGTTGAGACACGGCCCCTAGTTTAACTTTTCGTCCCTAGACATGAGAAGTACTGTTTTCATCCCTCTGATCAGGTAACTTCAAGCGTACGTTCCGAGTATGAGAAATGAAAAGTTCGTTGTTATCATTCTTGGAAGTCTATTGTTGGAGTTCCGAAGTCGCCCGAAGGCCTCCGACAGGGCTCTACGACTTTTACTAGCGGACTATGAATGATGGAAAACGTTAACAGCCATTCAGAGAGAAAACCTAAGTTCAGTAGTGGACCTCTTCCGGCTGATGGTGATGATAATGATGAGTTTTAGTATTTTTTTAATACATCTTTTACACGCCCCTACACTGAGAAAAAAATTCTGACTTTCCTTCTTTACCTTCCAAGACCGTTTCCTTCCTTATTTTGCATTAGTTTTCCTTCTGAATCACAAGTCGCTCCCTTTTGACTCAGAAGGAAAACGGTATTTCGGAAGGTCTGTTTTCTCCGTGTAAGACCCTGAAGATGTGTGTGCTGTTTTAATTTAAAAATAATCTTTTTATAACTTTGTCGCCAAGCACATATCGGTCGCACTACCTTCGATCAAGACGCGAAAAAAGCGCAAATATTTGCTCCGTGTCTGGGCGTTGTGGATCCCCGATCCGCGTAGTTTCTGATACCCTAGATACAGGGCACCCTAATTAAGGGTCAAAAAAACTTTTTATGTGATTGTGGGCGTGAAGATTGATCAAAGATTTAACTATCACATTAATTTGTCTCGAAATTATATTTTGTAAGGTATTTGAGTGAAATGTATAAGCTGAAGCGATTTTAATGTCCAATAGAGATAATGGGCTAATCTTGTGTATTTTTTTATTACTTTTTATCAAGAAGTTACTTGTTATTTATTCATTGGTTATTTTTATTACATAAATATTATATACATTATTGCATACCGGTAATACAATACATTTTAAATAATAACGGGTGGTCTTATCGCTTGTAGCGATTTCTTCCAGACAACCTATGAAGGAACATAATATATCGGAAGAGGTAAGAGTAGACGACGGCATAATATATGTGAATCACACTAATATAATAAATGCAAAAGTGTGAGTACTGTATGTTTCACTTTACACTGGCTTTGGAATAGAGATAGCTTATACCCTGGATTAACAAATGGGCTACTTTTTATCCCGGAAAAAGCTTCCTGCGGGATAAGAAAGACGTAACCGCAGGGCGCAGCTAGGTTATTGCCCCTAAAATTAATAATCGATCCGATCCGTTATCCGTGGTTTTGGATCGATATGTCATGTCATAATATTTCATTTTAGTACTGGGTTTGACACATTACTACTAAAATGACATATTATGACTTGACATATCGATCCAAAACCGCGGATAAGGGATCAGGATCGATTATTAACTTCGGCCTTAAATAAACAAAAATGTATAGTGTTGCTATAATAGCGTTTCATGTTAATTTACTTTTGAATTTTACCGTTTGTTTTGTATAAAATGTTTAAATAGTTTGTTTTGTTAATAAATATCCGCTGTGGGGTTGTGAGACAAACTTGTATTGTATACTGAACACTGGTGGTACTCATATACTATAATAATTTGTATTATACGGTTTAGCTTTAGATTAAAAGAACCAGACATGCACAGACGATATAATTTCGGGCATGAATGGAAAGAATTTAGAACTCTTCTAATATTAGATACGGTTATTAACGCCATGAAATGTAAATAATTTCCTTGTGATATTTTTTTTTTTTTTTTAACTTTTTACAGGGTAGCGTTTGACCACAAGTCACCTGATGTTAAGTGACGATGTGGTCGAAGATGGCGCCACGCTACACCTGGACTGGGAACTGGCTCTCAAGTGAGGCTGCCGGAACACACCGATAGGTGCTTGGCGACAGATTCTTAACAAGAGGGTGGTAGCTGGCCAGGTATAATGTTCAGTCTCGACCGTAATCTACTATCATAAGGTCGGTATTGAAAACGCATATCTGACCTTATGATATTAGGGTCGAGAAGTATAAATATTTTAGCAATCTTAAGTCAATAAAAGTGAGTAATAATTACAAGCAGCTTTTGGCCGGAGATACTCCCTCACTTCTAGGATGTAAGCCAAAGAAATAAAATATCCTTTGACACGGAAACCATATTTTTTATTTATCACCGAACTTCAAGCTGTGTAACTATGTATCTTGTCTGTTGTTAATAAATAATTTGTCAGTTTATTTTACGGAAATTGTTTATTATTATTTTATTTACGGATTGTGTTATATTAACCCGTTCCGTTCCCGATTACAGCTTTCTCAAAAAGGAATAGGTAAAATCTACACCGGACTGTAAATTTGAGAGAAGTTAAAGTACTATTAAAAACCTTGAATCAATTCAATCAATTAGTAATAAGAATAAAATTGTCAATGTGATCGCGCCAAAAAAATTACCTGCCGGGCGTTTCTTGCCTGTTCTTTTGCCGGCGTAAGGAGGTTGGAACAGGCGTAGCTAGTTTTAAGTTTGACGTTTTAAAGTGATCACAATGTATCCTATTGAATAAGGAAAAATTGACTTTTGAATATGAAAAATTCAAATAAAATTCAATGCTGGAAAGTGAGAAGTCGTGGGAGGAGGCGGTCTCCTTCTGCGAACGTGTCATGTCGCAGAAGGAGAATGCGGAGAGGGAGAGAGAAATCACCTCCTCTCTCCCGATGCGCAGGAGAAGGACGGGGCGGCGAAGGAGAGCATCCATCTTCGCCCATCGTCGTCCTCCATAACTGGGGCCTAGGCGACGGACCTGGGGAGGTTCGTCGCCGATGATGTCATAGGTCCCGAGGTGGCGCGTGCAAATCAGCGCGCCCTAGTGAAAACCAGGGTGAAATCACCCTGCAAAGAGAATGTAAGGTTTATCACCCTGCTGAGGTGGGACCCATTGCAGGTTCATCGCCGTCGGGGCCGCGGAAGAGTTCTAACGCGTACCCGTAGCCCCGACATAAGGCGTTAGGTGGTTTAAAAAAAAAAAAAGGCGTAGCTAGTTTTAAGTTGACGTTTTAAAGTGATCACAATGTATCCTATTAAATAAAGAAGTTTTGAATTTTGAATTTTTTACACTGTCCTATACCTAGGTTGCAATAAAAAAACACATGCATAGTAAATTATTTTTTAATTCACACATTAATTGTTACTTATAACGTACAAATAGTATACATAAATAACCGAAAATAACACAAGCGCTTGTGTAAAATAATCACAAATTGGATTGACAGCATAAAATTATAAGAAAAAACGAACATCACATACAGATAACCACAACCTACGACAATTAAGACAAAATAATGTTCCCGAAAAGTAACGAGAGTGTGACAAAAATAAACGAAACATTCAGGCACTAGTTTGGTTACTTGCCGTGTTATAACTACATCACTAGCAGATAGAAAGTCATCATTTTATTCTCAAGTGCTTCCATATTTCATTCTTTATTACCTCTACCTATTAAACGGTTTAACCGGCAAAATACAATCTGTTTACGCTCTAGCGCATTATCAGTACATCATATAATTCTGTAATTGATTGCAATATATCTTCTTTCGTATGAACTAGTGTCAGACTCTTGTCTCGGAGTTTCCAGGGCCCCGAAGGCTCTGATACAGCTAGGACTGACAGATTAACGTACCCTCTGAAGCAGGGTAGCGCTTCGTTTAAAAAGCTAATGAACGGTCACCCATCCAAGTGATGAGCCGCGCTGAGTTGCTTAACCAGTTTGTACTGCTACGACCGACCTGACCAACCACGAGTGCTGGATTGTAATTGTTATGTAGACAAGAAGTTATAGAAATAATTCTGAGTTTACACTTCCACCTACCTATACCTGCATTAGTTACAATATCTAATTAGCTAGTCGTGGTTATCTGCGTCTTCGTCATTCTACCGCCTTCGCCTCCGCTATTACAGTTCTCGCCTGCTCCAACGCTTTCCTGCAACAATAGTTACAGGAATTTAAGTTACAACAATGTATAAGGTCGTTGACCCCACATTTAGACCGACTATATCGTAAGATGCGCGGGGAGCCGACGAATGCAAATGTCGGTTTGAATTTCGTAATTCTTCTTTCGTAATTTTTATCTCTGGTCTAGAATTTGAATGCGCGTATTTCATACATTTTTAAACCTAAAGAAGTGATGATCATGAGGAGGATCTGTGTAGTAAGTTAGTGAAGAGCCACTCACAGATGCAGCGGGTTGTCCGACTCCAGCCTCGACACGGCGAGCTGCGCCAGCGCGGCCAGGCGGCGCAGCGCCGCGGCGCGCAACGAGCCGGTGCGCGGGAGCGTCTCCGCCAGCGCCAGCGCCGCCGCCGCCATCAGCGGGCCCGGCGCCGCGCCCGCCGCGCAGCTCAGCGTCTCTGCAGGGGGGACGAACATTATCAGCGAGATGTCTATTTGAATTCCATCTGTACCTATATTTATTTGAGAAACTTTATCACAGTAAAAAGTATGAAGACAAATAGACTGCGTACCGATGAGCTGCCTGACGACTGGATCGGCGCGCAGCAGAGCAGGCGGCGCCGTGAGAGCGAGCGCGCCGCGCAGCAGTCTCACGCCGCTGCCGGCGCAGCGCCGCCAGAACACGCCGCCCGCGCCCTCCATCACCCTGCGAGGACATAACGCTATACTACGGGATTTGTCACGGCGGCAGACAAGAGAGAAGCGCGGCAGTAACTACTCCGTTACAACACCACGAGCATCGTCGAGCCGCGTACAAGCTGGTGAAACGTATCGTGCAATGTAACATGAAAGGAGCGTTTCATAAGTGCACGGAGAAAAAGGACCTTCCGAAATACCGTTTTCCTTCCGAGTCAAAAGGGAAAGAATTGTGATTTAGAAGGAAAACTAAGGTTAAATATGGAAGGAATCGGTCTTGGAAGGTAAGACGCAGAAGGAAAGTCAGGTTATTTTTCTCAGTGTGTGGACGCAGAGCGCGCATTTGCGAAATGTATCGTCTCAAATCTGTACGCGGCATCATACACGCCGTCGCAGGAGCACGTGATAGGGGTCCGGCGAGCCCTCGCTGGCACCAGCACGTGCCGCGGCCGCTGCGAGTACTCACTGCGGCGGCAGCGCCGGCAGGAACACGTCGTTGTTGAGCGCGGCGTCGAGGCGCGCGTGCGCCGCGGCGGCCAGGCGGCGCAGCGCCGGCGCCGCGTGCGGCGACCCCGCCTCGCACCAGCACGTGCCGCGGCTGCGAGTACTCACTGCGGCGGCAGCGCCGGCAGGAACACGTCGTTGTTGAGCGCGGCGTCGAGGCGCGCGCGCGCCGCGGCGGCCAGGCGGCGCAGCGCCGGCGCCGCGTGCGGCGACCCCGCCTCGCACCAGCACGTGCCGCGGCTGCGAGTACTCACTGCGGCGGCAGCGCCGGCAGGAACACGTCGTTGTTGAGCGCGGCGTCGAGGCGCGCGCGCGCCGCGGCGGCCAGGCGGCGCAGCGCCGGCGCCGCGTGCGGCGACCCCGCCTCGCACCAGCACGTGCCGCGGCTGCGAGTACTCACTGCGGCGGCAGCGCCGGCAGGAACACGTCGTTGTTGAGCGCGGCGTCGAGGCGCGCGCGCGCCGCGGCGGCCAGGCGGCGCAGCGCCGGCGCCGCGTGCGGCGACCCCGCCTCGCACCAGCACGTGCCGCGGCCGCTGCGAGTACTCACTGCGGCGGCAGCGCCGGCAGGAACACGTCGTTGTTGAGCGCGGCGTCGAGGCGCGCGCGCGCCGCGGCGGCCAGGCGGCGCAGCGCCGGCGCCGCGTGCGGCGACCCCGCCTCGCACCAGCACGTGCCGCGGCCGCTGCGAGTACTCACTGCGGCGGCAGCGCCGGCAGGAACACGTCGTTGTTGAGCGCGGCGTCGAGGCGCGCGCGCGCCGCGGCGGCCAGGCGGCGCAGCGCCGGCGCCGCGTGCGGCGACCCCGCCTCGCACCAGCACGTGCCGCGGCCGCTGCGAGTACTCACTGCGGCGGCAGCGCCGGCAGGAACACGTCGTTGTTGAGCGCGGCGTCGAGGCGCGCGCGCGCCGCGGCGGCCAGGCGGCGCAGCGCCGGCGCCGCGTGCGGCGACCCCGCCTCGCACCAGCACGTGCCGCGGCTGCGAGTACTCACTGCGGCGGCAGCGCCGGCAGGAACACGTCGTTGTTGAGCGCGGCGTCGAGGCGCGCGCGCGCCGCGGCGGCCAGGCGGCGCAGCGCCGGCGCCGCGTGCGGCGACCCCGCCTCGCACCAGCACGTGCCGCGGCTGCGAGTACTCACTGCGGCGGCAGCGCCGGCAGGAACACGTCGTTGTTGAGCGCGGCGTCGAGGCGCGCGCGCGCCGCGGCGGCCAGGCGGCGCAGCGCCGGCGCCGCGTGCGGCGACCCCGCGGCGCGCACCACCACCTGCCGCAGCCGCACGCACGCCCGCACGCACATCGGGTCCCACGCCTGCTCTATCAGCTCTGCCGGGGGAAGTATACTTTAGCACCCGCGTACGTAACCACGCAGCGACGAGAGTTGCTGAACGAGCTCTTTTCCAATTTTGAACATAGGCTGGTCGACCACGGAAACTTGCATGTTTTCAGCTACTTTTGTCGCTGACTGTACACAGAGAAGGGTATGGACTAAGTTTATTTCTCACTCTTCACTCGTCGAGAACATTCACTGTACAATGGCGAAGAACAATAAATACGTACAGAGACAGATAGATATATGCTTCTTTATCTGTTCCCTCAATATATGTGCTTTTATTTTTAAGGAATACCGTGAGAACGAAACCTGGACCTAGGTAAAAAACAAAAATAACAAAACAAAGCCATAAATAATAGTAAAGTGCAGTACATAATGAAAGAAATAAAAAAATAATATGTGCGATTGCCGTGCTGATCCAGTATTACATCTTTCGTATGAGCTAGTGCCCAACTCTGTCCAAGTTTGCAGACCGCCCGAAGACCTAGCTATACCACGAGTCCACGAGCGCTACCAAAGTGTTACCCAACCTGGTAGATCTGTTGTAACATCTACAAAAAGGGTACGAATTATTACGTTAAAGTTTGTAAAGAGCACGTCTATCACTAACCTGTAATCTTAGGCAGCACTACCTTGTTCAGCATGGTGGGCACCAGCATCAGGTCGGGGTCCCCGCGCACGGCGCCCTCGGTGACCGGCGCCGCGCCCGGCGCCGCCTCGTCCTCCGAGTCCGAGGACAAGCCCTCCACGCGCTCCGACGTCACGCCGTACATCATCAGACATCTGGAGTGTCAACGAAATTCAACAGGGGATTCAGAAAACCCAAACACGGAAATAGTAGATTGTACGACAAGGGGGGCAAAATAATATTTTTACGCGTGGGCGCTATTTTGAATCTGTATTCGAAGCGAAGGATTCTAAGATCTTAGAGTCTAGATGTATTCAAAGTAATATATGTACATCGCCTGTGGGGAAAAAATATTGCAACTCGCGACCTCAGTTAGCTGTTTGCAAGTTGCGTCACATCGATGGTCCTACTGGCCGGAAATACTTTCAGTAGTACATTACAGTTAACACAATAAAAATATCTCCTGCTATAAAAATCGTACTTATGTATTACAGTTTACAGATCAAAATAAGAAGTAAAAGTTTGAAGTTCAGTATGCTCACTTGTACCAATCCATCTTTTCGTAGTCCTCGTTGTCCTCATCGGCCAGCGGGTTCCACAGGATCAGCTGGAATGACAAAAACTGTTATGGGAATACAAGATGCATTTTTGAAATGTCCACACAATCACGTGACCTATACAGGCCTATAATGAAACTCATCAACTTTCCTCGATATCAACTATTTTAAAATTTCAGTAAGTAGGCGGGCGCGCGGCGGGGGAGGGGGGGGTCACCTGGTGGCGCACGTAGGGCGCGAGCAGCTTGGTGAGCGCGGCGGGCGCGTGCGCGTCGCAGTAGGCGGCGGGCGCGCGGCGGGGGAGGGGGGGGGTCACCTGGTGGCGCACGTAGGGCGCGAGCAGCTTGGTGAGCGCGGCGGGCGCGTGCGCGTCGCAGTAGGCGGCGGGCGCGCGGCGGGGGAGGGGGGGGGTCACCCGGTGGCGCACGTAGGGCGCGAGCAGCTTGGTGAGCGCGGCGGGCGCGTGCGCGTCGCAGTAGGCGGCGGGCGCGCGGCGGGGGGGGGGGGGGGGTCACCTGGTGGCGCACGTAGGGCGCGAGCAGCTTGGTGAGCGCGGCGGGCGCGTGCGCGTCGCAGTAGGCGGCGGGCGCGCGGCGGGGGAGGGGGGGGGTCACCTGGTGGCGCACGTAGGGCGCGAGCAGCTTGGTGAGCGCGGCGGGCGCGTGCGCGTCGCAGTAGGCGGCGGGCGCGCGGCGGGGGAGGGGGGGGGGTCACCTGGTGGCGCACGTAGGGCGCGAGCAGCTTGGTGAGCGCGGCGGGCGCGTGCGCGTCGCAGTAGGCGGCGGGCGCGCGGCGGGGGAGGGGGGGGGGTCACCTGGTGGCGCACGTAGGGCGCGAGCAGCTTGGTGAGCGCGGCGGGCGCGTGCGCGTCGCAGTAGGCGGCGGGCGCGCGGCGGCGCCAGGCAGCGAGCCGAGCGCACACGCCGCGCAGGGAGCGCCAGGCGGGCAGCGCGTCCGCGAACAGCGCCGCCGCCAGCCCGCGCACCGCCTCTGCGGGGGGAGGGAGCTGTGAGCTTGCTGCTGCGACGAGGGACGCGTTTCCACACTTAGGGTGCAACACCTTAATTTTAACGACAACAATGACTTTAACGCTCGAAAATGTATGCGTTTTGACAACTTCGACAAGCAAATCATGGTTATTGTTAACCGGTGCAACTTAGCCTGAGACATACGAGTATGTATTTGGCTCATTTCGTTATTTACTTCAAACTAAATGTGCGACATCGTTCGCTTGGGAGTTGATATCGAAACGAGTAAAAGCCGCAATTTGGCGAGCGCGGCTCTAGTGTGAGCCGGCGGCGGTGGCTCACCCCGCTCGTGCAGCGCGTGCTGCCGCTCGGGCGGCGGCAGCTCGTCGTCGCTGGAGTCCCCGTCCCTGTGGTGCGCGGCTCTAGTGTGAGCCGGCGGCGGTGGCTCACCCCGCTCGTGCAGCGCGTGCTGCCGCTCGGGCGGCGGCAGCTCGTCGTCGCTGGAGTCCCCGTCCCTGTGGTGCGCGGCTCTAGTGTGAGCCGGCGGCGGTGGCTCACCCCGCTCGTGCAGCGCGTGCTGCCGCTCGGGCGGCGGCAGCTCGTCGTCGCTGGAGTCCCCGTCCCTGTGGTGCGCGGCTCTAGTGTGAGCCGGCGGCGGTGGCTCACCCCGCTCGTGCAGCGCGTGCTGCCGCTCGGGCGGCGGCAGCTCGTCGTCGCTGGAGTCCCCGTCCCTGTGGTGCGCGGCTCTAGTGTGAGCCGGCGGCGGTGGCTCACCCCGCTCGTGCAGCGCGTGCTGCCGCTCGGGCGGCGGCAGCTCGTCGTCGCTGGAGTCCCCGTCCCTGTGGTGCGCGGCTCTAGTGTGAGCCGGCGGCGGTGGCTCACCCCGCTCGTGCAGCGCGTGCTGCCGCTCGGGCGGCGGCAGCTCGTCGTCGCTGGAGTCCCCGTCCCTGTGGTGCGCGGCTCTAGTGTGAGCCGGCGGCGGTGGCTCACCCCGCTCGTGCAGCGCGTGCTGCCGCTCGGGCGGCGGCAGCTCGTCGTCGCTGGAGTCCCCGTCCCTGTGGTGCGCGGCTCTAGTGTGAGCCGGCGGCGGTGGCTCACCCCGCTCGTGCAGCGCGTGCTGCCGCTCGGGCGGCGGCAGCTCGTCGTCGCTGGAGTCCCCGTCCCTGTGGTGCGCGGCTCTAGTGTGAGCCGGCGGCGGTGGCTCACCCCGCTCGTGCAGCGCGTGCTGCCGCTCGGGCGGCGGCAGCTCGTCGTCGCTGGAGTCCCCGTCCCTGTGGTGCGCGGCGCCGCCCGCCTCCCGTCGCAGGCGGCGCGCGCGGCGCCTCCCCTCGCGCTCCGCCGTGCGCCGCACCTTGGCCTCCGACTCCGCCGGCTTCACGGCGCCGGGACGCGCTGCGGAACATGCGCTTCCGTTACCAGTAGGCTATTTTACTCTATTTGTGAACAATTCTAAAAACATATTATTGAGATAGCTTCCCTCAACATCGGCTGCGGCCTGGATTACTCATCGTGGCGGTTTTAGTTAGGCTGCAAGTCCCACATAACCATTCGGCTGACCCCATCGGCTGAATAGTATCCATCAGGATTTTCCCACGTTAAAAAAAAACGGAAAAAAGCAGTCGGAAATCGATAGTCTTAGTTCATAAAATAACAAACTAAATTTTAAAATTGAATTCAAATGTTTCAGGTCATTGTAGGATTCGAACCCACGTCCCGTGTCACAGTGTCCGTGTGAATTAGGAGGCACTGCGGCTCGTCCCCGTGGAGTGGGCGCGTGGCCTCACCGGCTAGCGCCAGCACGTCCTGCGCCTGGTCGCGCAGGTCCGCGCGGCGCCGCTCCACGAGGAACTCGCAGCGGCGCCGGTGCGCGGCCAGCGCGCGCGCCTCCAGCGCCTCCAGCTGAGGCATCTGCGGGCAAAAAGCCAAAAGTCAAAATTTGTTTTTGTCAATAGGATACATTGTGATCACTTTAAAACGCCAACCTAAAACTAGCAACGCCTGTTCCAACCTCCTTAAGAGTCGTCCATAAATTACGTCACAACAATTTGATGATTTTTTTACCCCTCCCCCGTCCTTGTCACAGCTGGTCACATTTGTGAGGCTAAGGCTCCCTTTCGGCGCGGGCCCCGTAGCAATTGCTACTTTTGCTACGAGGTTAATCCGCCTGCAGCTGCGCCGCACGCGCCGCCTCGTGCAGTATACCTTCTCATCGAGGCACTCGACGAGGTCGGTGAGGTACCCGCGCGCCGCCTGCAGCTGCGCCGCACGCGCCGCCTCGTGCAGTATACCTTCTCATCGAGGCACTCGACGAGGTCGGTGAGGTACCCGCGCGCCGCCTGCAGCTGCGCCGCACGCGCCGCCTCGTGCAGTATACCTTCTCATCGAGGCACTCGACGAGGTCGGTGAGGTACCCGCGCGCCGCCTGCAGCTGCGCCGCACGCGCCGCCTCGTGCAGTATACCTTCTCATCGAGGCACTCGACGAGGTCGGTGAGGTACCCGCGCGCCGCCTGCAGCTGCGCCGCACGCGCCGCCTCGTGCAGTATACCTTCTCATCGAGGCACTCGACGAGGTCGGTGAGGTACCCGCGCGCCGCCTGCAGCTGCGCCGCACGCGCCGCCTCGTGCAGTATACCTTCTCATCGAGGCACTCGACGAGGTCGGTGAGGTACCCGCGCGCCGCCTGCAGCTGCGCCGCACGCGCCGCCTCGTGCAGTATACCTTCTCATCGAGGCACTCGACGAGGTCGGTGAGGTACCCGCGCGCCGCCTGCAGCTGCGCCGCACGCGCCGCCTCGTGCAGTATACCTTCTCATCGAGGCACTCGACGAGGTCGGTGAGGTACCCGCGCGCCGCCTGCAGCTGCGCCGCACGCGCCGCCTCGTGCAGTATACCTTCTCATCGAGGCACTCGACGAGGTCGGTGAGGTACCCGCGCGCCGCCTGCAGCTGCGCCGCACGCGCCGCCTCGTGCAGTATACCTTCTCATCGAGGCACTCGACGAGGTCGGTGAGGTACCCGCGCGCCGCCTGCAGCTGCGCCGCACGCGCCGCCTCGTGCAGTATACCTTCTCATCGAGGCACTCGACGAGGTCGGTGAGGTACCCGCGCGCCGCCTGCAGCTGCGCCGCACGCGCCGCCTCGTGCAGTATACCTTCTCATCGAGGCACTCGACGAGGTCGGTGAGGTACCCGCGCGCCGCCTGCAGCTGCGCCGCACGCGCCGCCTCGTGCAGTATACCTTCTCATCGAGGCACTCGACGAGGTCGGTGAGGTACCCGCGCGCCGCCTGCAGCTGCGCCGCACGCGCCGCCTCGTGCAGTATACCTTCTCATCGAGGCACTCGACGAGGTCGGTGAGGTACCCGCGCGCCGCCTGCAGCTGCGCCGCACGCGCCGCCTCGTGCAGTATACCTTCTCATCGAGGCACTCGACGAGGTCGGTGAGGTACCCGCGCGCCGCCTGCAGCTGCGCCGCACGCGCCGCCTCGTGCAGTATACCTTCTCATCGAGGCACTCGACGAGGTCGGTGAGGTACCCGCGCGCCGCCTGCAGCTGCGCCGCACGCGCCGCCTCGTGCAGTATACCTTCTCATCGAGGCACTCGACGAGGTCGGTGAGGTACCCGCGCGCCGCCTGCGCGCGCCGGTAGGCGGCGTCGAGCGCGGAGCAGCGCGCGGCGCACGCGGCGCGCGTGCGGCTCGCGCCCGCCAGCCGCGCCTGCAGCTGCGCCGCACGCGAAGCAGACGCAGCGCGCTGCGTTGCCAGCTCGTCCATCCTGAAGGGATACAGATAATGAAATTTATTTATTCAAAAACACGTGCAGTCTAGTTTACACCTTTTACAAGGGGATGCTCGTGCGCGACGAGTCCCTATGCCTTGTAAAATTAGAAACGAAAACATTATGGTGTTATGACTAATAGCCACCCAATTAGATCAGATCAGATTCTCCTTTTCCTGGACATGCACTCATCATCATCATCATCAGCCTGTATCAGTCCAATGCTGGACATAGGCCTCTCCCGAGGTATGCCACTGAACCCGATCTTCGGATCCTCTCATCCAACTGCTGCCAGCCCCTCGGCGCAAGTCGCCGCTTCACCTAGTCGCAGAGCGTCCTACACTACATTTGCCAAGTCGCGGTCTCCACTCAAGAACACGTCTACCCAGCGGTTGTCGGTTCTGCTATATGACCAGCCCACTGACACTTCAGCTTGCTAATTCGGCGACTTTAGTTCTCTGACTGATCACCTCATTTCTGATTCGATCCCTCGGAGAAACCCCGAGCAGAGCCCTTTCCATAGCTCGCTGAGCAAGCTAAATCGGTGGACATGCACTGCCGTGTTGCTATTAGTCCTCGCCCTGTACCCCAGTGGTGTAGTATAACGCGGTACAGTACCTCTGCCGCAGCGCGTCCACGAGCTGCGCGGCGCAGGCGGGCGGCTCCGCGCCGGCCGCCAGGGGCCGCAGGTGCGCCGCCGGCTCCGACAGCCGCGGCGGCGGCGGCGCAAGCGCGAACGGATTCAGGTCCATACCCTCACCTGAGTAACATTGCTTATTTGTTATGCAAGGCTGCAAAGTTGTATTATGGCGCGAGTACTTGTATTGAAACCTGAGCAAGCGAAGAATTCTAGGATTAGAATAGAATTCTAGGTTAATATAGAATCCTGAGCGTGGCGAAGGTTTCAAAGGTACGAGACGCAGAATAACTTTGCAGCCGAGCGAAACACACAACTTTTCACCTCACTACAGCGAGGAATATGCTAGGTGCAAGAAAAACAGATCAAATAAGTTGGTTGGTTATTCTAAGAACAAGTGACAACATACCTATGAGGTCAGGCAAGACGGGCATGGCCTTTTGCATCTGCTGCTCCTCCCATTCTTCCGCCTCACTGTTTATCTCTTCATCCGACTGTATTGCTGCGGTGCCACCTAGCAACACAAATTAAACATTTTTTTATAAGCACTTAGCTAGCATTGTCCACAGCCTCACCTGATACTAAGTGTTGACAAGGTTGACAAAGGAGCGTGCTTAGCTAGAAGGTACTTAATACCTATAAACTCGTCCCAAATTATGCTAATTTGCAAACAAAGATGCTGACAGAGTATTGCACTCCGTCACTGTTTGCAAGCGTTTTGAGCGGATCAGAGTACCGACGATGTACGGATGTCATAGGGCCATAAGTCTTGTTGTCCGATGGTGAAAAAAATATATGCACACTTTCTGAAACGTAACCTAGAAAAGACCAATAAGCTGGCAACTTTGCGACGGTTTTCAAAGCTCTGAAGCCTTGCCTTCTTTGCCAATGATAGCACCCGAGAGGGTTCTGCGTAGTCATGCTTCTTCTTCTTGTGGTGCCATCTCCTCCCGGAGGTCGGCTATCATTAGGGCTATCCTAATTTTGGATCCTGCTGCTTGGCTAGGTACATTCAATAAAAGGCAGCGAGTCGATGCAACAACAACAGATATATTCCTATTACCTTCAAACAGTTGTTGGTCCATGGCGAGACAGAAATTTTAACAAATGTCTAAAGAGGCTTTGCATTCTTCCTTTAAATCTACTTGACACACTGCAATTTATTTTTAATATCAATAAGTACTCACGTTTAGGCTTATCACTGGGCAGTTCTAGCCCTCGGACATGTATCCGTCCCTCTTCCTCGTCAGCCGAGTCGTCGCCTTCTCCCTCTCGCACCAACCGCGCACCGGGCGGCGCCTCCGAAGGTACCGGCACGAAGTCGCCGAGCTCGCGAGCCTGTAATGTGCAGTCAGTCGTGAAGTTGCATCGGGGTAGGTTAGTTCAGCTGTTCTGTGTTGGTTAGTTAGCTAATTAGTGTTGCTAGTGGCCTAGCTGTATAAAACTATAGTCAGAAATTTTTTTATAAAAATATAACAGAAAAAGAAGGTTTAGGGTTAACGTAAAAAAAAAACTGCAATACTTTTAATAATGACCAAACCAAATTTTTGAAGTTCTGTAACTATTGTTAAAAGGACTGAGACCTCTATTTAATAAAAAAGAAAATGCTTTAAAACTATTCAAAAATATGTGCCTGCTTGACGATTGACTCGAAAATAAAACATAAAATTTTTTTTTGATGTTCAGTGATCAAAATCTGTTCTAACTGTAACTGACTTCTCTAACAAGACATGTACAGATTTACTATCGTTCTTAACATTGCGAAGAAGAAAGCATGTCCAAGAATTACAAAATTCAACAGAGATAGCCGGAGAATGGAAGATAGCATATCTACCAGCCCCCACTCGGCCAGTGAAGTGGATCGGAGAAATTGGAACATTTCGAATTCCAATCACTTACGGCCGTTCCCAATAACCGATCTATCCACAGTTTGCCCTACTAGAGATTGAAATTTGACATTACTTCTATGGAGCTTATGTCAGATTGAAAGAACAATGGCCAAAACGAACCCGAGGTAGTATGAAAACGATTTATATACGATAAAATTTATAATTTTTTGCCTATTAAGATTATACAAACAAATTTTAAAGAAAGTGTAAAAAAAAAAGATATCGATTTTTTAACTTCTGGGTTTCAGACATTTTTTAACTTACACAATGCTTGGATGTTTTGAACGCACTCCGCATTTTCTTTTTCATTCCGTTTCACGCTTTGGAAGTCGGCCCTACTTAAATTAAGTCATTAAAATCAACATCATTTACCAAATATGAACAAAAACTAAGTGACATTGACAAAAACGAAAATTTTCTTACAAAATATATTGCGTTCAGGTCCAGGGCAGTATGAAAAGTGGCCGATGTTCTTTGACATGGAGCTTATGTCATATTTCTATCTCCAGTAGGGTAAACTGTAGATAGATCAGTTATTGGAAACGGCCATTAGTTGGCAGCAAAATACGATACCCAAAACTGACACAAAAATATGTAGGAAACTTGTTTAGCACAGAATATCTTTGAACACAATGGTGGCAGAAACCATAGATGGCTTGGCATAAGGATTGATAAACACTTAACGTTTTGAAGACAAGGCAACCATAAAACGCACTCGGAAGAAAACCATTTTATCAATTGCAGCGCCCCAGAATTAAAAACTGAATGATTAAATGTCTTTTGGAATTTAAACCAACGACGTATCAATATTCAACAACTTTGTTGTTCCCTAGAATTTTGTTTTCAATCCAAACCAGATCAACGAACTTGGTCAACGTCGGTGCCAGCCATCGCTAGTCCCTCACCTCTCATACCTGCTGTCGAGTCTTTCTTGCAGCATGGATGAGTGCAGCATCAGGAATGTGTCCGGGAGCGACCGCCAGTGCAGCCCTGACCGATTCAGCCCGGTACTGGTGAAACCCCCTGCTATCTTCTTCATCCTCCTCTCCCCCACTTTCCGACATATCTCCGGCTCCATCGGCAGCCAGCGCTTCTCTGCCTGACAAGATGAGACCCTCGAGGGTGTGTTTCTTCTTAGGCTTTGGTTTTTCTTGCTCTTGATTGGTGTCAGTGTGGTTTGCATTACTGTCCTGTATTTGAAATTGAGTTTATTATTGGAATTCCTATAAGGAAGAGTAGCATGTGTCACAATATTATGTACACTAGTTTTCAGTTGATATTCTGGTCATAGACAACTGCCTGTTTTTTTAAACATACAGTAAGAGATGTTCCATGCAGTTTTAAATGTATGGAGATTTCCGCTGCATTTTTATCCCCATAAAACAGTCTATACCTTAAATTAATACAGACATAGTTTTCAAAATTCGGATTAGTTGTTCCTGAGGTTATCCCTGACATTCTGAACTCAACTTCTTTACAACATTAGTATTGAAGTATTGACAAGATATTTTAATGCAAGCCGGCATTTATAGTAATGCATTTGGTGTGAATATCATTTTGTTACAGTTTTAGGTCCAAATGAAAAGCTAGCCTTTAAATTACATACTTTTAACCTTTAAATATAAGGTAGACCATTAATACATAGCATGAAGCTGTAATCACTTTTGAATCAATTATATTACCGTGTGTAACTGTACTGAACTGATATTTAAGTGATATATTTGTTATTTAAGCTACGCAGTGCAGCATAGTCACTATGTGCAAATTCTTTGATGTTATCTATTTAATAAACAATCATTCTAGAAATGAATACAGCCAGTTTATACCTGTTGGAAAGACTGAATTGTTCAACTTACCAATTTGAGTTGCAGCAGAGCACATATAGACTTTTCCATCATCTAAATTTCACATAATGGGGATGTATGTGAAGTAAAGTAAATACATCACGGTCAGTGAGTCACCTTACCTCCTGTATATCATTGTCATTTTTGTTATTATCACCATCGGGGACTCGCTTCTTTTCCTTATCCCTGCGTTTGGAGAGCCGCTTGCTTTGTGATGATTTCTTAACTTTAAATTCTTCACAATCCTCCTCTGAAATAACATATATTATTATTTTTTGGTAGACTCTGAACTGGGCTGAAATCGCTCAGGATAGAGAGTAGTGCTCTCTTGTTTCGGAAGTCAAGACACACTTTGGGTGTCTGATTTAGTTAATTATTACATGGGTACAAAATGCCCGTCTCACACAATACCAAAGCTTCCTTGTTAATTGTTTTTTATGTGATGTATTTAGATCCCCACACAAATTAAGGTTATAAAATGAATGAAATAGGTATGTACCTAATTTTAATATTTATAACAAATGCAAAACATGATCTAGTGAAAACATTAAAATGTTGAGGCTATTCAGTCAACTTAAATAGCTGAAGGTGGGTGTTCTTATTTATTAAAACCCCTGTTTTAGAGGAATCTTGTACCTTTCAAGTCTTTATTGGTGGCAAGAAATTTGTATAAAGCATTTCAACTAAATAATTACTTGACCCATAAATTACGTATCTCGAAATGCCAAGTCAACGCTAACCAAAGATGGTACAAGCGCAGTCCTAGCTAGTTACCTTCGTCAACAAAGCTTAGCAGTTTAGGTGCTTTGGCTGACTTGATCTCCCTTTTTTCTGCTCTCTGGCTGATGAGAGGTGGTGGCGGAGGCTCAGGGTCTCCGTCTTCTTCGTCATCCGCACAGAACATGCGTCTCTGGATCTTCTTCGGTTTCCGAAACAAAGACATGGCCCCAGCAATTCTACGAAAAGTTACTAGTTTAAAAGAGATTTGTCACTTTCTATAATAATTCTCAATACAAGTACACCATGCAAAATGCAAAATAGTAAAAAATTAAATTTGCATTTTTTTACTAGACATGAAATTGAAATGAGAGTAAAAATACTACCACAGATATCACAGAACAACGTTGAATAATGATAATATAATGTAGACATGTGTCCGCTATAGCGAAACGTAACTGAAACTGAAAACGGTTGCCGTGCCTCTAACGTACCCAACCGATATTGACATAGTTAGCAACGGCTATCAGATATCCATTTTATCAACTGACGGTGACGCGGCAACTAACTGACAATATCACAGTTGTTGGCTAGTTGGTTTCATTCAGTTATTCTCGTTTCGCTACGTTGCGGCAACCGAACGCCAATAACCATGCCCTCTCTATCATTCGTGATATGTTAAAACAGAGAGGAATTGAATATTGATAGATCAAACTATAATGGACAGTGGTTTGTTGCTAGAGCGCATGCGCTGGAAGCCGGGAACCGTTCATTATAGTTTGACCTCTATAGGGTTACTAGAGTTAAACTTTGTGTCTATTTATATAAGGGCGTGATTACGTTACGAAGTTTACGATATTCATGATATATAAAATTGGTTTATTAAGAAACATGCGCGCGCAGGTGGAATTATTAGACCGCTAGAAGTTTGTTTGGTTTTCTTGAGCGGTGTGTTTCATAAAGTTTTCTGTTTTTCGCATTGTTATAGTTTAGAATTAATTTGGCCCACCCAAATGACATTGATTGTGACTAATTTTAAAAAATAGTAAGTTGAGTGTTATAAAAGTGAAAATTTATAAAATAAAGTTTTAGTAGTTTTAGTTTAGGTAAGTACATAAGTAGGTATAGGTAAATGTTATTTATTATTGTTGTGCAAATCTTTGTTCTATTTAAACGTTTCTGTGATTATGAAAAATGTCTGTTAGAAAGGGTATGGTGTGGAGTTGTGGACTCGTTTTGAGAAAAAAGATTTTTTTTTGAGAAAATATCGATATTTTTGCCCAAACTCTGACAAAGTGACAACACTGACAATGACAAAGACTGCAAGTCTGAAACTGACATATGACAACTTGACAAGCCAACCACTGCCAAAACCAAATGTGCCAATGTCAAACCAAACAAAACTCAAATTGAACGCCATTTTCTTTTTGTCACGCACAGGAGTACGTGCGTTTTGTCTTGGTAAGCTTTAGAGTAATAAATTAATCGTACTAAATTAGTGAAATCATCCATTCAATAATGAAATTGTTTTCAATTCTTGTTGATAAATACACAAGACCCGTAATCATGTGAATATTTTGTAGAAAATTACAATACATGGCACGTCTTCAATCTTTCTATGTTTATTTCAGTCCTTAAATTTCCACGAAGTCCCTACACCACTCAGCAAGATGGGTAGGGAGGACAAGGCCACCTGGAAGACCAACTACTTCACTAAAATAATCGTAAGTAAGCAATTCATTGGTTATGTATTGATGTGTAAAACATAACCTCAATATTTGTACAACTACCATCTGCTTGGGTCTCGAGGAGTTTCTTAAGAGAAATGAAATATTTTTCTGTAATTTGACTTGGTACCACTAACATTCTGGTAAGTACTAGATATTCCAAATATCCTGAAGTGTTAATCCATGACTTCCCTTTGAGACATCAACTGTTTAAACTTATTCTAGTGTGGTGTGTTATATGATGTTATAAAACATGCACTAGCATTTTGTGAAGAAACTAATCTAATCTGTCTTTAGCAGTCTGCCATTGGTTTAGGTTTA
Organism: Opisthograptis luteolata; assembly: GCA_931315375.2. Lineage (NCBI taxonomy): Eukaryota > Metazoa > Arthropoda > Insecta > Lepidoptera > Geometridae > Opisthograptis > Opisthograptis luteolata. Next base: position 12,104,000 of record OV928036.1, on the reverse strand, counting down.
ATTCTTAAGATTTTCATATCTTCCACAGCAACTCTTAGACGAATACCCAAAATGTTTCATCGTGGGAGCAGACAATGTGGGCTCAACTCAGATGCAGCAGATCCGTATCTCTCTGAGGGGCTCCAGCATTGTGCTCATGGGCAAGAACACCATGATGCGCAAAGCCATCAAGGACCACCTTGAGACCAACCCAGCTCTTGAGAAGCTGCTGCCCCACATCAAGGGCAACGTTGGCTTCGTCTTCACTCGTGGAGACCTTGTAGAAGTAAGTGTTCATTGGTTACTTAAATAATAGGAAATGTAAATATGTACTTGTTATTCATAGAAAATTTGGTGTGTATATTTTTTAGAATGTAGTAGACAATGGTGTTGATTCGCTTTTGCATACTGTAAAACTAAACTAAGTTTGACAGGTCTAATAGTAATGCTGTCCTTTTTTACTTCAGTGTTTAGAAAAAGACAGCAATACTATTAGACCTGTCAAATTTAGTTTAGTTTAGGATGTAAAACCGAATCTACACCAATAGGAAGGATTTATTTAGATTTAGAACTGGTGAATTCTTGACTTGCTGATGCCCTATATATTCTGCTATATTGTAAATATATTATTTACTTTGCTATAGGTTCGTGACAAACTTCTGGAGAACAAGGTCCGCGCGCCTGCCCGCCCTGGCGCCATCGCCCCTCTGTCCGTCGTCATCCCAGCCCACAACACCGGTCTGGGTCCTGAGAAGACTTCCTTCTTCCAGGCTCTGTCTATTCCCACCAAGATTTCCAAGGGTAAGAATACGTTTTACCTTTAATTGACAGCATCATATTTTTTCCTGTATCTATAACAAGTATTTGTGGGAATCCACGACGTGTTTTGTTTTCAAGCATAGACAATTTGCGAGTTGCCATTTGTACAAAAAAGTAAATAATAACTGGTGACGTCATCACGATATGGACCACCCACCATGTGTCATCAAAAATAAACAAATCAAAGAACCATAACATATATTTTAGGCTCTATACATAAGCAGTTTTGGTTCCTTTTCCCTAAAATTATGTCTGTTTTAATGCCTTGGGGTGTAATATTAACTCCATGGTTTCGCTTTCAGACAATATTAACTCTTCAAATTTATCCTAGTGTGATAGTTACAAACATGAACATTGCACTGGCATTTTGAAGAAACATTACTTTATAGGACAAAAATATAGGATTTCCCTAGCGCGCTATCTACTTACGCCCGAAATTAAGAATAATCAATCGATCCTTATCCGTTTTTCGCGGTTTTTAGAACTAGGTACATACATCTAGAAATAAATTGTTTTGCTGTCTATAGGAACCATTGAAATCATCAACGATGTCCACATCTTGAAGCCCGGTGACAAGGTGGGAGCTTCTGAGGCTACCCTGCTCAACATGTTGAACATCTCTCCCTTCTCGTACGGTCTTGTTGTCAAGCAGGTATGTATCCCTTTACCATACATCGTTGAAGCCTTAATTTATAGAAAAAAAAAAACCTCTTAACTTAATCTGTCGCCAAGCACCTATCGGGTGTGTTCCGGCAGCCTCACTTGAGAGCCAGTTCCCAGTCCAGGTATAGCGTGGCGCCATCTTCGACCACATCGTCACTTAACATCAGATGACTTGTGGTCAAACCCTGTAAAAAGTTAAAAAAAAATAAGGCAGCCATTTTGTGATGTTAATCATTGAGCAAAAATTCGTCTTCCAAAGTGTTGAGTTTGGGATGCTGATACATGAGCATCCTGATAATTTGTCTTTGGAAAATTATTTGCCATGGTCTATGTTTCATTTTCAGTGCCAATCACTGAATTTATATCTTATGGCTAACAATTACTCATGGTCAAAACTGTATTAGTTTACAATGCTCTACTTGATACAGGAAAGTGATACAAGCTAATGTTTCTTCAAAACCATCAGGTGTATGATTCGGGCACCATTTTCACCCCGGCCATCCTGGACATCAAGCCCGAGGACCTTCGTGAGAAGTTCATGGCTGGAGTTGCCAACGTGGCAGCTCTTTCGCTGGCCATTGGCTACCCGACCCTGGCTTCCGCTCCACACTCCATCGCCAACGGTTTCAAGAACCTGTTGGCCATCGCCGCTGTCACCGAGGTTGAGTTCAAAGAAGCCACCACCATCAAGGAGTTCATCAAGGTAAAGCAATGTTCTGTAAACTTCAGAGGTTGGACCTCTCTGTCAAACATTAAATTGGTTTGTCAGTTTAGTAGTTACAAAGTACATAGTGCAACAATCGTCTTACATTACTAATTTTAAAAACTTTCAACATTTTTTAAGTGTCTGTTATAATACCACGAAGTGTAACATTAACTTCTTGGCTTCGCTTTCAGACAACATCAATTATTCAAATTTATCCTAGTGTGATAGTTTCTACATAAAAAACATTGCACTGGCATTTTGAAGAGACATTACTTTTTCCTAGCAACTTTACACAAAAAATGCAACGTCACCTCTATTAATTTTTAATAGATTTCTTATTCACGTCTGGTCAAGTCACTAAATTGATATTTTCGTTAACAGGACCCATCCAAGTTCGTGGCCGCAGCCGCAGTCGCTGCGCCTGCCGCCGCTCCGGCCGCAGAGAAGAAAGAAGAGAAGAAGGAGGAGGAAGAAGAGGAAGGAAGCGACGACGACATGGGCTTTGGTCTCTTCGACTAAGACACTTCACGTTGGGGACCGCTCTGGCCGACTCCGTTCTCCGGGCCCTTAGTGCCGACATCACCTGGCAGGCAGTCCCCGCTGTGAGCCCCGTGGCCGCATCTTGCACCCTCGTGCTCGGCCGGTCAGCGCCGCCGGGATTGACAACCCACATGGCGGCCGACTGTTACCGAAACACAGCAAGTGCTTGAATAAACGCCACTTACATAAACCTTCTTTTATTTTGTACCTATAGGTCTACCAGGATCTGATGGCAAAAAAAAGTTTAATAAATAGCGATTTTCATATGGCAACTGAAATTTCGAGGAATTGTTTTTGGTTTGGCTTCAAATTAGTAGGAATGACACGTCTTGATACTTTGGTTTATTGCATTTTTCGTGTGAACTGAAGAAGCTTTCTCTCGAATAGGGATCGATGAATGGCGAAAATCTTATGAACATGTAATAAAAATTGAAAATCAGTTCATAGAACAACATCGATTGAAATGCAGGAGGAAAGGTTTATCATAAATACTGCGTCTTCCTCTTCCGTTGAAGACTTTTTATGGATGTGCTTTTTACTCCAATTTCCCCCAGTATTGCTAGCGTCAATTTCTTTTTTACCTTTTTGCTGATAATAATTTAATTGTTCTTCATAAGGAGGATTATATAACATACTAGCTGCGCTCCGCTGTTTCACCCGCGTCTTCGTTATCGCAGAAACCTTTTTCCGGGATAAAAAGTAGCATGTTTTAATTTAGGGTATAGGCTATCTCCATTCAAAATTTCACTATACGTTGTGTAGTTTGCGTGTGAAAGAGGAGTAACAAACATTTGAAACTCTTTGAAACATCCTACTCGCCAACTTTCACGTTTTTAGGATGCTTTTAGTTTTCACCTTCGAACTGAAATTTTTCGGAAACTACTGCAGCAGCATACGAATACGACTAATTCTCTCATCATTGGCCAACAAAAAAAGCTACTATTTACAGGGTTACGTTTGACCACAAGTCACCTGATGTTAAGTGACGATGTGGTCGAAGATGGCGCCACGCTACACCTGGACTGGGAACTGGCTCTCAAGTGAGGCTGCTGGAACGCACCGATAGGTGCTTGGCGACAGATTCTTAACAAGAGGGTGGTAGCTAGCCAGGCGAGTACTAGAAAATACCCTACCACCAAGCTATGGTTTCATCACGATGTTTTCCTTCACCGAAAGCTCAAGCTCATTGTAGGATTCGAACCCACGTCCTACAGATCGCAAGCCGACGTCACTACCACTGAGCCATCACCGCTATAAAGTACGCTATAAGTTTATAGCTGTGTGGTAGTAACGAAAACTTTATACATACACTATATTCTGCAGCTATAGCTTGGGAGACGCGGCCACGCGGGGCAGGAGCAAGGTTTGCCCTGGGCTCTGGGGGTTTGGGTCACAAAAACATCCAATAAAATTAAATGGGTATATTATATTATATAATGTTGATTCTAACATTAAATACAGCCATAAAGTTAAGTTGTAATGGTTCTCGTTTAGTAGTGTCAGGAACAAAATCGATAGTGCTGGCAGTTTGGCAGCAAGAAATATTCACACTATTTAAACGAAAGGTTTTGAAAGAAGAAGAAAGGTAGACAAGCGGCAGATGAAATCGTGATTTTGACATTTGGTTGGAATCTTATAATAACTATTATTAATCTGGTGGTGACTATTGACTATAGGGGCCGTACTGTCGTCGGGACTTAGTGTAGTTAAGAGCCGGCGTTCGTCGGGATTTTAGTGGGCCTTATTGCCGACGAACTTCTTCCCTTACATTAACTTAAGTATCGTTTTATTCATGTTGTATGTTATGTTATATACTGAAGTATGCAAACACACTGTGTCATCTCTTCGAAAACCCTTCCCATTACAAAGTTGACCTAAAATATCAGCTTCCATAGCTTAATACATATAACTACGATATTTACAGTTGCATGTGTGTATATAACTTTACACAGCAAATAAGAAGACAAGTAAAAAGGATGGAGTCTAGTAAGGATCCATAACCAACTTGAAGCATCCATCGGAATCCTTGTACAGAATTATTTTAGCAAAATTACCAGCAACCAACTGGTGTTTGGAATATGTGAGAAACAGCATCCCAGCAGTAAAACTGTTAGGCCTATTGGTTGATATTTCTGCTGTGTTCTCAACAAGTTCAATGCTGTACCAGCATAGAATTGCATTGGCATATCCATCACTTATTATCTGCACTGGGTGTGACTCATATTGCAATCCATCAGAAAAGTTGCCCAAAACTATAGGATCTGATATTGGAACATACTTCAACACACTGAAGTCTATGCCGAAATTCTGGGTAACTCTATACTTATTTACTTGAGTTGCCATTGTGAATTTGCTGACATTAACATCGTACAGTCTATTGTTTAAGTCCAACCAATGGCTGCTGACCAGCTGGGCCACCAACTTCACTTGGGAAGGCATGAATAGACCATCTTGCTTGAGGTGCAAGAGTTTTAAATGTTCAGCTATCTCACCAAGCCGGATATTGACATCGCCGCATATGTCCAGCACATGGGTAAATATTGCATGGTATGATTCATCTCCAAAGATGTCTGGTGTCCAGTCGTTACCAAGCACAATGGATACGTTTGACATAGAGATTTTGTTTTCTGAGAACACTTTAATTATAAACTCTTTGTCATGTTCATTTGCTGCGCAACATACGAGCGACTTGGCTCCACGCTGTAGCATCAGTAGGCCAAACAGAGGAAAAGGGCAAATATCAGCTACAGTTATCTGAGACATTTCATCTATCTGTCCAAAGTATGCAAAAGCTACTCTCGCACAGTCTGTTACCTTTTTCATGTATTCTGTGTCATTTAAAAACCGTATGATTTCTGAAGATGCTCGAATGATTGGATTATTAGAACTTGGCACCATTGTTAATTTGCCACCATTCAGTAGGAATTCCAATTTCAGCGATTCATTTACTTGGACAGTTTTTGGTATGTCATCAAAAAAAACTGCTTGTTGCCATGCATTTGCTCTATCAGGAGCCACAGGATTCGTTGTAATTGTAGTAACATCTGACAAGTATAAATTGAACCACCCGATTACAATATTCAATAAGCCATTATCCTTGGCCTCGAGTTCTACATTATAGGGTTCAGTCCTCTGAAGGCTCTCATTAATATCATTTACATCATTGAAATTTATTTTTAGTACCGATTGAGGCTCAGTAAGATACTTCATGTCTTTAATGAGGTGCACATCCTCACAATCATAGGTGTCACCTTGTGTACTAACATGTACATTGAGTGAAGAGATATTGAGTAATGATTTTGCTTCAACACGCAAGTGATAATTTTTGCTGAGGTGGTCACATTGCACCCCCACTACAAAAAACTCTGCTGAATTTGGAACTACTCTAGCTTTACTAGATAACAGGGTAGGCCATGCGTGAGACAGCATTTGTAGCACATGTTCTCCGAATAGGCCAGCATCAAACATCTCCGTTAGCAATACCGTACTTTTACCACCTACGTCCCAAAGGGTCAGGTCTGTTGACATTTTATTGATTATTTTTATCTTTCTTATTTTGTTCCTTCGAACAATGTTATCAGCCAAATTGCTCATTACACTAGAGCCGTCACATCCAGTGACCTTACCAGCACCTGCTTCAAAGGCGTAGATAGCAAGCAACCCTGTGCCAGTACCAACATCTAGAACTCGGTCTTCTTGAGGCACAATAGTCTGGTGAATAGCCTCCCTATAAGATTCATTTCGAAGATTGTCATTTAACATTCTGTAGTGCCACCTCTCCACTAGCAGATTTTTAATAGAATTTAGGTTTCTCTCAGCATTGGCATAACTTGGAGTTATTTTCAGAACTTTTTCGAAATGTTCCCATGCTTCTTTGTAGTAGCCGAATTGGTATAAGTACATACCAATGTCATTTAGTAGATATGTGTTGTTTGGGAAGATTTTGAGAGCCCGACCGAAGTTATTGAATATGATGTCCATTCTGTTAGATTGTGCAAGTATTGTGTTAAGCCTGAGCAGTATGGCGCGGAACTCCTGCTCGTGAGAGGGTATCAAGTCAGGGTTCCGCTCAAACGCTACGAGGAAGGAGTCGAAGGCCTTGTTGTACTTCTCTTCCTCCACTTGCCTCCGGGCGCGCGCGATTGCCTCCCATGATTCATCCATCATGACGGATCGGTTCTGGCTAGAAATTAAGAATTCCTTGATATTTGCATACTGTGTAATGTAACCGACTCTTATTTCTCAGTCTTATCTGGTTTATACTTACTTGTTGAGCCTGTTTTCCAACTGACGAATATTACATTAATAACGGCATCCAAATGATAACATACTGAAATTATGTATCTATACGCACGCGTAACAAGTAATAGCAAAAGTTTTACGTTTACGAGTTTTTCCTATTCCCTTGCCTTGCCCTTCAGTAAAATCAATAGTAAATTTCACAATGACAAATGACATTGATTGATTGCACCTTACCTATTTTTTTTTTATTTTTTTTTTTGTTTTGTTATGGCGTCGCACGATTAGTGTATTTGCCAGTGTCAAGTATAAAAGATTTCAAACTCAGAGAGTTGAATCAAGTTTAGATGATGATGGTGATGATGATGATGAGATGATGGGACGAGGATAGTATTTAAGTAAAGTAGTGGTGCTTTACTTAAACTTTACACGGACTTTTTTGGAGCAACTAGAAAAGTCACTTTCACAACTTTATTTCAATTTCCCACACTCGTACACATTAACGAACACATAATGGTTAATAATCCACCAATATTACACATTATCACTCGAAGAAACACAAGTTTTGGAAATAAAAACAAAATTTTCACGTTGATAACTCAATTGCCGCCAAAAAAGTCCCACCTTACCTATATACATAGAGTAACTTTGAGTATATAGTCTACATAATCTATGGATTGCACAGTGCATGTCATGAGTGAATTGAGTGATTCTGATTGAGTGCAGAGTTGCAGACAGACTGCAGTAAGGCCAGTAAGCCATAGGTAAAAGTCTGAACAAAGTTACGAAAGATAGGATTGATGTCATGCAGACTGCAGATTAGTACCAAGCCAGTTTGAAGATACAATATGATACGATAGATTTATGGTGAAACGTGAAAAGAACAGAAAAAAATAGCTATTGTTTAGAAATTATTCAGAATTTAAGGTGGATGATCCCAGAGCTCATCACGCTATGTTGTCAAGAGATGGCGCTGATGTCATTTTTTACCTAAATTATTTTTTTACGTCGAAAATAATCTTATTCGAACCAAACACTAAAGCGCGCGTTCTATATGTTACTCAATTGTAAATTACCCAAATCTTCATTAAATAAACTAATAAATTACTCGTAACGCTTCTCTTACTGCTGGTGTCACAAATTTACGTACTTACACACGCACACGTAGACATAAAGTATGTCATTAGAACGCATCTAAGGTGGTTGCTTGCGGTCCGCCTAGCAGCCCAGCGTCAATAGATGGCGTTGTTTCTAATTAACGCATCTTATTTTATTATGAATGAATAGGTGCATATTATTTTAATAATAATTATGTTTACCGGTAATGGCGTAATATGTTTTATGTATCCAACAATATTTCAGATGTGTTTTAGTTTTCAAAACACTTTTATTTGTGCCAAACAATATCGCGGCGGTAGTGGTGTATGGCAGCGATCTATTCACGCACACATAGAAAATGGTCTTGTTGTACACGAAACCATTTGCTAATTTCGTTCTTTCGTTTACTGTATAGGTTAGACCAGTGGTCAAACCTCTCAGTAGTTCTTTACTAATAACGAGGTTCCGAGTTCGATCCCTGCCTCAGATTTTTGGTAATTTTCTTTGATTTGGATGAAATTTAGAATGGAGATGGCCTATACCCTTTATTACCTATACTCTCTACTCTCCTACCAATAAAGACATTGGCTATTGTAATACTTTATTATGAAACAATCAGGATTATTTATTATATATGTACATAGTATCAAAATAAAAAACAGTCAATCACCAATAGTCTTTTTATTTACACATTCTTAAAATATTCAATAATTCACAATTCTTCGTCAATATAAAGTCCTGCTGGTCGCACAGTTTTTTTCATTTTTTCCATGAACTATGTTCTGGCCACAGACTCATTGTGTTGGCCATATGCCATGTTATTGGTCAGAACATTGTTTTTATACAAAATTCTTTTGACGTGGTTGTGGCATGGTGTTATCGCTTTTCGTTTACATATCTGCAACAAAGCTATAATTAAAGTATATTCTAATTTGTATCCCAACCTGGCCATACGAAAACCACGGATTTATGTCTACTAAACACTACTAAAGAAACAAACATGACTTTGAAAAACTAACCATTCCAAATCGGCTGGCTGGCCTGTCGCATTTATATGTAGTGTAAACATCATTTTCATGTTGCCCTATGGTCAGAAGTTCAATTCCTTTTATTTCCTCCGTTGTTTTTTGGAAGTCTCGAATTTTCGAGAGACATGCTTCTTTCAAATCTGTTTCCACAATTGGTTCATTTGGTTTAGTAGTTACGTTGATACGTGGTAACAAACATTCACACGCACAAATTTTTGCATTTATAATATTAGTAGAATAAAATTTCGTTTATTTCAAGGTGTCATTTACGAAGTAAATAAGCGTAGGAAAATTATATGTCATCATATTGTTTATTTCAAAGGTATTTGAATACACTTTCAGCAAGGGCAGTTGTAGAACAACGTCCTTGATCCTCCGAAAATTAGATTTGTGGTGACAGCCAGCCAGCAGAGCTTTTACGGTTATACAAAGGTACTATGTGGCAGGGCTGTTGCTGGCCTCAGCTGGCGTAGTGGTGCACGATTGTATCTGCTGATTTCCATCAATAATTTTCCAACGTTGATCAACCTTTTTTACAGAGTAAAACTATAAACAACAACTTGCCTAGCAACGTAGCAACTAGTCAAAAATGCATTTTACGTGAATGACGTAACCAAAAAAACTCATAGAACAGTCTGATTAGTTTATACTAGCTGCACCCCGCAGTTTCACCCGCGTGTCCTACAGTTTATCGATATTTTTTTTTATAAAACTATTGTAGTAAAAGAAACACTAAATATTAAGTGAAGCTTACCACTTACCACACATACACATACATTAGTGAAAACCGCACCCTAATCGGTTAAGCCGTTTCTGGAATTAGCGCGCACAAACGCACAGACAAACAGACATACAGTCAAACAGACAAAAATTCCATTTATCATTGTTTTGGGTTCTATTGCGTTGATGATAAAGACCCCCAATAATAGCTTTTCTCATTTATCTTTCACTAGTTTTCAGCCGCGGTTTCACCCGCGTCTTCCCGTTATCCCGCAGGAACCTTTTTCCGGGATAAAAAGTAGCTATAAGCTATTTCCATTCCAGTAGTTACGGTGATACGTGGCAACAAACATTCACACACACAAACTTTCGCATTTATAATATTAGTAGGAAAGGATAGGATGTACAGACAGCGATCAGTCACAGTTTTATTATATGTATAGGTAAATAAATTTTTATTGTAAATGTGGATGTGGATTTGGATTCCGTCTTCTTTACCGCTTAGACTGTTTTATTGAAAAATATACCTTATTCCGTTTGATAACAATATGTATAGTATTACATTGATAGATATCGGTTGATTTCGGTTTTTTCTTTGACGTTTATGATTTGAAGCGATGATAGCTCAATCGGTTGCGCATTGAACTTCCGTGCTGCACAGCACATGTTCAAATACCAACAATAGGTATGAGGTTTCGGTGAAGAAAAATATCGTGCCAAACCACAACATGGTGGCTTATTATGTAATATTTGAGACTTTAGATCAGATACCTACCTAGTAGATAAAACACTCATTAGCCCAGTAACTTCGCTAGCTACTTATGTTGTAGTTAGTACCTTACCTACCATACCTTTACCTACCAAATATTTATTTGATAATGCGGTAGTGCGGTACCAACACACTGGGTATCAAATATAGGGGTGTGACTTGAAAGGGAAAAAATCGATTAAGAAATAATCGATTTTTATCTCTTTAGATTAAATCGATTTGTAAAAACGATTCGATTATTTTTTACTTAATAATCGATTTTTTACAAATCGATTATTTTTCGATTTGTTTTACAAATCGATTATTTTTCGATTTTGTACAAATAGATTATTGTTTGAATTTTTACTAAGCGATTGTTTTTATTTATATAATCGATTTGTAAAAAACAATTATTTAAATAAAAATAATCGATTTGTAATATAATCATCGACTTTTTAAAAATCGATAAAAAAAGATCGATTAATATAAAAATCGATTATTTTGTTCACATCCCTAAACTATTTTAGCTAGGTAGGTACATACCTACCACCGTGGTAGGCGACCTCTTGCAAGGGCGATCTACCATTTCTAGTTCTACCGCCAAGTACCTAACTAACTATTTTATCAATAGTAGGTATCTATCTACGTAGACCGTATGTATTTAGATTTACGTTCTAATGTAAGTATGTTGTCAGCTGCCTGGTTACCATAATACATACAAGTCGGATGGCCGTGTGAGAAACTATCGCAAGATATATATTTACTTTACTTATTTATTAACTTATTTTCCTACTTTGATTACCTGGGCGAAATTCTATCACTTAGGTTATCAAAGTGGATTAGACCTCCACGACCTTGACTACCAACCCGTTTCGATTTACGTCTTCGGAACGGAAAGTAAAAATTGCCCCAAAATCAACAAAATCGTTCATGCACGACTTGGCATGTCGAAATATCGTGGCGAGCGAGACAGAAAATCATTCTTCACTAGTCACGCCCGATCTTGCAACGTCGCATAATTTTTAGCTATTGACAAACTATAATTTCTTCTGTGACGCTTCAACGTTGTCGTATGCCACCATTCGCTCACTGCACATTGCACAAGGTCTACATCTAAACAGTTCATCGAAATTCAGATAGATGGCAGGTTAAAATCACCTAATTCAAGTCCGTCAACTTCAGTGCCACTCACGCACACATGTGTATAATAATACGGTTTTTCCGATGTAAAATTACATGGAAAACATAATTTTTGTAAGAGAAACTGATAGTTCGCGAATGGGTAATTAATTGAACAATTTAAGAAAATTTTCAAACTTCATTAGAATAGTTCGCGTGATCCATATCGCCCTTCTTGAGTTTGTATGGGAAATTGCACGAGCCCATTCACCTTAATTCCAATAATTAATTACAGATAACGAACTTTTTTTGTAGATAGACATCAGAGTTTATCAACCTTGCGTACGTTTCCTGTGGCTTTTTATTTATGGAATCTTCTCCAAAACAGAGTTGCCGTTTTAGTAATTAGATTGCTACAATTAGCAATTTTTTTGCAATTTTAGCGGTTTATATTTTAAGTTTAGTAGCAAAACATTTTTAGCTTTATTCCGACTAACGTGAGATAGCATAACATCTTTTTTAGAATGAAGCGCTGCAACTATAGAATAAAATAAATAAATATCGGGGACAATTGCACACAAATTGACCTAGCCCCAAATTAAGCTCGAAACTAAAGAGACATGGAGGTTGTAAGTTGCCAGTTGCCACGGCACAGCTTCGTTGCATTCTATGGTAGGGTAGTTTTCTGTTTTTGACAAAAGTTTCTGAACAATCAGAACAATAACACATTTTTAGATTCACTTTATCATCTAGTCAGCAACCTGGTTTAGTAATCTAAATACAAAATACAAGGAGCAAATTTTTGTATTTTCTATTAAAAATCAAAATAATCTGTATGTAGGTACATATACTTTGACAATATCATATCTAAAGAATTTTATTGTAGACACATTTCTTTAGGATTATAATTTTTTTATTTATTTCCCTACAACTATTGTAGACCACTGTCCACACTTAAGTCTTGAGGCAAACCCATTGAAAACACACTTTTTAAAATAATGTACTGTTGGATAGTTTTCTATTGAAAGACCTAGCTGTCCATATTTATTATTGCCACTAGTCCAAACCGTGTAATCTTCTAATAAAATGGCCGAGTGCCTGGACCCACAGGCCACATCTACAATGTTAATGTTAACTTCACTTCCATTGTCATCAAAAAGGTCCACTAATGTAGGTAGGGAATAACTTTTGAGGGGTTCTTTTATTGAATTTTCTTTGACACCTAACTGGCCAGTATCATTCCAGCCCCATGCATAAAGGTCTCCGAACTCGCTGAGGGCCATTGAATGCCACCCACCAGCTGCTATTTTTACTATTTTAATTCCTGCTAGCGCTTCAACTTCTGTAGGGGTGTCCAAAATGTTTACATCCCCATGGCCAAGTTGTAATCTCCTGAAACCATGTTAAATGTAATTGAGAAATCTAGCTCTATATGAATAGCTCTTTCACATGATAGTAGTTGTCATGTTGGATATTTACCGTGCATTACCCCAAGTGTACACTCTGCCAGCATCAGTGAGTAGCATGTAATGTTCATAGCCGCACTGTATGTCTTCTGGTTTTCCTACACAGTGTCTAGTATCGATAAGATTAGGGAGCATGCCACTGTACACCAATCTTTCGCTGGTGAGAAACATCAACGTGCCATTTACTGCTACACATTTGAAAATGTGATCTTCCGTTTTTAACTTCTTTGATTCACATTCGACAGGAACTTCAGTGGCTAACTTAATTGTTTTGGTTTTTTTATCTTCCATATTCACAACCCAAATTGTACATGTATCTTTGTTGATTATAATTAAATTATAATCGTCAGAAACCACTGTACAATTTGAACAGTCTGAACACTCTTTGGGCAGAGTTACTACTTCAAGACACTGTCCCGAACCTTTATAGTCACCCGTAACATAAAACATGTTCTTAAATTGAAATATATTGTGTGACCAGGCAATGTGAACAAGGGTAGCGCTTTTCAAGTCTAAATCACAATCAGCTTTCTTTTCAGGAAATGTCTTGAATTCTTCGATTACGTTATCAATACAGCCGTACCATTGACTGAACAAATTACTGCCTGTGAAAAAATTCATTTTCGATTTTTTGTCTTAGTTTTTAAATTTTGCAGACACATCATTAGTTACAATGTTTAGGTGCAATGCAAAATTGCAAAGCAAATCAAAACATTACAAACAAAGACACAACAAACTCAATGGAACGGGATTACGTCACGGCAACGGCATGCGCTGCGCCCCCTGCCCCTAAGTATGTGTCCTGTCACCTGTCAACTCAGCTCAGCTGTCAAAAGTGACTGAATGTAAAAAGTGTCATGGCAACATTGGTATTCCACGCATAGCGAATAGCGATGTTATCGCGAAGCGAATTATGAAACAAAGATCGAAAACAATATTTGTTGTTATTTGTAAGCCTCAAATCTCAATAGATTTTACCTAGGGATTTTGACGAGGATTTGAGGTTTTGAGCTTGACGTTGAATAAAAACTCTCAAATTGAGTTGAGTATCAAGACTATAAAATACCAGATTAATACAAGTCAAGCTAATAAAAGTGTTTTAAAATAGAGCTGTGTTGACTTTTTTGGCGGCAATCGAATTGTGAACGTGAAAATTTTGTTTTTATTTCCAAAACTTGTGTTTTTTCTAGTGATAATATGTAATATTGGTGGATTATTAACCATTATGTGTTCGTTAATGTGTACGAGTGTGGGAAATTGAACTATAGTTGTGAGAGTGACTTTTCGAGTTGCTCTAAAAAAGTCCGTGTAAAGTTTAAGTAAAGCGCCACTACTTTACATAAACACTATCCTCATCCCTTCATCTCATCATCATCATTTAAACTTGATTAAACTCTCTGAGTAAGAAATATTTTATACTTGACACTGGCAAATACAATAATCGTGTGACGCCATAACAAAAAAAAAAGAGTTGTGTCAACTCTATTTATTTGTTATCTGTAAAAAGAAAAAATGACGAATGAAATGAGAACGAATCAAAAAAGGAATGAACAAATATCAAACATGGCTTGGACAGATAGTGCCGGTCAAGAAGATATCTTTGATTTTTTTGGTTTTTGTGATTGTTCTTTCTGTTAGAAAGTTAGTTCAAAAACCATTGAAAATACCTGCACATTGATATTTTATACTTTGGTATTACTGTAACAGTGTCGGGTGATAGATATAATGTTTCAGTGAAATGAAGTTTTTCGAGAACAAATCAATATGGCCCTCAAACTGGGAAAATGCAGGCTATGTCTCAAGCTCGGGGACTTTTACTCCATCTTCACGGTGGACAATACCGTACAACTCTCAGAAATGGTCATGGATTGCTCTAGTATAAAAGTAAGTAAGAGACGCGAAACTATGTTTTCAGGATGATTAAACTTTAGACCAAAGTGATATCAACATCTTTGATGCCTTTTATCGAAATTTGATTTCTTCAATTCTTAGTTTTTATATTTGACGTAAAATTGTGGCTTTATTGGAATTGGTAGAGAATGTTTATCATCTAAATTACTGTTATTACAATGCACATTCACTATGTGTTGAATTATATTATAAGTTATATGATTGCTTGTATAAATTAACTCTCTCTATGGATATTCTCACCAGTACAGCCTCCTCTTGCCACATAGGTTCTTGTCATCTGTCTGAATCTTTTGGATACCACAGACTTCTACAGAATACAAAGATTTTTGTGTCCTCACAATCAAATCTTAGCAGAAGACCAATGTTTTTATGTATGATTTAAAAACTAGTCCTAAATGGATTATTATTTCTTTGCACAACTTACTCTCTGCAACATTTAAAAACATATGTAACCTACCATGCAGTAAACAATATATATCAATAGAATGTTTTACTCATCTTTTTTTTTGTAAAATCTGTTTATCACTTTAAAGTTCCTTAGCCACAAGTACGAGACTAATATGTTTGTGAACAACATTATCATCTGATATTAACTATGTTTTAAACTAATAAATGATGTCATTTTATGCCGGTGTGATTAGGGCAAATATTTTTTAATTTCATGCACTCCTTTTTTTTCTGACATTGTTAACATCAGCCTAATAAACAGTGTCATTTAGTGGAAACAAAACCCACCCCTAAGATTCGCAACTTCTCGAAGAGTGAGTGTATTGACCATAATGTACCACATTGACCCAGTGCAGGTTGTTTCCTGCCATACTGTCCCCTAAAGTACCTATGAATAAACCCTGAGGTGAAAATCTTTTTATCCTTTTAGGTATACGAAGGTGATGGATTACCAGACAAGGTTTGTGCTGAGTGCATACAAAAGCTCAGCAGCGCATACATATTCAAACAGCAATGCGAGAGAGCTGATCAGGAGCTACGGCGGAACTATGTTGCGCCTCCAGGTATGTCTTTATTACATGCTATATATAATCTAGGTCTCGCTTTGACGGCAGTAATACACAAGTATACAGTATTGTACTGAAATATACAAGCTTGCGCACCCATGTGTTATAAATATCATTGTGTGTGCGATCTATATAGAACTAGCTGCGCCCCGCGGTTTCACCCGCGTGGACTGCAGTTTATTGCAATTTTTCCATTTTTTCTTTCATAAGAACCTTCTCCTCGCAATAACAAACAACCAAAAAAAGGATTAGTGAAATCGGTCCAACTGTTCACTTGTGATGCTGTGAACAAGGGAAATAGCGATTCATTTTTATATGTAAGAAAATTAAAAGTGTAGTTTCATGCAAATGAAATTACTAGCAATATTAGTGATAAACAATCTTTTCTAGGATTCAGTATCAGCCCACAGCCACCAAATAGACAGAGTAGCGATTCGGCGTTTTCAACACACACAGATAGCTCCAACTTGAAATCGTCATTCACCGAAAGCAAAGTTACACCAGTCAATAGAAGTAGGAAAAGAAGCGTGGAAAGCGATAATGCGTCGGAAGCCAGTAGGTCGCAAGACTACACCCGACCAAGCAGCTCGAAACGCGTTGAGGAACTACGGCGGACGCAAAAACGGCCACGGCTTTCATTGAACAACTCGCAGTGTGACTCTGATTACGAAGACAATGGAGGCTCCAGCTACGTCCCAGAAACGGACATGACAGATTCAGATGAACCCCTCATAAAGCCTGACGAAATCAAATGCGAAATCTGCTTAAAGACCTTTAAATGGAAAAAGAGTTTAAAGCATCATATGAATAACAAACACGGAAAGGACAGCTTTGATCAAGTCGCCACAGTCAGTACTCCTGTGAGGGTTGTCGATGATTTATTTGACGAAGATGAGAAATTAACCTGCAATAGATGCGACAAAACTTTCAAACTGAAAATCATGCTGAAGAGGCACCAGGAGTCCTGCGGCAAGTCGCCCGTGAAATCACTTATCAAGTCTCCGCAGAAGGAGCTGTATATTTCCCTGGAACCCATCGACGCGGTGCATAAGATCACGGTAAAGAAACCCAGGTGCGAATACTGCACGGCCAAATTCAAAACTGTTGAAAACCTGGAGAAGCATCTAAGAGTGGTCCATGCGGCTGCTCTGAAAAAGGAACAAAAAGAAGCAAAGCCTGTGCTCGTAGAGAGTCAGAAAACCAAAGCAAAATCGAATGCGTTTGCAGTTCCGTGCGTCTTTTGTAATGAGCCGTTTGATGACTACTATGTGCACAGTTCTCATTTCTGCTGCTGCCCGAAGAAAGATTTACGCTCTTCGTTCCAGTGCCCTGTCTGTCATAAGCTGTATAGCAGAAAGAACAGCTATTTCATCCACTTAAAAAACATGCACTTCGAGCCGAAGGCGAGCAAACTGGCGGAGGTTTCCGCATCGTCCTTCGACTGTCGCATATGCAGCAAGAAACTGCCCTCGCAGGAAATGCTTGTCACGCATTTGGCGGCTCACGCGTCTAACATAGATGATGACAACGACGTCGCCGCGGACGATGGCGACTCGAGGTAAAGTATCGCGCGATGTCGTCTCAGAACAATTTTAGCTACTGCAATCCGTACAATTTTGTCAACGGCTTTTCAAATTTTCAGACTGAGCACCTTGGACGACTCCGCATCCGTGCACTCGGCGCTAAGCGCGTCGGTGCCAGGCGGATTACTAAATTGCCGCGTGTGCGACAAGGAGTTCAAATACCGCAAATCTCTCGTGTCTCACGAGATGAAGCACAGCGAAGACGAAATTAAAGTGAAAAACGAGCCCCCAGACAAGCCATCGATGAGTTTGCTGAGCGAGACCCATAGAGACTCTGATTTCGAATCTAGTCCAGACGATGAGGACGAGGACGACCTTACCTGCGACATTTGCGAAAAGATGTTCTCGTACAAACGGCTGCTTCTGCACCACAAGAGGACGAAGCACAACATGTCTTCCGGTACTAAGAGAGCGAAAATCAACCTTAAAGATTGCTCCGTAAGGTGCTTGCTTTGCGACTTGGAGATGAAAGTGAGCGCCATCAACGAACACAATCAGAAGCACATCTCTGCGAACATCAAGCCAAGGAATATCTACACTTGCGGGGAGTGCGGCCAGAAGTTTAAGAGTTGTAGCAATTTGGCGAGTCATATTAAGCTGGTTCATAGGTAAGAATGTGGTGGATTTTTATTTTCGTTTTTCTTTGTCTCTTATTGGTCATTAGCCATGTCAGCTATGGTGGATTTGGCTTGAATGCCTATTTAGATTAAATGTTTAAAAAAAGAGAAGACACAGGTATCAATCCGACTTGGAAAGCTTGTTTTAAAAATGTTTTTTACTTTTACATTTTCCTATTGGCGCGAATCTTTAACCCATGTTTCCGTTTCCAGGTTGAAGCAGCAGCAAGACCAAGTGCCGCAGCAGTTCATCGGCGCGGACCTGGCGGATTTTTGTGAGGTCGTTGTGACGAAGGCGGAACCCCTGGAAGAAATCCAGAGTCACAACGGCTTTGGCGAGGTTCCGTCGCAGGTACGACATCATTGTTATAAATTCACCTGATGCTAGACGATGTAGTCGAAGATGGCATCACCTGGATTGGAGACTGGAGTGTGGTGTGGTGAGCACTAGATAATGCCCTGCCACCAAGCTATGGTTTCATCACAATGAAACCAACAAACTGTTGCAATAAATTTGAAACTACCACACCGTGGTTAACATTAGAAGTAGATCTTGAAACGGGATGATTACCATGTATTTGTTTGAGTTCTCGATATTTCGGTACTGTTGCAAGCGCCATGATCACGAAAATACTAAAAGTTTCTGCGGGTGGGATTGTTGATATTATATGTATCTATCTACCCGCTTCCTCTCACGTTTTTTGCGTACAATGACGATCTATGATTGTTTCGAATGAACTAATCTATGAAAGAGAGCTGCAGTAACTCGTTGCAGCGCGGCCCGCCCTGAAGAGAGTGAGCGTTTTCTCTATTTTATTATTCGCGTCGACAAACTATCTTTATTATTTATTAGGAACAACTGCGTTATAATTAAGAGGATTTATGAATTACCTTTAACCTAATCTACATGATTGTTTCATTAGCAGGGGGCACCGACAGTGGATCTCAGCGGGTTCACCTGCCCCATCTGCGGCAAGAAGATGGCGACGCTTCTCTCCCTGAAGCGGCACGTCAACTGGCACTCGTACGTAGGGAACAGCCTGGAGAAGAAATACGAATGCTTTGTTTGTAAAGAGGTAACATATATGGTTTAATTTTGGAATGTTTTAAAATTTCCTCCTTATTACATATCATGAAGTACTAGCTGTTCCCCGCGGTTTCACCCACCTGCGCTACAGTTTATCGCGATAAAAAGTGTCCCTTGTCCTTCAGCGTTCAAACTATCTCCGTGTCAAATTTCATTTAAATCGGTTCAGTAGTTTAGTCGTGTAAGCGAGACAAACAGACAGAGTTACTTTCGCATTTATGATATTAGTAGGGGATAATATAGCCCCAATTACCCGAATAGGGTATAGCAATGTAGGAGCGTACTAATCCATTCTTCTTATGCTGTTGTAGCATTTGTCGATTAAAAACGTTTTCAAGATTTTTTCTTTGACCTAACTCATCTTATGAGGATCTTTAAAGTTTCCCTTCCGTTAACCGAATACCGATTTTGTTCCCAGACATTCAAGTTCCAATGTCACTACAAGATGCACATGCGCGAACACTACCACGACACCAACCTGGACCCCGCGCTGCTGACCTGCTCCATCTGCAACCGGAAGAGCAAGCACCTCCGCGCCGCGCAGGCGCACATGAACTACCACAAGCAGACGCGCTTCCAAAACAAGGACTACCAGTGCTCCATCTGCAAACGCGTCTTCCAGTACCGCCGCGTCTACCTCTCCCACATGGCCATACACTACAAGAAGGGAGAGAGCGGCATGAACACCGTCGTCGGCGACAAGAACCCCAGTTGTTTGAACGCGGCCTCCGATGGCACGCACAGCTGCCACCTCTGCGGGAAGGTGTGCGACTCGGATGTCTCCCTCAAGCACCATCTGAGCTGGCACAACTCGAAGACGCTGCTGTACGGCGCGCGGCACGAGTGCCAGATGTGCCAGCTGCAGTTCACCAACAAGAGGCATCTGGAGCTGCACACGCGCGCGCACTACGAGGACGAGAACGGGCCCTACAAGTGCAACATATGCGGCAAGGGGTACATCGACGAGGAGTACATGCGGCGCCACGTCAAAGGGCACAACTTCGACCACCAGTCGCACAAGAAGCGGATCGAGAAGCTGCGCAAGGACAAGGTGAAGTGCCCCATCTGCTCGCGCTACTACCCCGACCTGGTGCATCTGATCCGACACCTGCGGCGCACGCACCCCGAGAGCAAGATGATCAAGGAGGACCCCGACGCGCCGCCGCCCGCGTACTACTCGTGCAAGCTCTGCGCCAAGGTGTTCCTCGACGAAGTGCGCCTCAAGAAACACGAGGAGGCGCATCTGAGGAAGCCCAACTTCTTCAAGTGCAAGTTCTGCGGCAAGAAGACGATATCGCTCAAGAACCACAACTTGCACATCAAAGGGCACCTCACCACGAAGCACGTAGACAACCCGCTCAAGTGTCCGCAGTGCGACGAGGTGTTCGTGCTGGGGTACGCGCTGCACCACCACCTGCGCGACACGCACGGCGTCAACGAGACGTGGATCGCGGAGCGCGCCGACGAGGCGCTGGCCGGCCCGCTCCAGGAGCTGCAGTGCGCCGTCTGCCTCAAGGTGCTCGCCAGCAAGGGCAACTTCGAGCGGCACCTCGACTACCACAACTCGCTGCGCTGCAACTACTGCTACGACTACTTCAGCGGGCTGCGCTTCCTCGAGGGGCACCTCGCCTTCAGCTGCGACAAGAAGAAGCTGATCGGCGACACGGAGGTGCACCCGCGCCGCGTCAAGTGCGAGCTCTGCTACAAGCCGTTCCACCTGCAGGTGAAGCTGGACTGCCACCTGCGCACGCAGCACGCCATCCGCGTGGAGCGGCGCGCCGCCGCCGGCCGCACCGAGACCGCCTGCGACTACTGCTTCAAGGTGTTCGAGAACGAGTTCGCGCTCGCGGGCCACAAGGTGTACCACCGCACCGTCGGCTACTTCGGCTGCATCTACTGCCCGCGCAAGTTCAACACGCAGACCGCCTACCGCAAGCACAAGACGCACCACTTCTCGCAGCTGAACGTGGACGAGCCCACCAAGTGCGAGCACTGCGACGAGACGTTCGTCGCCTTCCGCGAGATGATCTACCACATGCGCGACGTGCACCAAGACGACAAGGAGTGGATCGTGCTGCCCAAGGACTCGGTCGAGGAGAAGTGCCCGATCTGCGAGAAGACGTTCTTCAACCTGCACCGCCACCTGCAGTACCACGAGGAGAACAAGTGCAAGAAGTGCAGCGAGTACTTCCTCTCGCGGCTCGACTACGACAACCACCTGTGCGCGATCGAGAGCGACGCGGAGGACGAGGCGCTCGGCGCCGACGTCTCGGGCCAGCCCTACGAGGAGTGCACCTTCTGCTTCAAGCCGATCACCAAGAAGGACTCGAAGAAGAAGCACGACATCCTGCACCGCACGTCCGGCGCGATCTCGTGCCGGTTCTGCCACCTCAAGTTCAAGACGATCGACGCGTTCAACATCCACGCGTTCTCGCACCGCAGCCGCAAGTACGTGAAGAAGCCGATCAAGTGCCGCACGTGCAAGGAGCGCTTCGTCAAGTACGGCCCTTTCATGAAGCACTTGAAGTCGGTGCACAAGTCCACGAAGAAGGTGCACTACCGCGCCGTCGTGAAGCCGGAGCGGTGCGTGGTGTGCGGCGACCTGTTCCCCAACCTGCACAACCACTACCGCGCGCACCTCGTCAACCGCTGCCAGCTGTGCAGCAAGTACTTCACCTCCTCGCGCCTGTTCGCGCGCCACGAGTGCAGCAAGGAGGACGCGGACCCCAGCAAGGTGTTCACCTCCGACGAGAATCTGCTCGCGCACATCGATTCCTACATCCCCAAGGACGAGAAGGACGATGAGAAGTTCTACGGGTACACGGACGATGAGGAGGACGGGGAGATGGATTTCCCGACTCGCGCGACGCCGAATGTCGTGAAAACGTATTCGAAGTCGGCGAAGCTCCCGAAGCCGCCGCCGATAGACAGCCAGCTGGCAGAGGACGAGCGGAACCTGCACATGATGGTCGTGTCGCCGATTATCTCGGACGTGCTCTCGCTGTATCAGAAGCAGGATGACGATCTCGACAAAAAGAACGAGATCGGCGAGTTTGGCGAGATCGTGAACCTCGCCGACGACGACTCGCTGGACGCGATCGATGTGGAGGCGCCCATCGTTGTCATCGATGATAATTCTAGTTAATTATGATGCTGTTTTACTTCCATTAGAGTTTTATGGTCGGCGATGAGACGAACAAAATAGGTTTCTTTAACGCCGACGGACTTTGATCTATATACCTACCTACTTAGCATGTAGAACGTTTCGATAGTGTTTTATTATTAGAAATCTAGAAATTGATTTTTAAATTAGATGGTTTTGATGGAAAAATTTTATGATAATTGTAGGATCTATAGAAATATATCGGGATGAAAAATGTATCATCCATGAGTAATAGCTAATATTAAGACTTTAATTATATAATCTTGAAGAATACCAGCTACAGTACCGCCATTTGTAAAAGATTTATGTGCTTCATACGTGTAAGTGAACTTAGTAATTAAGTGTTTATTTTAATAGATTATATAGCAAATAAACAAAAAAATTAATTAAAATTACGTACATACAGCATGTATATTTAATTTTCCAGTTAGGAACAGATGTGTTTTTTTTTCATTACTTTCAATAGGTTCACTATATAAATTGTAAATATTGTATATAATTAGTGTTAAAATGTGTGTTTACGTATGCTTCGTAGTGTATTGGTAGAAAGTCGTCGTCTAATTAGGTAGTAGGGATGTCAAAATCCCGCATACCCTACAAACTCTGACGTGAGCGGATCTTCAATGTAAGTACCTCATTGGTCCAATACAAGCGCCCGCGCACTTATAAACACGAATGCAGCAAACTCGGTCAATATGTATGATACATTATTTCGAGGGATTTCATAAAACTCTTATTATTTTTTGATTGCATCAGTAAAAGCGCTCAAATAAAATCAGCTGTAAACCTGTTCTAAATAGGTGAATCGTCGTGTGATCGTATTTATGAGGTGTCTGTCGAACGCTTCTAGATTTCAAAACAAAGAACACCGTTAAATGAGGGAGGACGGGAGGACAAATTGTGGAAAATACTTCCTCCTTTTGGATACCAGATGATGCAGACCTAGCTAAAAGAGTCTCAAGATAATGTTTGTGCTTATGTAAGATGAGAAGTATTTTCTATAGAAAAATTACGTTAACGTATTCGCCGATAGATAAGTATTTATCGGAGCATTTGTGTAGGTGTCAAGTCGTCGCGGATATTTCAAGCCAGAGTACATACCTTCAGAATTTTCAGTGTGCCTACGTTTATCCATGGATAAAAATATAAAATACATGTCATGTGAACTCATGTGACGTGTTTATGGTCATGAATCATATTATTAGAGTAAAATTGTACTTGATTGTGCAGTATGAGGACAAAATTGCAATAAGAACTTCTTCAATGGTCATAGTTGGCCGCGCGGTAGGCATGCCGCGTATCCGAGTGCGCGATCGGTAACCGCGCTGTTTCTGATTGGTTCATGTACAATTGTACATGCGAGACGGCTTATACCTTATACAAGGGCGATTTTCTTTCATGCTATTTATTTCTTTTTGAGATTGCGACTATAATTCTGTCATGATATTAGCATGCATGTGTGAATTTAGTTAAGTTTCATATCGCTAAATAGAGCTGTGCCGTTTTTTTTTTTACTGTTTACAGGGTAGCGTTTGACCACAAGTCACCTGATGTTAAGTGATGATGTGGTCGAAGACGGCTCCACGCTACACCTGGACTGGAAACTGGCTCTCAAGTGAGGCTGCCGGAACAGGCTGCTGCTGTTATCTAAGTTATTCTATGAATAATATAATGATACGGTTTTAAAGTGATCACGTGCTGTATCCTACTAAAAGCCGGATTAATAATAATTAATTATGCTGTGGTTTAGAACGTTTGTGTTGGCAGCATTTTAAAAGAGTTTGATTGTGGTTGTTTCTAAACTATATTTAGATTAGAATTGAAAAATGATTATATAAGAATAGTGTTCTGGTCAAAATTGTAAACTACATAGGAAAAAGGCAAATAATAAGTGTCAGCGCATTTTATAATTAATTGCTGGCATTGAGATCGACCAACAATATATTATATATATAATTCTAGTATCATTTTGCCATAGCAAGTAGTAAAAAAGTTTTCCTTTAGCGGTAATGCAAGTACTTGTGTAGATTTTATTATTATGTTATTTTTATACAAAGCATCTTTTTGTTTAAAGCGGCTGTTTTTTTTTCTATGTCAATTTCCTGTGACATTTAGATATAAATTCGGTATGGTAAAATTGTTATTCAGTATAAATAAAAGAGATAATTTTAATTAATAATTTTATTTTTTATTTAGTCAACATATACCTCCTTTACATTTATTGATCCCTTTTGTGAATAAAACGAATAATACAAAGAAAAATTTACATATATATCACGGTCATGTATTCAAATTTGTTTTTGTGATAGTAACATCAACCAACAATAATTTTATAGTAAAACAGTTTTTTTAAATGTAAAAGATTGCGGCCCGTATTCTAGTTTGACGCTCAAGCGTTAATCGGTACTTGAACACAGATTTGACGCTGTCAGTTCATACAAATATCACTCAATCGATTGAGCACTGTATTGAGCGTCATTCTGGAATAACAAACCGCCTTAGACATGAAATAAAATCCCCACAATCACATACATAGCTCTGATCCCTATCTAGGATTCCCTGTATCTAGGGCATCAGATACTACACGGATCACAACATCCAGATTATATTGATACATATATTTTATGTTTAGAAGGGATCAACACATACATCCGGAGCATTGCTACAGTTCGAGTCGATAGATAAAACAACATTTTACATAGATAGATGGCAGTTGTAATCACGACGTTAACAATATAAAACATTTATTACACTAATATTATAAAAATAGCTCATCGCTTTATAGTTAATCCTAATTTACATATTAATGTATTGAAAATATACTGTAGCATCGTTAATTATTAAAAGATAATATTTCACTTAAACGTACAATGAACAAAAACATTGAATTAATACATTTATACACATGTTGTTGCTGAATATAAGACGGTTAAGGGTTTTTAATTAAAAGGTCTAAGGACCCAATTGTCTAGTTGCGGACGCCATAATGCTGTTCATTGTTGGTGCTAGACCGGGAATGGAAGTCCGCATTACTAGCAACACTAAATTCCATAGACGCGTCTCGACTTACAAAGAGGCGAGCGGTGATTTGTGTCTATGGAATTCAGTGTTGCTAGTTAAGCTAGTTATTTCGTCCCGCTCGGGATCGAGCCCTATTATAGGGTTTGATCCCAATGCAGTTACAATTACAACTTTCAAGGTATCGTATTACCGAACCGACTAGCTTATGTGGTCTTATTTATTGATATTAACAAATCACAGCAGTCACTGTATAACTTTTCTGTTTCTTGAATATTTGAATGCAAATATTTTTGTTTTGACCATGCCATTTATGTTAGGAGTGCGATTAAAAAATCATTATTTTATTCCTAACTACTCGTTACTAATAAATTATGTGTCGCTTAGCGCGAGCGAATCAGGAGCATGGGCGTAACCAGAAATATATTTTAAAGGGGGCGGGGCCGTCAAGGAACAAAATCTTCAACGAAACAAACCGACCATTTTAGTTAGGAAAACTATGCCTAACTACTGTTATCATTTTGTCATACAATGAAATCAATATTTATGTTATGAATTGGAAATTTAGTGATACCTTATTATAGCTATAAGGCACGAGAAGTCATACTGTAATGAGCCATTGTTAGTTCCTTACTTGTTTCCGAGGCATGGCCCGATAGCCCCCTTACTAGTTACGCCTGCTGAAAGCCTGACTGCCACACTTAAGTGCAACTGCTGATATTATACTTAGAATAATATTTTACATCATTTTCTAATTAGTAGTACAAATAAAAACATTACCACTATCTACGAATAAGGACTTGAAGCTTAGAATCACCATACATTTCACGTTCAGTCGTTTAGCTTGAACAATTTCGTTTGAATAACTATCTAGTTAGTAAATCACATTAAGTTACATACACCTCTTTTCTATTCCAACTATTTGCTATTTGAAAAAAGGTCTTTAATACAGTTTTTTTTTTCTGGAAATACATACATTAAAGTTAACATGTACCGAAGTTGTCACTCGTTTGTCACAGTACATCGAAAACATAAATCACATAATAATGGTGTCGATTCGGTTTTGCATTCTCTAAAACTAAGTTTGACAGGTCTAATAGTATTGTTGTCTTTTTCTAACCACGAAAGTAAAAAAAGGACAGCATTACTATGAGACCTGTCAAACTTAGTTTAGTTTTAGAGAATGCAAAACTGAATCGACACCAATATAATACTAACTATCACGGGGTTACGTGCCGAGCTTTGAATGTCGTTTCTTCGAAGATAGAATCCTTGTAACTTCGTTCCCTCGCAGTACACGATAGCGAAAATTGTCAAAATGAAACAAAATCTACCTTGCAAAGTTTTGAAGTTTACCAATCCATCGAGGTTAATAGCGATGATGGCTCAGTGGCAGTGACGTCGGCTCACGATCCGTAGGACGTGGGTTCGAATCCTACAATGAGCTTGAGCTTTCGGTGAAGGAAAACATCGTGATGAAACCATAGCTTGGTGGGAGGGTATTTTCTAGTACTCGCCTGGCTAGCTACCACCCTCTTGTTAAGAATCTGTCGCCAAGCACCTATCGGTGCGTTCCGGCAGCCTCACTTGAGAGCCAGTTCCCAGTCCACGTGGCGCCATCTTCGACCACATCGTCACTTAACATCAGGTGACTTGTGGTCAAACGCTACCCTGTAAATATGTAGTTTAAAAAAAAAGTTTCATCCGCCGAGGAAACGACACTCCGAATTCAGTCCGTAGCCCAAATGAAAACACTGAAATAATAATAACTTAAACAAGTTAATTGTTAATTAATTGTATTAAAGATGTTGGTTAAAATCAAGTTACACATACAACTTACAAAATAACTTGTTTTGTTTTTCAAAGGTCTCTGTAGGTTTCTAAACTAAACAACCAATAAGGCGAACAAACTATGTGGTATTTTACTGGAGATCGAGAAAATCCTCTAGTTAAATAATATTTGTTTCTACATTTTATAGCAAAATTTTTATGCAAATACAATATTGGTGTCGATTCGGTTTTGCATTCTCTAAAACTAAACTACGTTTGACAGGTCTAATAGTAATGCTGTCCTTTTTTTACTTCAGTGGTTAAAAATAGACAGCAATACCATTAGACCTGTCAAACTTAGTTTAGTTTTAGAGAATGCAAAACCAAATCGACACCAATATTTGTTTATAAATTTTACTCAATAGCTAATATTTTATGCAAAAACCAATATTTTTAGATTATTATTTCATCACAAAATCGTGCTCACTCTGTATTTGTATTTGTCAAACAATTTAAGCTTTAAAATCTTTTTGACTAGTTTTAACGATCATATTATTAAATTCACACAATGCGTGCATTAGGCACTGAATTGTTTGGTTCATTGGCACTGTAATCACTTGCCAGTGTAAGGTTTAGAGTTTTAAATACTGAACGAAAAAAATCCCACAAAATGTTCCTTGGTAAATAAAATAATAAGCAGGATATTTTATATGGGGTCCTGAGTAAAATTGTGAGCAATCGGGAAGTAGGACAACATTATAAACGGATTGTGCGTTGTGCATTACTGTCTTATTATAAATTATACTGATAATAATAAAAAAAAAATAAAAAAAAAAAGAAAATTAAATAAATTATACTGATTATAATTATAGCGATTTGTCACGCTCTTTTGCTTTACTGTGAAGTGATTGAAAACAATGTATTTTAAAATTAGTTGCGACCCGCGGTTTCGCCCGCGTCTTCCCGTTATCCCGCAGGAACCTTTTCCGGGATAAAAAAGCCTATGTTTTAAGTCAGGGTAAAAGCTATCTGCATTCCAAATTTTATCAAAATCGGTTTAGTATTTACGGTGATACGTGGTAACAAACATTCACACACAAACTTTCGCATTTATAATATTAGTAGGATTCTATCGTCCGAAGTTAATAATCGATCCTGATCCGTTATCCGCGGTTATGGATCGATATGTCATGTCATAACATGTCATTTTAAAAGTCATGTTTTTTTAAAAATTTGGAATGATAGCTTATACCCACCCTGAAATAACACATAATATGTTATTACTACTAAAATTACATATTATGATGACATGACATATCGATCAAAAACCGCGGATAACGGATAAGGGTCGATTATTAATTTAGGGCGTTAATCTGGAAGCAAAAACAAACTGTGGCTCGATAGGTTATTGAAACTGGCCGTGCCGTAATAGTTATTTGTTATGCAAGGCTGCAAAGTTGTATTTTGGCGCGAGTACTTATATTGAAACCTGAGCAAGCGAAGGATACTAGGATTGAACCATGAGCGAAGCGAGTGGTTCAAATATAGAATCCTGAGCGTAGCGAGGGTTTCAAAGGTACGAGACGCAGAATAACTTTGCAGCCGAGCGAAACACACAACTTTTCACCTCACTACAGCGAGGAAAATGCAAGATGCAAGAAAAACAGATAAAATAGGTTTGTTTGTTTTTTCATGCACTGGCCAGTGCGATTTCAAAATGAGGTTGGCACACTGACATGAAATAAGTTTTGTTGCATTTTAAGTGGACTGGCGGTATGGAAAATTATTGAATAGAAAGTTTCGAAGTTTAAAAATACTTTCCACGCTAGCGCGCAAAATGCGCTTTTGCACTCAGATTCCGAATGACAAACAGACTCTTTCCGAGCTTGCGAGGTGAAATATATATTTTCAAGTCTGACTGTATTATTTTTTTTGTTGTATGCGTGCGCTCGTCAGTCCCAGTCGTCGTCGTTGGACTCGTCGTCCCCGTCGTCGTCGTCGGAGTCGGAGTGCATGGCGTGGTTCCTCTCGTCGAGCGCGCGCTTCAGCAGCCCCGCGAGCCCGTGCTCCAGCCCCGCGGGCTCCGCCGCGCGCCCCGAGCTGCTGCTCGTGGACCGGGACACCTGCCGATGTACGATTATTTACTAACAGGAGGACAACAGCTCCGGGGGCGTGATGTGTTCTAGGGGGGGGAGGGAATCAAGCTCAACACTTAGGGGGCGTCCATAAATTACGTGAGATGTTTAAGGGGGGAGGGGGTCGAGTCAAATCTCATCTAATCTTACGTTGGAGAGAGGGGGGGGGGGGGTCTCGGCAAATATCACGCAATTTTTTTGCAGAGCATAGGCGAGCAGCTCTCATTGCACCAGCTTAGCTAGCGCGTATGTTCCGCAAAGTACGACCCTCACGGATTGTCACAAGACGAGCTAATGAGTTACTGTGCGCAAGCGCCAACGGCTTAGAGTGGCTAGATCAGAAGGAGAAGATGATTTTACTGAAAAACATATGGACATTGGACATGTTGGTTCCAATAGTCTCTCTTACGTTACGTTTACGTAAGAAACCCACATTTTAAAAATCTCACGTGAGATAGGGGATGGGGGAGGGGGTTGAATAAAATCTCACCAATACAGAAAATGAAAAAAAAACACCTCACGTAATTTATGGACGCCTCCTTAGGGGGAGGTAGGGTCTTGGCAAATATCACGTATGTAATTATTTTTCTCGCAGAAAACAGTGTAAAATTGCGTGAAAAATTATTTCTAGAATATAATATGGCCAAATCTGAGACTAGTAATTTTGTCGTATTCGTTCGAACTTCGCAGAGCAGCGAAGTAGCGCTCGATTGTTTCTAGTCCAACACGTTTACAGCCCAAATATAAGTTTTGAAGAATCTCACGTGAGATTAGGTGAGGGGGGGAGGGAGTTGAGGAAAATCATACGATATCTCACCAAGGGGGGAGGGGAAGAGGTAATTAACGGACGCCCCCTTACCTACACATGTTTATGAAGTTATTAATAGAAACAGAGTAATAAGAATCAATTAGGAATAAGAATAAAATTGTCCGGAAGACGTTCTGTAGGTAGGCCCCCCACTAGGTGGACCGACGACATTGTAAATGTCGCAGGCAGCCGATGGATGCAAATGACTAATAGCCGTTCATGGTGGCGTTCAAAGGAGGAGGCCTATGTTCAGCAGTGGACTTCTTCCTGCTGATGATGATGATGATGATGATAAGTATGTATATCGTTGTCTAGTACCCAAAACACAAGTTTCGAGCTTAATTTGGGACTAGATCAATTTGTGTGCAATGGTCCCCCGACAATGGCCCATAACCTCTCTAGAGAGAAGTAATAATAGGTTGCTTCGAAGGTGATGCACTTAGAACACTTACAGCTTTCAACTTGGTCCCTTGTCTTATCTCGCTGAGCAAGTTACTTCTGCTATCGTCGACCTGCGGCCGGGACGCCTGGACTGGCTCCACCCGCTGGAATCACAAACATTTGTATGTTACGTCTTCTTATCTATACTTATATACTTATATATAATATTATAAAGCTGCAGAGTTTGTTTGTTTGTTTGTTTGAACGCGCTAATCTCAGGAACTACTGATCCGATTTGAAAAATTCTTTCAGTGTTGGATAGTCCATTTATCGAGGAAGGCTATATTTTATTTCCAAAAAAATTAGGGATCCGTAAGAAAATTGCTATTTTTTAACCCAAGGTATGAAATCGAAAACCTATTTTTGCGTGCGCTGCAAAAACTGTGGACAATAGAACGAAACAATGTATTACGGGTTTGTAGGTCCTATTAAGATCTACAAAAAAGTCCGCGAGAGCATATGTCTAACTATTATAGTTATGACACAATAAGTGTTTTTTTTTTATTTTAAAATTTTAATTTTAATGCCGCTGCTAGAAAAGGCTCTTTATTTGTATCTTGATATTAATCCTTATCAAAATAAATTACTTTATGTTTAAAACTGCTTCAATCCCTTCATATAACTTTTTGAATTATTCAATTCGGACATTCCATTCGAAAGATATCACGAGTTTAAAAATGTAAGTAGAAGTAGAAAAATAAACCCGCTGCACCGCAGTGCCGCGGAAAACGCGGTGAGGTGAGGGGGGACCGAAGGCGGGAGAACATTCTATGAAATAGGTAAACTGCGGTCGCAATTTGCGAACCAGGAAGACCTTTAGCTGCGCGGTTCAAACGCACGGTCAAAAAAAAATAGAATTAAAATAGGATAATGGATACAGCAGGTAACGCGGTGAGGGGCACCGAAGTGCGGGAATAATTTTGGAGTATACGGAATATATACGCTTTCGCGCCTAAACTACTGAACGGATTTAAATGAAATTTGGTATAGAGATAGTTTGAGCCCTGGGGAAGGACATAGGATACTTTTTATTGCGATAAACTGTAGCCCACGCGGGTGAAACCGCAGGGAACAGCTAGTCTATACTAATATTATAAAGAGGAAAAATTTGATTGTTTGTTTGCATCGAATAGGCTCCGAAACTACTGAACCGATTTGAAAAATTCTTTCACTGTTGGAAAGCTACACTATCTGTGACGTACATAGGTTATATTACATTTCCAAAAAAATTAGGGATCCGTAAGAAAATTGCTATTTTGTAACACAAGGTGTAAAATCGAAAACCTATTTTTGCGTGCGCTGCAAAAACTATTGACAATAGAACAAAATACTGTATTACGGGTTTGTAGGTCCTATTGAGACCTACAAAAAAGTCCGCGAGAGCATTTGTCTAACTATTATAGTTATGCCACAATAAGTGATCTTTTATTTTAAAATTTTTATTTTATTTCCTCCGCTAGAAAAGGCTCTTTATTTGTATTTTGGTTTTAATCCTTATCAAAATAAACTACTTCTTAATTAAAACTGCTTCAATACCTTTATATAACTATTTGAATCATTCAATTCGGACATTCTATTGGAAAGATATCACGAGTTTAAAAATGTAAGTTGTAGAAAAAAGTTGCGTGGTAGCCTTATGCATGTAGGCGTCACTGGGGTACGGGGGTACGGGCCGTACGGGAGGAAGGATTTATGTGTGTGTATTACAATTTTTAATTTTGAAATTTCTTTTAAATACTTGTGCGAAGCCGGGGCGGTCCGCTAGTCTTATATATAAAAATCAATTGCTGTTCGTTAGTCTCGCTAAAACTCGAGAATGGCTGGACCGATTTGGCTAGTTTTGATCTTGGAATGTTTGTGGAAGTTCAGGGAAGGTTTGAAAGGTGACTTTTATTGGCGATACGAAGTTCGCCGGGTCAGCTAGCAGGTAAATAAATGTAGGACTACACTTTTTGTATATTTGTATTCCTGTCCCTTTCTTTTGAACTTAGGATAAAAACCTTTTTTATAGCAACATTTGTAATATTATGAGTGTAACGTTTTTAAGAATACAACGCAGATTTGACGCTGTCAGTTCATACAAGTAGGTACGTCACTTACACCCGAAATTAATAATCGATCCTGATCCGATATCCGTGGTTTTGGATCGGTATGTCAAGTCATAATAATAATAATAATGCCCGCACAATCACATACATAGGCTCTGACCCCTAACTAGGTTTCCCTGTATCTAGGGTATCAGAAACTACGAGGATTGGGGATCCACAACACCCAGAACAAATACTTGCGCTTTTTTTTTTCAATGCACAAATATTTGTCCTGTAGCGGGAATCGAACCCGCAACCTCACGCTTCACAGTCGGCTATCCGCCCATTGCGCCACATCGGACAACGAATGTAAAAAAAGAGAAATATTCCTTAGGCCCTAGACCAAATTAATTAGTCTAATTTTATTAGAATGCACTTCAGAATCGACCCCTCTTCTGTCCATTCAATAGTTGTCTGGTACACCGTGACCGTGACGATGCGAAAGGCGAATATTTCTGAAGCATAATGTCAAAGATATACATAACGTATATTATACTCACTTTAAGCGTCTTAGCACCGCTTCGAATGCTTTCCATAAGGGCGGAGCGCGCGTCGGGCTCCACCGCGGCGTCGGCGGGCAGGGGCGGCGCGGGCGGCGGGGGCGGCGCCGCGGGGGGCGCGGGGGGCGGCGGGGGCGCCAGCCCGGGGGGAGGGGGCGGCGGCACCGGAGGCGGCGCGGACGACGGCGCTGTGGGGGGAGCTAGGTTATTTCTCGGTCCATAATCACAAACTTTCACGTTTATAATATTAGTAGGATATATTTCATACACTTTATTTACTTTTTAAAACCAATGACGAACAACGAACAACAGAATTTTTTCCCGCGGTAAAGTGTTTATTTGTTTTTTTATTCAATAAACAGGTTTCTATGTGCAAGCCGGTTCGGAATATGAATAAAACCTTTGATAAGTTACATCCTTGGTTGCCATGTTTCGGAGTAAAAGTCGTTCTATTTTTAAATTACACGACAGATATGGATTTTCTTACAACTTTTGCCGGCCGCTGTTCGGATATATTTGGGCAGTGCAGCAAGTTCGATTTATCTCCATTCTCAAAATAATCGCTTATCGCAATCTGATCTATGGTTCGCTTCAATCAGTACTCGCCCAAGCTCAGGTTTCGACCTATTTTGGTGGCTATTAGTCATAACACCATAATGATTTCATTTCTAGTTTTACAAGTCCTAGGGACTCATGCGCGGCATTCCCTTGTAAAAGGTGTAAACTAGACTATACGTGTTTTTGAATAAATAATGCTCATATTTCCAAGCACGTTGAGAAATAGAATATTACAGATGTCGGTACTTACGTTGCGTGGGGCGCGGCGGCGGCGGGTTGCGCGGCGCGAGGGGCGCGGGCGGGGGGGGCACGGGGCGCGCGGGCGGAGGGGGCGGCGCGCGGGACGCTGCAAGTTACCAGACGTGTTACAAGGAGGTTTGCAGGACTGCGTATGTGCAGTATCGTAATGGGAAATTTTCAGACAGCTGAAGAAACGAAGTTCTAAAGTTTTATGAATAGATGGCGCTGCCGAGACAGGTTTTTTTTTTTTGGGCATTTGTTTAATGAAATAGTCAAGGGAATGGGACCAAACACGGTTCTTTTTTGCGAAAGTGCAACACTCAAATCTAGTTAAAAAGAAATGTTTGTCAGCCACGTCATTTACAGAGGCAAAATGTGAATTGTATTCTTTAACAAAAACTTACAATGCAAGATGGAGCGGAGGATACACAAAAATAAGCATGACAGATTTAATAATGGAACATAATTTTTTTTTATCAACTTTACTACAACATCTTTAAATTCATGTATTGTCAACGCCATCTACCGGATATTTAAAAGTACTTTCTTAGACAACTTGTCAAATTCGTTCCCATTATACAAAACTAGATCCTGATTCGTGATAACGCCGACACAAATGCTGAATACAAACATGAACTTACGTGGGGCGGGAGGATGCGCGGGCGCAGGGCTCCGCGCCGGGACGGGAGGCGCCGCGCTCGTCGGCAGCGGCGGCGCCCGGTGAACATCTGCATGGACACAAAAAAGTGTTTTAAAAATGATAAAATCAATACCGTTCTTGGGTTATCCCAGTTCCCAATCCAGGTAGTGTAGCTTGGCACAATTTTCGACCACATTGTCACTCAAATGATACCCTGTAAGAAGAAAAAAATAATAAGCTCCAAGAGGAGTCAGTACCTATACTAATTCTAGAGAGAATCTACAGCTATCATTTTATTTGCTTAACGCCCGATATTAATAAAAGATCCTGATCCGGTTTTTAGTTTAGGCGTGAAAGCGTATATATTCTGTATAATTATGTACTCCAAAATTATTCCCGCACTTCGGTGCCCGCCGCGTTACCCGCTGCGCTGCGGCCACTGCATGGCCATGGATGGCGGGGCGGGGCGCGGGAGGCGCGGTGGTTTTATTATCCATTTTGGATAAGGATTAATATAAAAGTATGGATAACACGGTCTGATTTTAGTCGGCATTTTTAACAACTTTTAAAATGTAAAAAAGTAGTTATAGTATGTTATCCTTAAGAGATAGACATATGCCACTTTTTTGTAGACCTACATAAGATACACAATTCCACCATACATCATTTTGTTATATCTCAAAGGGTTTAGGCAGCGTTTTCGTTGAAAGCTCCCCAGCTCTCTGGGAGTTAAAGTTGTTAAAAATGCCGACTAAAATCAGACCGTGTTATCCATACTCTGGGAGCTTTCAACGAAAACGCTGCCTAAACCCTTTGAGATATAACAAAATGATGTATGGTGCTTATTTTTTTCCGACACCTCCAACATATATCGTTATATTTTAGCCAATGTATACAAAAACATGACAAATTATATCCTAAAACCTTCCTCGAGAACCACTCTATTTATTGGTGACAACGGCATGAAAATCGGTGCAGTAGTTTTTGAGTTTATCGCGAACAGACAGACAGACGCGGCGCGGAGGAGTTTGTTTTATAATAAGTAGTGAAGTTATCCTTAAAATAGTGTAGTACTAACTCTTGGCGGGCTTGTACAGGTCCTCCTTGACCGCGTCGATGCCGCCGTGCGTCTCGATGAAGCCGTAGATGAACTCGCGCGTCTTCTCGTCCTTCAGCTGCGTCTCGGACACGCCGGCCTTCGAGAAGAACGACCGCAGCTCGTCGTTCGGCATCTTCTCTACGTCGAATCCTGTGCAAAAAAACGAATGTTAGTATACCTTTGTCATTCTCATGTGTGAAGAGCACGAATATTTGTTCCTGAGTCTTGGATAAGTAATTGTATCTATATAAGTATTTATTTCCCTATATCACTAATTATTATAAAACAAAGTCCTCCGCGCCGCGTCTGTCTGTCTGTTCGCGATAAACTCAAAAACTACTGCACCGATTTTCATGCTGTTTTCACCAATAGATAGAGTGGTTCTCGAGGAAGGTTTTAGGATATAATTTGTCAAGTTTTTGTATAGATTTGCTAAAATATAATGATATTTGTTGGAGAGGTCATGTCAAATATCCCGTCTCAACACTTCATTCTAATTTTGATTACCATGGTAGTCATCTAAACATAGTTAAGATAGATAGTATTTTTTTAGGTGTTCGTTATGTGAGCCCGGGTTTGTCCATCTGCAGCTGATGCAGGCGAATAGCCGTTGGCAAAGCGAGAGGTTGTTACGGAACAAATATTTGTGCTAAAAACATACTTATTAGGTACAAACCTTTTTGGTGGTCCCAGCCGACGTGCGATATGTGCTTGAAGTCCTGCGGCATGCCGATGTCGGCCTTCGTGAGGACGCGCGTCTTCTGCTTCTTGGAGCCCTTGAGGGTGAACGTGCTGCCCACTACACATGGAATTGTGCGACATTACTTATTTTGAAGCGTTGGTAGGCTCAGCGGAAGTCACGCCGTTGAGCTTTCGGTGAAGGAAAACATCACGATGAAACTGTCTTTCTCCAAAGTTCGAACTAATTGCACGACACATTTTATCCAGATCGGTTCAGCGGTTACAACAAACAGAGGTACTCTCGCATTTGTAACACTAGCTGCGCCCCGCGGCTTTTCAATGTCACGTGGAGGAGTGGTGGGGGGGGGGGGGGGGGAAGAGTCTCGGCATATACCCCGTCATTTTTTCCCCCGAAAGAAACAGTGTAAAAATGCAAGAAAACTGTTTTGAAAATCAAGCTCAGTTTAACGCTTTAACATAAAAACACGCATTTAGAAAAATCACACATAAGATTAGAGGTGGCTGGGGAGGGAAGAACGTGCCGAATCTCACAACAAGCAAACAAGCAGCGTGATGGAAAGCGGTTACCGTCGCCTATGGACATTTAATTTTACAAGTTGCAACACCAGGAGAGTTGCCGATGCGTTGCCGACCTTCAAGAACTCTTTTCACACCAATCTTAAAGGAAAGTCGAAAAAAAAATTGTGGTCTAAAAATCGTCAAACTCACCACACGTAATGCTTTCGGTGAAGGAAAACATTGTGATGAAACCATATAGCTTGATGGTAGGGCATTTTCTAGAGCTTGCCTGGCTAAATGCCATCCTCAAGTTAAGTATCTGTTGTCCGGCAGCCTAACTTGAAAGTGGACGTCTTCATACCTGAGAGCGGCGCAGCTTTAGGAGGTAGGTATGGCGAGGGCGAAGGCGCGGCGACCGGCGCGGGCGCGGCGGCGGCCGGCGGCAGCGGCATCACACCGTTCTGCCGTGACACGCTGCCGCCGCTGTTCACGCGCTGCGCTAGCAACGCACGCTGCCGCCTTTCTGCAGACACACACGTCACGGATAAGTATGACTTTATTTTACCACAGGAAGAAGTTGGGCGAGAGGCAACCGAACGCCTAGAACGACGCATTTTAAAAACAACATCACGTATTGCGATTCAGTTTAAGATCTGAACTTTTTTGACGTCACGTACGCCCAACATATAGTAATACGCTCGCTCATTATCCTACTAAAAAAATACATAAACGTTTAACTTCGTAGTACCAGTGATATTATTGTGTGCGCTGGCGCTTATAGCAGCTGTGTGAGTGTTTGTGTGCACGTCCGAGCTCGGGTTAGTGACCTTTCATCACATTTATAACACTCATATCAAAGATTGATAATTTTAAAAGTGGGTACCTTATTGTTCTAACTCTTCACTAAGGAAAAGTCA
The DNA here is from genome assembly GCA_931315375.2 of Opisthograptis luteolata. Lineage (NCBI taxonomy): Eukaryota > Metazoa > Arthropoda > Insecta > Lepidoptera > Geometridae > Opisthograptis > Opisthograptis luteolata. The sequence continues at coordinate 12,066,088 of OV928036.1, read as the reverse complement.
CTAAAGAAATTTGTCAAGCGCGCCATCTAGCGTTGAGCGATCGGACCGTCGGAATAACAACCTAGCCAGGAAATATCCGAACCTGAAATAACATGGCTAAGTGCGGAGGTTGCGGTAAATTTTTGTCGCCGTCAGGGGCCGCTACTTGTACGACTTGCTCACTTAAATTTCACAAGATATGTGTGGCGCTTACCGATAATACATCATTACCTACTGATTGGATATGCCCTGAATGTAAAAGTAAACAACGTAAAGGTGACAATACCAGCACTCCCGTGAAGGGCATTTGCGGGACCCTCACACCCTTGATCTCTTGCGCGACTGCAGAGGCACCCCTCACCCTGCCTTCCACCCCTTCCGATGATTCGGACGTTCGGGCTTTGAGACGCGAGTTCTCTGCTTATATGGCGGAGCAGCGTGAGTTTCGCGCCGAAATGCGCGCATCCGTTGCTGGCATAGCTGTACGAGTGGACGGGCTCGAGCGGCGACTAGAAGCCGTAGAGAATAGGGATGCGAGTGCGTCCCCCTCACCAGCGGAGATCACTGAGCTGCAGCAAACTGTGGTCCAGCTGAAACTGGAACTGAATGAACGAGACCAGGAGAGTCTACTGTCCGATCTAGATATCGGCCATTTACCGGAGGAGAAAGGGGAAAATGTCCAGCATACTGTCACCGTTCTGGCCGCGAAATTGGGGGTCACTCTCAATGAGCGTGACGTCGTGTTCGCTGAGCGCGTCGGAGCTAGTGAGGCGGGCGGTAGCGGCGTCGGCGGCGGGGCGGGCGGGCGCCCGCGCCGCGTCGTCGTTCGGTTGGCGCAGCGTCGATTGCGGGACGAGCTGCTGAGCGCGGCGCGCGTTCGCCGTAATTTCACTACGGCTGACATTGGCCTGGCAGGCCCGCCGCGACGAGTCTACGTAAACGAGCGGCTGACGCGATCAAATCGACAATTATTTCACCGCGTCCGCGAAGAATGTCGTAAGCGCCAGTGGCGCTATTCGTGGACGAAGAAAGGCCGTGTTTTTGTACGACAAGGCGATGGAAAACAGGCGTTTAGTATTCGTTCGGACGTAGACTTTTTCCGTGTTTTTGGGTCTGAAACCGTTTAAAAATTCAGTTTACCAATTATGCATTTGTTTTGTTTTACTTGTTTATTTATATTGTTTTTTTGATATTTTTATATATTATATTATGTATACATTAACAAACTATTCAATTATGTTACGGCACGTATACGATATGCTTGTGAGGCTGCAGCTGAAAGGGCACATTTATACTTCAATACACACTACACATACACACACAATCAAATCCATCAACTCACTCATTTCTCACAATTTCCTTACTTTTTTACGTTTCGTCCAGTTTAAAATATCTTTTTACAAAAAGAACTCACCTTGTTTATTGTATTCTTGCTTTGCCTATTTTATATATTATTTTTATGGTTAAGTACAAACATTTGAGAGTAGGTTTGTATAATGCAGGTTCCCTCGGCACGGATCACGACAATTTTATAGCCTCAGTAACTCGCCATGATCTGGACTTGCTCGCTATTAATGAGACTTGGTTGAGGGCAGGCGAGGAGGGTCGCGCCCCTCAGGTTCCGGGGTACCGCTTACGTCACATCCCTCGTCCGCGAGGTGAGCGCTCGCGCGGTGGCGGGGTGGCTTTTTACATCAAAAGGAATGCTCACGTGAACGTGCGCACCTGGTCGCACCCTGTAGATCCACTCCACAAGTTAGTTGAGCAGATGTGGCTCAAGATGACCCTTAATGGTAGGAAGTTGGTGATTGGCACAGTGTATCGTCCACACTGGATCAACGTTGACTTATTTCTTGACGCAGTCACAGATACCATAAGTTCACTTTCTAATTATGATAATTTGTTATTATTAGGGGATTTCAATATTAATTTACTAAATATTTATGACCATGACTCCATTAAATTTAATTTATTCTTATCTTATTTTAATCTATCACAACTTGTCACAGAACCAACTCACTTTACTGAAACCAGTGAGACGCTCATAGATGTAGTTTGTTCGGATTTGAGTGCCAGGACCATTTCTTTGGAACATGTGGGATCACTTTTTGGGCACCGTCTTGTAATTTGCGAATTTAATATCAAACGTGAAAAACCTAAACCTAGCATTATTAATTATAGACCATTGAAAAATATATGTTTAAATAACTTTGATGGCGATCTGAAAATTGTAAAATGGAGTCAAATATTCATATTCATATTCATATTCATATTCATTTATTACATAAACGTCAATTTACAAGTCAGAATAAAATTAATAGTATAAAAAATAATAATAAATTATTACAATTCACGTTAAGGAATTAGGTTACAAAAAAAATAAATTATTTTAATACAGTAAATTCATTAAAATTATAAAATGAATGTTCAATAAGCCAGCGTTGCAGACGAAATTTAAAGCCTCGCAGGCTAGAAGCTGTGACTATGTGGTCTGGCAATTTATTATACACTGCTGGGCCCATGACATGAGTGAGCTTGGATGACCTCGCGAGTTTGTGGCTGATTCCAACCAGCTTGCTAGCATTGCGCGTGTGATAATCATGCATGTCCGAGGTGAGTTTAAAAGAGTCCAGGTTGATTCTCACGTACATCGCCACCTGCAGTATAACTACAGATGGCAACGTAAGAATGCCCAGACTCCTGAAAAACGGCCTTACTGAAGTATCCCACGGAACTCGTGCTATCGTTCTGATGGCGCGCTTTTGAAGGCGAAAAACCCGCTCCCATTCGGCACATCTGCCCCAGAGTTCAGCGCCGTATTGTACCAGGGAGTGTACAGTGGCGAAATAACACGACCGGGCAACTTCCGTAGACACCACACGCGCAACCCTACTTAAGGCAAAGCATGCACTCCCGATTTTACCACATAACTTATTCACATGGTTATTCCATTTCAAACCAGTGTCAATTTCAAAGCCTAGAAACGTGGTGGCCTTGCTCTGATCTATCAAGATCCCTTGTACCATAACAGTTAACGGTCTAACGTCACGACCTGACAGGCTAAAGTGCAAGTAGTGGGTCTTTTTGAGATTCAATGCCAAACCATTTGCATTGAACCAACACGCAAGTTGTGATGCTGTCTCGTTCAGCTTTGCTTCGACGCAATCCACCGATGACGCAGTAACGATCGCGGCCACGTCATCTGCATACATCAGAATTTCCGCTGCCGTTACCGCTTCCGGCAGATCGTTCAAAAGCAAAGAGAACAGCAGGTTTGACACTGAAGATCCCTGAGCCACACCCATCGTGGATTCCAGCGGGTCTGACCTCACCTTGCCACTATCGCCAACTACTATCTGGGTCCTATTCTGAAGTAAACTTTTGAATAAGGCATATGATACTCCCTCGATACCATAGTGCCGTAGTTTTCCGGCGAGTACAGCATGATCAGCAACATCAAAGGCCTTTGAAAGGTCGCAGCATAGAACAGCGACTTGCTGCTTCTCTTCACGTGCGACCAATATACGACGCACTAGTTCCCTAGTCAAGGAGGTGGTTGTCCGTCCTACCCTGTACGCATATTGCCTATCAGAGAGAGCATTAGTCGTCGTTAAAAAGCTAACAAGTCGACTGCTGAGACCATTCTCAAAGACCTTTGCTATCGCTGGTATTATGGCTACGGGCCTGTACCCATCTATGTCAGCTCTTTTACCTTTACCCTTGAAAATGGGGGCAATCTTGCTTATTTTTAAAGGGGTGGGGTATGTACCTTCTCTAATGCAGCGATTATATAGCACCGCCAGTATAGGGGCCAAGGGACCAGACGCAATTCTTAGAAGCCTCATGCTTATACCGTAAGCGTCTTTCGAAGCCTTAGGTGGGATGCGTGATGTGATCAGGTGAAAAACTTCCTCCACGCTGAACGGTTGCAGCCTCAGCGAGCGGTCCGCAGGTGGACGAGTCGCGCTCAGTACGGCTAGTGCGCGGGTGACGTCAGCGCGAGGCGCACCGCAAGTCGCCGCCGCCCCTAGGAACCTAGCGTTCATAGTGTTCATTGCCTCCTTCTTTGTTTTAAACTTAGAGCCTTCCGAGTTCGCGACAACTTCGGCGACATCTAAATTCACAGAGTTATTTTTTCCTCTCTCCTTGTTGACCACATTCCAAATAGCTTTGGATGGATTGGTACTAGACGTAATTATATTCTTGTAGTATGTCGATTTCTTATCCCTTATTAAAGTGTCATATTTATTTTTAAAGTCAAATATCATTCCATTAATTAATTCATTATTAGGATTTGATTTACCTATTTCTACAATGTCAAATAATAAAGATTTAAATAATTTAACCTCCTGGGTAACCCAGGATGAGTCGCGCTTATTACTAATGAGTCTCCTTCTAAGAGGAAAGCAACAGTCAAACTTATTAACAATGACATTCGTGATCGAGGATGCTAAGTCTGCCGAGGATGTGCATTTAGCAATTATCGCATTCCAATCTATGCTGTCTATAGATGAAGAAAAATTTGCCTGATTATCTACAGTGAATGTCCTGACATGAATAATGGATGGTTGCGCAACTATTTTATTGCGCAATAGTTCCCCCTTTACGGCTAGGTGGTCGCTCAAATTTGTCACAAGAGGTGACGTGCTGATCGACCCCTCCAGCAGATTGGAGTACAGGTGGTCGAGGCAGGTTGATGTGGTGGCAGTCACACGAGTGGGAAAGTCAACCTCGTTCACCATGCCATGGGTCAGCAGGGCATCTGAGACTTTTTTAAAGTCAGAACTGTGTTCAATTAAACAGTCAACATTGAAGTCGCCTACAATGATGCAATGTATTTCTAATTCGCTGATCTTATTGAGCAAACATTCAAAACAAACAAGAAATTCATTAACACTAATCAGGTTTGTACGATATATACAAATAATCGTCAAATTAAAATCAATTAAGTCAATAGCAGAAATTTCGCAATTTCTTTCAACTGATAGTTGAACTAGTTCCAAATTTTCAACGCACTTAATGAACTGGCTTACAAAAATACATGAGCCACCGTGCACTATGTTTGTCCTACAATAACTCGAGGCTAACTTATAACCGTCGATATCAACGCATTTTAGTTTAGAAGTCGGTAACCAGTGTTCCGTCAATGCAAGGACATCACACTTCATCTCGTCTTGCAGTAATACTTCGAGGCGATGTGTTTTTCTCTCCAACGAAGCTATATTTTGGTGGCATACAGTTAAAGTGTGCTTGTTGTCACACCGCTGCACAGGCGCATGTAGCGAGTGCTCACTGGAGTGCCCGCGTGCGACTGGTGGCGCGCTCGCCGGCCGCTTGTCCGGCGGAGCGCGCGCCCCGCGCTGCCCCGCCAGTTCCCCTTCGAAACCATTGTGAGATCTTCACACCTGGAGGCCACGAAGTTGGAGAACACAACTTGTCGAACAAGCTTTCTGGAAAGCCTATGACAAATGCAGCGTGTTTGTCCGATCTAATTTCTCGCTTTTCTACTGTGAATTCTTCGCATTGGATTATTTTGTTAAGAAAATTAAGCACATTTTTTTCAGTAGTCTCAGGTCGGAAAGACCATGCCTGTACATACTTTTGCCGCTCGACCGTTTGGAGCTCTTCATCAACATTCCCAGAGCCGGTAACAATAGATCTCAGTTGCTTAGTACCAAGTCGCTTACGAGTAACTTGTTGCCATTCGCCATTAGTTCGTGGTTTGTCAGTAACATTATTTGTAATATCGCATTGCGTTTGAATCGCGGAAGTCATGGCCTCCGCGGTGCGAACTGTTGCTAAATCTGTGACAGCAGGCTCTTTAGTAGAAGTGCGAGCGGAGGGGGTTCCCTTCGGCTCAGTTCGGCTTACCTCGGGTGTTGTTCGTGCCGCTTCAACTATCGTGGTTTTCGACTTTCCAGCGCTAACAGCGCTAGATTTCTTCGTAGCTGTCACGTAGCTCGTAGTAGGCGCGTCGTTCAAGGAACGGGCAGCTGCTGCATTCAACCGCGCTTGACGCATCGGTCGCTGCAGCGCTGACGGAGGCGTTTCATCCGTTGATGTTGGCTTGCGAATAATGTTGCTCGACATACCCTCAATTCCAGATTTGAGTGAATTTATAGCTTCGACTTGATTACTGATAACGATGTTTTGCTCGCTGATCCTGGTCTCCAGTCCGCTCACTCGATCCACCAATATTGCTATCGTCCTTTGGAGATCGCGTACAGCGCTTTCCAGCGCTTTTTGCGCCATAATTTCAATAATGATTAATAAAAATACGTAGCAGCAGTGTTTCGTGCAGGGCCACACACTACCCACTCAATACCTACACTTGATACGATTAATGACATGGTATATACTTTTAATCACAGTGTTTTGTCTTTGTTTGATCTTCATGCACCTATTAAATCACTTGTCATCAAAGACCGTTCGTATCCCTGGATTACAGGCACAGTAAAGCTTATGATGAAACTTCGCGATGAAGCCGCTGCGGACTATCATAAAACTAAACTCAATAGTAAAAAGGAGTATTATAAAACACTGAAATCAACTGTAGCCACAGCACTCTTTCACGAAAAATCAGCGTATTTTAAGCATAGCATAAATAGCAAAATAAATGACCCTACCTCGCTATGGAAGAACCTCAAAAACACTTTATTGCCAAAAACAAATACCGAACTACCCGCGTTTTTCACTGATCCTAATGTTATAAATAGTCACTTTTTAAACATACCAGGATGCTCGGATGTTTCTATTTCTCAGTTGACATACTTTGAATTTAACAAATTTAGTGACGCAGTTTTTCACATTGAGCCAATTAGTTTGGACAGACTTGTTAATATTATTAGAACTTTGAAGTCCAATGCTGAAGGCTGTGATGGTATAACGTTGGATATGCTTATAATGACATTTCCTTACACAATTGATGTTATAAAGGAACTTATAAATACTTCCATTACCTCATGCATTTTTCCCAATGTTTGGAAAATGGCTGTCGTACGCCCCTTACCTAAGATAACAAATCCCGTTGACTTAAAGGACCTAAGACCAATAAGTATTCTGCCTTGCTTGTCGAAGGTTTTGGAGAAGGCGGTTTGTACTCAAGTCACTGATTTTTTAGAGAAACACAACATCTTACCTGAGGTACAATCAGGCTTTAGAAAGGGTCGCAGCACGGTAACCGCGCTACTTGATGTTACCGACAACATACTTTGCTCCCAAGATGAGGGAATGTGCACACTACTTGTGCTACTTGACTTCTCCAGGGCCTTTGACTCTATAAACGTTGGTTTGCTTATGTCTAAGCTAAGTTATTATGGTTTCGATAGTGAAGCTTTGCGGTGGTTCGACAGTTATCTTAGTGGTCGCTCTCAGTGTGTTAAATTAAACGGTAAAGATGGTTCCTCTTTAATGTCGGATAGAGTCCCTGTCAAAAGAGGAGTGCCTCAGGGATCAATCCTGGGACCTGTTCTGTTTATATTATATTCAGCGGACATAACTTCAGTTATAAAGTACTGTAAATTTCACATATATGCGGACGACATACAAATATATATATCGTTTAAACCAAGCGATGTGCAAGGTGCACTATGCAAAATGAATGATGACCTCGCCAGAATAGCAGCTTGGTCTTCACAAAATTGTTTATTGTTAAACCCTTTAAAATCTAAATACTTAATCTTCGGTAGTAAAAAGAAACTCGCAGATATCCACTCGCCGGTCAGGGTCATGCTCATGAATGAGGAGATCGAGCGTGTATACGAAGCCCGTAATCTGGGACTGCTTATGGACTGTGACTTGCGGTTTGAGAGGCATGTGGCTAACTCAATTAAAAATTGTTTCTATAAATTAAAAGTGTTATACAAGATGAGACAATTTTTAAACGAAGGTTTACGTGTAACACTTGTTGAATCGTTGGTTTTATCAAAGCTTAACTATATGGATGTAGTATTTGGCCCACGCCTCCTCGCCAAAACTCTTAAATTGATTCAGCGTGTTCAAAATGCTTGTGCTCGATTCTGCTTCGATATTCCATTGAGGGCCCATGTGACCCCTTTTCTAAATAAAAATTGCATTTTGAAGATGAAGCATCGTCAAAAGTTACATCTAGCTTGTCTACTTTTTGGCGTGCTTAAACACCAAGCTCCTAAATTTTTGTATGATAAGTTGTCCTGGACGCCCAGATATACGTCTCATGAGTCCCGGCAAAGAGCGATTGAATTATCTACACAGAGACATCGCACGGCCGCTTTTCGTGGTAGTTTCCGTTACTCAGCAACGAAGTGCTGGAATAATATTCCACCTCCGATAAGGAACCTGCAAAATGTTCAAAGTTTTAAAATTAAAATTAAGAATATTCTGTTTGATCATCAAAAGGCTCAGGAAACTCTGAGTATTGATACAAGTGCCATGTAAGACGAAACAATCTCGCACTCACTTACATCCACACGCACACACACACCTACACCCACACCCACACACTCATACATACCCACATATACCCACAGTCCCACACACACTGTCACACACCCACTCACACATATACACATACACACACAAACACACACACACACACATAGATGCGCATCCTCGCAGTTTTAATTCCGTAACTTACCTGTATGCTAAGAATTGTATTTGAAAAACAATGAATTTTATGTAAAAATGTTCACTTATAGTTTTTAGGATAAAAATGTATTTTATTTAATTTTTGTTATTTGAAGTTACTTTCATGCTAGTGACGTCATCAAAAGCGGCTTCAACGGAAGACCAGCGCTGCTCCAACGAGCAGCACAACGCTGAGTTGAGGCCGGTTTGCAACAATACATCTTTTGTAGCTATTACTTATTGCATATTGTTTTGCTTTGTATTTTGTATAATATGTTGCAAATAAATGATTCTTATTCTTATTCTTATTCTTATCTGCAGTGCGATACTAATTCACTCGGAAAGTTTCCGTGTCGGATTCGACGTCACTTTTGCTTCACGGAAACGTTTTCCGAGACCAAATAGGTGGCGGAAACTTTTCCGTGACTGAGCAGCTGGTTTGTCAAATTAAATATCCGTTTCCAAATCCAGATTAATGAATCGTGTCTGAAAAATTCTGAAGGATTTTTTCCGAATCCGTAGTCGGAAGAGTTTCCGTGTGAATTAGAATCGCACTGCTGAAATGTATTGTTCCATAAATTATGTTCTTTTTTTACTTCTTACAGGTTGTGACGGAGTTTGAAAACAAATCACTTGACGAAGTAAAGTGACGATGTAATCGAAGGTGGCGCCACGCTACACCTGGATTGGGATCTGGCTCTAAAGTGAGGCTGCCGGAACACATCGAAAGATGCTTAGCGATAGATTATTAACATATTTCATTATTTATGGAACGATACATTTCAAGTACAAAAAAGACTGCGTTGAATCTTGTTGTTGTAGATACACAGTAGAATTATCAAAAACACCTAACAGCGGCTTCTGTAGGTGAAATAACGAAATCAGTTATACTTTTTATTTCTTTAGCATTTCAAGTCCCAATTTAGCTCGCTGTGTCATCGATTGATTTCGTCGGACTCAGTTTTAACAAGCATTCGTTCCACAAAACCCAGACTTATTGTTTTTGTTCAGTTTGGTCGCCCTTGCGGTATCCAAGGAGCCCAAATATCGTGCCAATGACATTCGGCCGGCGGCATTCCCTACAGAAGCAGCGCGAGGTTTGTTATTTACCAATTGCCGCCGCCGATGATGCAGTTATTAAATAACTCTATACAGAATTGTTTTCATTGTGCTCTCATTATTTTGCCTGGTTGTTAGTAAATACATGCTAGCTCTATGTAAGTATGTTACCAATCAGAGTTGATGCAGATAAACATGTCAGCCTTGCGATAAATCTAGAATGGATTGGCTATTTAGGTGTATTGACCTTGCTTATTTTTTTGAGAATCGCATACACATAGATAGTAATTGTAGTATGTACTTATAACCATATCTATATTTCATCCATATGGAAGGCAGTACATTTGCATCGGAAATTGAACGATTAAATTTGAACCGTGACCATATTTCTATCTTTATTTTTTTACACGGTGGCATTTGACCGCGAGTCACCTGTGCAAGTTTTGAAAACTATAAAAGTCTTCGTAAACGTCGTAGTTACTACTGCCAACTTATCAAAGTGGCAACTCGTACAGCAATGTAGTTCCTCCAAGTTTCCGTAAGGGGGCACTGATGATAGAAAAAAAATATGGAAGGAAACGAAAACTTTTGTAGTTTTTGGTAACTACCAAAACTTGTACTCGGGGTCAAAGACATTTTACAGTCATAATTCTTGTTTTGTCGTACAGTCAGCTACAAAAGTAGCTGATTATACTAGATTTCCTAAATGTGTTTTAGATCAGTAATGCGTGTTTTTATTTTTATTTTTACAAGGTAGCGCTCTGACCACAACTTATCACACCTGATTTTAAGTGATGGTGTGGTCAAAGGTTGGTGTTTAAGATGATGCCGGTAATCGTGATATTGTTGAGCGACTTTTGTCGTTGACTGTACGTACCTTCTCTCTTTACTTTTCTCGATTCGATTTTCTCAATAAGTATGGTTTGAAGCAATCTCGCCTCATCTTCATTCGCAAAGTTGAATGCAGTCATGTATTCCTGAAATGAGAAAAATATTTTTTTGAATCCGCCGGCCGCAATCGTACCAACTAAATGTACGGGTGCATAAGACCAAATGGGGCTGAATTTGAACAAAAAAAACTGTACAACCTATGAACTTTTCAAGTTCTAAGCGGGCGAAACCACGCGCTACAACCATGAATGCGTCATCATGGTAGATATTGACATTACATTTACATTGATTATCCTCTCTGAATTGTCTGCCGATAAAGTATATAGCTCGACGCTGACTCATACATACATTTTATAACATAATTATCTTCTATAATATAAAAATGAATCGCAAAATATGTTGGTAAGCGCATAACTCAACAACGCCTGGACCAATTTTACCAATTCTTTTTTTTAAATGTTCGTTGAAGTCCAATAATGGTTTTTACGGCGAGAAAAATCGAATAATTGCCGGGAAAACACTAAAATTAGCCCTTTTCTTTTCCCCATACAAACGATTCGTAATAATACTTAAGTCAATTTGAACTTTAATACCATACCATAAAGTTCAAGTGTTAGTGGAGAGGTTCCGGGAAGGCAAAACAATTGAGTGACGTTAGTATTGTATAAATATTGATGTCTGTTTTCAATAAAATTAGGGATCCTTACTAAAACTCCAATAATGTGTGTATTATAATTTTTGCGTTTTTGCTAAATACCCGTGCGAAGCCGGGGCGGGCCGCTAGTTATCTATATAAATAAATAAAAAAAAATAAAAAAACTCGTGTCACAGCGTTAGTTATCCTTCAAAACGGCTTGACCGATTTTCACGATTTTGGTAGGTCTGAGAATAGGCCGTAGGCAATTTTTTTATAGCCCTAGGTGATAGGGGTGACCCTCTCCAGTTTTGTTTTTAATCACGATTGTAGTCCACGCTGGTGATAACGCGAGGCGCAGCTAGATATAGATTTTAACAACTGATAGTGTTCTCAAAACCGTTAAAACTCCGTTATATATAAAAGCTACATAGTTAATGTCAGGATTTTTTTGTAGAACTACTAGCTGACCCGGCAAACGTTGTTTTGCCATATAAATAAAATGGCTATTAAAAAATAAGGGTTGATCGTAGAAGGGTGAAAATTGAGGATTGTATGTATTTTTGTATGTTGTATCATAAAAAAATAGAAATTAAAAATTTTGTCTAAAAAATAAAAATAAAAATGTAGGGGTGGACTACCCCTAACATTTAGGGGGATGAAAAATAGATGTTGGCCGATTCTCATAGATACCGGATAAGTACAAAAAATTTCATCAAAATCGGTCAAGCCGTTTTGGAGGAGTATGGGCAACGAAAACTGTGACACGAGAATTTTATACATTAGACTAGCCTTCATTTATTTCATACTTTACATCAACTCTCATCAAACCGTTTAGCCAGCGTAAACTGATAAAGCAGCCAGTTGTAAACTTTTTCTGCGACTTCTTTCACAAATATCGTGATTTCTTACTAAAAACTCAACTTTATCATTATCAGAATAAAACATAGCCTGTGACACTCAAGGGCGATGTAGACTCCTATTAGGGAAAGAATTTTCGAAATCAGTTCAGTAGTTTAGGAGATTACATCCAAACTAGCAAACTAATAAACAGAGGGATTTTACCTTATCAAGATAAAGAAGAAATAGATTTGTTTATAAATAACCGCGGTTTGTTTACAAATTAAATCTGTAGGTAGAATGCCTGTTAGTTTGTTACCAAGCCATAGTTTCTACCTATAATTTCTACGTTATGGGCAGCTATGTCGCTTACCATCAGGTGATCGTCCACTTTTCTGTCTGATCACTTATTAAAAAATTTTAAGAAGTTTGTCTAGCAACTCCTATGTTTTGTGGCAGTACCTGACTACGACCTAGTAGTAAAAAAATCAATAACTACTTATCGTTAATTGATATAACCTACTTTGACTATGTCTCCAAGGTAGACAATTTATGATAAACTAATTGCGCCTTGTGGTTTCACCCGCGTCTTCCCGTTATCCCGCAGGAAACTTTTTTCGAGATAAAAAGTAGCCTATGCGTTAATCTAGGGTATAAGCTATCGCTATTCCAAATTTCATTCAGATCCGTTCAGTAGTTATTGCGTGAAAGAGTACCAAACATCCATCCATCCATCCATCCATCCATCCATCCATCAATCCATCCATACATACAAACTTTCGCGTTTCTAGACATAAGTAATATTAGTAGGATTAATGATTAATGATCATTTGATAACTTTAATTCACCTCCTACTTTGGTTCCACTATTCCCTCTTCTTGAAGTTTTTTTTACAGGGTAGCATAAGTCACCTGATGTTAAGTGACAATGTGACGCCACCCTACATTATTGGAAACGGGTTCTAAAGTGAATCTGCCAGAACACACCGATATAGGTGCTCGGCGACAGATTCTTAACTTGAGGATGGGAGCTCCCAAGCGAGCAGTAGAAAATGCCGTACGACCAACACACACAAGGTACTTAAGCATTAGCATAATAATAGTGTAGAGTCCCTTACCTCTGCTTCGAATGTGTGCAAAAACGGCCTCGGACTCTTATATTCAATCTGCAGGTAGACTTCATGTTCCCACACCAGCACCTTCCGGTAAAGACAGAAGATGCGGAAGAAGTATGACCGCTTCCCGTTGTCCTTTATAAGGCACAGTACTCCAGTGTCCATCTTCTTCCATTCCGAGTGTGCTGGCCCTTCTGTCGTGAACAGCTGGACCACTGCCGTTGCTAGGCTCTGAAAATAACAGGAAGTTACTGCTATAAACAGTTTTAGTTGGAAGAGGAAATAATATGCAGATAATACGCGCACCATCTAAATTAAACACTGCGCACCATCTAAATTAAACACTGCGCACCACTTCCTGGCTTCTAGAGTGGTGCACAACTGGAACAGACTACCAGAAGACGTTGTGTCAGCACCTTCAGCGAATTCCTTCAAAAACAGACTGGACAAGTGCTTGCGAACAAACAATGCTTCCTTGCTACAGAATGACTTTTTCTCTGCACTTTTGGACATTGCTATAATTCAACACAGCATGATATAGAAACATCAGCCTCAGGCTGCTCGCCTATTACCAAATAAATAAATAGATTAAATGTTTTTAAGCTCAAATTTCCACAGGTGTTTTAGATCAATAATGTTTGTTTTATTTTCACAACTTACATACCTTGTTGTGTGTTTGAGGGTATGACAACACACCTGATGTTAAGTAATGATTTGGTTGTAGGTTGGTTTTTTTTTTTTAATGACTATTTACAGGGTAGCATTTCACCTCACGTCACCTGATGTTAAGTGATGATGTGGTCGAAGGTGGCGTCACGCTACACCTGGACTGGGAACTGGCTCTCAAGTGAGGCTGTCGGAACACACCGATAGGTGCTTGGCGACAGATTCTTAACAAGAGGGTGGTAGCTAGCCAGGCGAGTACTAGAAAAGTACCCTACCACCAAGCTATGGTTTCATCACGATGTTTTCCTTCACCGAAAGCTCAAGCTCATTGTAGGATTTGAACCCACGTCCTACAGATCGCAAGCCGACGTCACTACCACTGAGCCATCATCGCTCTCACAGTTTCTAAGATGATAAGGAAAATTGTAAAATTTGTTATTGTTCAGCATCTTTTGTCGTAGACCATTGTACGGCTATCATCTCAGTTCCAAAGAGTTTTATCATCGAGTTTTATGGGATCATCTCTTATGATTTAGCTACGTTTGTACAGAACATCCATAACTATGCAAGAATCCCTCAATAATAAATGTTCGACTAATGCTCAATATCTGTTCCAAAGGACTAAAAGCAAACAGAATGCAAAGTACATAAAACATTTGCATCATGAGAAAACTTTCAGTGTCATTACCGTTGTAATACTATAAATACCTACATCTAAGCGTGTCTTTCACTGCATGCAACTTTCCTTTTGCCAGGTTTACAACTTTATATAGGATCTAGATTTATAGCACTTTCACCCCATAACAGCTACAGAGTGAAATCATATTGCATTTGCAAGGCTTTCATTAGGTAATGTGCCCGTAGTATGCTAGGTACAAAGTATCTACCAAATAGCTTGGATAATGCTGATATTATTTTGTATTGATCTGAGTTTGAAATGCCGCCAACCAAAAAAGGATTTTTATAGTATTTTGAGATGGGTACGTTCCAGCTTTTAGCATTCCCAATTTATATCCATTTTCTATAGAAATAGTGTGGTTCAGTTGTAGGCCTTGCAGTCTTTTTTTTACTTTTTTTTAGTTTGTTTTCATTTGAACTGTTAATATAGTGTTATGGAATTTTAAATAAGTAGGTAGACAAAGTAGTTTAATAAAAAAAGAAGGCTTATTATTCTTTTCATTTTTGAATTATTTTTTTTTTTTTCAGAAACCTACTGGTACCTCTTTCAGTTGTATAATTTACTCAGTTGATGATATTTAAAGTAATTTATAGTTCAATAAATATCGGCAAAATAAAGAACGGGTAAACAAATTCATTGAAGCTTATGTAGATTTTTTTTCAATCAGATACCTAAAAAGTTTACAAAATCAAGTTATTGAAAAAACAGATGTACTCAGACTGGCGTTATCATGCTGCTATCGACAGATAATTTGCAGATACAGTGCGCGATACGTAATCAGCGGCCTGAATCACGCGGAATACCAATGAGCTCCAACCCATAAGGCCTTACCTGGCATTTTGGTCCTATCATGCTGAACACCATCTCATTTTCCTCCCGCGACAACAACACACTTGGCCGATGTTCCCCTCTAGGCATTTTGATAATTTAAACTAACACAGCCACACAAAATCACTTTAAAACTTGTAAAATACGATGTGTGTCACCTCCACTTTCCAACATCTCATCACCGATTTCCTTGTTTTTTGACACTTCCGACGGCCACGGCACGAAAATAATAGCATTTCTCAGGGCGCAGAAATGTTATCTTCACAATTACCGTAGTGATAAACACGTAAAGTAAAGCATAATTTAAAGTTATTTGCAATTTACTTTCCCCACAACCACATCCGTTTACGAATGACTATTATTCCAAAACTATAGCTGTCGCTGTCGCGTCTGTCAGTCTGAACTAAAACAACTGTCAATGTCAGCGATTTTTTCTTTTTTCCTCAATTTTGGCCAATCTAATTTTGGTTCTCCCCAAAAATCAGCAATGACACTCAAAATTATATAATCTTTAGAACAGTAAATAATATATGTAAAAGAAGCAAAGTGCTAAATATCAATGTCAATAAATGTGGGGTTCACGTACGTTTATTTCCATAACTTTCCGTACACATAGTACCTTTCTATAACCGGAAATTTCTGTACTGGAAACACTAAGGCTGATCGTCACGGAATGGTCGCTTTTTAAAAACACTTTTTTTAGTGCGACTCTCAGATCAGCTTGCTCTACCTACTAGCAGAATAGTAATTATCATCATCATCATCACTAACGCACTGGTTCCATTCATGTGCATCAAATAAACCACGGATACAAACCAACACTGCTTTGCTCAAATTATATTATTAGCGCCCTGCTATTATTATTTTTCGGCCGAGCGGTTATTTTTTCAGCTCAGACTTGACGATATGCAAACTGCACTTTTTTCCAGAGTTTGTGTACATGTAGCATTTGGTGGTTTGGATTTCAGATATACTAAGAATATCTCATGAGTAATATTCTTCTACAGACACAACACAAGTGATTGATAGTATTAACGGTTTGATCAAAAAAAGTATAATGTTATACTTCTAGACTGACTAAAAATAAAAAAAAAACTTATTTTTATAATGTGTATTTTTATTATCATTGTTTGCTGTACAACAAACTAGATACAAAACGATACAAATCCATTAATTACTATACTTCCAGTTCCACTAGCTTACAATTTACAATGCTGTCTATATAAAACCCTCAATGAGGCAACACTAAAGAGCAATATTAATAATAATAATTAATAGCCTTACGGCTACCCGCAAAATTGACTGCATTTCAAGTGGTCTCTCTGATAACATAATAGTGCATAGGACTTCAACAACAGCAGAGGAGCGATCACGAGTAAACATACTGTAAACAATAGTTCAAACTCTCCTTTTTAGTACTCATACTTATTCTGTGGCCAAACTTATTAACAATAATAACGGCAACACTGTAACGATTGCTTCATCAATGTAGAATGTAGTTATCGCAAAAATAGCAATAACTTTTAGTAAGCCTCCTAAATATTCTAGAACGATTTCTGACGTCGATATACATTTTCTTAGTTAGCATTATCACCACTTTACTTTGTTTTTATGACACAGATATGTGATCGCTCTACACTGGTTTCATTTCTAGTAGTACTTGAACTTAACTGGACACATTGGTCTTTGTTAGGAGGGTTTTTGAATCCATTATTATAGTTATTGATATAATAGAGTGCTGGCAAGTTTATCATTTTGTGGTTATTTATTTACTACGATTATTATTATGTACTACTTACAATAAAAATGTAGGTAGGTACTTCATATAACACCATCTTACATTTTTTAAATTTATACACGTACTATTAATTATTTTAGACATTAAAATGTCTCGCATGGTGTTCATTACTAGACTACCAAATAGGGAAATAACAATATTGGAAATAATAATCACTCACATTTTGAAAAAATACCATCAGTAACCTGGCAACTCCGCACAATGAGCAGAAAGAATCTCGGTCATTGACACGGAACGTAATTGTTTGTCCATCGCATACTAAATGTTATTGCTATCTCGCTCCCACGCGTTGTGAGGCAGTGAGCGCGTGATTCAAATATTGCAAACGGTGGTGAGCGAAAGAGATGGAGTCTCATGTCATAGAACAAAATTCTTCCTGCTCGTTGTGCGAACTATAATGTAAAAAGTGGGTTATACAAACTTGCGCGATTAGTGTTTTTAGACACTTTGTACTAGCATTTGTACTAGGTTCTATTTATTAAAACATAGTTTAGCGACAAGTTTTGTTTCATACACAAAAACGTGGCACTGCGGTGCTGATAGTTGTTTTCTATCAATTTACAGATTGAACAAAAGTTTTTCCGACTTTCTATTTTGGAAATACTAAATAATAACATCTATACTATACACAATAAATAATAATTAACACAGCCCAAATAAATAAAACTCTAACTCTAATCAGAATATTATACAAAACTACGAAGTAAGTAAGATAATAATATTAAACAGGCTGCAAACTACCATATAATGGGCGCGTGGCGATTTGATGTTGTGTGCAGCTATTATTTCATTTCAACATGCTTTTGAGCACGCTTTGGCTGCTAAAATCACAAATTAAGACTACCAATGCAAAAAAAAGAATGTAAGTACTTTTAAAAATACCTACAAAATAAAACATTTTTTCAAAACGCTTTCAAATCGACAAGTATTCTATTATTATAATATTTATATTGGTCTTTAAAACAATTGATATGTTTTGAAAGTTGTGCCGTTTTTGTTTTTTTTATTATTTATTAGAAAATTTACTGTTAGTAGGTAAGGTGTAAGTCAAAAATATTGGGTTGCAATAGAACATGTACATTTCTTGTCATTTCCTAGCTAAAGCGCGTGCAACCATTTCATCTTTACAAAAATCACCTACCTACCTATCTTACCTACTATCATTTATAAAAGATAAAAAACAAAAGAAAAACGAAGTAGTGTCTGGCATTTACATAACTGGCTAAGGGTGAAACCAAACGAGCGTAATTTTATGAGTCGTATATTTTCGGTCGCTCATTTTACGTGCAACTGAAGCAGACAACTCATTTTGCGTCGTCGTGTGGCAGCAACTGCCTTTTTGTATGAAATCGAATGCAGCCGAATTTATGCTACCGAAATTCTGCGACACACGACTCACAAAATTACGCTCGTTTGGTTTTACCCTAATGCACGTGCCACAAATTGTATCTTCAATAAATTTTATTAAAAAATGTGAAAAACAAAAGAAACACAATGTTCTATCCTTTACAGTGACAATTTATTATTTCTGTAACATATTAACGCGCCTCAAGAATTTCGTCAAATTTTATGTACCTTTAAAAAGAGGATGGTCAAATTAAAACGCATATTTTAAAAATGTGTCTCTATACACTCGTTTTATAAACGTATAAAACCTACAATACAAATACGTCTAGACGAGTTTCTTTAAATTCCAATCTCAACTACGAAAGCTCTAGCGAGACACCTAAACTTATGTAAGTACCTAGGTACCTACAAGTACAAACAAAATACTAAGCATGTACATTATACAGGTACCTACACTATTGATCTGTCAGACGGTCTATGAAAGATTAATCGTGTCGGACTTTTTTGGCGGCAATCGAATTGTCAACGTGAAAATTTTGTTTTTATTTCCAAAACTTGTGTTTCTTTGAGTGATGTGTAAAGTCAAAGTCAATTCATGACGAAGTAACACACGTGTAACACAATGGTGTCGATTTGGTTTTGCATTCTATAAAACTAAACTAAGTTTGACAGATCTAATAGTATAGCTGTTCTTTTTTTACTTCTGTAGTTAGAAATAGACAGCAATACTATTTGACCTGTCAAACTTAGTTTAGTTTTAGAGAATGCAAAACGAATCGACACCATTGTCTCGCAAACTTTCGCATCTATAAATATTAAATTCAGTGTGACGTCAGTTAACAAAATGTAAATTAGTTATGCCATATGTACGCTATAAATACTGTAAATTGAATAGGTAAGAAATACTACCTACTTAAGATATCGAATTCATATTTTACTTAAACGAAATAGACATATTTAAGTACATCGGCTTTAAACCGTAATTTAGTACAAGTTTCGTCGATGTATATAATAATACATTATAGGTTAATAATAGTGTTGATTCTGTTATGCTTTTTTTAAAACTAAACTATATTTGACAGGTCTGCCTAAATTTGTGGTCTAATGCTGTCCTTTTTGTACTTCCGTAGTCAGACAAGGACAGCAATACTTTAAGAACTGTCAAACTTAGTTTGGTTTTAGGAATGCACAACAGAATCGACACCATTATCCCTTTGATAAATCAAAGAGGAAGATACGTTACACATCAACTTGCGACAAAAATGACACTTACCGAGTTTTAAAAGTCACTCACACATCTGCCCCTTTAGTATCAAACTAGGTCTTTATTATAAAGCCGCACGTTTATGATGCCTATCTTTTTCCATTTATCAAAGGTGCTCAAAACCTAGTCAATAGTACAAGAATAGGTACAAAACACGACACGAAACACCCATTGCCGCAGTCGAAAGCGAACACACTATATGTCTCTACAAACAAGTAACATACTGTATATTGGCTAACAACTGTGGAATAGACTAAAGACTGAATATATTCGATGTTCTAACTTCTAATAGACAAAGTTTAAGATATTAAGGCAATGAGTTGCGTTGTATATGATGTGCTCTGTTTTATAAAATAAAATGTAATATTAAGTAACGTATACCTACGTAGCTACAAAAGAAAAGCGGAAGAAAAAACTGAACATTTTTCTACGAAATTCTAGAACTTTTGTTAACATTTTAAATAAACAAATAGATTTATAAAACCAGTAGCGTTGGTGAGATTCATCACATGCAAATTAACCTACCTATAAATTTCGTGGTTCCATGTTCCATCACATTTCACCGAATAACGCCAGAAAGTCTATAAATACAAATACTAGAATCGATATTATGCATTACAGCTTCGTAATAATTTACTTTGAAGACAATAATTGACGTATGTATTGACAATTTAAGACTTGTTTCCACGAACTAACTGTAGGTTTCAATTTGTGGTGAGGCATTTTCTTGTTCTCGCACGTCTGACTTACAACCTTCAAGTTAAGAAATTGACGTCGGCGTGTCACTTGAGAGCTAGTTCCCAGTTCACGTTTAGCGTGGCGCCATCTTCGACCTCATCACACATCACCAAACATTAGGTAAATTGTGGTGAAAAGATCTACAGAAGCACTTGTATTTATTAGGTCCGCGGCCGAGCACACTTGGGTTGCTTCAAGTAGCTTTTTTACACAGGGTAGCGTTGGACCACAAATTACCTGATGCACGCTACGCCTGGATTGGGAACTAGCTCTCAAGAGTCTCAAGTAAGGCTGCCGAAGCACTTATCGGTGCTTGTTGACAGATTCTTCGCTAGGTGGCTAGCCAAGCGTTCAGTAGAAAATTTCCTACCACAAAGTTATGGTATCCTCACGATGTTTTCCTTTACCGAAAGCTCGCATGCTTCAGGGGCACAAACTGATTCACGAGGCCATCGGTCGCTACTTGTTTTAATATTACTTATTCGTTAATGCTAGCACATAGATATTCAAACCGAGTATATATATAGCGAAGTAAGCACTTTACGATAAGTAATATCTGCCGCACTCAGAGACGTCGCTAAACGCTTTGGATTCTGTCAAAATCCATACAATACGGCCTAATGCTAGTTTAATGTTAATGATGACGTCTCTGACTGCGACATGGTAAACATTCTGTGCTTTGGCAGTAAGTGTTTGTATGCTAGTGTTACAGGGAATAAATTTAACATAATTGCAGCACCAAATACTTTATACGTGATCGATGTTATGCCATCTTGTGGCTCGCGCATATTAGAGTGGGCCGCGCCGCAACGCATTCAACATCTCTTTCACAAGTTAAATGAACGACAGAGATGACGTTTTGCGGTGCAGCCCGCCCATACTGTGCGCGAGAAAATGTCATATACAAAATACAGATCAAGAGTTTGAAAAACGAGTGGTTTACAACAAAATTGTACTTTCAACTAAATTACATAATAATATGTTAAATGTAGTTACATTATCTTACTATGTATTTTTTAACTAAATTAAATGTAGGTAAAATAAATAAGGTCTAAGCGTAAAATCATTTTCTAATAATAAATCTATTAAGTATACATGTTTAGCTACCAGAAAAGACGCATATATATTTGTATTAAATCGCCTTTATATTACAACTATAAAATAAAATATTTTGTTTCATATTACCAAAATGATATATGTATATTAAAACAATTTAATATTAAGACCTTATAAACTTGTAAGTAGGTATGTTGTAGCATTTTTACTGACTATTGGAAATGTTCTACTATTTATCCGCCATCTTATTTTACCATAAATAAAAAAAGAAAAAGGCGGGAAAACACAACGCCCAAAAAAATTACAGTATCGGTCAGTTTGAAGTTTAACTGTACCTCTTTACTAACATTGATATCATCGGCCATAATTGACCATTTACATAATAATATAGTTAACTTTTATAAATTCATTCTACGCGTCAGTATTGTCTAACTCCATCTTCGAATATCAAACACCAACCCGTCAGTATAAAACCTCAGCTGCACCTGCTAATACTCATAGTATATTATTAAAGTACGAATATAGAATTTATTTACATTATACATAGCAACATTTATGAAACCATGTAGGCTGAATTAGGTAAAACAAAAATTTTTCGCTGAGTGGGAAATGAACGGCCAACATTAGCATCATTTTTTAACTGTGGCTATTTAATTAGTTGCAATCAGCCCATGTAGCAAATAAATTAAGTATTTCAATAATTCACTTCATTGCTTTACTACAGCCCTAAAAATAGGGCCTTCACAAATCTAAAACTGTCAAACTCCCTTACCATCCTTGAACTATACGGACCAGACCACTCATAGGTAATGAAAAAAAAAACATTTTAGTGGATTCCAAAAAGAACAGAACATTTCCAGTAATATGTAGCTGATGGCAGTTAATTTTTTTGTTCAAATTTAAAGAAATTTTATAAAAATGCGGTACTCCCTTGCCATAGTAGACAAACAGTAGAGACTCTTCTAGGAACAGTATCGACCACGCACACACGCATACTACAGCGTATTGGATTACATATATAGACTTTATAGCCTGTAGTTTGTACAGCTGTAGTGTGCATGTGTTACAAAACGGACTACTGTAGTCTGTACTGCTGTGGAGCGCATGTGTTACAAAAGAACCTAGTATATATTCATGCCACATTATTTCTTTATGATAAGTAGCAGCCCTAGCGCTCTAAACAAGCATTGGTGTTCTCTGCGAATCAGATCATCTCTACTGTTTGATTACTGACTTAACAATCGACACGACACTATCGAACATTTGTTCACCTCACTATATTAAGGTGGAGCCACACTACTCAGTGCTTTATAATACTATACCTGGTTGAGATTACTTTAGCTTTGGGCTAGTCCAATGCGGGTCTGTGCGACCGTGAGTGAGACACAGCTCAACTTTTTTTATCCTTTTTTTCTGGTGCGTCGTCCCCTTTCTGCAAGTCGAGATCGGTCTTCGAAGGACCAGATTCAGGGATATCTGGGTCTGTAAGCGAAAATAGATCTGTTTTAATACTGTAGAGAACCTTTTACCGTGGATACTATTCTAACATATTACGGGGCATCTGATTACAATAATGAGCACATATTGATATCGATCCTACTGTTGTGCTTTTTTTAAACCTAGGTCTTAAAGAATTGCTGTTCTTTTCTAAATTACGGAAGTAAAACAAGACAGCAATACTTTTAGACCTGTCAAACTTAAATTAGTTTTCGAAAAAGCACAACAGAATCGACACCATTTTTGAGTATTAAAGATGTATTTTTCATGACTTAAACAAAAAAAAAACTACCTTTGTTTAATATCAATGTTACTTTATAAAGCAGGTGCAGATGTTTGATATGAAACTATGAAAACGGGTGTTGACAAAACATAGTGAAACCGAGCGGAAGTAATAAAAATCGAAGTAAACGAATTACGCGTTGCGTTCTCAAAATCGCTCTGTTGTTTAATACTCTTGATAATAGTGTTTCTGTTCGAATTCGAATCACTAATAAGCATAATAATATAATTAGTGTCGATTCTGGTGTGCATTTTTTAAACTAAACTAAGAATGACAGTTCTAAACATTTTTAGGACTGTCACCACAGAAACAAGAAAAGGACAACATAATTTTTAGACGTATAAAAGTTAGTAAAAAGTTAGAGAATGCACGTAGGTCATTATTTTATAGGTACAAGTGCGGCTCTTCCGAGTTGCCAATAATTACTCGTGGAATGACCTTAAACGCCTTGTTAAGGTTCATCCGTTGTGGTAAAATCATTGGGTAGTTACTCATACTATAATTATGCGTAATAAATTGTGCCTATACGCCATTGAAGTGTTTTGTTACCCTTAAACGCTGGTTCGCAATCTCTTGATAGTCATTAAAAATAACCTTAGCTTGTTTTTCTCTTAAAAGATTTTTAATTTAACAACAAAAAAATTACGCACCAGTCATATAAGTCAGAACTCTACCTTGCAGCTCTAAGAACTAATAGGAAACTTTTAGTTTCAGTAAAATTTAACAGCTTTGAAAAATGACATTAAGCTAAGTAACTGGAGCCGTAAAAAATACCATTCACTCCTCAGACATAGTAAACAGCCATTATATTAGGGTAATGAAAACAGTAGAACCTTGCTAATCCATACGAGAGGAAAACTATGTCTCACAAAGCTACATATGAATTGTTAGATTGTTAAATAAAATAAAACAATTGTTAGTTAGAAAAATATATGTAGGTATCTCTAAGGTGGTCTATATTTCAGCTGACTGTTTATATTGATTTTGTAAAAACCGACAAGTAACCAATGATAATTCACCAACATACAATATTTTTAAAATTTTTAGATACCTATACATTTACATGCTCAGATAGTATACAACTTTAAAATGTCCAGTATTTCTCATAGTATTTATTTCAAAACAAATTCAAATTTTTACTTGGATGGTTCTTGCTTCCCTAACAAGATTAGTCCCCTTTTTCCACGCGTAACACAACCTCTGCGTCTTTTGACAGTGACAGTGACAAGGTAGGAAGTTTTTTCATTCAATACTTTTCAATTTGAGCTTAAAGCTCTTTTCATCAATTCCATTTATAAGCCTTCCTATGAAGATCTATATGATTATGGCGGTCTTTCAGATATAAGCCTCATGTGGAACAGATTATCAAGGCCCTACTGTAAATGCATTAGCCCTATGCTCTGATTAGCCATAGCTGTCAGCGTGATTGGCATATCATGTCGCTAGTTAAGATTTTCGGGTCATCCATCACAATCACAATGCGTAGATAACGCGTTATTTATTAATTACCGTTATCTGAAAAAAAATCTCAGCTTCTAACTCATTCTCTAGGACGGCAGATAATAATATAGTTGTGCTAGTTTTAATAGAATAGATAACATTAAGTAGGTACGGTCAACGACAAAAGTCGCTGAACAATAGCAAATTTCCGATTACCTTCATCATCTTGAAACACCAATCTTTGTCCGCATCGTCACATAATATGAGATGTGTTGGGGGGCGTCCATTAATTACGTGAGGTGTTCTAGGGGGGGAGGGGATCAAGCTCACTTAGGGGGGAGGGGGGGTCTTGGCAAATATCACGTAATTATTTTTCTCGCAGAAAACGGTGTAAAATTGAGAGTTTTTATTTGTTTGGTTTTAATTCTTATTAATCCAACACGTTTAGAAGAAAAAAAGTTTGGAAGAATCTCGCGTGAGATTAGGGGAGGGGAGGAGGGTCGTTGAGGAAAATCTTACGATATCTCACCAAAGGGGGAGGGGGGGGGGGGGGGGGTCGAAAAAATGCCTCACGTGGACGCCCCCTTGTGTTTTGTAAAACACATTCGGAAAATCGAGTATGACCAGCTACTTTTGTCGCTGACCGTACCTAGGTAGAACCGGACTGTCGGATTCGTCAATGCGTAGTTATCTAATGTGTATCATAAAAACTGTAGCCATTACTTTTTACTATAAGATTGTTTTTTGTTAACAACTGGTTTGTTTTTTGCTGACTACTATCGACTAATATTAGAGGTCATTGATCCGCAATTTATATTCTTGTGAATATAACACTACGAGTGTAAGGTTCGAATTTAAAACGTGTAAAGATTTGATTTTATGTGTATTATTTAATTTTCTATAAACTTGTTTTTGTTTAATTACAAATATGGGATTTACTCGACAGTGTGATATTGCTTTTTACGTTATTTGTGTTTCGCGCCTGTAATAAGATACCTATTCTATTCAAATAAAATACAATAAATTCTAAAGATTTGTGAAATAAAAAAAGAAAACTCATTGAAAGAATTTCACAGATATCTAGCCAATGTACTAACATGTCCCAACTCCTTGGGCCCAATTCTCGCGGCGTGATATATTATCACATTCGATAAATATCGCAATA
Organism: Opisthograptis luteolata; assembly: GCA_931315375.2. NCBI lineage: Eukaryota > Metazoa > Arthropoda > Insecta > Lepidoptera > Geometridae > Opisthograptis > Opisthograptis luteolata. The sequence goes on along the minus strand of OV928036.1, from coordinate 12,040,206 downwards.
ACTGTCAAAATTCAATAGATATTTGACACTAATTGCGATATTTATCGAATGTGATAATATACCATCGCCGCGAGAATTGGGCCCCTGATACTGGCTAATACCTTTAATCCAGGGTACCTATCAACTTTCTACATTTCAAATTTCACTTCAATTTTTCCAATTTAAGTTGTTTCACCGTGAAGAAGAAAACAAACATACACAATAACAGTCGGTTTCAATAACCGATCTATCCACGGTTTGACATAAATTTGACATTACTTCTATGGAGCTTATGTCAAATTTCCATCTCCAGTAGGGCAAATCGTGGATAGATCAGTTATTGGATCCGGCCATAACTCACTCACAAACTTTCGCATAATATATAGAATTATACTGTTTCTATATAAAAAATACAACAATAGGCGGTATTTGTACAAAGCAGACATGTACTCTGGAGTCTGGACACTCATTCTGAGATAAAACCATCAAAGACTTATCCGTAACAGTAAAGGTCGGTATCAAACCTCTCCGGTTTCCATAGCTACTAAGCCCTCACTGTAACAGATTAAAATTTAGGCTCAGGATTAGGAGTCTAATTAATTACGTCATCTGACATCAAAGGTACGAAATACCTATACCTTCTAAACTTCTATTGGTTCAAAAAATTATAATGACGGTTAGATGATGGTATCCAATCCTTTTAGGCAAATGCTTAAAGCCAAGTTTTCGTCCATGTTGAATACCTTGTCGCTTAATTTAGAGTAGCCTCTCAAAAAAAATTAAACTAAATATCTGTAGGTAAGACTTTTGAAGGGTTCAACTGTAAATTCATTTTTTTCTTACAAGTTAATGAGGTTATATTTTAGAGTTGGGTACCCAAAGGATCGAAAATAAACGCAACTCTATTGCTGTGGCAAAGATGTCTGTCAGTCACAGGATTTAGCAAATTCGAGTTGAATATTAAACATGACCTGTTTATTGACCAAATAAAACGTATTAATATAGTTTGTACACAACATGTTTTTTCAAGGGGGTATCCAAATATGCAAACGAGGCAAAGCGGAACAAAAAACATTCTTCTTTTCTACATGCTTGTTGAATCGTTCAAAACAGCTTTATGAGTAGAACACGTTTGTTCACTCGTGCGCAACTAAAATACTCCCCGTTATAGCAACGGGGAAACAAAGAATACAAAGACTCCGGCCGTTCCAGTCTTTAGCGACGTAACAAGATAAACACTGTTTTGGTTACATCATTGGCGACTAGGCGTCGCATGAGAATATGTGGAAATTAGCGTTGCCGATCGATAGTTAATCGATAGTCTATCGATGAACAACTAATCGTAACACTATCGATAGGCCAATCGATACCATCGATAGCTTAAAACGAGGCAATACTATCGATAGTATTGCTGCCCGCGAAGCATAAACTATCGTTGGTCTATGCTTCGATACTATCGATAGTTTATGCTTCGCGGGCAGCAATACTATCGATAAGCCTATCGAGCCTATCGATAGTATGGCTTTTTCAGATAAATACTATCGATAGTTGGGCAACACTAGTGGAAATGTGCATAACGCTTCGTGCGTAAAGATGCTTCAAGTGGCAGGTTTTCGGCGCAAATTGAACTATATGTCGATTCTGATGTTCAATCTCTAAAACTAAACTAAGTTTGACAGGTCTAAAAGTATACTCGCGGAATTCAAATTAACAATGATCATTTTCAATTTTAATTATATGATTTCCGGGATAATAGGCGTCCCGCAAGAGCACTTGGCGGGACGGCTCAAATTATATCTTCAGAAGCGGGACGTCCCAGAAATGACAACGAACCAAGGTTACACCTGCCCCGGGCCAAATAAGCAACAAATCAGCTTACTGTCATCGTATTCTGATTATTCTAATTAATCATGTCACCAATCACGTCATAGGTAGATAACCCCGCACTGTCGGCGAATTACCACGCGCCAATGACGTCATCGCACGATATCTATCATCACGAATTATGCTTCAACATGGCAGGCGAATCGAGATAACGCAATCGGCAATAAATAATTTATAATCCAGTTGGATGTGTAGCGGCGGGCGGCGAGTTGATAGCTAAACTAGTTTGAATCTATTAGAGCAATTATACTTTTATCGTTTCCATTGGTAGATAGCTATGTAGTATTTAATTGTGAACGTCTTTTGCTAAATTAGAAAAATCAGGTTGTTCTGCGTATTTTTTACATTTTGTATGTAAATAATTATGACCACTAGGTATATTAAACTCATGTTTTTTGCCTTGCCACGATCGACTGAACTAATAGCCAAGATCGACTAGTCGATCGCGATCGACCGGTTGGCCACACCAGGGCCCGTAGCCAAGATGCATTCTACAATCGTTGACGATAATAGAAAACAAGAAAAAAGTATAGGTTTGACATATTTCAACGCTAAGTCACGTGGTCAGATATATGTCAAATCTATACTTTTTTTTGTTCTCTATTAGCGTCAACGATTGTAGAATGCACCTAGGCTACGGGCGCTGATATAGATACTATAATATAAGAGCTATAATAAAGCTATTGGTGTCGATTCTGTTGAAAATTTGCTAAAACTAAACTACGTTTGACAGGTCTAAAAGTACCTAATGCTGTCCTATTTTTACTTTCGTGGTCAGAAAAGGACAGCAATACTTTTAGACCTGTCAAACTTAGTTTCGTTTTAGGAAAGGCACAACAGAATCGACACCATTGTGTCTTAATACTCTTACGCCTGAAATCAGTAATCGATCCTGATCCGTTATCCGCGCTTTTGGATCGATATGTCCTGTCATAATACGTCATTTTAGTAGTAAAATGTTAAGCCCTAGCACTAAAATGACATATTATGAGATGACATATCGATCTTAAGCCGCGGGTAACGGATCAGGATCGATTATAAATTTCGGGCGTTAATCAATAAAAAAATTTAGTAATATTCGGTTGTCTTTTATTTCTTGTTCATAATAATAATTTTATTACATGCCTCTTTAACGAGTTGCAATAAAGATTAGCACATCAGTAAGTACAGTATAGCTCTAGAACACTCTAGATCGGGGATGCACAGACCGCGGCCCGCCGGTGGAATACTGGTGGCCCGCCAACAGCAAAAATAATACTCTCGTACATTCGAAAAATATTGAATTCTATTCCAGAATAAAACCAAAAAAAAATGGTTCGAAAAGTAATTTGAATCTCAAATATAAAAAAGATTGTAAGCACTATGCAGTGCCACGCTTCAAATTAATAAATTATTTTTCAATTAATACATTATTATCAATTCTTTATTGTCTTTAATTACCTATACTTCTGGCGGCCCGCCATCAGTTGATGATTTGCCCGAGTGACCCCTGTCTTAATAAGTCTGTGCATCCCTGCTCTAGATAAAGCAACCGCCATGAACCAATTTCTGAGGCAACATCAGATAGGTGTAAGCATTTCTCATTTTCCTCAACACCCAACAATTTCAGAATGCATTACGACAGCAGCACGATGCCTTTATAGCGCGATTAGACGATTAGATAAGTTGATAAAGATGTTTAGTAAGTACGTCAATAGAAACTCAAGGATCAGCGTTTGCAACGCGCCGTACAGTCAACGACAAAAGCCGCTGCACAATTACACTTTTCCGATTTCCGATCGCCCGAAAATAATAAAATCGATCCTGATCTGTTATCCGCGGTTTTGGATCGTCATAATATGTCATTTTAGTACTAGGGCTTGACGTATTACTACTAAAATGACTTATTATGACATGACATCTCGACCCAAAACCGCGGATAACGGATCCTTTGACCGAATCATCACTTAACATCGGGCGTGTTGTGTTGTGGTCAAACGCTGCGTTGAAAGTTGTAAAAAAACAAATACAGTAGAGTCTCACTAATCCGGCACTTTCCACCACGCCTCCTTCACCGCTTCTAAAGGATATTCTCACTTTAATTTTTTTTTACGAAATACTTTATTTTATTTATAACGAACTTTTCGATACAATCCAGTAATCCGAATATTCCAACAATTAACTGTATGTATGTATGTATTACCTACTGATCTAATAAGCATTTCGTCGGCTAGCTAACAACACCGCGCAAGTCAAATTTTGCAACTTTTCAGGAGAGACATAAAACTGTTTTATTTGTATGTTTTTTTATGTAAATTATTGACTTGTGTGTATTTTTAATTAACGGCTTCTATTTAGTCAAAATGCTTGGAACTGACAGGTTCATAGAAGCGCACGTCAAAACTGCATCTAATGACATTAAGAAGTCAATATGTGCGGTGTTGTTTGCTAGCCGACGATTTGGAAAATCGAGTATGATCATTTACTTTTGTTGCTGACTGTACCTACTATTACCTACCTATTGTTATCTTCGTGCGAGTGACCTTTATCAGTCACCAGTCTCTACACTAGCCTTTTTAACTAGGTATAGCTAGTAGCTACAAGAAACATGTTTAATCAAGACAATGAAGTGAATTTTGTCTGGTAGGTAGTAGTTAGAGCAATAATAATTGTATTTTCGTCGTGTTTATATACGTATGAGATGAGAATGATGAGATGATGTATGATGACAGTTTTATCACTACACATTTCAGAGTAAAACGTTGTTTTAGGGTTACGTCAGTGCTTAAATGTTAAAATGGAACCGTCAATTGACGTATGTTTTATCTGTCATACCACAGCGAAGTTTCCTCAGCAACTATTTATGTAATCAACTTGAAATTATGCAGTTTTCCTGGATTTATCGCGGCTAAAATTATTTGGTTCGAAATATAGGTTAGCTGAACTCCGTTTCACCGACTGAGTGTCGTATTAAAGGGGTTGATCTTAATTTGTGTACATTCAAATTAGACTTGTTGTTTTTTTTTTTTATTTTAAATGTACCTACATAATAAAACAGTCTAGCAAAGAGTATTTTCGATATTTAAAATCGAATAAATTATATTATTAACACTAAAGTAAGGTCAGTTATATTTCACAGATAAAATAAAACTCACACAACGTACCTACGGGACCCTCAATGTAAGAATTCTGGTCGCACTTGGCAGTTTAAAAAAAAAAAAAGTAAATGTATAAGGATTACGCCTGTCAAAAATGTTTTATTGATAAGATGATAATATTATAATTTAACACTTTGGTAATGCCATGTAATGCTGGCAATTGATTGTTCAAACCACCACGCACTATGATAAAAGTTAAAAGGTTTATGTTGCTGGGCCTCCTTGACCTCTTAATAAAGACTAATTTAGACTATTTTAGACGTAGCTTCAGTTCATTGAAATTTAGAGGTCCCGAGTCTAATTGATTTACATTGGTTGTGGAAACGTTTTCACGATAAATCGTTTCAGAGTTCAGACCGGAATGCGTGAAACAACGAATTGATTGCAAAGTAATTTGTTGAGGCGAGAGATACATAATAATATAGTGGAATGTAAACTAGGAATAAAAACAACTCGCTTAAGAGTTAATTGAAATCTAATAAAAAAAAATCTGCAATCGATCACTAACTGCTAATCTAATACTTAGGTATTAGGTACCTACGATGCGAAATAAGATGAACCACGGTATGGGCCCTAGTGTTAGCTCTAGCAGTTCTAGTTCTACAATACCTAATGCGGTTGAGAATTAAACCTCCTCTGAACATAGCATTTAGGGTGAAACCAAACGAGCGTAATTTTGTGAGTCGTGAGTCGCAGAATTTCGGTAGCATAAATTCGGCTGCATTCGGTTTCATACAAAAAGGCAGTTGGTGCCACACGACGACGCAAAATGAGTTGTCTGCCAACTCAATGCACGTAAACTCGACCGAATTTCGGTCGTGGTGAGGGAAAGGCAAATAAAGTATGAAACTGTCCACATATCAGCCTCTGAATATTGAGTGGGTTTACCCAGCTTCTTTTTCTGGCCTCCTCTTCGTAAATATACAACATTTTTCATAGATCCATCATGCTCGATGACACAAACAGTCCGTACCAACGCTCAATACTGAATAAATAAATTTAGTTCGTCTGGAAACTCAACAGAAATTCAGTTGAACGTAAAATGAGTGACCGAAAATACGCGACTCACGACTCACAAAATTACTCTCGTTTGGTTTCACCCGAACAAGCTTTTAATAACAACAAAACCACAATGTTTATATGGAAATAAAAAGAAATAAAATCTATAAATAGATAATTCGCTTGGGATGTGTCATTCTTAAGTGTCACCGTGTAAAGTCACGTGTATTGTGGTGTTAATTAATCTTTTTTTTATACCGCATCTCATATCATTGCATAGATCAACTCTACACGGCAAAGCCGTTGCGGTTTGCGGTAAAAAAATTGTCATAGAATAGTTGTATATACAAATAAACCTGTCCAAGGCAGGCACAAGAAGAGAGAACATGATACCCATGTTGTAATGTGAAGCTGTAGGTTTTTTTTTTCTATTCCTGATGTTTATTGGTATTTCTGTACACTTTTATATATTATTTTCTTTATAAAAATCAACAATTTGACTATGACAACGGCCGCACTATCGCGATAACGCGAAGATTTGCGCGACAAGTGTGGCCAAGCTATTCGTCCTATCACAAATCATCTTCGCGAACACAAATGCCCTTCGTGTCCCTCGCTGTCACGACAACGCAACACGAGTGGTCGTAGCATTAGTGGTATTATGTATGTATGTTTATTTATTCGTTTATATTAATCAGTTTTTTGTCCAAAATAAATAAAATAATAACCGCAAAGGACTTGCCTGCAGTGGTCAGCTGCTGCAGCCTCGAGGGCAGGTCCGCTGTGGTGACCTCAGCGCCCTGCGGGTGCAGGATGTCCGGCATCGCGTTCCGGCGCCCCGTCCGCCCGGTCTCCAGGAACTCCTTGGGTACCTCCTCGCTATTCCTGTCCTGCATTATTGCCATCATTCTCAGCACTGAAAATGTACAAGTGTCGGTGAGCGCCATGATCAAAAATTGGCTTCCAGTGGTTTCACAGCCCCGGATCTAACGTGGGGGCTAACAGGGACATCCGCCCCGGGCGGTGGTTTTAGTGGGCGCCAAAATCCTAAGTTTGTAAGCATGGATGTACAGATGTTTGTAACTCTTTCACGCAAAAACTACTAAACGGATCTGGATGAAATTTGGATAGCTTACACCCTAGATTAAAATATAGGCTACTTTTTATCCCGAAAAAAGTTCCTACGGGATAACGGGAAGACGCAGGTGAACCCGCGGGGCGCAGCTAGTCACAATATAAAAAATAGCTCTACAAATAGGCTTGCATACGGAAGCCTGGTTGGCTCACCGTCTACTGTAAGAGAAAGGCGCCACACAGGGCGACAATTTTTAAAGGGGCGCCACTAGTCAAGAAGCTGCCCCAGTCTGAAAAATCGTAGTTCCGGGGCTGCAGTGTCGGTAAAATATAAAGTGCATCGTGGTGTAAACTGTAAAGTCTAGACTTTGTAGTGATGTAACACAATGACGCTGAACATCGAGTTTGAAATACAATGGCAAAATGCGTACGATCTATTTTTAGCTGCAAATCATAGACACGCGAATATGATTAGGTACACAATCAACTTGATTAATTTTTTTTAGCTGCATGGAAGAGCAAGTCGCTCGCCTGATGTTAAACGTCACGCTTGCCCATTACAGTTCAGTTCCACTCAGAATTTTGAACTTCAATAGTTCAAAATCCAGCGCGGCAACGCACTGCGCTCGTCACTATATAAATTGGTGTTCATTTTTGTCACCTCAATAATCTAATGTCTTTTTTTTATGAAATGGAGTGGCTTACAAGAAGACGGCCCGCCTGATGGAAAGCGGTCACCGTCGCCTATGGACATTAGCAACACCAGGGGAGTTGCCGATGCGCTTCCGACCCTTAAGAACTCTTTTCATACCCATCTTGAAGGACTGCAGTTTGTAGCACTGCGGAAAGACTTGTGTAGGGAGCTCGGACTGCAAACCACTACTACTATATAATTATGGATTAAAATTCAGCCATCGACAAGTCTTTGCTTTCACTTGGGATTTTGTTCAAAAAATGCATTTGAAGGAGTTGCTACTTTAGGAAGCTTAGTGGGTACAGCAATTTTATCTTTGCTCCTAGAACTAAAATTGTAATAGTCACATTTCTTTTTGCAGCGTGAGGGACACGTGAGTCGGCTAGTTCTCAAGAGTTTCCTCTCAAACCATTAACAAGGTACTTGTGTTGTACATACAAGTCAAGTTCACAGAGTTCGAAATCGAACAGTTATATATACCATAAAGAACACAGTTATATATATATAGAAGAGGCTTTTGCCAACCAGTCTCGACTCTCCGTTGATTTTCTTTGTAAAAAAAACGTCTGACCATCAATATAAAGTTATCTCCTGCCCTGATTTATTCACTGACATATCAACGCACTGCTTCGACTGCTGGTCCTAAAGACATGAAACTTCTTTTGGTAATGCAGGGTTGCACTAAAAAGGATTTTTTGAAACCCCTCAGGGGTCAAACGAAATTTAATGATTATACGTAGCTAGCAAGGTGGAGCGACGACTTGCGCCGAGTGGCTAGAAGTGGTTGGATGAGAAAAGCCGAAGACCGGGCTCAGTGGCGTATCATGGGAGAGACCTATGTCCAGCAGTGGAATAATACAGGCTGATGATGATGATGATAGCTAGTCCCTGAACAGATACTTCTTCTTTAAATAATCATAGGAATGGATTATTTGCAGAAGCAACTAACACCCTTTGTCGCGTTTGTAAACCATATTCGCACAGATGCGATGGCACGTTACTATAAATTTTCTGTTATGTACACATTCCTATCACGTTCAATGAACCTTTATATCTTAACGTAGAAGGTATGTAGTAAGTATATAATGTACATAGCAGTTCTTCAAAACGGGTAATGAATTCGTTTAATTAAATTAATTTCGCAACCAAGGCTGTCAGATCCCCGTGGACTCGTGGAGGCAGCAGACAAGGCCAGTTGGTAACCGAAATAATCGATTAGAATTGAAAATAACTACACACCGGGTTACCTTTACATACTTTATGTAAGTGGGACAAGAGAGTTGAAAACGTCTGACATTTCATCAATAAAATCTAGGACAAATACAAAAATGCGCGTCGTGCTCGGAAAAACATCAAGTTAGGTATCGGTTTCCGGCGTAATTAACAAACGATACTATTTTTTATAACTTTAACTAGAGACCCGCTCCTTAATCCTTTAATTGGCCACGAAACTAAAGTAGACAGTACTAAATAAAGATATGTTTGAATCTAAACAATATAAAATTTCAGTTTATCAGAAAAGACATTTTACACGAGTATATACGATAGTCTGTTTCGAACGTGCATCCCCCTCTGGACACATACCCTATCACATCGTTATTGACGCTTAAGAGGAAAGGCTAGCGCAGATAAATTTTGAAATTAGGTAAGTATTTTAAAATGAGCGGCTTTCGCACTGCGTGTGCCGTAATCACTAATCACCTTCAAATTCGTGAAAGCATTCGAAATCAGGGTTTATTGGAAGGTCCGATTCTTTACCATATTCTATCAAAAACTCAAAAGGTACACAGACAAGGGTGTCGATTCTGATGTGCATATTCAAAAACTAAATTAAGTTTGTTAGTTCTAAAAGTATCACTGTCCTTTTCTGACCAGTGACCACAGAAGTAAATACAGGACAGCGTTATTTTTAGACCTCTCAAATTAAGTTTAGTTTTAGAAAATGCACATCTGAATCGATACTACGAAACAATACAAACGTCCAAAGATAACAAAGCACTCTAGTCCCAAAATCCAGCAAAGAAATACGGGATTAGATTAAGTTTGTGTAGAGAAAACATTCGCCGCCTTTCCTCTTATATTGTCCGCAAATAGGCCATGCCATGCACACACAATCGGCAGGTGCTTGCACGTCATCATCGAGAAAACGTTTTCGATGTACGTCATTAATTATTTACAACGGGCGAATCCAGGGTCGTGGGGAGAGGAAGGCCATACACATGCCTTGCCAGGTGTTTTTAAGGAATTAGGTCCCTATTGGGAGTACTCAGGGTTATAAACACGGGTTATAAAGGGGACCAACCCTTTATAACACGCAATTTTGTAACTTGATGGCTATCAAACCGTAATCAGAATGGCTTTGTTCTTGAAATTTGATGCCGGTAGCCTATACTATATGTCCATAGCAGTCCATATATTTGATATTGCGAAGTGATGGCGATTGATTGCGGACCTTTTTTTACACTCTAATAATATGGATCATCTTTTATTTTTATGGTAATGTTGATTGCGGTTCGATGGCTTCAGCCACAGATTTGGAGTAGGCTTCAGCCATTCAGGTCGACAATCGGTACCTACTCGGATGAGACTATTTCCTTAATATTTTAAAGAGATAATTGGCTCTGGGGGGTGGTATAGCCGGAAGGAGCTTTGCGTGCTAAAAGCTTTCAAGGAAGAATATATGTGAAACCATAGCATGGCTGACGATAAAGGTACGTAGTACTACTTAGTGATTGGATATGCGGTAAAAACATTTGACTGTCTCCTGAAATATTCGAATGTTACAGCAACAGGTAAGTATTTCACGATAGTTTCACTTGTAAGAGTTGTAAGCGATGACAGGGTCGATGATGGAATATGCTTGCCTAGATGATACCTATCCACTATCGCCGAGGCTCTGGAATTATACTTATTGGGAAACAAAGATGCTGCCAGGATTTTCCGCTCTTCCGCCGTTCGCATTATAAATGTAGAAGAGGAGCATCTTGAATTCATCAAATAAATAATAACATTTTTCGTAATAAAGAGACAGTTTTAATGTTTAACTAAAGTTTCGATATGGATAATAATTTACTTTATTATATTACCCAAGCATTTATTTATTAGCTCATTTATCTTTAGTAGAGTCCGCCTGAGGAATTACCACCTTTGCCAGTTATTCAACCACCAAGCAGTAGCGTGCCACCATTACAGTATTCCAGATTGATGGGCAATGTTTTCAGTGAAATTACAAGGCATAAAGTTTTATCATCTGATATCTCAAGGTGACCAGGGTAGTGCAAACTCTGGGCGGCACTGCACCGGAACGGCCAAGCATAGCGTTTACCATCGAGCAAGCAATTTGCACGTCTCGTCACTCAGGTACATTTTTTTTTATTACTTACAGGGTAGCGTTTGACCACAAGTCACCTGATGTTAAGTGACGATGTGGTCGAAGATGGCGCCACGCTACACCTGGACTGAGGACTGGCTCTTAAGTGAGGCTGCCGGAACACACCGATTGGTGCTTGGCGACAGGTTCTTAACATGAGGGCCAGACGAGCACTAGAAAATACCCTACCACCAAGCTATGGTTTCATCACGATGTTTTCCTTCACCGATAGCTCAAGCTCATTGTAGGATTCGAACCCACGTCCTACGGATCGCAAGCCGACGTCACTACCAATGAGCCATCATCGCTATAAAAACATTCCTCCTTTTGACCAGCCTGCATATCTAACCTACATTATAAGATACACAACGCCACAGCACTCATTATCTGAGGCTTTACTGCATTTGTGTGTTGGTGGCAAAATGTGTTGGCGGACATCATTGTTATGCTAATGACGCAATATACAAAGGTACTGCCAGCAACAAAACATGGGCTACACTTTAATGCCAATAGAGATAATTTATGTAACTTTCAATGGCATCTCAATATTTAGTGGGAGATTATCTATCCACAGTTTGCCTCACTAGTGATAGATATTTGACATACAGCCAGTTTCAATAACCGATCTATCCACGGTTTGACGTTATTTCTATGGAGCTTATGTCAAAGAACAACGGCCGAAATAGACCCGAGGTCGTATGAAAACGATCTACATACAATAAAAATTGTAACTTTCTGCCTATTAATATTATATATATAAATGATATTTTAAAGAAAGTGTATAAAAATAAGATATTGATTTTTTAACTTATTTATTTATTTATTTTGGTAATAGGCAAGCAGTCCAGAGGCTGGTGTGCCTATATCATGCTGTGTTGAATTATAGCAATGTCCAAAAGTGCAGAGAAAAGTCAATTCTGTAGCAAGGAAGCATTGTTCGTTCGCAACCACTTGTCCAGTCTGTTTTTAAAGGAATTCACTGAAGGAGCTGACACAACGTCTTCTGGTAGTCTATTCCAGTTGTGCACCACTCTAGATGCCAGGAATAACTTACACAATGTTTGAATGTTTTGTACGCACACCGCATTTTCATTTTCATTCCGTTTCACGCTTTGGTAGTCAACGTAAATTAAGTGATTAAAATCAACATTATTTTCAAATTATAATCTTTTTAATCTATGTACTAGCAAATTGATTGTCAAGTGACATTGACAGAAACGAAAATTCTTATACAAAACAGTCAGGTCCAGGGCAGTATGAAAAGTGGCCAATGTTCTTTCCATCTCCAGGTAGGGCAAATCGTGGATAGATTGGTTATTGGGAACTGCCGTTAGACATATTACTTATGCTGATTATAGTATAAAGTGGCCTTTAATGTGATGCGATTGTGCTGACATGGTAGATGCTTTCGTTTTGTTCGTGATAATGTGTTGTTTAAGTATTAAAAATATATTATGAGAAATTCTGGCTTGTTAGGAATCTTCAATGTAACTTTATTGTCAAAACCAAATGTAATTGTGCAACCAAATATTACATTGTCCAAGAGTGTTTCCACATAAATACATGCCAAATCGAAGAAAATTCTTAATGTAGACTATATATAAATAAAATGGTGATATGAGTTTCTGATTAAATTGCATCAAATGAAAATGTGTATCTATAGAGCTTGCTTCATTCTTAAATATTATGTAATTAGAAAATTAAGAGTTTTGTATCAGTTAATAACTAAGTAGGTAAATTAGATTACCCTAATTGGAGATCATTTAAATAAATTATTCCATTTATAAGATTATGGTCTATAACATATTATTATAAATATTTCAATGTAGTGCCAAAACATTTTTTTTTTATAAAATAATGTTTAATGTAGATAGGTATATAAAATACAAATGAATGTGAATGTACTGTTTGAAAACAAAACAAGCTCTGCAACAGTTTTGGAAGTAAAAATAATAAATAGTCAGAATATTGCCTGAAAGAATAAATAATATAACAAGATGTATGTACCATTTCATCCCATAGATATCCTTCGCTGATGGTGACTTATGGCTGAGCTAAGCAACCGTCAGGCAAATCATGCACCTCACAGTCCTGTGGCAGGGCAAGTCATCGTTAGTACTAATACACAACACTTCTCAGTATCATCCGAATAATCTAAGTTTCCAAGCAAATGTTATTCCAGCAATATTTAATTCAATGCAGCAGCAACTCAAGGTTAAATTATGAACGTATCCAAAATGAAAGGCCGTTCCAAAGTTAAGTTTGGACAGTTTTGGCAATTTCTCTCAGACAGATAACGTTGACATTTCATCTCATAATTTTTTATTTAGGGATGAAAGTATGGAACATCATCTCACAAAGAATTTTGCAACTGTTCCATAGAATGCGTTCTGGTTAGTGTGAAGAGGGAATGTGAATTGTCTGTTGGAAAGGAAAGCAGACTAGTAAAAATAAATGCCCAAGCAGCAGTTATTCAGCCTCTCTTCTACGCTAATTGCATGCGTCTTACTGCGTACCTGAGCGACTCTTTACGTCTTTCCTGTGTTTCGAAACGCGGCCGGTTATTAGCCCGGACATTTTAGAACTGTTATTTACACAGAACCAACTAAAACGTTACAGTCTTAATTCGTAAACTCGAAAACCGTACTCACGATCACCATTCTTTTATTTGTGCGACCGACACAGGATGTGAATTTGTAGTAAATCCAACGTGAAATTATTATTGTAAGAGTAACCAAAACGTAAAAAATTTCTAGTTCACAAAGCGACTCTATTTTATTCACATAAAGTTATAGCGTGCACTTAAATCACAGTTTTATATATAAATGCGAGATAAAATTCTGCCATGTCCACTTTCAACCGAGGCCATCACAGAAACAGAAACAGAAAATAAAGTGACATTATATCTAGTGATAATGATTGATGACAGTGACATAACAGACATATGTGACTATGACGTTTAGTTGACGCAAAGAATTATTCTTCTCCCCACTGTTGCCATCAGGTAATATTAATATGTCACCGTCATTCATATCGAGCCGACACCGACAGCGAGTGTCAGGTCAGCACTGTCACCTGTCAGCGAGCGAGTTCCCAACCAGCTGATCGCTAAAAATTCTGTGACTTTTTTGGCGGCAATTGAGTTGTCAACGTGAAAATTTTGTTTTTATTTCCAAAACTTGTGTTTCTTCGAGTGATAATGTGTAATATTGGTGGATTATTAACCATTATGTGTTCGTTAATGTGTACGAGTGTGGGAAATTGAAATAAAGTTGTGAAAGTGACTTTTCAAGTTGCTCCAAAAAAGTCCGTGTAAAGTTTAAGTAAAGCGCCACTACTTTACTTAAACGCTATCCTCATCCCATCATCTCATCATCATCATCACCAACATCATTTTAACTTGATTCAACTCTCTGAGTTTGAAATCTTTTACACTTGACACTGGCAAATACACTAATCGTGTGACGCCATAACAAAACAAAAAAAAAAAAAAAAAAAAATTCTGTTGACCGTGGTTTTTATGTAATTTTGCATTTTTCTCACTTCTACATCTCATTCGAGGTGAGAAATCTTAGGTTATTACATTCAGACGTTTTCAGGCCACATTTTATACGTAATGTTTTTTGTTTTAGATGCTCCGTAAAGTGGTGATAGGTTCAATCGGAGTGGCGGTGTTGGTGCCGACGGTGGGCGCAGCGACGCCGCTGCCAGAGAGTAGCAAGGGGTCGGCCTGCCCGCCGGCTATGAGGCCGTCCGACTTGCCAATATACGAAGCGCCTCATGCTGATTACGGAGAGTAAGTAAACATGCCAAAAACGATCTTTCACCAACCTTGCTAGAAAGGGATATCAAAATTACCATCAACAACTGAGTGTAAATAGCACAAATAGACAATTTTGTTCATTGTTCTTACCTTAAAAGTATGTAATATGTACGGTATGTAATAGTAAATAAGTGCTAACGAAAGTTAAGTTCAATAGATAAATTGCTAAAGGTTCACTTACCGATAATGTTCTTGTTCCTACACCTACTTGGGGGGGGTGTATTTATTAGATTGGGGGAGGACCTTGATTGATACCACTCCTTATGGCACAAATGATTCTTCCTCATTTATTCATTCAATACATTAGTAACGTGGGCTACACATCGGGCCCTGCACTCGACTGACTGTCCACACCGAGGGGGCGCGGTGAAGACAGTGTCTCACAATAAAAGTATCTAATTACAATTTGTGTCCCTACATTCTAAATGTATGTTAACATCTTACAGACTTGAGAAAGAGAAAGCCAAGAGTGAGAACAAGAGCTACGTAAAAGAAGTACTCCTAACACCAGTCCGAACTGTACGAGAGCAAGTCCAGACGGTACTGGAGCATACCGACTCCGTCAAGCACACTGTAGAGAACCACTACCATCAGTTGCAGGATAAGAGCGATTGTGAGTTTACTTATCAATTCAATTCAATTCAAATCATTTATTCGTCAGAATACATGTAAGAGATAAAAGATCTCAAATATTGGCGTCACAATGTATTCAGTCAGGAAGACGTGCAAATGTTTTTGTTAGGTACTTAACAACATATATATTTTTACAATTGTTAGTATTAAATTGTATTTCATTACACTAGCAACAATTTGATAAAGAGCCGGGCAGTCAAAAATTCCAATATCATCAAGTCATTTGAAAGTTAAATTATAATTAAATTGATTCAGTATAAATAATAATAAATTCCCAGCACCAAATTAAGCCAAACCCTTGTTGTCACAATTTAAAAACTCGTTTACAGAATAGAAGCATTTGTCCAATAACCATTTATGCACCCGGTGCTTAATACTTTTACGTTGACATCTGTACCAACATATCCAAAACCTGAATAAGAAAATCAGTACGTATGAGACAGGATGCCTGAAGAAGTGCTCACTGCTACATTTGTGAACTCGTTCAAAAACTAGTTGGAAAACAAGTTGCGAAAATACATTTATCTAATGCAAACCTAGGAGGAAATATTATAGTGAAATGTTAGACATTTAGTTCAACAATGCATGTAGGCACATCAGCCCCAAGCCGCTTGACTTTTATTAAATAAATAATAGCAGAGTCCGTACCACATTGCGTTACTGAATCTCTTTCAGATATTAAATGAAAAACAGAGACGCATAATGAAATGATTTTTCTCCCGTAGTGTGCTGGAGGTTTTTTTTCATTTGCATAAGGTAACATTTGGCCCCACTTTTATTTCCAGGGATTGTTCAGTACCTTCGAGAGGAGGAGAACAAACAAGTCCGATATGGAGCGGTGGCCATGGGTGGTCTCACTGGGTTCATATTTGGATTGAGAGGTGGATTTATAAGAGTATGTATTACTTTTGAAAGTAAGGTTCCAAAAATCAAAGATCTAAAAAATCAGTCCCAACTGCTTCTTGAGTTACAAATGGCAATTGCCCACAGTTTCACCCGCATGGACTACAGTTTATCGCAATTAAAAGTAGCCTATGTCCTTCCTCAGGGTTCAAACTATCTCCGTACCAAATTTTATTTAAATCGGTTCAGTAATTTAGGTGTGAAAGCGAGACAGACAGACAGAATTACTTCCGCATTTAAAATATTAACAGGGATGCAAGTGTGCAATTTATTTAAAAGAGCAATAGATCTTCAAGCTCAACCAACATTCCATTATTTCAGAGGGTGTTCTACGCTGGCCTAGGCACCACAGGTATGGGGCTTGTGTGCTTCCCTGAAGACACCAAGGAGATCATGAAGAACAACTCTGCTCTGGCTAACCAGTACATCAATATTGCATACAACTTCTTGTATGGAGGTAACTATGCAAATGACCTTAAGCTTTTACACCTTAGATCAAAGTTTGAAGTGTGGAACCTTAGCATTGTTAGAGGCTGAGGTATAGCTATTACCAGTAAAGCAACACGAAAAGGCAAAATTATTCATATTTTTCTTATATCTAAGCCAAAGTTAGTTTTGTAAAAATGTCTTCATTATTTTGTACCAGTAAAGCCCGGTGACCCACAACTAGAGGTGAAATTCCCCGAGCTGTCCTTCCCGAAAACCTTCTCGGAGTTTGTCGACATGACAGTGTCTCTGGCCTCCTCTGTCAAGCAGGCCGTGATGCCACCTCCCTCTAAGGACGAGGTCGACGCTAAACCAACGAAGAAAGAATAGGTAGTTCTGAAGAGGTGCTGGGTTGCTGCATGTTGTTGTTTGCCGCTTTCTTTTGGT
The DNA here is from genome assembly GCA_931315375.2 of Opisthograptis luteolata. NCBI lineage: Eukaryota > Metazoa > Arthropoda > Insecta > Lepidoptera > Geometridae > Opisthograptis > Opisthograptis luteolata. The sequence continues at coordinate 12,022,837 of OV928036.1, read as the reverse complement.
CTTTTTGGTGCATGGTTGTTCTTGTCGTTGATGTCTAAAGAGATCTTTGGAGTTCCTAACACACTTGTACATTTTAACAGTTGCCACTAATTAATGCTTGTCTTTGCACTGTTCCGGCATATTTAGGTACCTAACATAAGGATTCTCTGACCACGTAGCTACGAAATCCCACAGAACCGTAGTAATGCCTATAATTATTTTCTTTTGCATGCAAATTACAAAGATATTCTGAAGGGATGGGATTTCCTTGTTCCGACAGATTTATAAAGCCAACCGCGGTCCGGCAAACTCGTTAGCTATAATATATGCCTAAACTATAACACAGAAGTGTTTCCTTCGGAGTTAGCTCCATCATAAACGCTCGGATGCAATGAAGCCAACGCGGCGGCGATGGAGCGACTGTTGCTATTAGAAACATGGCGGACCCGGTTTTCGCTTGATTTTTTTCCTTGTTCCTAATGTTAACGGTCAAGCCCTTTACCGATCGCGCGTCACTGCCCTCACTTGCGCTTTCCATTGTGGCCTGGCGAAGAGGTTTGTAAGGTCGATCAGAATCTCAGCCGAAGCTAGTAATCACAGCTTTCTTTCGCACACATAACCATTTTTGATTTTTGAATCTGTTAAGTGTTATTGGGGATGCTTCTTTGACTCTCATCGGGGAATTTTGTACTAATATAATTTCTATTAATTTCAGATTACCGGGATGACGAAATAGAAGACAACTAAAAATGAAATTATCAAACAATACGTAAGTTCTGTTGTTTGTTTCATCAATCTAGGCATTGTACAGTATTTTCACCATTCTGAAGCCTAGTGGAAAAAAACGTCTTTGACAAGTGATTCATTACCAATCATTATCCACTAGTGTAACACAAAATTTTTGTTTCAGGATTATGTTACTGCGACAGATTCACGGTGCAGAAATGTTAGTATATAACTTATTTATTGTTAGCTAGTCTAAAACAGTGATATTAAAAAAATTACTTACAAATAAACGAATTATATTTTGACTACCTTTTCTCATTTGCAAATAAAAGCTAGGTTGTGCAGCTAAAATCTTTATTCGTTCATCAAGCTACTGAAACATTATCCTTAAGCAAATATCATTTCCTCTCGCCTTTTCTTAGTAACCACAGTACCAGGCTTATGTTGAGCTTCTGGGTGGTTCATCAACTCCGGAGGGCATGTTGAAGCCGAACTTTGGAGTAGTACTTGCTTCAAGTCATAGAATAGCATTGAGTCCTCTTTAGTCACGAAAGATATGGCTTTACCAGTTTTGCCTGCACGACCTGTACGACCAATACGATGGGTATAGTCTTCGATAGTCTTGGCCATATCGTAATTGATGACAATACTGACGTCTTTGATGTCGATACCACGACCGGCCACGTCAGTCGCCACGAGAATGTCTTTCGATCCGTTTTTGAGACTCGCCAATGCGAAGTCTCGTTGCTCTTGTCCTTTACCACCGTGCAAGGTACAGGCATTGAAACCCAATTTCTCCAGTCCTTTTGCGAGAACATCTGCTCCTTTCTTTTGGTTAACGAAGATAATAATTGGCGGTTCGACTCCACGCTGGAGTATCTCCGTCAGTTTTCTGCGTTTTTCGTTCTCTCCGACCATGAACACTAATTGTTCGGTTCTGTCTACTGGCTTACCAACTGATCCAATGTAGACTATAGCTGGTCTCCTGAGATAGCTGCGAGCTAAACGTTCTACCGCCGGCGGCATAGTCGCTGTAAACATCACAGTTTGTCTGTACTTCTTCTTTGTGTTGAAATTTGCCAAGAGAACCGAGGCATCTTCAGCAGCATCCGAGTCTGGTTTAATGTTAGAAACTGGCATGTATTCTAGAATTTTCTGTACGTCTGGCTCGAAACCCATGTCTATCATACGATCAGCTTCATCAAGGACAACGTATGTACAACGATTTAGTACTAGATATCTGTTTTCTAATACGTCAATAAGACGTCCAGGCGTCGCAATAACGATTTCGCAACCTAATCTTAGCTTGAACCCTTGTTCTTCTCTCGAAAGACCACCAACTACGACGACAGATGTTATACCTAATGGAATACCAAACTTATTTGTTTCCTCTTCGATTTGTTGCGCCAACTCACGCGTTGGCGCCAAAATGATGGCATAAGGACCTTGATCGGCATCCTCCATACGCTCTGTCTTTGGAAGTGATTGAATCCAAGTGAGAAGTGGTATGAGGAAAGCTAAAGTTTTACCAGAACCTGTCTCAGCAACACCAATGATGTCTCTGTTCTGTAAACCAATAGGTATGGCTTGTCGTTGAATAGGAGTTGGGCTCTTGTAGCCAACTTTGTTGATAATTTCCATAACGTCAGCGTGGAAGCTAGCTTCCTTCCAATTACGAATTGGGTTTGGTATTTTTCCACCTTTAATTGTTATATTGTAGTCCTCTCTGAAAATACGCCAATCTCTTTCTGTCATTTCATCATGATCTTTCTCGGACCAGTGTCTGTCATCCCACTTTTGCTTATCTTCCTTCTTCTTAACTTTTTTCAAACGCAATTTTTCTTGTTCTTTTTCCAGTTCAGTTCGCCTTTTCTCTAAGAGATTGCCATAAAATTTACTATGATCCTTTTTCTGGGATTTGATGTCTATACCAGCAATATGTCCTCTTCCAAAGAACTGTACTTGGTGACGTTCTTTGTATAAAGCATTGTAGTCATTCGATGTATCTTCTGATGCATCCCAGTCGAATACAAATTTTCTATCATTTAACCGTCTCACTCTGCGTTTCTTCTTGACAATACCAAGATACCGCGCTTTGATAGCTTCTTCTTCTCGTTCCTTATCTTTAGTTTTGGAAACATCATCATTTTTGTCCTTTTTGTCATCCCCGCGGCGATCATTCATAGCTTTTCTTTCTTCATACTTACGTTCCCTTTCTCTCTCTCTTTCTTCCCTTCTTTCCCGTTCTTTCTCTTGTCTCTCTTCTCTATGTTTTCTTTCATCTTCCCTTTTGCTGTTTCCTGTCAGATCAATTGTGGCAATAGCAGTAGGTCTTTCTACATTTGCTCTCATAGCTTCTACTTGTTCACGGCGTCTCTCCAATGCAAGAGCAGCTCTCTGTTCTTTGGTAAGGAAAACAGGTTTACTCTTCGCTTCTTCTTCTGCTTTTTTCTTGGCTAGCAATTCTTCCAGAGACAGTGGCTCACGTTTCACAGGTTTTGGTGCTACCTCTTGTTCTTCTTGATCCTGGTCTTTATTTGTGACGTCGTCCTTCTTACTCTTGCTCTTCTCTCTATCATCATGGCGTTTGTCTTTATCTTTGCCGTCACGTTTTTTAGGGCTGCGAGAACGACCGCGCTCTTTTCTAGCCGGACTTCGCGTACGATCAGTATCCTTACTTCTATCCCTCTCTTTCCGCGGGCTCCGTGATCTATTATCGCGTTCCTTTTTAGCAGGACTGCGAGGCCTCTCGAGATCTTTTCTGGGGCTCCGGGACCTATCTCGACGTTTGGTTTTGTCTCGATGAGATTCGCGTTCATCGTTGCGCTCTCTATCACGTTTCTCACGTGAACGAGATCGCCGCCTCTCAGGACTCCTGTCCCGTGCCATTCTAACTAAGACTTATTCGGCAAGGATTGCGAAAGCACCAGGTAGAATCAAACAAACAAACAAAATTTTAATAAAAATGCACGCCCAACTAGCGAGAAGAGTATTTATTTTGATTTGACAGTTTTCAACTTTTCAAGTGACACTTGTGAATGTGATGAGTGATGAATGTGACTGACAGTAGACTTTTTGACATGATTAAATTGACATTGACAACTGATAATAGGAAACGAGAAAATTGCTGATACAATCTGTGGATTCATTCGTTTCGTTCGTTGTTTGTTTTGTGTTTTACTTTGTAGTTTGTTGTGCGCTCCAAAGAGAATGTAAGGTGCGCTCAATGTGCATGTGTATTATTGAATTTAAATAATTTTCTTGTAAAGAAAAGCTTTTAAAAATAATGTCTGTGTTTTCTAAACTGAATATTTATCTAGTAACTACAGCAGCGGTCGCTGTATCCTGTGCGGCAGTCTTTTTAGTGTATAAAAGATTAAAAACGCGACGAACTATTCAAGCTACTGAAGCATTTAAGTTAAATATTAATGTTGTGTCTAATTCTCAAGAGTGTGAGCCACTGATCTATGAGCTACGAAGGTGAGAACACAATTACTGTTATATACGTCCAACCTCCACCATAAAAAATAACCAGGGTTGGTTACTTGTGTAGTGTTTTAGATCTTATGTTCTACCTGACTGAGCATTGATTGTATGCAACAATACTTACTGCACCCTGCAGTTACACTTTAAGCTTCACACATTTTTCTGTGATAAAAAGTGGACCTACTCCAGGACATACTTTTAGTATGTACATACCAAGATTCATTAAAAATCTGTTGAGCTTTTATATAGCTTCGTGGTAATAAACATACTTATATTCATATACAAACTTTTGATGCAAATGTATGATTATCTATTCTATAGGTAGCCAACAAAGATAAAATTAGATAAATATCTAAATCCTAATCCATAAAATAATGGGAGTGACTATTTGTACGGGTACTGGATGAGTAAATTATATTTATTCGTACAGTAATAGGTAAATAAAATATAGTGTCACAGTAGGCTAGGGTGAGGCGGGGGTGGCCCTTGGGCCACCTCTAAGCCGCCAATATATAAATATTTTTTTTTACTTAGCACTCCAATCGATAAAATAAAATTATTCGTCCGACTTCCGTACGAATAATTATAAATTGTTCATACAGTACCTGTATGAATAGACTCAGCCTAAAATAATACTCATAAATATTTTAATTATTATGATATGATGAATTTGCTTACAGGCGAAGTATGGACTACAATGCCATAGGATTTGACTGTGAGTGGGTTACAAAGGGAAGTGGAAGAAATCCCGTAGCATTGCTGCAGCTATCCACGCATGACGGTTACTGCGTTTTGTTTAGACTAAACCTAATGGAGCGCATTCCACCATCTCTAACAGTAAGTGAACTGTTATTGTCAAGTGTGCCAACATTAAAATAATCATCATTTCTTAAAATGATATAATGGCCAATTTAATAAGGCTAAACAGAAACACTATTATTATTTTACTCGTTGCGCCCCACAGTTTCCCCCCCCTCGCCCTATTATCCCGCAGGAACCCTTTTCCTGGAAAAAGTAGCCTATGTGTTAATCCAGGGTATAAGCTATCTCCATTCCAAATTTCATTGAGATCTGTTCAGTAGTTTTTGCATAAAAGAGTAAAAAACATCCATCCATCCATACTCACAAACTTTCACTTTATAATATAAGTAGGATTTAAAAAGAGTTTATTTAATTCACTTTTCTATCATCAAGATTTGCACGCCCCTTTATGAGCGGCAAAATTTATCTGGCAATATAATGTACTAATCCCATCTTACGAAGCAACACTTTATGCAAATAAATAATTCTATTCTATTCTTGTTTGAAATCACTTTGTTAAGACCGCTCTTTGTGTCACTTATCAATTACCATAAAGTTTTTTTTTACAACTGACAGCGTAGCATTTGACCACAAGACACCTGATGTTAAGTGACGATGTGGTTGAAGGAAGTTTTATTAGAGAGAGAGAGAGAAAGACTTTATATGGCAAAACTGCACACAATTACAAAAGAAAGAAGCACACACAAAAAAACAGTAAAATTATACATAAACTATGCGATGGTACGAACACTGCTGCTGTGTGCAGTACCTCCCAAAAAGGACTTGGCTCAGCATATGCTATGGACGAATCCACAGCGCTGATTTTCAGCCAAGACCCTATTGAGTGACGTGCGGATATTTATATGGAAAAACATTAAACTATTACTGTTCTAGCTTTAAAGTTCTCTATCAATAAAGAGTTAATCTTTCTATCTTCATTTTATGCCTATACTAACTAACTAACTGAGATGGCGCAACGACCCAAAGTTAGTCTTGGCCTCCGATAACAATAGACGCCACTTCGGTATGTCCTGCGCCACCTCCTGCCAGTCCTCCACCTGGAGCTCGCGCAAATCCTTCGTGACTATACGCCTATACTATGTAACTGATAATGACGTGATATTTCCAGAATTTATTACAAGACATAAGTATTTACAAAGTGGGTGTGGCACCACTGGATGATGCAAACTATCTCTACCACGACCATAGAATTGGGACGATGTCCACACTGGACCTGAGGCATTTTGCGGAGATGTCCCACTGCAGTGTGGGGGGACTGGCACGCCTGTCTGAGACACAGCTGGGTGTTTTGCTGGACAAGAGCTATAAGGTAAACACCATGTTCCGTAAGGCATGCATTCAAGAAAATCCTAGGGTATTTGTTTGACACAAGTCATCTGATGTAAAGTGATGATGTGGTAAAAGGTGGCACAATGCTAAACCTGGAATGAGAACTGGCTTTCAAGTGGGGTTGCCAGAATTCATCGACAGGTCTTTGGCGACAGTTTTGGAACTCGAGGGAGTAACGAAGCAAGTAACGAATCTGTTGCCAAACCACGCTAGGCTGAGCTAGAAACAACTCTGTCACTGATGAAACAAATAACTTCTTACAGTGACAAGTCAACCTTATTTTTTAAGTAATTGGGTTTAATTTGCCGTGTAAGATTGGTTGCCTTTAACATACAAACATTAAGCTCCTCCCAGCGATGCACAAACGGCCTTTAATCATTTCCATAACTTTGCCTTCACTGACACCAGCCATAAAAGTTACAATCCATGCAGATTCGTTGCGGCGACTGGGACGCCGATACTTTAACACCAGCTCAGCTGCACTACGCGGCATCCGACGCACACGCCGCCATCCGCATCTTCGTGAAACTAGTCAACGAGTTGAACAAGCCGTCTCTCAGACCACTGTGGTGCTCGCCGGACTGCGGTGACAACGTATGGGACGCTCTCGACGGTGTGTGCGCGAAGTACACCGACTTGAACTACAAGCAGAACAATACGAGAAAGGGTGGGTAAGTGAGGGCTGGCTAGAAAATGTGGTGTGGATTTTGTGTTCATTGTTTATTAGTTGATGGAATCGGTTAGATAGCTTGATTGATTGTAGATCATTTTTTAGCGCTTGGCTGGTTAGCTACCAGTTTCTAGTCGAGAATCTGTCGCTTATTAGTGTCTAGAAGTAGCGTAGCTCGATACTACATCAACAAACGCTATTCTGTAACATATAAAAAACGAAGTGACCGCCTTAGTTACTGATTTTCAGACAGAATAGAACCCCCCTCTTTACACACATACACATAATATTATAAACACACTCACACATGCAAACACACACACGTGTCTTCACTTCTTTTTCTTTCTATTGGTGGATTTGACATAAGAGCGAAGGCATTATACCATATTCTCTACCATGACGTTGTTCTAAGCTATTGGTTACAGTTACATTGTTTACTTATCCTGTAGTCTCGTAGTATAAAACAAAAAATATGTCTTCATATTCCCAGAATCAGCAAGGAGTTGAAGAAGCCCAAAAAATCCAAAGAGCCATCGGTTAGCAAGCGGTACCCGCACCTCACACGCAGCAAGCCCTTCTACGACAACTGCCTACTGCAAGCACCCGATGGGGAGCTCCTTAGTACTTGCGATAACTCGAAGGCTATGTGGTAAGTTTAATATAACAGACGGCGGGTATATCCGCATTGCAGTAACAAACAAGAGTAACAAACATCCATACATCCTCACAAACTTTCACATTTATATTATTAGTAGGATCAGTCTGGTGGTGGCCGAATGGCTACGCGTGCGCCTTACAAAGCGCCGACACCGAGTTCGAAACCTCTCGGCTCCGCACCTATGACTCAATAAGTTATGTGCGGATTTACCATCGCTCAAAACGGCGAAGCAAAACATCGTGAGGAAACCGACATGGCCAAGAACCACTACATTCAAGGGCATGTGACATCCACCAACCTGCACTGGGCCAGCGTGGTACATAACGGCCTTCGGCATAATAGGCTTCTTTTTTTTACGATTTACAGGGTAGCATTTGACCACAAGTCACCTGATGATAAGTGACGACGTGGCCGAAGAAGGCGCCACGCTACACTGGAATGGGAACTGGCTCTCAAATGAGACTGCCGGAACATACCGATAGATGCTTGGCGACAGATTCTTAAGGGTGGTAGCTAGCCAGACGAGTACTAAAAGATTCCCTACCACCAAGCGATGGTTTCCTCACGATGTTTTCCCTCACCGAAAGCTCGAGCCCATTGGTCGCAAGCGGACGTCACTACCACAGAGCCATCATGATGATGACGATGAGTGTGAATTCCACATCCCCAGGTACATAGAGAAGGGTCTGGCTGACGTCATAGAGCAGGAGCCGCTGACCGTCCGGTTGCGGTTCGAGCCGGCCGGCCGGTCCGTCGGCGACGCCGGCAAGTACTACCAGCAGCAGAAGCAGAACCACTGCGTGGTGTGCGGAGAGACGCACTCGTACATCAGGAAGAACGTCGTTCCGAGGGAGTACCGGAAGTATTTCCCTGGTGAGTGTAGATTTTTGCAAACTCTGGTGTGACGTCACATCAATCTAAGTCAGGTCTTTCCGCAGTGCTACAAATTGCAGTCTTTCAAAATGGGTGTGAAAAGAGTTCTTAAGGGTCGGCAGCGCATCGGCAACGCTCCTGGTGTTGCAAATGTCCAGAAGTGACGGTGACCGCTTACCATAAGGCGGGCCGTCTGCTTGTTTGCCACTCTATTACATAAAAAAATATGTTTTGCAATATGATTTAATGGATTTGACGATGTCAGTTCATACAAATATGTCACTTAATCACTAATCAAGCATTGATCAACACTTGAGCGTCATTCTAGAATTAGACATTCCAATACAGAGTATTTTATGCTCTAAATTCCTAAACCATTGGCATACCAAGTGATGGACGTCGGGTCTTTCGCTCAAAAGCGTCCTAACCAAAAGAGGTCTAAATAAGGTGGAGATCATTATTGGGATGGTTCTCCATTGAGTTTTGATTTCTATGGATAGGTTGGTAAGGTATATTATTCCGTAAACAGACATAATGAAGGACCACTCGTCGCACGACGTGGTGCTGCTGTGCGGGCGCTGCCACCAGCTCAGCAACATGCGCGACCAGGCCATGCGGGACAGCCTCGCCGCCCGCTGCGCCGCGCCGCTCTCCAACAGGGACCAAGGCAACGCTGTGGAGGACCGTGCCTGCAAGTCAGTAAAGAATTAATTTTCTATTTAATACACTTTTATTAGCTTCACTTGTAACTAACCCAAAATCTATTGGATTCTTCAAAACAAATCAAATGAGCCCAAACTCTACTGCAGAGTTCCACTATCTACCCCTCGACTCCATCATCTGATCAGATGATACCACATTATTGCATTTGTTACCAATGTAATAATAACTTGGAAGTAAATTTTAACTTACTTTTAATTGTCGTATTGAATTGAAACTTTGTATGAATGTATGTAATCCTGATGACAATGCAATAATTTGGTATCATCAACCTGATCTGATGATGGAGTCAGGAGGTGGATAGTGGAACCCCACAGTGGTTTTTAGTAAACCCCTCGAGTTTGGGCTCATATGATTTGTTTTGACGAGTCAAAAGTCGGAATATATTGTTTATAAAAATCTAAAAAACACACTTTTTTACTCACCGGATAGCTTTTGACTGCAAGTCACCAATTTATCAGCTTGTGCAGCTTAGATTGCCCGTGACTAAGCGCAGGCTCGTGTGATGAGCCCCCATTTCGCGGTTTAGACCTATTTTGGTTTGGACGCTTTTAAGTGAAGTATCCGAAGTCCATCTTTTGTAACGTCAATGGCTACGACCGCCCGCACCAGCAACTGCAGTTAGTAGTTACAAATTCGTGTCTTAATGAAACTGTATTCGTGTAGGAAAGTGAAGATGGCTGCGCGTGCGCTTCACAACAACAAGCTCGGCAGGAATGTGCTGCCTGAAGCGCGGCGGCGCGAGCTGGAGGCCGTCGTGTTGACCCATTACGCAGGACGTGGGGATCTCACCGACCAGCTGCTGGAGGAGGCCTGCCATCTGCCAGTCATGTGAGGATAATAATTTCAAAGGCCAACAAGGGCTGGTGGGAGCAGCTACCGTCTCTTAGACACTCGAAATGAACACAAAACAGATTTAAAAACATACATAAGAAAGCTATGACGATTATGCTTTAGTTGAGAGATATTTCATCTTGCAGTGACTTTGCAAATTATATACCTATATTTTACCTACAATTTATATACTCTATTTATTTGTCATATTGCCCTCTTCTCGACTGGTGACGCCCTTGAAACATGAGAAAAAAAGTATGCTATATTGTATGTATAAAAAGAGAAGAGGTGAGAATTGATTGTCTGTTTGTTCTAGATAAACTTAAAAAAAATATTAAACCGATCTAGGTAAAATTTGGTATGGAGAATGGAGATAGTTTGAACCCTGGGGAACATAGGACACGTTATATCACGATAAACTGTAGCCCACGCGGTTGAAACCGCAGGGAACAGCTAGTCTGTGATAAAAAAGAAATGTCGAATCCAGACTAATAAATTACTATATAATCTGTATTCAGGATCGAGAACACAAACAGCAACATGGAGTCGCACGGGAAGGGCGTGGTGAGCCACTTCCTGCGGGAGCAAGGCGGCCTGCTGCGCCTCGAGGAGCTGTGGCGCTGCCACTTCCTCGCCTCCATGCGCCCGCGTCACCTGCCCGAGCTCTGGTCCGTCACTCACAGCCTGGACAGGTACGAGTATTACGCCTTATATTTAAACTAGCTGTTCCCCGCGGTTACGCCCGCGTGGGCTACAGTTTATCTCGATAAAAAGTATTCTATGTCCTTCCTCAGGGTCCAAACTATCTCCGTACCAAATTTCATTTAAATCGGTTTGGTAGTTTAGGCGTGAAAGCGAGACAGATAGGCAGAGCTATTTTTGCGTTTATAATATTAGGTAGGGCTGTTAAATTCTGTATTAAATACTACGTGACGTCATAGCACCCCTTGAATGTCAAATCTAACGTATCTTACAATGGCATGTCTGCAAAGTCACATGACATAATGTATGAAAAATTATACATATAGAAAATATGTATTTTTTAATTCTAAGAATATAAAACATTGCAAAAATGCCCAAGTAGCTTTTTAGAATCAAAATAAAAATGTTATCAGAAGCTGTTGGTGATCCATGTAATTATGTATTTCTAGGTTGCAAGTGAAATGGAACGAAGGACGGCTGTCTGAAGAAGAACTGCTTTCCATAGGAATCGCAGGATGGTAATTTATTCCTACAAGTTAAGATTTCTATGTATTTGTATTTGTAAATAAGATTTTGAAATAATTTATTGAAAATACTCCAATAAAAGAAATATTCTTTGATATAATGTTTTTATTTACTCTAAAAGTAACGTTGTTATTATTTATAAGAGAACAAAACTTAAGAAAATTAGTTTGTTAAAAATCTAGGTAGATGACGATGCAGTGATTCTGAAGGTTTTGTAAGAGCAGCTGAAGTCCCGATGCATGGAGTAAGATTAATGATCCCGATGTAAGCTCAATAGGAAAAACTCATTTCATACAATATTTTCTGTTGTAGTCTGTGGTAGGCGTTGGCATCGTTGGTCTAAGAACTCTGTGGTCGTTAGCTTGCTCTTGCTTGTCCATAGAATGCATAGATGATAAAATTTATGTGTCAAAGTGGTGAGAATGTCGTTGGCTTTGAAAATTCTATGTTGGTAATTTTCAAACAAGAAAATAATCTTTCATTCTTTGTAATAATAAAGAAAGAGTTCGCAAGAGATTCCGCGTTTATTATACTAGGTGTAGGTACTTATGCAAGTAATAAAATAAAGATTCAAGTTGAAGATACCTAATTACCTACGGACTCCAATTTATTGATGGCAAAAATGATCAACACAAAAAAGCAGATAAAAATAACTAAGTTGTTTCGAAGGGGAGGTAAGTCCGTAACTTTTCCAATTTCTAACAGCTTTAATCCTGATCCTGGTACCGTTGTACTCTCGGTAATCTGTAGATTCTTTACGACTACATTCTTTTAGCATTACCGTCTCGGCTCCCAGAAGACTGTGAGGAACTACAAGAGGAGGTACAGCAATTAGAGCAGACACTCAGAGAGAAGCAGGATGAACTATTTCAGCTCCAGAGAAGCAGTTATAAGCGTAAAAACTTCCCTCCGAAAAAAAAGTCTGTACCATTTATACGACCTGAGGTAAAGTATATTATTCAATAAAACTAGTATGTTGTACAAACTTTGAATACATTACTGGTGATATATACAAAAGGCAAGGGCTTCTCTTTTCCTCAGTGCCCCGTTTGTACAGTCAAACCCTTATTTTGCAAAGCAGTAATTACTCACTGCCCACCTAAAATAATGATGGTGTCAGTAACAGCAGAGCTGAAGACTGAAGCAAGCAAGTGGGAACAGATCTCTTTATATTTTAACGCCAGGAGATTCAGCCAATCGCCAAAGTTACTATATTATTAATAACTAGCCACGCCCCGCGATTTTACTCGCATGAACTGCACACTCGGAGATGACTACACTTTATCGCATTAAAAAGTATCCTATGTCCTTCTCGTAGGTTCGAATCCTACAATGTGCTTGAGCTTTCCGTGAAGGAAAACATTGTGATGAAACCATATGTCTAGTCTGGCAAGTTTTTTTGTGTGTTTACAGAAAATAATCCTAACAAACTCTGTTGACACTCTGAAACGGAACCTGGAACTGATGTCAATGCTATCAGGCATGGAAGTGCAGTCATATGTGGTTGACGAACACTGTGCGATTGTGTATCACATGCAACACGATGCTGAGCATCAACTCAAACATGGCCTGAGGATTGATATGAAGAATGGTAAGAGGATACGGTAATAATAATAATATTCTCAACAATGAAAAAAGTATGTTTTTTTATCGACTTCAACAAAGGAAGAGGTTTCTCAATTTGACTGTATATATGCTTTTTTTGTTTGTTCACGGATAACTTTCTCGTTTATGAACCGACTTTGATGATTCGTTTTTTGTTGGAAAGAAGATACCCCAAGGGTGGTACCATGATAAGGAAACCAGGATCTGATGATGGTATCCCAGATAAATTGAGGGACGTTTGAGCAGTCACCTCATGCTTAGTGACAATGTGGTTGATGATGGCATCATGTGAGGTTGCAGATTTGATTCCCACTACAGGGCAAATATTTGCGCATTGAATAAAAAGCGCAAGTATTTGTTGTGTCTCGGTGTCGTGGATCTCCGAACCGATTAGTAACTGATCCCCTAGACACAGAGAATTTCTCGTTAGAGAACAATGTAGGTATGGGATTGTGTGAGGTTATTTAATATTTATTTATTTTATCTTTTTTCCGCTTACTAAACTTGTGCACTGTTCTTACTATATAGGAGACAATCAGGTGTCGAAGTCGTCTCTTCCTCTCGGGTTCAACCTGGCTGCCGTGTTGGATGGCTTTGACAATGTAATGCTGCCCGAGTGTCTGGTCGGTGTCAGGAAGGCGCTGTTCGCTTATTATGACAGGTTGGAGCAGTTCGATAATCTCAAGGTAAGGATAGCCTATTTTACTAAAGATCAATGGGGTGGGTTACCACAACTGAGTATTGTGAACGCAATTGTTGTCTAAAATAATAAATCATTAATTTGACATAACCAAAAATGTATTGATTGAAAACATTTTATAAATTACAACTCTTCGCTGCGATTTTATCTGTGTGGAGATTTCCACATTAGAATTCCAAGTAATGGAGATTCTCAGGGATAAAAATAGCCTGTCGCACTGTCGGGCCATTAAACTGTCTCTATGATATTTATTAAAATTTATCCATAGCTGCATGAAGGCACACCATAAACACACTTTTGCTTAAATATTATTCTTTAATTATGCTTTCAAAGTAACCATTTTTGCTGTTTCAGAAAATATTAAAAATGGAGGCTCAGATGTTCAAGATCCTAGATGGCTCTCATATAGAGATAACCTTCACGGTCCGAAATGAGCACAATGCCGAGGATGAGCAAATGAATATGTCACTGTTGCTTGACTACCGGGTCTATGACATCAGGCCCAAGCAGTACTCTTTCGCTGAGTTAGGTATGATACAATGTCACTAACCAAGCCTCCCAGTTTCCCTGCACGTATCGTCATCACTGTTGGGACTCTGGCATTCTTTCAGGGAGTATGGACCGTAATCTACCAGCGGTAGATGTCGCATTCCCTTGAATGTTACGGTTCGTGGACATGCCACTTTTTAAGTCTTATGTGGAGGGCCGAGAAGAGTATAACTTTAGACTTGGCGCCTTGTAAGGCGCACACATTACCCTTCGGCCACCACCAATGTATACCCCGCATATAAAAAGTAGCCTTAGAGCTTATGTATGATTTATTTCTATAACAAATGGCACTGTTACTGAATTTATCTTGATTCTTGACAAAGATTATGTTTGTTGCAGATATACCAGACGTAGTTGACGTGCTAAGAGACCAATGTACAATTTTCAAGAAAAAACCATTGCATAAGGCTTTCAAGGAAGCTTTTATAGATGGTAATGGTGCTTATGTCATGGTCCGACAGGTAAATTCGTTATGTTCTATTTATCTGTTAGTGTACTACTTACCTGGCTATGAGAGTAAGGTTACTGGGCTTTTTTTTTACTTTGAAAAGCTCTAATAATAGAAAGTGTTATATGTAGTCATTTTCGAGAAAGTCATTACAAACAAATTAATTTGTGTTGTACAAAATACCACCAGATTTAGGCCCGTATTTTAGAATGACGCTCAAGCAGATCTATAAAGGTACAGATTTGAGTTGTGTCATTTCACACAAATATGTCACGTCATTTCACACAAATATGTCACGTCATTTCACACAAATATGTCACGTCATTTCACACAAATATGTCACTCAATCGCTACTCAAGCATTGATCTACACTTGAGTCATTCTAGAATACCAGATTATTGAAATATTTCCAGTTTGATACCCAGCTTGGAGTGCAGCAAAAAAGACAAAAGCCGAAGCGCTTCCACGCAATGAACCCACGTTACAATAACGACGACACATTCCACTCAGAGGATTGCCCCGAGAGTGAAGATGATGTTGAAGACCATTAGTCGTGATCTGTGGCTAAGAACTTGGTAGAAATTGTATAAATTAAAACTGATCAGTGCACCAACAAATCTAAATTCACAAGTGTTGCCGCTCTTTCACTAGCAGTACAAGAAGAATTTTACGCTCTCACAAATTGAAGAAACTAATAGTACAGTCAAGGACAAAGGTCACTGTACGATAACAAATTTTCCGATTGCATTCATCATCTCAAACACCAACCTTTGACCACATCATCACTTAACATCAAGTGTGTTGTGTTGTGGTCGAACTAATGTTTGTAAAGAAAACCCAAACACAATTGAAAAATCGAGCATGATCATGATGATGAGCTATTTTTGTTGCTAACTGTACCAGAATTTTAGTTTAAACAATCCGTAATATGTATCCAGTAGAGGATGGTACGGCAGTGTTAAGCTTCACACTCGACTTGACAGGGGCACTGCCGTGCCCCCTGGTGGAAGCTCTATCCTGCAACTAGACTGAATTCTATTGTTAAAGTATTGCCAAGATTAAGGAAACAAATCAAGCTGAATTGTGAAAGAATAATTATTAAAACATTATTTATACATAAAAATAAAAAAAACGTTTTTACATCTCTGTTCTGTTTTAGTTTTATAACTTTTACAAGTGACACTAATTTTAGATCTTATGTCATGAATTATACAAATTGCTCTTCATACAAGCAGCTACATGTAACTAGTAATATATTGAGAAAAAGACTTGTGCGCATTATTTTATACAATACTATAGTAAATAGAAGTAGACATAATAAGAGCTTTATTGCATCTACTCTACTCTACATGTGAAAATTTTGCTATAGAAACCAGAGCTTGTCTATTTACATTTTTTTAAACCAAACTCATCTTTTGTGACTCACAATTTATTATATTGCATTTAAAAAAAGTATCAGAGTTAATCAAACATTCCCTTTGTTATGCTACGTACATACATACATTGCACTTAATCTATTATTCTATTTTAGCACACTTTATGGAAGTAAAATACTAAGTAAAATATTAATACAGCTATATTTAAATTATTATGTGAAACCAGTTTTTAGTTCAGAGTTTGTATTTGAAAGACCTTAATTATTTTGCTGCCTGTAGGGTGGGTGCGCCTCACGTGCATCGAAGGGGAGTCGCCTAAAGAAGTTGAGTCCTTATTCATTACATTCCCTACTTAGTCTTATGCTTAGTTTAAAAATGTCACTATTCTTTAACCCGTTCGATAAAACGCCTTTAAAACAGGAGCTAGCCAGTAAGGATGTTATTTCAAGTACATTATTCTAAAAGTTTATATTAAATGCCATTTTGATGACTAATTCATATGCAGTTTGCCAAATCTGTAGACTTACGGCCAGTTTCAATAACAAATCCATCCACAGTTTCACATGAATTGGACATTACTTCTACGGAGCTTATGTCAAATTTCCATCTCCAGTAGGGCAAACCGTGGATAGATCGGTTATTGAAACGCGACATATGTAAAGCAGACTGATGAAAACAGCAAAATGATACAGTTGAAAAGTAGGTAACTTTGTAGTAGTCAAAAGTAGCAACAGTTTAGTGAGTAGTAGTGTCTCATTATTCATTAGACAACCGATATGGCGCAATGGGCGGATAGCCGACTGTGAAGCGTGAGGTCGCGGGTTCGATTCCCGCTACAGGACAAATATTTGTGCATTTAAAAAAAAAAAGCGCAAGTATTTGTTGTGTCTGGGTGTTGCGGATCCCCCCCGATCCGCGTAGTTTCTGATACCCTAGATACAAGGAAACCTAGTTAGGGGTCAGAGCCTATGTATGTGATTGTGCGGGCATTATTATTATTATTATTAGTATTTTTTTTTGCGAATAAACCCATTTGAGAGCATGCCTAGGGGTCCTGTTTACTAGAAGATTCCCAAACTATACGCAACATAAGTCTAGCACCCTAAAAAGAGCTTGAAACTAGCATGTCACTGACGTCGATCCTGCTGTGCATTTTCTTAAAGTAAACTAAGTTTTAGGGGTGTATAGGTAATGCTATCCCTTTTTTCACTTTTGTGGTCTGTTATGGATACCTTTAGACCTGTTAAACTTAGTTTAGTTTTAGAGAATGCCCAATAAAATCAACACCACCACTATCTAACAAAGTTCAACCATAGCCTTTTGATACTTCTTAAAACTACGTTTTTGATATACCTTCCCCACTCCCTTGGAAGACGCGGCGCGCGAACCACACTACACCACACTTCTTGTCTTTACACAAATCACAAAACAAAGTTCCGAGTGTAATATCCTAATTGCTGCGTCGGCGCCGGTAGAGCAGCAGTGGTTGTTTGATGTCGGGCCTGGTCTCATCGGGCGTGTAGTCCCTGGCTACTAGGAACCAGCTGTCCCGCGGCAGCTCGGGGGGGGCGGGTTATGGACATGGAGGACTTTTCTCATACCCCCCGGTTGGGGAGCGGTTTCACCTGAAATTGCAAAATGTTGGTATTATATGGTTCATGCTGGGTACAAGTTTTATTTGTCAGCCAGTTCACCAGTTACTTCTGTGTTTCTGGTGCTCGCCTGGCTAGCTATCATCCTCATTAAGAATCTGTCGCCAAGCGCATTCAATCAACAATTCAACACCACTTGAGAGTCAGTTCCCAGTCTATGAGTTATAGGCTAGCTTCTATCACATTGTCATTTAACATCAGGTGACTTGGGGTCAACAGGCCTGTAGGAAGGAAGGTAAATTCCAATTGTTATTCTCTTAGGCATATTATGGAGGTTTAAAGATAGAGTGCACATGTACTGAGCGCAAAACAGTCAACAGATCACAAGCAGCAATGAGTTGCACATAACTTATTCTTCATTCAAGGCCCAGCATTTTTTTAATAGCTTTAGTCTCAGTTTCAAATAGTCAATAAGTCTCAGAGCCTAGTACTTTAGAGGAGAAGAATCTGCGTTTGCGTTTATCCCACTATCACTCTGTTTTGATTAAACTAGAACATGCCGATTTGAAAGTTAGTAAGCTAATCGTAAATGCATACCTTATAGATGCGAACGAGCCAATGCTCAGTGGTGTATGCCTCTTCTAGGACATCCAAGTTGAAGTCTTTGTTGCCGATCTCAGCGCCGCGCACGCGGTCGTACCCGGGCGGCCGGCCTGCGGAGCAAAGATATCTCGTTAGCCAGTTTTGTATCTTTAAAGTCATCTGTTCAGTGTGACTGCGAGAGATATTGTGGTAAGATCCTTATTCACAACCACAGATTGTGGGTTCGAATCAATGAGCTGAGCTCAGTGAAGACATTTTCTAGTGCTTTCCTCCTTCCGTTACCCCCAATGGGCCGAAGTTCTAGAACTATGGTGCAGGGGGGTCAAAATATAAGTTATGAGACTCCAGCTTTTAGACTGTGTCAAAGGACCAAAATAGAAAGTGTCCACTCACCGCCCTCTGTGTACACTAGTCCGAACTTGTAGTAGCTCATCTTGTACATGAGGCAGTTGAGCAGCGTGCCGGAGCCGTCCGCGTCGACGCGGAACTCTCCCGCCGGCGTGTAGTAGTCCGCCTCCTTGATGTGCGCGCCGCGGTCCGTGCTGCCGCCGATGCGGACCATCCACAGGAACTTGTTGATGTCTGCAGAGGAACGGAATTAGCACGATTATGAACTGTTCAAGTTCAAACTGAACTGTAATGGGCTGGCGTACTTTGGCTTACTTACAGGAGAGTGACTAACGCTGAAAATTAACCTATCTACCCTAGTTTGCTTATACATTTTTGACATTACTTCTATGGAGCTTGTGTAAAATTCCTATCTCTAGTAGGGCATAGATAGGTTAAAAACTTATGAATAACGGCCGTACTTCAATCACTTTTTCAGTCTTATCGAAATATATAGAGAAAAAAAATCTAAAAAGTAGGCAGATTTCTATGCTTGCTTTTTTTCCTCTAGGGCTCTTGCTTGACAGGATTTTTTCCTTGCGACGACCATGAAAACACGTAACGTGGGTACGTTACGTTATTTGTGTAAAATGACCGCTAAAGGACATTATGACGTCACACGCAATACCGCTTCGTGTGTGAAAATGTGGGGAGGGACTGGAGGGATTAACTCTCCATGTCACTCAGCTCACAAAAACAACAATACCGTTGTCTTGCACTCACCATCCGACGAATATCCGACAAGTCCTCCGAATATGACCAGCACATAGTCCACGTCTAGCTCCTTCATGATCTCGTACGCCTTGTCCTCGGTGGACGCCATGGCCTGCCCCACGCGCGAGATGTGCGTGTTGTTCCAGGTGTTGTTGTCCACTATCACCGTTCGATTCGCCATCGCCGTTATCTGGTATCCGTAGTCCCACCACGACATTACTTTCGCGTCCTAAAAATGGGTGAAGAACTTTATTTTTATGTCGTCCGTAGTACCTATCCGTGTGTTCCGGCAGACTTATGTGAGAAGTTTCCAATACAGCTATAGCGTGGCGACACCGTTGGCCACACCGTCAGTTAAAATCTGGTGACTTGTGGTCAAACGCTACCCTTTAAGCAATTCTCACACTTATACAAATGCGAAAGTGTATTTGCTGGTTTGCATTTCTTTCACGGCGTAACTATACAACGGATTGAAGTAATATAGGCTACTTTTTATCCTGGAATAATGCATGGTTCCCGTGGGATAGATCAATGGTACTATTTTACATTGTTGAACAACATTCTGTTCAATTTTTTACATGTCCGGAAGAATATTATTGGCGTGGCAACACAGTACACACGTAACAATTTATTGTAGCGATTGATCTGTTCAAATTGCCCACCGATCTCCGGTTTTATCTAAAGTGTGTATGAAAAATCCTTACAGTTTTTCTAGTTAAAAAGAGAGCAAATCTCACCTCGGCAGTGTTCATCTTGAGCCAGGTGTACGCCTCGCGGAAGTCGTCGAATATGATCCTCGCGCCGTCGTGCGCCCGCGCAGACAGCACGATGGAGGGCGACGAGTACGCCTCCGACGTCACCCACGTGCAGTGGAACACGTACGACACCAGCAGGCAGCCGAGGATCGTCACGAATATGCCGCCCACCTGGACGATCACCATGTTTCGTATGAACCACCTTGCCAATTTGGGAGTCTTCAAGTCAAGAGTGAATAGGTATCTTCTAGGCAAGCAGCATCCATCATCGACCTCTTCAACACTTACCACCAGGTGAGACTGGGGTCAGATGCTTGCCTATCCATCCCTATCCTATACTAATATTATAAACGTCAGACTTTGTAAGCATATAGGGATGTTTGTTACTCTTTCGCGCAAAACCTACTATTTGAAATATATATATCAATAGACATGGGCTACTTTTATTCCGGAAAAAGGATACTACGGGATAACGGGAAGACGAGAAACCGCGGATCGCAGCTAGTCTGTTATAAAATAAAAGAAACCCCTATTTTATGATATGAAATCTATAGAGACAAGGGTAAAATATATTTTTCATCCCTATTCAGCGAAGTAATGTCGCCAGCATTTTGGGCACGTTGCCGGACAGAAAGAATCGATTGAACTATCAGAATACCAGCTTAAGTTTACTTTTCTTACCTCAGCACGGAACACCAAATTATTCTCGTGTTTCTTCTTCTTCTCGTGTTTCTCTACTTTCGGCTCAATGTCTTTAACGTGAAGGCTCAAAAGGCTCGACGCTGCTACTCCGGAAACGATGCACATAACCGGAGCGAGGACCAGCATAAGCCGGACCATCACGCCCTGTTGATCACGCACAGAGCGAGGTCAAGATATGTTCGTTTTTGTGACGAATGTGTGATGAATGAGGGTCAGTCAGCGATCAAAGTGTAAGGTTCATAGCGCGGAGTCAACGGAGGTGTCTCAACGTCGCTGCAACGCGCTCAAGCTTTTTGGTGTCATCATATTAGAATAGCTTTAAGATAAAATTGATAATATTGTCGAATTACATTCATAACGTAACATATGGCGTAGCATGGAAATGGTATAAAATTAGCCTTTGTTAATCGAGGTATAAGCTATCTCCATTCCAAATTTCACTCAAATTTAACGCGGAAAAAGGATCCTGCGGGGTACCGGGAAGACGCAGTTAGTATCCTGTGGGGTACCGGGAAGACGCAGTTAGTATTTCATATTTTAGGCCAACTTTCAAATAAGGAGAAGTTTTCTTAATTCGCCCGTATACAATTATACATACTTATTTTTATTTTTGTGTATTTTTTGTAGCAAAGGAGATATCCCAAGGATGGCACCATGATTAGGTACTTATAACGATAAACCAGGATCTGATGATAGCATCCCACAGAAATCGAGGGCAACCTGAAGTCGGTTTTTTTTTGTTAAAATTATACTCACAGCAAAGTAAATGCTGAGCACTCCGTACAATATAATGAAGATGTTCGCGTCGGTGAGCTTGCTGAAGCAGAAGTACAGCCCCGCCGGGAACAGGAACACGAGGACCTGCAGGTCGAAGTAGAAGGAAGACCACGACGTGGGCTGGTGCTCCGACACGGACGCTGCGGAGAAAACAGGGTCATTGTTGAAGTTGGTGTCGATAAGGTTTTGCATTCTCTAAAACTAGACTAAGTTTGACAGCTCTAATAGTATTGCTGCAGCAAAATCCGTTGAATCAGCAGATCTAAGCGAACAGACAGCGGAAGCGACTTCATTTTATACTATGTAAAGAAGATAAGAAGATACTCGGCTCAACGGTCTCTTTCAGCTGTGAAAACATCGAACAAGCAAGTCAACGCGATCTAAAGATATGACCGTTTACGTCGCATATTTTCATACATTTTGCGATTCAACAAGGGAATCAAAACCTATAGGGTGACACCCTTGATCTAGAGCAATGGTTCCCAATTAGTTTTTGCTGCGTACCACTTCAAAAAAAACCTCATACCTGCGTACCCCTTATTGTAGCAATCACACTAATATTATAAATGCGAAAGTTTGTGAGTATGTCACGCTCAAACGCCTGGACCAATTTTGATAAAATTTGGTATACAGGTAGTTGACACCCTGGATTAACAGATAGGCTACTTAAACCATGGGTAACACAGCTAGTAAAATGATATTTTGGACATTGTTCTTGTTTTTACTGATAGCCGCACGTACCCCTTGATGCAACTTCACGTACCCCTGGGGGTACGCATACCACTAATTGGGAAACACTGATCTAGAGTCAGCACACATAGGGGTAAAAGTCTAAAAACCGTAAAAAAGTTGTAACTATTTCCTTACTCACCAATAATAGGAATGTGGTTCTTCGCGTACGACGGGTCAAGCAGAGAGTAGAACCTTCCAGTCCAGGGTGAAATTTTACCTGTAAACGAGATTTTAGCATTCAATAAACGTGTTATTCTATAAGGTATCTAAGTGCCTTGAGTTGTAGCACAAAGTTGGATGGCAAGATGCGCTTGACGACTTGACTACTAGTTTCATCAACTGTACCTGTACTCGATATCGAGAAGGTATCGTAACATATTTGATGAAAAACAACAAAGCAAAAAAAATAATCATACAATTTTCTACAATAGTCGAGTCTGTTGACACATGCACCATAGAGTATGTAATGTCAAATTAAAAACTATCTTTAGTAGGGCAACCCGTGGATAGCTTTGTTGTTTGTGTCTTACCAGTACCAGTGAAATATGTATTTTGATGATACATATTTGCATTTTTCTGTGATAACGCACTGCATACACATCATGAAAAGTATCTTTATCTCACTCGCACGCGGGTCAGAGTTGTGAGCGTGACAGAGATTGTTATTGTTTTGTTTTTACTACTGTATAAAGAAATTGCTTTGGTGTGAGTACTGTGAACGTGGCAGCTATAGATAGCCGGCCTGTACTGGCAATAGTTTTTCCTACATACCGGTGACGGTGAGAGCGACGACGAAAGTCCCCAGGGTTGCCAGTAGAGTGGCCAGCAGGGCCTTGAATAGCAGTTCAAAGTTGGCCGGCGAGAGGCGCTCGCGCAGGTACTGTGTGAATGCATACAGCTGGCAGAGGCCGAACGTGCCGAGAGCCTGTACGGAGAGAACAATGGTAAGATCACATAATAAAGCCAATTGTAAAATTAAAAAAAAACTCACTTCTCTGCTAGGTCGGACGCAGCGAATTTTAGCTTGCCCAACCTGTCTACCCAACCTATTGGATACAGTCTCACTTGGTCGGGTTTCTTGCCTGGCCGGGTCAGGCAAGAAACGTCCAGCAGATGATTTTTTTGGGCGCAATCTAATTTACACAGAGAGTGTATACAAGATGGTCATCAGAAGACTTGTGGTCAAACGCTACTCAGTAAGTTAGTAAAAAAACCGGCCAACTGCAAGTCGGACTCGCGCATGAAAGGTTTCGTACCGTTATCTATAAAAACGGGGAAAAAATCACGTTTGTTGTATGGGAGCCCCCCCACCAATATTTATTTTATTCTTTAGTGTTTGTTGTTATAGTGGCAACAAAAATACATCAAGTGTGAAAATTTCAACCTGGTGACAGACGGACGGACAGCTGAGTCTTAGAAATACAATCTCGTTTTACCCTTTGGGACCTTAAAAAAATAAATAAGATAAGAGACATCCCTGCCTATTACAAATAGAAAAAATCACATCGTATCTATGTTTTATTGGTCTTTACTTCCTATAGCGTAGCGTTTGACCACAAATCACCTGATGTTAAGTGACGGATTGGGTACTGGCTCTCAAGTGATCTCACCAGCATATGCTCCGAGCTCTGCACTGGCTGGAAGCCGACGAAAGAGATCTGCATGGAGAGTATGGTGCCCACGCAGTACAGGGTGCTGTAGGCCACGTAGACCCTCGCGGAGAACCGGCCGAGCAGCATCAGCGCTAGCACGTGGAGCGGGATCAGGTTGATGAGGAACACGTAGCCGCCCCACGACGACACCTGCGGGAAATCATGTTAACAATTTATTACTGCCGCGTCAGACGGCACAGGTTGTTCGCTGCGCCGCGCCGCCGTGTCGCACCGTGGCGCGCGCCATCTCGCCGATTCCGCGCTCAACGCTCTCCTGGACGCCAACCCTGACTGCGATTTGTTTGCGGATGGATGGCAGGATATTTTGCTAGCGTGTTTGCGATTTCGTGAGAGGGACGTATGAATGTGTGTTGTTAATTTTATTTTCGTTTATTTTTCTTTGTTTTTATGTACTTAATTTTATTATTGTTTTGTGAAATCGGAGCGATGGTGATGGCGATACAAGCTATTACTCTCGGTCCCGCACCTATGACTTAATAAATTATGTGCGGATTTGCCATCGCTCTAAAGGGTGAAGGAAGACATCTTGAGGACGAGATGTCCAAGAACCACAACATTCAAGGGCATGCGACATCTACCTGCCCGCAATAGGTCAGCGTGGTAGATTACGACCCATACTCTCTCTGAGAGAAGGTCAGAGTCCCAGCAGTGGGAACGTAATAGGCTGATGACAATGACATTGAAATCGAAACAATACAGTAATAGTGTCACAATGGGCGGTATTATTGCTAAAAAGGATCTCTTCCAGACAAAATTTGGTCATTTAACTGTATGAAAGTGCAAAAATCAACAAGCCAAGTAAACTTATTGACGTGAAGCTTTCATCTTATTGATCTTTGATCGACTAAGAATCCTGTTTCGTGAAAAACTAAAAACAGTCTGTGAAAGTTAAAAACTCTCTTATTTAGTCAATCAGTACAGCAAGAAAACACACTAATATTATAAAAGTGAGAGTGAGTGAGTGTGTATTATGTTTTTTACTTCTACAAAACAGCTAAACAGATTAGAGTGAAATTTAGAATGGGGATAGCTTATGCCCTGAGTTAACACATAGGCTACTTTACATTTTGAAAAAAATTGAAATCAAGGTAAACCACAGTTGTATATATATAAGATTGCATGCTTGTCATTATCACCACCAATGGTATCATCACATATCATCAGATGAGACAGTGATTACATGGAAGTCTATAAAAACAAAATTACATAATGCATCCTCTAGCAACTATAGGAAGTATGCATTCTATAAATTTATATATACAGTTTTAGCTGAAGTTAATAAGCTATTTGCTAGTAGAGGGTACATAGTAGAATTACTGTAACTAGCTGTTTTCCGTGGTTTCACCTGCGTGTTTATCTCAATAAAAAGTATTCATGTTTTTCCCCAGGGTTCCAAAAATCTCCATTCCACATGTCATCGAGACCTTTTCAGAAGGCAACACACAAACAGACAGACTTATGTTCACTTTCATATATAATATAGTACAGCTGATGAGATAAGCTTATCAAAATAAGGACACTTACCATGTAAAAGTATGCAAGGGCGGTCATAGTAGCCCACAGAATGGTACCAGTGTTGACCGCCTTGATCCAGAAGTAGTAAGTGAGCAGCATGCAGAATATGGCAATTCCTTCATTGTCGTAGCTTCCGGCTACCGAACGGCTGATGTAGCCGGGTACTATGGCGATCATTGCTGCTGCCACCAGACCCGCTCCTTCATCCTGTATAGAAGGATATGGAGTCATGAAGTACATATGTTCTCCAAACTGAATCAGTTATTTATTTGATAATGTGATAGGCAAGCAACATGAGACTGATGTGTCTATATTATGCTGTGTTGCACTTAAGCGCTGTCCAAAATTTCACTAAGCACTCATTTTAATCTCATTATTTTTCTTCTTACAGTGTAGAGTTTGATCACAAGGCACCTGATGTTAAGTGACAATGTAGTCGAAGATAGCGCCACGCTACACCGCGACTGGGAACTGGCTCTCAAGCGAGGCTGTCAGAACACACTGATAGGTGCTCGGCGACAGATTCTTAACTTCTTTCTTTTATATCTTCCATGCTACATAAATTACTTTGATTATGAAGTTTCAGACTTTGCTAAAGTTCACTACAGCATCAAGTTGCAAGCCTACTATACAAATAAAATAATAACATGTCTATCAGACTTTTTTTCTACTCCAGATGGTTAGCAAGACTATTGTTAATACACTTTTTCAATAGATTTCGATCGAGATATCGTGAAGGAAATGGGCGAGGCCTTTGCTCAGCTGTAGGACAGTATAGGTTAACTAAACTAAATTTTTTAAATGAGAATGCTTGGTTCCAAGTTACTAACCTTCAGCTCCTTAGTGAGCAGGTACGTCACTATAGTGGTGAGCGATGAGAAGAACGGAGCCAAGAACACGCACACATTCCTGATGTCAATGGTGATGTTGAAGAACTGCATAATGTTGTACAAGGTGGCCGACGTCACCATCAGGCCAGGGTAGATGGTGCCTAAGGAAGTTGATGTCTTTAGGAAATTTTCTATTGATACCATTATTGTCACTAGACTAATCAGACTATAATCCTACTTCCTACTAATATTATAAATGCAAAATTTTGAGTGTGTGTCATTGTTTCTAACCACATATCACCGTAACTACTAAACCGATTTTGATGAAATTTGGAATGGAGATAGCTTATACCCTGGATAAACACATAGGCTACTTTCTATCCTGGAAAAGGGGTCGTGCGGGAGAACGGAAAGACCGGGTGCAACTAGTTACATCTAAATTTTGTATTTGAAGGGTCCACTGCAATAATGATGAATGTCCAATTTTTTTTTAATATTAACGAGTAATACCATTCGGTCACATAACATTACATTTAAAAATCTTGTTAGCAAACTTAGCAATATAGCTTGCAGTCTCGTCATAAATATGTTTTAAATATTTTGGCTACACGGCTAGAACGCTCAACATCACAGGTGTTCACGACTATAATAACATTTTATAACCTTCATTTCTGTTTTTTTACACTGTTTATAAATTTAAAACCCAATTATCTCAAACCTAAAGTTAAAGGACATTCATCGTTATTGCAGTGGACCCTTCAATTGTAAATGTAACGCAAAAGCAACACAGCATGACATTTCTGTGCTATAAAGTGACAATTGTGAGTACAATCGAGGGATGCAGCTAGTTTTATCTATTGCTCAGCTGGACATTGGCTTCTTCTATTTAAGTAAATATTAAATAAAGTGCGAAACAGTTATCTATACAATCTAATATATAAAATTCTCGTGTCACAGTTTTCGTTGCCATACTCCTCCGAAACGGCTTGACCGATTTTGATGAAATTTTGTGTGCATATCGGGAAGGTCTGAGAATCGGCCAACATCTATTTTTTATATCAATTTTTTATCGAGTTAAATGTAGTCCACGCGGGTGAAACCGCAGGACGCAGCTTGTAAGATATAAAATAAAACAGAAAACAGATCCTACACGGTCACGGTGTATTATTTTTTGTTGTCATACACTTGAAACAGATATTGATAATACAGATAAAACATTGTCAATAATAAATTGATCAATAATGGGTGATGTTTCTTATCAACAGTATAATGTTAACATGTATTCAAGTTAGGGGGCGTCCATAAATTACGTGAGATGTTTTTTTAAATTTTCTGTTCCTCTTCCCTGGTGAGATGTCGTGAGATTTTATTCAACCCCCTCCCCCATCCCCCAATCTCACGTGAGATTTTTCAAAATGTGAGTTTCTTACGTAAACGCGTTGGATTGTTATTGTAAAAAGAAATGTGGGCTGCTTGCCTGTGCTTTGCAAAAAAATTGCGTGATATTTGCCGAGACCCCCCCTCTCTCCAACGTAAGATTAGATGAGATTTGACTCGACCCCCTCCCCCCCCTTAAACATCTCACGTAATTTATGGACGCCCCCTTAGTTTTTATACATAACAATAATATTATAAATGAGAAAGTTTGTTAGTCAGTGTGTGTTTGTTACTTTTCACACTGCAACAGCTCTGTGGATTTGAGTGAAATTTGGCATGGAGCTAGCTTATATCCTGGATTAACATATAGGCTGCTTTTCATCCTAGTTCCTGTGGGATAACCCAAAAACCGCGGAGTGCAGTTTGTTGATACATATTTAAAGCGATGATGGCTCAGTGGTAGCGATGTTGTGATGAAACCATAGCTTGGTGGTAGGGCATTTTCTAGTGCTCGCCTGGCTAACTACCACCCTCTTGTTAAGAATCTGTTGCCAAGCACCTATTGGTGTCTTCCGGCAACCTCACTTGAGAGCCAGTTCACATTCCAGGTGTAGCGTGACGCCATCTTCAACCGCATCGAATGGTAAAAAAAAAAAAAAATACAACAGTAACTAACATTATTTTATTTGTTGTTGCTAATAATGCGTCTCCTAAATAACTTACCACCAATAATACGTCCCAAGGGATACCATGCTCGGTCATCAAACCAGTTGTGGAAGTTGTAGAATCCCTCCTCAGTGAGGTACCTAGTAGTTCTGTAGTTGAAGTACGGATCAAACTCGTGTATAACACTTTCGAAGCGTAACACGGAGAACAGGCGGGTTGCAAACGCTGAAATGATAACATCACATTAAAAATAGTGTGACTGAATTCATAAAATAATAACATACCTACTTTAAATTTTATTACTTCAGGATATCGTGATTTTTTCACCATATTTTCTATGGTATAGTATACTGTGTATAATATGAATAATTCGTGACTAAAATGTCTATATAAAGATAACGACGGTAGCATTTTCGTATATTTTTCTAATTTACAGCGTCAAAAATATCAACAGAAGACCACGTAAGTAACAAAATGTGTAAAAAGTATAACCCTTTTGGGGTCAAATATGATGTTTTTGTATCGCAGAGATGTTGTAGACGACGAAAATAAGTTGAAAACACTCACATAATATCGCTACCATTGATAAAACAGCCAATTTGATAAATGTTAGTTGTTTATCAGACGACAGCTGAGGCAGCTTCGCCTTATTTTGCACCTCCACAGTCATGTTGGTTTCTTGTTGTTCTATACTTCTAACATTAATTTGTATGCGAATTAAACTAAACTACATGAAAAGAAAGAAAATTAATTCGCCGGCAACCTACACAAGTACGAATCTTACATCAATCAGCGAGGCGCGACGCAAGAAATTGACATTTTCTTGATTAGCGGCGTGGCAGAATTTGTTGCCATATGTATAAAAATCACTGGTTGTGTTGTTGATAATTTTTTTTAGTAAAATATGGCATATTTATATTTTCTATAAGCATGGTAATTAATGGTAAATGTATATAACAGCGACTATAAGGTATAAATTAATACTTGACTTTGCAGCGTTGCAAGGATCATTACTATTATAATAATTACTAGTAACTAGTAATGTCCAACCTCTAACAGCTGTGCTTGACGTCAGCTGTCACTCATGACTTGACAGTTGACAGCATCATTTTCATCTATCTCGTTTTCTCTTCACTTCCCCTTGCAAAAATAAATCTGTGTGGTGAACTGAACTGTGTGGGTCTGTGCCTCTCGCTTCCGTGCTTCCGTCTTTCCTTTTTCTCACGACCATAAAAAAGCCACGGCCAAATTAGTTTAATAAATCAAATTGTGGGTACTCCAGTCCATCTACACACACATATACTATCAATCCGTGATGTAATCTGGGAGTAGAGACTTGTTGGTGAACTTTTAGCATAACTCTAACAGTGAGTAGGTATAAAGTGACTAATCTCGGAAGCTTCTGAGTAAGATTGTCCGCTCTTGGTCATGTTGGACTATTGCGGATGAGGAGCGGTGGTAATCATATGTGATGTCCGACGGATCCCCATCTCTCGAAGAAGATATTCCGAAGCCTCTTCTGGCAAGACCGGAGGAAAATGTGTTTACGCCGAAGATAACAACACCAATTTACGCGGGAGGACTGAAGCTTCATCACAAGAGATCTGACGCGGGAGAGACGGAGTCTTTCTTATCGGATGCCCAAAGGAATGACCTCGCGTTCCAACAGCTATTCCAAAATGGAGATGGAGATAGTAACTTCCAGGAGGTAACTTACTCTTTTGATAATATATTTTTTTTTTTTTAAATTCTTATTGGGCTGGTTTTTTTTCTCATGAACTTATAAGGCCGGTTTCAATAACCAATCCATCCACAGTTTGACAGAAATTGGACATTACTTCTATGGAGCTTGTGTCAAATTTCTATCAGTAAGGCAAACCGTGGATAGATTAGTTATTGTACCGGGCGTTAAACAACCAGTGCTTTTCTGAGGGTCTACTTTTCTATATTCACTTCTAAGTAATATATTCAATAACTAATGCTTCAGTAACAGATGAGTTGCAATAGAGGTACCCAACTGGTTTGTTTCTTTAATTATTTTTCTATACTTCAAAGTTACAGTTTTCTCTGCTCTGCTTTGGTTGTGATCCCGCAACTCGTTAATGTTCATGTTCCCATATCCCAATGTGTACAACCAAACAAGAGAAATCTTATTAGTTAAGCTAATTAAAAAATATCTGACCATTAAATGACAAAAAAAAGCTTGGGATTTTAGTGAACTTGCTCCAAAACAATTAATTAGTAATAAGAATAAAATTGTCAATGTGATCGCGCCAAAAAAATTACTTGCCGGGCGTTTCTTGCCTGTTCTTTTGCCGGCATAAGAAGGTTGGAACAGGCGTAGCTAGTTTTAAAGTGATCACAATGTATCCTATTGAATAAACATATTTTTGATTTGATTTTTGATTTTTGATGATGTACTGCCTATATGATACATAAACAGTCACATTTTAGGTATAAGAAATACAATAATGATAATCCCTTGAAGCCACCATCAGATTTTTGTCTAAAGAAGCCATTTAAGGTACATATATACTTCAAAGTAAATTAAAGTTAGAAGTAATAACCTAATTTATTTTTCTATATTTTGTCAATGCCAATGTGTGCCTTTTGAATTCATAGTAATCTCAATAAATAAACCTATTATAATTAGGAACATACTTAGATGTCTAATAATAATGACTCCAACGTCGTTATAGAGCCATAAGCTTAGGAGATTTACCTTAGATAAATTGTGAAACAAAAACAATCATTTGAATCACTGAAACAATATTAGTAGGTACAAGGTACTTATAGAAATATATTTAAAAGTTGGTTCCAGGTATGTTATGACCAATTTCCAGAACAGCGTATCCAATTTTGAAAATTCTTCTCTCTATTAGAAGCAGCACTATCCCTGAGTGTCTTAGGCTATGTTTCATTGTCATAAAAACCCTGTGGGAATGTCTATGTTCAAGTGAAACCGAGAGGGAAAGCTAGTCAATAATAAACTGTAGGTGTTAGGTTTGATAAAGTTATCAACTACTGTAGAATAAATTAATTGCTAAAAAGTAGATAAAATTCATTTATCACCATTATATTATTATTCATGCAGACTAAAAAAAAACAAACCACACACTATGAATACCTAAATAATTAATGAGAATAATGATTATAACAAACCCTAATCTCAAATTTTGGTATTCATGAAAATCCTGATATGATAACTAATTATCAAAAATCAATTATTGAGGAATGTGTATTGTGTATGTACTGTGCAGGTGTAATTGCAGATTATATAGTTACTAAATTAGTACCTATTCCAGTTATTCCATACAGTCTAAACCATTAAGAACCTGTTAAATATAAAAGCTAGATATTTAATGCTCTGAATTTTTTTTGTGGACCTTCTAGAAGCCTACATTTCTTACATACATTATATTTACTCTAATTCAAACAGTTAAGGTAGCGTAAGCTGATATACAATATATTATAGCAGCCAGTTGTCTGACTTGTTTCACAAATAACATGATTTCTTACTGAAGAATCTATTTTATCAGAATGAAACATCATACCCTTTGATACTCAAGAACAGGGCCGGATTAACCCTGTCAGGGCCCCTAGGCAATAGGTAGAATTCCTAGGGCCCCTTTTTACTTTTTAAAATGCATTTTTTCAATCACTTCATAATAAAAACAAATGAAAAGAAATTATGCATATTTTTAAAACGCTTCATTTTATCAAATGCAATTATTGTTTTCTTTCTTCTTGGTTCGTGCTCAGGAGCCCCTAGTCGATGCGGGGCCCCTAGGCAGTTGCCTACTCTGCCTAATGGTTAATCCAGCCCTGCTCAGGAATGTAGCTTGCTATTAGTGAAAGAATTTTCGGAATCAGTTCAGTAGTTTAGGCGTGAATGCAAGACAGACAGAAAGAGTTACTTTCGCATTTATAATATTAAGTTAGGATATAATATATATTATATTTCATCAAGGAAGAAAAAAAGAGCAAAAAATCATATTTGCTTTTAGTAACTTGCAATGAGTTAAAGTTCAGATAAGTAAATTCCTGTTCATAGTTCCATTATTAGATGATAAGACATTTAATTGTTGACTGATGGACAAAGCATGTTATTTATGTAAGACTAGCGGCTCCCCGCGGTTTCACCCGCGTCTTCCTGTTATCCCGTAGGAACCTTTTCCGGGATAAAAAGTGCCTATGTTTTAATCCAGGGTGTAAGGTATCTATATTCCATTCATCCAGATCCGTTTAGTAGTTTTTGCCTTAAAGAGTAACAAACATCCATACATCCATGCCTACAAACTTTCACGTCAATAATATTAGTAGGATTTATATAATTTATTGTTGTACAAAATTGTACTTAATGTAAGAGCAGTTAGGTTTAAAATTGGTAAATTGAGTCACATCATCCCTTTCAGGCTTTGTACTAAATGAGTGAATCAGTCTCCAACTGTGATAATGGAGACTACATACTGAGAACATGGTGTTATTACAAGCTTTCGTTTTTCGCTCAAAACTGTCCAGTAATGGCATAGTTAACTAACTAACTCCAATGGCTCAGCGACCCAAAGTGTGTCTTGGCCTCCGAAACGAGAGAGCGCCACTCTTCTCTATCTTGAGCGATTTCAGCCCAGTTGAGAGTCTGGAGCTCGCGCAGGTCTGCATCCACCGCGTCCTTCCAGCGGTATCTAGGGCGTCCGACCGGCCTACGGCCATTCGGTCGTCCCAAATAAGAACGCTTTGCCGCCCGATCCTCCCCCATGCGGACTACGTGGCCGAGCCAACGTAGTCGGTGCGATTTAATTTCACCGACCACGTTAGGCTCGCCCACTAGATCTTCGGTCTTCGATTCTTCGGTAATGTATAGTAAAGGCATAGTTGGTTTTCCATATGTACCTATTATAGTTGTTTTGTAGCTAAACGTTCCTTATATTCCAAATACTTTATTTATATCGCTTACCTAATGATTCTAGATGGGGTTATCGTCATCTATACAAATCCTATCCTACAAATATTAGAAACGTGAAAGTTTGTGAGTATGGATGAATGGATGTTTGCTTGTTTCTCTTTCACGCAAGAACTACTGAAGGGATCTGAGTGAAATTTGGAATGGAGATAGCTTATACCCTGGATTAACATGTAGGCTACTTTTTATCCCGGAAAAGGTTCCTGCGGGAAGACGCGGGTGAAACCGTGGGGCGCAACTAGTATTGTATAGCATTAAAGTTTGTGTGTTTGGATGGAGTACGCATTTATAATTTTAGTGTGGACTATCTGAGCCCTGCGGTTTCACCCGCGTGGACTACTCTTTATCGCGATAAAAAGTATCTTAAGTCCTTTCCTAGGATTCAATCTATCCCCATACCAAACTTCGTCAAGATCTTTTGAAAGGTCGTGAACACGTTACAGACAGACAGAGTTACGTTCGCATTTATAATATTAGTACTTATGGACGTTTAAGGTAAATAACACCTCGACATAATTAGTCCCTGTTAAATGTGTCTCATTCATCACATTGTTAATCCCCGAGGCGTTAGGACTAATAAAGATAAGTAGTTTTACCCATTATAAAGTCTTGTACACACTAGGACAGCGATGGCGAACCACATGGCACGCGACAAAATATATCCGGCACGATTTTTTTAGTAAACGAATTTTTATATCCTTTTGTCTACATTTAAAGCCATAGTAACAGAGTTAATTGTATTATAGGCTATCGGTGATGAAAAAAAAATACATGTTGACTTGAGAACCTCCTACTTTTGTTTGACAGTTAAAAACTAAGATATTTTGCTGCAGTTAACAAGTTTTAAGATGATACCTGGCACGTAGGTCAATAAAGGTTCGCCATTGCTGCACTAGGAGTTTCTAGTGACTATTACCGACTATTGATACAACTGAGTAAACGGTTGAGCACTCTGCTGCTGTCTTTCATTATGCAAATCATTTGACTTGTAAGTGTGTAATGCTTTATAGTTTGTTGATAGAATGAATGCTTGCAGACATCATGCTCATGGTAATAGGCTACCTAGTATCTGTCTACCTATGTATTAGCCTAAACAAACATGACATTCTCAGTGTTAAATCTTGACATTTTCAATGTTTAGAGCATAATTAACGGAACATTCACTAAAACTGTTTTGTTGTATGTCTGTCCTTGTGTCGTGATTTTCCTTATGCCAATATTTGGTTTCCTCAAACATCTCCAGTTTCAAAAAGTTAGGGATGATGTTGAAACTTTGGCAAGTAAAGAAGCGGAGAAATGTAGCTGTTTCAACTTATTTAGTTAGGTGGTACTATTGTTAATTTCGCGCGTTCTTGGCTCTGATCCCAATATATTGAAAAAATGCGCAATATATCCTCAAAGTTATCAAAAAGTCGACTCATGTGGATATACCCGAATGCCCGCACGTATTAAAACACACACGTAAACATTCGTTATCGAAAACGTTTCTAAAATTTAGTTGTTTAGTTAATTTTAAAACGAGCAAACGCTTCGTTGTCTCAAATAATGTAGTATTAATAATGTGGTTAAACTTAACGTTATCTCGAAACTAGAGTTCTCTGATTGATAGTGAAACTCGGATGATTCAGTGTAAGCAGCGCGGAGGCAGGCCAAGGTTAACTCTCGGTACGTAATGCTAATGTTCCTGCAGTTTTTAGTGTTCGAAACTAGTAGCAATTATGATCGGCAGGTGTGTAGTGGAAGTGTTGTGCTACCTCTCGTACGACCTGGCTTTGCGGAGGGCTAGCCAGCACAACCGCAATGGTGGGAGGCGCAAAAAATCCAATGTAACGTGTAATTACTAATTTTGCCTTTGTTATCTCGATAATTCGTTACCTCCATCGACTTTATGAGGTATAATGAGTTTGTTTAACTTTGAAACTCCACTCATAAAGCGAACCTTGTTGCACGTCCGGCTTTGGTGCTCGAATTCGTTGAAATGATTCACGATTTAATGACATCACGAGTTCACGAGACGAAAAAAATATATCCATTCAGTATTTCGAATAATTTGCATTGCATTTTAATCATGGTTGTAGGCATGTAAATTGTAAAGTAAATATTTATTTTGACCCGATATAGGTAGGTCTTTCCCAGTCATGGCAAGAACAAAAAACCCAACAGCATGCCCGGGCAACCTTCTACTCAGCGGCAAATAAATAGCAAAAAGAGCAAGCTTGCAGCATCCAAAAATCATATCTTCGCAAATGTGGAATTTTCAGTCAAATAAGAAAGTCATCTTAAAAACAAAACTAGATCGAATCTGAAGGAGTATTTGGAGTTTAGACGCTAACATTGTATTAATTTTAGTTCTGAAAAGATTTTGTCTGTCTAATGACTTGTCGTTAAGCGACGATGTGGTGAGGGATGGCGCCACCCTACGCTTGGACTAAGGCTCTGAAGTGAGATTGCCGAAACTCACTGTCTCTTTGTGACTTTGTCTATCAGAAAACTTTAACTTGGAACAAAACCCCATGCGAATCTTAAAAATTTTCTAGTGAATCAATGTTCAAAATTAGTGTGTAAGTAGCTAGACCGACTAGTGTAATTTTCAACCGAGCGCTTCCGTGCTTCGGATGGCACGTTAAGCTATCGGACTCGGCTGTATCATTCGTAAAGCCATGTTAGAGGCCTGAAAACTCCGGCAATAGAGTTGGCCACCCCATACGAAAGAGTAAATAGTAGGGTATTTGAACTGGTTTTGTCCGGCCAGGCCGAGAGGGAGACGCAGGAGAAGATGGGCGACCTCCAAGCGATGTCCGTGCTCAGCAACTACCAGGACAATCTTTCCCAGGACATGAACACCGACCGGTGAGTACTGTAGCCCCCGCACCATGCACCTCTGTGGAGTGTGGACACACGAATCACAAACGACCTGCACCTGCTAAATTTTCATAGTTACAAACGTATTCTAAAGCCTTTTTTAGAGAAACCTGAACGACTCTACCGGAAGTATCGGAAAACGTTCAGGTTTCCTAGCAAATGGTGTTAGAATAAGCAAACGAGATAGTAACGTTTGGTATTATGATAACTTACCACTGGTACTGGTAACAAGTCACTGTTGTCACTATGTGGTTGCAGTTAACAACTTTCATACAATAACAAACTACCTGTTTGATCAAGAGAGATAGGGAACTAGAATTCCCTGTATTTAAGGTATCAGAAACTACGCGAATCTGAGATCAACAACGCACATATATTTGTTCTGCTGGCTGTTCGCCTATTGTATCACATCGGTCGTCATAAGTTCAACCACAACATTGATCACGTGTTCAGAATGCTTGAATATTTAGTGGTACGCAGTTTTTCAAATTCACATCAAAACCAAATCAAACTTCGATTGGGTTCTTAAGACATAGTATAGTATTTGATTCAGCTCTGGCTCATTTGGCATTAGTTGATTAGCGCACATTATTTCCAAATTCATTCAACATACGAGTGACATGTCTAAATTTAGAAAAATTGGTTTTACTATGGCAGTATCTTTCTTAGTAATTAATCGGTTTGTCTATTTCCCAGTTAAGTAAGTTGTTTTCAAACAAATGAAAAAAGTTAGAAAGCAAATTAGCACATAGTATAATATTGTTATCGCAGTGACCGAAAGGGTATCGATTCTGTAAGAGTGCCCCAAGGCGACGTTGTTTGACCTATTTTGTGTGACACACATAAACAGCGTACCTTTAACTTAATAATTGCTTCGTAAACTTTCACCTGAATGAGTGTGAATGTCTACAGCTTCCTCAATGCGAAAAAGTGAAATCTACATATGACAACTTTCAGTGTCGATTTGACTGCCTCACTGTTTCAACTCCTAATTTAGGTGCCAAAAAGCCTTCGATTTTATGATCCATAAACAGTGTGTCAGCCGACGACACGGGTCATCAGCTCGCACATCTGTATCTTCGGAACGAATGAGGCTACGGTGAAGTATTATAGCTCAAAATTTGAGGAAAAAATGATTGCCAAATAAAATAAAAAAATTAAGGTTCTAGCTAGAATACTTTTTGAGCTATGAGCTATAACAACTGTGTAAGCCGGCGACCCGTGTCACCAGCTCGCACATCTGTATCTCTAAAACGCGTGAAGATTGTGTTTCGCTGAATAGCTCAAACAAGGTTGTATAAATAAATACCTTGGCTGGGAAAGTTTCAAGTCTCTACATAGGATACTTATTGAGATATGAGCTAAAACAAGTGTGCGAGCCGGCGACACGGGTCCCCAGCTCGCACACCTGTATCTCTGAAACGCGTAAAGGTAGAGTTTCGTTTAATAGCTCAAAATGTAGGTCATAACTTTTCACTTTGACAACAAAATTTTGAACACCATAGACCCAGTAGTTTCAGTGCAAAAAGCAAAAAACTGATTCGCCGCCAAAAATTTCAAAATTATTTCCAAAACTTGTTCGAGCGTCGTGTTGCCGTTTCGTGCGCTACACCATTACAAGCGAATCTGGCCGTGAGGTATGAAGCAATAAAAAGCAATAAAGGTCATTTTAGCGTGGGCTCTGAAAGTCGCAGAGAGAGTAGGTAATAACCGGTTAGATCCTGTACTGAGAGCCAAGACCAAGGGCTTGCTAACAATTTGCAAAGAACTGTTTTCGTTCGTTCTCCAAATATAATTTTAGAAACAAAAACAACCGGTAGGTACGGTTATGGTAGGTAGCGATAACAAATTCATCTAATTTCAATTAGTAGTTTTACGGGAAGAAACAAAACTATCTTTCTGTTCCTATTTAACCCCATTCAGGGTTATTGTTCATAATTAGATTAGCCCATGTGTTAATCCAATACCTAAATTATCTAGATTTTGAATTTCATCAAAATCGGTGTAGAAGTTATGGTGATACGTGGTATTATAATAACAAACATTCACACACACACAAACTTTCGCATTTATAATACTAGTTGTGCCCCGCGGTTTCACCCGTAGGTATCTTCCCGTTATGCCACAGGAACCTTTTTCCGTCATAAAAAGTAGCCTATGTGTTAATCTAGGGTAGGTATATAATTAGGTATGCTATCTCCATCCCAAAAAATCTGCACTGCAATTTGCAAAAAAATTATTGGCATACCCACCTATTTAATTTGATATGGAATACTTTTCACCATTAACCAGCTCGGTGAAGGTCGCTCTTCAAGGAATCCTGTTCTATTTCGTCGTAGGTAAAAAAGCATTCGGTATCCTTTGTATATGCGTCGACTAGTGGATAATTAGAAGAAAAATAGACCTTATTATAACTGGGTTAGAGTAGATATGTTGTTAAATGCTATCGCCGTTGTATAATATGTTCGGCTTTTCCTTTGAAATAAGCCGCCTTCGCCGCGGTCGGTGTTTTTGGGAATGTAAACAAACAGAATTTTTCAGTAAAGCAGTCTTATTACTAAGGCAATAAAGGTCATTTTAGCGTGGGTTCCGAAAGTCGCAGAGAGTGGGTAGCTCTTTACGGACGCATAGGTAGTTAGGTACACGAGAACGAATTGCCGCGCATCTATTTTAGGTATTGAGTCCTACTACTACATTCGGATTCGCTAGGCGTCGAAATTATGAGTAAACTGACGCAGCTTAATTGTTACGGATAGATAAGTCGATTTTGTCAATTGTTATTAGGTCGATTTTTGTTAATTATTATAAGTAGCAGATTATACTACATAGCCTTTATGTATACCTGTATAAATGTATAGCATCATTAGTAAATTCTAAGTTAGAAAATGTCACGATGTGCTGACCTGTGATTAGAAAGAGACGCACCTCCCGCAAGAGCGGGACAGCGATATAGATCGCGCGCGCGCCATGCGACGCTCTGATTGGACGAGAGGCGCGTCATACCCACTGGTGCCTGGCACTAGTTGCCGACACAAAAATTGTACTTAAGCTAAGAGAAATCCTGTTTTAATGGTATTGCTTCAAAGTGTTGTATCTGAACCTAAATATACAGTCCACAAGTTTATGGAAAGGAGTCACTCAAGAGTTTCATTTCATCGAGCACCCTGACCCCAATATTAATACTTGAGCCTACTTTTATTTAATTTTTCTAGCCATGTATTTTTTTTATGCTTACGTTTGATTTGTTTTCAAAAAGATTGAGAGAAAGTAGATACCATTTATTTAATTAACCGATTTCCAAAAAGGAGGAAGAGCGACCCACTCTCTGCGACTTTCGGAACCCACGCTAAAATGACCTTTATTGCTTTCTATTGCTTCATACTTTACGGCCAAATAAGCTTGCAATGGTGTAGTGAACGTGACGGCAACACGACGCTTGCACACATTCAACCGGCATCGGCAAAGCAGTCTTATTACTCAATGCATAAACTATATTGTTAAATGCAAGAAAAAAATACAAAATTCTTTAAACTATTGGCTAAAATATATCGTTTTTTATGTACCTATTACCAAAACAAAATAACAAAATACTGTCTCCTATGAACTTCTGTTTTCGTGGTACCCAAGTAAGGAAGTAGGTACTTTCCTTCTAATAATTATGTATAATAAATGCAAAAGTAACTCTGTCTGTCTGTTACGCTTTCGCGCTTATACCACTGAACCTATTTATATGAAGCCTCATTTACAAATTGAATGTGATTATTTAGTTAAGTACGAGTGACATCAATCAAAAGCAATAATATATGAAAGTGGGAAATATTTTTATGGCGATGATGGCTCAGTGGTAGTGACGTCGGCTTGCGATCCGTAGGACGTGGGTTCCAATCCTGCAATGAGCTTGAGCTTTCGGTGAAGGAAAACATCGTGATGAAACCATAGCTTGGTGGTAGGGTATTTTCTAGTACTCGCCTGGCTAGCTACCACCCTCTCGTTAAGAATTTGTCGCCAAACACCTATCGGTGTGTTCCGGCAGCCTCACTTGAGAGCCAGTTCCCAGTCCAGGTGTAGCTTGACGCCATCTTCGACCGCATCGTCCTTAAACATCAAGCTACTTGTGGTCAAACGCTACCCTGTAATTAGTAAAAAAATAATATAATATTATGATATGTTGTTAAATTTATCGTCGGGTAAGTTAGCATTTTCTGATTTGAGTTCTATAATTATTTGTATACTGTAGTGTACTTTTATTTATTTTTACATAATTACGATACGATATTTTGAGATCGAATATAATCGATTCACTAGGTTCTGATTTACGATCCAGAAGATCGATTCGACGCAAAAAGCGGGCATCCATAACAATGGTCTATGACTCTATGTCCCGCTCCTGTCAATGTCACTGACAGTGACAATCAATTTGCTAGTTTTTTTTTATATTTGGCAATTGTCTACTTTGGACATTTCTGCCAGTGTCACGTCATTATAATTTTCCAAAAATAGCGGCAACGGTACAAATTTAGAAAAAGGGCTGTCCAAGAAACCAGTAAAGCTGAAATAAAATTAGTATGTATTATTGAATTAGTAACGTAGGCAGAACACAACTACATATTAATCAATTTGCTAGTACATAGAATAAAAAGATTCGTTTTTGTTTATGTTTGGTAAATTAATAACTTATTTAAGTAGGACCGACCTCCAAAGCGTGAAAAGGAATGGCAATGGCATAATGGCAAAGAAAATGCGAAGTGCGTTCAAACCATCCAAGCATCATCTAAGTTAAAAAATTACATTAGACACTACGAACTTAAATAATCAATATCTTTTTTTTCTGCAGTTTTCATAAAAGTTTCTTAAATAACCAGGGCCGGATTTAAATTTGTGCCGCCCTGGGGCACTGAAGAAAATGCCGCCCTATGACTTAAATTTTATTTTAATAGTTTTGATATCGTTTTTAGTTAAATTTCCTATATTATAATAGACAAAATT
Organism: Opisthograptis luteolata; assembly: GCA_931315375.2. Taxonomy (NCBI): domain Eukaryota; kingdom Metazoa; phylum Arthropoda; class Insecta; order Lepidoptera; family Geometridae; genus Opisthograptis; species Opisthograptis luteolata. Next base: position 11,981,701 of record OV928036.1, on the reverse strand, counting down.
TGAATGTGATACATAATACTTGAATTATATTTCTTGAAAGATAAAATGTTTATTTAAAAGAATTAGTTAATTATATATTGTATAGAAAATTTTATCTCACTTTCCAAATTTTGCCGCCCTAGAAAATTTGCCGCCCTGGGCACTAGCCCCGACTGCCCTAGTATAAATCCATCACTGTAAATAGCTAACAAAGCGAGTCCAAACCAAACTCGCTTAGACTTAGTGCTTGCTACTCGTCGAGGAGTTCCAGTAGCAGTCTCTGAAGTTCACCTTCAGGTTACACCATCATTGAAGTCCGAGACGACCAGACGTGAAACCCTTCTTACTTTTAGCGAAATAAAATATGTTATAAAATATGTGAAGTATCAAATTTGGTTTATCGAATCCTGTACTATTCCGTCGTGGTTAAAAAAGCACTCTGTATCCTTTGTAAATGCGTCGGCTAATGGATAAAGAAGAAAAATAGACCTTATTACAACTTCTTTAAAGTATGTTGTTAAATGCTATCGCCGTTGTATAATTGGTTCGGCTTTTCCTTTGACAAAAGCCGCTTCCGCCGCGGTCGGTGTTTTTGGGAACGACTAGGGCCGGCCGGGAACTCAATAGGGCTGCGCCACGCGGTTGATCGCATCCATTCGACATTCGAGAAGGTACTACACTGCTCGCTCTCTCGGATCTGCTGCTCTCACTGACCCTTTATTTGTATAGTATATAATAAAATATATTTATAATTAATAAAATATGTCTTTTATACTTCAAATGTATTTTATTTAAAACCTATTTATGAATTGGTAAAACATCACTATCACTACTTATTATAAAACAAAGTCCTCCGCGCCGCGTCCGTCTGTCTGTCTGTTCGCGATAAACTCAAAAACTACTGCATTGATTTTAATGCTGTTTTCACCAATAGATAGAGTGGTTCTCGAGGAAGGTTTTAAGATATAATTTGTCAAGTTTTTGTATACATTGGCAAAAAGAACAAAGCCAAAAAAAAAACCAGACGGCTTATTTTTTTGGTAAAAAAAAGCCGTCTGGGAGCTTTCAATGAAAACGCTGCCTAAACCCTTTGAGATATAACAAAATGATGTATGGCGAAATTGTGTATCTTATACAGGTCTACAAAAAAGTCCACGATGTCATATGTCTATCTCTTAAGGATAACATACTAAAACTACTTTTTTACTTTTTAAAAGTTGATAAAAATGCCGACTAAAATCAGACCGTGTTATCCATACTTTTATATATATATATATATATATCCTTATCAAAATAAATCATTTCGTATTCAAGATCGTTTCAATACCTGTAGATTACTTTTTGAATTGTTGAAATCGGGCATTTCATTCAAAAGATATTACGAAATTAAAATGTCAATCTAATGGAAAATAAAACCACCGCGCCGCCCGCGCCCCGCACCGCCATCCATGGCCATGCAGTGGCCGCAGCGCAGCGGGTAGGTTACGCGGCGGGCACTGAAGTGCGGGAATAATTTTGGAGTATACAGAATATTTATGCTCTCAAGCCTAAACTACTGAACTGATTGAAATTAAATTTGGTACATAGATAGTTTGAACCCTGGGGAAGGACATATGATACTTTTTATCGCGATAAACTGTAGCCCACGCGGGAGAAACCACGGGGAACAGCTAGTACTTTATATAATAAAATAAAATCGTGTTACAACACTTATAACACGTGAACGGCTGGACCGATTTTTATAATCGTTGATTTGTTGAATTTGTCTGTAGGCTACCTACTACATATCTATAAACTTACACTACTTAGATAAATACACACATAGTACATATACATACATAAATTCATAAACATTATTATAATATATATTTAATACTTATTTCACATATACAGTTATTTTCTAACAGATACCCATACATAATATTATATATTTAAATATAGGAAATATCTAAACGCTTTGTTTACATTGAGTTGTGCATTGGAAACGAATCCCTAGCCGCGCGCTCTATTGTTCGTACCGCGAGCTGCAGCGCGTCACCGCTGCGCGTGTAGTAGTGAGTCCACGTGGACTAGGTACCTGCGCGCGCGCAGCCCGCGGCGCGGCGGCCGCCGGCCGGCCGCCTCGCCAGTCTGCTGTACTGCCCGCGACGCGAAGCCCGTGTCGCTCGCTCTTCCACCCGCGCACTCGATCGCTAATTATTATTTATTACTGTTACCTAAACTCACTTACCTTCATTTTAAGTAATTTGGAATAAACGGAATTGGATCCACACACTCGTTTTGCCAAATGTCGTCGTTCGGAATAGGATAATAAGTACATATTAAAATATGATAATATTTTTTGAATTAAAAAAAATTAGCCGTTCATTTGTATACATGGTAGGTTACCAGAACGCAACTGATATGGTGTTATATAACAAAACCAACAGCTAAACGTATTGTTGTCTCTGGATGAAATTTAAATTGACCGGTTGATGTGTTTGTTTCATGCGAGTTTATGCGATCCTACTAATATTATAAACGTGAAAGTTTGTGAGTATGGATGGATGGATGTTTGTTACTACTGAACGGATCTGAATGAAATTTAGAATGGAGATAGCTTATACTCTGGATTAACACATAGGCTACCCGGCTTTTTATCCCGGAAAAAGGTTCCTGCGGGATAACGGGAAGACGCGGGTGAAACCGCGGGGCACATACATTAATTTTATAATCTGCTCATTTATTGCCTCTTACGCGGAACGAAGTTCGCCGGGTCATTCAGCTATTATTTAATTTAACTTTTTTTTACTTTTTACAGGGTAGCGTTTGACCACAAGTTACCTGATGTTAAGTGACGATGTGGTCGAAGATGGCGCCACGCTACACCTGGACTGGGAACTGGCTCTCAAGTGAGGCTGCCGGAACACACCGATAGGTGCTTGGCGACAGATTCTTAACAAGAGGGTGGTAGCTAGCCAGGCGAGTACTAGAAAATACCCTACCACCAAGCTATGGTTTCATCACGATTTTTTCCTTCACCGAAAGCTCAAGCTCATTGCAGGATTCGAACCCACGTCCTACGGATCGCAAGCCGACGTCTCTATCACTGAGCCATCATCGCTATAAACTAAAAACAAAAGTGACAACCCTATGCATCACCGCAAGAGTAGGCAATTAACTCGTCGAGCGGCCATAGCATTAGTTTAGTTTTTACCTCTGCGACTTTTGGAACCCACACTAAAATGACCTTTATTGCTTCCTATTGCTTCATACCTTACGGCCAGATTCGCTTGTAATGGTGTAGCGCACGAAACGGCAACACGACGCTCGAACAAGTTTTGGAAATAATTTTGAAATTTTTGGCGGCGAATCAGTTTTTTGCTTTTTGCACTGAAACTACTGGGTCTATGGTGTTCAAAATTTTGTTGTCAAAGTGAAAAGTTATGACCTACATTTTGAGCTATTAAACGAAACTCTACCTTTACGCGTTTCAGAGATACAGGTGTGCGAGCTGGGGACCCGTGTCGCCGGCTCGCACACTTGTTTTAGCTCATATCTCAATAAGTATCCTATGTAGAGACTTGAAACTTTCCCAGCCAAGGTATTTATTTATACAACCTTGTTTGAGCTATTCAGCGAAACTCTATCTTCACGCGTTTTAGAGATACAGATGTGCGAGCTGGTGACACGGGTCGCCGGCTTACACAGTTGTTATAGCTCATAGCTCGAAAAAGTATTCTAGCTAGAACCTTAATTTTTTTATTTTATTTGGCAATCATTTTTTCCTCAAATTTTGAGCTATAATACTTCACCGTAGCCTCATTCGTTCCGAAGATACAGATGTGCGAGCTGATGACCCGTGTCGTCGGCTGACACACTGTTTATGGATCATAAAATCGAAGGCTTTTTGGCACCTAAATTAGGAGTTGAAACAGTGAGGCAGTCAAATCGACACTGAAAGTTGTCATATGTAGATTTCACTTTTTCGCATTGAGGAAGCTGTAGACATTCACACCCTGAATGACGTTAAACGCTCCTTTACTAATTTGCTTTAAACTCACAAAAATACAGGGTGGTGACGTGAACAGTCTGTTTTTAATGAGGCGAATATGCAACTGATATATACGACACGAATCAATAAGAAATAAACCAATATTTTACCCCTAATATCATTAAAATATTATTTCCACAAGGCAAAGTCTCCATGTCTCTATATATCATTTCGCACCCTGTAGGTACTTTTCGGGTTGCGAGTAAGGAAGAACGAATAACTCGCTATCTCATTCTCGCCCGCCGCGCTTATTCTCGACACTTCTTTGCAACATGTATGGATATTTTAGTGGATATCTTTCTTATATGATATTAGATTTACTATCTTAATTTTTTAAGAACTCAGTACGACATTATGTTTGAATATTGCCAGTGTTGCCACCGGTCACGTCGCCACCCCTGTATGTGTTAGTGTAAACAAGCATGAGGCGCTAAACGCTTGTGTCATCAACTCGCCATCATAGTCATAATGATACATGCATGTGTGTGTGTCGTTGAACTTTGTTTTTCAATTTTGATTTTATGTGTATTTACTTTATTTTCGGTCACATTTTTTTTAATCAATAAAATTTCTGTAACACCTGTAAAATAATTGTATGTTTGATTAACCTTAAATAAAGAGATTATTGTTAACAAATTAACCCTAATGTGCTTCCGTATAGATCTAAAAGTAACCCATAGATAGATAGATTACACTCACAATACTATACAAACACAAGTACATAATGTAACAAGCAAAGTACATAATAATATAACTGCTAGTTAACACACTACTCTTACAGTAACCTATAAGGTTTGCGATTATTTAGCAATCATCTCACGACTACTTTGACAGTGAATTCTTAATTACTAAATGAGTAACTAAGTACTAAAGAATTTGACGCACCGAGCAGCCCTAGGTCTTGGCTTTCGATACAAAAAGAAGACAATAAATCATGCAATATTAGTATATTTCCAACAGTATTGCTGTATGCATCTCTATATATAGGATCAAGTTTGTTTGCATTATGCAAATAATGTGGTACGAAGAATTTCCTCTTTCATCCTTTATTAGCTTCGAATGATGACATCATGCGTGTATCACGCTAAGTTTCAGTAATCACAGTAATTGAAATACAAAATGGAAGAACTAATATATCCTAATATTGGATGTGAAGATAGTAAAAAAACCTTTTCATGATTTACCTTCCACATATTTTTGTGGATCAATATGGGTTCAATTGAAAAATTGATTTTTGATCACACCAATTGAATATCTTGAAAACTAACGACAACACTCGGTATCTACTGAAATATAATAAACATTGATGTAGAATAATTAGTACATATTTTATTTCTTGCCTTGGTTATTATTGCACATAGCAGCTATATCCTAAACTCGTACAATAGATATGTTTGAACATGTGATAACTGTCCGATTTGTTTCGCTAGGCTTCTGTATTTTTCAGACGCAGACAATCAAACATTTTGTTGTTTCTTTAAGTACCTATTTTGGTCTTTCCAAAACCTTTTCTCGACAGGTTAGTATTAGATAATAGGAGACATGCGAGAACATAAAGGAAAAGGCTGTAATGATTCACCTTCTACATTGCGAGTCGTGTGAAGTCGTGTCAAGGATTACTGCCTTCTGCATTCGAGATTATACAACCGGCTAGCGAGAGCCCCTTCAGATGTTGGTCGAGGCTCTTTGCTTTATTGGTCGTTTGCCAAAACAACCATCGGGACATTAGTTGTTGAGTCAACATCCCACATAGCGGTTACCCCGTGGGCCAAGCCAAAGCACTTGCTGAATTTGTCCTCCTCGGCTTTACGAGGTTCTTGTTATGCGGGGTGTTGATGTTTACAAGCAACGCCCGACGCTGAAACCTAGCTATTAGTACGATATTGCCTTTTAGTATATTATATTGAATTAAATTTAATTCAGATATTAGTTCATACGAAAGTAGATCAAACACATTAGCAACACAACAATCCACGTATAAGTCCTGCAACGTGTTATCAATGTCTTGATAATTTATAACATGTAACAATGATGGTTTTGCCTTCCAGTATTTATCAACTATGTCTCCAGAACTGTTCTGATATGATACACTTTGTGGCTAATGGCATATAATTGGTCACAAAAATTTTTGTTGGTAAAATTGCACCATTTAACATTTGGAGCCTAGGAGAGTTACATTTTGCAGATAGCTCGTACCCTGAAGGAATGCACCAGTATCTCGGAGACCTGATGTTGCCAGATAGGGTGCAGTTACACACCCTCGATTTTTCCACCGGACATGTTTTGTTTAGAAAAATGTTGATGTAAGTCCGTCTTTATTACGTTTCATGTCCTTCCGTGTGATGAAAAAAGGGTGGTAAATGTGCTTAAGTACTGAAAATTCTATATTACCGTCTAGAATGTACCTATTTTCTTCTAGTATGTACCTGTCCGTGTCGTCCGATTTAATAGAGATTGTTGTGTTGCATGATGTTGTTTCCCTCCCGCTCCTCGTCCTCATGCACTTTAATATTATTTGCTTTGTTATTAACAGTGGTTAAAAGTGTATTTTGTTTTTATTATTCGTTATTGTCGGGTTTTTTTTAGTTTATATCTGAGAAGTAATGATCAGCGGAGTTATGTTTTAAACTTGTTTAGTTTTAGCTATAAGTGTCCCAAAGCAAAGAATAATTTCAGGGACAACGGTAGCGAAGCGTCGACTCGGGCCGCCGAGGAGTGTGGCTGCGGCGTGCCCGACGGGGGCGTCAACCGCAGCGGCAATGGCAAACCACCCGGCAACCATTGCTCGTGAGTAATGGATGAACCTTCGCATATCACATACACCACTCAGCACGGTTCAGCACTAGGTTCAATGAACGGTGGACACGTCAAACGGTCACTCCAGGCTATATCAGGTGTAAAGCCATGTCGGAGGCTCTCGGACGGCCTGAGAACTCCACTAGAGATAGCTATTAAGCTCATACGGACGAACCATCTCACATCACACATTCGGCTTGTATACCGCGGATGTGATAGTAGCGCTGAATGACATGAGATACTTCGTTAGCGTATATTATCACTTTCACGAACAAAATGTTTGAACACTTCAGGCCTGATTGTTCTTGTTTTTGCCTGATTGTATCTTATCTAAGATTACATAGTTCATGAAATAGGATAATCGATTTTAAGGGTCTTGAATTGCCTACACTGAGAAAAAAATTCGGACTTTCCTTCTGAGTCTTACCTTCCTAGACCGATTCCTTCCCTTTTTTTACCTTAGATTTCCTTCTAAATAACAAATCCTTCCCTTTTGACTCAGAAGGCAAACGGTATTTCGGAAGGTTTTTTTTCTCCGTGTATATCGGTTGTAAGAAATCATTGATATCATTCTTTGTACCCTTTTTAAGCCGCATCTTCAGTCTTCGGGGCTTATTCTAGCATGAATCCTGAACTAAAATATATATAAGCATGGCATGTACTTACCAACTAATCTCTTGTCATCTAACTTGACTCAAGCGGTCGGCAATCTATATGAAGTGTATAATCGAAAGAACTCCTGTGCGTTATCTTAAGAGTCCTCTACATGTAGTCTTAAACTCCCCAAGTATGTCTTCATTTTGATGTTTGTTGTGTTTAGTTTAGCGGTATTTAGCCTTCCTTTTGAGAAAAAAGAAAGAAAGAGAGTCCTCGTATTTTTACCCCCGACGTAACGCAAGTAGATTATAATAAGCATAGGTGAACTGAAAAGTCAAATGTCTCAAATATTACTAAAAGAAAAAATCATGATATAAAAACAAACAAAGTCCTTTAATGTGACACCATTTAACATTATTGTTTCACTATGAAATCCCTAACCCCTACAACTACTTCTTAGTCTTGTAAAACATTCGTTGAGCAAGACATTGAGTTACCTTCGTAACTCGGCCCAGATATAACGAAATGTTCATTTCCGTGTCAATTACTTTTTAACCATAACGTTCTCTATTTCGGCCGTCAATTAATTAAAACAACTTCTAGGGCGAAAGAGAATATTTGTAAAAACTGAGTACTAGACAAAACAATATTGCATCCCTATGCTACGAGTATTTATATTATTACAATCATCATTATATGTGAAATTGTGTTTTGTTGGTTTGTCCTTGTTTCACGCAGCAACGGAGCAACGCATCGGCGTGATTTTTTTGCTTAGAGGTAGATTATTATGGACCGGAGACTGACATAGACTTTTTATGCCAAATGCACGGTTCCTAGGAGAACCTTCACAAGAGTGGAACTGCGGGGCACAGCTAGTCGACTATATAAGTCACTAAGTCAGTCACTTTACACAGATTTAAATACCCTTTAGAACTGAGTGGTTTGCACTTAATATGAAAATGGTATGAAATTAGCCGATTTTAGTAGTTTTATCTTATTCAAAAAGGTTCCACTTGAGGCGCTGCTATAGCTTGTATCTTCACGTTCAAACGGCCATGAGCATCTTTGATATTATGTAACGCTTAGATAAGTATTATCTAGTTAGTACGATCAGAACAAATTTCTTTCGTCTTACCCAACATCTCTTTACATCTCTTTCCAGCATTATAATGGGCGGGGTGATGAACAACCCCTCTCTCACGTTCAACGACGGGGTCCGGTCCATAGACTACGTGCTGGTGTGGGACAAACACAAGGAGGACGCGGCTAAGCCCGAGGTGAAAGTGGAGGCTGTGAAACACAGGGAGATATTCGAAGCGAATCTCGAAGCGGAGGGGCTGCAACTGGAGAGAGAGAACCCTGAAAATCTTTATGGACTGAATTTTGTTAAGGTAGGTCTGTGACGCCAGGCTTTTAATTGCCGTTTTTATCTCTGTCTTTTTGAGATCCTGTCATTTTAATATATAAGACGTTTCCTTCACATCACTTTAGGGTAATCGCACATTTGTCAGTGTCGTACGCGCCGTAGTCGTCAAAGCCTGTACAGTAGTATGTGACGCTACAAAAAACGTGTAATTTTGATCTGTATCCTAAGAAGTGTAATAAGGTAAAAAGTATGTTTATTTCATTACTAAAAAAAGTTATCTAAAGAAATTGTGGTAAAGTGAAACAAGCAGACAGCCTATATATACCTGATTGTAAGCGGTCACCGTTGCCTATAAACATTTGCCGTCTGGGGAAATGTGTCGTTGCCGACCTTGAAGAACTCTTGACACCCATCTTAAATCTTGACTCATCTTGTTTTTGTTAAATTTCAGATACACGCTCCTCTGACAGTTTTAAGAGATTACAGTGAGATATTAAAGCTTCGAATGCCAATGAAGGTACGTTGATTCTTATCCCTTAATGAAATTAGATAGATACTAATAGGACCCCGTCGCAAAACTCGTGTTATGGCTTCATTAAATGGTTAAATTGTATCCCGAGGGCTTTCCGCTTTTAATTTGATATGAAAACATGTAAATGACAATGTGACTTTTACTTGCGTTTGTTTAGCTTACGATATAATGGGGCTTGACCAGGCTCAATATTTAAAAGTAATTATAAAAGTTTACGCTCTATATATTTTTTAATTTGACTAATGGACCGTTGTGCTGGAGTCAAGAAAGTTTATTTCTCTTCTAGTTTAATAGGTAATATACACTGTTATAAAATATTTTTTAATGGTAGACGCAAGTAAAGGTCACTTCTGTTAAGGTAAATCAATAATAAAATGGATGTTGTATAAAATGGTGGATTACTTGAGTAATGATAAAACTATAATACCTATATAAAGTTTATATATTCTCTAATATGGTCATATATTTTCCTTTGAGGTTTTTGTATTAAATGTAATGTTTAGAAATCACACTTGCATTGTTGATGGATTAGTGATTCTGGGTTGGGTGTTCAAATTCAAGGGGTATATAACATTCATTACCAAGTACCAACTCACACTGATACAGCGTGGTGGATTTTTGCCCATACATATTTTATTCAAGGTAAAGCCTGAATTCCAGCTGTGGGAACGTAATGGGGCAACGATAATGATGACGTTCAAAGAATAGTGACTTAGGGCGTCTTGTTTCATTCGAAAGTATATGAAAATAAGATTATGCTCGGAGATTTATTTCAATTCAGTAAAATGACAGTACATGGGTTGCACATTTGTCGAAATAAAGATAGTTAGTGATGCGAAAAATGATACAATATAAATAAACCGCTCGTTTGAATGATTAATGACGTAGTAAGTTTAGTCAATCAATGAATTGGTGAATATTGTCGTGCTTCCTTTTGTTTTGTAGTATCACTACAACGAATTGACATTTGGTGCTGTCATACGTTTACTGCATCGAAATAAAAGTTGAAGTGTAGTTATTACTCTTATACATTTTTTAACTGTGACTACGCAAGAAACAGCATGCCCTAAGATAACAAAATGTTCCTAAATTGATTACTTTTAAAACCTTGTTGTCCCATTTCTACGTCACGCTGGCCGTCCCACGCTTTCTAGTTACCGCCCTTAGTTCAGTCCATCACTAGAACTCTCTTACAGTAGATATAGATACATAGTTCACTCAAAACTGTGTGCTCTAGCCACGCACACGCTTCTCCTATGTGATTGGAGATAATCCGTCCGAAGAGTATGTCACGCATACATGTTCACCCGTGTGTTGTACGTAGCACAGTAACAACGTGTGTGTTCGTAGGAATGCAGTAAAATAAGGAAAAGTGGGCGGACGAATGCCATACTGAATGCTGCCATGTATATGTCTAAGGTATGCGTATGTCGTGGTGTGGTGGCGCATGGCTCGCTTGGCTAATATACGCAGTACTGATCGAACAACTGTTGTAACCTCTTTTGATATGGTTGTCTCTTTCTACGTCATTGTTTACTTCTGTGGTTTTTAGTTCGGAAATATTTTGATTGAACAGGCTAGCAATATAAATTCTATAAATGTACATGTTCATATGGACGACCTATGTCGAGCAATGGGCGATAAGCCTTAACGCGGGTCAAATATTTGTCTATAGAAAAAATAAAGGCCAAGTAATTGTTCAGTATCTGGGTGTTGGGATCCCCGATCCGCGTAGTTTCTGATACCCTTGATAAATTGACTCATTCATCACAGAAAAGATCAATATGTCACAGGAAATATCATTGGCATGTTGACTGAACCCGGCTGAAGTAGGCCTATATATTTTAATCAAACTGTTTTTTTTTTATATATTAAAATGTAAAGAGATAGCCAGTGTCAAAAAGTTGTTACAACTTTTACGTGAATCTTGTCCGTAGACAGCGCTTGAATGTGGGGTCTAGTGTTGTGAACTTCAGTTGTCGATGTTGTCCAGAAATCAGCTAATACATTAAACCGAATACAATTTCGTACGATATACTGTTTTAAACTACCATGGTCAATAACATTAGAATTAGGTTTTATAATGGGATAATATTATTATTATTATATCGAGAACTCAGACAAAAACAAATATATGGTAATTATACCATATATTTGTTATAAAACCTAATTCTAATTTCGTACGTTACCTGACTTTATTTAGTTTGCATATTAGTAAATGTATTTAATGTAATGCTTTTTTATTTTGACTTAATGCTATTATGAGATAACAAATAATGTATTTTATACCATAATAACATACAAATAATATGTGTGGTCTGGGCTACGCATTACTAATCCCTCACTAGTATTTTTTATTCGACATGTCATATAAATAAATTGCATAAAGATGACTAAATGTTGCTATCGTGAACTGTTTTCTATAAAATTAAATCTATACTATCCTAAAATGATTTTGTTAGCTAGAACGTATTTGTTCCGTTTCTGACGATATTATTATTATCAAAAGTAGCTGGATCTAGATCAATTATTATCATCCATTCATTATATTATTAGCTTAAGCTTTGATGTAACTAGAGTTAAATTAGTAAATCAGGACATTATAATATACGCAATCATCTAATCAATCCATGTAAAACAGTTCAAAGCTTGAGCATTCTAAACAAATTTTAATAGCTAGGCGATTTCGCGTAGATCATAATTCTAGGGTTGCCATCTACATTTTCTATCACATTTGTATATAGTACGAGCAGGCGTGGCGCTCACCATCGGGCGAACAATCTTATCTCTCGTCAATCGGTTAGTTAAATATTAAAAGACCTACTTGTAGGTCTACTTGTATCATCTGCACAGCTATTGCAAGAGGTGGTGTATGGGAGCACGACCCTATTAGATACCTTAGCCCAATAACCAGAAGGTATCTCTGTAAGATAGTAAAAACATATGTACATTTACTCTATTATGGACATTATGGTAGACTGGCTTGGTAGATAACGGCCCATACTGTCTCTCTGAGAGAAGGCCATGTCCCAGCAGTGGGAACGTAAAGCCTGACGAACAAAAAAGTGGTAGACTATACACAGTACGATGGCAACCCCAGATCATTCGTAGAAAATAGATACTGTACCGTCTTCATAAAACAGTTTTCAGCATTGAAAGACGTCCACGAGAAGACCAACAGCCTGATAGACCAAGTGGACGCGTGCTGGGACCGCGTCATGTCCAAGATTCGAGTAGACCAAGGTCTTTTTCCTGAGAGGAAGCACCGACTGACTGCTATTTATTCTAAGGATAAGGAGTATTTGTAAGTATATTACTTTATAATAGTCATTTTGAACCATAGTATAAAAAAATCAACTGAATGGCAAACAAGCCCACGGCTCGCTGAATCGTCAGCGGTCACCGTCGCCTATGGACATTTGCAACACCAGGGGAGTTTCAGATGCGTTGCCGACCCTTAAGAACTCTTTTCACACCCATCTTGAAGAACATTGACAGACCGATATGTCCTTCAAGATGGATGTGTTTCGTACTAGGCATATGGAAGTGCGGTCATAGTTGAAATTGCAGTAATCTGATATGTGGATTAGTTTGTTTAAGTTAATAAACTGACGTCTTACTGTTTCTACAGGATCTTATAAGAATCTTTTACCGACTGCAAATAAGAGGACCTAATATATCATGACTGTGTAGTCATTTTGAGCAAATTAAAAAAAAGCAACGGAACGTTAATATAAAGTATGCTATTACAACATACTCCACTGAATCATCAACCAGGTATCAGCGTTGCCTTTCGTTCTGTTACATACCATATATATATTGACTTTTATATACAGATTCGACACGACGGCGGAGTGTTTCTGGACGCCCTCGATCCGGTCGCGCATCGTGCAGTTCATCCTGGACAGGAAAAAGTTCTCCACGTCCGCGGCGGACGACTTCGCGTTCGGCATCACGAGGCTCATCTCCAACGGCACTTACAGCGCCGCGTACCCGCTGCACGACGTGAGTGTACTGTTCAAATGTAATATGGGATATGTGTGTATATTGGTGGGTTGTATGTGTGTAATGGGAGGGTTTAGAGGTGTGGGGGGTGTATGTGTGGGGGGGGGGAGGGTATGTGTGTTGTGAGAGGATGTGGGAAGTTGGTATGGCAGGAGGGTTTCAAGTTCATATCAAATTCTAACGGCATGCAAAGTGCGCGCCTCGTACCTTCTGCACGACGCGAGTGTGCTATTGAAATGAAGCGTGGGATGCGTTTGTGTATTGGGAAATGTATGTGTGTGGTGGGAGAGTGTAGGGAGTGTGGGTATCTGGGTATGTGTGTGGTGAGGGGGTGTGGGGACTTGGTATGGTAGGAGGGGGTTTCAAGTCTGCGCTGAAATTCTAACGGTACGCAAAGCGCCGCGTAACCTTACACCATGAGTGAGTGTACTATTGTAATATATGTGTGAGGGAAAGGTTGAGGCGGTGGTGGTAGAGGGGGGGGCGGGAGGAGTGAGCGAGAGGGGTATATCTGAGAGGGTTGGTATGTGTGGTTAACTACCATCGTGTATTTGTTACTGTTAGCCAGATTTATGTTCCAAGCAAAAGAAGGCGTCTTGACTTTAATTCTATTTGTTACAGGGTGATCTCAAAACCCCCGGCTCAATGAGGCATTTACTATACACGGAGTGGGCGGCTGTGTCCAAGTGTATAAAGTATCAACCGCTCGACTATGTTAAGGATTATTTTGGTGTTAAGATAGGTAAGTTTGCTTTTGACTGCTTTTCATCTGGACTGTAGTGGGTAGGTCGGATGGTCACTTGGTTACCTATCAACTACCTACGCTTGGACTGGAAATTGGCTCTCAAGTGATACTGGCAGAACATTCCCATAGCGATGCTTGGTGACAGATTATTAACAAGAGGGTAGTAGCCAGGTATAAACAATCAGCAAGCAACAAGAGAACAATGAAAAACCATTTGATGTGACCTGATAATACTTCCTTACAACTAGGAGTCTAGTTTTGTAACTGAGAAAAAACCCTTCTTGTTTGCAGGTTTATATTTCGCATGGCTAGGATTCTACACGCACATGCTGATACCCGCTTCGATCATGGGACTGATATGCTTTATTTATTCCGTCTCCACTATTTATACGAACAAACCTAGGTAAGTACTTCTTGGGATTGTGTAGCGGTGTAAGGAGGTTGGAACAGTCTTAAGTTCCTTGTTGTTGTTTATTCTATTAAATAAACATATTTTCCCGTCTTCAAAACAAGGAAGAAATTTCTCAATTCGATCGTATATTTTTTTTATGTGTGTTCGCGGATAACTTCGTGGTTTACGAACCGATTTTAATGATTCTTTTTTTTATTGGGAAGGAAATATCCCAAGGATAGTATACCATGATAAGAAAGCTACAAGAAGAGGTTCCAACTCTGCCTCCGTTAACATCCGCATTCGCGGTGGCAAAACCCCTTCACCTGCGCATGCACCTATGCTTCCGCTTAGTACGCCTCCGTTACTAAGTTCAAACACTGGCGAAGGACATAGGATACTTTTTATCACGATAGGGTATTATAGTCCGAGCGGGTGAAACCGTGGGTGGCGCCCCAATTAACATCACAAACATCATCATTGTCATTGTATTATTATTTAAGTTTATTTGTTTTGTTTATGTTTATTATTAAATTTAATTGTGTGAAGTGTATGCTGTTTTTTGCCACATATAAATATATTGTCTATTGTCAAACATCAAAATGATGGTTCCAGCGAAGAGATCTGCAACTACAACACGACTATAAAGATGTGCCCGCTGTGCGACTACCACTGCGACTACTGGGACCTGCGCGCCACCTGCATGCAGTCGCGCGTCACATACCTCTTCGACAACCCTACCACGGTCTTCTTCGCGGTCTTCATGAGCTTCTGGGGTATGTCTCAATATGTTTCTATCCGGATTTGTTTTGTGTGATTTTTTTCATATACGGCATGCCATGCCAGTAGGTACTCCTAGTAAAAGTCTTGATAACTGTAATAAATTTCGTAAACGTCAAAGTTTACTACTGCTAACTTGTCAAAGTCAAAGGCAAACCGTACTGCCTAAATGGAAAACGTAACTTGATAACTTTGTTCGAATTCGAATACTACGATTCGAAGTAACGTTAATTATGTATGGTAATCATAAGTGTAAGGTTCTTAATTATAATTTCAATGTAGACGGCCGAGGTCTACTATGCTAGTGAAATCTTTTCTTTTATGTTGTTCTAGTTTTCTGTTGTTTTTCTGTGTTGATCAAATGTCCTAACATAGATGTAATAGGTCCGTAAAGTTTAATTCACAAAACTTTACCCAAATTTCTAGGTCGTTCGAATATAAGTGATATCAAAATCGCAAAAACTGGTTATTCTTTAGTGCCGCACGGCATCAATACAACGGTCGATTCTGTTGTGTATTTTCTAAAACTAAACTAAGTTAGACAGATCTAAAAAGTATTGCTGTCCCTCTTCTGATCAATGTTGATACAAATATATTTCTTCCTTTTCTTTTCTATTTGTCGTCATGTCTCACATCGGTCGGCAACGCATCGGCAACTCCCCTAGTGTTGCAGATGGCCATAGGCGACGGTGACCGCTTTCCATCAGGCGGGCCATCAGCTTGTTTGCTAACCGATTACATAAAAAAAAAATTCTTCACTCACTCCTGTAGCCGCGTGCTTCCTGGAGCTGTGGAAGCGGTACTCGTCCGAGATGACACACCGGTGGGACCTCACCGGGTTCGACGTGTACGAGGAGCACCCGCGCCCGCAGTACCTCGCGCGGCTGGCGCACGTCAAACGGACACAGGTACAATGACCATAGAAATAAAATTAACTGAACTAATCCTACTAATATTATAAACGCCAAAAGTTTGTGAGTATGGATGGATGGATGTATGTTTGTTACTCTTTCACGCAAAAACTACTGAACGGATCCGAATGAAATTTGGAGATAGCAGAAGCTTATATTCTGGATTAACAAAAAAAAAAAGCTTGGCATTTTAGTGAACTTGCTCCAATGCAATCAATTAGTGATAAGAATAAAATTGTCAATGTGATCGCGCCACTTATATTCTGGATTAACAAAAAAAAAAAGCTTGGCATTTTAGTGAACTTGCTCCAATGCAATCAATTAGTGATAAGAATAAAATTGTCAATGTGATCGCGCCAAAAAAATTACCTGCCGGCCGTTTCTTGCCTGTTCTATTGCCGGCGTAAGGAGGTTGGAACTGGCGTAGCTAGTTTTAAGTTGACGTTTTAAAGTGATCACAATGCATCCTATTGATTTTTTTTTTATTTGAATTTGAATTTGAATTTAACACATAGGCGGGAAGATGCGGGTGAAACCGCGGGGCGCAACTAGTAATAATTATATTGGTTATGCCGTTGTTCACTAGAACCGACGGAAGCACCATCTAGGGTACAAAGCACGAACCGCTTGACGTTAGCGTAACTGTCACCCGAAATGGTTGTCGTCATGCAACGGCGCTCGCGCCGTACCAAACGTAACGTAGTACAGTAGACAACTCAAAGTCAAAGTCAAATGTTTTTTTTATTCAATAGGATACATTGTGATCACTTTAAAACGTCAAACTTAAAACTGGCTACGCCTGTTCCAACCTCCTTACGCCGGCAAAAGAAGAACTAGCGTCCGTACTGGCCTCTGTACAGTTACACCTATCCGTTACTGTTGTTGTATGGGAGCCAACTTAAATATTTATTTTATTCTATTTTTAGTATTTGTTTTTATAGCGGCTACAGAAATACATCATCTGTGAAAATTTCAACTGTCTAACTATCACTGTTCGCGAGATACAGCCTGGTGACAGACGGACAGACAGACGGACGGGCAGCGGAGTCTTAGTACAATTTACCCCCCCAGCTGAACGTGGTGACCGGGGAGCGGGAGCCGATGGTCCCGTTCTGGCGCATGCGCCTCCCCGCGACGCTGATGTCGTTCAGCGTGGTGGCGCTGCTGGTGCTCCTGGCGCTGGCCACCGTGCTGGGCGTGGTGCTCTACCGCATGTCCATCATCGGCGCCAGCATCCTGCGCCAGAAGGACCACAAACTCATCACGTACAGCCCGATCATGTTCACCACGGCCACCGCGGCCTGCATCAATCTCGTCTTCATCTGTATATTTAACTACGTAAGTGTTTATACGTAGTGTAGGGCGCCCTCCGGCTAGGTGGAGCGATGATATACGCAAAATGGCTGGCAGCAGTTGGATCAGAGGAGCCGAAGATCGGGCTCAGTGGCGTGCTTTGGGAGAGGTCTATGTCCAGCAGTCGACTGAAATGGGCTGATTATGATGATGATGATAATTATGAAGTGTTTATGTAGTATTAGAGCTTCTACGAGGAAATTCGCCGAAGAACTAAGGTCACCGCCATAGCTCTCAGAATTTGCAAGGTGAAGTGGCAAAGGGCAGGCCACATTGCTCGACGAACCGATAACCGATGGGGAAGAAAGGCTCTCGAGTGGCGACCACGAACCGGAAGACGTTCTGTAAGTAGGGCCCCCCAGGTAGACCGACGACATTGTAAGAGTCGCTGGGAGCTGATGGATGCAAAAGGCTAATAGCCGTTCAAAGGGCGAGGCCTATATTCAGCAGTGGACTTCTTCCGCCTGATGATGATGATGAGGGTATTAGAAACTACGCGGATCGTAAAGAACTAGACTGTTCCTGAAGTACCTATTCCACAAGCTCTGATTATTCTGATAATAGTTTAAATTACATATGTATTAATTAAATCACATCAAAGAACACAAATATTATCATTCTGCAGGAACCTCTTTGCGGGCTAAAAAGTATATGTTATCATTAATATTACGTACTCATTCCACAGATCTACCAATACCTAGCGGAATGGCTAACAGAAAAGGAACTCCTGAGAACGCAGACGGAGTTCGACGACTCGCTCACTCTCAAGATATACCTGCTTCAGTTCATCAACTACTACGCGTCTATATTCTACATCGCGTTTTTCAAGGGGAAGTTCGTGGGCCGGCCCGGGGACTTTGTGAGGCTGTTCGGGTATAGACAGGAAGAGGTATGTTGTGTAAACTAGTTATTTTTAGGGTTCCGTACGTCAAGAAGAAACGGATCGCTTTGTTGTCCGTCTGTTTGTCTGTCTGTCCAGACCCTTTTTCTCAAGGACGCGTTGATATATTAATTTGAAATGTATACCAAAAACTCGGCGCTACGGTTTCTTTAAGCGGTGGAAAAAGCAAATTGTATGTCAGCGCGATCAAAAGATATGACCGTTTATGTCGCATATTTTCGGATAATCTAAAATTTACAAGAACAAATGTCACGGAAAAAGTCTGAAAACCTTAAAAATGTAAAAAAAAACTAACTTGTTGGGAACCCTTGGTGCACGAGTCCAGCTCGGCCTTTTAACTGCACCTCACCCAACCTTCTTACGGCAAAAGAACAGGCAAGAAAAAGAAGTTGTTTGAGGTGGGAGCAAGTTCACTACAATCCCAAGCTTTTTTGTCATCTATCCGTTATACGCGGTTTTTGATCGATATGTCATGTCGTAATATGTCATTTTAGTAGTAATATGTCAAACTCTAGTACTAAAATGACATATTATCACATGACATATCGATCCAAAATGTTCCCCCAGTGCGCTCCCGGCGGCTGCCTGCTGGAGCTGTCGATCCAGCTGGCCATCATCATGGTGGGCAAGCAGTTCATCAACACGGTGGTCGAGATGATGATGCCCTACCTGCTCAAGTGGTACTACATCATCAGGACCATTGGCAGGAAGAAAAAGTTAGTAAAAGTTATATTGTTAGCTCTTATTTGAGTTTCGTTTGGTTTTTGTGCAGACGCAACGTTGCTGTAACACGCGGTCCTTTAAATTTTTACTATTTACAGGGTAGCGTTTAACCACGAGTCACTTGATGTTAAGTGACGATGTAGTCGACGATGGCGCCACGCCACACCTGCACTGCGATTCTAATTCACACAGAAACTTCCAACCGCGGATTCGGAAAAATATCCTTCAGATTTTTTTAGACACGATTCACGATTCTGAATTTGGAAACTGATAGATACGTCTACATTTTGTTTAATACCACTTCTGATCTTTAGACACGCGTACCCGAACTCGGAACAAAAAAAGTACTTTGCATACAATGATACAATTAACTTGATTGAGGATTGATTGTTCTTGTCAATCAATGTGTCAGTACTCGTCGCTGATATGTTAATTATGTTCCAGGATAAAAAGTCCAATGCAATGGGTGAAAGACTTCAAGCTCGTCGACTTTGGAAACATGGGACTGTTTCCCGAGTACTTGGAAATGGGTGAGTTGATGATATTCGTATTTGCCATTCGTAAGATCGTAAGCTGAAAATTTGATACAAATATAGTGCAAACTCTTTTGATGATTTTTAATATCATGTATTGATTAATGGCAGCTCTTCTCCTCTTATTTATTTTGCTGTGTACTACAGGGTCCATATTGATCCAAAACTATCTAACTATTTTTGCACTAAGAATACATTAATACATTGAATTTTTGACTAGCAATATATTCCTACTTCCTACTTTTTTAATATTATAAATGTGAAAGTTTGTGAGGATAGTTGGATGTTTATTACCTTTTCACGTAAAAACTACTGAACGGATTTTGATGAAATTCGGTGTGGAGATCGTTCAATTCTGGAGAAGGACATAGGATACTTTTTATCGCGATATAGTGTAGTCCACGCGGGTGAAACCGCGGGGAACAGCTAGTATTGTATAACTCTAGCTCTTCTCTCCTCTAATTAAGTATCTTATTTTTGTATCCAACAGGATCCATGAAGATCCTAACCCTTATTTTTACTATTTATCTATTGTTACATTATAAAATGCAATACATTGTTAACTTTCAATTTTACACCTTTTGTCCACTATACAAAGCTAAGCGTAGATTTCACTTCATCCCCAGTGCTCCAATACGGCTTCGTGACCATATTCGTAGCGGCCTTCCCGCTCGCCCCCCTGTTCGCTCTCATCAACAACATCCTGGAGATGCGTCTGGACGCCAAGAAGTTCCTCACGTGCTACCGGCGGCCGGTGCCGCAGCGAGTGAACGACATCGGCGTGTGGTACCGCATTCTGGACTCCATCGGCAAGCTGAGCATCATTACTAACGTGAGTTGGCAGCCACGGCACTTGAGAGCCTGTTCTCAATCAAAACTCAAAAAACACAATACTCAAATATATTTATTTACTAGTATACTTAAAACTAAGTACACTTCCTTACGTCGGCTAAAGAACAGGCAAGAACCGCCCGGCAGGTGATTTTGTGTTCGCGATTACATTTATTTGTTGATGGATTGAACTGGAGCAAGTTCCCTAAAATCCCAATCCAATCCAAGCGATACTTTTGATCACGTCATCACTTAGCACCTTTTGACTCTCTTTAAAATCTAGGCTCTCGACAACAACTCCAAACAGAGGACCGATTTGCGACCCTTGATTCACCTGATTGGTGTGTTGATGATCAGACTGTTCTGTCACAATTGCAATAATAACCTGAACTTTGAATAACAAAGATGTATGTACATATTGCATTGGGTTTGTCACGGACTTTTCATTGATCAGGCGTCATATGCCCAGTAATATCACCAGCAATGAGGCTTTCTAAATCGGAAGAAAATGATAATGCAGTAGATATTACCCGCCCAGACGAGGTCTTGACCTGATCACTGCTTACCCAGGGTTTCATCATAGCCTTCACATCGGAGTTCATCCCGCGTCTAGTGTACCAGTTCTCCCACGGCTCGCTGAACGGCTACGTGAACCACACGCTTGCGGACTTCAACACGACCGTGCTGGAACACAGGCCGATGGAGACTCAGTACGACCAGACCATGTGCAGGTGTGTGCGAGTTTGTACCTTGTGTCTAGGTGTTAGAGCTCATTGTGTAATAACGGTATGTGAGTCGACCGTGCTGGAACGTAGACTGACAGAAAAGGGGTATTCAAACGTGAGCAAGTTTGTACTTTAAGTGCTGGTGTTACAGCGTATGTTGGACTAAAATTTCGTTCAAAAAACTTGAAAATGTACATGGAGTTATCCTGGAACTTATTTGCAATTGTTATTTTCAGTTATCCCGGTTACTGGTACCACAAACAAGGTGACAATTACGAACACAGCAATTGGTACTGGCATATCATCGGCGCTAGATTGGCTTTCGTGGTAGTGTTCGAGGTGAGTTACTGTCCCGTTTTATTTGATTTAATTGTTGACTAAAATCCGTAGCCAGAAAAGGGTATAAACGAAAGTACTTTATAGCCAGAAAAGCCGTAGTTTGTTCATGTATAAAACTTCTGTAGTTTTCTTTTTGCTGCTATTTTAAATAAACTTCAATCAATATTACTTAAACTCAAAAAGTAAAAGGTTTTTTCGCTAGTTTTTCCATCACATGCCTTATCTTGATACACTGGCCACACGATAAAGGATAGAGTAACTTTGTATACTGTTTTTTTTTTTACATTTACGAAGCGTTTAACGTTTCTTTTGTCGTCTATACCCTCTTCTGTTTACGATAGAGCTATTTTAATTATCAATTCAATATCTATGCTGATACGTGTGATATTGCAACAGAACGTGGTAGCCCTCGTGATGATAATCGTCCGCTGGGCGATTCCCGACATGTCGGGCGAGCTGCGCGACCGCATCCGTCGCGAGGCCTACGTCATCAACACCTTCATACTGGAGGAAACGCGCGCCCGCTCGCAAGCCACCCCCACCCCGCAGCCTCAAGGTCAAGGTCAAGGGCAAGGTCAAGGTCACTTCGACCTGAGCCGGGGTCTCGGTGACCTCAGTCGGGGCGATCCCGTGCACTCCACGCCCGTTTAATGTAGCGGTTACGGTACGCAGCACGTCGCTTCTTTCATGTTTTCTCTTTCTTTTTTTTGACTAACAGCGTTTCCGTTCACTGGTTTCTTTAGGTTTGTTCATAGATCAAATTAAGAGCATACATGCTAGCTCTCTCTATCTGAGAAAGGGCCAGAGTTCCAGCAGTGGGAACGTAATAGGCTGATGATCATGATGATAAGGCTACTTTTAGGTTTTTGTTCCCCATGGCAGTAATGAGTAAATTAATTGATTGTATGTATGTAAGCTACACTGCAGCTGCACAGTATTTTATTTTTTACTGAAAGACATTTAGACAAAATTACAACTAAATCAGCTCCATTTGACTGGATTTCAACCCAGTACCTTAGTCTATCAAATAGTGATTTCAATTCGTCTAAGGAGACTGTGGTGATCGCATCATTCTCATATTTTTAGTTACTTCAATTAGCTTTGTTTTTTTGCTACACAAAATCAGGGATATCCGTATGCGTGACTTATCTTTATGTCTACTTCCTCAATTAATACGATCTATGAAAATTGAATTTACCTTGACCAGTGAACGGTACACGTTTTGAAGACTGTGTTGTGTGTGTTTGATACTTGACCAGAGTGTGCCGAATTGCCGATAGAATGATCAGTATTAACAAAACCATTCGAAATCAAACATCGTGACGTTTTAGATCCTAGTGTAGTACTTATCGAAGGTGGTCCTTCGAGTCGACGAGTTCCTGATAAATGTTTGTAGAGGCTATCTCTTTTTGTTCATTTTAAAAGAGACAGATGGACTCAACAGTTATCTATCAAGAAGTTATCATCATATCGTGAAAGAGAACCTATATCTTGATAACTACTGAGTTTATACAAAAATTAGTAGATCATGTTAATATTGTAAATTGTAGTTTGAACCTTATATATTATGTAATGCTTTTAAAATCCGGCTTGAAACATAAGACAATTAAAACTGCTTTGAAGACAAAGTATTCTTAAAAATATTTTTCTATATCTGGATGCGGGAAAGGTCTAAAGTAGCTTAATAAAGTGCTATTTTGGAAATGATAGATGTATCATACACGTATTATACAGTCTTATATAGGTTTTGCAAAAACTAACGTGTGCTTTTACGATATTTCATTGAAATATCGGAATGCTAAACAAGATTTTCGTTTCGGAATCAGAGACGAATTAACTATTGATTTGAGATATTTATTTATACGTCATGAAATTTGACGTTTTTGTTTGATATTACACGGAGAAAAAATACCTTCCAAAATATCGTTTTCCTTCTGAGTCAAAAGGGAAGGACTTGTGATTCAGAAGGAAAGCTAATATAAAATAAGGAAAGAATCGGTCTTGGAAGATAAAGACTCAGAAGGAAAGTCAGAATTCTTTTCTCAGTGTATCTACTGTTCTCGAAGTTTTTGCAAAACCCATAAGTTTTCCTTTATACTTGTTCTGACTACGGCGCGCTTATATTGACCAAGTAATTCTAGACTGTAAGTGAAGCAGGTTTGATCCGCCGCCGGCCGCCACGTAAGTCCTTGCTGAGTTATAAGCTAACAGCATGGTCATCACATATTATACACTTTGTTAACACAACTAACTAAAACCCTTGTTTATAAAAAATGAAACGTTCGTCAAACCCGTCGGACTATTTTTCTTTGTGAATGAAGGGGTAATTAAGTCATAATAAGTATTAAAAAACAACAAATCTTATGAATACCATGGGCTCAACTAAATATGACAGGTTTCAAAATGATATGGTTTGATCTACCTTTCCGGGGTAAAAAAGACATCACTATATCCAGACCCGTCCATTTTGTTTTTTCACAGAACACATTTCACAATTCAACACTAAAAAATAACACTTATTTAATTAAGTACTTACTACATTTCTAAAATTAATCTCTAACAAATCACAAGACAAATAAATCGCACACCGACACCTCACAAAACGGTCAATGTTAGTTAAATGAGTAAACTTAGGCTTTCTTCGCTGCAGTTAGTTTTGAAGTCTGCATTTTGGTCTTCATCCACATTTTTGAGATTGGCTTTAGTAACGCAAAATTCTCAGTATTTAGTACGTGTGTATTGCAAACATTTTTGGCATTTGGCTTTAAATCACACATATCATCAGTTTATCGTTTTAATGAATAAACACATAATTTTTAATGGCTTTTACACATTAATAACATTTCTCTCAATGATGTATTTAGACAGCTTAACTAACTTTAACTTAATGTTTAACTGAAGAGGTTTACCGCAGCACAGTTTTTGTTGCCGTAGAGATTGATGACACATGCTCAAAAAATAAACCCTAATTCAAAAGAGAAATAAGAAAGTAAGGAAGAGTTTCCTTTTCTGCACATCTACATAAAAATGAGTGATATTATAGCATAGTGATCCATCACTTATTTTGTTTTGTACGAGAAGTAAGAAATTTGATGGCAAAAGTCATTTCATTAGGTATCTCGCTGGATAAATTAGCGCTCGCTTGCTTTCGGTTATTAGAGTAAACATTGTCTTTTCGCGAGCTTTCCTTTCCGGTTCGGGCGCCCAGTTCGCCGTCCTTGGAGCGCCCTGCAATCAACTGTACCAGGCGACATGTTACATTCAATGATTTTTGTAGATTCACAAGATTTCGAAAGCAGATGTTTTGAGGCTTGTAAAAAAAATCCTACACACTTGACAACCTATATTTTAAACAAAACAAAGAGCGGTATGAATCTAAACAAACACCATATTTTTGGAACACATGAGAAGGTTTACGACCTCCAAACAGATGTTTACGGTTTAGGTAAATTAGCGCGCGCCGTGAAATACGATACCCACTTTTAGCAAAATCCGTCAAAGTCGTCAAAAACGTCAAAGTTTACTACCGCCAACTTGTCAAAGTGGCAACTCGTACTGCCTAAATTCAAAAAGTAACTCGAAAACTTTGTTGGAATACGAATAAAACGATTTGAAATAACCCGTATTAACCCGTATTACCGATTTTAGACACACCAAGTTTCGGTAAGGTGCGCTGAAAGAAAAAAAATTATGGAAGGAAAAGAAGACTTTCACAGTTTTGTAAACTAATAAAACCTGTAGTAGGGAGGGGTACTGACTTCAAATCCACTCTTACTTGGTCGCTTTTTACACCATAGATACTAAACAACTATACTCACTAGACAATTCTCCCAACAAACAGGTGACATGACAGAGCCCAATTGGAACCACATCGCGTCCCTCTCAGGGTCGGAGTTCGACCTGGCGGCTCACGGCGACCACCAGGACCTCAGCGACATCAGGCACGTGCTCACCAACCAGCCCAAGGACGACGAACCCCATCCGGCACACGTGTAGACGATACAGTCGCTTCTCTCAGATAGCTACAGCGAACGACGTGAATTGCTGATTACGCACAACGTTTCAAACCAGTTTACCGATGAAGATTATGAGGATTGGAAAATTGTGTATTTGGCCAATTTTGTCGTTGACTGTTCCACCGTCCATTATCAGCTTATTGAATGTTATTACGTTCTCAATGCTGAGGCTTAGACCTCTAGGATAGTATGGACTGTAATCTACCACACTGTTTCCGATAGGTTTGTTTCTGAATGTCTGTAGTGTCCCAACGTTGAGCAAACCCTGTGAGGCACCGGGATCTTGGGTTATTGTTGACCAGTAAAAATTCGTGCCGTTATCTGAAAATACATTACCAAGCGATCCAAGGATGACGAATCTCATTTCCGTTTGTAGATGAAGTGTAATCTCAGTTACGCTGTGAAGGACAAATAATGCTTACAATTCTTAGTATTTTTGTCCACATTAAGCGAAACGTTTATCCCTTCCAAAAATGACAATACATGAGTCCTGCTCTTTTTGCGAATAATGGATCCTTTTTGCATCATAATTGATCTGTTTGAAGGAGTTACACAGTGTCCTAAGCCCGGACTAAGTTTTGAATATCAGATTATTGTAATTATTTATTGTTGTTGATTATTGCTTTCGCTGAGATTGGACCCATATTTTATAATTGATTTTGCATATTTATTAATTTCTTATATTATTAATACCAAAATGGTTTAGTCCTGAGTCTGTATAGAATATAAGGCCTCGACTCGCTTCCTGTAAGGTTAGGTGGTAAATTACTTATCCATATGATTCGTAGTGATTGAACTTGAGGCAAGAAAAATGATTAAACAAGTTGTTAGAAAAATAAGCTTATGTATCGCGTGTAGAAAAGTTTCGATCTTTGGATTAATTATGTTTCTAATGTAATGTAGTTAATTTAGCTGTGGAGAAACTGATCTTTTTAATCATTACGTGGGAACACGTCGGCTTTTCGGCGGTAGTCAGAGAATCCAAAGTTCGTTACTGATTAAATCAGTGTCGTTATTTTAAATTTATATACTTTGATCATATTGATGTTTGTACTTTATGTAGCAGATCTCTACGTCGTACTTTTTCCTTTTACTGTGTATTTTTACGAAATATCTTTTTTCTTTTCCTTCATTATTTTACTTTCAAACTTTCTTGTACTTTTATAGAGCTCTTCTTGTTGTAGTCTCGAAATAACGGTCTGATTTTAATTAATAAAAAGGTATATCTGTAAACCTTTTTACAATACGTACTTAATATTTCACACGCACATATCACTGACCTCAGTATATTTTCTAAGGAATGCATGAGGTGTTAAGTAGTGGGTAAGTGGAGAATTGAAGATTCATTACCGGGGAATAATGAATATTTTTGAGATTGAAATTCTGCTGTTTTTTTTTATAATAAACTAGCTGATCCTTGCGGTTTCACCTTCGTGGCGTGCTTAGGATTTTTTCTTATCGCAAAAACATACTATATATGAAACAGAAGCTTTCTAATAGAGAATGAATTTTCAAAATCAAAATTCCTTCGAAGATTGCTTCCTGTATTCAAACTCACAAATTTTACCTTCTTCTGATATGTAGTAGTAATAGATAAATAAATCATCATCATGTTTGTTGGTTTGTCCTTCTTTCACGCGCAACGGAGTAACATATAAACGTAACTTTTTTGCATAGAGATAATTTGTGAGTCAGAGAGTGACATAGGCTTTTTATATCGGAAAAGTGCACGTTCCTGTCGGATTCTAAACGTAGGTGAAACAGTGGGGTACAGCTAGTAATATTTGTATAAATTAATAATTCAGATTACTTTTCTTAAATCTACAATATCTATCTAAAATCGTGAATATTGGATTTTATAATTATTTTTTTGTTAACTTATTGCAAGCCTAATAAAAATGAATCTCACGTTGCTTTTTAGTACTTTTTATTGTTTAGTGTTTTGTGATAGTTTTTTTTGTTATTTTTAAAATTTTATATAAAATTTATATTTCTACTAATATTACTTATTTCATGCCTAAAAACGAACTTTGTAAAGTATATCTTTATTATTTATTTTCTTCATTCTCTTTAGAAGATAAGATGAAATGTAAAGGCTAGTCTGCACTAGAGCACATGTTTTCGGAAGTGCAATAAAACTGTATAATTATATATGCTCGCTTAAAAAAGCGCCCCCAACAAATTTCGAAAAACTTTGGTCCCACAGAGATTTAACATAATTTTGCATTTCTGAAATACCGACTGTTGCACATTGTTCCTATATTTGGTACAGTATCAGATGTAAAAGTTTTGAAAAAGTAGAATGTCAGTTTTTGGAGAATTTAAAAAGAGCTTGATCAGCCATTTTTGCGATTAAAATGTATCACCATGTATGTTCTGGAATTGTTTATAAACACAATTCTAATTTTAAAGTCTATATATTACTGTTGAAGCCAAGCTAAAATGCCAATTGTTATTGTTCTATAGTTGTGACGAACGCTGCCTTTAGCAACAAAAATAAAACAGTTAATGGGAATATATCCTACCTTTATTATAATAAAAAAGGCGATCTTTCCATGAACGGATAAAAGTTATTTGACGATTAAATTATAAACAATCTAAAATGAAATTGAATAATACTTGTTCTTCAGTACTTCTTATACACTAATCTAACGTAAAACCAGACCATCAACACGAGAATTCTTGATTATTTGGTTCAAACTCGTAACGTAAACAACACGAATACTTAGCGAATTTGATATATCCAGTAGGGATAAAACGAGCTTTCGCTTGATTGGTCTAAACGTAACATATTGATGGGTCTTGGTATTTTTAAATTGTGTTTTGTTTTAATGCCGATGGAATGGATAAATCATATGGATAACTTTTATCTGACGATTGAAAGATCGGACCTCAGTGTATTATTAATATTAGTAAAATATGTTGTTGTATATTATTATGTAGTTTAGTGAACTTTTATAGCTTTTTAACTAATCATAATCAAATCTATCTCAATATTTAATTTTAAGCATATTCTGGTGCTGGCGTGTTCGGTTAAGTATATTTTTTGTCAAAAATAGTAAACTGATAAAGTTGAGAGAAATATTGTATTAAAAATATACATACTATTAAAATAAATTTACTACTATGTACGTATTTAACTTACAAATATAAATGTTACCTTTAAATGATTATTTATACTTAATGTTGATGATCAAAACGTGTTCCAGTTTGTTGTACCTAACTCTTTGTTAAAATCAAAATAAATGTGTGCAAGAATTAATGTGGTACATATTTTGTAATAATAAGCTAATAAGCTAATAATAAGCTTTAATTGTTATACAAAAAATAATTTATTAAAAACTAGCTGTTCCCCGCGGTTTCACCCGCGCGGGCTACAGCTTTATGCATGCAAAGTCTCAGCCCGATCGGTTTAAAATTGACAAAGTTTCATACAAACTTTCATCCCTTATTTTATCCCCTTGGGGGTAGAATTAATTAAAATCCTTTCTTAGCGGATGCCTACGTCATAACATCTACCTGCATGCCAAATTTCAGCCCGATCCGTCCAGTGGTTTGGGCTGTGCGTTGATAGATCACTATTTCTGTCAGTCACCTTTGAGTTATATATGTTTAGATTAAAGCTTTTTTGATGGGAGTAATATTTCTATGTTTTCTAAGTATCACACACTAATATTATAAATGCGAAAGTGTGTGAGTGTGTATGTTTGTTGTTGTGAAATTTGCAATGTCTTGTTACAGCTACCCTGGATTAACACAGAGGCAATAATCAATAGCGATGATGGCTCAGTGGTAGTGACGTCGACTTGCGATCCGTAGGACGTGGGTTCGAATCCTACAATGAGCTTGAGCTTTCGGTGAAGGAAAACATCGTGATGAAACCATATCTTGGTGGTAGGGTATTTTCTAGTACTCGCCTGGCTAGCTACCACCCTCTTGTTAAGAATCTGCCAAGCACCTATCGGTGTGTTCCGGCAGCCTCACTTGAGAGCCAGTTCCCAGTCCAGGTGTAGCGTGGCGCCATCTTCGACCACATCATCACTTAACATCAGGTGACTTGTGGTCAAACGCTACCCTGTAAGTAGTAAAAAAAAAAGAGGCTACTTTTTATCCCGGAAGAGGTTCCTGCGGGATAACGAGAAGACCGCGGGGTGCGGCTAGTTTATTACATTTATTTGTGTGCTGTGATTTGTAATGTTTATTTATATATTATTATAACTAAAAAGCACAACAGCATTATGTGTTGAATAGGTATAGATATGTTTTGGCTGTGTATGGTAACACATTTTTTATATTTATGTTACGAACAAATATTAATATTACGGATTTGTTTTAATATTATATATGTATATTTAAGCGGAATAACAATAAAATTGTGTAACATTCATATAGTTTATGCAGATTAATTAAAAGGAAAAAAAACGATTAAAAAATAAGGTGTCCTCGTCCGATTAGTGAGTGCATGACGACCGATATGGCGCAATGGGCGCATAGCCGACTGTGAAGCGTGAGGTCGCGGGTTCGATTCCCGCTACAGGACAAATATTTGTGCATTGAAAAAAAAAATAGCGCAAGTATTTGTTCTGTGTCTGGGTGTTGTGGATAAAAAAAAAGTAATAATGCCCGCACAATCACATACATAGGCTCTGACCCCTAACTAGGTTTCCCTGTATCTAGGGTATCAGAAACTACGAGGATCGGGGATCCACAACACCCAGACACAGAACAAATACATGCGCTGTTTTTTTTTTTTTTTTTTTGGATCCCCGATCCTCGTAGTTCCTGATACCCTAGATACAGGGAAACCTAGTTTATTTTTTGCATTCGGCATTTGCATTGCATTCGGTCATTGTTATTATTATTTATTTATAGATAAAAATGTCAATTAAACAATGAATTAAAAAAAAAGTGTACCTAAACTGATATCTTCCTTAATCTGTCGTCAATTTATCGTATGAGAGATTACAAAAAAGGTGTTCATTTAAATAAAGGGAATGCACAATCTATTGGACAACCCAAATTTATCGTTATATTTCTTGTGACTGGTCACACAGAATTACCGCTTGTAGTGTATGTGTTGCCATTATTGGCTTTGGATGTCTGTAATTGATGTATGCTCTAGAGTCTAATTAAACCAACAATGCTATGTGACGTGAGACGCTTCTATTTGTAAACTTTATATGAATTATATGGAAAGTTACTAAATTCATGGAGCTGTTTTTGTTTAGCCAAATTCTAATGGTCCCTTTACCCCTAGTACAAGTTTTGAAAACGATAAAAATTTTCGTAAACGTCGACGTTTACCACCGCCGACTTGTCAAAGTGGCAACTCGATCTGCTTAAATTTAAAAAGTAACTCAATAACATTGGAATATGACTATAACGATTTAAAATAACCCGTATTAACGATTTCAGTTCCTCCAAGTCTCGGTAACATTCGCTGAAAAAAATATGTATGTAACTATCAAAACCTATACTAGGGGTACTGGTCCCTGACATTCCCTTCGTGTCATAGTTATTTTGCTGATGACGCTTTATTTCTTAATGTGATCAGCCACGTTTGGTAGGCCTTCAAGATGCTTATTATAATTGGACGTGTTGTAGCGTAGACCGTACCTAATTACTCTTCATAAGACGGTAGACTACTTCTTTTTTCGTCTTACAAGGTAGCGTAAAGCGCTTAATCTTAAGGTCTACCAGTCACATGATCTTAAGACGCCGTCGCGACCAAGCGTAGCGTAAGCGTAGGCCACGCTACTTCTGGTTTTTAGGAAAAATGACAAAAAAGAGACTAAAAATTACTTTAGGATCTGGAGATGTTTTACGGTGATTGATTGTATAGATAGATTAATCCGTAAATGCACGTCGAGCTAAAATATTTTTTGAATATTGTTAATTCAGTGTTTTAGAAACATTTTAAAGTAAAAATACGAAATAACTCACAAGTGATTCATCTATCACGCTCGCGTAGGTACCTAATATAGGTAGCGCAATAACTGTCAGCAAAAACAACCACATTATACCTATTATAAAAATAACATCTATTTGAGCAGTCACACGGAAAACTGTCGTAACATACCTACTTATGTATACCTACATATTATTCAGTATACCTACTTACATACCATAATCGAATCGGATATTTCAGAAAAGGTACCCGTTAGTCCGTTATATAGATAACTAGATGCGCCCCGCGCCTTTCCGTTATCCCTCAGGAACTTTTTTTCGGAATAAAAAGTAGCCTATGTGTTAATCCAGGGTATAAGCTATTTTCATTCCAAATTTCATTCAAATCCGTTCTGTAGTTTGCGTGAAAAAGCAACAAACGTACATACTTTTGCATACAAACTTTCGCGTTTATAACATTAGTAGAAACTAGAATAGGATAAAAACAATCCTCAGAAAAATCCTCGAGAAATATTATACAAACTTTTATCTATGGTTTCATCACGATGTTTTCCTTCACCGTAAACTCAAGCTCATAGTAGGATTCGAACCCACGACATAGGTACAGATCGCAAGCCACCCCACTAGCTTCCTGATGTTTTCTTGCGTAGATGAGTAAGCATCTCACGAAAACCTCTATGTCGCAGTTCAGCAGGCTTTTAGTTTGCCTTCTGTGAAATTCTTCAAGAATGGTCGAATCAAGGGAGGCCAGTAACACCGCGATAGAAGCACAGAATGGACGCGTTTACTTGTGCCATGTAGATAAAAAAAACAGTGAGAGAGTTTCGAACCAACATAACTTACTGTGTTACTGCGGCTTGACTTTCTGAAGTAACCCGGAACCTAAGTGTACCATGAGATTGCCTAACATAAGGTAAGTGAATTATATACCTAAGAACTTAAATTATCTGTTTACTTATGTTCCAATATAAATAAAAAGAAAATAACGAACTCTACAGTCAGTTTAACAAATCTTTGTGTTCATAATTGACGCACAGTTTTCTAAGTAAAACCTACCTAGCACAATCTACACACATAACTGCATTTCTTATTAATCATTAATTCATTTATTAATTAAATGCGATATTAAGTCGGTTAACAGAAAATCTTATTAATTACTTATTAATTTTACTGTAACATGTAGGTGTGTCATAGAAGATAAATATGCGTTTCAATTACATAGTGACTATAGAAAATTTTCTCTCAACCGATGATTGCTCAGTGGTTGTGTGACGTTGACTTGAGACCCGTAGGTCATGGGTTCAAATCTGGTGAAGGGAAGCATCGTGACGTAAGCAAAGCTTGGTGGTAGAGCATTTTTAAGTGGTCGCCAAGCTAGCTACCCTGAAGTTAAGAACCTGTCGTCAAGCATCTGTCGGTGTGTCCTGGCAGCCTTTCCCAATCAGCGCCACCTTGACCACAATTTGGTGACCAATGGTTGGTGGTCAAAATTTACTTTGTAAAATGTAAATATAGATGTGCAAAATCAAAACTACAAGATATGCATTTCGTAGGATACATGTGATCACTTCAAAACCTCAAACTGGCTACGGTCCAACTTCCTTACGCCGGCAAAAGAACAGACAAGAAACGCCCAGTAGGTAAATTATTTGGGCGTGACATTTAGGTACATACATTTACAATTTTATTTTTATTAATTAATGCAACATTGGATATGTAAGTGATTTTAGTAGGTAATAAAATATCAGTAGAACAAGTAGAACACAAAGAATTTTCAATATCATATCAGTAGTAGGTAAACTACACCAAAACTCAACAAAAACTTTACCTCTACAATATTTAGTGTAGCTGTAGATATACGATCTTTTTCAAAGCCTCCATATTCACTCAGGCTCAGATTGGAACCCTTTTAGAATCGAATTAACAAGAGCGAATGAAGTTAATTAAGCACACTTGTACCTAAGTCAGCTGGTGTCACTGACAAGGGTGGTGAGACCCTTTTATACATACCTACTGCTTGGACCGGGTGATTTGATGAGCTTAAGGGATATCTGAGTTATCCTAGAGGTCTATCAATGTCTATAAGTTACGTACACTCCAGAGCAAAACAATCGACTCGGTCTAAAGATAGACGTGTTTTTTGGAATGTACGAGTAGGAAGCTCAGTTTTAGGAAATGCTTGTATAGTTTTTATAAGAATTAAAGGCGTCGCCAGCCAATGGGTGAGAGGGATGGGAAAGATGAAAGATGATAATATATATGTATATAGGTAGAGTAGGTACGTGGTTTATCTATACATATAATAAATCTGTAACTCATCACTGTCTGTACATTGAAGATAAATGAGAAAAACTTTTACTGGGGGCCTTTATTAACGCAATAGAACCCAAAACAATGGTTTTTAGAATTTTTGTCTGTTTGTCTGTATGTCTGTTTGTCTGTTTGTCTGTTTGTTTGTGCGCGCTAATCTCAGAAACGGCTTAACCGATTTGAATGCGGTTTTCATTAATATATTGTGGTTTTCTCCACTTAACATTTAGTGTTTGTTTTATTTCAATCGGTTCATAAATAAAAAAGTTATATCAATTTAAAGCATCACGTCGGAAATTTGGTCGAGTCGATTAGATTATTGTAGCCCGGATAGCATATAGGTTCTTTTTTAACCCGGAAAAAGATTTTTGCGGGATAGTAGGGAATACCATGGGTGTAAACGCGAACCGCAGCTACCCCTATCACCATCCCCATCCCCACATTTATGTAAATGCGAAAGTGTGTTTTTCTGTTGGTTTGTTCGGCTTTCACGGCCTAACAAAACAACGAATCAGGGTATTATTTTGCATAAAGATAGTTTATGCGCCGGAGAGTAATATAGGCTACTTTTATCCCGGAATAATGCATGGGTTCCGTGGGAAAATCTAATATAACGAAATTTTTCGAAATCTTTTACATGGTTGCTAGGCATCATTCTGTTGAATTGTTTACATGTCAGGAAGAATATTATTGGCATGACAATTATTGGTGTGGATACACACGTAACAATTTATCGTGACGATGTATCTGTTCTAATTGCTAACCGATCTCCGGTTATAATAAATAAAAAATATATCGAAAGTGTGCCTGAAAAATCGTTGTAGAATTTCTGGTTTGCGCAAATGAGCGACGGCAGTAACATTTTCTGTTCGATAAATCATTGTTGATCGACTTGGCAGTATTTGCATAATTTTGATGGTAGCGTGTGTTTTGCTGCAATAAAACTGACGTCGGACACGGGCAAACAAAAAGGACCTCTTTGTAAGACGCGTCCGCGCGAAAATTGAAAGAAGAAAAATATTAAAACATTTTATACAAAGCTACAAAAACGAATATCAAAAGATGATTGTGATTAGTGATGTTCGAAATCAAAAATCAACACACTGTAATAAAATAATATAGAGCCATCTATTTAATCCTAAGTTAGTGATTACACTATACGCTCTAATCAAACTCAAGACGTTTAAATTTGTAACGATATATCGTTACGTGTGTAGCAGACATGATCTTATTATACCTTATTTACTTAGAACTACTTGGTATTGACGTTGATGTTGCGGGCTACAATAAGGGTAAGCGTATGTTGAGACGCAGGCGACGGAAGCGCATGGCATAGTCCATGAGCGATGCTGCAAATTACACAGATACACTGTAATAAAGTACAAAAAACTGGTATCAAGAACAGTATTCAAGTTGACGAATAAACTGGGTTTAATATTAAACTTATACAACATTTAATCACTTTAAAAAGACAAACTAATAACTAGCTACGTCTGTTCTAACTATCTTGCACCAGCAAAAGAAAAGGCAAGCAACGACCGGCAGGTACTTTTCTGGTGATTTTCTCTTTTTTTTCTGGCGCGATAACGTTTACTATTTCGGAGGAGGCTATTTACCATCCTAAAGATTTTTATTCAGTATTAGTGTTAGATTATGAAATTAATGAGTTATTGTTAGTTACAGTTTATAATAGCGTTGCTTCTATGTCTTCATGCTTTTTTAAAATACGTGTTATGTATGAACGTGTGATATAAATACTATCCTACGCATTGATTAATACGCACTAACTTAATTTAGAAAAATAGTAATTGTTGCCGCAAAAAGAAAAAAGAAACATCGTATGCTGATCTTTGCTTATGCATATATATTACAAAAAATCAGCGCTGCCCCGCACTGCATCGATTGCGTCTCAATATACGCTTAGCCTAAAGATTTGGACACGTGGGAACTTGGGAAGCAAAGAGTTTGCATAGATTTGTTTTTTTTTTTATGAAATAGTTTCGATATGTAGTAGAAAAAGTATTAATGGTGTGGATATATAGACCCAGAGCCTAAGACAGCCAGACCTTCGTTTTTTAATGTAAAAGCTGAAAGTTTTTCTGTGCATGCCCCCTATATAATAGTACAGGTAAGAACATCCTGCGAATATAGAGTTTGGTTTGTGGTTACTTGGGCAGATAACAGGAAGTGCAGGTGTATAAATTAGTACCCTAAATTCGTTAAGGTATAAAGCTCAATTTTTTTATATCTTCTTCGGGATAACTTCAGAAATTCATCTGGCTGAAATTTGGTACAGAAATAGATTATAGGACGGAATAATATATAGGATACTTTTCATTCCTGGAATAGGTTCTCATGGGTTGCGGGAACTGGATCAAAATTTCTTGATTACTTTTGGTCGCGATAACCGACATCCACGCGGGCGAAGTTGCGGGCACCAGCTAGTAGTATAATATAATTATATTTAAACGCGAAATTATCTAAAATGAAAATGTGTTGTACGGGCCTCGAGCTGTGCTGCGACACATCCCAGACTCCAGTGCGGGGGCATATGGGCAATTGGGCATAGTAGGTATGAGTTTGTAAAGCTGCGTACGGATAGCGCGTTCCTGAGTTACGCGTAGGTACAGCTCCTGTACGCAGTTACGCACCACCGCGAACCTAAACGCGAGGTGAATCGATCCATAGCGCTACGCGAACTCGGCTACTCATCCGTCTATCTTTTTTGCCGTGCAAATATTGCATACCAGGACTTGCGTGTCCCCTTTGCCGCGCTACCAGAAACCGACAAACAGGTCACGCGGCACGCGTTCTTCAAGAGTCCAAGAGAGTACGCGTAGCTGCAAGTATGGATATGGTGTTCCACAACACGCGTACAAATGTACGCGCTGTCCCTACGCCCCTGTACGCGGCTTTAGTGTTACGTCATTTACATTCTACGTGGCCGCTATATCACGTAGCTACGGATGACAACACACATTCTAGTTAAAGCTTTCAAAAGCAGTGTCCATTATCGTGTTCAGATAACAGTTGATAGACGATAACATTAATTGTTATTCGGGGACAAAATATTTGGGTGTCCAATGTTTAGAGCCGCAGATTACATAACAGTTTTGCTTTAAGCTTATTGTTGGAAAGTAACTTACTTACTTTATTAGTTAGTAACTTGTTTCCAGAAGAACTATGGGAAGTAGCTGAGCAGTGTGCGAGGAAGAAAGCCATCAATAAACCTCTTCG
Organism: Opisthograptis luteolata; assembly: GCA_931315375.2. Classification (NCBI taxonomy): domain Eukaryota; kingdom Metazoa; phylum Arthropoda; class Insecta; order Lepidoptera; family Geometridae; genus Opisthograptis; species Opisthograptis luteolata. The sequence continues at coordinate 11,944,691 of OV928036.1, read as the reverse complement.
CATACGGCATCGTAGTGTACCTAAGTGTCGTAAGACGCGAAGCAAACAAGTCTGCAGACAAAGCGGTACGGCATACCTACGCTTCTCTGCAATACCGCTTCGTCTGACTAGTTTGAAGATATACGTGCTCGCATTACTCTCGTACTACGCGCGTCTTGCGATACGCTTACGCCAGGACGCCGTTTGCGGAGGGGATTAGACTACTTTATTTCCCTAGCTTTGCTAAGTGCAGCTTTGATTGGGAGCGAGGTCTTGCACATGTAAAACAAGCGAGATGCTCACATCTCTCACTTCTCATTTCTCTCTCTCAAGACACGCGAGCGAGGGAGATGCTTGCGTGAGCATATTGCTGTCTCATACGTGAAAAGAGGACGCTACGCAGCCTAACTTTTCTCTGCTTCCTCGTACAGTCTGCTGGAAATAGACACACCGTTTCACAGTATGTTTCGTCTTCTCGCCCAACTCTTTTGTCTCTGGTTGTTTTAGTTTTAGTCAAGTTTCTGATGATATGCATAAAATTACCTCATTAAATGTTTTACAATGGTCGCGGCTACTTGGGTGTCACCGCTTTTTTAATAATAGGGAAGGAAGGAAAATTATATTCTTAATAGGTTATACATGTGAATTATTTTCATTCAACGCGTTTGACGTAGGTTGTTACTTAGTCATACATACGAGGCTGATAGTTATATTATAATACGTTATCTACTATAAATAAGTATAAGTATATTGATTTTTATTTATTTTATAGTTTTATTAACTAACTAACTTTTATTAATAGTGATTATACAGATGCGAATACGACCCATTTACACGTTGGTAAAAGATTGACCTAAAAAAGTAACTGTTAAATATGTAAATTTTTCGTATTCTTAGTGCACTTCTACAATATCTAAGGAAAATCTCAATCCTACCCATATACATTGCAAGTTTCATATTTCTAAGGTCTTAGCGTTTTTAAAATCTAATGTATTTTATTTCAGACCTAACAAAATATCGCACACTCTGAACCTACCGCATCTTTAACCACATCATTACTTAACATCAGGTGACTTGTGGTCAGACGAGACACTGTGAGTAGTAAAAAAACTACATTGTCTTTAATCAGTGAGAGATTTATTATGCAAGAAAGACTCGATACTATATCTGCCAATATCATTCTATAGATGTATAGCATGTTAATTGGCCATTTGCATAGTTTCACTCCGCGATATTGCGGTTTTCTATTTTGTAGTAATTGAGAAGTTATTGCTGCGATGTTGATTGTCTTCTAATGGATTCTTCACGGATACTTTTTGCATTGCAAGACCTTGTGATTATTTCCAGTAGGTAGGTAGCTAAGTACTTGTTTTTATGATAGAATCTAGATAAATCTATTTCTAGTACTTTTGCGTTGATTGAAGGATGTCATGCTATGATACTGATATGTACCTATAAATAATCCTACTACTTACTATTATAAACGTGAAAGTTTGTGAGTATGGATGGATGTTTGTAACTCTGTCACGCAAAAACTACAGAACGGATTTGAAAGAAATTTGGAATAGAGATAGCTTATACCCTGGATTAACACATAGGCTACTATTTATCCCGAAAAAAGGTTGCTGCGGATTAACGGGAAGACGCGGGCGAAACCACGGGGCGCAACTAAAACAGTAATATTACCTATATCTAAGTAGATTCAGACGTTTGATGGCAGTAAAGTCTATTTTTATGAAGAAAACGTAATAAAAGAGAATGAAACGTAGCTACTTCTAAGCAAGTAAACATCCACTGTGTTTAGCAAGAAGGGCTCTCAAAGCTCTTTTTCATATGACTATATATATACCAATGCGAAACGTCGCGTGTTCTCGGCATATTTTTGTATCATAAACTAGCTGACCCGGCGAACTTCGTATCGCCAATAAAAGTCACCTTTTAAACCTTCCCTGAACTTTCACAAATATTTCAATAGATCAAAATTATCCAAATCGGTCCAGCCATTCTCGAGTTTTAGCGAGACTAACGAACAGCAATTGATTTTTACATACTTACTAGCTGCGCCCCGCGGTTTCACCCGCGTGGACCCCACTTAATCGCGATAAAAAATAGATGTTGGCCGATTCTCAGACCTACCTAATATGCACACTAAATTTCATCAAAATCGGTCAAGCCGTTTCGGAGGAGTATGGCAACGAAAACTGTGACACGAGAATTTTATATATTAGATAAAGATTAATACCTGCCTAGGCATTGCCTGCCTACCTGTTCTCTTACCTATTTAATTTTTAAAACTTCAGGTCTAGTTAAGGCTTCAAATGTACCGTTCTATAAGTTTTATAATTTATGAAGAGGGACATTTCAAGTTTTCAACTGAATTGCAATAATGAGACGGTGGTAGGTCTCCAAGACTATTATCATAAGGATAGATGGCATACGAGTATTATAATTATACAACGTGTAACATAATATCCCTATAAAACCAATGTGAGGATATTCCACACGTCATGACGAACAAAATTAAATTTACATAAACAAATTATTTGAAAGTTTATCATACTTTAAATGCTCTGCAAAGTTTCTTCCAGAAATGCATCTGACACAGCCCTGAAACAGCTGACTATTTTGACCTTTATGTTCTGAATGTTATTTCAGGCCACCTATTAAAGTATATTCATTTTCAATTTAGTAAACCTTCTAGTTGACGCGACGGGTGACGGGTACTAGCTCAGATTTTGGTCAAAAAATTTGCATTGCCATTCAACGAAGCCAACGAGGCAATGCTGCCAGAGTTTTGGGCACCTTACCGTCTTCTGGAGTCAAATTACCAAATTTTTATGTGTATTATGTTTGATATTTTTAATAATAGTGCCCCAGTGAGTAAAACCTATGTTTTTTTAAAGGTCTAATTTAAATGTAACCGTATAACCATGTACACACTGTATCAACTTCATACAGTAGGTACTTACCTGCAAATACATAGTAAGTAATTGCTGAAATAGCCAAGTACGAAAATAGAGCCCATAAATAAGACACTCAGGTTTCTAACTTGAGCTAACTTATTATGATGTCGGTCTTTAATAGTTTTCAAGTTACTGTTTGATTTAGGGTTGGCTCAGTTTTATTTCCCTCGAGAGCCGTCGTAGATAAAGTAATCTTGTAGAAGAGGATTAAGTAAAGGTACGATAGACAGCTGTCGTCGAAAAAATTTGCATTTCGGTACGCACAAAAGAGGAAAATGCAAAACGGTTGGTTTCCTTGACCACTGACGTACGAACGAGTGTGGTACAGTCAGGGCCAAAAGTTACTGATACCAAAAAAAAAAATACAAAAAAGGCGCAATAGCGTGTATGTTGATTTCGTATTCAAGGTGTTTAGGAAAATTGGAAAATTAGGAGTGTACAGCTACTTTTGTCGCTGACCGTTCTGAGTTACGTAATGCATGGGTTACATACTTGACTCGCGTCCTTTCTACGAAACCGACTTGCATTGAGCCAGTAGGTAAATGGTGACTGGAATTGTGAATAAGGGACTACTTAAAGAAGTGAGTAGGTAGGTAAGCATACATAACATATAATACGTCTAATAAAAAAATGTTTCTAACAATAAATCAATCGAATATTTACTATTATTTTTCTAAACTGTCTGTATGCCTATGCCAGCTATCAGATGACGGAGACTTTTCTGCCACACTACAATAAATTTTATAAAATATTCATAGAAAAGTTTCTTAAGTCAGTAGATGTTATTACATTAAAAATAATAAACACACAGAGTTGCCTCGGAAACGTCTAAAAATACAGACGAAAAAACGTCTTTCATATATCGTACATTGTACAATTTACTTACAAACACTGCTTAAATATATAATGTTCCAAACAGGTAAAATAGAACATAGAACCTCTTTAGCATTGATTGGCACATTGCCTATCGCATTATGTCGACATCAAATATCGTGTTTAGAAAAACAAAATAATGCTACCTTTTCATAGGTCAATAGTACAAAAGATACTACAGATATAATGTACGTAGTACTATTAGGTACACATTCTGTGTTTAATGGACAACCCTTACAAACACCTTAACCATTATGCCGATCTAGATATAAATTGATTAGCTCTTTCAGCGATTTTAGCACGTGGTACAGTTTATGGCGATAAAAAGTATCCTGTGTAAATGTAATAAAGTCCCCGGTCAACGTTTAACAATTAATTTTAATTAGGCCGATGTTCCCGAAAATACCTTCTTCCAGAATAAAAAGTAGTTTATGTGTTAATCTAGGCGTCAAGTAGGAGTAACAATATACATACACACATACACACTCACTCAAAAACTTTCACATTTACAAAATTACTAGCTGTTCCCCGCGGTTTCATCTGGCGTGGGCAATAGTTTATCGCGATAAAAAGTAGCCTATGTCCTTTTTCAGGCTTTAGACTATCCCTGTATCAAATTTCATTTAAATCGGTTTGGTAGTTTAGGCGTGAATGACAGACAGACAGACAGAGTTACTTTCGCATACTATGTTGAAGCCTGTCTTTGAACAGTCGTGGGCGGACGTTTAAACTAGGTATTATAGGCTCTATCTACTTACTTGGGAATTTTCCCGTAAGTAACTTTGGTAATTAACAGAGATAACTTAATTAGGTAAAAGGATTACATGCCTATAAAGACATTAAATAAATTTATAAAACCCTCTGGTTTCTTTTGTGAAAGAGTTGTTTATGAATCGGAACCTTTGTGATTCCTTACAGGGTAGCGTTTGACTGCTAGCCACCTGATATTAAGTGACGAGGTGGTTGAAGGTGGCGCCACGCTACACCTGTTTTGGGAACTGACCTACGAGTGGGGCTGCCGTAACATACCGATAGGTGCATGGCCAGCGCTATCTCCCTTCGACTGTATCGTTGCTTACCGGGCTCTTATTCCCTATGACCATTTAAGCACGTAACGAGCCCGCGTTATCTGTGTGGAATGACCGCTAAAGCATATTTAATGACGTTGCACGTTATTGGCAAGGAATCTTGATGGTCATAATCATAAGAGCCCAGGTGAGATGGGGTCAACTGCCGGCCCATTCATACACTCATTTAAACTAAAGTGCCCCCACACTATCCGGGGACTGTAATCCGTCATGCTGATTAAAAACAACCACTCAATCTGCTGATAACGATAATTGACCACCATAACTTGACCTACCCCCTGGAACTACTCCCTAGAGACAAAGGAGTTACGGCTCAGACAGCTAAGTGGCTACATAATAAATTATGTTAGTATTCACTATCCATGTATATTGACACGAATGCTCTAACGGACTATAGGATAAAAAAGCTTGGGATTGTAGTGAATTTGCTCCAATTCAATCAATTAGTAATAAGAATAAAATTTACAATGTTATCGCGCCCAGAAAATTACCTGCCGGGCGTTTCTTGCCTGTTCTTTTGCCGGTTAAGGAGGTTGGAACAGGCGTAATTAGTTTTAAGTTTGTTGTTTTAAAGTGATCACATGTATGTACTAAATAAATATAGGTATTTAAATTTAGTAATCAAAACAGACTGCAACATTCAAGGGCATGCGACATCTACCAACCCGCACTGGGCCAGCGTGGTAGATTACGGCCCATACTCTCTCTCTGAGAGAAGGCTAGAGTCCCAGCAGTGGGAACGTAATAGGCTGATAATGATGAATCAAAACGGAGAAAGTGTTTGTAAGTAAGGTATGTTAATCGGCTAATCTTAAGAATTACTGATCAAAACCAATACTGCCCCTGTATTTGTTTTAATTAATTGTGATAAAAAAACGCGCGTGAAACCCGTGTTACCGATTTTAGACCCTCCAAGTTTCGGTAAGGCGCGCTAGAAAATGTATGGAAGGAAACGAAACTTTTAGTTTTTGTAAACTATCAAATCGCATCTAGTATTTTATTTATTGCTGAGAATGTAGTTTTTAAGTTACAATATTTTGTTTTAATCTCGTGAGAGTACTTTGCGGCGGGTTTCCATTAGAGCTACCATTAAGCTTTTAATTGCTGACGTTACCGTTTGCAGTTTACCTTGGGACAGTGTCTATTTGGACGAAAATAACCTAGCGGCCTTTTGGGTATTTGTACTTTATAATATGCCGAAGGTATTAACAACTCCTTATTATGAATAGATCAGGAGACATTTTGGTCGCTCTTTAGAAAAAGTTTTTATTTTCTAAAGTTTGCTGTGTAATTTTAGAAAAACAAGATTTTTTATTTTTTGTAAATCATAGTCACAGAGAAAATTGGTGTTAAAAAACGCCAATTAAGAGCTGGATAATGTAAATACGCTGGCTAATATAATAAAGAGGTAAAGTTTGTTGTAAGTACCAAATTATCTACCTACTAGTTGCGCCCTGCGGTTTCACCCGCGTCTTCCTGTTATCCCGCAGGAACAATTCTCCGGAATAAAAATTAGCCTATGTGTGAATCCAGAGTATAAGCTATCTCCATTCCAAATTTCACTCAAATCCGTTCAGTAGTTTTTGCGTGAAAGAGCAACAAACATGCTGCGATTGTAATCGTGCGTCGCCGTCGTGATAAAATTCCTGTGTAGAAGTTACATGAAATTCCAAATAAACCGTAGATCGTGCGTGCGTACTAAAATAAATGCCAACTCCTATCTACCTTATAAAAAAAGTAATTGAATCTCGGAAGATCAGTTAAACGGGCAGTAGCTTAATCTTTTATCAGGGTAACCATTAGAGTGTCTCGTTGGTGTAATAAAATACTCCGAAACAGTTTTTATGGTACCAACAGAGACAAGCTGTGTGAAATTATGCGCATCACTAATCTATGTCGTAAAATCTGAACTTTCTACAACAAAACTTTCTGTGTGTTCTCACCTAGAGATTTTCTATTTAGTATACAGTAAGAGATGGAACATTACAAAACGCTGAAGATCCGAGAGAAATGTAAAAAGATAACAGTTTTCTACAGTTCTTTCAAAAAAGTCGCCGGCCTCTTCACCTATCTCAGAAGAGTTACCGTCCTCTTCACCAATCTCAGAAGAGTTGCTGTCCTCCCCACCAATCTCAGAAGAGTTACCGTCCTCTTCACCAATCTCAGAAGAGTTGCTGTCCTCCCCACCAATCTCAGAAGAGTTACCGTCCTCTTCACCAATCTCAGAAGAGTTACTGTCCTCTCCACCAATCTCAGAAGAGTTACCGTCCTCTTCACCAATCTCAGAAGAGTTACTGTCCTCTCCACCAATCTCAGAAGAGTTACCGTCCTCTTCACCTATCTCAGAAGAGTTGCTGTCCTCCCCACCTATCTGAGATAAGTTACCGACCTTTTCACCTATCTCAGAAGAGTTGCTGTCCTCTCCACCTATCTCAGAAACGTTACCTCTCTCAGAAGTAAACAAATCCTAATTTTTTTTTCCGACGTTGCGGAAAATACGTATATCACCCTAGTACTTTCCACCAACTGATATTGGATCACGTAGATTATTATTTTACTTTAAATTCCATTTTGTTTGACGTACAGAATAGAAAATAAAGTTACTACCTAATTTATTTCAGACATATTGACCTAGGTAGGTATAATTCTAGGTCAGAAGAGAGTAGGTCTTCTATAGACTGGATATCCGAGATAGGCATCCCCACCACACTAAGGTTAGGGTAGATAGACAGGTACAATTTTACTGAGATCCCGTAGCTCTCTGTGGTTTTATTTTTATTTCCTTTTGTTTAACTAGTCTAAGTTAATTCTGTAGAAGATACTTAAGTAAATACGGGCATGCCCACACTGGGAAAATAGCGCTCGCAATTTTCTACTTATAATTTTAAGACGTAAAAGCAAAAAGGTAGGACTCATTAACTTAAGATTTATTTTCTAAAAGCAGACACCGCAGAGGTCCATTTGTTTTTTCACCGTTTTTATGAGTAGGTACCTAAGTCTCAGCAAAAAGTATTCGTAAAGTTTTTATTATACCGTGTGGTGGTCGCGACCCGTTTGACCTAAATTACTTACGAGGTAAACCGTTTCCCCATATCAAGGTATTATTTACTTGAGCGACGTTTTTAATCTAATAAAAAGGTTATGAACACGAATAACCGTTTTTCTTTTCTTGCTATAAATGGGCGGAGCATAAAGTGTTGTGCTCAAATATATGTGTAGGTATAAGGTAAATCAAAGAAGACATTGTAGTATTTGGACAGATAGTTGACTGCAAAATACAGTCAGGGTTAGGTATAGCTAATTTCAGTAAGTACTACATATATGCAACCGTATTTACTCATTTGCTTTTTGACATATACTACGGTCACCTACGGTTCCTGTTTATACACTAAACTGTGATTGCATTATTTTTCATAGATACAGAATTTATATGTGAAATTTTGTGCATTATTAAGTGAATGGCTGGTACATCTTGACGCTGAAATATACATATAAATATAAACTGTCATTTTTACATAGATTCGTATACATTTTACTTTTTTTAACATACAAAAGTTTTGTTTGTATAAGCTATTTTACTTTGTCTGAATCAGCCAATGATGGATGACAGACTGTCTGCGGTATTGATTGATGTAGTACCTAGACCTCAGAGCGATGGTTGGGAAATCATAACCAACAAATATGGCTATGCAAATATAGCGAACAAAACGACTGATATAAATTTATAAAACCATCGTGTTGCTGACTAACTGACCGACAATCAATGCACAGTAACTGAGTGTTGATTGTGCCACAGCCTAATAAAACAGAAATTATACAGATGATACATATTCAGGATAGCTTGCTTTGGTAAGTAGTTGTAATAAGGAACAGTAACAACACTGTAAATTCTTAGAAAATATGTAAATAGGTACGTATTTATGGTAGTATTTTGTATCTGAGTATCAGTATATCTATAATAATAAATACTTATTTGTTTAATTCTTCTAACAATAATTTTTAATTATTTTATTTTTTTGCTGTACCGCTACTGTTTTTGTTTGCATTGTTATCTAGCATTAAGCCCTCCTTTTACAATGTTATGTGCTAAAGCTTAAATAAAAAAAACACAGCGTCAGGATTTTTTTAAAACAACTCCTTCATTGACTTTTTTGGCGGCAATTGAGTTGTCAACGTGAAAATTTTGTTTTTATTTCCAAAACTTGTGTTTCTTCGAGTGATAATGTGTAATATTGGTGGATTATTAACCATTATGTGTTCGTTAATGTGTACGAGTGTGGGAAATTGAAATAAAGTTGTGAAAGTGACTTTTCAAGTTGCTCCAAAAAAGTCCGTGTAAAGTTTAAGTAAAGCACCACTACTTTACTTAAACACTATCCTCATCCCATCATCTCATCATCATCATCACCATCATCATTTAAACTTGATTCAACTCTCTGAGTTTGAAATATTTTATACTTGACACTGGCAAATACACAATAGTGTGACGCCATAACAAAAAAAAAAACTCCTTTATTAATTGAGTCAAATGGGAAGTTAAGAAAAAAATAACAATTTCCACGTGGGCGAAGCCACGGTGTACGTCGATAGCCTAACATAAAATGTACCGATTTAATAAATTGCCTTCGATGTGCCTACTTTAATACTTATAATATTCTAAACGTTTAATCTCACTACACCCATCATCGCCCCCTGGCGTTGACATTTGATATTCACGCGATAAAAACTGATGATAAAAGTATCTCGCTGATTTATGAGCCGCATCAAGAGCTTCCATTACGTGGAGCTTTCAAATGACTTAATGTTGTAGAGTCTTCAATATTAGGAGTTCACTTAGGGGAGACCAAGGAGAGTATGTGACAGTGTAGTGACAGGGGAGAATTGTGACAACGACGATTTTTCGCAACCCATGCCCGTTAGTGATAGTCCCCGAGTCAGAGCACTTTGGTCAATCATTTCATCTCGGGCGATGACTTCTCAGATGCTTCAGAGAGTCTTATCTTATCATGAAACTCCGTGAACGTTAGCTACCTCAGCTGCAGTTTGGTGGATAAGCAGTGGTAGCCTCCCAAACCATTGAAAAAAATATATATCCCACGCCCCGTGGTTTCCAGGGTTGCTCCATATGCTTTAGAAACCTTTTTAAAAGTATCCTATGTGTTAGTAAAGATTATAAATCTTACCCATCTACGAGTATTACGAGTATATTTGAGCAGTTTTAGCGTGAAAAAGTAACAAACCCACTGGCGCTCTCACTGACAAACTTTCGCATTTATCATATTTCAGAGTCACGTGATAATATATGAGAAACCAATTTCAAATGCCGAAATATTAAATGAAACCAATCTCGTCGTCTCGTTTTTTGTTTATTTTCAATTCAACGTTCGTTTAAAGGCATGTACGAGTACGTCGCGGCGGCGGGCGTTGTCGCAACTTTCGATTGGAACAAAGCATTTTTAAACTCCACAGTAAATAGTCGTAGAATCATTATAGATCTAGAAACGAGAACTAAACTCAAACTAAAGTTATGATTTGTTTGTCTATGATGTGTAGTTGTTTTCAATACTTGTCGTTACCCAAAACAAATAAAAGTGTTTTTACAACATTTTTTTATTAGAATTCGATGATATGATATGATATGATTAGATTGGGAACTAAAATTACTATGGTTTTATTACTCCGCCTTTTTGGTAGAGGGAATACTTTTCTATAGCTAGACTATAGAACTATACCTACTTAGCTAGAGACTTCTAGATCAGCAAAACACAGTTTCAAAACTAAAGACAAATAATGTAGGATCTAATCTAATATACGTTCAACTACCTTGTTTCCAAAGAGTTTCAACAAATAAACTAATCCATTGAAAGCACGCTCGTAGAATAGACTGTGCTCGTAGCAAGATTGTAAACAAAAGTAGGTACACCTACCTGACTTCAGCACGGGTAGGACTATCCTACCCGTGCTGAAGTCACCAAACCTAAAAATTGTTAAATCTAAATTCTAAGAAGAATTTACACAATCTTTTTTGTGCAACAACGTAGCCATCAATATTGACTTTAAAATCTCCCATAGAAAAAATAATGTAAGTGAAGTACCTATGTGTTAAATTACCACAAATCGTCTCACTTAAAAGTTGATCATCTCGACTGTACCTACCAACAAAGGATTCAACTTATATAAAGGCCGCTCTAACTTTCGCTCAGTTTCCGCTCGAAGTAACTTCAACACAATACGTCCGACATTTTTGTGAGCAATGAATCCGTATGAATTTCAAAAGCTTACAAAGTTACCTTTTCATACCCGTAGGGTCTAAAAACTGTCTGTTTGTTGCTTCGTGGAGTATTCAGTTTAACGGACACAAACAATTTATGGCCCGTTCTACCGATACGAAAACCCACAAAGGTCTACTGGGGTTTCGTACTAATTTCAAGTAGGTACAATTTTCCGTTTAACGTACAAGTCTGACACCCGCTGATTTATTGATTCAGCATCGCTGTCCTCATGTTTAATCAATTTATTTTGGCGCAATGCATCGCAACACAAACCGCTGCTGTGTTCTGTCTGCAACAAAAATAAATCGTCATTACCCGTCGTACGTTGCACACATTATGAAATTAAGTAATGTTTGTTTTTTTTTTGTCTGTCACTCAATTTGTCGATTCAGCTTGCGCATATTATTTTAGAACTGTGTGACTGCAAACACGTCAAAGTTTATTCAAGAGCTTTTACTGGATGCGAGATCAAGGAGTTAGCACCAAGCAGTTAATTTATTTTAGCAGATTTACAAAATAATATTCTTATGAGAGCTTCATAAGTAGGTCGCTGATAAGGATCGATGGAGATAAGTGTGAGGAACTTTCGCTGCGTCTTAGTCTTTATCAATGGATGATGGATAAGAAGTGCTTTGAGCACAACAAGGGGCAAGGAATGTGGGAACCGCCTGCTGACCGTAAGGGTAAGGACCAAAGTTGGCAGAGAGCAAGCCAACAACTAGATAACACTTCTTTCTAGTCCTGCTAGAATATAGAAGTAACCTCCCACGCCATCTTGTGACTATGACATCATCAAGATACGGCTGTAATCTGGATTCAGATATCGCGCTCAACATCGATGATTAATAGACGATGAAATTAAAGTGTACCACGTAATTTGCATTATTAATTGCCCTATAATTACGCGAATTACGTCCCACGTCATCGGGAAAGGGGAACAAGTGCTTAGAATGTGTGTTTATTTCTGTTGTGGATCAACAATTGACCTAAATTGTATGTAGGTCATTTTCATTTGATGATAATCTGTCACATCAGTTTATGACGATGTTGTAATGAGTTAATTGAAAGCCAAAACTGGTTCAAAATTAATCACGCTCACACGAAATGAGTTTTCATTTTGCAACGAAAACGTCTCCTTTTGCTATTTTGAGTGTGTAATGCCGGTTTCTATGCGCGCTTTCCAGAAATTGTTTCCACTTGCTGATATCGCAGGCCATGAGGACGTAGACGCAATTTGTTTTTTTTACATATTTATTGTTCAAATGCTTAAGAAAATTGAAGAACTGACAGTGTTCAGCAACATTAAAATGGTGTCTGTTTAAAATTATATTTATGAAATTGAATTTTATTGATACATATTTTATTTATAGGTACTATGTGAGTTCCGTGAAATTGGGAATTAGCTATTATACCACGAAAATAGAGTGTCGCTAGTTTGACGTTTAATTTCCTACGTGTTGTTTGCATTTTGGTGTGGTCGAGGCTTCAGTGGATCGGACATGCTCCGGACTAAATTTTGATTGAATTTTGTGGAGAAATCGTGTACTTCAGCAATTTTCAGAGCATTATATTGTATCGAATATTGCTGTGTGGAAACACTGCTGATATTACACCATGTTTGTATTGCAAAAGAGGGCTGTTCGTGTGATTTATAGTATGGGCTCCAGATAATTTCTAAGGGCTAAGTTTATAGAAACTAAAATAATGTTAGTTGTTTGTCCAATGATAATAACTTAATAGCTTAAAAAAGAGAAGTGATTATCACAATTTTAACAAGTACTTGGAACAAAAATAAAATTGCTGTACCCACTACTAGAACTATATTTGATACTAGTTGCGCCCCGCGGTTTCACCCGCGTCTTCCCGTTATCCCGCAGGAACCTTTTTCCGGGATGAAAAGTAGCCTATGTGTCTAAGGGTAGGTACTATAAGCTATTTCTATTTCTACTATAAGCCAAATTTCATTCAGATCCGTTTAGTAGTTTTTGCGTGAAAGAGTAACAACCATCCATCCATCCATACTCACAAACGTTCACGTTTATAATATTAGTAGGATAATCTACAGAATTCCTTACTCTGCATAGATTCACTGAGATGTTATAAAAAAGTGTGTTAATAAATTGTAACAAAGGTACTTACTTTTTCCTGAAAAATTTAGCTGTTTGCAAAACATTTCTTCTGTAATACTTAGTTAAAATAACGAGATATGGAAATGTAGAGCTATACAAATGTGCAGGTCTGTCTTATAGGTATTGAATCACTATTGGTGGTAGAGAAATGCTTTTAGAGCTGCACCAAAAACAATTAGAGCACAGATAGCATCATCCTATTGCTTTCGAACGCAAACTTGGGTTTCGTTAGGGTTGCCAAAAGTTTTATTACTTACTTATATTTGGCTTATTCCAAAACTTCTCACGAAATATTCTCAAACTTATCCACGATAAAAAAAAACCATCTGTGTTAATTTTTTTTTTCAGCCTATATATATTTTATTTGAACCGCCTGTTAGCGCTTGACAACAAGACAAGTGACGATGCGGTCGAGCCTATATTCTTGCGATTATTATGGATTATCGGCCGGTTTTAATAACCGATCTATCCACGATTTGCCTTACTGGAGATAGAAGTTTGACATTACTTCTATGGAGCTTATGTCTCCAGCAGGGCAAACCGTGGATAGATTGGATATTGGGAACAGCCGTAAATGGATATGGGATATGGAGTAATGCATTATAGTAGATGGATATGGTGTGACTAGGACTGGTGTGATGTGAAACAGCCAGTGCCGGATTTATATTTTTTATGAGTTTAGGCCACTTTTTTTCCTCCGCCCCATGTACATACTTTTCTAAATTAATAATTTTCCATGTGTATTTTACTACATTTAGAATGCCTTAAAGTTAAATAAAACCAGTGAACGTGTTTAACTTTTATCGTCTGAAATCTGCCGCCCCTAGGACGCTGCCGCCCCTAGGCCGCGGCCTATACGGCCTATTTATAAATCCAGGACTGGAAACAGCCCTATCTTAAAAACAATTCAGTAGACGGCGTCTAACACTGAAACTGTGAACCCTATATCACAAGCCCTTCACACGACCCGGTGACGGTCCGTGTACACAAACACTTCAGGGAGGGAGGGAATAGAGGTACCTATACCGTTTCGTATCACAGGTACCGCAAACAACTGGCCAAAGAGCTTCGTTTGAAAACAATTTTGGGTATCTATCCTCCGTAGTTGTATTGTAATATATCGACGCGGCCGTGATTGTGATTCAAATTGAACAATGTTGAATCATCATCATTAGCCTATTAAGCTTCCACTGCTGGATAACATGCTTTTTCTGATAAAAACTACCACGTTTGCTGGCGCAGTGCGGGTTGGTAGATGTCGCATAGACAATGGGCATGACGGTTTCCTCACCATGTTTTCCTTCACCGTTTTGAGCGATGGCAAATCTCAAAAGTCAATTTCAACTATCTGTAACTAACGAGCCAACATAGAAATACATGTCATCATCATAATCAGCCTATTTCAGTCTACTGTTGGACATAGGCCTCTACCAAAGTACGACCGATCTTCGACTTCTTTCATCCAACCTCTGCCAGCCATATTGCGTATTCATTGTTATATATAAGTATGTAATAAATAAACTATATCGTTCTTAGTCAGTCAGGGGCTGGCTACAAAGCAGGATCTTTCTTTACATACAATAGTTTTTCATTTATTACAAACTCTCAAGTAGTTCTGACCGTTATATTGACGCGGGTGAATTCACAAGAATTCCTTTCTTGAACCCATCGTTCTAAACGTGAAACGGTCGGAATTCTTCATTGTTTCGATATAATTCTACCTTACTCGATGGGAAAGTTGGAAATAAGTAGCTCAGATGAATGTAAGTAATTACTTCGTGCTTAAAACGAGCTGAGAAGAAGACGGGCAATTTGTTGCTTTAATTTGTACCTATAGGTAAAACTTACCTAAGCACTCGTTAATTTGAAACATCTTTATCTAACCAAATTTAGTTTATTTACTGTCTTGGGATGACACATTTTTAATTAGACCTTTTTTCCTAAGAACTGTTTTTAATGCTCTTGTCTTTATTTTACTTCTTACAAGGTAGCATTTTAATTAAACACATGGTGTGATCAAAGGTGGCACCACGCTTAGTCTGGACTGGGAATAATACATTTTTAATTAAAACAATTGAATAATAAATCTCAACATACAAATAGAAATAAACATTCAACCAAATTATGAATCTCAGACAGAGAAAAAGGCAAACCTCAAATTCAAATTTAAATTAGTTCGTAACCTCGTTGCTGCCTTTAGAAACAAATAAAAGAGAACTTCAAAAACCTAACTCAAATATAATACCTTTTTTCTATGCACAGTACCAGTACCTAGTTTTTGTTATTAAAAGCCTGTGTCACCTTCTGCTGTAAAAGTGTTGGAGCAGCAAACTGTAAACACCTCTAGTAGGTTTGTTAGGTGTAATGATACATTCTTTACGAGTTTCAAATAAATGCGAAAGCTCTACGTGCCACGCTGCGTAGATAGCTACGAACTGTAAAGATTCGGGGTAAATGTATTCTAAATATTTTCTTATAAGGTTCATCCAGAAACATAAATTATCCTACTCAAGTGTGTAGGTACTTTGAACACCTCTTTAGGTATTACTTAGTAAATAATTTAGAAATATTTGTGACGATATTTTAATCACAAATATTTCTAAATCACAGAAGAAATACTTGCACTTTTTTGAATGCTCAATTACTTGTACCTATTTTATATTATTAATTTAGAATGTTTACAGCGTTAGCTACATATTATTATGAATGACTTATAAAATGTACTGGCTTACACATTGTAAAGCCTTAGATGGAATTGCACATTGAATTTTTCATTTTCTTCTTTTCTAACACGACGCCACTTATGTAACTTGATGAAATAAATGAATTTGCAACGGACGCTTTAAATTGTCTAAGGGAAATGTTAATTGACAGTTTCCGTTCCTTTTTCTTGCGCGAGGCAAAGTAATGAAACTTAATTGTTGCCGTATTTCAGTCTAGATTGATTTAGGAATAAAATTCTATTTGTAGGGCAATTTACAGGACATTAGGAGATTTAACATCTAACAGAAGTCTCGGGATTACTAGCGCAGCGCATTCGTCATCATCATCACAAGCCGGAAGACGTCCACTGCTGAACATAGGCCTCCCCTTTGAACGCTGCCATGAACGGATGTTACCCATTTGCATCCATCGGCTCTCTGCGACTCTTACAAAGTCATCGGTCCACCTAGTGGGGGGCCTACGTATAGAGCGTCTTCCAGTTCGTGGTCGCCACTCGAGAACCTTTCATCCCCAACGGTCGCAGCGCATTGCCGCATGAATTTGGTACCGCAGAAGTTCAAAAACTCTAGATGGCATATAAATAAGCGTGAAATTTACGGTCAGGCGAGAGCTTGCTCATCTCACGAACAAAAATACTTAAACCAAACAAATAATTTTAATGGCCTACATAGTTCACATAATGGAAACTAACACCGCGACGGTCAGAAAAGGATTTTTCGGTTGCGGAGAAAGCTTAGATTCCAGTCATATCAACTAAATTATTTTACTTTAGCTGCGTTTTTTAATTTTTTTTATACGGTTAAGTGACAAGATGAGAAAGTTGTTCGCTTCACGATTGCGAATTTCAACGCCACCCATGATTTTGAACTTCAACAGTAATTTATAATCCTGCACCGCAATGCACTGCTCTCGTCACCCTAGTCTTTTTATTTCACTAACGAGTTGAAAAAATCCAACAATTCACCGTTGCGTTTGAACGGGAAAACAGTTGAAATGTAGTGAAAATAAAAGAAAAGTTTGTTTTGTGATTTGCTACGTATCTACATGGCTGACAGCGGTTGGATGAGAGGAGCCGAGGATCAGGCTCAATGGCGTACTTTGGGAGAGGCCTATGTCCAGCAGAGGACTGAAATAGGCTGATTATGATGATTATGATGACATACAATCCATGCCAAACTAATAGTTTCTTGTTATGATTTCACCAGGATATCATAAACTATACAAAGATCTAGTCTCTAGGCCACCTGCCACTAGGTGCCACTAGCTTGGTGTTAGAGAAAGCAAGCATAGACTTTGTGGATAGGTAGAATAGAAAATGTTGCAAAATTCCTGGAAATACCATATACAATTTTAATGATGCCAATTAAGGTTTAAAATCATTCTGAAAAAACCCATATATGCATATATCTTCCAACATTTACCTTATACTAGGAAGGTAAAATGCCAATATTGTTATCAATAATAATTAGTTTGACATGTTTATCGCGGTTAGAATTCATGGAAATAAGAGTAGTCAACTTTATATTTTATTCAATTTTATCCTACCGAATAATTTCATGAAAGTTTAACTGTTTTGGTAATTTATTAGATTATGGTAACATTTCGTTCTTGGAAAATCCAGCGTACGTGAGTATGTAAATATTTTTCATAAAATATTGCTCTTTTCATATACTGTTGAAATAAAACAATAAGATGTAATGTTACATATTACACGCTTTTGTAAATCGAAAAGTAGCATTGGCACAGAATAGATAATAATTATAGTAATTTCATCCCAAATCTTGTTCCTATTAGAGATTTAAAGTACCAGACCTAGATTGTGATAACTATGGTACCTACATGTACACTTCGATAACAATCTCAATTTATTATTAATTTTAAAATTACCTATATAGGTGTGGTTTTTGAATAAACGTAACCGTAACAACTTTTTAGATGAGAAAAAACGGATTGATTCGCTTTATAGCAGTAGCACAAAAGCTCACCAAGTACTACACGAAGATCCCTACAAGGATAAGCACCTTTTGAAACTGAAAAACGACTCAGAATGAATGCATAGAATGCAAGGGGCTGAACACATTCTCAAGGACACCCTCTTGAGAATGCTGAGTTGCTTAAGTAGGCTTAGCTACATTGTACCTTTGAAACTTTTCCTGAGGGTTGAAACTTGATTGTAGCCTACATGATAGCATATTTTGTTGTAGCTTTCCAAGTGTAGCGTGGCACCACCTTCGACCACAACAGGTGATTTGTGGTCAACTGCTATAAACGCTACGCTATGGCTGCGTATAAAATAAAACGAAATAAATTAACAAAGAATGTCAGAGGCATGATCATTATCAGCCGAAAGAAGTCCACTGTTGAACATAGGCCTCCCGTTTTGAACGCCACCATGAACGGCTACTAGCCTTTTGCATCCATCGGCTCCCTGCGACTCTACCTGCAGAGCGTCTTCCGGTTCAATGATTTGGGCGGTCTGAAAATTTTAACAACTCGATTCAATTTCAACTTAAAAAAAAACTTGGCAGCGTTTAAAAAAATCCTCTTTAAAACTTTATTGGAGCCATAAAGGTTTCGTGGGCTTTTCCTATAGGGAATATAAGTAATACCTTTACATATATATTATGTGAATAAACACATACACCCATTCAGTGCATGAGTACTCAAACTCATGATAATGTGCGATAAAATGCTCAATCAATAAGTAACTATTGATGTTGGAAAGTGCGACCACTCTACATGGATAATATCATCCATCCACATGTAGTATTATGTATTTACATACCTACATAAGCTTGAGCTTTCGGTGAAGGAAAACATCGCGATTGAACCATGTGTGGTAGGACATTTTCGAGTGCTCGCCAATCTGTTGCCAAGCGCCTATACGGTGTTTTCCGGCAACCTCACTTGAGAGAGAACAAATTAATATGCAAAAAAAAACGAGTTTGTCTTAAAGCAGTAGCAAAAAACTTTGCCATAGATTATGGTACTATTTTTATTTTACTTCCTATAGTGTGGCAAGGCATGAAGGCACCTGATGTTAATTGAAGATGTACCTAGTTGAAAATGGCGCCTTGCTATACCTGGACTGGGAACTAGCTCTAAGGTGGGGCTGACAGAACACCTGTAGGTAGAAAATGCCTCACCACTAAGCAAAAAATGTACTTACTTTATTACTGATTTATTGTTTGTTACCTATAGCTATATACAACAATAAGGTCCTTGTAAGGGTATTTGAAATTATTACTCATTATTAGGTACGTGTATAAAAGAAATACTTCATTTATAGCGCAAAAGTTGACAATGTAGAACGTACCAGTATGCATCTTGATATACCTATGTTTTATATGAGAGAGAGAGAGAGAGAGAGAGAGAGAGAAAGACTTTATTTGGCAAAACTGCACACAATAACAAAAGAAAGAAGCACACACAAAAAAACAGTAAAATTATACATAAACTATTAAACTATGCGATGGTGCGAACACTGCTGCTGTGTGCACTGTGCAGTACCTCCCAAAAAGGACTTGGCTCAGCATATGCTATGGACGAATCCACAGCGCTGATTTTTTAAATATTTATTTATTGATCACCAGCATAATATACACCGTTAAAGTTATAATATAGAGACAGTTCACACAAGTAAGGCAAAGTGTCATTACATATTTTATAGGTGAAGACAACATGCAACATAAAATAGCGAGATAATTTAAAGAAAAAAAAAATGATGAAAGTTAACAAAATTGATTTTGTAAAATAGAAAAATTATTTCAATAAAATTTTGAGTTGATAAATTTATGAATACAAAAGGTATAATAGCAAAAATAATGTAGCTACATTTTCTTAACATAGGACGTTCACAGATTTCTAATTGACAATTTAAACTTGCTTACACTTTTTGTAAACAAATCAACAGAACACTACACTTTACATATTTTTTAAAACAAATATTTAAAGGGAAGGATTCTTCTGTATTCATCTCATTATTACAGCAGTGTTATTCGTTAACCGTTCGTTCGTGCCACAAATTGCAAAGAACTTTACTCACACAGAGCGAAGTACCTACTATTGCAAGCTGTTTGCACACTCGCGGCATCGCTTCGTCATTCGTGTGTTCAGTAAGCACGTACCTTTTCAGCAGATACGGTAAATACGATACATAGATTCATTCAGTCATTCACTAGCGGCGGCGCGGCGAACACGTCTCTACTTAGTCACTCGCTAAGTTACACAGACACACGTACCCAAAAGTTTCAAAACAAATCGCGTCCCCGGAATAACTTTAATTCTTTTCCCTCTGCTCGGTGGTTCGTTTATCTAAGTGACGGAAAGTAAAGCGAAATCTGTTGAGATTACAGTAGATTTATTGTATTGGAAGGATGTTATCTGCCTCTGAAGTGCGAGTGTGTACCGCCGATTTCAGGACTTTCAGAGTGTTATAAAGCCTACTAGAGCATGGAGGTATATTAAGGTGAGTTTTTTTGTCGTAGCGTCTTTAATATACCATACTTTTTAAGTATAGGCAGTTTATTGAACAGTGGATGTTTTAATTTAAATCTATCCACAGTACAAAAGAATTTGTATTAATACAGGTTCATGAAAGTTGATAAGAGCATTGTGGTTTTTACCTTATAAGTAAGTATTAATTAATTAATGGTATTGAGGAAATCCGAAATAGTTAAATGGTTGTGTATATTGATGTCATTACAGGATATGTTTCACGGCTATCGTTATATATAATTGTTATAAAAGTGAGTTCTACAATACTTACTTACCTACGTGATGTGGAAATATATTTTATTTTATTTTTTCCTCTAGCGTATTAATCCATTTTATTTAGATATATCCTTCTAAGATATCGTTTGCAAGTTATATATACTTACAATGAATTGTAAATGTTTGTGTATTGATTTCTTAAGGATATTAGTGGTACTGAATGACTAACTAACTATTGCGTACACAGTTTTATGTAAACAATGACTTTTGCATCTTACATAGTTAGACCACAAGTCATCTGAGGATAAGAGCCGGTTTTATAAACGTCTGTAAGTTAAATGTCATACCAAATTTCGGTAAATTTGATCTTCTTGACAAATTTTAGTATGGAAAATTCGACAATAATAGTTGAGGTAGCACACTAGGTAAGCATTAGTTCTTAATTCAGGTTTAGCGTGATGCCACCTTCGACCACAGCGTCATTTAGCATCAGGTGACTTTTAGTCAAATGCTGCCCTGGAAACAGGAAAAAGAAAATGCTAAACCACCAAGCTGAAACCATTTCATCATAAATTAACTTGTTTATCAACTATTTTAAAATTATGTCTTTAAGGATAAAATTGGCGACCCAAAATTGAAATCCATAAAAGTGAGGAAAGTTGAAATGCGTATTAAATTACGTATAACGTATTAAATGTATATTAAATAAATTCAAGTTCATCGTCCTATAACGTTCCCAATATTAGAATACAGACCTCTCTAAGAGAGAGTATGTGCCATATTCTACCACGTTGACCCGGAGGGGTTGGTCGAAACCGTGTTAGATATAAAGTAAACAAATCCAAATCATGAATTTTATTTCAAATCTAGCTGCACCCCGCCGGTTCCTACTCATGGCCACAGATAAGAGATTCTGATCAAAGGCGAAAAGTTAATAAGTGATTTTTATACAATTTTGTCAAAAGCTAGGTCTTTATACAGACAGAGACACAATGTGACCATTATGTAACGTTATATTTGCTCACAAAGTTCTCCTCGCCTAGTCCATTAGCTCCACTGTCTCATACAATAGCTACGATGACGTTAGTGCATACATACGTACCTATTACTGCGGTATATATATATATATCTGTATGCTATAGTTGTCACCTATTTCTAGTAGCTATTATAACAGTATTCCTGTTCTATCAAAGGTAGAGACAAATCCTACTAACATTATAAACGTGAAAGTTTGTGAGTATGGATGGATGGATGTTTGTTACTCTTTCACGCAAAAAACTAATGAACGTATCTAAATGAAATTTAGAACGCAGATAGCTTATACTCTGGATTAACACATAGGTTACTTTTTATCCCGGAAGATTCCAGCGGGATTACGGGAAGACGCGGGTGAAATTGCGGGGCGTAGGAGTATATTACAAGGTGGAGATTCAGAATTGGTTTAGCAATTGTTTTATGTATCTAAGTGACGAATTGAGCTGGTCACTCGTGTAATGGTAAGCGTCACGTCCTTGTCCATTACAGTTCACTGCCATCGAGAAATTTGAACTTCAACAATTTAAAACCTTACTCGGCAATGCACTCGTCACCCCACAGCTGCCCAAAACAAAAATACTTTTTTTATTCGACGTTTGCACAGCTGCTTGCATAAATATACTTCAGCAGCATTTAAATTCTTAAATATAGACTTAATTTCAGCGGTCTACAATGATATTAGTTCCGCATTCCGCATTCAGACAAAATGAAACTAAGAACTTACGCGTCGGTAGAATTTCTAGACGGACAAACAACGGCCATGGCAAACATATAAAAGAAAAATATGATATTGACACTTTTTATAGCCACTGCCGGCAATCCCAAGCAATATTTAGAAGGGGAACTACTTTATACTTATTTACTTGAGATGAGTAAGGAAAACCTTCCGTTTCGGTAATTTACTTCATTTTATTTATGGCCTCTTTTCAGATAGGTTATAAATATGTATATTCTACCTTTAGTTCTGATGTTTACGTATCAATTATTTGTGAGCCCTATGGGAAAGGCTTCTTCGTATTCGTTACATCTTTCTCTATGTTCTGCTAATCGCATTTAACCTACTGGTTATTTTCGTAAAAGGCAATGCAAATGGGAAATTAATTTAAAATACTTTCCTTCTTCATGTATGTACAAATAATAAATAACGCCCACATATTCTTTTTTTGTTTTTTTACTACTTACAGGGTAGCGTTTATTAAAAGTCACCTGATGTTAAGTGATGATGCGGTCGAAGACGGCGCCACGCTACACCTGGACAGGGAGAACTGGCTCTCAAGTCAGACTGCCGGAACACACCGATAGGTGCTTGGCAACAGATTCTTAACATGAGGGTGGTTGATAGCCAGGCGAGTACTAGAAAATACCCTACCACCAAGCTATGGTTTCATCACGATGTTTCCCTTCACCGAAAGCTCAAGCTCATTGTAGGTTTCAAACCCACATCGGGTTTGAAACCTACGGATCGCAAGCCGACGTCACTATCACTGAGCTGTCATCACTTCTGATCCCTAATAGGATTTTCTGTATCTAGGGTATCCGAACATCGATCCACACGGAACACTCTTGCTCATTTTTTAATGCAACAAATAATTTGTCCCGTAGCTGGAATCGAAACCCCTCCTCACGCTTCGCAGTCGGCTGTTTCCCCATTGTACCACATGGCTAGTCAATAATAAACCAATTTCTTATGAAACACTCTAGTATAACTCACTGATGGGACCATATGTATACAAATATGATGGAACAGGCAATTTCCTATTTCGGCTTGTTGCAAACCTTTGGAATTCATAAAGTGTCACAAGCAATTCCGTATACGGATTGGTAGCCACATGTTATTCTGGCACCAAACAGTGATGAGTAAACATTGCCGTATTCCAGTTTGAAATTACTGGGAAAATGGCCGCAAAAGACTGCAGTGCAAAATTCTAGAGCTTATGCAGATTTGTAAAAAGTTATCTAGTCATTAGGTACCTTCCTTATTTCATTAGATTCTAATTAACTTAATGTAAAAACCGTGCTTTTCTTTATCAGAAATAGGTAAGATTTGATCACAATCTCACCTGAACCATAGTAAAAGGTCGATGATGCAACATGTTTTACTTAGAAGATGCCTAACCTGGGTGTTTCAGTCTTGACTTGAAGGCTTCCAAACCATAGTTATCTTAACGACCCTGGCAGAGTGTTTCACAGTGAACGAGTGAAAGTGTCACTCCTTCGGTGTCTGCATTATTTACAAATGTAGAAGCAAAGCGTTTTGTACGGATTGTATGGTATTTATTTACGGATGTCGTGTTGCCATACGTTGTTGTCTGATGTTGAAATATAGTTTTGTAGTTCCATCGCGCACTCTGATATATGTGTAATCAGCTGTATCTACTGTTGTTAAATAATTCACTGTTCTACTCGTAATATTATCTGTTATGAAACTAGTGGACCAAACCGCTAAAACAAACTGTTCGTGCGTTTACACTTAAGTGACGCGCTTAAGCCTAGTTAATACAAAAAAACTGTTTAATAATGAAACAAAATGACGTCGTTTAAATTATCTACTAGATAAGTCAAGGCCGGCGATGTTGATAAAGATGATGACGTCATCGTCGTAGAAATGTTCAAAAAGCTTTGTTGCAAAGGGATTTTTAAAAACAAAATTAATTTGGGTTTGTCGGGTCCTTAGATTAACCGCCGTACAATGGGCAAATAGCTGCAGCAGCGTAAGTTTGTGGGTTCGATTTCTGCTACGAACAAATATTATGTTCATTGAAAAAAAGTGTTTTAAAAAGGGCACATATGTTATGCGTGTCTGAATGTTGTGGATCACCGAGTTTCTGATACCCTAGGGGAATTCTAGATACGGATCAGATTATAATACTAGCTGCGTACCGCGGTTTCACCTAAGTGGACTACACTTTTTCAGAATAAAAAGCACCCTATGGTCTTTTCCACGGTTGGAACTATTAGAAGAATTAAGAAAGTAACACTAGTGACAGAAAAATTGAAAGGGAATCGTTTGGCCTGGTATGGACATGTTATGAGGAGAGATGAAAGCCATATTACCAAAAAAGTGATAATTATGAATGTTGATGGATGGAAGGGAAGAGGAAGACCAAAAAAAAGATGGATTGTGTATGGATCGATATGAATGAAAGGGGAGTGAATGAACGATGACGGCTAATAGGGGAGAATGGAAGAAGAGTACATGCTGCGCCAATCCCAAATAGATGGGACCAGGGCAAGAAGCCCCGCATCCTCTCAGCCCCGCATCTTTGACTTAATAAGTTATGTGCGGATTTGCCATCGCTCAAAACGGTGAAGGAAAACATCGTGAGGAAACCGGCATGTCCAAGAACTGCAATATTCAAGGGCATGCGACATCTACCAACCCGCACTGGGCCAGCGTGGTAGATTACAGCCCATACTCTCTCTCTGAGAGAAGGCCGGCAAGAAGAAGAAGAGAAGTAGGGCAAACCGTGGATAGATAGGTTATTGACACCGGCCGATAGTGGCCAACCGTGTTGATAGCCGGTGAAGCGAAGATTTATTTTGTAGAGAGTAAATAAAGCGGAGTAAATAAAGCGATGTATTATGCAAATGTTTTCGTCGAAGTTCAAAGCTTCGCGTCTCATTTAATCTTGCAAATCTGGTAGTAAAATCTCTCGGCAAACAAATATGTACTCTAATAGAAAAACAAATAAAATTGAGATGGATGATTTTGGAAATAAAAATTAAAGAGTTGTTTCGACATTTATTTATTCAGTAGATGAAGAATTGACAATATTGGCAGGGGTCTCCTTTTTTCTCAAAAATTACAAAACATACAGAGCTAATATTTACGTACATTAAAGATCATGTTTTTGACATCAAATAGTTGGAAGAATAACACGATTGGTTAACTTTCATAGCACAGAAACAATGATCGAAAACTGCCCTCTAAAAAAAAATTTAATTTTACAGGCATACAAAAATGTTTTTTTTGTATGATATATACACATTCTTCAAAGAAGTACAGGTTTAGTTCTATAAAATTAACCATAGTTTTCATTCTAAACGAAAAAACCTTTTTTTGACGCTTACGACCTTATGGCATTAGTCAGCTCGCTTGCGTTTTTGTATGGAGCTGATTTCAGATTCATTGTTTATCACGGCGTCCTCTTTAAAGACTGGCGACATTACGAGTACCATATTCAAAAGTCAAAAGTCAATTTTTATTTATCCAATAGGATACATTGTGATCACTTTAAAACGTCAAACTTAAAACTAGCTACGCCTGTTCCAACCTCCTTACGCCGGCAAAAGAACAGGCAAGAAACGCCCGGCAGGTAATTTTTTTGGCTCGATCACATTGACTATTTTATTCTTATTACTAATTGATTGTTATTGGAGCAAGTTCACTAAAATCCCAAGTTTTTTTTTGTCATCTAATGGTCCGATATTTTTTAATTAGCTTTACTAATAAGATTTCTCTTGTTTGGTTGTACACATTGGGATATGGGAACATGAATATTAATGAGTTGCGGGATCACAACCAAAGCAGACCATTATTATACGTCGACGCTAAAAAAATAATCCAATTCTATAATAATTGGAATGTTTCTTGTAGTGACGCGTAGAAGTCACGTAGACGGTCTACGAGCATCGTAGTACGTTCGTAGAGACGGCTACACACGCTCGTTATCTAATGACGGACGTCGTGTTATCTGCGATACTTGAATTATAATGATGTCTTCTTTTTAATGTCGCCGTGTCGCCAGTATTTTACTATGTTTTTTTTTGACGTGACAACGTCTTATATTTCGATAGAGCCGGCTGCACGCACGAAAATACATGACTCATGCGGCGTTACCTCGCTCTGCGGCGTTACCTCGCTCTGAGGCGTTCCATGTAAGGCTTGAAGTGCAAGCGAGAGCGCGGAACGAGCGACAAAGAAGCACAATCGGCCAATCGACGTTGTCACGTTCAACTATCGTCAGTAAACCGACTTTACAGACAACCAATTTTATTACTTGACTAGTACGCCCCGCGGATGTACTCGTGATTTTCCCAATATTCGCTATAATTATGTGACCATTGAATAGGTATCTTCTAGGCAAGCATGCTCCATCATCGGCCACGTCTTCATTTACCATCAGGTGAAACTCTGGTCAAATGATTGCCTATTGTGAATAAAAAAAATAAAAAAAAATTTACATAATGCAATTCTTCTAATATTATAAATGCGAAAGTTTGAGTGTGTGTGAATGTTTATATGTTTATGTTTATTACAACGTTTTACCGTAACTACTAAACCGATTTTGATGAATTTGAAATGGAGATCGCTATACCCAGGATTAACACATAGGCCACTTTTTATCCCAGAAACAGGTTCCTGCGGGATAACGGGAAGACGCGGGTGAAACCGCGGGGCGCAACTAGTATGTACTAAATTACACGAAAACTATTTTAGTAAAAATACTTGGAACTGACCGGTTCATATAAGCGCACGTCAAAACTGCATCTAATGGCATGTCAATATCACAAAATTTTGACTTGTGTGGTTTTGTTTGCTAGCCGTCGATATGGGTAAGCCCGCAACTACATTTTGAACGTTAAGTAAGTAGTAACTTAATTCAATCATGTAGAAGAAGCCATAAAAACTGAATCAAACATACTTGGCATTCCCAAACACGCATAAAAAGATCTAAATGTATGGAGCGCCACATAAAAGGCAATAGACTGGGAGGTGACAGAGAATGTAATTACGCGACGGGGTATGCGGTTAACAACTTTACTACAGTACTTACTGCGTCGGAGTATATTGTTCCGTCGAGCGAAAATTATACAATTTACAAATAGTGACTCTTTTCATAATGTTACTGCTACAAATGTAAAAAAAAAGAAAATGAATAAATTTTAATATTGACGTTTGATTACTAACTTTTTAATATGAAGACTTTTTTGGCGGCAATCGAATTGTCAACGTGAAAATTTATGTAATAAAAAAATAAATTTAAATTAATGTAATAAAAAAATATCATAATGTTACTGCTCTGCTACCAACGTTAAGAAAAAAAAAGAAATGCTATACATTTTTAAATTAACGTTTGATGAAGAAGTTTTTAATGAATTTCAAATTTAGAATCACGTCTTCCTTTTTTTGGGTTAAATCAGATCGTAAGTAAACCTTTTTACTTAGAAGTAATTTATTGAAGTACAAGTTTTTATAGCCTTCTTGGAGTTTAAAGGTATGAAAACTCTACTGAGTTCTCTGTCCAAGCCCAAAGGCATTTTAAATCTAATATTTCAGGGAAAATCTAATTAAGTTAGCTTGGGGTCTTTCGATATCTTTTGCCGCTACAGCAATAAGCACTAAAACGATTTCATTTATTAGTCCTTTCGTAAGTGGAGATCACGAGTATTCATTACATGTTGAGTTTTGACATTTCTCATCTCATACAACAAACTATGGCTCCCTAGTTGTTTATGGCCGGTTTTATAAACGTTTTTTTTTTTATTATGTTGTCACACGATTAGTGTTTTTTTCAGTGTCAAATATAAAATATTTCAACCTCAGAGAGTTGAATCAAGTCTATATGATAAAATGATGATGATGATGATGAGATGAAAGGATGAGGTTAGTGTTTAAGTAAAGTAGTGGCGCTTTACTTAACTTTGTGACTTTTTTGGAGCAACTCGAAAAGTCACTTTCACAACTTTATTTCAATTTCCCACTCTCGTACACATTAAAGAACACATAATGGTTAATAATCCACCAATATTACACATTATTACTCGAAGAAACACAAGTTTTGGAAAAAAAACAAAATTTTCACGTTGACAATTCGATTGCCGCCAAAAAAGTCCTTCGGTAAATTTGATCTTATTATCAAATTTTAACACGGAAAATTTGAATTGTCAAATCAAATTGATCTAAATTTGGTATGTCATTTAACTTACGGACGTTTATAAAACCGGCCCTAAACAACTAGAGAGCCATAATGCTTAGATAAAAAAAAGAAACTACAAAATGCGGCAATCATTTTCATTAATAGTACAACTTAGTTAATTTTCGCTTAGCGGGGATATTAATAACATATTATTGAATAAATTCAATTAGTTATATATTGTGATCAGACATGTTCGCGATTGCTTCACTTCACGACTTTATTGAATGGCTTTTATGAAGGTTGCGACTGCATTCCAAGGGTGTGACTACATTGCGGCGCACCCATAATGGAGACGGACATGACAGTAGCTATTCTGTCACCTCTGACAATATCACAGGCGCTACCACACAGTAACCTATTTTCAGATTCAGCGCCCCAGTCCTGTAGGGTTTGCAGCCTCATAAATTAACGGTAAAAGAGCAAAACTTTAATCATAAAATAAAATCCAGTAGTGTCTTGATCAAACTTACAACTAGTTATAGATTTTGTTAATGAAGTAGGCCTTTTTTAAATTTCTTCTGGCATATAAAATCCAAAAGAAGGCGCACGAAGCTGTATGTGGTGCAGCTTGCACCGCCCGTCGCAGCCTGCCGCCCCGGGCTATAGCCGTTTTGGCCCTAGGCTAAATACGCCCCTGCTACCACAATTCACGAACCTAGAGTAATTATCTAGATCAGTACTATAAAATATACTCAAGATAAAAAAAAAACCAAACAGAAAAGTAGATAAATATAAACCTTTTTCCTTGCTAACGATAATATGCTGACTCCTCTGGAACAAAACGTGGTGTTTAGTGGGTGCGGATGTAGGATTTCATCAAGGAGGCCATATTGGTTTTTGGGCGGCAAAACTATGACTACGTCAGCAATTCAGCATGCTGACTCAGCATATAAATTTGGTCAAAATTACGCATTGCGGTCATGATTCAGGGGGGTGAGGGGAAGGGGGCAAACCCTTAGGATGAATAATTGAAATTACTCACTCCTTTTTGTAAAATACATACCGTAGGTAAAGTTTTAATATTTGACAAACTTTTTATGCACAAAATCGTATTGAGTAATTGAAACTTACACTGACTTCTGACCTAACAGTGTGAGACATAAAAAGACATAAAAAGTAGGAAGCAAATAAATGAGACAACCACTTTACGACATGAGATCATCGCGGTGTATGACTTGAACTTTATGGCGAGTGTAAAAGTTGCTTTATATTTCTCTGCCCTTCACCAAACATTAAAAGTCCATCTATCTTCCGGTCACTAAGCTGAAGTCTCTAGCCTATATCTACGTATACGTACATATATGGTATAATAAGTAATCATTATGGTGGCCTTTTCAGTTAACTCATTGCCGTACATAGAGATATCAATCAACTTTTAACTAGAATTAAGTCATTGTTTTATAACACTCATCATCAGCCTTTTACGTTCCTACTGTTGGGTCTAAGGCCTTCTCTCAGCAAGAGAGAGAGGGAGAATGTACCGTAATCACCGTAATCTACCACGCTGGCCCAGTGCGGGTTGGTAGATGTCGCATGCCTTTGAATGTTGCAGTTCTTGAACATGTCGGTTTCCTCACGAGTTTTCCTTCACCGTTTTGAGCGATGGCAACGTCTGAGAGCGGTAGTTAATGCTTTGATGATTGATCCATTGAGAGATAGAATGATAACTATGCCTCTATCGGGATTGTTGTCATATATTTATATAAACTCTATCATAAAACATTGTATAAATTTGATTTGACACTAAATAGTACTCTACTAGACATCATCCTCATCATCATCATCGTCATCCTGGACGTGCAATAAAAATGGTGGTGGTGCACCCAAAAATTTTTATAACTGTTTAAATATTAAAACAAAATTATCTTAGTAGATTATATTATTATCATAAACATTAAAATATACGAAATAAAAAATGTAAAATACCATACAATACAAAATTACACAAAATATGTTATTAAATGTTTATCCATATTATCTAAATACTTACAGAGATAGCTAAACGAGGTATTCAAAAACCTACTATGTATATAGTAAAGTGGGAAATACAAGTTTCCACGTGTAAGAAACATCTCTCGATTTCACTCTATTTGCATAATGCGATATTCCATATTGTTTCTTCTACCTGTTTCCTTTTGGGTTCCATCGTAGCTCACAGTGGCTATAAGAACCAAGCTTTTTGTATCAAACAAAATCACTTTCCGCCTATTTGTCATATTCGGTCTAAATCAATCTTGCGGTGCGGCTGTACGAACCAGCAAAGTGGATTAAGCGTGGAAATTGATAAGAAAAGCCCACAAAAGGAGCGCAGTCGGATATTGTTGCCTAATGCCGGAGGAAATGGAGGTACCTAAGTACCAGTGGCACGTTACTTTAGCCGACACGACAACGACTTGAGATTCGTCATCGTTAACGTCATTTCCTCGAAAGAAATATGACGTTTGACGTTTTGGAGTTCACGTAAAGTTGAATTCTGTCAAAATGTATGAAAATTACTAATGGTTAACTTTTTTATACATTTTTAAGGATTGTTTACTTTGGATATGGAATAAAAAAACGGGCCTTTAAACATAATCATTACTGCGTAGTACGAGTACTATATTATGATATATTCTGTGTCATTACGTTTTGATTTTGTACTGAACGTTTCTGAGCAGAGGCCTATATTAAAAACTGTGTTTTCTTTTGAAATCAAAATCGATTTTTATTATTTGGTTAAATGACAATAAAATCTTTTTTGTTGATATCATACTAATATTACAAATGCGAAAGTTTATGAGTGGTTTAGAAAGAGTTAGCGGATATACAGACATACACGAAAAGCGGGTTTGGTTGTCAGTGTCAATCTGTAAGGATTTGATTCTGTAAAATTATTGTATTGTGTCTCTAACGACATCGTTCAGTTCACAGGCCACATTTTGCCGGATGTCAAATCGATGTAATAAAAACATATGGGCTTCGTCGTGCACATGTGGGTTTTCGCTCTGATTTTTCACATTAACTGCGCTATATTTTAGAGCCAAACCTTTTTCAGTTCGACGTAAGTAATCTTTATAAGTACTGTGTGATAAAAGATTGGTAGAACCTTCCACTTATCTATGTTTTTGGTGTAAGTATCAAAATACCGATAATTTTCTTTACCTACGACTTTTGAGGTATACAGCTGATGTTAAATATTAATTACTAGTTGCGCCCCGCGGTTTCACCCGCGTCTTCCCGTTATCCCGCAGGAACCTTTTTACGGGACAAAAAGTAGCCTATGTGTTAATCAAGGGTATAAGCTATCTAACTAACTCAGATGGCGCAACGACCCAAAGTGAGTCTTCGCCTCCGATAACAAAAGACGCTACTTCGGCCTGTCCTGCGCCACCTCCTGCCAGTCCTCCACCTGGAGCTCGCGCAAATCCTTCGTGACTCCTCTTTCTTCGTCCTTCGTGCGGTATAAGCTATCACCCTTCCAAATTTAATTCGGATCCGTTCAGTAGTTTTTGCGTGAAAGAGCAACAAACACCCATCCTTCCATCCATCCATCCATCCATACTCACAAACTATCACGTTTATAATATTAGTAGGATCCAACACTCACACATTCACATAATAGTTAATAATCCACCAATATCACACATTGGTGTCGATTTGGTTATGCATTCTCTAAAACTAAACTAAGTTTGACAGGTCTAATAGTATTGCTGTCTTTTTCTAACCACTGAAGTAAGAAAAGGACAGCATTACAAAAAAACTAAAAACAAAAATAAAAACAAAATTTTCATGTTGACGTTCCGCCAATAAAATCGCAATGCAAATTTCAATAACAAGTCGTATTGTAGTGATTTAATTACGTTTTGTCGTAGCGTGTAACGCAGACGGCAGCTCAATATGCATACCAGTCTCTGTTTGTACAGATGTCTTGTTACCACACAATTCGGCGATATTTATGTATTTTATACTCGACGCGCTATTCTCGTACAATTTAATAGGTACTATTGACACAGCCGACGTTATTACAAATCCGCCGTGAAACGATATTTTACTCGGCTACATTTTTGCACAAATAGGGTTGAAACGGTTGAAAGCTACGAGCGAACCGCAGCCCTACGGTTGCGGTGACAATGACAGTGACAGCGTGAAAGTGAACATCAAAGAACCTTTGGCCGCAGCTGAACCACCAACACGTAAAAGCTTTGTTCGTAGCTATAATACAAATATTAAAATTAATAAAAACTCACTTAAATTCCTTTTCAATGCTATTATAAAAGCTGCCAGTATTTTCGGAACATGAAGCGTGAATAACCACAATTTCACTTTTATATCAATCAATCAATCAAGGCATCTATTGACACAAATAAATTTACAAAGTTATTTTATGAAGCCTCTGGTACCCTAACTAGTGGGAACTGTGTTTCAGGAACCAGATTCTTCTCCCAATTATGTGTATAAAGAAAAATAAATCGTACATGCTAATTCCAAATAAAAAAAAGCAAAGGTGAATGAATGTGAATTTGTATTTATGTGTATAGCTATGGGCACAGAATATATTATTATAATTATGTACTACCTATAGTACTATGGGTTAATTTATGGAGCTACAAGCTGCGTCGTGCGGTATAGCCGGTCGGACAAAACTTTATCGCGATAAAAAGTATCCCATGTTGTTCCCCAGGGTCCAATTTATCTTCATGCCAAATTTCAGACAGAAGGGCCAGAGAGTTTACTTTTGGATTGCCGATGCGTTTTGCATGAAAACCCCATTATTTTATTATCTATATACATACTCGTACTATAGAGTAGTACCATAGTAAAGAGTAGTAGTTCAGCTTCATACAAATCGGCCGCCGCCGCGCCGGTTTGAATGTGTGCGAGAGTAGCGGCGCCGTGTACGCACGGACTTTTCACGCACACAATCCAAACGAACGGGGCCGCGGACGGGGCTGCGGTCATGCACTCAGTACGGAACGCGCCGCCTATGCATCACCGCAAGAGTAGGCAATTAACTCGTCGAGCGGCCTTAGCTAACCTACTGTTGTTACTTTACTGTGGTAGTACATGATTTCTATAGACTCTATAGTCTGTTCCTAAGATCTAAGTTTGACCACCAATTGCTATGATTAATACCGACAATTACCATTACGCGTGCAAAGTAATAGTGTTTAGCAATCAATTGTATATTTACAGTTACTTTCCCCAGTACATTCGTAGTTCGTAGCCCAAATAACTAAATAGAGTAGATGAGTAAGCAATTACTGACTAATCACTTACTTATGTCACAATCATGTTACCTAATAAGTCAGTCACAGTAGCCTTTGACACCAGAGATAGGTAGGTACATCTCTAATGAATTAGAACTACAGGGGGTTATTGTGGTAACAAGGGACAATTAATCCACTTGTGGGGGCAACTCTGATCGAAGATTAGAGGCCATTGGCTTTATTGAAATACGAGTGAAAGACGACACAAGATTGTCCTGGACAATTTTTTTTGTTCTTACAGCTCTTGCGGGATAGGTTTTTTAATTATTTATTGCTAGTGTTTGACCGCAAGTCATATAATCTCACTAATCCGGCACTTCGATAGAAACACCACACAAAACACCCGATTTAAATTATAAAACGGAGATAATAAAATTTATTTATTACCGATGACTTTTTCAGTATAACCCAGTAATCCGAACATTCCAATAATCCGGCACCCTCCGGTTTTTAATAGTGCCGGATTAGTGAGATTACACTGTAAACAGTAACTGTTTTTTGCCACAAACCGGCACCAACTCAGCATGATGCTGGTTCGTACGACCAGCGCTGGTCTTCCGTTGGTAACGGTAGGTGATGTCGCGCACGGGTAAATACACTAAATAAAAATAAATCATAAAAACAAACATAAGTTAAGTGACGATGTGGTCGAAGTTGCCATGCTACACTTGGTTTAGGAACTGGCTCGCAAGTGGAGCACACCGATAGGTGCTTGGCGACAGATTCTTAACTCGATAGCTAGTCAGGCGAGCACTAGAAAATGCTCTACCACCAAGCTATGGATTCATTTTTTAAATTCTTTTTTTAACAAATCATTGTCTTTGCCCAAGCAACTCTATATACGGCCTATAGATACTTAATATGGTTAGGCAATCACGCAATAACGAAGGCCTTACATAAGTAAGGCCATGAATGTCTGAGCTCGATGGGTAAGACATTATTGATTAGAAATACTCTGCACGCACACAAAATTTATCCATCAGAAAAATTTCCGTAAAAAAGAATTGAAATGAAAAACGGAGCACTAGTATGTTCTCTGTTATTTTTTCCCGAAAGAAGGAGAAGGTGTTTTTCAAGTGTATGTATTTCCTTGGCACGGCCTGTAGCCTAAATGACTTGACGGATTTTAACATATGGGGTTTTTTAACATATGAGAATCTGTCGCCAAGCACCTACCGGTGTGTTCCGGCAGCCTCACTTGAGAGCCAGTTCCCAGTCCAGGAGTAGCGTGACGCCACCTTCGACCACATCGTCACCTAGCATCAGGTGACTTTTAGTCAAACGCTACCCTGTAAGTAATAAAAAAAGGTGTCATTAGATTTGCCTTTATTGTGGGTACTTTATTTTGGCGCACTCGGGTTTATTCTTCCCTTTGGTAAAGTATGATCTTGTTTTCGATTCTATTTTGTACGTTCGCTCGTAAAACTTAAATATACAAAGAACCCATCTTCACTTTTCGGAAATTTGTAAAAATGAAATCAAATATTTTTTCTGCTATGTTTATTTATTCCATAAAATAAAACTACTCATTGCCTTTAACCTTTATAAAAAGCGTGATCCTTTAAAAACATGCGATGGGCATCGATGGATTTATTTTTATCTTTTCAAAGCGCGCTTCCGACGCGAATCGTCAGCAAAAACCCATTTCCGGTCGAGTGAGAATCACTTTGATGTAGATTACACTCGATTAATATTATTTAATCTTGTCTTTTTGGACCTTCGCGAGGTGAACCGACGCTCTGTGCTGAGAGCCATGGGAAACGTTTGGGTGCCGGCGGTTATGTTATCACAGTATTCATTATGGGGTCGTCTCTTCAGCTCCAGCAGTTGACAAATTCCGACTGGTAACATCATTTTGACGACATTGGTATGCTTAGCAACTAAGATGACAAAAAAAGCTTTGGATTATAGTGAAGTTGCCCCAATTTAATCAAGTTATGGTAATAATATATAAGCTCTTGGGGAGGCTTTTGCGGAAACGCAAGACAAGCTTACTACAGTTTTTTTTTTTTTTTTTGTTTTGTTATGGCGTCACACGATTAGTGTATTTGCCAGTGTCAAGTATAAAAGATTTCAAACTCAGAGAGTTGAATCAAGTTTAAATGATGATGGTGATGACGATGATGAGATGATGGGATGAGGATAGTGTTTAAGTAAAGTAGTGGTGCTTTACTTAAACTTTACACGGACTTTTTTGGAGCAACTTGAAAAGTCACTTTCACAACTTTATTTCAATTTCCCACACTCGTACACATTAACGAACACATAATGGTTAATAATCCACCAATATTACACATTATCACTCGAAGAAACACAAGTTTTGGAAATAAAAACAAAATTTTCACGTTGACAATTCGATTGCCGCCAAAAAAGTCCTTACTACAGTTACTGGTGTCTAAATAATTTGTACAGTCAACGACAAAAGTCGCTGAACAATTACAAACTTTCCGATTGCGTTCATCATCTTAACACCAACCTTTGTTATGTTATGTTGTGGTCAAAACGCTACCTTGTAAAATCTAAGAAAACCCAATCATTACTGATTTAAAACACATTTGTTAATCTAGTATGATCAGCTACTTTTGTCGCTGACTGTACTATTAAAACAGCTGTATGTAAATAATTATCAGTGTAAATAATTAAGAATAGTTTGTTATTAAAGGCTATATATAAATAAAAATAATAATAATACAATTGTTAAATGTGATCGCGCCCAAAAAATTAGTTTCTTGCCTGCTCTTTTACCGGCGAAAGGAGGTTGTAACAGGCGTAGCTAGTTTTAAGTTTGACGTTTTAAAGTGATAACAGACTAACGGCCGGGTTCAATAACCTTGACACAAGCTCCATAGAAGTAATGTCAAATTTCTATCTGTAATAGGGCAAACTGTCTACCAAAATCCAATACGTAATGCACTCAACAACTACATAGTTTTACTGACTCATTAGACATTAGATATCAGGAGCACTCACTACAAGACGTGTTTGATTAGTATAGCACATTTTATAGCCGTATAGTTGAGTCGTCTAGACGAGACTAGCAGCCATTATTAGAGCATAGTTGTCCCGGTAATGGTCCCGGTCGATGACCGTTTGAAACTAGCATTTCTTTGTAGAACTCTAATTGCAGCTTGCCGGAAAACTCATTAAGAAGTGGCGCAAATCCTTCTCGTATTATCCCGGGCCGGTGACAAGCTAGCTATGCGACCAGCCTTAGATTTTAGAGCCATCCATACGCCCGAAGTTAATGATCGATCCTGATCCGTTATCTGCGGTTTTGGATCGATATGTCATGTCATAATGTAAGGCGTGACATATTACTCTTCACACTTACATAAATACGAAAGTAAGTTGGTTTGTCCTTCTTTCGCGCATCAACAGAGAAACAGATTGACGCCTTTTTTTGCTTAGATATAGTTTGTGAGTCGAAGAATGACGTATGCTACTTTTAATCTCGGTTAACTACACGGTTCTTAAATAAATCTACATGTGGGTGAAACTACGGGGCCCATATTTAAATAAAGCTTTTGCATACCTATATATAAGAACAAAATTAAACTGCATTCTACTGCTAGGACTGAGCAAAGAGCATGTAAGGTTTAAGAGACGGGACTTCCATACAAGCCGATAGAATCAATTTACGCCGCATTCCAATACCAACATTACCAACAGATACTACAAAGACGTCAAACCACAGAGTACCAACCTAACGAAACAAATAGTGCATAACCAATAGCCCTTTATCGATATCGATAAAATATCAATGCAGAAACCTAGGTTGCTACATATTAATATTTTTATATTGATTTTAGATAGGTATCGAATCTGTATTAATGAGTCCAATGTTGATGAGGAATATTTGATACTAAATTCTAATACAAGATTGGACTTAAATGCGGACCCTAAATAAAATAAAAAACTGTTTCTGCTAATTAATTTTTTATTACAGAAATTAAATTATTCAGCGAAACGAAAATGAAACATTCCATTGTAAACAGTTGATGACTCACATCGTTCTGGGTCTTTT
Organism: Opisthograptis luteolata; assembly: GCA_931315375.2. Lineage (NCBI taxonomy): Eukaryota > Metazoa > Arthropoda > Insecta > Lepidoptera > Geometridae > Opisthograptis > Opisthograptis luteolata. The sequence continues at coordinate 11,906,725 of OV928036.1, read as the reverse complement.
ATTTTTAAGGTTTGCTCACAATTCTTACATTGCCGCAGTTTTTTTAGCACCATTGAGGCTATAAATATCCTGCAACATATACAGTACGCTGCTTTTCGATCGAATCGAACAAATTGTTTTCCATGTGAACATATTCCGCATCATCGTCTGGAAATTCGAAAACATCAGGCAGGACAGCATCATCAACTTCGGGTAGGTGTAGAACAGGAATTTTAAAATCTAAAAAACATTAATATTAATATAAAACTTATAGATGCACCTTCGCTCCACCCAAATGTCCGGATCAAAAAAAAATTGTGCTTAGCATCGCCACATTGTTGGTATCAGGAGTATTAGGCATAAACACATAATCCATTGTGTGGCATATCAATTTTATAAAGATTGTTTCTAAGTCCTGCAAAATTGCACAACCTATTCCGATCCTTGTTCATTTATGTAGGCACGCCATTGAAATATGTAAAACATTGTGCGCCTACTCTTTCACCCAATATTATATTCCTTATTTTTTTCAATGATAAATCAATAATGTTGCTATCGATATATCGATATTACAGTTGCAGTACATCACTAGCACACAATTTAAATGAGAAAAATAGGTTAATTTTATTTGTTTTTAGCCTGCTACTTACATATGGCTGGAAAGTATCATATTTATGTGCTTACCGGGCTTCATCTAAAGGAAGTCTCGCCTTAAACATCCTTTTTTTACGATTCGAATGACTTGCTCGAGTTTAACAAATTTCACAAGAAATAAGCCATCTTTTCGGTGGCATTTTGACTCAAAGTACACCTCTGATCACCCGTCACTAATTTTTAGGAGAAACTACCCTTCAAACAATTAAAATCCACAATCAAACAAGCATTTACATTCCTAACACACGGTACGAAATGTAGTTTTGTTGATAGACAACATGGCTGACACTTGACAGAAGTATTGCATGAAAGAGAAACCGCACTGAGGGAGTGTGATAGCAATATCCGCCATTATTTGCGGCGTAAACTCCATACAAAAAATTTTTGTTCCGAGTTGCGCCTGCCTGGGACTGAGGTCCAGCGCTGTGGTCCGTTGCTGGTTGCCAAATGTCATGACCGTAAAATGTCTATTTGTCAAATGAAAACCGTTGCCAGTGTTTGATAGCTTAAATTAAATACTGAGGTTTCACTCATTGTATTGCTCTGGGATATTGGATCTTATGATTGCGTAGGAATTCTACCTTTTACATTTTACAGGGTTGTTTCATTTCAAGTCACGTTACGAGACGGCTTTGTGGATTTTCGCTATGTCGTACTAAGGTGTTTATTATGTCTGTTTGTTCTTATTGCCCTTGTTTTCTAATTGTGCTTTATTGTGTAGTATGTCAAAAATCAATACATTTAATTTAATTTCATAAAAAATTGGCTCTCTTGATTGCTAACTAGCGAGGCTATCGGCAGCTGCTCTGTTGGTGCTTGAGATATTTAAACATATGTCTCCTATATTGTTATTTTTTTTAAACTAGCGAGGCTACTTCTAGAAAATACCCTACTATCATTCTAGTTTCATCACGACGTTTTCCTTCACCGAAAGCTCAAGATCATTGCAGAATTCGAACCTACAACCCACGTGTCGCAATCCAACGTACAACTGAGCTATCATCGCCTAACTTACTTACATTATAAGTGTAGCCTACACAAAGCTTCTATAATAACTTAAGTACACGTAAGTAGATTGTCTCACGCCGTACAGTCAACGACAAAGGTCACTGAACAAAAACAAATTTTCCGATTCTCTTTATCATTTTAAACACCAAACTTCGACCGAATCATCACATAACAACATGTGTGTTGTGTTATGGTCAAACGTTACCTTGGAAGTTGTAAGGAAAAAACAAACATTACTGACCCGATATGCATTTGTAAAATCAAGTATGATCAGCTACTTTTGTCGCTGACTGTACCCTTATTGAAATGTAAGCAAACTCCTGCGAATATCGAGAACAAAGTTAGCAGGTTGAAGCAATATAACATGATGTAGTTGGAGATGGAGCTAACCACTTACAAGTTGGTAAAGCTACTTTGTTAGCAAACCTCATTGTGTAGAGTTTACGTGGTGAATAGCTTATAGCTACGGATACCATATACTACTAATATTATAAACGTGAAAGTTTGTGAGTATGGATGGATGGATGTTTGTTACTCTTTCACGCAAAAACTACGGAACGGATCTGAATGACGTTTGGAATGGAGATAGCTTATACCCTGGATTGCCGTTTAGGCTACTTTTTATCCCGGAAAAAGATTCCTGCGGGATAACGGGAAGACGCGGGTGAGATCGCGGGTTGCAACTCGTATTTTATAAGAAAAGGGTAGATAGTTGCAATGTATCTGTAACATTGTATGACACAGCGGGTGCATAATGTGAAGAGAATATTTGATGAACGCTTTAAATTCACTTTGTACCGTGTGGTACCCGCCATCAGTGATCACTCATTGCGACTCAGTACTGAAATGTACCATTCCATAAATAATGAAATTTATTTACCTTACCGATTTAAAAGTTGCTCAGCGCGCTATGGAAAGGGCTATGCTTGGGGTTTCTCTGAAGGATCGAATCAGAAATGAGGTGATCCGTCAGAGAACTAAGGTCACCGACATAGCTCACAGAATTAGCAAGCTGGAGTGGCAGTGGGCTGGTCGTATAATGGGTAGACGTGTTCTTTAGTAGAGACCGCGACTTAGCAGACGAAGTGTAGGACGCCCTGCGACAAGGTGGAGCGACGACTTGCGCCGAGTGGCTGGCAGTAGTTGGATGAGAAGAGCCGAAGACCGGGCTCAGTGGCGTACCTTGGGAGAGGCCTATGTCCAGCAGTGCACTGATACAGGCTGATGATGATGATGATGATGATTTACCTTAAGTGTATAAAGTGTACCGTTATACATTTCTTAATGTATGGATTGGTATACATTTCAAGCCTTGCTGAATCGCAATTAAGTGATGGTAGTAAGCTCCCTGGTCATTTCCAACCAGCGACGGACATGGCTTAGTGGTCGAGCAGCCGACTGCAAAGCGAGAGATTGCGGGTTCGTTCGATTTTTTTCTACAACGAGATGAGCAAGTCGTTCGTGTGATGGTACGCGTCATGCTTACGCATAACACAGTTCAGTGCCATCCCGAATTTTGAACTTCAACAGTTCAAAATCCGGCGTGGCAATACATTGCGCTCGTCACCCTGAGAATATCCTGAAATTTAATTGGAAACTTTCCCCTTCAATCCAGAATACTGTAAAGCTACTTGCACACGACTGCTTGCTTACTTCTTTGTTTTAGAAGGGATACATTATTGTGCATTGAAAAAAGCGCAAGTATTTTTTCTGCGTCTTGGTGTTCTGGATCTTCTTTATTCCTACTATATAATTCCTACTAAAATTACAAACGCCATAAATTCTCGTACCATAGATATCTAGATACCTACAGGGCATCCTATTAGTTGGGGGGAGCTAAGTATGTGATTGTGTGGGCGGTAATACGATTATTAAGTATTAAGAAGTAAAGAGTTTTGTTTTATGGCTCCAATTTATCAGAGTGCCTAGTTGATGCGAGGCGAGACGTGGCCATCAAAATGCTGGTACTTAATTTATTAGATGCTATGAAATTATTAATTAATTATTTATTATTTATATGAAATGATTCGAATCGTATCCGACTTTTTCCTTTCTCTTTTTCTAATAAAGTAGGTATATAATATTAATAACATTAATGTTGATTTCTTATTTTTTCAGCTGCTGGAGAGCTGAGCTCAACATGCCTTCACCTGCGGGTCAAAAGAAAGGTTAAATATTTTTTATATACCTTTGTCATCTACTATGATGGTGATGATGGTGTGTGATGTAGGTACTTACTACCTATATCCTACTAATATTATAAATATGACGTACAAACCGATCTGTGGTCAACGTGTGTATTCTACATCATAAATGTAAACAAAAGATGCGTTTTTAATCGAAACTTTGTAACTGTTCCATTCAAAAGTGATATAAGGGTTAATTTTTCTTTTATTTTAATTTTTATAGGGTAGCATTTGTCTACAAGTGATCTGAAGTTAAGTGACGATGTGGTAGAAGGTGGCGCCACGATACACCTTGGTTGGGAACTGGTTCACAAGTATTATGAGAGATACTTTCAGAAACTAGTGGTTAGGTTACGTAACTGAATATTTTGACGCAATAAATATGAAGAAATAGGTAGAAACACTTATTCCTAGAACTCGTATTGTGTTGTGGCGTTACTAAACAAGAAACAACAAACATACTGACGCACTCATAAACATTCGTATTCATAATATTTGTGTGAATTAGTTTGATGTGTTTCATGATTGATGCTAGCGTAGTGGAATAGACGTCAATGAACTACGAGTAGAAGTTTATCTACTGTTTGTTTAGCTACACTGTGGTCGCGGTATTTGATAATGCCGTTTAACAGCCTTTGCGTAAATCAGCCTAAGCTTATTTGTACGTGCTTTAATACTCGTAGTTGCAAAAACACAGATGGTGACTCAAAATTAGCAAACCATTATCTTGTTCGCGATTTTATTATATTATGCAGAAAAAAGTTTTTACCTACTGATTGTTAACTAATCTTAACGAGCAATAAGTCATATGTCAGAATATAACTATAAAAAAACATGTAACAATTAGAATTCATAGTAACTTCATTCTCATACTTAAATATTGCCATTATACTCATTAATACATTTCATTATAATAATTATATCTGTGGCAGAATGTCTACGATTGCACATATATTATGTGGATGGCAACTTTATATCCTTTCCATAAATTTTGATGGGATAAATTTTGGCGGGCAATAGTGGTGACAGTCGATTGTATTGGGAGCTTTGGTAGGAAAAATATTTGGGTGGCTGGCAAAAGTGATTCGTCCAGATCTGTGTGGGGTGATATTTATTCTCCTCCTGGCTTGAATTACACTAACGAGGCGTTCACGGAACTCGATCTATAATGTAGAGGTATACTTCTATTATGTGAGTTGATTTAGAAAATCTTGTTTACGTTAAAAAAAAATAAGAACTAATGTTTATAAATCGGTACCATTCTTACGATTTTTATTTAGTTTAGTTAGATGAGAAGACATACTTTAGCTTTAGTACTTTTTTAGATATATAAAATTCTTGTCACAACCATGTTTATTCAGTGTGTGGTCGAAAGTATAGTCAGTTGGTTTAGGTATAGTCCGAAATTGGTGTCGATTCGGTCTCTAAAACTAAACTACATTTGACAGGTCTAAAAGTAATGCTGTCCTTTTTTTACTTTAGTAGTTAGAAAAAGACAGCAATACTATTAAACTTAGTTTAGTTTTAGAGAATGCGAAACCTAATCGACACCTATTATGAGCGAACACGTTTTTTTAAAGGTCGCTGGCGTAAGAATTTTTCGACTGAGAAAATTGCACGATTAAAGTAGTCCTGGATATAAATATTTGGGAACTCATTCTGTTAAAGACTTTGTGGCTAATTTCATTTAGCCCACTCAATCATAAAAAAATCGTAAATATATTTATTCAGTTGCATTCTCATCATTTGCATTATTTAATGCGCGCTAAAAACGTGTCTTATTTTAACTTACTGTCCAATGTTTAAAAATGAAACTCACGATGAATTAAATGTGCAAAAATATTTTACATGTACTGCTGCCAAATGTCTATAGGTAAAGGTATTGCAATACGAGCGACCCGCCCCGGTATTGCACGTGTAGCCTAAGATTTTGACAAGCGGAAGTTTTATCAACCCATAAGCTAGATATTTAATGTTGCGGATTTTGAATCGACTTACCGAAAGACTACATTTTTCCCGTATATTAAAGAGAGTGCTCTTTCATCAACTCTAATCATTTAACCAGCGCAAGCTGATAAAGCAGCTAGTTGTCTCATTTTTATCCAACTTGTTTTACAAATATCGAGTTAGCTTACTAAAAACTACTTTCTTAGAATAAAACAGCTGTTAGGGATAATGCAGCATTCTATTAGTGAAATAATTTTCGGAATCGAATCTATAGTTTTAAAGATTACCTCTACGTACAAATAAGTTTCACCACTTTATAACTAGTAGGTATAGAATAGCATAATATATAGGCATACCTATAGTCTAGAAGTGTATTGAGAATTACGATCTAAATCTGTGCTAGTTCTAATCCAAAGTCAGACAACACATTCATGCCTTGGCCAGAGTTCGCAAAATGAAACTCTACTAAGGTCAAAATATTCCAAAGTCATTGAAAATTATGTTTTAAATATTAAAATAAGTTTGATGTATATGTTAAAACTACGTGGAGAAAAATTGAAATTCAGCATGCTGTAAAAAAATAATTACTATTTTATAACTATTCGGGACACCGCTCTATCGTACGACTTTCACTGTCCACCAAAAACGACCTCCAGACAACATTTGAAAGCAGAGAGATATAACAATAATAATTTTTAAAGTAATGGTAAACTATGCTGTAAGCAATTTAAATTATACTTACTCCATAAACCACAAAACAAACCATTAAAACTACCTATTCCCGGAAGCCATTGGCTATTTTGAAGTGGTCGCTGTGCTCTTTACCATTTGACGCGTCAAAAGATTTTACGGAGCGTATAGAATGTCGTAAATACTTCCAGCGAGTACGAAAGATATGAGTCTATTATTAGCCTGCATTTTTATTTTACGGCCTTCCATTATTAAAGCTTTTATTGAGTAAACAGACAAACACCGTAAATATCAAAGTAACTGTGCCAATATTATTTTGGTGCGCGGGTAACAAGTGATGGAAGCCGAACGACGGGCGTATAGGTAAAAAGTTAGCTATATAAGTACCTACCATCTTCATCATTTTATATTAGCTTATGCCCTGCGTTTACACTCGTTCGCTTTTTCAAGATCTTCTCCTCTGAACTAAGTAGCCTTAGTAATCAGTAAGTAATCTGTCATTAAGCACCTATCGGTGTATTCCGGCAGCCCCAATAATTGAGATCCAGTTTCCAAACCCGGTGTAGCGTGATTCCACTTAGCATAATGTGACGTGTAGTCTAACGCTACCCGGTAATTAAAATTTATAAAAACCCCTGACATCTTGGACCGATTTTCATCAAACATAGCTAAAACAGTCACCCGTAACTCACCTTTCATACAAAAAAAAACTAAATTGAAATCGCTTCATCCGTTTGCGAGCTACGGTGCCACAGACAGACAGACAGACACGTCAAACTTATAACACCTTTTTTGCGTCGAATGTTAAAGAAGGCGACATACGGAAGAAGATTCTCTGTTGACCACTTTCAAGTTGAAACCGTATCGCCGATTACATGAAGAGTTTGTATGTTATCTTCAATATTCTTCAAGGTATAACCAGAGAGCTTTTATTGCTAACTCCATAGGATAACTCGCTCCACACTCTTACAGAGCATGGAGGGTATCGAAATAGGTCGATATTTAACGTGGTCAGCACGACTACCTTCGGTAGCACGTTGGCAAGCTTCCAGCAATTAAGGACTTTGCCAGTTTTTAGAGTAATACGACTTAGGTACAGGCAATTAAATCCACTGTCCTTTTTATTACTTTTTATTTCATAAATGACTTAAAAAGTTTAATCTAGACAGATTGGAATAATTTTTGCGAAGTCGGACGGGTAGAGCAAAGCCTAAAGTTTGCCTAAAGACTGAAAATGGGTAGGTACTTAAACAAAACTTCGAGACTGAAAACATAAGGGCGATTTTTTATTCAGGATTCATGTCGTCCGCTGGGGGCCATTTTTAAGGGCCTCGCATTAGCTGGCATAGCATAGAGCGTTTCGAAATGGTGGCACTCCCTTATCGATATTTTAAAACGAATACTATTTAGTCTTGTCAGCTATGCAATTAATATACATAACTGATGTCAAATCAAATCAAATTGTGACATAGGTGTATGATACACATATAGTGTATGATTTACATGAGTCCATAGATTCCTGAACTAGCGTGAACACTGTATTTCAGGAGCCAACGCTATTTCCACCGTGTCAAGCTTAATTAGTTAACATAGTTTAGTGTCAAACTATAATTTAACTACAAAACTCATAATAGTGAAAATAATAGAAAAAATATGGCATCACGACTCCTTTTTGAGTGTCCGCATTTCTTAACTCGTGCCCATTCTAGCTGTACGTAACTATACCTACCTATACCTATATCTATCAATCAATCTAACAGAAAATAACACGATGTAAACACCGTAAAGATTGAAATACCTATACAGACAGCAGCACAATCGTATAGCTTGCCGATGTGCGTCAAAGATTACTGTGACAAAAATAGCGAAGGCGTACATTTGATTCATATCGGCTGTCAGACGAGCTTTCAGCTGCTGTAGTCCACAATGGAGCTTCGCGCCATCCGTCATGTCGGATTTGTTGGCCTATTCCAGATATCATATTTTCGTTCTTCTAGAGAATTAATCATCCAACACCTGACTTTAAGGTAAAGCTTCGTACATTTTGCGCAGTAGTGGGATCCGTACAAAAAGATAAAAAAAATTACAGCTACTTAAAGAAGTGCTTTGAACTTGTACATCTTTACCTTCATTGTGGTAATGTGTTTTTTACGTTCTATGGTTCCTAACTTCCTACCGTGATTGGTAGTCATTCCGCATGCATGTGGAAACTATAAATTGATAGGCTAGTAATTTAACAAGAAAAAAAAAAGAAAACCGAAAGCGTTGAAACAAAAAAGGCTGACAAAGAAAATAGGTTGAATATTGTAGTAAAACCTCATTTTACAGTTGATTAAATTTATTGTTTTGAACTTTATTAGGTTTTGTTTGAATAATGAAAGGACAATACAATTAAATGGAAAAGTTTCTATTTGATTCCAAAATCAAACTGGATGGCAATAACCAGCAATAACTGCGAAACTTTCCGAAATTATTTGGAAGAGTCGAATCAAAAGTTAACAATTTTAATTCATTAACATTGGGTTTTATAAATAAGTTTAACACTAAACTTAGTTAAATTTCAGTTATCTTATCTTTTTTTTTTGTAATTGTGTTGTGAATTATTTACAGTTTAACAATGTAATGTAGAGATATATATTATGTAATGGTATGATATGAAATGAACACATTGGTTTTGTCAGTCATCCAACATCAAAGTATGATCGTCATTTGTCTACTAAATTAATTCATGATATTGATACCCTTGAACTCCTTTGTTCTTAGACATATCATAGTATCATACATAGGATTTTACGAACATTTGTCGTTTTTAAATATTTGTTACCCTAAACCCAGATAAATATAAAAAGCTGTCTGCTTCTGTATTTGTGCTGTATTTTGATCCCGCAACAGTCGTTGCTGAATAAATGAGTAAATAGCTTTTAAAGGTTTCGCGAGAGCTCTTTGCGAACATGAAACTTTGAATATAAATCAATATAAATTGTGTTTTCAGGTGACAACTGGTTGGAGACGATGGTGGAGGTACCTTCAGCAGTCTGCGAAGAAGACGTCGATCGCTGTACCACCAGTAATGTAAGTTTACTCCTTAACTTTGATAAAACTACGCAAAGATTGTTCCTTTATAATTTCCGACTAATTTTGTAGTTGAACTAGGTTTCTAATACCAATCGGATAGAATTACGAAATTAATAATCGATCCTGATCCACGGTTTTGGATCGATATGTCTCGACAAGTTAACTAGCAGTTATAAACCAGCACGAGGCGTAACACTAATTGCCCAAAACGAAGCTTCGCCCGAAAAGATTATCTTGACCCAGTCACGGTCTTTGTTTTTTCGTGACCAAGCTATACTTTTTTCAGCGTGTTTTTCTGCAAAGGGCGATTTATCACATTGCTAATATTTAATCTTAATCTTCGATAAACTTGGTCTAATGTAGCTAGAGGTATGTTTAGTTTTCTTTTCTTCAATTATTCCTGTGCGCAATGATTTAGGCGTGGTTTTCCAAAAACACCGTGTACCTAATCTGTTTATTCTCGTCAAGTGACGTCTTCTCAATTTACCGCGTTCTGGAAAGTCATCGACCCGTTTTGGTTCTAAATATAACGTCGTAATAAATTTCATAAATATATTTTGCAGCCAGAACAAATGACATTTTGAGCCCTTGGGATGCAAATAAGGAAACACTGCCTCGTAGTGGAGCGAATGCGAAAAGTGTTTTTTGTTGGTAGTGTCTACTATACATTTACCTATCTGCCTACCTGATCAATATTTCACAATTTAATTAGAAACATTTACTAATAATAAACTTAATTGAAATCTAATTATAAATACTTTATTAAAATGTTCGATTAAAATAATTACAAGTAAAACACTGCTGGTAGTGTCTTCGACCATCGTCATCATCATTATTATCCACTGCTGAACACAGGCTTTCCCCTTTAAACGCTACCATGAACGGCTGTTAGCCATTTGCATCCATCGGCTCCCTGCGACTCTTACAATGTCGTCGGTCCACCTAGTGGGGGGCCTACCTAAAGAGCTTCTTCCGGTTCGTGGTCGCCACTCAAACGTCGGTCTATCACCTTGTATTTTTTTGCAAAAATCCCTCGGATTTATATTTCTATTATGCCGGTCACGTTCTTGTCAAGCATAATCATTTTTGTCAATCATTTATCCCATTAGAAGCGTAAATAATTTCATCTTGATATAACTCACAGCTGTATGGTCGCGACGTGCATGGCCCACTTGGCCATGTTTATGGCTTGGTTGTGCAAAAGGCGTGCGCTAACGTAACGGCACAATTAATTAAGCGAACGAAAAAAAATTGATGTCGAACAAAATTGGGGATGAAATTGTACTTTTTTGTTACTAGAATATCACCTTTGAAATGTTGGCAATTTTTTGAGACAGAACTGAGCAGTTTGCTAAAAAGGGTTTTCTGGTGCGTAGATTCAAAGGTCCGTGCGCTTAAGAGCTTTTGAGCGTTATTAAAGAACTTTTTAATTTTATTTTAATACACCGGGTCTCTTAGTCTTACGGTTCTTTATAAGTTCTCTCCGCCCAAGGATTGCTTAGTAGAGATCGCTATTAGCAATAAGCATTGTAACACCAATTTATACGTTTATTTAAATATTCTTTGTGTGCATTTCCAATTTAATTTTCTTATTAGTTTTTCTTTGGTAAGCAATTAAGCATTTGACTGCAGTCTCACTAGATGATGACGAGGTCGATGATGAATCCTTGCCTAGCTGAAGCCTTGATATTAGCTTGAAGGCTCCTAAATTATAGACTAAAACAAAGACACTGGCAGGGTGTTCCACTCCTTTACCGGTCGCACAATAGAAGCGAAGCGTTTTGTGCGGATCGGGGAAATGACAACCAAAACGGATGTCGTGTTGCCATACGTCTTATTGTCCGATGAAACTCCTTTGTTTTCTGTTAACATATTTTTCAAATGTGAGATCATCCGTGTAACATGATTTGTGAGATGAGTACATAGTCTCGGAGACCATTTGGCGCCGCCCGTGTTTACCTTGCTGCCGTCACCGCCAGGTCCAGACGCATTTCTACTTTATAATGTCTCAGTAAATAATGTGGACATGAAATGTTTGCTTCAACTTATATGGATAACTCATCGCTTTGCTGTGAAAATAGGGAACATAATACATATGCTATTTATTTTACGATATGTATAAAAAAAAGAGATCAGAATGTTTACGGATGTTATAAAAACTGATGCTCTCTTAACATAAAATGTGTAGTTAAATATTTTTCTCGAGGAAAGAAGGAGCGATAAGAGGAGTCTCACAAAGGTCGGAAGTCATCATCATCATTATCAGCCTTTCACGTTCCCACTGCTGGGACTCTGGCCTTCTCTCAGAGAGAGAGTATGGGCTGTAATCTACCACGCGGGCCCAGTGCGGGTTGGTAGATGTCGCATGCCCTTGAATGTTACAGTTCTTGGGCATGCCGGTTTCCTCACGATGTTTTCCTTCACCGTTTTGAGCGATGGCAAATCCGCACATAACTTATTAAGTCATAGGTGCGGAGCCGAGAGGATTCGAACTCGGTGTCGGCGTCTTGTAAGTCGCACGCCTAACCGTTCGGCCACCATCGCTCCAAGGTCGGAAGTGATTTTTTATTTTTCTCCATGATTATCCCAAAACATTTTTTTGACATCTTATAGGGTAAAATAATGCGCTGACAACAATTTTTGTCACTTGATCTTAAAAGACGATGCGGTAGAAAACTGCCGGATTCTTGACAGTGGTAGGTAGCTATCCAAGCGAGCACTAGAAAATTCCCAGCAACCAAACTATGGTTTCATCACGATATTTTCCTTCACCGAAACCTCAAGCTCACTGCAGAATTTGAACCCATGACTTACGGGTCGCAAGTCAACGTCACTACCCACCCCTATCATCCCTTCAAAGTAACTCAAAGTCTGTTAAAATGGGAACAAACTGGCACTATACGTTCGGGCTTACATAAATCTTCTTACCTACAGCAGATACCTCTAAAGCCAGCCCTGACAAAGCCACTTGGCCCCGTTTGCTAAACCGAAGGGTCAATAGAATGGATGTTCGTATTTGCGGTCCGCCTTAATAAGGGCCTGAGTTAGGGTACGTTGTGGCCAGATATCTCAGATTAAACGTGTGTATTTACTGGCTATCGGCCGTTATTATCTAATAACCGATCTATTCACGGTTTTTCCTACGAGAGATAGAAATATGACACAAGCTTCATAGAAGTAATGTAAAAAATCTAATATGGCTAAATAGGTTATTAATTTCCAGCATTAATCTTACTAATATTATAAACGTGAAAGTTTGAGAGTATGGATGGATGGATATTTGTTACTCTTTCACGCATGAAATTTGGAGTAAAGATAGCTTTTTCCTGTAAGTGATCCTGTTGGTTTTAACCTAGTTAAACTATTTGCTACAGTTCCACTGGAGGTAAATAGATATACACACCTTCCTAATAGGAAGGTCATTGTCATCGGATGGAATTAACATTCAGATTAATTAGTTAATAATGAGTCACATTCAAATAATATAATTATTGTCACAGATTAACCTTCCCCAGCTTTTCTCATACATTGCAATTTCAATTAAGATCATGGTCGTTAAACTCAGTCAAATGATTAAATATTGTAATACTTTTTATTCACTCAGTATTTTACATAATTTTCAACAAAAAAATTAACTAAAGCATATTTAAAAATATCACGAAATTCCCGAATACATATTTAAATTTTGCAAGAAATGGCACGCAATGGGTCAGTTAATAACATTAATGATTCTAAACCCGGCGCGGCTTGCCCACACCCGGTCACATGTCGGAGAGAGCTCTCGAAACATTTTCATAAAGACGCGGAATTTGCCTTGAAATATATACGTGTGTATGCATAATATATTATGTACAGTTGTACACACTGTATGATTATAACATAATGAGTGTGATGTTTATTTTGTGTCTATCGATTTCCACAGGTAGTGCAAAGCCAATCTTAACGATAACGTTGTTTAAGAAACAATAATAAATAATCATTATTCTAAATAAACTAAAACCAAAAATATAAAATAAATCTATAAAGATTAAAAGCCCTGATTAACTGATATAAACGCACAGCCTAAACCGCTGGTCGTAGAAATATGAAATTTGGAGGGTAGGTATGTTTGTCTTGATGCATAGGGGTGTACTAAGAAAGGATTTTTTGAAATTCTTCTCCTAAGTGGGTAAAAATGGGAAACTATAGTCCACGCGGGTGAAACCGCGGGGAACAGCTAGTTTCCTATGAAACTCAACAATTTGACCTAATATCTACAAATAGATCTACACGAAAAATGTAGGTTTACAGTTATGAAATCGCTAGATTTAACTAAATCAAACGAACCTTTAACTTGTTTGGTTTTAAGTTTTAATTGATAAGAGCTATCCTAAACTGTATGGCCGATCTGAATTTAACACGACCACGTCGCAGAAGTAAAGTGATGACTTAGGCATACTTGCGCTATGTTTTAGTCGATACCTAGGTACTTCTCTATCAATTGCGTCACAAAAAGTCCCCATGATGTGCAGGGATGCCTATATATTGTAAGTAGTTTAGGTAGAAGTGTATCCATAACCTTATTGATATTTCCATTCCATTGACAGCATTCAATTTGTGGTAGGTATTTCCGGCTTTTATGTTGGTGTGCTCTACTCAACTATGATGCTTCTTCCGTCGCGTCGTCGATCAAGTTATAATTTAGCTCCTTCTACATTATTTAGTTACGTAGTAACTTTCTCATAGAATATGTAGTATCTACGGTCAACGACCAACGACATAAGCCGCTGAACATAAACAATTTTCTATCTTTTTTTACTTTTAGACACTAAACATTATTGATCGTGTACTACATATTTGGAACTAGTTGCACCCCGCGGTTTCACCCACGTCTTCCCGTTATCCCGCAGGAACCCTTTTCCGGGATAAAAGCCTATGTGTTAATTCAGGGTATAAGCTATCTCCATTCCAAATTACATCCAAATCGGTTTAGTAGTTACGGTAATACGTGGTAACAAACATTCACACACACACACACAAACTTTCGCATTTATAATATTAGTAGGAAATATAGTGTAATCAGCTGCTACTTTTGTGCTGACAGTACCTTTTTGTGTCTATTCTACGAAACTAATAAAATTCTTCATTTTTCAAACTCAGCTAAATCTATTTATCTCCACGAGTGTCATCACACACAAACAAACAACAAAAGGGTTAACAAAGCTCTCTCCCGCCTGATAGTAAATTTACGCGAACCACAGCTACCCCCACGTCGATATAAAAGCGCCCTTACGATCTCTCGCCCAGAAATAACGTATTTCGGACTGACTGCTCAGAGGGCCGACTCGCCGAATAAAATCCAAAGTGCTGTGCAAAGAAAATTCAAATTGAATTAGAGGGTAGTCCGATGAACACGAGCGATGTTCAGAGCTTTATTTCATTTTTCGACTAAGTGCTTGTAGGTATAAAGTATAATAAATTAATTCATACGAATTTTAGATTTTTTTTGATGATAACCAGCGTAATATTTATTAACTTTGCCTTTTTTATTAGTCACAAAATCACAACAAGCCAACGGGCTCGGTAATGGCCCGGCCGGGGCGACCTTTACCGATTGCATACAGGTCACTTCCCCGAGCCAATGTGCGCAGTCACCGTGAAATAGCTTTGTTTATCTCTCCGTGCTCCTAATGTCTGATCATCATATATTATCGTGTCGATTGTTCGGAATGGGCTTAATCATATATCAGGATTAAGGAGACAGTTTTCATGTATTTTCTTGACGTTATTGACGTGATTATGTATTGTTACAACCCTCGTCACGCTGAAGCTTAATCACTTTATCTGCCGAACGTCAATTAACTTATGGCGTATATGGATTTTGACAGAATTCAATGCTGATATTAGCAAATGATCCGACGGCATTACAATAGAATAGTGATAGGTACAAACAATATACTTATACATCATATATCTTTACTATGGTTAAACAAAACACTAAACTTACATTGTAGAATGGGCAACAATGGGCATGACTTGCTATCTACATAGTCAAGTTTTACGTCGAACCAGTAAAATAATCTTAATAATCAATATAATTTCATACAACAATATGGATCTCTAAGGCCCTAGATACACTAGGGGACATAAGGAGCAACAAGCTGCGAGAATGCCCTCTACGTGGAATGTCCCAGAGACAAATACCGCGGAAAATTTTGCTGACCACACTCGTCAGTGTTTACAGAAATGTCGCCCGAAGAGGTTGTAGCGATTAGTGCTACGGCCTACGTAAATACATACTTATTACTTAATAGCTGAAGAACCGATAGCCATTGGGGTAAACGTGTTCTTGAGTGGAGACCGTGTCTCGGCAAACGTCGTGTTGGACGTCCTCTGTCCAAATGGAGCGATAATATACCTACGTAAAATAGCTGGCAGCGCAGCGGTTGGATGAGAGGCGTACCTTGCGAGAGGCCTATGTCCAGCAGTGGACTGAAACAGGCTGATTATGATGATGATGACATACTTATAATATTTCAGGAAGAGCACGATAATCGATGGGGAACAAAGGTTCTCGAATGGCGACCACGAACCGGAAGACGCTCTGTAGGTAGGCCCCCCACTAGGTGGACCGACGACATTGTAGGAATCGCGGGGAGCCGATGACTACAAATGGCTAATAGCCGTCCATGGTGGCGTTCAAAGTGGGAGGCTTATGTTCAGCATTGGACTTGGTCCGGCTGATGATGATGATGACGTTGTGAAAACGACTACATTCGGTGACAAATGGCGCGACAATGATACGAAACACGTGAGCCCGCTTTTCAGCATACCCCGCGTAACAAAAAATAATGAGAGACTGTGCAATGTTGCAGCGCAAGATACATTCAGTGTTGCGCGTCATGTTGCGAGATGAAATGTTCCATCGTGTATCCCGCAGCTTAACGATACCATGTTCTTTAGCTAAAAAAAAATCCAATATCATTCCCATTGCTATAAATCAACAGCGTAAGAGAGCGAAACGTTATCTACAGAATGATTGACACTATAATAAATTCTGGAGACGAAAATACAGCAATCGCACAGATATCGTCTCGCAAACAGTAATGTACGCAAATTGAGAAAAGCTCTGGAGGATCGCTACCGAATGATACAGAATTCCGACGGATTTTCGCAGATTTCTAGTACAAATTCTGTCTGTAATAACACGGTGTTTATATGAAGCGTGATAGTCGATTGAGCGAGAGCTTGTTTGAATAGTAAATATTTCTTATTTCGGAGAAGATGCTATGAAATGATCTTGGTAACTAAGTAGGGCAATGTGACTTTCGTACATGAAATAATTCCGTACATGGACTGTATGGTTTTCGGGAACAATCTGAAATCTGAACCATTCACCAAAATCCTTCACTTACATTTAGGTAGTTTTATAATTATATTCAGATAGTGCCTGTCGAAAGTTTCTGACACAGTATAAACTTACCTTTGTGCTAAGAGTTTCAACTGTTGACACTTCAAACTTTCACAATTAGAGTAGTTTTAGTAAACACACAAAACATGCTGTCTGTAGTGTCGGAGAATCAATGGTAAACAGAAGGAAGAGACCGGATATCTGGGTTTTGTCTCTAGGAGAACTAAAACTAACAACCCCCAACAACCCGTCGAACGTTTTTTTTTTTTTACTAATTACAGGGTAGCATTTGATGTTAGTGACAAGTCACCTGATGTTAAGTGACGATGTGGTCGAAGATGGCGCCACGCTACACCTGGACTGGGAACTGGCTCTCAAGTGAGGCTGCCGGAACACACCGATAGGTGCTTGGCGACAGATTCTTAACAAGAGTGTGGTAGCTAGCCAAGCGAGTATTAGAAAATACCCTACCACCAAGCTATGGTTTCATCACGATGTTTTCCTTCACCGAAAGCTCAAGCTCATTGTAGGATTCGAACCCACGTCCTACGGATCGCAAGCCGACCTCACTACCACTGAGCCATCATCGCTATAAAATTTCTATAATAAGTTAGTTCAAATGTGCAAGAAGATTGTTATGTAAACTTTAGAATCACATAAATGTTTTCTACTTACATAGCTTCTAAACAACTTCTTAGCTTCATCCTGTTTAAGGAAGGTAATACCTATGTCTTAGTAAAATGTGGCGAAAAGAAGTCAGTAGAAATGACGATCCGACTGACCATTATATAATGATGGTATTATTAATATTACTTCTTGCAGGGTATATAGCATTTGACGACAAGTAACATAATGTTATGTGAAGATGTAGTCGAAGGTGGCGCCACGCTACACCTGAATCCAGAACTGGCTATCAAGTGGGTCATACCACGTGAGCTGTAAACCACAATTTCAACAAATATCTACTTTACCCACCAACATTAGTCATTAATAGCTTCTAAAACTCATTTCCCTGTTTATTACATCGAAATACGTAAAGTTGTTGAATCGATTTGCATATTTGATTGACATTTCAAAGTAAGCAATTTCGCAAAGCTGAATACCCTAAGGGATAGAGGGATGACTAGGAGTTCGTTAATCAGATTGTTAATATATGCTTCTCCTATTTAATAGTATTTGCGTAGATCTATGTTAGGTACTTACGTATTCAAAACTTACCACAAAGGATAGTTTCGGCGAGTCTATCTTATGCCTAGATAAATAACACTTTATTGTTTCATCACAACAACAGAAAGTAAAACAACATAAAAGGAAAAATTGTATATCATCATCATCATCATCATAATCAGCCCGTTTCAGTCCACTGCTGGACATAGGCCTCTCCCAAAGTACACCATCGAGCCCGATCTTTCGCTTCTCTCATCCATTCGCTGCCAGCCATTTTGCGTATGTCGTCGCTCCACCTAGCCGGAGGGCGTCCTACACTACGTTTGCCGAGCCGCGGTCTCCACTCAAGAACACGTTTGCCCCAACGATTATCGGTTCTTCGGCTAATATGTCCAGCCCATTGCCACTTCAGCTTGCTGATCCTATAGGCTATGTCGGTTACCTTCGTTCTCTGTCGGATCACTTCATTCCTGATTCGATCCTTAAATTGTATATAATGGCAATACAATTTTCGTTTAACAAAAACGTAATCTGGTTTCAGTTTTAGTAAACGCCCCCCTGTAACTAAACAGCACAAACCCTCCCGGATAGTCGCTTAATTACTAATAATGTACATACACAGGGTTATTGGATTAATGCTAATAGCCTCTTAGGGGTAATTACGGTACACCATAACAAACACTTTTTGTTCAATAGCGTCTATTGTTTATTCTTTGACCGCGTTGAGTTTGCACAGAGTTACTAATAAACAGATTGGTCAATTATATTATTAGTAGTAGATAATAATAAATTATAACGTACCTTTTCTAAAAAAATATGCAGAAAAATGAATGAATCGATTTATTAGTAACTCTATACAAAATCTAAGTAGTCACAGAATAATCAATAGATGCCATTGGCTACGGAAGTCAACGCTACGAAATTTGCGGGAGGCATTGATACTGAATAAAGAATTATCATACAGTACACAATAATACGAAGCTTATTTTTTTAGATATAATACTATGTTTGTAAGTACATATTACGATTTTATGATGAAACGCGTGGAACAAAAGTTGCGTTTTATGATGTCATCATACAGAAGTTGTTTTCCATCAGCACTGTATACATACACCACATACTCGCCTACATTTTCATTTGCCTCTTTATATAAAATAGTCATAGTTCACTAGGATGGTATCCAAATAGCAATTTCACTTAGCAATCTGCAGTTATCATATCAGGGGCGGGCGGTCGTAGGTCGTTTCAATAAAAACAGTCATCAATCATGTTTGGGCCGGGAAGGAAAATATACATTGACACATGGGTGTGACCACTGGGAAATACTGTCCGTTATACGGAGGTTTAGGAGGTTCGGGGTAGATACAATACCATAGTATTAAGCACACTTTATGAATAAGTAGGTAATTCTATTTTGCTGTGATATAGGTACTTTCAGGGCATGCAACATCTACCAACCCTCCCACTGGGCCAGTCAAAAGTCGAAAGTCAAATGCTTTTTATTCATTACTAGCGGACCGCCCCGGCTTCGCACGGGTATTTAAAAGAAATTTCAAAATTAAAAATTGTAATACACACACATAAATCCTTCCTCCCGTACGGCCCGTACCCCCGTACCCCAGTGACGCCTACATGCATAAGGCTACCACGCAACTTTTTTCTACTACTTACATTTTGAAACTCGTGATATCTTTCCAATAGAATGTCCGAATTGAATGATTTAAATAGTTATATAAAGGTATTGAAGCAGTTTTAGTTAAGAAGTAGTTTATTTTGATAAGGATTAATACCAAAATACAAATAAAGAGCCTTTTCTAGCGGAAAACTAAACCATATTTTCTATTTCAAGCACGTTACATACCTACTTATGTTTTTGCAACATCTGTTACCATCATACGAGTGTTACAGCTATTAAATTTATTGTTTATTGTTTACTAGTTGCGCCTCGCGGTACGCCCGCATCTTCCCGTTATCTCGCAGGAATCATTCCCGGGATAAAAATATAGCCTATGTGTTAATCTAGGGTATAAAGCTATCTCCATTCCAAATTTTATCAAAATCGGTTTAGTATTTATTATTGGTAACAAACATTCACACACACACACGTGTTGTTTGTGTTGTGTGTGTTGCGTTGTTGTGTGTACACACAAACTTTCGCATGCATAATATGGGATAATATGCATAATATGGATTGTGGAAATACTGAGATGTTTTTGACACTGTACTTACTTCAATATCACTTGAATAATTAAACACAAGAGTAGACACGAACAGTACGAGTATAAAGAGAAAGTTAGAAAGTAAATACCGGTTTACAGGTAAATAGATGTACCCTCGTCAAAAAGGGACGTGTTGACAGGTAGAACAGAATTTTAAAACATTTTGTTCATCACAAACAAATACAAGAGGATCGGGACTTGAGACGTCGTAATCCGAAGCTTTTATTTTTACAAAAAAATATCTGGTTTACTTGTATCGAACACATATAAAGACTATTTTCGTTACAGTCAATAGTATTTTATTCAATAGGATACATTGTGATCATTTTAAAACGTCAAACTTAAAACTAGCTACGCCTGTTCCAACCTCCTTCCGCCGGCAAAAGAACAGGGAAGAAATTTGCCACCCGGCAGGTAATTTTTATGGTGACAAATTTATTCTTATTAATAATTGATAGAATTGGAGCATGTTCGCCACAATCCCAAGCTTTTTTGTCATTAATATACCTAAGTGTAATATCTATTTGACAACAATTGATGCAAATCCACCATATACTCTCTGAAAAGGCCTGTGTTCCTGCAGTGGCCGCTGGAAAGGAAATATGACGATAATGTATGCACTAAAAGTTACCATAATATATAACTTTTTGTCATTGAGGAAGCACGCGATAATACCCATTACTGTGAGTGATGTTTGCCGCACGGTAACGGGTGCGTCTTACAAGGTTACAAAGCACCGATATATAATATATAAGTAAGTTAGAAAGATAACTTATGAGCGGATTTGCCATCGCTCAAAACGGCGTAGGAAAACATGTTGAGGAAATCGGCATTTCCAAGAACCACAACATTCAAGGGCGTGCAACTTCTACCGACCCGCACAGGGTGAGCGTGATAGATTACGGCCCTAGATACTCTCTCAGAGAAGGCATTTTTCCCAGTTATGAGAACGTAATAGGCTGATGGTGAACCATAATAAAGCGCAGAAAGAATTTATGTTTTTATTTATAACCGACCACAAAAAAAGAGGAGCTTTCTCAATTCGACCATATATATTTTTTATGTTTGTTCGCGGATAACTTCGTCGTTTATGAACCGATTTTGATGATTCTTTTTGTTGGAAAGAAGATGGTCTACCATGATTAGAAAACCAGGATCCTACTCATATTATAAATGCGAAAGTTTGTGTGTGTATGAATGTTTGTTACCACGTATCACCGTAACTACTAAACCGATTTTGATGAAATTTGGAATGGAGATAGCTTATACCCTAAATTACACTTGTATAATACTTAGGTGGTGCCACGCTACACCTGGATTGAGAACTGGCTCTCAAGATGGTTTGCCGAATAGGTATTAGGATAGGTACTTGGCGATAGATTCTTAACATATGGTGGAACATATTTTTCCCAAAATAGTAGCAAAGTTAGACGTGGCGGCTCGTTATCGGTATCGGCGTATCAGCGGTATCGCGACACGCTAATGCGTTCGGTGCGATACCATTAGTATCGGACGACTGTTTGTTGTTGCGAACTTGCGACACCTGCACGGTTTGTCGCGTCGGGGTAAACAAGTAACAAAGGGTAAAGATGCTTAGGCTGGTCAAAGTCAAAAGTCAAAGTCAAAATTTGTTTTATTCAGAACGACGCCCGGCAGGTAATTTTTTTGGCGCGATCACACACTATCTTTCGCATTTATAATATTAGTAGGATAGGATTTGTATGAAATGACAGACTCAAATCTGTGCTTAAGTAGTGAACATCGCTTTTTCAGTACCACAGCTGTGGCGATGGATGTCCGCCCTGCCCTAGTGAGCGGGTGCAGCCGCCCCCGATCCCTGAGGGCGAGAGGGTGCCGGGAGACGGCGCCAGCAGCTCGGCACAAGATGAACAGGTATTATAAATACTGATAGTATTAAAGTCCACCATTTTCTGGACCCATTATGTATCATGACACTTGGTCAAAATCCGAATGTGAAAGTAAAAACGTGATTGAAAACTGTTCAATTTGTCTGTATTGTTACAGCTCCGAATAAGTACAATCAGTGGCTCAAATTATACGACCAGCTTTCAAAGGCACGCAGCGCAAGGTGACTATAGTACAATTAATGATAATTAGGCCTTATGATATAGTAGTTAGGGCATTTTTTCGCCTGGCTAGATCTATGCCAGAAGTTAATCAAGAATCTATCAGTATGTTCCGGCAGCCCCACTAGGGGACTAGTTTCCGGTCCGGTCGTAGAATGGCTCAGCCTTTAGAGCAAATAGTATCTCCAAGTCTTCATTAAAATATACAGTCATATATATAGGTATCTTATTGGATCGTTTGAATTAAATAAGGTCTAAAGATAGTTCAAACGATCATTGATGTTCGGCAACGTGCCCAAAATGCTGGCGCCATTGCCACCCTGAAAAGCGAGGCTTATCCTTTGTCCAAAATATAGGCTAGCATGCTGGTCAAATTACGTCTTACTACAATCGGCAGACTTACCGTTATGCAGCAAGCTCTTCAAGGCAATCATAGCCTTAATAGAGACATTTTTATAATTATATGATGGAGAACTTAATGAATAATAAAGGCACTTATACTTATGTAAGTTTACTTTGCAGTTTCGACTGAAGGGATGCTACGAACGCCACGGTACTACAGAGGCATTTATTGGCCTTCTATTACAAATACTTTTAAGGTAAGAGCAACCAGCTTACAAACGAATATCATTCATTACCTTTTATTAATTATGATGCCTTATGATTAGCTAATTTTCATTGCAAGCTTCATGTTGAAATAAATAATGCAATACCCTGTATTATTTTTATTTTCAGGATAAGCAAGTGGAATCACTTTACCAAAGCTACTCTCGAAGGCAGCGACAAAAGTCACTCATTATGGTTAATGTCGTTGATTGTGCACTTAAGGTGATTAATACAAACATTAAAGTTACCAAGTTAACTATTTAAATAAAATACAACTATGTGATGAAAAATTTATTTTATTTTCAGATATGTTTAACTATAATTTACATATTCACGATATATAAGTCGGAACAAGGTGAGTAATCTCATTTATTTGTTACAACTCTGTCATTTTTTTCCTTTTGTATATTAACAACATATTCCGTAGTTTTCACACGGTTGCCCCATGTTGGGCGCCAAGCCTCGTTGGGCGCCAATCAAAAATATCACCCATTCCACTTAATAAATGACACTTTTTCAAGGTGTACATAATTTTGTAGTGAGAAAGTGATCCACAAAGTTTCTAATACATAAGTCACACGACTTGTCGGTTCTTCCTCAAATTAAATTGCAACTTGTCATGAGAGAAGTTAAAATCAACATCAATCTTCTTGTCCACATTATTTCGCTACATATTATTATTAAAGTCTTTGTATTTGTTGTTCGGGTAATTTCCAATAACTGATTTAACACGGTTTGACATAAATTTGACATTACTTCTATGGAGGTTATGTCAAATTTAGTACCTAGGCCAAATCGAAGATAGATATCGGTTATTGAAACCTGGCACCACATCAACATAAAATAGGGCAATATAAAAGGGAAGATCTTAGACCTAGTGTTACAATGAGCGGTCTTACCGTTTAGCGATACAATTCTTAACAATTAAACTTTGCAGCAGTAAAAATGAACGAACGCCAGATAGCGTGGACGGCCGCATTCTGTTTCCTGAACCTGGCGGTGTGCCTGCTGGGCTGGTGGCGGTGCTTCGCCAACGACTACCTGCACTGGGCCGCGGCAGCCACCTGGATCCTGCTCATCGCGCAGGGTTTGTACGACTATGGTATGGGTACTACGGGAATCATCTCATGTGCCATAATGCTTGAATGTTTTGTAGTGCTGATGCTGACACATCTGTAAGAAAATAGTGTAAGTATCCCGCACGGTATGCATGCCGCGTATCTCTCTCTGTGTGTGACCGGTAACAGCGCTCTTTCTGATTGGTTTATGTACACACGTATTCTATGGTGTATGGCTTATTATAGAGGAAGGTCATATGCGCAATTTTCTTTTATTCTATTACTTTTGAGGCTGCTATTGGAATTCTGAACCCGGCCATAGATTTACATACTACTTAATAATTAATAGTTATCAGAGCTGCGAATGTCAGTCCTATCAAGAAACCCGACGGGATTCTCAGCGTGGTTCATACTAAAATTAAGTAGAAGTCTGATAATTTTGTTGGCGATACTCCTGCACCTGCGTTTTTTTTTTCTTAGGGGTAGCGTAGTTTCTTTTTCCGTGTGCAGTCTCACTTTTTACTCACCCGCTAATGTGCGTGCTTCTCTTACTTAGTGCGATCGGTAATTTAATTCTCCAATAAATTTGTACAATTAAATAATTTAGCCCCCTGCTCTACCTGTGCTTTGCTTTTTTCACTAAAATTGCGTCTTCCAACGCTAACAATATCTTATTTTAAAATTAAGCTCTTTACCTCTCTGTATATTTCACCTTCTTTCCCATCTTCATCTTCAACTCATCTGCATTTGGTATCCCTATCCCATCCACCACTACATGGAGTGTAACTAACTCCTATGGCTCAGCGACCTAATGGGTGTCTTTGCCTCCGAATCAAGAGAGCCCCACTTCTCCCTATCCTGAGCGATTTCAGCCCGATTCAGAGTCTGGAGTTCACGGAGGTCCGCATCCACCGCGAGTCACATCTATGCTATGAAATATATACACCTGTTAAAGTTACTTGTTTCGTTTACAGGTTTGAGCGGGCAAGGCTTGGGGTTCCAGCGGCCGGAGAACCAGGTGTGGTATATGCTGTTCATAGTGTTTGTGCCGTACGCCATGCTGCCGCTCTCCCTGTGGTGGTGCATCATCATCGGGCTGCTGTCCTCTCTCTCGCACGTGCTGGCCACAGCCGTGGCGCCTAAACCGGACACTGTTCAGGTGAGATCTATCTCCTCTTCAACATTTACATTATGATTTCCTTAAAAAAATATATTTAAGTATAAGTCAAGTCTGATCCTAGTGACAGTATTTTTTTTAACTATTTACAGGGTAGCATTTGACCATAACTCACCTGATGTTATGTAACGATGTGGTAGAAGGTCGTTACACCGCGACTGGGAGCTGGCTCTCAAGGGACATTTGGGTGGCCTCAGAGATATTGCCATCAGAAATGTGGAACGAGCAGTCCTTTAAGATGGGAGTGAAAAGAGATCTTAAGGGTAGGTAACGCCAACGTTGTCAGTAACCACTTACCATCCATTAAAAGTTAAACTTACTTACTTACTTAGTTCCACCTTCTAATTTGTAAGCACTTTACAGCCAGAATCGTGTAGCATCCGTTTGCTGTTGGCGAACTCGTTCCTGTACGTGGCGGTGAACTTCGCCGGCATGTACGCCAAGTCGCTGGCGGACGGCGGGCAGCGCAAGGCCTTCCTCGAGACCCACCGCTGCATGGTCACCCGCCAGCGGACCGAGCGGGAGACCGATCGGCAAAAGAAGCTGTTCCGGAGTGGTAACATACCTGATAATCTGTACTTCCTACTAATGTTATGATGCGAAAGTTTGTGTGTGTGTGTGAATGTTTGTTACCACGTATCGCCGTAACTAATAAACCCATTTGATGAGATTTGGAATGTAGATACCTTATACCCTGGATTTACACATAGGCTTTTTATCCCGGAAAAAGGTTCCTGCGGGATAACGGGAAGAAGCGGGTGAAACCACGAGGCGCAACTAGTATAAAATAAAACAACGTATCAAACTAAACAATCATCATCATCATCAGCCGGAAGAAGTCCACTGCTGAACATAGGCCTCTCCCTTTGTACGCCACCATGAATGGCTTTTAGCCATTTGCATCCAGCTACCTGCGACTCTCACAACGTTGTCGGTTCTCCTAGTGGAGGGCCTACTTACAGAACGTCTTCCGGTTCGTGATCGTCACTCGAGAACCTTTCTTTCCCATCAGTTATAGGTTCGTCAAGCGATGTGGCCCACCTTTTCCACGTTTCTTTGCTAATTCTGAGAGCTATGTCAGTGATTTTGGTTGTTTTCAGTGATACCGGACTTCCTGGCAGAGCAGATCTACAGTAACATCAACGCGTCCAAAATGAGACCAGAGTTAGATCAGCAGTTCAAGAGTCTGTACATACAGAAGCACAGTGACGTCTCCATACTCTACGCAGACATCAAGGGGTTCACAGGTGAGATCTTGATTCACTGAGAACTAACATTTCAAATCTAATGGTAGCAGTGACGATGTTCTGCTAGTACTTTTCTTGTAATTCTGCAGGACTTTGCCGATGGTGCCACATTTTCTAGTTGTACATATGTACGTGTGCTTTCGATCCCAGGCCAGATATTTTGAGACTTGTGCTTATGACTAGTTGAGAATGACATTATACGACTATCGTTTATGGGGCTATATCACAAGGGACTTCGTTTATTTCCAGAATTATCCAGTAAATGTAACGCTCAAGTACTCGTGAAGTTGCTCAATGAACTGTTTGCTCGCTTCGACAACCTGGCTTCGGTAAGTTCCAATAAACGAAGGTCTTTTTCCTCTTTGTTAACTGCTTATATAAAAACGTCGATACGTTTTTCTTAATCTACTTAGCTACATCCTTCTTCTACAGGGGATATTAAATACCTTATCGACTCTGTTCAGATTTCTTTGTTTTAATTACGTTTCATATCTTATCACCAGTCTTGTGCTCTAGATATCTAGTATAATTTATGACATTGGATCAAACACTCTAGCTTCTTAATCCGTACCTACATCGCAACCATCACAGGCACTCTCAAGCGCTATTTAGAATCTAAACTGTCACTTGCCATACCGACAGAAATATGGGCTTATTCGCTACGATTCCAAACCAATAATGGGTGACGTCATTGCGGGCTTTAGCGGTCATTCCACGCAGATAACGTAACGCGTCCGCGATACGTGCTTAGATGGTCATAGTGATCTGGTTTATTGACAGGATAACCACTGTCTGCGCATCAAGCTGCTGGGCGACTGTTACTTCTGCGTGAGTGGTCTGCCGGAGCGGCGCGAGGACCACGCCTATTGCTGCGTCAACATGGGCCTGCACATGATCCGCGTCATCCGCGACATGCGATACAACGCTCAGGTACTCGCCGCCACCTAAGAACTGCTGCTTTTGTGTAAATGGTAAAGGATAACATCGTAATGGAATCATCATCTTCATCATCATCAGCCTATAACGTTAGGACACTGGCCTTCTCGCATGCCCTTGAATGTTGTGGTTCTTGAACATGCCAGTTTCTTCACAATGTTTTCCTTCATAGTTTTGAACGATGGAAAATCTACACATAACTTATTAAGTCATATGTGCGGGCCGAGATGATTCGATATCGGCGCCTGGGTTAACGTTCGGCCACCATCGCTCAAGAAGTTTTACTTGGTGGTATATTTATAGCACTTTGACAGTTTCTTCCAGCAGCCTCACTAAAGCGTCGGTTTCCAATCCAGGCGTCGTCTCTTAACTTCATGATTTGTGGTCAAATGCTACCCTGTAAGAAGTGGACTTGAGGGACATACAAGCTGTTGCCGTCCCATTGCTCATAACCATCTGAACCCCTGCACATAAATCCAAGTCATCATCCAGTTTATTATACGAGGTTCACGTTCTGGTGTGGCAGGTGGACCTGGACATGCGGATCGGCATCCACAGCGGCACGGTGCTGTGCGGTGTGCTCGGCGACCTCAAGTGGCAGTTCGACCTCTGGTCGCACGACGTCACCGTCGCCAACCACATGGAGAGCGGGGGGCTGCCCGGGTACTGTATTCAACTTGACAAGTGTCATGTTTACGAGTAGACGAAGGTTTGCCAATTTATCGACTTGAAATCTGCAGAAGCGAGTCAGAAGCAGATATCAATTGTTAATTTTCGTCACAGACATCGCTTCGTAAAGAATCCTGCCATTCTTTAGAAATAGTATGCCTATTGACCGCCAACCCGTCCGTTGCCAAACAATCATGCGGTTGACGGTGTAGCACGCATACCTAACCTAGAAGGTACCTGTTCACTCTTGCCTTGAAGATCCCAAAATTGTAGCCAACAGAAGAAACAGACTACGGCATGGAGTTCCACTCCATCCACTCATGATGACTGTAGAAGCAAAACGCTTCGCTTCGCTTTTTACCTTAAAACTTAAAATAGAAAGCCTATCGATTATTTGGTTTTTGCATGTATCACCAATGTTTGTCTTGGTTCTCAGGCGCGTCCACATATCTTCAGCGACGCTGGCATGTCTAAAAGACGCGTTTGAGGTAGAGGACGGCGACGGCGGCTCGAGGAGTGCCTTCATCAAGGAACACGACATCACCACCTATCTCGTCAAGATCACGGAGCAGCCGCGCAGCATGCGCCGCTCGCGGCAAGCTAAGTGAGCAATTGTAGCCAGTATTTGTGGAACTTAGTGGGCTTTTTATTTTCTGGATAGAATCTATTTCTTCCTTTTGATGCCGGTTTCTAGAAAGTTATTCGGCTATATCAGCCATTTGAGAACGTATCAGTGACCAACTAACCACCTACGTAGTAACAGGGAAAGGTTGTAGTAACCGCGAAATCTCTTTGCTTTGCCATCTTTCTCGAAAAAGTTATCATTAATGTAAAAAATCACATTTCATATCTTCTATTGCGTTGTAAAGTGAACTTCTACCCACGCCAACGGGGTCCTTTAGCTGTGATTCAAGAACCAGATTTTCATCCCCACGTAGCTTTGACCACATCTTCACTTAGCAACAGGTGACGTGTGGTTCCCTCCCCTGTGGATGTAAAAATATCCCTCCTCCCAGCAGCAGGGCATCGCAGCAGGCCCAGTTGGAGACGAGCTCCCACCGCCCCAGCAGCGCGAACGAAGATGAGCTCACGGCTAGCTGGACACCTGAGATGCCTTTTCAGAACGTAAGCACTTTACTCTGATCCTTATCCCCTTTAACTGTAATCATGTAACTAATTCAAACTCTCGTTTTAATTAATCAGGGCCTTTATTTTCTATGTCTTTCTAAGCACGTAACGCGGGCGCGTTGTGTTATCTGCTTGGAATGGCTGCTAAAGCACGTAATAACGTCACACGTTATTGGCAAGGGATCTTGATGGTCAGCGAATAAGGGCCCTGCATTTCTTTTTACTTCTTACGCGATATTAAGAATATGTTAGAGTGCGATGAAATAAGTTGTAAAATGTTTTTTTATCTCTTCGAAAACTTCTGGCAACATGTTTATTGTTTACATTTCAATGGTGTTTATTTAAGTAGATTGACCTGAGAAAATTAAAACAGGTAAACCGTTAGTCAACATTTCTGTTGTAATAGCGAGATAACTGATATGAGATGATATATAATTATCAAGTATTTTGGAATCTTATCGTGTTTGCCAGTTTTAAGTTTCATGACAATATGTGTGTTATTGTATTTATTTATCGAATCCTGCCCTAATTGTTTTTTTATGCAACACAGACAACAAACAGATGGCCCACTTGATGCCA
This sequence comes from Opisthograptis luteolata, assembly GCA_931315375.2. NCBI lineage: Eukaryota > Metazoa > Arthropoda > Insecta > Lepidoptera > Geometridae > Opisthograptis > Opisthograptis luteolata. Next base: position 11,876,923 of record OV928036.1, on the reverse strand, counting down.
GGTTAGTTGTCTGAAATTAAGTAGGTATACTGGTCTAATAACACTATTTCTGTAACTCTTATACACCTGAACACCATTCTAGATGAACTAGTCATTTTCCTAGTATACTTAGTTTTGATTTGTACAGCTTATCGTTTCTAGTAAATCACGACATTTTTTTTTTAGTTTCAAAAACATTTATGAAAACTTGGACACTTCAGTTCAGTTGGACTGCGTTCATAAAAATGGTGACTTATATTGTTAAAACTCGTATACAAATGTAGTATACAAAACACAGTCTAACTGTACTTTACATTTTTGAACCTAAATATTTAGATTTCTAGTTCTATTTTCAGAAGAAGACTCAATTTAATCAAACAATTACACAATAAGCAATGCTAAGCATACAATCCCGTGGCCATAATCCATCCCTAGGTAGGTAAAATGCAATCCTACCGACTGCGCCACTTAACCCCACCGCACACGGCGTCGTAGCGTAGGCGTATATAGTAAGACGCGCGTAGTACGGCGCAATACGAGGGCGTACATGTTCAAACAACGCCACATCTGCGGTCTGTTTGGAGATGTACTTGCTGGTATTACTCTCGTATTATGCGCGTCTTAAGACAAGCTCTCGCTATACAACGCCGTGTGCGGAAGGCTTTACGTGGCGTCAAATTTAAGTCTTATTTACTGTTCTTAGATGGCTATCTACGCTACATTGATTTGCATGTACTATGTAATAATATTATTACTTCCACTTTATTATTGGTTTGAGTTTGATAAATATTGTATGACTGTGACAGTATTACCCGCGTCGGCGCCGCCACAAACCCTCGGTGGAGTCCGAGGATGATGCGTCGTCGCTGTCAGAACTGGAACGGTACGAAGTAAGTTCTTAGCTTTTTGTACACTATCTTTTGGACAAGTACAATTTAATGTAAGTAAATTGGCAGAACTCAAGATCATAAACGCAATCAAGGCTGCTCAAACCTATCGTTTAAGATAAAATAGGTAGATGTATTAGTAGTAGTAGATGAATTTAGCGCAGAATCTATATTTTGATTCGTTTTTTTTTCAATTTTTTTTTATCCGGCTTTAAGGACCATTTATGCACGTGCGCGGAACTGGTATCATACATAAAATTCATATGTTGAGCTGAAATTAAAATAACAACATGTTAATAGCGGTTTGATGCAGACTGTTTTTTTTATTTTTATTAATGCAACACACACTTTCATGTAAGGATTTAGCCCGTACAGGCTGTATAAATAGCACACTTCGCAGGAGAACGACGGCATAAATTCGATTGAAGTAAAGTCGAACCGGAACATGCGTTTGAAGAACATGTGCTTGTGGTCGCTGCGGTTCCGCGAGCCGGCGCAGGAGAAGCAGTTCAACAACCTCGAGGAGCGCACCTTCAAGTCCAACATCATGTGCTGCCTCGTGCTGTGGCTCTTCATTGTCGCCGTACAGTTCATTATGCACTGCAAGTGAGTTGCAACAACCTTGTGTTGAGTCTTAAGCATATGTACCAGCATGTTGACCTACAGCACAACAACACATGGGCGAGCGTGATCCTACCTCGACTGCATCATCTCTTACCAAAAAGTAAAAGCGACCTCGTGAAACAAAGTGATTACTTTTAGAATCTCTGCATCACATTAAAAAACATTCATCAAATTGCAAGACAAATACAACCTCTAAAATCCCTTTAATTTAAGTTGGTTATTGCTACCTACTAAATATCTTATTATTGTAATTGAATCAACTATCTGAGATGGCGCAACGACCCAATAATTCTTGGCCTCCGATAATAAAAGCCGCCACTTCGTTCTGTCCTGCGCCACCTCCTTCCAGTCCTCCACCTGGAGTTCGCGTAAATCCGTCCCTACTTCGTCTTTCCATTTGTAATTTATGTCAAGTAGCCAATTGCAATGCAATTATTCCGCTTGTCCAGTTGCGGGATGCTAATAGTGGGCCTATTCGTGATGACGATCCCGCTGGTGGTCTCATTCGTGGTGGTGATGGTGGAGGAGTTCCCCGCGTGCGTGGTGCTGCCGCGCCTCTCGTCGCTCTCGGCGGCGCTGGGCGGCACGCGCGTCCGGAGGAACGTCTGCATCTGCTGCTTCATTACTATCATGTCCATCTCCAGGTAATGTGGCAAGGAAAAATAAAATATTAACAAAAAAAAAACGACTTCAAGTCTTTAGTTTTTTCATGGATGCCATTGTCAGAACAGAACCAATGGGACCACACTGGAAGCATCAGCATTTAAATGATAAAAGAATCATCAAAATCGGTAACAACACACACAACACACAAAACAGTCGTATTCATAACTTTTTCCTTTTTTGAAGTCACTTAAAGTCACCGACATAGCTCACAGAAATAGCAGGCCGGTCATATAAGCCGCAGAACCGATAACCGTTGGGGTAGACGTGTTCTTGAGTGGAAACTGCGACTTGACTAACGTAGTGTAGGACGCCCTGCGACTAGGTGGAGCGACGACTTGCGCCCAGTGGCTGCCAGTGGTTGGATGAGAGAGAGAGAGAGATAGAGAGAATAGGCCGGACACAGGACACAGGCTGATGATTATGATGATGAAAAACAAAACATGATCAAACAAGTTGGACTCTTCATTTCTCCTGGCAGCTAAAGCTTTACCCTTACACATTTCAGCACAGCAAAACTATACGCTTGTCCGTTCTCAATCATTCTTGAAACAACGTCCGCCAACGTGACTGACAACGTCACCAGCGCTGCCTCCGTAGCCGCGACGCCATGCGACGAGTGCAAGCGGCCGGAGTACGTGGTGTTCACGTGGATCCTGTGCCTCGTGGCGCTCACCTCCATCCTGAAGTTGTACTACCTGATCAAGACCTTCCTCGCGCTAATGAACGTGCTCATGTACTGCATGCTGCTGTTGTATGAGAAAGACAACTTCACGATGAACACGGAAACGCAGGACACGTGAGTATGACGCACTTTTTACATATGCACTCGGTTTAATGCAGCTCAGCATTTTTCCAAATTAAATAAGGTCGTACTATTTTCTTTAAGGTTTTTCTCTTCACTGGGTAGTGTTTGATCACAAGTACTTCATGTTAAGTGACGATGTAGTCGAGGGTGGCGCCACGCTACTCCTGAACTGGGAACTGGTTCTCGTGTGAGTCTGCTGGGATACACCGATAACTACTTGGCGTAAGTTTCTTAACTTGAGGGTAGCAAGCCATGCGAGCACTAGAAAATGCCCTAGTAGCATCAAGCTTTGGCTTTTCACCATAATGAAAACAAAATGTTACCAAAATGTCAAAAAGTCGAAAGAAGTTGGGGATGACAATCCTGTACATTTTCCGTGAACTTGATGACTAATTAGTACAAAATGTCCTTCAGCCACTTACCGGCGTACGTGCAAATGCTGATACTGCTGACGGTGTTCCTGGTGGTGGTGGTGTACCACGCGCGGCTGGTGGAGGTGACGTCACGGCTGGACTTCCTGTGGAACCTGCAGGCCGGCCGCGATCTCAAGGAGATGGTCGACACGCAGAAGTTGAACGAGGTGCTGCTGCAGCACATCCTGCCCGATCACGTCGTCAACCACTTCTTGAGCAAGAAGAGGTGTCCTGATGTAAGTTTCATCATCATCTTCATGGGCCTGTTACGTTCCCACGGCTGAGACTCTGGCCTTGTATCAGGGAGAGAGTGGGCCGTAGTCTGCTACGCTGATGGCCTAATGCGGGTTGGTGACGCATGCCCTTGAATGTTGTGGTTCTCTGTAGTTCTGATGTGAGTTCACTTGCTCCAGCTTCACCCGAAGAACAGATAAAAATTATAGTTTTTTTTACTTCTTACGCTACCCTGCGTTTGACCACAAGTCACCCTAAGTTAAGTGACAATGGGGACTATGGTGGCGTCACGCTACACCTGGATTTCGACCTGGTTCCCAAGTGAGGTTGCCGGAACATACCGATAGGCGCTTGGTGCCCAATTATTATCTTGATAGCTAGCTAGTACTAAAAAATTTGTTAAGCAAAGTACCTACCTGGTGCATTGCCTGTGTTGTATGGGTTATAGAAGGAACATTTTTAGTTTATTGTTATCGATTGTCTTAAACGTTTTCTTCCTCCAGGAGCTGTACTCTCAGACACGCGAGAAGGTGGGCGTCATGTTCGCCGGTATCCCGAACTTCCACGAGTTCTACTCGGAGGAGAATGGGAAGGCCATCGACTGCATGCGCCTGCTCAACGAGATCATTAGTAATGTACCAACAGTAACCTTACCCTTGTAATTACTAGTTTCTAACTGGAGCATCATCATCATCGTCATCATCAGCCAATGGGGAGTCGCATGCAATGCTATTTGTAGTTGGCGCTCTGAGCGACTGTGCCTTGTTTACGATTTTGTTTCAAGTTGTAGGTAGCTCAAGTTGTGGTTATCATTGTCAACGAGTGGTTTTTAGACCATTTGTAGACAAACTTGTAGTTGCTATATCAAATCAAGATGCAGAAATAATTTAGGCAGGTACAGTTGGTCATGTGCCACATTACGTTCCCACTGCTAGAACACAGGCTTAGTATGGGCTGTAATCTACCATGCTAGCCCAGTGCAGGTTGGTAGATATCGCATGCTCTTGAATATTGTAGTTCTTGGACATGGCCGGTCTCCTCGCGTTGTTCTCTTTCACCATTTTGAGCGACGCCAAATCCGCACACAACTTCCTGTCGCACACAGAGAAAAAAGACCTTCCGAAATACCGTTTTCCTTCTGATTCAAAAGGGAAGGACTTGTGATTCAGAAGGAAAACTAATACAAAATAAGGAAGGAAACGGTCTTGGAAGGTAAAGACCACAGATTTGCTGATCTGTGGACTCAGAAGGAAAGCCAGATTTTTTTTCTCAGTGCAGGTGCGGGGCCGAGATAGCATCGTACTTGTACGTTACAATTCGGCCATCATTGCTCATCGCTGTAAAAATACGTGCATGATTCTCTTACCTAAGCTAGTATGGTTCGGCGTTTTTGTTTTCTTAGCACCTGCACTTGTTTTCTCATGCTTGCTATTACTATCTGCTACATATTGTAAAGCTGTTGCGTATTCGAAGACATGGTTCCATGTTCATGTTCTCTTGAGCTCAGTTTAAAACTTAACTTCAGTTGTAATCCGCAGTCGACTTCGACAATCTGCTGGGAGGCAAGCGGTTCCAGAGCATCGAGAAGATAAAGACAATCGGCGCGATCTACATGGCCGCCTCGGGACTGGACCCCAACCATAAAGTATGTAGCATTCAATAGTTCACCACAAGTACCTTCATGCTAGTGATGTCACCTAAAACGGCTTCAAGGGAAGACTAGCGACCAGCAAATGCTGAGTTGAGGCCGGTTTGCAACAATATCATTTTTGTAGTTAGGTACTAGTACATAATGTACGGTCAATAGGTACCAAATTTTCCGATTACCTTCATCATCTTAAATACCAACCTTAGACCGCATTATCCCTTAAGTTTAGGGCTTCGTTCAGAAATGTTCCAGATCCACTCTAACGTCACCTAAGACCGTTTAGAAACTCGGAAAGTTTTCGGAAACGTTCCAGATAGGGCAAAGTTTGTCCAAACTCGTTCAGAACACACATTATAGAAGGTTCAGAATTTACCTGACATTACCTTACCCTTACCCGAGAGTGTACTTTCTCAACCCAGCTCAAGTGTGTTGTATTGTGGTCAAACGCTACTTGTAAATTATTTAAAAATACCCAAACTTAACTGATCTAAAACACATTTGGAGAATGACTAACGTGTCCTTATGACATATCGATCCAAAACCGCGGATAATGGATCAGAATCGATTATTAATTTCGGGCGTTAGATCAGCTAGTTATCTTGCTGACGTAACACAATCCGTGGTGTTTCAGGCCGGAGAGGGCGAGGACGCGGAGTGCGCGCACCTGTGCGAGCTGGTGGACTACGCGTTTGCAATGAAAGACGCGCTGCATCTCATCAACGAGCACAGCTTCAACAAGTTCCGACTCCGAGTCGGTGAGTTGGCACACTGTATAACCCGTTTAATGTGAATCCTACTAATATTATAAACGTAAAAGTTTGTGAGTATGGATGTGTGGATGTATGGATGTTTGTTAATAATTCACGCCAAAACTACAGAACGGATTTGAGTGTAATTTGGAATGGAGAATAGCTTATACCCTGGAAAAAGGTTCCTACGGGATAACGGGAAGACGCGGGTGAAACCGCGATGCACATTATTTGTTAACGTTATTTGCACCTTTTCTTTGAATTTTGCTTAGAGTGTTTAGTTACCCGGGGATTTTAGGGCTGTCACAGCTAAGATAGGCACACGAGCTTGGCAAGAGGAACAACACCGCGAGATGTAGGTATATGATATACCAAATTTTAGCCTCGTAATCGTCTCGCAGGCATCAGCTGTGGGCCGCTGGTGGGCGGCGTGATCGGTGCACGCAAGCCGGTGTACGACATCTGGGGCAACACCGTGAACGAGGCCGCGCGCATGGAGTCCACCGGCGCCATGGACCGCGTGCAGGTCACCGCCGAGGCCAAGCAGGTAACGGGGCAGCCGCACGGAGTCACACTGCGGCATCTTATGGCGGCACTGCAATTGGCGTAGCGTATTAGCCTATGCAAAGGAGTAGTAGTTCAGCTTCATATAAATCGGCCGTCGCCGGTTTGAATGTGTGCGTGAGTAGCGGCACCGTGTACGCACGCAATTTTCACGCACACAATCACATAAACGAAAGGAGGCGGCCGGGGCCGCGGCCATGCACTCAGTACGGAACGCGCCGCATATGCGTCACCGCGGGAGTAGGCAATTAACTCGTCGAGCGGCCTTAGCTAACCTACTGTTCTTTATACGCTGTGGTATTAGCGCAACGGCAACGCTGGTTACTTGAGAAACCAATCACAAACGCTTTGTAGAAAGTGGGAGACAGCGATACAACTAGGCGAGACTTTTTGGTGGCAATGCACATTTTATTTTTATTTCCAAAACTTGTGTTTCTTCGAGGGATGATGTTTGATATTGGTGGTTTATGAACCACTATGTGTTTGTTAACGTGTACAAGTGTAGGTTTATTTTCATTTTTACTTCTTACAAAGTAGCTTAAAAATAAAATAAAGTGCCATGCACTGCTTTACTTAAACACAAAGGGGAAATATCCTCTTTGATACGGCTTGTAGCTGGGTCTAATAATCTCATCATCATCATTGATATTTGATATATACACTGGTAGAATGCTCGGAAGAGCTATTCAATCTCATCCCTCCATCACGGTTCTACCACCGATCATCTCGTCGTCGGAACAAAGCTCATCCACACATTATCGAGTCCTAGAAATCCCGCACCTCGCGATTTATGCGCTCTTTTCTCCCGCATTTCACTTGCAAAATGTGGAATGAGCTTCCCCCACAAGTCATTCCGCTGTGCTACAGATTGCAATCCTTCAAGATGGGTGTGAAAAGAGTTCTTAAAGGTCGGCAACGCATCGGCAACTCCCCTGGTGTTGCAGATGTCCATAGGCGACGGTGACCGCTTTCCATCGAGTTCTAATCGAGTGTCAAAATAAATTACTAGTAGCCACTGCAGAGATGCCATACTCACCTTCCGGCTGCATCTTCAGATCAGGTCGATGATACCAAATTATTGCATTGTCACCGAGATTACATACACATACAAAGATTCAAGTCGAAGTGGGTGAAAATTGACTTCTAAGATTTGATTACATTGTTAGTTAGTTAGTTACAAGTCAAGCTAATAAAAGTGTTTTAAAAAGGAAAAACTAAGTCAGCAGCGTTACGGTTACAGATCCTGGAGCGGTTCGGGTACGGTCTGGAGGCGCGCGGCGGCGTGGAGGTGAAGGGCAAGGGGCGCATGGCGACGTGGTGGGTGGCGCGGCAGCGCGGGCAGGCGGGCGCGCCGCGGCCGCCCGCGCCGCCCCCGCAGCACCCGCGCTCGCTCGCCGCCATCGTCTACACCATGATGCGCAAGCGGATGAACACGCACCCGCTAGACTCCGCCGACAGGAGTGAGTCGAGCCCTCTACATAAAAGGCTGAGACCTTCAAATATTTCCTCTTCTAGAAATTTGACATTACATCTATGGAGCTCGTGTCAAATTTCTGTCTCCGACAGATCGGTTATTAGGAACGGCCGTTAGCATTTCTAATAAATCCAATTAACCAATTAATTATTATTTATTTTAGTGAGGTCGCGGGTTCGATTCCCGCTACAGAACAAATATTTGTGCATTGAAAAAAAAAAAGCGCAATTATTTGTTCTGTGTCTGGGTGTTGTGGATCCCCGATCCTCGTAGTTTCTGATACCCTAGATACAGGGAAACCTAGTTAGGGGTCAGAGCCTATGTATGTGATTGTGCGGGCATTTATTATAAAACAAACCTTCCTTTTTTAGGGTTCCGTACAGAATGGAACCCCTATTTTTAGGATCACTTTGTTGGCCCTCTGTATTTCTATCAAAAACCTTTTTCTCTAGAACGCGTTGAGGTCTAGTTGAAGTTTATGTCAAATTCGAATTTACGGTCTCTTTCAACTGTGAAAAATATCAAACTTGTAAGCAAAGCCAAGTCCAATGATTTGCTTTGAGAATCTGTCGCCAATAATCTCTCGGTGTGTTCCGGCAGCCTCACTTGAGAGCCAGTTCCCAATCCAGGTGTAGCGTGGCGCCGCCTTCGACCACATCGTCACTTAGCATCAGGCGACTTGTGCTCAAAGCTACCCTGTAAATCCTACTATAATAATTATTATAAACTTGAAAGTTTGTAAGTATAGATGGATGGATGGATGTTTGTTACCCTTTCACGTAAAAACTACTGATCGGATCTGAATGAAATTTGGATAGGAGATAGCTTATATCCTGGATTAATACATGGGCTACTTTTTATCCCGGAATTCCTGCGGGATAACGGGAAGATGCGGGGCGCAATTAGTAGTAAAATAACAACGTGTCCCGTCGGCCTTGTTCCAGCGGCGGGCGGCGGCAGCGTGCGCGCGCGCCGCGCCGACACGGTCCCCGGCGGCACGCTGCGCCGCCTCACCATGCTGGAGCGGGTCACGCGCTCGCACAAGTACAAGAAGTACGTAGCTCATATGACATTTTGCTTATATGCACCTTGCTACCAAAAGGAAAATGTCAAAAAGTCAATTATTTATACAATAAGTCAAAAGTCAATTTTTCTTTATTCAATAAGATACATTGTGATCACTTTAAAACGTCAAACTTAAAACTAGCTACGCCAGTTCCAACCTCCTTACGCCAGCAAAAGAACAGGCAAGAAACGCCCGGCAGGTAATTTTTTTGGTGCGATCACATTGACAATTTTATTCTTATTACTAATTGATTGAATTGGAGCAAGTTCACTAAAATCCCAAGTTTTTTTTTATATACTTCATCATCATCATTATCAGCCTTTCACGTTCCCACTGCTGGGACTCTGGCCTTCTCTCAGAGAGAGAGAGTATGGGCTGTAAGCTGTAATCTACCACGCTGGCCCAGTGCGGGTTGATAGATGTCGCATGCCCTTGAATGTTACAGTTCTTGGACATGCCGGTTTCCTCACGATGTTTTCCTTCACCGTTTTGAGCGATGGCGCGATGGCGATGAATCATATTAATTATTCAATCATTTATTTGATATAAATATAACAAAAATATATACTATAACAATGAAGCAACAGAACCTAAACTAATACCTAACTACAATAGGTATATTATTAAAAGAAGTCCCTTTAGACAAGGTTCCGAAGATGCTGGCAGCGTCCCCCTTTGGATGGATAGACTAATTCTTTGTCCGAGGTAGCTGCCAGTTTGCATGTCTTAGCTTTTTCAGCCGCTTCACACGCCGCACCAGCTCTGTCGTTGGTTGTGGTTTTTTTTTATTCAATAGAATACACTGTGATCATTTTAAAATAGCCTTTCCCAATGAAGGCGATTACGCCCCCTTGTGGGTGCTTTTTCTCTATTCAATGTCTTTTGCGTTTATTTTTCTTCTTCAATGCTCGTCTGTTATAAAATTACTATACTTTGTGTGCGAATCGTCAATAGAAAAATCTGATATCACACCGTGTAAAGCCTAAAACACATAAAAAGCTACGTAGTTGACGACAAATCGGGCTAATTCCGAAAGTTTACCAACTCACAAAACTTTCAAAATTAGCCCGATTCGCCATCCCCTTGTCCGTTTCCCAGCTCGGACGTGGAGCTGGGCATCCGCCCCTCGCAGAGCGTGATAGAGCGGCCGTGGGGCGGCGGCGCCGGCAGCGCGTCCGCGCCGCACACGCCCACCGCGCCGCACGCGCCGCACCAGCCCGCGCCGCGCCGCGGACTCGACAGGATCGGTAACCTAACTACACACTATCCAATCCAAAATTCTTTATTTCCTATGTGTCGATTCGGTCTAAAACTAAACTAAGTTTGACAGTTCTAATAGTAATGCTGTCCCTTTTCTACTTATGTGGTTAGAAAAAGACACCATAGGATAGATAATTTGATCACTTTAAAACGTCAAACTTAAGACTAGCTACGCCTGTTCCAACCTCCTTATAAGAACAGGCAGAACTGGCAAGAAACGACCGCCACGGGCCCGATCACATTTACAATTTTAATCTTACTAATAAATGATAACAACAACACACGCATTTGTTTTTGTGTGTTTTGAACCCATTTTATTTCCTGCCGTTGAGCTTGAAACCTAGGCTAGCCATACACGGACAGCCTGAAGCAGTGAGGATCGACTGCTTCAAGCTGCGACTGCATAGTGAACTACTGCAACTGCTCGAGCGGTTCGTGTATGTACGTACGTAGAAGTCTGTAGTTCACTATGCAGTCACAGTCTAAAGCTGTCGACTGTTTCAGGCTTTCCGTGTATAGCCTCTTTGCCTGATGGTGTCTCTAAATCATCCAGCGAAGTGAGGCAGGACATACACTTCCACACTTGCTCTCTTACATCACAACTAAAAAGTTTTCGTAAACGTCAACGTTCAACGTTTACTATCGCCAACTTGGCAAAGTGGCAACTAGTACCTATACTGCCTAAATTCAAAAAGTAACTCGAAAACTCTGTTGGTATTCGAATACAACGATTTGAAATAGCCCGTATTACCGACTTTAGTTCCTGCAAGTTTCGGTAAGGCGCGCTGAAAAAAATATATAGAAGGAAACGTAAACTTTTATACTTAACTTTTGTAAACTATCAAAACCTGTACAAGGTGTACAGACCGTAGTATCCCCTACGATCAGCTGCTAACGTGTCGAACGTTCCAGGCGCGCGTCTCAAGGCGGCGAGCTTCTCCAACCGATCGTCGACCCCGCGCTCGCGCTCCCCCCGCGCGCCGGACCCCACCCCCGAGTCGTTCCGACACCGCGCCGGCACCACCGCCTCCTTCTTCCGCAAGAGGGACAAGGACAGGAGGAGCAGGGACCAGCTCAATGGAGACGCCAAGGAGAACGGGGACAATGGCGTTACTAGGATGTAGCGCGACTCCATCCGGGATAGAGGACTATAGGACTACTGAAGTATTTCGGAATGACGTGTTGGATTAGCGCCGTCTGCTGACTTGAATTTGCTATGTGTTGGACGAAAAGTTTCAGTAAATAAGTGGTATTGCAGCGATGGAACACGAAACATAAAATTCATGTTTGACAATTTGAAGAGTAAAGTGATGACGATTAGTGGCCTATGTGATTTTTAATGGGGTAACAAGAAGCTTCGTACAAACTAACCATGACAAACCCAAGTGTAACTGTGGCTAAAACCTAAGTGGGAAACCCTCTAATGATTAAGTACAATAAATTTAAAGTAGGTTCAATTGTTACTTAGAAAAACATGAAATATATCCATGAAATGGATTGTTTCATTAAAATTGGTTGGTTATCTAGAAAAATATTTATCTCTGAGGAGGCATTTTATTGTTTACGCGGGTTTTCCTTCGTCGCGCACATAGTAATGTAGTTAACTATTATTTAATCTGTGACGGTGGTGTTTTATGTACCTACCTACAGTAACACAATGCACATAGATAACTTCCAGATATGTAGCTGGTGTAACTACTGTATGTTGTGTACCCCATCCGACACAGATATAGATGACGTAAGATTATTTATTGTCGTTCTAAAGTATTTGTCTAAAATAGCTATGTAGTGTAAAAAGTGTAAATAAATATTTCCATAATTTGTGAACATATTTTAATCGATTTAGGCATCTTTAATTAAAATTAACAATTACTAGACTATTTAGCAGTATTTGTGATTTCTAATCGAACTCCGAAGAGGAACGTTAACGCCAAGCCAAAAATCAAATGTAATCAAGAAATATGCTGTGCCATATGAATATACATTTTTCATTTGTTAAACGCGGTTTCAAGCATCTAAATATAAGTGCCACTAAGGCAAATGCCAAAGAAAGTAGATCTCAACAGCATTTGAATGTATAATTTAAGTTAAAATTCATTTTAGATCTGAAATATACATTATACAATTGATGTTTTTTCTCGTAGTAGTATGTAAGTTGTGTAATATAAAAGCAACACATGTTCAGCTAAATGTAGGTACATATTTACATCATATTCAACATTTAGCTAAACACGTGTAGTTTCATGTAGAATTGTGAAATAAAAATCTGAATTTACGAAATAAAACTATATATTCACTTTATATATATTTCATTTATTGAATTCACATCTTAAAATAAGCGTACGCAAATCTAATTTGAACTTTTTAACTAGCTTTGGACAATTCACGAATAAACTCTTAGCATTATTGTCATTTCACAAAATATTGATCACAATATTTCTCAAATAGCATAGAACAAAAATGTGTTATTATATTACCTATAAATATTATGTAATTAATTTAATTATATACACAATTGAAAATCATGAACCATTTTTTGTTAACTATCGTCAATTACAAGACTACTTACTACCTTTGATTGAATTAGTCTCGAATTAACACCACCCGTCAATAAAACAAAATACCTGTGATGTTCACCAATTGAAATTGAAATGATATTTAGTATTACCCGTTATAATGTTAAGAAAAAGGTTTTGAACCTGGGACATTTAGCATGTATTTGTCGACGTATTAAGGTGACCATGATAATAAAAATTAAAAACTACTAAACTATTATAATAATCAACCAAAATTGTGTGACATTTTTATTTGCAAACGCTAAAAAACTATAAACTAAATGTACCTCTATGACAATTTTATCACATATCCGGAAATAAATAGATGCTATTCAATCAGGCCTCCACAACACCCACAATACCTCGTAATCGTGAATAAATAGTAATACTCAAAACATGGGCAAAAGTTGTTGAGAAGACGTACTTCATTTAAACGTAACAATCACAGAATCTTGTCATAAGATTGATATTAATACTTATTGCTTGCTACCTCCGAACTTCAATCGAGTGTTTCTTAATTAATAGCCAATAAATAGAGGCAAGACATAATTATTGCTTTCACGGTGAGAATACTCCGTTAGATATTGTGTAAATTCATACAAAATATAATATCTCGAGATAATTTTATGTCTCCACTTGGACACAGCACGTATGGCACCAATAACGATTACTAAATTTGAGAATACCCATAGGGATTGCGTTTTAATATTTTATACTATTTTACTCGTGACTCGGGTCCGTCATCGCTGTTTGAAGCACTTCCGTCCACCTGTGGAATAAGAATTTGTGTTAGAAATATCTGGCAAGGAGGCGGAGTCAAGTGACGTGGCGCGGTGACGTAGCAATCGTAGCAACACCGATGGTGAGCACGGCCGTCGAGAGATGCGCGGCATCATTCCACTAAGCAAATTCCTTCGACTAAGAATCCTTTTCGTGATTTAGTACAGAGCAGGTCATATTCGAAGTTTTTGTTTTGTAACATCCTGATTGTAATTTTTTGTTCAAGTAAATAGTTCGGTCATTGTTAAAATCTCTTCATAAAAAGCAAATCCTTTCCTGATTGTTACAACTTGTTACATATTCATTTTAATTCATTTTACCTGATGGTAAGCTGTCACCGTCACTTATGGACATTTGCAACACTAGGGTGTTGCAGATTCTTACTAGCTTCGTTCCGTATTTTCCCGTTATCCCACAGGAATCAATTAGCCTATGTCTTAATCAAGAATAAGCTATCTCCTTTCCAAATTTCACGAGGTCAAAGGTTTGTGTTTGTGATGATGAATGTATTCGGAAGATTTGTTATTGTTCAGCAACTTTTGTCGTTGAGTGTACAAACCAATTGTTTTCGTTTACTTTATAAAAATCCCGTTACCTGCTAAATGTGTATTGGCTATCGGCTCTGAAGAAATACACGTGGTTCTTGAACTGCAACTTGAACACGAACTCCTTGTCTATGCCGTCGTCTGGCACCGGCGCGCCTACAGAGTACCTATTGACAGCCAATAATAGTACACTGGCTTTTCCCCGCGTAGAGATTCCACGGGATTTTGATCATAATAAAACATAGCCTATCACTCAGGGAAAGTATAACTTTTAAATCGGGTAAATTTTTTGATTCAGCTGTCCTATAGGACAAGTGACATCAATATTTCAATACCCACTGGCCTCATCGTGTTATCCATTTTTTTTAATGTATTTGTTTGGCAAACATTTGCAACAACAGGGGCGTTGCCGACTCTTAAGAACTCTTTTCACACCCATCTTGAAGGACTGCCATTTGTAGCACTGCGGAAAGACTTGCGGGGGGAGCTTGTGTCACATTTTGCAAGTATGCTTGAGTAAGGAGCGCATAAATCGTGAGGTGTGAGATTTCCAGGCCTCGATAGTGCATGGATGAGCTTTAATTCTGATGACGAGATGATCAGTGATAGAACCGCGATGAAGGGATGAGATTGAATGGCTCTTCCGAGAACGGACCCACTAGTCTCATCGTGTTGTCCCATTACACTATTTGACCCAAAAGTCCCATTGGACAAGTGACGAAGTAACTTTTAAAGAGTTTATCTATCTATCTGTCTGTATCATAAGACAAGAGTGTTCCGTACCCTAGCAGCGGCAGCGAGGCGAGCGGCGTGTCGTCCTGCCAGCTCTTGTAGAAGAAGAGCGAGAACGCCGCGAACACCACCCACAGCTTCTGCCACCCGGGGGACTTCTTGAACTTGCGCAGCAGGTAGCCCGACAGCTGCGTCTGGAGACGGGACGTCAATATAAGTATGGTGGCTCAATGGGGCTTTGGTGTATCTTTACTTTGTTTCTATTGAATAATGACAAGGTCAACAAAATGACGTTATTTGTATGTTTGACATCTGAAACTTACTATTTGAATTTTATTTTCTCCACAATGTTGGGTATTCTAGTGTAGAAAATGGAGTCAATGTGTCAAATGGAGTGAGTGTTATAAAATCATGTTTTTAAGAAATTATTAAGAATTTCGAACACTTTTTGGCTGACTTAAACGAATGCTTATTATTTATTACTTTTATGGCCGAAGAAACGGTATTTTTAGTCCTTGCTACGTCGTTTTTACACAGTTTGCACACTGCCATATTTGCTAATTGTATTGAAATAATAGTACTTATCCAGAAAACTATAATATCTTCTATAAGCACAGTACCGAATAGATTTCTCAGTCACGTTATCAATAAAGATAAACATATTAATGAATGTTTCCTCACATACAGTGTGTGTATGTGTCAGTGTGTGCGCGTGTGTGTGTGTGTGTGTGTGTATCCGTACCCGCATGGCGGCGTG
Organism: Opisthograptis luteolata; assembly: GCA_931315375.2. NCBI lineage: Eukaryota > Metazoa > Arthropoda > Insecta > Lepidoptera > Geometridae > Opisthograptis > Opisthograptis luteolata. The sequence continues at coordinate 11,861,185 of OV928036.1, read as the reverse complement.
CAGCTGGTCCCTCCCCAGCGAGGTGACGCGGTGCCAGCACACGTGCGCCAGCCCGCCCCCGCCGCCGCCGCCCACCACGCCCGCGCTGCCGCCCCACGGCTCTGTGCAACAATATACATAGTGAGCTGGAATATTTAGGCCACCCGAAGGTCTCCGACATAGCTGAAATATGGTCACATGAGAGCTATAGGCTTATAGACTTTGTTGTACGGTCAACGACAGTCAATTTTCCGATTACCTTCATTATCTAATGCCCGAAATTGATAATCGATCCTGATCCGTTATCCGCGGTTATGGATCGATATGCAATTTTAGTGCTAGGGCTTGACAGATTACTACTAAAATGATTATTATGTATGACATCACGTGTCGATCCAAAACCGCGCATAACGGATCAGGATCGATTATTAATTTCGGCCGTAAAATATCAATCTTTGACCACGTCATCACTTAACATCAAGTGTGTTGTGTTATAGGTCAAACGCTATATCTTGCGACTCGCAAGTTGCGAGATGTTAACAAAAACAAACTTTACTGATCTAAAACACATTTGGAAAATCGAGTACGATCAGCTACTTTTGTCCTTGACTGTATTTTGAGACCAAAGTACAGTCAGCCCATAAACTCAAAAACTCAGGCAAAAAAAACCTCTTCCGTTTTTTCGTCGGTTAAAAACAAAAACGGTTAGTACGGAAAACTTAGACTAACCAGCATAGGCTCTCAAAGTCAAATTCAAAACAAAAGTTTTTTATTCAATAAGATGCATTGTGATCACTTTAAAACTTCAAACTTAAAACTACAGGCAAACCTAGTCTAAGTCAATGCTTTTTCGAAGCCCTCATTGAGTATTGTAGAAGGGTGGAAGCGTTCCACCGCTGCCCTCACCGATCTCCTGCTCGTACGGCGTGAGCTCGGTATCGAGGCGCGGCGCCAGCTCGCCCGCCCGCTCGATGCTCTGCTCGAACGCGCGGCTCCACCCAGCGAACTCGTGCTCGTTGCTCGCACTCAGGAGAAGGGTTACGTCATCCGGACCTGCAATATTCATTGTTTACCATATATGGGAACTACGAAAGTAGTTTGGTGATTGTACAATGATAATAAAATAAATGACGCTTATAAAAGATAACTGCGAAAGTTTTTTTCTTTTACTATTTACAGGGTAGCGTTTGACCACCTGATGCTAAGTGACGATGTGGTCGAAGATGGCGCTACGCTACACCTGGATTGGGAACTGGCTCTCAAGTGAGGCTGCCGGATAGGTGCTTGGCAACAGATTCTTAACAAGAGGGCGGCGAATACTAGAAAATACCGTCCCACCAAGCCATGGTTTCATCACGATGTTTTCCTTCACCGAAAGCTCAAGCTCATTGTAGAGTTCGAACCCACGTCCTACGGATCGCAAGCCGACGTCACTACCACTGTGCCATCATCGCTAAAAGAATGCAACTATAAAGCTGTTAAGCTGCGACAGTTTATGATATAAAAGTGTTTTGGAAAGGAGCGTCAAAAAATGATATTTTAGTAGCGGTTTTTTATATATTTATTTATTTATGCAAATTGTCATAACAACATGACCCTGTTAGGGTATAGCATATAGAAACATAATGACATAAAATTCTAGTTAAGGACAACACATACTTAAAGAAATGATATACTTAAGTAGGTAGGTACATACAATATTATTTTAGAGGTGGTGAGATTGTGACGCTTTTATCATCAATGAATTCTTGAATTGTATCATAAGATTTATGAATTAATAATTTTTTAAGTTTTATCTGAAATATAAAAACGAAAACGAAACGAATTGGCTTTGGTGACTAGACATACAAAAAAATTTCCTTATGTTACCTGCGAGCGTGAAGGAGTGCGGCAGGTGGCTGGGCTCGAGGCGCAGCTCGTGCAGCGGCAGCGCGGCGTGCGCGCGGAACTGGGCGCTGCCGGCCTTCGACGTCACCACCACCACGTCGCTGAACTGGAACAACGCACAAGTCGGACAAGCGTTCTCATTCTATTTTATTTCTATTTATTAATTCAAGAAACTAACAGCTAGGAGACCTTTGCCCGGAAGTGGGACAGTATAGGTTTTAACCCACCATGCCCACACAAGTGGATCCGCGGTCGACTCAAGAGTATTCACAGGATAGAAGGAGAGTTGTATAACTCACTAGGAAAAGCATTCGTTGCTGTAGTCCTCTCGAGGAGTGCTTGTAGAGACAACCCATTCTGACGAACTCTCGCTCCGCCACTAGGAGCTTGTCGTAACCTGAAAATAATACAAATTAATAGTTCTGTATGGCTTTTTATAGATGAGACCTATGTTTAGTAGACGTCTGCTGGTTTAACCTCTTCGTCGCCTCTGCCTCGCCCGTGCCGCAGCTCTAGCGCGCTGCCATTCATATCTGAAGAAAATGTTGAAGCAGCGCGCCGCTTGTGCGCCTGCGCCTCGACGCCGACTCGACTCTAGCTCGTGTGGTCAATGTCACTAAATCTCTACTTCCCTATTAACATTATAAATGCGAAAGTTACTCTGTCGGTCTGTATTTCACGCCTAAACTGAAACGATTTAAACAAAATTTGGTACAGAGATAGTCTAGAACCTCAGAAAGGAAATAGGTTACTTTTTATCGCAATAAGCTGTAGCCCACGCGGGTCGACCGCAGGTGCCAGTGGGCTACAATTCCGTGGCGTGTGTAGTTACCGGCGATGTCCCGCTGCAGCTGGCACAGCAGCACGTGGTTCTCCACGTGACGCAGCTGCGCCCGCGCACGCTGCGCCGCGCCGCCGCACACCTCCAGCGCGCCCGCCGCGGACACGTCCTCACCGCTCGCGCACAGCTCTGCAACACAACCGCTACGTCACCGCGGCAATCACTGACTCAGCAAGGGAATAATAACGGGTCACCCCCTCAAAGGGTCCCAACGAAACGAGGTCTACAACGCGAAAATATCACACGCTTTCCAGTCTCTCTTTGCGTGTGCGAATGAAAGCTGATAAATTGGCTGTTGGGATCCCCGTCGCTAGTTCCACCCCCTCACCAGCGTCGAAGGCACCGCACGGCGCCGTGGCAGCGCCGCACGCTCTCCACCAGCGTGTGTACACCGAGTACTCACCGGCGGCCAGCCGCTCGTGGTGCAGCAGGCGGTGCAGCGGGCGCAGCAGCAGGCAGGCGAGCGGCAGCGGCGCGGCTGCGTCGAAGGCGCCGCACGCGCGCCGCACGGCGCCGTGGCAGCGCCGCACGCTCTCCACCAGCGTGTGTACACCGAGTACTCACCGGCGGCCAGCCGCTCGTGGTGCAGCAGGCGGTGCAGCGGGCGCAGCAGCAGGCAGGCGAGCGGCAGCGGCGCGGCTGCGTCGAAGGCGCCGCACGCGCGCCGCACGGCGCCGTGGCAGCGCCGCACGCTCTCCACCAGCGTGTGTACACCGAGTACTCACCGGCGGCCAGCCGCTCGTGGTGCAGCAGGCGGTGCAGCGGGCGCAGCAGCAGGCAGGCGAGCGGCAGCGGCGCGGCTGCGTCGAAGGCGCCGCACGCGCGCCGTGGCAGCGCCGCACGCTCTCCACCAGCGTGTGTACACCGAGTACTCACCGGCGGCCAGCCGCTCGTGGTGCAGCAGGCGGTGCAGCGGGCGCAGCAGCAGGCAGGCGAGCGGCAGCGGCGCGGCTGCGTCGAAGGCGCCGCACGCGCGCCGCACGGCGCCGTGGCAGCGCCGCACGCTCTCCACCAGCGTGTGTACACCGAGTACTCACCGGCGGCCAGCCGCTCGTGGTGCAGCAGGCGGTGCAGCGGGCGCAGCAGCAGGCAGGCGAGCGGCAGCGGCGCGGCTGCGTCGAAGGCGCCGCACGCGCGCCGTGGCAGCGCCGCACGCTCTCCACCAGCGTGTGTACACCGAGTACTCACCGGCGGCCAGCCGCTCGTGGTGCAGCAGGCGGTGCAGCGGGCGCAGCAGCAGGCAGGCGAGCGGCAGCGGCGCGGCTGCGTCGAAGGCGCCGCACGCGCGCCGTGGCAGCGCCGCACGCTCTCCACCAGCGTGTGTACACCGAGTACTCACCGGCGGCCAGCCGCTCGTGGTGCAGCAGGCGGTGCAGCGGGCGCAGCAGCAGGCAGGCGAGCGGCAGCGGCGCGGCTGCGTCGAAGGCGCCGCACGCGCGCCGCACGGCGCCGTGGCAGCGCCGCACGCTCTCCACCAGCGTGTGTACACCGAGTACTCACCGGCGGCCAGCCGCTCGTGGTGCAGCAGGCGGTGCAGCGGGCGCAGCAGCAGGCAGGCGAGCGGCAGCGGCGCGGCTGCGTCGAAGGCGCCGCACGCGCGCCGCACGGCGCCGTGGCAGCGCCGCACGCTCTCCACCAGCGTGTGTACACCGAGTACTCACCGGCGGCCAGCCGCTCGTGGTGCAGCAGGCGGTGCAGCGGGCGCAGCAGCAGGCAGGCGAGCGGCAGCGGCGCGGCTGCGTCGAAGGCGCCGCACGCGCGCCGCACGGCGCCGTGGCAGCGCCGCACGCTCTCCACCAGCGTGTGTACACCGAGTACTCACCGGCGGCCAGCCGCTCGTGGTGCAGCAGGCGGTGCAGCGGGCGCAGCAGCAGGCAGGCGAGCGGCAGCGGCGCGGCTGCGTCGAAGGCGCCGCACGCGCGCCGCACGGCGCCGTGGCAGCGCCGCACGCTCTCCACCAGCGTGTGTACACCGAGTACTCACCGGCGGCCAGCCGCTCGTGGTGCAGCAGGCGGTGCAGCGGGCGCAGCAGCAGGCAGGCGAGCGGCAGCGGCGCGGCTGCGTCGAAGGCGCCGCACGCGCGCCGCACGGCGCCGTGGCAGCGCCGCACGCTCTCCACCAGCGCCACTAGCGTGCCCGCGCCCGCCGTGTACACAGAGTACGCCTGCGGATCGCGTTCTACATGTTACACTCGCAACACTCAACCGGTCAAATGAGCTTAATTATGGACAGAAAACAGTATCGTGTCTAAAATCTTAGTCAACTGAAAAATATCGGCCAGCGGTATTTCTTTTCTAAGCACCATAAATAAATGTTATTCTATATTTTACCTCGAACAGAACATGGCATACTCACATCGTCAGTACTGGAGAGATACTCGAGTAACAATTCAGCTATTTTCTTGTATTCTGGTTCCTCGTTGTCTGCAATACATGAAAACATGATCGTTGATTTTTGTTTTTCCAAGATAATTTTAAGAACATTGTCGTCCGTACTCAACAGCTAACCTTATCTGGTTTAACTTATTGATCTTACAGTACTGTAGATTTTGGTCCTTTGAGTCGGATTGAACAGTTCGTCTTCCGCTTTTTACCGCATTTTATTATCACAAATTTTGTGATACGTTTGTTAATTCTTCACCCTGAAACGGCTTAACGGATTTGAATGAAGCCAGCCACTCACCGCTCCCCTTAGAGCAGAGCATGCGCTCCAGGCGCGCCAGCAGCGCCCCCGCCGGCAGCGCCAGCGGCTCCAGCGCGAGGCAGGCGCGCGCCAACGTCGACACCACCTCCGCGCCCGCGCCGCCCAGCGACGACACCCGCTGCGACCACGTCTGCAACCACACCGCCGGCTGAGACACTCGACCTCAGGCAGCCAGCCACTCGAGCTAGTTCCCAATTCGGTCATAGCGACCACATTTTCACTTAACATCAGGTGGCTTGTGCTCAGAGGTTAAAATAAATAAAAACCTCACGCATCGTAATAGATCTCTCGTCGTCTCGTCTGTGACAGACGATTCAAACCATGTCAGTAAGGTTTTGAGAACACTTCTGTTGGTGGCTATACAGACCGATACGAGAAAGGTGGCTCGTCCACGCTTAGAGTAGATGTGTTTTGCATTAGTACTGTGAACATGCCAATTTTAGGTAGCCGACCTGTAACCCATCATGCGAGCTATAGCTCCAAAACAGTCACATGTCCTAATGCCAATAGTACATTCCTATCCCTAATAATCCCTGAACCATCTGAAGGAAATACAACGGATGCTTGCATAGTAATCGACTATATGAGTACTCACGACAGTAACAAGTTCCAAGTCCCGTTTGTAGGTGCGCTCAGTCATCAGGAGCTCCTTGGCGACAAAGTAGGTAATATCACAGTTGCGCCGCCGCGGCAGTTCCAGCATGCTCTCCTTCAGGGTGCCCAGTATACTGGACGATATACTGGTAACAACACAACATACTATTTTTTGGTGACGAACATTAAACCAATTGCGACTGTCCTTGCACACTACTGCTTAACTTTCTTATTATGTCGTAACGATGTTTTGACTTACTATGAAATCGATTTAAAAAGACCGGCGCAAACAAAGAGTTGCTATGAATGCTCTTTATGTGATGCATTTCGATATTATACATCTCACTTACCTATTATTATTCCGTCTAGACAACGTGTCACCCGCGTCACTCTCGCCGCCGCTTAACACGTCCATGCTGTTGATCGATTCTGATATCTTTACTGAAATTGAAATGAAAATTTTAATATATCTTACACTACAGCAGGCGCTAAACATCATGGTATGATTTATACTACGATTTAACATACAAGATTCAAATAGCAAAATTACACCGTAACTATCTGAATCCCGCGGTTCTCCCGCGTAGACTATACTTTACGCGATAAAAAATATCCTATGTCCTTCTCTAGAGCTCGAACTATCTCCAATCTTTAGTCGTGAAAGGTAACAAACAGTTACTTTCGCAATTTTTTAGTGTGGAAATGTATAGCCAAGTACCATTAGCATTTCCGTTGATGACGTCAATGTCGTGCCGCGTCCGGTTGTCGACGTCATCGTGTCCGTTGGTCAGTCGCGCAAGCCTCGCGTACGGAGTGGAGGCGCACAGCGGGGTGGGCGCGGCGCTAGCGTCGTGCGGGCTCGGCGACATGCAGAGACTAGCTGAAGACACGGTGGTCTCCTCCTCGGGCGACGTCTCATCTGGACAGGAGATGGGGAGTTCAAATACAGGTAGGAGCAAACTGCAGAAGCGATTGAAAAATCAATAGCGTTGGGCATAGTTCAATTCAGCGTATTGCCAAAGAAGTCTAATGGGGAACTAACATTTTTGGCGCTACGTGGCGCATGATCGACTGTACCTAGATTATTTCTGCACCTTGTTTTTTTTTTGCATAAAATGTCGGTTTGTAAAATGGAATTAGTAGGTACATTATAGTGTCAGATACAACTTGGCGCACAAGGGGTGCGTGCAAATCTTGATGATACAAAATTAAATTATAGCCTTATTAATTTCGGCATCATATAATTAAAACACAGTAATTAACTTATCAAGATTTTGTTTTTGGAATCAAGCATGCGGTATTGAACTACACCCACGATTGTAATGGAATATTTTATGAGAAAATCCAAATCCACAAGTAATTACAGGGTTTGGAATTTGGCAACCAATATAAGATTATCAATCAATAGGGAACTGTAAATAAGAATCAACACTTAAATCTACATATAAAAAGATTATTTGAACTGAAATATAAAAATATAAAGCTTAAACTGTAAATAATAAAGAAAAACGCATGCTCTAATTTTAAAATCACAACACATAGACACCACTGAAATAAACAATGAAACTGAGGCTTAAAAAATAAAAGTTTTCCCTGAAAGAAGGAAAGGTGAAATAATATTAAATTATAAACATACACTAAGACTTTACTGAAAAGAACGTACACATAATCATGCTTAATATGTTATGTGAACTTACATGACATTCCAGGCTGGCTATTAAATTTAAATATAGGTAGGTCCCTTTGTGTGAATTTCTGTAGGTAATTGATTGCTTACAAGGCTTTGTTTCATAGAAGTTATGACCATTCTCACGTGTTCCACCTTGTGTTTGGCCGTGGAACTAGTGAGACCTTTATTTCTCACCAGAGCAGTGCGATTCTAATTCACTCGGAAACCCTTCCGACCACGGATTCGGAAAAGTTTCCTTGAGAATTTATTAGACGCGATCCATTAATCTGAATTCGGAAACTGACATTTAATTTGATCAACCACGGAAAAGTTTCCGGCATCTATTTGCTCTCAGAAAACGTTTCCGTGAAGCGAAAATGATGTAGATCCGACACGGAATCTTTTCGAGTGAATTAGAATCGCCCTACTGTTTCTTTGTATTGCTAACTAATGAGAAAAAAAACTTGTCTAGCTCCATGAAACAAAATCACAACGGAACCAGAAATTCAAACAAAACAGATATAAGTACAAAAATAATAACAAATTAAAGTCAGCGCTTCGTTTAATTTGATTTATTTATTATTGTTTAACTATCCCCTTAACAGGGTGGTATCGTGTATTGCGGGGGCAAAGTACACTCACAGTCACATATAAATCCAAAAAAAGGAGTAACGTTTCAATATCCGAAACAATATTACATGACAAAACAATGAGTACAATCGAATCGTAACATTACAGTCTATTCGGATTGTACGACGTACACTCTCAAAAGTGGAAGTAATAAGTACTTACGCTAACATTTTTGACATTATTGCACTAGAGGGCGTGGGCCCGTACACCTAACTCTAACATTGCTTCGTGCACACTTTGGATAGTTGAACACTATTCAGCAGTGAAGTTGGGGATCTATTTACTACGCTTTGAGTGCTTCCGTTACTCAAAAACATATTAGTGAACTAGCTGTTCCCTGCGGTTTCACCCGCGTGGGCTACAGTTTATCGCGATAAAAAGTATCCTATGTCCTTCCCCGGGGCTCAAATTATCTCTATACCAAATTTCATTTAAATCGGTTCAGCAGTTTAGGCGCGAAAGCGTATAATATATTCCGTATACTCCTAACTTATTCCCGCACTTCGGTGCCCCTCACCGCGTTACCTGCTGTATCCATTATCCTGCGCGCGTTTGAACCACGCCGCTAAAGGTCTTCCTGGTTCGCAAATTGCGACCGCAGTTTACCTATTTTATAGAATGTTCTCCCGCCTTCGGTCCCCCCTCACCTCACCACGTTTCCCGCGGTACTGCGGTGCAGCGGGTTTATTTTTCTACTACTACTTACATTTTTAAACTCGTGATATCTTTCGAATGGAATGCCCGAATTGAATAATTCAAAAAGTTATATGAAGGGATTGAAGCAGTTTTGAATGAGAAGTAATTTATTTTGATAAGGATTCATACCAAGATACAAATAAAGAGCCTTTTCTAGCGGCGGCATTAAAATTAAATTTTTAAAATGAAAAAAAACACTTATTGCGGCATAACTATAATAGTTAGACATATGCTCTCGCGGACTTTTTTGTAGATCTTAATGGGACCTACAAACCCGTGATACATTGTTTTGTTCTAGTGTCAATAGTTTTTGCAGCGCACGCAAAAATAGATTTTCGATTCCACACCTTGGGTTGCAAAATAGCAATTTTCTTACGGATCCCTAATTTTTTTGGAAATAAAATATAGCCTATAGCCTTCCTCGATAAATGGACTATCCAACACTGAAAGAATTTTTCAAATCAGAGCAGTAGTTCCTGAGATTAGCGCGTTCAAACAAACAAACAAACAAACTCTGCAGCTTTATAATATTATATTAGTATAGATTGAGGCGTAAATTAATAGACGTTACTAAACCGGGCTCCATACGAATATTACTTTATATGTTTGCTTTTCGTTTTAGTGAATTTGTTTGTATCTATCCAATAACATTAATATAATGCTTTTAGCGGATCTTGACAAATGCAATGCAATTTTTGACTATTTGTTCTACCTACTTGCTCCTAATTGACACGCAGGCTGATTTCTCAGTGTTAATTTTAACAAGTTTCAAGTTAAAATTTCACAGAGAATCTTAAGTATTCGTTGCATAACGGAAACACTCACAAAACATATTATTTAAAACACATTCTCTAGCGTTGTTCTCAAATTTATATCGCCCGTTTCTCAATTTTGTAAGGACAGTGCTTGAGTTTTATTTTAGTTTTGAAGAAGACCTTCTTTTACTTTAACTTTTAAAAGAAACAAAAGCAACTATTGGCCATTTTGGCTGACGACTACGTTACATACATTTCATCTATTTCGATATATTTTATTCCTAGCTAAGTCATCAAGGTATAGTTTGGTACTTACAAATAGGAAAGGTGTAAAATTGTAAGGAACTTAAATGTATTTGTTGATATTACATAATTGTGTTTGATTTATTACAAAATATAATTAATAAATGCTTTGTTTCGAAAGAAATTGAAACAGTTATGCAACGGAAGGGAAGATTGATCGACATAATTATTATATTTACAATTAAAAATATTAGATAACAAATAAAATACCAAAACAGGCAATAAACCCAGTTATAGAAAATCATTTCGATGACTTCATTTATAGTGCTACACATTCACGACACAAATTCTCGTTATCTATTTCAACACACTAACGTTTTAATATTTACTATTATTAAAAATCCAATAAGTATAAACGATAATAAAAGAGTGTCAGAAAAAATTGAGCAGATTTGGCACGATTGCGGATCCCACGTTGTACAAGTCTAGTGTCGCATGGATGATGTGAACTGTGCGCATGTGTTGTTTAATTGTGCGGTGGTGGCTTATGGAACTGTGAATCGTAATTAAAACTTACATTCTTCAGAAATAAGGTATAAATTATTACTAAAGGCACTTTGCTGTTGTGTGCAGTTAGATCGGTAAGACACATTTTGGGTCCAACGTTGTTTCTCGCACTAGACGTTGGTCGCTTGCAGCCGAGCTTAGATAGTTAAATCCAATATGCGACGTGTGCGGAGTGCCTTAGTAAAAAATTGTACGAAGACCCGTGACGAGTTTAGATCGGTCGAACTATTTGTGTATAATTAACTAAGTAATAAATAAGTTAACAATAAAATCTCAAGTTGAGCTCAACACACTCCGATAAAACAACTAAGATCTTAGATCTCAACTCACAAAGTAAAATCACAGCCTTTACACATAATATATTGTGAACGATTTTCATCAATTAATAATTTCAATAGAGATCAATGATATATAAATTATTTAACTAGAAAGAATTGGCACTACGTACATAACTAACAACATACCTGCCTGTATTTATTTAAATTATTCTCCTAGAAGCTTTAGCTCTAGGGTATCTAAACAAACAATAAAGGAGTAATCTTTAGACATACGTAAATAATTTGGTATTATCCTTATTTTACTGACCAGAATGTCATGAGTAAATGTCTGAAAAGGTATTCCGATACAGATATAACTACGGCTAATTCCTTAATAAGCTAGGGGTATATTCCGCTTACACACGATAGTCAAAGGAGTCGCGCTACCCGGGAGTTGGCACTAGATATTAAATTCATTATTCGCTAAATACTGAAAGTGACAATGTAAATATTCAATATAATGAGTACCCTAATATCAATAACAATAATTGTGTTGTTAGAATTTAAATGTTTGAAAAGTGGCCGATATAACCTCGGCCTGAAATCACGCGCACCGCATAATGAACACTCAACCAATAGGAGGAGGGAGGACAACGATTAAAGTTAATTCAAGCTAGCTAATTGTCAGTTGCTCTAAAAGTGACGCACCTAATATTGGATCAAACAATTGACATCGCACCGATTTACCTTCCGTTGGTAACTTTGCGCTAGACTAGTCCTCGGACTATTCAATACGATGCGATTCAATATCGCCCTTGAGAAAGCGCCCACAGAAGCATCTATTCGTTCTCGTCATCTGAGCAAAGCGGCGGAGGCAGAGTTGAGACGTCGAATTTTTGCTCAGGGCTGTCACTGGAAGCCTGCGAGTCTACGTAGTGGCTCGAGTAGAACCTCTCTACGTTGTTCAAGCTAAAACGCTGGTCGAGATCGCGGGAGTAATGAGCGTCAGTACCATCTCTGGCCTCGTCCAATTCAACGGCGTATTGAGGATAACAATCTTGCGTTTGGAACACGCCAACTTCTTCATATTGATCTGGATAGGGACTACCCCTGTACTCCTCGTACTCGTCCTTGTCATGCGGCAAATCTGTGTCGGAGTAAGCTACAGAACCGCGGCGCTCGAATATGTAGCTGCCAGATTTTGTCATTTTCGGAGCTCGCTTAATAGTATCGATGGGATAAGCATAATCATCGGAATCGTCCCTGTCACTCTGTTCCTCATAGAATACCCGCTGCTGTTGCTGCCCGGAAGATTCAGCTACTTCGTCAGACTGGCGATAGCCCGTAGATTTGCTTCTCTTCAGCGAGGACTGACGACTGCTCTTGTTCGAGTAAGACGGTCGAGGAGGACTATCCTCCGGTACATATGATGGTTCCTGCGAGTCGAGGTAAGGATGACGCAATCGGCCCAACCTATTAAAACGAGGGAAGCCCATTTCGTCCTCGTCGGCCGAGGAACCGAAACCTTGAAATTGCACTGGAGTAATACTAATAGGGAACTGTTTGGCTTCATAGTTAGCGCTCTTATACTTTTCATATTCATCTTGTCCCTCATCTTCAGAGTAACTCGCTGTCTCGGCCACTTCGCCCTTTGATATTTCAGAGGAGCCGGACTCTACTTCTGGCAGGTAGCTGTCAGAGCACTCGGAGCTCTCTATGCGACGAACCGATTCGTCCACAGCCAAATGCTTAGCACTGTGATGTTTATCACTCTCAGAAGAGCATTGACTTTTCGTGGAATCTTCCTCTTGGACGTCCTGTATTTTCTCTTGCCGTTTACGCGCGCTAGTGACTTGCTTCTTGCGTCTGAAGGTTCTCATTCGTTCACGGGGATCTCTTATTACATCTAAAGAGCTATCGGTGTCGTTGCCACTAGGAGGACTTTTAAGTGATATGTTCCTCACTAACAGCGATTTTTTTACAGGAGCTTTCAGAGGTTGTATAGGCGGAGACTCCGAACTGAGACTGCTGGAGTAATACGGAGAGCAACGAGAAAGGGGTGTCTTGCCAGATCTTTCTGCAGTTTTCTTTTCCTGCAGATCTCTGTGCACTGAAGGCATTTCAGGCACTGATATGACAGGCAATTCCGACGAGGAGAGATAATGTTCATGGAATGACCAACTTTTGGGTTTGCAGCGATATTGCTGAGATGATTTGTATTCTTTGATTTGATTCTTTGATAAAGTTTTATCGTCATAGCTAGCGTGTTTGGCCAACGGTTTGTAATCTGATCTCATGAACTGACCGCCCATGTCCTCCCGTAAAATATTGGAAAATTCTTGGCTTTGGTAGCGCTCGCTATGTTTTTCTTCTTGACTGTAAAGCTGTGATGGCATATCTATATCAAGCTCAGGCTGTGGTTCATTGTAGTAAGGCTTGAAGTCACTATCTTCACTTTGGCACCGCAGATTTGGTGTCATATATCTTTGAGACTGTTCTTCGTAGCTTAAACTCTTCGGCGGCACGTTATGATACCGCGCGTCTTTTGTATGCTGGAAACCCCTCAGTCTTTTTTCGAATCGCAGCACTCCATTAGTGTGCTTTTGTAAACTACTTAATGAACTTGAACTCGATTTATCTGACTTATCACTGTAGCTAATTGAAGAAGATTTATCTGTCTTGCCAGTGTAGCTAGCGGTTAACCGCAGCACGGGTTCGAAGGGCTCTAGCATTTCTTGTACAGGAGATGATGGTTTCGTCACAGTCACTTGTATTTCATATTTATCTTCTGCTTCTTCATCGTAATCATCATCTTCCTCGGGAGCAGTCTCTGCGGCAGCAGTGCCTTCAGATTTGGTATTATCGGCCTCTTGTTGATCTTCGCGGGCTGTGGCTAATAAAGTATGTGTGGTGCTTGCAGACCAGTCAGAAATAGATTGCGCTAAAGTCAAAGTGCTGTCACTTTTGGTCCCAGAACTGCTGTCCATCCCTTTACGAGAAATGGTTGTTTCTGAACTGCAGAGCTTATCGTATTTTACGTCCGCGCTTTTATCAAGACTGCTACTTTTAGAACTCATTTCTGCTTGAGAACTCATTTTTGGCGGTTTTGGCCCAGACTTCTTGCTTGCGTGGGAAGATGAATAAACTTTTCCCGATACGTTTTCAGACTTTTCACTTTTAGGCACGGATACACCCGATATGCTTTCGGAAGCGGAGAGGTTAGCGTACTGCCGAACAGTGTTCGTTCCGGTCGACCACTCGGAAATGCTCAAGCAAATCGACGTGTCTTCAGAATGTGAACTATGAGTGCACTTCTTTTGTGGTAGTCCAATTTTAACAGTACCATCTAAATCAGTTCCAAACGAACTGGTTTCTTCTTCAGAGTGGCTACTATGACTGCAGCGCTTGCAAGTACCAGCGCTTCCGGTACTGAGTTTTGCGACAGCTCGAACTGTCTCCTCTGCATTGGTTTGCGATAGAAGGTCATCAACAGAGGTATCAGAGTTATTGGATCCAAACGAATATTTCTGAGTGCCTAGTTGTGACAAACCCCGAAAAGTATCGAAATCTGGCGACAACGATTTGCTATCGCCACCAAATACATCATCCATGTACAAATGATCATCTTCATAGATGGGGCTATTATTAGTAGGTGATTTCTGTGGTTGACTTATGATAACTTTGTCTTCGATGTTGCTTTTAATACTAAACGATTTATGTTCAGCGCGAGTGCAACATGAACCTATATCTCCCATAAGGCAAGTCGCTTTGCTTATGGTTCCACTGAGACATGACTTGTCGTAGTTTGTCACAACGCCTTTATTCAGGCACGTCGTCTCGTCGTGTTTTTCAAGTGGCTCTACCATGTAACCTGATTTTTCGTATGGTATAACTTTGGATTTTTTACGTGGAGCATCATCGCTTAGCTCTATCGATTTTTCTGATTTAGACTGGACATCCTTTTCCAATTCTTCATCGTTATTTAAGGTGTCGCTGTCTTCATCTGAACCTTGTAGCTGGTCTTTGGAACTTTCAGATTGCAAAGTCACTTGCATCGCTTGTTCTGGCTCATTGCTCATATAGTAAATGTGGACTTTTTCAATAATTGGTGTTTCTAATAAGCTGGAAGGCAAAGATGGCCATTGCTCAAACTCACTAGACTCTCGGCGACTAGTCACGCCTGTGTCATATGGTTTGCATGTAGCTTGTGGTGGCAATTCTGGTAAAGGCCAATCTTCGGAGTCCTGACTCTCACTAGCGGAAGATTGTTTTGACGGTGCTTTGCCATTAATTTTCTTTGCACTTGCATCAGATTTTTTAACTAAAGTGTCTTCTCCATTTTTAGTCGCTTTATCCTCTTTTCGGGATTCAGCGTACATTTCACTTATTTTTGTTTGATCTATTGGTATGTCTGGCATTTCAGCCGATGTCCTTCTATCAGTATCTGATATGTACGCAACATTGGCGTTACTAGGCGGGTCAGAACTGAGACTCGCCTGATGATCACTAGAGTTCAGTGACTCTTCGTTGATACTTTCGGATCGAGAGCAAGCTTTTGTGGAATCTTCATCTGCACTTGTTTTTTCTGATGCAGTGCTTCGTTCTGATATACGTGATAAAGTGCGCCCAAAATTTTGCCCGTAACCAATAACAACATCAGAGCTTGTAGAAGACGTAGCTGGATATAGAAAATTGACAGGAAAATCGTTGAGATCGTCCGTGAAATCTGCTTCAGTAGAATCTTTAGAGGTGTTTGCAGAAAGAGGCGGATTTTTATTAAAGGTTTGAAAATCATCAAGTAACCGTTGATTGTTAAATTCGAAAATATCTTTGTTTAATGCCATAGTTTCATATCCTTCATGATCTTGTGGAATCCACGCTTCTTCAATACTTGTACTGTTTTCGCTACCACTTAAGAAAGGACGCCAGGTTGGTTTCAATTCCTCGCCGCGACGATAAGCCTCACCTAAAGACCCTGACGTAGATTCCGTCGTCTCAAATGATCCTCTCGATTCAACACTAAGGGATCCTCTAGAGTCCATGCTAGATTTAGATGAGCTTTTTTGCTCATCCAAACGACATTTTCTTCTTGAAGAGGTATCGTCAACACTAAGAGAGCCCTTCGAAGTAGTTGTAGTTGTCGTTGTGTCCATGCTGGACTTAGAAGAACTTTTGTGTTCAGTGTCTTTCAACGACCTCTTTCTCATGATGTCTCTCTCAAATGAAGATGTGATAACATTACCATCATCATCGAAATCAATGGTTGTATTTTGATCTTCCTGCGAAATCGTAATAGCGATTTTGGTTTTTTTAACAGTTCTATGGAGTTCCTTCACGACATCCGACGTTTTAGACGCCGCCGAGTGACTAGACTCAGATTCTTCGATGACAAATTTTTCAATTTTATCTAGAGCGGACTTTTTTACAATTGGTCGAGACAATTGTTCAACGGTTCTATCAATACTTTCAGAACTAGATTCGGAATCAGTCGGAGCCCTCTGAGAGTCTACTTGTCCTTGTTTTTCTAATGTCGGAGTAGGAGACTTTCTACCGTATTTCGAAGGGCTACGAGGGCTCTCAATGCGAGACATTTCAGGTACTGGCGAGGGAGATTTAGAGTTCGACTTTGAATGATCACTAGATAATGTATGTTGAGAGTGCAAGTGCTCTTCGCCATATTCCATAGCTTGTTTAAGTTCCTCCAAGCACTCTCTGTCCTTTTTATTGAGTTTTTCAATATCTTGAGATATACCCAACGGCCTTGCAATAGAGCAACTTACGCTCGATTCGTCATCAATGGAGCTGCCTTTGATATTACTCGATGGACTAGCATCCTTCTCTATGCTAGTCCAAGAAGTTGATTCAGAGCTACGCGAACGTTCCGCACTAAGTTTGAGAAGCTCACTTCGTTTAGATTTGGCTGTTAGCAACGTTTTATGATCAGGTTTTGCATCCGTGGGAGATTTATCACTACCAGAACTACCAGTGTGTTCTCCAGACTCAGACTTGTTTGTAGACTTTGAAGTGCTCGAGTCAATGAATGGTATATTTTCTATTGTAGGGCTATTCTCTTGAGGAGGAGTTACAATTATTTTATTTTTGTTTTTCCATTTAAGGTTTAAGTCCATATTTCTTGCTATTTTCGCATCGCGTTCAGTGTCGGTATCAGAGATTAGTTGCGACATAGACTCGTGTTCATGCTTCAAGAACTCTACCAAACTAGATGAAGACTCGTCGAACGTCCCTTGAGGATCGAGTTTTCTTCCTTTAAACGTCTTTGGGCTTACATCAGAGAACTGTAATTCAGTTTCCGCGGTGTCGTCATATTCTACTGTGGATGCGGTGTCGTCGCTTTTCCCACGATGAAGATTAGTTTTCTTTGAACCGTGATCTTGGTCAGATGAACTATCAGCATCAATGTATGGCAGACATATACCCAGTACATGATTATCATCAGAAACTTTTAACTCGCTAACTTCAGTCAATGACTCCTCTTCGCTGGTCACTTGAGATGTGTCAGGTTTCTGTTCTGACTCTACCAACTCATGAACATCTTGACTGCTTTTACTCTCTTGTAGTTCTCTCTGTTTGTTGTAAATGTCGATTTTTCGGCGTTCTATAATCACAGTCTGCGTATCATCTTCGATAACCGTATGTTGAGAGCTAGTCATAGTCCATTCCATCGACGAATCGTCTTCAGTTTTGTCTCTGTAACTATTGGAAGGTGAGACCTCTTTTACTTCTTGGGCCGCCACCTCCGACTCTTCTTGAGTGCTCTTCGCATTCGAATGAACGTCAACTTTAACCACTTCTTGTTTAAAGTGTTTTTCCGATCCATCTGGAGAATGTAATGTGGGGGGCGTAACATAATTTCTATCCAGACTTTTAGATTTAGCCTTGGCGTCAAGATGGATATCTGCTTTTCGATCTAAGCTCTTTGATTTGGCACTTGGATTAATTTTCTGATAAACAACTTTTCCCTCAATTTGTTGTTTGATTTCTTGTTTCTTCGACAATGTTTTCGGAGACTTCTGCAGGGCCGCTAGGTCATCGAACTTATCCTCCATGGACTGACTTTTATCATCCATACTTTTATTAATTTTGTTGTTTGGCTTGGTCGACTTCGGATCTTCAAAGCTTCTGCTCATTTTGTTATCCAACTTTTTAGGAGATTTCGCAATGAAGACATGATCTTCAGCTTTACTATTGATTTTAGTCTCAATAATTATTTTGTCGCCTTCAGTCTTGACAAGTATCTTGTCTTCAGGCGGTGGAAAAGATGGCATAGTATCTTTTACTGGGCTAATCAACGTTTTTGTTTGCTTTAAGGCTGCCTCGAATAACATCTGCTGCTTTTCTTTACGTTTCGCGATTTCCGTATCACTCTCTTCTTGAGACTTGGTCCTTTCTTTACTTCCTCCTTTTTTGACATCCATTTTTTCCAATGACTTCGACTTTTCTCTGCAGACTTTCTTTGCTGTCTGCTCTAATTCTTGACTTTTAGCTCGGGCTAAGTCAAGTGGCGGTACGGTCAAGAAATCTGGGCGTTCCTTAAGCGATGACGGCAAAGATTTTTGCGTTTGTAATGATTTCACTTTAGTAGCATTTGTATCTAAAGAACCTCCTTTGTTGAGTTTGTTACTCATTATCTTCTGTTTTTCGTCAGGTTTGGTTTTCAAAGTTAACTTCTTCTTGTCTTTGCGCTTTATTCTTTCGATGTCTGGTACTATTTGGTCCTCACTCAGGTCGGAAAGCTTTCTGATACTGCCTCTAGGAGAATTAAGAGATGAAGTAGGTGACCGCGATGGTGACTTGGATATTGGTGAGCGAGATAACGGCGATCTACTCATAGGGGAACGAGTCGGCGATTTTGCTTGAGAATTAAGTTTAGTCAAGTCATATCTGCGCTTGAATGAACGAGGGCGCCGCTGTTCCATTAAATCTTCTAGGAGCTGTAATTCTTCGTTATCAATAACAACAGACTTTAGTTCTTCAAGCCCTTCAGGAGGTTGCTCTTCTTCAACCTCATCAATTTTCTCGATTATATCTTTTTTGTGTACTGCCGGTTTGGGTACTTTGTCCTCAATCAGTGGTTTTTCTTCAAGAACATCGCCTTCTTCGTTTGGATCTGAAACTGTGTCGTCTTTTGAAGAAAAAGCATTCATGGGAGGCAGTCTATGGAGTTGGATGACGGGCGTATCTAAGCTTTTGGCTCTACGGCTTGCAGTGGGCGAGTCTAGTGTGGCTTTTTGTCGTTGCAACGAGAATACAGAACCTTCAGATAAGTTCAACCTGGCATGAGCAAAAAGAATAGGAGTCCCACCTTGCCTACGGAGCATCGGCGAGATCAACTCGTCGCGCAAACTCTTCTTTATATTAAGCTTGGCAGTGTCCTTCTTATCGTCTTTCGCGGCTTCGCTTTTCTCTTCCGACGGTGCTCGGAGCCCAGTCACTTTTTGAATTTCCATATCGGCATAGTGCTCGTCGTCGGATTTAAGAAATTCAATACTTTCGAGAATCGGCGGAGGTATGTTTTCGTTGTATTCCCAAGTAGAGCTATCTTTACTGGTTTGTTTAATTTGTTGCAACTCCAGTTGTTGTTGCTGCTGCACTTGTTGTTCTGCCAATTTGATAGCTATTTCATCCTCGGAGCTCGGAATGGAAATCGAACGCTCGGAAATACGCCGTAATTCAGTGGCATTGCCGCTGATACTGTCAAGAACTTGAGGGTTATACTTCGCCTCAAGCTCGGCCAGCTTTCGGCATTGAGGCGGAGACCCCTCTATTTCAGTGGAGCTCATGGTCTGTCCTCTGTGCCACGCCCCGGAAGTCATTTTGTCATACTCGTGCTGCAATATAGGCTCGAGATCCTTCCGAGACTGCGGCGGCGAGAACTCTAATTTCGGTGCCGCCTCTGTTGTGCCAAACACGTCATCAGAATCGACGCTTTCATCGTCGGAAGAAAAAGATGTGATTCGGGTTTTATCTTTAGTTTTAGTTTTGATTTTGCTGCCGGGTCCTTTCTTTCCGGCGCCGCGCGCTTTGGGTAACCTCTTGCTAGGCGGCAGCTTGTCAGATTTGGATTTAATGTCAGCGCGGAGCTTTTCGGCTGCCGTCATCGGTTTCGGCTCCTTGCAGATCGGAGGCTGCTGTACGTTACGGCCGTTGATGGCGAATTTAATATCGTGTCCATACTGAGGCTCCTGCAGGGCACTATCGGTCTTTGAGCTCGTGGCGGAGTCGCTCTCTATCTGACTCAGCTTGGAATTCAGAGTTTCTAGAAGAATCGGATCTAAATGTTTGGTAATATCGCGTTTAGGACTGGGCAGGTGATGCATCTGACCGCTCTTGTCGACCTCTAGCGTGACCGGGTCCACCTTGGACAGGTCTATATTTTGCGTGAAAAGAAAATCTCGACTCTCAACTTCAAGGAATTTAGAGCTGTGCTCGATTTGTACACTGTTACGAGGAGATTTAGGCGACTTAGGGGATTTCGGGGACTTGGGCGATTTAGGTGACTTGGGAGATTTTGGAGACTTAGGGGACTTGGGAGATTTCGGGGAGCGCGGCGACTTAGGGTGGTCGTGATACTTGCAGCGCGGGTGCGCACTCACCATGTGGCGTCCGTTCTGCGGCGGCAGCATCACTATATCCGGCGGCGGGCGAGGCACGTCCTGCGGCGACGGCGCCGTACCGTTCATCACGTGACGCTTGTGCAACACATACGGGATGTCGTACCCGTCATCCGCGGCTTTCTTACCGTCCTTGAAGCCCGCCTTGAAGGCGTCGAACTCCTTGAAATAGTTTTTGGGCAGATCGAAGGGCGAGCGCGTGACGTCGGGTCGGCGCGAGGGCAACTCGAAGTGAGAGCGCTTGGTAGCGATTGGCGGCGCGCTCGGAATCTGTCGGAACATGTAGTCCTCGTCGCTGGACTCGGCCGGCGTCAGGTCGATCGACTTCTGGTGCATGAGCACGTGGCGGCGCGAGGTGACGCCGTTGAACCGCGGCCGGTTGGCGAGGCTGTTGGGGTCGCTCTTGGTCCGCTCAACGGTGGGGTGCGCGTAGGGCGCCGGCGCGGGGTCCGCTAGGCGGCTGCTGGAGCTCGTCTCGAGGATCAACTTCGGATTGTACTCGTCGAAATGCGTCTTCGCAATCAGCTCCTCCTTGAGGCTCTCCTTCTTAACCAGATGCGTGTGCACCTTGCCGTGCATTGTCCTGTCGAACTCGGACTGCAACAGCGGCACGGCGCCCGCGCCGCCCGCCGCCGCCGCCTTCTTCTTGGCATACTCGATGCTGTCCATGGCAGGCAGCACGCGCACGTTGACCTCGGACTCGTTCGAGGACTCCTTGACGAGATGCGAGACTGGCGCCACCTCGCGGCTGCCGGAGCGCGTGAGCGACTCGATCTTCTCCTTGTCGAAGCTGAACACGGTGTCGGAGGAGCGGCGGCGCCGGTAGCCGCAGATCTTGGCATGCCGCGCGTCCGCCTCGGCGTCGCGGTCCGGCTCGTCGTCCTCCGCGGCCGACGAGTCGGGCGGCACGTGCGGCAGCGACGCGGCGGCCGCAGCGCGCGCCGGCTCCCCGCGCCGGCTCTCCGACGGGAACGTCGAGTACGGCGTGGGGATGTGGTAGTAGCCGGGCGACGTCACGAGGTTCGCGATCAGGTCCTCGTGCGACTTGCCGAAGGACACGCGCTCCGCGTAGTCCGGCTTATCGACTCCGATGAACGTGGACGAGTGCGTGTCGTAGAAGTCGGGGCTCGAGCACGGCGACGCGGGCGCGAACGGGTCCGCGTACGCGGGACCGCGACGCGGGGCCTCGTACGGGTCGTAGGGCCCGCGGCGACACTCGTAATACTCCGACTTGGAGTCCTCCTGGCTCGAGGTGCGCGACCCGCTGCGGTCGGAGCTCTTGCTCTTGAGCGTCTCGCGCGACTTCTTGCTGTCCGTGTGGTAGACACTGTCGCGCGACTTCTTGCTCGATTCGGCACTGCTCTTGGAGTGCTTCGAGTCGTATATCTCGCTGCGCGACTCCTGGCTGGAGGTGCGCGAGCCGAGTGCGCGCTTGATCTCGCGGTAGAAGGCGCCGTCGGAGCGCACGCAGAGCTTCTCGCGCGGCAGCACGCGCGGGTCGTCCGCCAGGAAGGCGTCCAGCGGCACGTCGGAGTCGGAGCGCGCGGCCGCGGCGCCGCCGGACGCGTCCTCGTCCGACAGCTCGTTGCCCGAGTCCAGCGAGCAGGAGCGCGTGCGCGCCGGCTCGCGCCAGCGCCGCGCCTCCGACTCCGAGTCGGAGCGCTCGATCACCTCGTAGCTGTCGTGCGACACGTCGTCCTGCGAGGCGGCGCGCGGGAAGCACGGCGGCTCGAGGCGCGGCTCGCCGCCGCAGCCCGGGAACGAGGCGGAGTAGGCGCGGTCGAGCGGCGGGCGGGCCGCGCCGGGCGGCAGCGCCGGCGCGAGCGAGAGCGCGGCGTCGTACCGCGTGACGGGCGAGTCGACGCGGCGCGCCGGCCGCGCGCGCGCACCGCCTGCCTCGTCGAAGCTGTAGTCGCGCAGGTTGCGCGCGGAGGCGGAGCGGCGCGGCGCGGGCGCGGGCGGCGGCGGCTCCTCCTCCTCCTCCTCCGGCTCGAGCAGCAGCGAGCCGCCGGAGCGGCTGGAGCGCGTGGACGGGCACGCCGAGTACATGTTGGACTGCGAGAGCTCGTACTCGAGCCGCTCGGACGACTTGCGGAAGCTCTGCGAGCGCTTGGCGAGCATCAGGTCCGGGTAGCCGCTAGACGGCGGGGAGGTGGGGCGCTCGGCAGGGCGCTCGGCAGCGGTGCGCGGCGGGGGGCGCGGGCGCGGGGGCGGGGGGCTCTGACCTGGCGTGGCTCGCGGGGCACGAGGTGGCGGAGTGGGTGCGCGACCGCGCCCACTGTCGGCACCCGTACTCGCCCGGCTCCATATAGTCTGCTCCGGAGAACCCTGCGGACAGACGAGCCGGTCACGCTCTGCTGCTCTGATATGAGCGGATGCGACACGAACCGGAGCCGCTATCGTTATTCACTCACCGATCGTGTCGTCGTCCGATGAGGCAGAGGCGAATCCTCCGTAGGATAATGGTTGACCTCGGCATGCGTCACTAGCTCGCCCGCCTACGAACAATGGGCGTGGTTAATGACCGCCTTCTGTTTGCTGCATTTGAGGCAAGTTAGTGGGGCCCCCAGAAGGGAGCCGCGTGCGGTGTTCACGGAAAATGTGCAATATGACGGGCTCGTGTGAAATTTTTGCATAAAATTAACGTGGCGAAATAAAACATTCTGCCAAATGCTTTTGCAAAATCAAAACATATATTTTAATATTGTTAGTACAAAGCGAAATAAATGTTTCATATGCCACAAAAATAAACCAACAGCCATAACCATAACTCTTAAGACAATTAAAATCAGTATTATGTGACGAGTAGTACA
The DNA here is from genome assembly GCA_931315375.2 of Opisthograptis luteolata. Lineage (NCBI taxonomy): Eukaryota > Metazoa > Arthropoda > Insecta > Lepidoptera > Geometridae > Opisthograptis > Opisthograptis luteolata. Next base: position 11,837,919 of record OV928036.1, on the reverse strand, counting down.
ATGCAACGCAAACAAGAATAGGACGTACTCTTCGCTAACTTCACCCGTAGGGTATGTTTAGTTTAATTATACGACCGGTCCTATTCTTTTTTGAAATCGCATTGTACGGGACCATGCTATTGCTATGATTAACACCTGATTTAGTTTCCATAAACGTCAAATAATTCAGGACCTAAATCAGGCCATATTTTACGAACGAAGGGGTTAACGATGATATAGAAAAATTAGAGACGTTGGAACAGGACAACATTATGAGGTCCTTACTATTTGATTGCAGTACAGTTTTGCGAGCTGAAAGGAAACAAAAAAAAACATTTCTATCGAGATCGGTAAAGCGAAACCAAATAGAGCTGCTGAGAATTTATCAAAGTTTTTAAGAAGACAAACAGTCAGTCTTTTTAAACAATTTATGGAGTAAGTCAAACATCAATCGCACACAAAAGTACGCCTTGCACTAAACGATTTTCGTTTTCTTCTCTGTGTAGTAAAATTAATAATAGGCGAAATTATGAGAGCATAGCAAGCAACTTGGTAGAAACTTTACACTAGCCAATCACTCCACAACTGTAAGAAATAGAGCCATTGAAAAGAGTAAGCCATGTATGTATCTTTAATAATATAAATTTAATAATATCCCACACAATCACATACATAGCTCTGTAGTGAGTTTATGCTCTGCTAAGTAAACGCGTTTTTGTTACCAGAAATTTACAAACCTAAGCCTTTTTATAAAGAGAAAAGATTACATCGTTTGTTTGTTCGGAATAAACTTAAAAACTATAGAACCGATATTGATCAAATTTAGGTTGAACCCTGGGGATGGACATAGGATATTTTTTATGCGATAAACTGTAGTCCACACGGGTGAAACCGCGGGGAACTACCATATACAATAAAGCGAAATCTATCTAAAGCCATAACAGCGAGTTTATGTACCAAATTTTCTACATTAAATGTTAAATAATTTCTTTTTGAGTTCTATACTATGTACATAACCATTTCTTTGCTTATTGTGTTCGCACCAAGAAGGTTGTACACCCCTGTTCATGCCATATACATACATATTTATGTATTTCAATTTTATCCTACCAATATTATAAAGGCGAAAGTTTGATGTATCTTTGGTGCTCATTTACGCAAAAACTACTGAACGGATTTGAGTGACATTTGGAATGGAGGTAGCTTATACCCTGGATTAACACATAGGCTACTTTTTATCCCGAAAAATGGTTCCTGTGGAATAACGGGAAGACGCGGGTGAAACCGCTAGTGTAAGTTCTGTGAAAATATACAAAAAAAAATATACAAAATTTAGCTAGTGTTTGTTCTAGAAGCTAGTATGTGTGTATGTGTGTCAGCAACCTTGTCCCTCGTGGTGGCATAGGCGGTAGCTGCGAGAGGCGGGCGAGTCGCGTCCCCCCGCGCCCCCTGCGGCAGGGAGCGGGACCGCGCCGCCGCCTCCCGCGCCTCGGCCGCCGTGTACCCCTTCATCATTAGAGAAGCCTCCAGGTAGTGAGGTTGCTTGTCCCACTCCAGGGAAATCGCTGCGCACATAAAACATTTTCAATCAATACATTTGTGTCACTAGAAACGTTTTGTCTTATGAAGGTTTGGTGGCGGACGAGTTGTTGAGCTGGAAATTGGGAATATAGTGAAATAATGTTAACAAATTCAATTCTCGGTCAGCTGGCAGTCGTCATTAGATACCTGTTTATTAATACCATTAGGAATGCGAAAGTGTATTTGTTGTTGATTGGTTAGTTTGTCCTTCTTCCATGCAGCAACGGATCACTGTTTTTTGTCTATGAGCCGGAAAGTGACGAAGGCTAGTTTTTATTCCGAAAACGTTTACGGTACTTGTGAGAGTCTCTACGCGGGTGAAACCATAGTTAGTTAAAAACAACAAAAGCTACAGTTAGGGTGGACCCACGACTGAGCATTAACTCTATTACAAAAACCGAAACTTAATATTATCAACTTTGCGCGCGCAATTCTCACAAATCACCGTCTTCTATTTTATATCTCGTCGTCATGTGGCCTCCGCACCGCCTTTGAATATCCTGGGGCCCAATTTTCGCGGTGTGATATATATAACATTCGATAAATATCGCAATAACTGTCAAATAAGTATTGAATTTTGACATTCATTGCGATATATAACAAAATTAAAATAAAAAAATAATATTTATTCAATAGGATACATTGTGATCACTTGAAAACGTCAACTTAAAACTAGCTACGCCTGTTCCAACCTCCTTACGCCGGCAAAAGAACAGGCAAGAAACGCCCGGCAGGTAATTTTTTGGCGCTATCACATTGTCAAGTTTATTCGATTTTATCAAATGTGATAATATATCACACCGCGAGAATTGGGTCCCTGGCTCGCCGTGAGTGCGTGTGTGTGTGTGTGCATGTGCGTGTGTGTGTGCATGTGCGTGCGTGTGTGGATGTGCGTGTGTGTGTGTGCGGTGTGTGCGTACGTACCGTCGGAGCCTGGCGGCAGCGGCAGCAGCGGGTGCGCGGAGAGGCTCTGGTTGAGCGGCGCGGAGGGCGCCACGTTGCCGCGCGACCCGCCCACCGAGCGCGAGGCGCGGAACGAACCCGACCTGCGACATCGGGCAGAGGATGGTGACCTCCCGGGGTCAGTGCCGCGGAACACCTTTACTCTCGCACTCCTCAGTGGCAGCGCACGGGACCCCATTTTAACGAAATCACAAACTAAACTCCTTTTTCGATAAAAAAACTGTTTAGCGCAAAACGGTTAGCATAAAACTTTTGTTGCGAGGACGAACTCCGTTTGGTTTTATAAAATGGGGATAAGGTTCGGTGTCTCGCTTCGTGGTAGGCCACCAGCTTTTGGTTTCGCAACAGTGGACCCCCGTGTGGGCCTGCGTTCCGTCATCGGTGTACCGCAAACACTATGCAGCGCGCTAGCGAAGGAACGTCTACGAAATATGATGTTAGTGAAACGAGCACGATCTCCGTTTTGTTCGACTGAACACCGTCAAACGTTACGAAGGAGAGCGGTACACCGCTCGCGAATAGTGAGAAGAGGCAAAGATGAAAAGGACAGCGTACAACTTGGCTGAACGCTAGAGCGAAAGCGTGTTTAAAAATCTACGTGACCGTTACTGATCCAGTGTAAGATCTACATATAAACAAGAAAACCCGATAGATTCGGAGCGCAGACCCACGGACTGTTAAAAAATCCCTAAAAATAGATCGACAACACCATCCTCCGACCGATTGCCACGGTTGCAACGCAACACAACACTATGATCGTTTATATCATGGAAGAAGCGAAAGTCTCAACTTTACAGCGCATGCTCGTATATGCTAATCACCATCGATGATACAGAAAATATCGAAGCCTCTCGGATCTCTAACGGATTCGTTTCATATTAGTCGTTTTTAGGGACTTTTTACTTTACACATCATGCAAACCTCAGGTTGTTTATTAGATTATATTTTTGTTTGTTTTATTCACACAAACGCCCACAAGACAAAACCAAAAGCTAGTGTTTCCCAGCCCATGCTAACCACTCACCTTCGCATAGATAACTTTAGTCGTAAAATTAACGTGTCGAGTATCAATTAGCTTCTTATCGCTATCCCATTTTAACGTACCTAAACCCAAACTTCGACATAAATATAGTATCCTAGTTTACCAGTGCTACTAATAAACATGGTGTAAGCACTAACTACGCCTAGAAAAGGTAGGTAAGTACAAGAAAGCTATATTTCGGTTCAATATGGCGGCTTAAGCTCTCGACAATCTGTTTTTGTCATGCATTTATGCTATTTGACACAAGATTAAGGCTTAAAAACTTACTTAGCGAAGTGGAACATGGCCTATCAAGTCAGAAATAGACGCGAAAGAAAAACGTGATTAAATAATACTCGAGAACACATCTCCACACTCTCAAACTTCGCAATCTCTTTAACAATGCCGCAGATACCTTTAAGGGGGTAATTTTTTGCCTTAATGTTGTGTCTTGGCTAACATAATATCTACGTCGTTACATGGCTAAGCTTATAGCTAGAACACCATTTTACCGTACCTTTGGAATGTTTGTCGCTTCACGTAGTTGTCTCGAACAAACTCGACAATTTGCTTCTGTGTTTTACCGCTATACCTGAAAAGTAAGGTATTACGAATATATATTAGATCAAAAACAAACAAACGTTTTCGAACATGAATAAACCCCCCTGTATAGATAACATATACTTTCTGTTCAGTTTAGAATCTTTTTGAATTTATCATCATAGATATATCATGTGCCATTTTCTATGGGATCTAGGTATGACCTTAGTAATTCCCAGTCCAGGTGTAGCGTGGCGCCATCTTCGACCACATCGTCACTTACAACCCGGTCACAATATCTGTGCACCTGACCTCGTGACGTCATATCGCCGGTATGGGCACGGTGTGCTAACCGTACTGTCGCACCGGGTTGTAACATCAGGTGACTTGTGGTCAAACGCTACCTTGTAAACAGTAAAAAAAAAAAAAATTAGCTAACCTAATCAACATCCATCAAGTAAGGGGTAAATGAATGTAAACAAAGTTTAAAGATCAAAGCAATTTGTCTAGGAAAAGGGTATGTCCCTTGCACTTTTCACAGATCATGGCAATCAGTTTAACGTCGTACCTAAAGGACGAGCCCCGTGAAATGACCCGGGTCTTGTGCCTCGGCAGCCGCGGCACGCTCGAGCAGCGGAAGAAGCCATGGTTCTCCACGCACTTCTTCCAAAAGTTTTTGCACTCGTTGCGACCCTCGAAGAAAAACTCCACTACTTCGCGGTAATAGCCCTGGAAGTAAACAACCTATATTTTACTAACTACATCTACACTATAATAAAAAAAGGTAGTTTTTTTAAGTATGTTGAAGCTTATTTCTAAAACGACTGACTCCATTCTGAAAATTTTTTTATTAATAGGCACTAGGTAGCAATTTTTTCTGAGTGCTAAATACCGTTTTGTTATGATAAAAACATAAAATAAACATGCTCTACGTACGAGGGTCAGATATCAGTCACATTACATCAGTATTGTATCGAAGACATAAATTAATTACAGACCAAACAAAGTGAGGTCTTCAAATTAATGCGGATAAATGGAAGTTTATACGTAATTACGTATAAATGTGTGATGATGAATGATGATCATACGCGCGAACAGTCAACGAGATCAAAAGGATAGCCTCCGTCTTCTTAATGAAGCGAAATCAAATCAAAATATGTTTATTTAGCAGGAGACATTGATCATGTGATCACCCATTCATAAACTCATACATGTGATCACTTTCAAAGGTCAAACTTAAAACTAGCTACTAATCCCAAGCGAAGCAACATTATGTTTTATTTATGATGTAGGCGTTGCTTTAATTGTACCTCATAGAAGGGAAACCGGATTATATACTATATGTACACACAAAGTTTCATTTTGATACAACAATTAGACGACGTTAGAAGTAGGTTAATTTTATTTTTATTTTATTTTATTATTTTTCGGAAAACTTACAGCTAGGAACTTAATTAACAAAGTTAAAATAATTGCTGAAGGCTAATTACAAGTTTTCACAACTAGTTATAATCTACCTAAACTATAATACTAAGAATATAAAGAGAAAGAAAAAAAAAAAAAAGGAGGTAGGTTGAAATTAAAGTGACAATAGACACAACCCGGCACGCCACTCACACTCTTGCGCATTGCGCACTCATAAAGAATGCGTCATTGAGTAGTCTCTTAAGGCGAGGTGTTGGTGTATTAAAAATGTCAACATCTACATTTAAATTATTATAATATTTGCATGTTCTGAACATAAATGCGTTTCTCTTATAATTAGATTTTACACTAGGGACGTCTAAAAGGTTATGTCTTCTAAAATTGGCAGCAGGAGTTCTAAGTCCAAGCTGACTCAATAGTTCAGGGCAGTCAATCGTGCCATTTGCTATATCGAACAAGTACGCTAAATCAGCTATATGTCTACGTTCATATAAAGGTAGCATATGAAATTTATTACATCTGTAGGTATAACCTGATATGAAGGTTTTACAACGAAACTGTATATACCGTAAAAATCGCTTTTGTATGGCTTCAATGCGGTTAATATAAACTTTATAATTTGGATTCCAAATTTGTGAGGCGTATTCCAGCAGGCTCCGTACATACGCACAGTACAGAATTTTAATAGTTTTAATTGACGAGAATTCCGATGACATCCTTATGACAAAACCTAGGGATTTAGAGGCTTTGTTTACAATGTAATTAACGTGTTCATCGAATAGTAGCTTTGAATCATAAACAACTCCCAAATCAGTGATTTTGGATACTCTTGTAATTGGTGACTGCTTTAAGTAATAGCTGAACAATAAAGGATGCGGTTTGCGAGTAAATGAACAAATATAGCATTTAGATACATTAAGGTCTAATTTGTTTAAGGTACAGTAATTTTGAAATCTATCAAGGTCTTCTTGAAGACGAGATGCGTCTTCAAGTGTATTAACAGGATAAAGAATTTTCATGTCATCCGCATACAAAATAACTTTGGAGTGGTGAAAGCAGGATGCTATATCATTTACAAAAATAATGAAGAGCAGGGGACCAAGCAATGACCCCTGCGGAACACCGGAGGGGATATACATCTTGGAAGATGTATACCCATTTAGCACTACCGTCTGACATCTGTTCCGAACGTACGACGAAAACCACCTGAACAAATTACCTCTGATGCCAATACGTTTGAGTTTCAAAAGTAGTGTCACGTGATCAATTCGATCAAACGCTTTGCTATAGTCCGTGTATATAACATCAACTTGAGATGGCTTTGACATATAATTAGTGATGAAATCAGTGCATAACAATAGATTCGAGGTCGTTGACCTGCCTCTCAAGAAACCGTGCTGATAAACATTTAAGGATTGTCTAATAGAGTAATAAAGCTGGTTGTATACAATCTTTTCTAAAACTTTGGCAAAAATACACAGTTTTGAAATGGGTCTATAGTTTTCTACACAACCTGTCGGGCCTTTTTTGTGGATAGGGGTTATATAAGCCGCCTTCCAAATATCCGGAACAAGCCCTTCAGACAAAGATCTTCTGAAAATTAAGGCGATCGGGATTGCCAAACTAGCAGCACATCTGACAATAAACAACGGAGGAACGTTATCTGGTCCAGCCGACTTGGTCAAGTCCAGTGACTTGAGTAACCTTAGCACCTCAGACTCAAGCACCTCGATGGATCCAATGTCCATTATCGTATTCGACTCCTCTAAGTTTGCTGAGTCATGCGGGGCGCCAGAGACTTGAATATTGAGAAAATTAGAGTGAAAATACTCACCAAACATTTCACAAATTTCTTCCCCCTGATCTGAAGAGCGCTGACCATATTTTAACTCCGAAGGGTAGCTGTTACTTTGCTTTTTTGTTTTCACATACGACCAAAAAGCACGCGGGTTATTGGCTATACTAGTTTCAATGTTAGACATGTATTTAGTGAACATCTCACTCTCCAGTTCCCTAGCACGTTCCCGTAAAACCAGGAAAGAGTCCAAGTCGTGGCGATTACCATATCGCTTATACTTGCCACGATGTTTTTGTTTTTCTTTAAGTATTTTTATCAAAGGACTCTTATACCATAAAGGATACTTACGGCTTGGAATTACTGTTTTAGAAGGTATAAACTCATTACGCATATCGATAAGTATATTGTAAAAAACGGAAACGGCCTCGTTTAAAGGTTTATTATACAATTCATCGTACCAATCAATGGCATTCAGTTTTGACGAAATCGAATCGTAATCACCAAAATTATATAAATATTTTAAGTAAGGCTTCGCCTTAAGTAAATGTATTTCTACAAAATCAATCGTAACACAAAGAGCCTTGTGATGCAAGTCCTCCGGGACCAAAGGAGCGCGCGAGTGCGTAACGGTCACCTCATTATTTGATAAAACTAAGTCTAATAATCTATTATTTACGTTATAATTGCAGTTGTATTGGTGCAAATTACACAATGCAAGATTGTCAATAAATTCCAATTGATAAGTTCCTTCTAAGCTAGAGGGCACGTACGAGCAATCGTCATTCGACGGGGTCCAAGTTATGTTAGGTAAATTAAAATCGCCCAAAATGACAAATTTATCGAGTGGGTGTTCAAGCACGGTTTCCATTAACTTGTTCGAAAAGTTAGTTATCTGAACTGGCAAGGAGTTACCTAGGTTTTGGTTACACAGGTACGCTATGCATATATGCATTCTGTATAAAACTTTAGGCTTACGTTTTTGCAGCGAAAGTGTGACCCATAAGTCTTCAGCAGTGGAGCACCAGTCAGGTCGACCTTCAGCCACGAGCTCACGACGCACCGCTATGAGTACGCCACCACCCAGGGACTGTTCCGTTCGCTCGTAGTCCCTATCACGCCTCCAAACAATATAACGGTCGTCAAATAACTCACTGTTATTAATCCCTTGTATCAGCCACGATTCAGAGAGACAGATCACATCGTAAGCTAAGACCTTGGTTTTGTTGAGCAAAATTTTGTAATCTATTGTAAGATGGTCGTTCACGAAGATTCTGCTGCTGCCCTGTAGGCCAAGATCAGGTGGAGTGATGGTGCATTTCCTTGCTGACGCCACAAAGTCATCCCTGAGGTATCGGTTGTGGATGGAGACTATAATTGACTTATGCTGCTTGTCATTCCGCATAGGTACTCTCGCAATGTAGTTAATGTCTTCTTTAGCAATGGGGCACTTAGCAACTTCACCAAGCTTCGAGACCAGCGAGAATAGGTTCTCAGTGGCGGTTAAGGGAACGCCTTTTATTTCGATGTTGTTTAGGCGTAACCTTTGGTCATGTTCACGAAAAGCACCTTCGAGCTGGGCGAAGCGCTGCTGAAGGGTTTTCACTTCTTCCTTCGTCTTGAGGAGATCCAGAACTTGGTCATTGACTTGGGCGACTTTGCTCGCGAGCGTGTCCACTGACTGTTGCACAAATTCGATGGAGACCTTCATCGCAGATACATCAGGTTTGATCAGCTTTAGATCCGCAATGTCAGCTTTTATTGTTTTAAGGCCAGCGATATCAGCCTGGATGGCCTTCACGCTCGCCGCCAGGGACGGCAACGAAGATACCTGACTGGAGAGGCGCTTCAGCTCCATCGCGATACTTTCCATGTCGGCAGGCGATGGTGATAGGGCGGAGCCGGTTTTCGCAGTGGAGACGCTGAGCGGACTGGCCGCACCAGCACCTTTGCAGGTCGTACACCTCCAGGTGTTTTTTCTGTCACCTAGCTTCCGATATCCCGATTCCGTGATGCCCGCACAGGGAAAGTCGAAACGTCCCTGGCATGCAGTACATTGAACACCATCCCTAAAATCCACTTGGCAACGCTTGCATTGAAACATCGCGACGATTGTATATAAGACAAATATTGAAGGGTAATATAAGTGTAAGAGTCACAACAGGTGAAAGCTGCGCGTGCCGGCTTGCGAATAAACGTGCGCACGGTCCGGTGTCAACGGACTGACTGAGACTTAACTTAACATTTATAAGATTTTACTAAATTGCTTGTTAGTATCAAGTGAAGCTGATAAAAGCAATATATGATAAGCGTAAAGTTTATATAGCAAACCGACTAACATAACCCTCAGGATGAAGTTTGATGAGGAACTTCTTCCTCTTGAAGGATATCTTCCGGATCTTGGCCCAGCTGAACGTGTTGATCTTGGTGAAGTTCTGGAAGACAACGATGCCCATATGCGCCACAGCCAGGTTTAGGGGCACGCCTTCGTGGTCCTTCGCTGGATGCATTTTTACACCTGCAAGGAAAGATATCGTCATACATTTTCAAAAATCAGCATCAACCTATGATATCACAGTCATCATCATCAGCCTGTATCAGTCCACTGCTGGATATAAACCTCTCCCATGATACGCCACTGAGCCCGGTCTTCAGCTTTTTTCATCCAACCACTGCCAGCCACTCGGCACAAGTCGTCGCTCTACCTTATCGCAAGGCGTTCTCCCACACTACGTTTGCCAAGTCGCGGTCTCCACACAAGAACACGTCTATCCCAACGGTTGTCGGTTCTGCGATTTATATGACCAGCCCTCTGCCACTTTACCTTGCTAATTCTGTGAACTATGTCAGTGACCCTAGTATACTTAAATCACAGTGTATTATAGTCTTCCGACGTCAATCAAAACCTGAATATAATGCTGACGATTTAACGTTTGCCTTATTTATTGTAGATACTTTTTGACAATGGTATCTCGGCAGGTTTTTCTTTTATTCTTGCAGCATTTGACCACAAGTAAGTGACGATGCGAGCGAAGGTAGCGTCACGCTGCGCCTAGATTAGGAACTGGCTCTCAAGTGAGACTGCCGTAACACATGCTGTAAAATTTGTTACCTACTGAGGTAAAGGTAATATTCCGTATGTAGTAGTGCGTATCTTAAACATTAGTAATTACGATAGGTTTCTAGGTAATTGGTTGGTAATTGCGATATAACTATGCAGTAGCGCCTCGAGCGCTCGTGAAACCGTATTACTGTCTAGATGGAAGCGGCAAAACGCTTTACATCAAAGGCTCTCATGTGGCTGATAGAAAAGAGTTGCTTCACTGTTTGGTTTTTTACACTGTGTCATTATATTCCCTCCCTGCCAGAGAGAAGGCCTGGGACTTCCCAAGCCTTCTCTCAAAGAGAGAGTTATAGAATGTAATGAATTTATAATGGTAGCGCCGAATCTGGAAGGGTAAGCTTCCAAGTACAAAATTAGGCACAGGCGCGGCATTTGTTATTTACAATGCAGAGTCGTTTGTCTCTTGTCATTAAGAAACGCGAAAGCGTAATGGCTTTTAAAAACGTGTCGTCATGTCCTAGCTCCTGTCGGTGTGACAGAGGCTATAATGAAAGAGGCCTAAAATAAATAAACAGTATCGTTTTACTCAATAAACTATTGTTTTCGGAATTTTCAAGTGCTCGCCTGCCACCGTTAAGTGAAGAATCTGTCGCCAAGCACATATCGTGTGTTCCGGCAGCCTCACTTGAGAGCCAGTTTTCAGTCCAGGCGTAGCGCGGCGCTAGCTTCGACCACATTGTTACTTAAAATCAGGTGACCTGTGGTCAAACGATACTATTCCTTGATCGCTCAGCAGTAGACATGTGGCAGCTAAGCGTCGAATCTGCATCAATTTACGAAGGATTTGAGCAACTTACCATAAAGTTCGCATCTCCGGGCTGTTTCTAATAAATTCAAATCCGCTTCTGCAGGACTTTGGCCTCTGAAAAAAGGGTTGGACATTAAATTCAAAAGTAGAAACAAAGTTATCAACGTGTTAACAGAAACAGGCCCTTGTTGAGACTTTAAGGGGTTCGATTTATCTCAGAACAATGTTCCTAGTAACATAGAATTTTGTAGACTTAAAATCACGACGCAAAATACAAATAGAAGCTCCTTCCTGGCTACAAGCAAGAAGTGGTAACACTTTCGATGAGTCACTCAATCCACCACTTAGGTGTTTCTCTTGGTAAATAAGTGTCATCTTTATGGGTTTGGTACGGTAAACAACAAAAACACAATTGTCAAAAATTCACGACAAAGTTCACTGAACCTGAACACATCACTAATCTGGCAAACATTTGGAAACCTAGGCGTGATCAGTCACTTAACACTTTTCATGATCAAACCAAGTTCTGATTCTAGTAACTCACATATGTTTTTTATGGTTCTCCATGATCCGTCGCTCGGATTCCGAGTCCTGTCCCACGAAGAACTTGTAGCTGCTGAGGTACGTGTGGTCTGGATAGTCTTCCGGCACGAAATCACCACATTCCGCTGTAATTAAATAACGTTGATGGTACATATGTATGAATTAGAAAGGTTACCTATGTATGATAGATCAGACAGGTACTCCATAATTATATATTCGCTACTTTTTGTCTCATCTAGTCATCGATTTTGAGGTCTGCAATAGGGTGACCTGGATGAAATGTGAGATAGGAGGAAGAGAACATAGGAGAGATATGTGACGGAGATGAGAGGGCACCCAGAGAAGACAGGAAGGAGCGAGAAGGGGAGAGGTGAGAGGGAGAAAGGAGAGAAGACGGGGAGAAAGGAGGTACAAAGGAGAATTAGGAAGGAGGGAGGAGGGAGGAACCCTTCTTTCAAACTCTGTGGAGAGAAAGGAGAGAGAGAGAGAGAAAAGAGACAGACGTCTAACCAACAACTGTTTGTATGGGTTGCTAGTAAGTTCATATGAGTTGTTGAAGTTTGCTCTTTAATGATGATTATGATATCTTGGTTGGAATCAATCCGATATAACTTAATCAGTTCGTACGTCTCCCAAACGAAAATAGTACACAACATCACAACATAAGGTCTAGAACATCGCAGTACAGAAAAAGGAGGACTCACCTTGTACTATATAGCTGGCCATCAAGGCGGCTGTGTTCTCATTGCACTGTATACATCCCAGCGCCAGGTCTCTCTTCACTTGCAGACAGAACAGATATCTGGTGAACTCCTCTTCGAGTCTCGCAGGGTCTGGCGTGTAGAACTTGACGCAGAACCGTAGCGTTGGCTCTAGCATTGAGAGGCCAACTTGTCTACACATCGGTTTCTCTACGTCTAGCCAGAACTGTAAACAAAAGGTAGCGTTACATAGAGTGGAAAACAAGCAGACGGCCCGCCTTATGGGGAGCGGTCACCGTCGTCTATGGGCATTTAATTTTGCAACCCCACCTATTCGCTATGACCATCAAGATTCCTTGCCAATAACGCCATTGCGGGCTTTAGCGGTCATTCCACGCAGATAACGTAACAGGCCTCCGTTACGTGCTTAGATGGTCATAGCGAATAAGGGCCCTGGGGAGTTGCCGATGCGTAACGTAATTAAGTCTTATCTCACAGTATTCATGTTTACCCTGATGAGGATCCATCGCTTTACAAATCCTAAAAGTTATAAGAGACAGTGAGACTGGCCCACAGCCTAAGCTTGAATAGTTATACCAAGTCATCTGATAAATTATAGGGTCATTCATTAATTACGTAAGAACCTGGAGGGGAGGGTTCATGAAATCTCTCCATGGCCGTAGGTAGGAGGCGACAAACATCGCTAAAATCATCCTTCATAACATCCTAGTTGTTTAAAATAAATAACAGTTTCACCATCATCATCATCAGCCTATTACGTTCCCACTGCTGGGACGCAGGCCTTCTCTCAGACAGAGTTTAGACCGCTGGCCCAGTGTAGGGATGTGACTTGGAGGGAAAAAATCGATGAATAAATAATCGATTTTTATCTCTTTAAAATAAATCGATTTGTAAAAAATCGATTATTTAAATAAAAAATAATCGATTTTTTTATACAATAATTTTATTTCTAACTATTCGAAGAGTTGCATTTTTTTGTACATTGTAATAAAATAACTTAGCGTAACTTATAACTGCAAAATTCGACTGAAATGTGTACATAGTTTACACATTGGTTTAATCTCCAACACTACAAACATTAGTTTATCATTTATTGCTTTAAAAAAAAGAGAGTAGGTAAAAAAAAACGAATTTATTTTTTACTTATAAAATAAAAAAATAGATTTTTCATATTTATATAATCGATTATTAACAATAGGTTAAAAGAAAAAAATAATCGATTAATATAAAATTCAATTTTTTTTTCACATCCCTAGCACAGTGTGGGTTTTGTAGATGTCACCCGTAAATGTGGTAGTCGCTGGTTGTACATGCTGGTTTCCTTACGACGTTTTCCTTCACCGTTTTGAGTGATGGCAAATCCGCTCATAACTTATTAAAGACATAGGTGTGGTAGGATTCGAACTCGGTATCGGTGCTTAGTAAGGCACAGAGTTAGCGTTCGGCCACCATCTCGTTAAGAACCGTTTAGTAATCATCAATTTAGTGCTCAATTAATCACTGCCTGCTATTAAAATCACGATGACACGCGTACGATAATGAAAACCATTAATAACCATTATAAAACCATTACATTAAAAAAACGAATGAAAGGAATTATTAGTTACTAGCTGTTCCCTGTGGTTTCACCTGCGTGGACTACACTTTCTCGCGATGAAAAGTTTTTTAGATCACCTAGGGGGATAAAAAATAGCATAGCCTACGACCTATTCTCCGACCTACCAAATATACACAAAACATTTAATAAAAATCGGTCGAGTCTTTTCTCCTATATCGATAACAAACACTGTGACACGAGACCCGTCAAGCAAATAACCAACTCTATTTTATCATACAACATTTTGGATGTAAAATTCACCGAAAGCTAACTTACACAAACATTCATAGCTGTTATTAAAGTAGGTAGAGCTTTCTGCCATTGTCCTTCATGACAAAGAGAGGCGCTACACAAGGAACATCCGTAACAAGCTTTGTAACATAAGTTAGGTCGAAGCTGTACAGGGTGGATCTATCAACATGGATCAGTATGGGCAAGTATGAAACTACAAGCGATACGGAACATTGTAAGGAACTACAAATCATAGAGTAGAGAATAAAAAAACTGCATTTAATCAATTTGCAATGCATTTTTTTTTTTTTTGCATTTTGCAATGTATCCTATTGAATAAATAAAAATTGACTTTGACTTTGACTTTGAACGATTCACCTAAGAAGCTACCTACCACGACTCCGGAATCGAACCCTTTGATGAAATGATTGTCGCGACACTACTCGCGAAGCTAAACTGGCAACACCGCGGTCCGAGACCCGCGGCATAGTCTATGGTAAGGATAGATTGCACATCCTTTTCCCGCGTAACATTCGAGACAATAAGATCTCCGAGTTATAATTTTATGTGTGAAAGTGAAATACTGGTCGAGAAGGACACCACAGCGGTTTGCAAGCTAAGTTTTAGCCCTAAGATTGATATTACTAAAACGTTTTATATGTACTTAACTTACGTCACACGCAAATCTGCTTAAATTCACACCGGCACTAGCGCGGCGTCATGCCGCCATTTGCAAGCGATATCTTGAGCATAACGCCAACCATCTAGACGAGATGATTAGGGATCTGACTTATGACAATTAAACGACCCTGCGTTGACAATGCTAATGCCAGCCAGTAGAAAGTAAGCGAGGCGAGAGCCTGATGTGAAGTGACTGTTCGAATTGGTGACTAACGTTGTAAGCGTATAATATTGTAATTCCACCGACCGACTAGAGTGTGTTGGTGATGTAAAGGGTAACGGCGTAAGGCCCCAGAACGGGCTGCTGACCACGGTCTCCTAAAGTGTACTAGCGTAAGGCCGAAAGAAAGGGCGGCTGAGTACGGCTCCAGAACGAGCCATTGACCACGGCTCCAGAACGAGCCACTGACTGCTGACCACGGTCTCCTAAGGTATACTAGCGTAAGGCCGAAAGAAAGGGCGGCTGAGTACGGCTCCAGAACGAGCCATTGACCACGGCTCCAGAACGAGCCACTGACTACTGAGTATGGCTCCAGAACGAGCCATTGACCACGGCTCCAGAACGAGCCACTGAGCATGGCTCCAGAACGAGCCACTGACCGTTGACTACGGCCCCTGAAAGGGCATGAGGGTATATGTTAGGTGAAGCCGACGAGAGTGAGCTTCTGGCATACTTACCATATTGAACCGTACTCTATACACTTCACATATCACATCTCATATTTATATTGACTATATACCATATTATATATGTGTACATATATACCTACACTTTACCAATATGTAGGCTAGCTTAGTGATGTCTTATAGAGATATCATACATCATTTAAACTACAGGTGGTGCACGGCGCATTGGAGCTCTTACTTGTACACGATGCAGATGAGAGTTCATTTTACAACCAGCTGAGGAGGCAGGATGAGGCAAGGAATGATGAGGAATAAATGGACAACAAACTTAGAGATAAATCAAGGTATGAGATTTTTATTGTTAGCGGTCGACAGTCATCCTCACCTAGTTAGTTTTATTCTTGTGGGTATGTGGGTTACATTGACTAAGCATAAACTAATAGCAGTAAGGCGAAGCAACACATTCTACATATCTAACGACATACATGATTATGCTATGTAACAACATACGCGCGCAAGACAATGATGTGGAGATTTTTTTAAATTGTGGACACAGGGTTCCATAGCAACAACCTACACAATATTAACAATATTTTATTTTAAAAAAATAACATGTTTTAAAAATACTAGGTTCTTTTTTTGCTTGTGGCAACCCTACGAATAACAGCTGACTAAAACCTGTCCCGTTAAAATTTATTAATTTAATTGTTTTACGTACTATTATTGGACCCTTACCAATTTCATTGCTATAAAACAAACTAATGTACGTGTTTAGGTAGTATTAATAGTGAAATTTTTAGTATTTTTTATGTAAATGTCAACTTATTGTTGAGGCATTTTCGTTTGTTTAGTTTAAAATTGTGACGTTGTTATCTCGGTTTGGAAGTGTTTACTGTGTTTGTGTGACTTATATACGTGCAATACATCTTTCGTATGATTATTAGAACGGAAACAATCACGTAAGTACAATATTTCCAAACTATAACCTCACTTGTTGGCCAAATAATTTGTTGGTGGATCTGTTAATCGCTCACATTTTACCTCAAAATGATGACTAGAAGAGCTTTATCTCGTCAAGAGGAATCCAACAGACTCCTCTTGACCTTGCAAGAACTGAAGGCCACCAAGGAATTGTGTGATCAACTCAACAGAGAAAGAGATGACAATGAGCAAATTATGATTGAAACCCTAAATAAAAATGATAAATTAAAAAGTGAGTTATCGGCGTTACACTCACAACAAAATTCAATACTTGAAGAACGGGACAGACTTCAAGAAACGATAGACAGGTTTGATCAGTGTGCTGCTGAGTACGATCTTGCCCTGAAGACAATATCTACCTTGGAACGGGAACTCCGGGAAGCTCACCGTGTAATCTCTCAGCTCAGGGAGAGAACAGAAGACAGTACTGCACTGAAAACCCTTAGTCTCTTTAATGAATTAGTTTTAGTCCGTAGGGATTCACTTCCCGTCTCTGCTGCAGGGGGTGTGGGAACCACTCATACTATTGACCTTACAAATGATGACACAGTGGGAACTATTTACCCTTGTAGCAGAAACAAACTAAAGAAATATGTTAAAATTAAAAAAATTATCAATAAAACAAAAAAATTGTTAAAGAGCCAAAAAAATTTAGTGAAGTCAATAAAAAACAAAAGAAATAAAATTGCTTTATTAGATAACATTAAAATGTATCAACTAGAGTTGCAAACTACCAGCATAACATATCAATCTGAAATAAAGGACCTGCATACAAAAATCACCAGCCTTGAGACTTCACTAATTACTATCAGTGGCCGTTATGAACAGTCTCAGTACATGATGAAGGAGTATATATTGGCGATGGATGAATTGCTCAAATTGAGCCACAGCAACCTAGAGTGTGTTGAGTCAAATATTGACACAGCATGTGACTGTCAACTCACAAAACAGCCAATGCCGGTTTGTACTGCTTCATCATTACCAGAAATGTCAGACAGTTTGAATGTCTTGTCTGGTGATAGTGTAAATGAAACAAATTATGTTATGTTCAGCGATGAAATTGGTAAGCATATGGGTTCAAGAGTAGGTATGAACACTGGATGCCGGCTCATAAATAATTGTATGCCCAATTCTAGTCTGCGTGAGTTGATGCCAAAAATAGAAAAATATAAATATAACCACAACTCAAATCTGATAATTTTAATTGGGAATAGAGGAAATGTCAATGAAAATGAGCTAAATGAATATGTTAAAACGTTAAGATTATTACAAGTAAATGAAATTATATTGTTTACCTTCCCCTATAGTCACAGTTTGTCACAAGCAGAAAACAACCTTAGGTATAAGTTAAATTTGACTTTACATGAATTGTCATGTAATTATAATAAAATTAATCTGATTGACACTAACAATATTGTTGGTAAAAAATATTTTTTGACCAAAGACAGTTATTGTCTTAAAAAGTATTATAAACAACGGGTAGCTAATTCGCTATCTTATTATTTTAATAAGACAGCCAATAACTTGGCTAAACAAATGTGCTCTATTGAGTACTGTCTTGACAACACTATTCAACAGTTGGAAACAATTCCAAATAATTTAAACATAGTGGCATGACAATAGAGGAAGTCTCTAGCCCAATTAAATCAAAAAATATTGTTTACAAATCTTGCCCAAAATCACAAATCATAGTTAACGAAAATGTAAATAAATTCAACCTGGTCCACCAGAATATTCAAGGGATGAAGGGCAAATGTTTAGAAATTGAGTTGTTCATGAATCACAATAACATTGACATTCTTTGCATTACTGAGCATTGGCTCAAAAATCATGAACACATATTTAGTTTTAACAATCACCAAGTTGGTAGTTCGTTCAGCAGAGTTAATGCAATTCATGGTGGTTCATTAATACTATTAAATAAAAAAATTAAATTCAAAGAACGCAAAGACATCGTCCACTACTCAGCTGAACGAATAATCGAAATAGCTTGTGTAGAATTGGAGCAGTTCATTATTTTAAGTGTGTACAGGCCTCCAACTAGTTCATATGATGATTTTGAAAAGTTAATGGAGGAAGTTCTTTTCAAAATATCCAAGTTAAATAAACAAATTATTATCTGTGGAGATTTCAATGTAAACCTTTTGGATGTTTCTACTCTAAGTACGAGAATAACTAATTTATTTAAATCATTTAATTTGAGAAATTTGTTTATGGAGCCTACAAGGATAACTGCCACTACGGCTACTTGTTTAGATAATATTTTTACAGATGTGAATGTAATTAGTCAAAGTGTAATAAGTAAATTAGATTCAGACCATTGTGGTCAATTAATTACAATTAAAAATAAAATAAAAATTAATGGAAAAAAATCTGTCACATATGTACCAGAGACCGTTGATCGGATGGAGAAAATAAAATTAAAGCTGATCGATGAACTTCCTTTTTTACCGGATCGTAGAAATGCTGATGATTTATACAACTCTTTTTTCAGCGTATTTAGCAAAGCTTTCAACACGATATTTACTCCAAAAACGATCATGGTTTCTGATAGACCTAATTTTACGGAGTGGGCTACAGTTGGTATTCACAAAAGCAGGCAAAAGCTGTACGATCTCTACAGTGAAAAACAATATAATACTAGTAATGAGTTTAAAGAAACTGTAAAAACATACTCAAAAATTTTTAAGACGGTCTGTCACATTGCAAAGTCTCGTTATATAAGTTCTAAGCTTAAAAATAGTAATGACAAAATTAAAGCAACTTGGAAAATTATAAATAGTGAGACTGGCAAAGTCAGGTCTCAAGCTAATAATTACAACCTAAATATTGGCGATACCAGTGTCAAGACTGACATTGAAGTAGCTAAAGCATTTGAAACCTTTTTCACTGACATTCCAGTCTCTACTACTAAGTTCTTAAACTCATCGCACACCATTGCAGAATCTATGTTAAAAACAAATGTACCAGAGTGCGAAATTCCTTTTCAATTTGACTATGTTAGTTGCAAAGATGTAGTAAAAGCTTTTAATATGATTAATGTCAAGAAAACTACTGACCTCTGGGGTATATCCGTGACCGTTGTTAAGCCATTAATTGAAATGATTGCACCCGAATTAGCCCTAATATTTAACAAATGTATTGACGACGGCGTGTTTCCTGATCTGATGAAACATAGTAAGATAACACCCTTGTTTAAATCGGGTACAACGACTGACCCTACTAACTTTAGACCAATATCAGTATTACCAACATTTAGTAAAATATTCGAAAAACTTATTCTAAATCAATTGCAAAGACATTTCTCAGCAAACAAATTACTTAATCAAAAACAGTTTGGCTTTACGCGTGGTCGCTCTACTACTGATGCTGGTGTCGAGTTATTAACTCACATCTATGATGCCTGGGAGGAGTCACGGGACGCTCTAGGCGTGTTCTGTGACTTGTCCAAGGCATTTGATTGTGTTCACCACGAGACACTGATCAGGAAGCTCCGGCACTATGGTATTCGAGGTGTTCCTCTGGACCTTGTAACCTCATACCTTAGTGATAGGATTCAGAGAGTTGACGTGAACGGGAAGCGATCCTCGGGGTCAGTAGTCACAATGGGAGTTCCGCAGGGTTCAATACTCGGACCTTTTCTGTTTTTAGTTTACATCAATGATTTGCCCAGCCTTGTTAGTGACAATCACGAAATAGTATTGTTTGCTGATGATACGTCGCTTTTATTTAAGTTAAAGCGACAACATAACATTTCTGACGACGTGAACAATGCTCTCTCCAAAGTTACAGACTGGTTTGATGCGAACAATTTGATGTTAAATGGAAAAAAGACAAAATGCTTGAGATTTGTGCTGCCCAATGTTAAAGAAGTACCAACAAATGTAAAAATTAAGGACGAAGAATTGGACCTTGTCAAGACTACAGTATTCTTAGGCATAACTTTAGATCACAAATTGCAATGGGGTCCACATATTGTCAGTCTATCGAGCAGACTTAGCTCTGCAGCATATGCTGTAAAGAAGATCCGTCACCTTACTGACGTTGATACAGCCAGACTAGTCTATTTCAGCTATTTTCACAGCATTATGTCCTATGGAATATTGCTGTGGGGAAACGCTGCTGATATTAACACCATATTTGTATTGCAGAAGAGAGCTGTTCGTGCGATTTATAACATGGGCCCCAGAGAATCTTTAAGAATTAAGTTTAAAGAAACCAAAATAATGACAGTTATTTGTCAATATATTTATGAAAATGTAATGTACATACGGAAAAATTTAAATAGCTTCAAAAAGAGAAGTGATTATCACAATTTTAATACTAGAAACAAAGATAAAATTGCTGTACCCACCACTAGGCTCCATAAAGTTAGCAACTCGTTCAAAGGTCAATGTGTACGCTTTTTCAACAAAATCCCAAGTGAAATTCAAGACTTGTCTATAACAAAATTTCAAATTCGTATAAAGAGAAATCTCATTAGTAAAGCTTATTATAAAATATCGGACTATCTAGATGACAAACAAGCTTGGGATTGTAGTTAATCTATCTATCTTTCTTTCTATCTATCTATTCTCCCTATTTCCCCTATTCTAACCATTTTCGGTAAACAGCCAAAACAGTCATGCTCACGAAAGTGACTTTGCTTGCAGCGGCGTCATGTGTCGGGTCGCCCTCTTCCCTCTCATATGGTCGAGGAGAGCGATGGCTGGCACATGCGTCAACTCGTGAACGGGTGCTGCTTGTGGGGTCTGGTCTGCTTTGGTTGTGATCCCGCAACTCGTTAATATTCATGTTCCCATATCCCAATGTGTACAACCAAACAAGAGAAATCTTATTATTAGTAAAGCTAAATAAAAAATATCGGACTATTAGATGACAAAAAAAAAAGCTTGGGATTTTAGTGAACTTGCTCCAATTCAATCAATTAGTAATAAGAATAAAATTGTCAATGTGATCGCGCCAAAAAAATTACCTGCCGGGCGTTTCTTGCCTGTTCTTTTGCCGGCGTAAGGAGGTTGGAACAGGCGTAGCTAGTTTTAAGTTGACGTTTTAAAGTGATCACAATGTATCCTATTGAATAAACATATTTTTGATTTTGATTTTTTGATTTATTTTTTTTACTTTTTAAATCGACGACATTTTTTATTATATCTGATTCTTGACCACGTTCTTACCCGAAAGAGACGATGTGGTCGAAGGTGTAGTAAATACCAACCAATTCGATATAATAATAAATGTTCGCGCCTCCGCGCGTACCTATCTGCATACCTACGTATCTGTATTTAAATAGCCTACCTATATTGTCAACTCCACACTTAGTACACGCACTCAAATACCCCTCACACGCACAGCACACACACACATGTCTCATACACACCGCAAACGTCACTTTGACACCTTTGACTTTGACATTCACCTATCACACAGGACTTACATCTACACGCTCCGTACGGCCACATCATAATTTCGATTGTAATTAAAAAAAGGCTTAATAAACTACATTTTACCTAAAAACCTTCTTATCATTGTTCGATCACGAACAAAAGTGGCGACCGTGACAGGACCTGCAGACAAAATCAAGGATTACGAAGATTTTTTACGATTATTGTTCCGAGCCAAGGACGACAAGAGGCCATTGCACCGAATTCACTGCGCAATTCGAAGAAACATTCCAAATTCGAACGAATACTATGCCGCGACAATTGTGAATACGGTGACGACTACGTGTACCACTGTCCACTCTTCGGGAACGCCTAAATACAACGGGAACTTCAACAAAACAAGACGAACGCAGTTGAAACGACGACGATGGCGAAGAGGATCATTCCAGACGCATCGCTTGCCTGCCGATATATACTGTGAGCTCGTTCCATTTCACTTTCCTCATATATCCCCCTTCTATTTGGGTATTTAGGGAATTACAGTTCCTTCTAGTGTTGATGAGTTGTTGCCTTTTAGCCGTGTTGTGTGTGTTTTCCTTCACTATTCACTCCATAGCACCGCACGCGCACCTACATGACAGCTATCAACAAAGCCTATCCATTGCCTATACATAAATCTAGCATTCTAGCACTTAAGCCTACCTAGATTTATACTTGTAACCTAAGCATTTCCAAGTCTGCTCGTCTTTCTATAACTTGTAAAAATTAATGAAACTAAACGTAAACAAACCAATCATAAAAATAAATACTATCGAACTATAACTAAAACCTACAACTACGTAAACAAATCTACCTAACTATTGAAACTGATTTATTTTCCCTTCATTCCATCGCCTTCTATGCACTTCATTGCCTAATCATACAGTCTTATCACCCACGTATGAGCTGCCTATTTAAGCTCCTTCCTAAGCTTGTCGTAACAACCTATTCCAGTGGCACTGCGCATCCTTTCATCGCCTTTCACCACCCGCTTGCTGCACCGCCACGCACCATACCTACCGCGAGGGCGTTGCACCGTAGCGAACCGGTTCCTGCCTAGACAGCCGATCAGCTGGGCAGAGGTTCCAGGGACTTCAAAGCGAGGAGCGTATCGTATGCTTAACTTTGTTTACTTACGTGTTATTGATTTCGCGTGCATTTTAACGCAAGATTTACAATGTCGTGCGACGATAGTTTTAAAGATTTGACTTCTAAGCGTAGTTCAATTAAAGGACGTGTTACTAAATTTAAAAATAACTTAGATATTTTAGACACACTAGAAAATATCTCTCAGATGGAGTTGAGTAAACTTGCGATGAAATTGTCGAAATTTGAAGCTTTATTCATAGAATTTGACGAGGTACAATGTCAAATAGAAATTCTTAATGTAGATAAACAAGATGCTGAGTTAGCGATAAGAGATCTAGTCGAACAGGATTTCTACCATTGTATTGCGTTTGCTAAAAGTCTATTAGATAGAAACTGTACTCCAAAGCCAAGCTCGCCATGTTCAGAGCATTCGTGTTGTCATCATAACAATGATGTAAACAAATCTGATGTCGGATTTCGCTTGCCAGAGATCAAAATACCGAACTTCGATGGTACCTACTTTCGATGGCTAGAATTTAAAGAAATGTTTATATCGCTAGTACACAAAAACGATAGAATTAAAAATGTTCATAAATTTCATTACCTAAGCTCTTACCTGCAGGGTGAGGCTGCGCGAGTGATCTCAAATCTTGAAATCTCTGATCTCAACTACCATAACGCATGGAAAATTCTTTGTGAGAGATATGATAACAAACGTCAACTAATCAATAATCATTTAAAGTCGTTATTTAACATCGAGTCCGTGCGTGAGAGCGAAAAGTCACTTCGATTCGTTATCGACCATGTCACTAAGAACCTTAGGGCGCTAAATAGTCTAGGTTTACCTACTGATAAATGGGATGTTCTCATTATCCACCTAATGACAGGCAAATTAGATAACACTACTTATGTTAAGTGGGAAGAAAATAGAACTCACTTACCTGAAATACCTACCTTAGAGCAGTTCTTCGCCTTCTTGAAGAGCCGTGCCGATGTTTTGGAAACTTCATTCCACCGAACCAAGCAGGATTATAAATCTGAAAAACCTAAATACAATTCTAATTATAATCAGAAAAGTCAAACTAAAGCATTAGTAACTACTTCTTCAAAGGAGAACTATACTTCTTCTCAATCCAGCTCTTATCTGTGTTGTGTTACCTGCAATGGTGATCATCATCTGCATCAATGTGCCGCTTTCAAAGACAAGTCTGTGGATGAAAGAAATCATATAATAAGTTCACACGATTTATGTTATAATTGTTTACGAGGTGGTCACAAGGCACAACAATGCAAGCTGCCAGGTTCTTGTCGTATCTGTAAAAAGCGACACAACTCTCTGCTGCACTCAGTCCAAGAACCTGAAAACAATAATGAGTCAGTTACCTTGTCAGCTGTCTCATCTCCTGAAGTATTATTATGTACTGCCAAGGTTCAAATAACCAACCCTATAACTAAGGACACCGCCACAGTGCGTGCCCTCCTTGACAGTGGGAGTCAGTCTACCTTTATAACTGAAGCTGTAAGGCAGAAGTTAAAGCTTTCCCCCCAGTCGTCTAATACCGAAGTATTCGGTATCGGTAACAATCCACTCAAAATAAAAACCCAACGCTGTTCTATACAACTGCGATCCAAAGACAATGCATTTGATGTTACAATGTTTTGTCTCGTCTTGCCCTCTATTACGGGGAAGATACCTAAGGTAGCCTTTGATATAAGTCACCTCAACCTAACCAATTTCGACTTAGCCGATCCCAATTTCAATGACCCTTCCCCCATAGATATGCTAATTGGAGCAGATATCTTCTGGGACTTAATAGGATCAGAACAACATTCTTTAGGAGCTAAAAATCCTATTCTACGAAACTCTAAGCTGGGCTGGCTTATTTCCGGTCCCGTCTTTAACCCAAAGCCTGTGAATGGCTCCAGAAAGGTAATGTGCAACTTCCTGCTAAATACGGAACCACAACCTAACCTACACGATGAACAATCAAAGTTCAGTGAACAACACTCCCTAACCAACAACACTACTCTCACTTCTGAGGGTCACTTCTATGTGTCACTACCTCCCCGCGAGGATCCAAGTGTGTTAGGAGATAGCTTAGCCAAGAAACGTCCTCTAGGTATAGAAGCTCGTTTTCGTAAGCAACCTAAAACCCAAAAACCTTTTACCGACTTCATGCACGAGTATGAAGCTTTCGGTCACCGATGTAAAATCCCTTCAAACAAATATGTCAATAGCCTACTGAACCCTCGCTCGCGGTCGACTTGCCCGAGATGAAAGCCTCCTGCTTTCGTCGGGGAGACTGCACTTACATGCGATAACAATGTTATCACTATTGACAACTTCTAATCTATTATTTATTGATAACGTAGTAGCTAAGATATTACGGTTATTTTAAGTACCTACCTATAACCTATTTACAATTTAAAAAACCTACAAAAGAACCTACCTACCTAACGAACGAACGTAGAACGATATTACGACAACCTACACCTACAAGTACCTAAACTATATTAGCATATTTTCTATCAAATAAAAAAGCATTTAGAGCTAGTCAAGTTAATCTTACCTCCCAACCTATTCTTAGAATCTAATAACCTAAATAAATAAAACAAATAACGAAATTCTAAACCTTTAATAAGAATAAACTTAAATAACAAAACAAACTCACTAAACCTAAGTATAAAATAAAATTAGCTATAACGTAACAATGTAACTACCTAACCTAATTAAAATAACCAAATTTTTATGTGTATATTTGTATGCTTTCGCTATAAATGAACTCATTTAGAAGCGGTAAGCGACCTTACCGAGTATGCCTACTATTTATTTCTCGCCGGGGTACCTAATGTAAAACTATTTTTGCGACAGTGGTAGAAATCTGGTCGCAGCTGATCAAAACCTTCCTAAATTCAAATATGAGAATTCTATTATAGACTTTGCAGCTGGTCAAGGAATTGAATTTCGCTTCTCACCAGCATACGCTCCTCACTTTGACAGTCTTTGGGAGGCCGGTGTCAAGAGTGCCAAGTTTTTTATGTATCGACTTCTTAGAACCACTCATCGTACCTTTGAGGAGCTGTCTTCACTATTTACCCAAATCGAAGCGATCCTCAATAGCCGCCCCCCTCTGTCCGCTCAGCCCCCCCCCCCCCCCCCCAAATAACTTTACACCCCTCACCCCGGGCCACTTTGTTATCGGCAGACCGCTCACCTCGTTTCCATCTCCGTGTCTACTTGAAGCCAACGTCAACCGCATCGAGCGCTACAAGCGACAAGCACACCAGGCAGCATTTTGGAAACGGTGGTCCAACGAGTATATCGCCGAACTGCAACAACTCACCAAATGGCGCACACAGTCTGCGTCACTAAAACTAAACGATTTAGTCCTCACAAAAGAAGACTCGCCACCACTGTGCTGGCGCCTTGGAAGAATATGCAAAATCTTCCCTGGACCTGACGGCCTACACCGCATCGCTGACGTCACTACTGCTCAAGGTCCCGTGCGAAGAGCCATCAACCGCCTATGTCTACTGCCTAGTGGAGAAGAATTTTGAAAGGCCTGTAGCCTTCCAACGTCCGGGAGTATGTTCGCGCCTCCGCGCGTACCTATCTGCATACCTACGTATCTGTATTTAAATAGCCTACCTATATTGTCAACTCCACACTTAGTACACGCACTCAAATACCCCTCACACGCACAGCACACACACACATGTCTCATACGCACCGCAAACGTCACTTTGACACCTTTGACTTTGACATTCACCTATCACACAGGACTTACATCTACACGCTCCGTACGGCCACATCATAATTTCGATTGTAATTAAAAAAAGGCTTAATAAACTACATTTTACCTAAAAACCTTCTTATCATTGTTCGATCACGAACAATAAATAATTCGAATAGCCGAGTTGGTAGTGTCCCTGCCTGCGAAGCTAGCGGTCCCGGGTTCGAATCCCGGTAAGGGCAAATATATGTGTGATGAGCACGAATATTTGTACCTGAGTCTTGGATATTTCTATCTATATAAGTATTTATTTCTCTATATAAGTATGTATTTCGTTGTCTAGTACCCATAACACAAGTTTCGAGCTTAATTTGGGGCTAGGTCAATTTGTGTGCAATTGTCGATATTTATATTTAAATTATTTATTATTATTAATTCACTCTTGACTTGAACACCCACACTGTTCCTTCGAACAGCTTTCTAAATCTCTTAGTGTGAGACTTCCCATACTGGCTCATCTCAATAGATTACCCGTTACACTAGCTAGAGAAAATAGGTTGCAGCACGAGGCATGTAGGTTATCCAATTACAGCATTTACAGCTCGGGGAGCCGCGTATGGTTTCAGCAAGTGCGCCGTGTACTTCGCACGTTTTAATGACGTTGTAAAGTGAATGAACCTTACAAATGAACATGCACGAGAAAGTTCTAGTTCAAAGTTGTCAGTTAATTATGCTATCACTAGTTGCGCCCCGCGGTTTCAACCGCGCCTTCCCATATTAACTATTTTCGAGATAAAAAAAGTAGCCTATGTTTTAATTCAGGGTGTCTATCTATATTCCAAATTTCATGCAGATCCGTTCAGTAGTTTTTGCGTGAAAGTGTAACAAACATCCATACATCCATGTTTACAAACTTTCACGTTTATAATATTAGTAAGATTAAGCATGTGTGGCAGTTGTTTGCTGTAGATCGTAAAAAGTAAGTGCAAGCTCTACGTACCCATACCTTCGAACCGTTCGAGTCGAAGTACTCCAGCCCGAAGTAGTCCGCTTCCAGCAAGTGCAGCTGCCGGCACACCTGGTCAAACAGCACCCGCCCCAGGGCTTTCGACTGCAACAATAGAGGTACTTACTGGTTATATAGACAGTACATCAGACACACATACACGATACGTTACTAAAACAAGAAGTTGTAACTTGTAACAATCCTCAAATCCTTTGATATGTATCAGAAAGGTTTGCTTGGTTGTAGGGCATTTTCTAGCTACCACCTTCAAGTTAAGAATCTGTGCCAATTTTTATTTGACCCCAAGGGAAAACAATTTTTTTTTGCCTTTTTTAAAATAAATTTTCTTTCGTCTATTATGAGCATTGTGTATTATTACTAGCTTTTCCACACGATTTCACCTGTTTATCGTTCTACATATATTATCCCCAAATTTCATAAGTTCAGCAGATAAGGTGTGAGAAGGTATCAAACCGACAGAGGGTCTGAAATAGTTCTTTCACATTTATAATATTATAGTGTTCATGTTTACACAAGGTCAACACAAGGGCGTTATCGTACAAAAAATTCAATATCACACCCAGTCATTTTAGATCTTCACAAAAGTTGCAATTTGCAAGCGAGAGAAACTTGAAGAATAAACTCTCTGAATTGACAGGTAGATCGGTCATGTATCTAGTTCTCAGGAGAGATAGATGATCTTACATTCTAGATTTTGAACCTTTTCTAGCCACCTCGCGCAATAACTTCGCCGTCATCGGGTAAAAATAGGTATCCAAGTCAATTACTGCTGGTTACTAAGTGGTCGTTTAAAAACAATTTTCCCGTGTACGTCATACGTTAAAGAGCATCATTGTCGTTCTGGAGCTAGTAAATTAAAGTACGTTAGAAAAATACTTCCAAGATAATCTTCATCTGTAAAGAATTAATTTCAAGGTTCTCCCTTTATGTCAGCAATATTCCTCAAATCAACAATCAGAACTTATAGATAAATAGCTAAACTAATAACGAATAACATATCTATAGCATGAATTCCTCGTAAACATAAAGTAATTCTCTCCAAATACCTTCACGTAAATGACGAAGTAGAAATTCTTCGCTACATATCCGTAGAGCATTTTGTAAGTAACACTACAATTAGCGTCCCAAATTTCTCATCAATCTAATTCTAAACTAACACGATAATCCGGGTTTAGTCCACATTAAGAGCTCCTTAGTGCGGAATTTCCACCGGATTACGCAATGTTTTGCTACTAAACCTTTAACTGGCAGGCCGGTATTGCCAAAAGGTCAATTATTTGAAAATAAAAATGATTACATAACACAATTTGAACAATCTTGTTTCGTCTCGAGTCTCGACCTGAAAGTCCCGGGACTCGAACAACTAAAATTACGAAAAGTCCCGGGACTTCGAGACTCAAGACGTCCCGAGACCCAAACCCTAATGCTAGTCAACGCAGCGATAAGTGAGCTGATAGCAAAAGTAACATAAATGTAAACAACGAAGAAAACGTTACTTAGAAACTCAAATTACAAGATATAAATTATTGAAAAGAAAATCTTCAATTCAAACTCCTTGGGAAAATAAAGTTAAAGGCGACTATCGGCTTTCGCTTACCAGAGAAAAAACTATTAATCTCGCGATTCGAACTGGTCGTTTTATCACGTTTAGCAAAGAACTGATCGATCGATTTATCTTGGCACGGTTTCGAGCAAAACTTTATTAAAACTAGGGACCAAGTTTTCATTTAATGCAAGTTGCAACCTCAGCTTCACTGGCGCAGATCAGATAAAAACCGTTTACGTTCGGAAGTTCCCTACCGAAGTTTGATCTGTTAAGATTACGTGTGATATCAGACGTGTGATTTCACGGACTGAACAAGTATATTTGTATTATAGCCACAGGGATGTTTGGGACTGCATCGATGTTTCTGACAAACATGTAGGCCCGTATCATAGTAAAGAGTAGTAGTTCAGCTTCATACAAATCGGCCGCCGCCGGTTTGAATGTGTGCGAGAGTAGCGGCGCCGTGTACGCACGCACTTTTCACGCACACAATCCAAACGGGGCCGCGGACGGGGCCGCGGTCATGCACTCAGTACGGAACGCGCCGCCTATGCATCACCGCAAGAGTAGGCAATTAACTCGTCGAGCGGCCTCAGCTAACCTACTGTTCTTACTTTACTGTACCCGTATTCTAGAATGACGCTCAAGTGTTGATCAATGCTTGTGTAGCGATTAAGTGACATATTTGTATGAACTGACAGCGTCATATCTGTGCTGTACTGATCAGCACTTGAGCGTCATTCTAGAATTAGAGAAGGATAGATATGTGTCTGTCATATACATGAATTCAATTCGCTTAAATAAATATGACAGTTTTCATACACATCATTATATCCGTGAAAATGGGACCGCATCGATTCGTGAAAATGGGACCTTATTTGGCCATAATGTATTGCAGAATCCACACATGCATTAATAAGCAGAGCAATATCAATACGAGAAATATAAGACGTGCACATTACCATTCCGAGAAACTTGAAACTGAAAATCGTACGCATATTAGATTTCCTAGAGTTACAAACCGTTTTCTAAGAAACGCCTACATAACAAAGCGAAACGAAGTACCTCTTTATCTTGTAAAGTTTATGTATACCTAAGCCTGCCCGCAAAAGTTGAGGGTTTTTAAGCATAGGCACGTTTAGGCACTTAGAAAGTGGAGCGTAGGACTCTCAAGAGGATCGGGTCTACGTTACATAAAAAAAGCATGTAACGCGCACTAAACAGGACGCGCCTTTACCAAGCTAGATGTCTCATCGTGTCCCGATGTTTATTTGAAATCATAAACGCTTTCCTCGACCATATTTGGACGTAAATAAATAAGGAAACAGACGGTGTAGGCGGCCATCAATCTAAGTTTGGAAGCGGCAAACATTCGACACCGTCTATTTTGAGAACAGAGCTCTCGATACATCATTAGTGCAAAAAACCTTTTAACATGGCTATACTGTTTCGCACGTAATTATTTTCCTTAGAGCAAGATACTGGTGTTTAGACAAAGGTTATAATTATACATTCCCGTAGATTAAATATAATAGTGACTTACACACACATACATAATACATGGCCTTAGACGATTTTAACCGTGTCAGAGGGGTTTATGGACACTTCAGTAGGTAGATAGTGTTCTATCCACAGACACAGCGTCGGGACACAATGAAATTTACTTTAATTTTTTATAGTTATAAATTAATTGCGTATAATTATAGTCTCGTAGTTCATAACTTTATAACCTGTGAGCAAGACTGAACAAGATCATTATTCCTATAAGAGGGGTGATGGCAATGAAAATTTTCCTGGTAAAGTTCATTGATACTGCAGATATCTAAAAGCTAAATCTGCCGAAGAAATAATAAATCAACAGACACTGCACAATGACGTACAAAAGTCAAACCGTTTGAGTAATAGCTACTAGCTGCGATATACTTGCCTACTGATCATACTAGCAAATTAATATCGGTTCGACTGCCCCACCTTTTTAACCGCCAGACAATCGATCAATTAACAAAGGGACTAAATATAAACGCATAACATTCACGGTTCGTTAACCAATGTCTCCCTATACCTATGCGCTCCCTCGCCTCGTGAATACGCGAGATACTTCGTTAGTCCAAGCTATAAATCTGAACTAAGCAACCCCGACTGAGGGTGATGTTGCGTATTACGATGTATCAAAACGTGACCTTACGTGACTTCCGAAACCAAACAGGCGTACCGGGAATACTGGGATATATTTAGGAACGTTACCTAAACGAAGATTAAACGATGAAACGTTACATTATGTACAATGATGAGAGGAATCAAGTAGTAACTTATGCCGCCTTATCTTACAGGCGACTGAAGGTATATAACTCTGCCGATTTGGAAGTAAAGAAGACTTTTAAATAATCGCTAAAAAATCGAGTTAAAAAAAGGGTATCTGTCTTATAAAAAGACATTATTGCATTTCTAACAAGTAAAGAGTTAAGACAAATAAGACTACCATAAGGTCGTTGAGCCGTTCCTGATAGTGAGTACAAACAAGAAGCTTGTATGGGGCTTTTAAGCTTTACTTTTAAGCTATATCAAAGCTTCTAGTTATCAAGGTTATTGTCCTTTAACTTAAAAGCTGCTGTTGATACATGAAAATAAAAGCTTCAGAGAGAGAAAAAGCACCAAAAGCACCAGCTAGGTCTCCAATGACTTTAGGTAAAACCCAAAAGTTCAGTTATTGGTTTACTCTAACTCTATAAAAACCGTGTAAATCTGTAGAGCAGAGGCTATGAATATTCAACAGCTACTTATAAGACCTATTACATCGTATCGTAATAGTAGGTGCATGGTCTGTCTGGGGCGAGGGATTATATTATAGTAGCTAGAAATTGACTTCCACGCGGAGAAAAAAGACCTTCCCAAATACAGAAGGAATCAGAAGGAATTTCCTTCCCTTTTGATTTGGAAGGAAAACTAAGGTAAAATAAGGAA
Source organism: Opisthograptis luteolata (assembly GCA_931315375.2). Lineage (NCBI taxonomy): Eukaryota > Metazoa > Arthropoda > Insecta > Lepidoptera > Geometridae > Opisthograptis > Opisthograptis luteolata. Next base: position 11,805,581 of record OV928036.1, on the reverse strand, counting down.
GGAAAAGGTTACATTTTGGAAGGAATCGGTCTTGAAAAGTAAGACTCAGAAGAAAAGTCAGGATTTTTTTCTCAGTGCACGAGAAGTAAAAATGAATCTCCAAGCAAAGTTTTATTTACATACTTCCATTTATTATCCTATACCCCGTTTGGTCTATAAAGGCCATGTAAATGTGGTTAGGCGTGGCTATAAATCTGCAGTTAACAACCCTATCTGTGGTAACAAACCCTCGTGACCTCGCGGCACTGGTCGAACAACGAGATGCGCGCACCGACGCAAGTAGTAATGGGAAAAATAACATTGCAGGAATTGCAAAACGTGAGCTCGATGGCTTATGTATGAACGGCGGGTCTAATGAAAGCGTGACGAGAAAGGTGACTTATTGTGTACACAGTTAACCTATAAAGGTTTCATGTATATAACTATAACTAGAAAATTTTATTTTATGTTAAATGTCAATAACATACAGCTTAATTTTGATTGCAACAATTTATCAGCTTCTGCAAATTTAAATGACCGTGTCACACACACGCGATCAAGCGGAGACTGGCGTGTGATTAGCCCTCTTTTCGCGTTTTAGACATCTTTTTGTCTGGACGTTTTTGAACAAAGTACCCACCGTCCGCCTTGGTTCGTTAATGCTTCATAGATAATATTATTTTATCGTAGATCGTCGTCAATATTTATAATAACCGTATAAATATTAGCTAATGATCATGTTGTTTAAGTGATTATGATTTTACAGATAAATAATTATAGGTCGTAATTATGTCAATATATGTATGTAGTAGTCATTATTCAATTAATTCACTAAATAATGGATCTGCAAATCATACTTAATTGTGAATTTTGGGAAAACATTGTTGTTTTTCACAGTGTAATAATATCGCATATCTTGATCGTGTTTTAGCTAACGAAAGCTTACTTCACGGTGAAATGGAGAAATCCGATTTCATAGATTCTACATCGACAACGTTAGTAGCTTCGTTCTCTACAAGAATTAATAATGATCTTGATAAATTAAAACGTTTTGAAGACAGAAAATATGGGCAATATACAGACACGTCTTTAAATCACACACCTTCATCTCTGACGATTTATCGATATTAAAATATCGGGTATGCGTGTTCACCTCCCTATCCCGGTTGGAGACGAGACGTGGGGATCGTATTATAAATATCATTGAAGACAAATTGGATTACTGTACCTACTGCGTACACAAAATTTTATCTCTCCCGTGGAAAGGATTGTAGTATCAAAAAAACGTGAACAAGGAAAGTAAATTGATACAAACACAGGCGTACTTTGCTAACTGGGATAGAAAATTTTTTGAAAGTGATTATGGTGATAAAAAGTTGTGGAATTTCATTAGTGTGGCTACAAGGCGTAATTAAGCAGACATTTTGATGATCACTTATCTCATCATCCAGTTATATGCAAACACCTAGAGACACCTGCTTATCTATTGTATGCTGATAAGAAATTTTTTAAATTAGAACATATAGGCATTTGACTCCAGTCTCACAGCTCACTTGGTGGTAAGTGCTGACGAGGTCGATGATGGAGTAGGTACGCTTGCCTAGAAGATACCTATTCACTCGTGAGTCATGAAATGACAGCGACTGAACGTGGCTGAACTGAATTCATCTTGATTCAGGATACGATATGTACGAAAAAGGGTCCTTACTTATGTTAGGAAAAACCTAAAAAAGAAAGAAATAACACTACAAGCACCTGGACTTTAATATCCCTGTAAAAGAGTTTGAACATTTTAAAAACGCTCTAGGCATCAATGAAAAGTAAAATTCAATTAAACAAAAACAACTAAAAATTAGCAAATTCAATTTATCAACGTAATGTATTGTACTCTACAGTACTACGTAGTGTACTCAAAACCACTCTGTTTCAGCATAAAACCGTAGGTTAATTAGATTAGCACCAAATAAAAAGCACTCTATAAAATGAATTTGCAAAACTGTTTGCCAAAATGGTCCTGGTGCAGTTTTAATGTTTGACGCGAGTTAAGGCAAAGATTAAACATGAAACAAATAAACTGAAAATTGAAGTTAGTTTACACGCTTGAAAGTAACCAAAAATTTGATGTATATGTTCCAGATAACGTTAATCTAAAGGCTACAGGTTTTCTGAAACAAATCAATGACCATAAAAGCTCATTATTTAGCGCCGAGTCGCCCTGCCCTATTCCTAAAGTAAACAATTAGGCCAACCCGTTTTATTTTCGTTTCAGTTTATTTCCATACCGAGGTTCTCTTTCTGACGTCACTGCGACTTTTGTCATTGAGAAATAGTCTTTATCATATAAATAATAAAGGCTGGGTGTTGAAGTATAGAAAGCTCAGCTGTTTTATGATTATTAGTTCGACCGTAGATAGAGCATCGATTCGTGCTGTGTCTAGATGTCTCAACAAAAGTTTGGTTAAAACTTTGGCCATGTTTTGATCACAAACTAGTATTTAACTAGGTTACACACTCTATCTATCCATAAAAATCTAAATAATATGCCCGGTAAGGACAAATACATGTGTGATGAGCACGACTATTCGTTCCCGAGTCTTGGATATTTCTATCTATATAAGTATTTATTTCTCTTTATAACTATGTATATCGTTGTCTAGTACCTATAACACAAGTTTTGAGCTTAATTTGGGGCTAGGTCAATTTTTGTGCAATGGTCCCCGATATTTATTTATCCTAATAATTCCGTCCACATTGATTTCAAAACAAAAACATTTATACTAAATACCCCAGTAAAGTTACTGTAATAAGTAATGAGTGCATTCACGTCTACACAAACTACAAAGTAAACGTTTTCCCATCTATACAAACTGATAGGGTAGAAGACGGGTCAACGCACTGGGAACGAAAGCGTAAGAAAACGAAGTAAAACATTTTCTTGGAATGGAACAGACTGATAAACGAAGATGTCGGTACAAGAAACACAAACCAACAATGCTGCTCAGCAAGAACGCTAGATCAGTCCTGAAATACGAAATTTTATCAAATCGTCTTTTTTTTTGTTATGGTGTCACACGATTAGTGTATTTGCCAGTGTCAAGTATAAAATATTTCAAACTCAGAGAGTTGAATCAAGTTTAAATGATGATGATGATAAGATGAAGGGATGAGGATAGTGTTTAAGTAAAGTAGTGGCGCTTTACTTAAACTTTACACGGACTTTTTTGGAGCAACTCGAAAAGTCACATTAACAACTTTATTTTAATTTCCCACATTCGTACACATTAACGAACACATAATGGTTAATAATCCACCAATATTACACATTATCACTCGAAGAAACACAAGTTTTGGAAATAAAAACAAAATTTTCACTTTGACAATTCGATTGCCGCCAAAAAAGTCTCAAATCGTCTTATTCTAGTGTTCTAGAATGAAGCTCAAGCGTTGATCAAAACTTGAGTAGCGATTCAGTGACATATGTGTATGAAATGACAGACTCAAATCTGTGCTTGAGTACTGATTATCGCTTGAGCGTCATTCAAGAATACCAGCCTTAGTGATCAGCTGATCAGCTGACCCAAGGAAGTCCAAGAACGACATAGATGTTCTCACAAAAACGTCACAATAATAGAGTATACGCATAAACCGCATAGGTACCAATTACCAACAGTTACCGAGTGTTACTCGGGTCGCCAGAACGTTGAAACCTCATTTAATTCCGCAACTAATTAAAATTGCCGTTATAACGTCGCTGACATGTAAAATAACTGCTATAAAGTTAGCGTACACTGAAAGTCTCCTCTACCGTCTAATTGGCGTGAAATTCGTGGAATTTCAGAACAGCACTATGTGTGCAACACTTTGAGAGCTCGAATTAATATTAGTTGGTAATTTTGGTACAATGTAAACATACCATAATTTATGAATGTTTAATTTTGCTTGTGAAGCATCAGTATTCAATTCTTTAGCCAAACATATCAAATAATATACCGTCACCAGACTCGTGCAGATGCTGCAGGATTTTCTAGGTATACCAACTAAACCAACAGACCTGTCCGGTCTTATACAACTTTATATTGAAACATCGTTAGGCGATAAATGTTCAATCATAAATCCATTACCGAAATGTTTGCATCACATCAACATTTCCAAATAAACCCACGTCTTCTCTAGACACAAAAGAAAGCGCATAAAGCGTTCCCATGTTGGGAATCTAGCCGCGTCACTGGAAAAGTAGGTCAAAATAAACGGTAATAAATCATCGAATTACAATAAAAATACGGCGTTCCGTAATATCGTGTTAAATTGGGCAAAAGCCGGACTATAAAGAACAATAGAGTCGTTGGGCCAATGAAAACTGCCTCGCTCAAGCTCTTTCCTACCAACTTGGCGGCGAGCCAATTCCCTAAGAAGATAAGGGTTGACACCCAAAACAGATTTAACGTGCCACTCCTATGCACAAAATTCAACAACAAGACAAACAATTACACGCCGGATTGTATCATGTAAACGCTGGTGATTAAACGACAAACAATAGACAGTAATTATGCCAGCGGACCAATAAACATGACTAGCCTAGTGCCGAAGGTGCGTACAATAATAATTTCTATATCTCACGTAAGAGAGATTAAAATAGAACCGCACAGGACTGAACAATCAGTAAATATTACTACATAAAACCTCGAAGGAAAATTTCAAAACGACAACAGTTGAAAAAACAACTGGCGCGTTAACGTGATATTTATTGTGTAGGAACCCTAACGTATCAAAGCAAGTAGGATATGTTATCAATTTCAGCTCCAGTTGTGTACTCCGTAGTATTGCTTTTAGTAACAGTTGAAGTTCCGTTTCCTGTTTAAGAGCAATATTTTACCATTTTACGTTGAAGACGTAGAATTCGTAGGTCGTCGTACCCATTTGTACGGGGCTACTACGAGCTCTCTTCGCTTTCTTGATAGCAATTTTGAACGACAAATTAACTTGGTACAGCATTCTGAGACCGAATGATCTCGGGCTTTAGTGACCATGAATAGTTAATTCTAATTTACAAGTTGAAACAGTACACCCTGAATGAGCTTCAGCAATATAAGCAATTCACTTTGACCATTCCACTTCCATACTTATGACAGTTTCAACGCTTTTAGCTCATTTCTTATCATCATTAAGGCTGATTTTGGTATTCTGCTTATTTACTGCATCCAATACATGAGAAACGACAAGGTACGGCAACACCACAATCCGCATCCGTTTATAATCGACATTCCCCCGATCTTCACTAAACGCTTCGCTTCAATATACATATTTAAAGCGAACCACGAAGGAGTGGAGCAACTTTGTTTCGCGATATATATAATTTGGGATTCTTCAAGTCAAAATAAATTGGTATATTCTAGGGAAGCATTCTCCATCATTTACATCGTCATTATACTTAAACACCGTGTTTGGTGAGACTGCGGTCAAATGATTATCTATTGCCAAAAAAGGCTACGGCTGGTATTATAGATAGACACTCAAGTGGTGATCAGTGCTTGAATAGCGATTAAGTGATATATTTGTATGAAATGATAGACTCAAATCTGTGCTTAAGAAGTGATTATCGCTTGAGTGTTTAAAATACCAGCCTACGACACCTCTCCCTGAAAAGGTTAAACCTTAAAAGAAACTTAACATTAATGCGATTTCATTATCTTCATCATCGACAGCCTATTACGTTCCCACTGCTGGAAAACAGTTTGTTTATGTGCTTTCTGCTTGATTTTTTTTATTGAGAATTGAATCATAAAACTGTAGGTAAGTACACAATTTTCCCAATTTACAAGTGGCACGGTTAATGAACAGTCTCAATATTGAACATGTCGGCATCAGACGGCGATACGAATTCGAAGCGATTGAACTGCCGTGTCTGCGGATTTCCGCGAACGTGAACTAGGTCTTGCACGTTGGGAATACTGAGTTTATTTGTTGTAGAACGGGATTTCTAGTGAAAGAATATGTTCGGTTCTTAACATTCAAACAAGACAAGCGGTAGGCTAATATGAGATGCTAATGGAATCATTCGATTATTAAGTCTCGATATCATTATCATCATCATTATCAGCCTTTCACGTTTCCACTGCTGGGACTCTGGCCTTCTCTCAGAGAGAGAGTATGGGCTGTAATCTACCACGCTGGCCCAGTGTGGGTTGGTAGTTGTCGCATGCCCTCGAATATTGCAGTTCTTCGGCATGCCGGTTTCCTCACGATATTTTCCTTCAACGTTTTGAGCGATGGCAAATCCGCACATAACTTATTGAGTCATAGGTGCGGGGCCGAGAGGATTCGAACTCAGTGTCGGCGTCTTGTAAGTCGCACGCCTAACCGTTCGGCCACCATCGCTCGCAGTTTCGATATATCACGATTATATCAGTAGTTACTAATCTAATGACCGATTCTCGGTTCGCGTCGCACAGTGAGACATAGTTACGCAACACGCTTAGCAATGTTAGCGGTGCACGCGAGACACCACACGGGAGTAGAACTAGTCAAGGATTAGTAATGCAACTTAGTAACATTATTCGATTATAAAAATTAGTAATCAGAAAATGTCTCTATTATGACGATCAGTCATAATCCCACACCGCTACTCAAGACTGAAACGACATGACATGACTCCAGAAATCATTAAGGATATACGCTGCTCGCAACTATGTTGACGATGGCAGTACATTTTCATATAGAATTTACGTTATATTTTGAAGTAGAATAGTGCACAGTTATACCGAGACATTGTAATTTTAGTCCTATACTTGTTTGGCCGATGCATTTTGGACAAGTATCCGGTGATACAAGGCAGACGGAATGCAAATGATTAATTAAATAAATAAATGACAGGATTATGCGCACGACCTGTTTTAGATTAATGTAAATTGCAAGATTAATTTACGAATCGCGTTAGTAATCGATGCCTTAAAGTGGTAACGCAGATCATGAACACTAATGTCGCAGGACTTCGCAACGCATCGGAGTTGTGTCGCTAGCCACTGTAGAAAATCGATTAGTGGTGTAAACTAATCGATTTTCTCTTCTTTTCCAATACCTAAAAATGTTTTAGTTTTTTATCAAGTCTGTTTCTCTCCACAATAAGAACGAATTATTCATTGCTACATTATATTTACAAACATTCAATCAAAAATTAACTTTTGACGTCTCGTTTAGAAGCATAGTAGTTTATACAATGAATAGAAAAGGAACTCTGATAAAGATGATGCCTGACGATGATGGTGGTAAGCGTATATTTTGCTCATTTCACTGTTATATTGGCTAATAAATTCCTCTACAATCCTGTGGAATTCCGTCTACTATTGCAAGCGTAAATTCTTGGAACGTTTTACATTTAACAACCCCGGCATTCTTTACATACTTCGTTTGTAACTCTGAAATGTTGGATGGTTCGCTTAAACAAGGATAGATCTCAGTTATTTTATAGCAGCATTGTACCTAAAAACATTTATCTGGTCGGATTCTTTTTGAAACAAAACATTTCTTTGGACAAAATCTGTCTGCCGGAACTTTCACAGGTCTTTTTCTGGTTATCGTAGGCCGGTTCTAAAAACATTCTGATATTTCGCTTTTCACGTTTCAAAGTGAACCAAAATTCGTATGAGATATACATTTTTAAATCTCACCAAAGGTTCAGAGTATTTCCATTTTTAATGCGCTGTGCCAAAGGTACAGCAGGGCCCATTATACGAAAGTAACACTCGAGCTTTTCATGCACAAAGCTCCTAAAAGTTAGCACTTTGACAGTTTCGCATTCGCGTGAAAGTGCGTCGTGAAGAGTTCCGTAGGGAAACGGGCTCGGTGCTTTAGGTGAGATCGATTCGAGTCGAAGCGAAGTACATAAATACGAAACGACAATTTTTCAACTTTCACGTGAAAATGAGGAGGAGAGCGGATATTAGGCAATCTTCCATGAAAATCGAAGTTATTTTTTAATTGCATACTCCACGACATTTATTCTATTTGATATCTAAATTTATTTACAGTTATTATTTTTACGAAACCTATTTCACTCGACTCGACTTCTTGATTTATGGCTTCTGTGGCTTATTGTCACAAATCTACTAATGTCCGTTTCACACTACATTCATGGAGATAGAGTAGGCACTAGGCAGACTAAGAATTATTCAATATCAATACTTCCTTTTTTAAAACACTTTTTTATTTAGTGTCTTCTATATCTACCATACTGGATTTACCGTGATGTCAATGTCATATAGCCAACGCCTTACGAGTTACTATTACGACACGTGAAACGTCGAGATCACCTAGATACACAATACCCTTCATTTCTCATAGAATGATGCGTATCATGGGAAGTACGAGGTAACAGATGAACTTACATCGTGTATGTTAAATTCATCTACATACATTCAAACAAAAATCAACCGTTTTTCAGCTCAGCCGTAGTCGGGTAAATAGGAACCAAAACACTGGAAACAGCACGAATGCTACATAATAGGATGAAAACAATAACAATAGACATCATGACATCACCCATTTGTTCAGCGTTTGCATTGTTGATACGTACTTACTACCTTTAGCGGAATGTCGAGTACTATGCGCTTTGTACGAAGTAATAACGGTTTGCTATTTCAATTGCATGCCAAGATTTATCTCATAGATATAATTTATACGAGTACAGTATATAAGCTTTTTTGATGTTTAATGACGACGTGGTCTAAAGTGATGCTACATTACGTTTGGGCTGGGAATTGGCTATCAAGTGAGGCTGCCTGAACACACCGATTGGTGCTTGGGGACTGTGGGGACTTGGGGATAGATTCTAGTGTGGTAATTAGCCAGGTGAATACTAGAGAATTCTCGACCACCAAGCTTTGGTTTCATCACGATGTTTTCCTTCACCAGTTTTGTTTTTATTCATTGCAGAATTCATATAGCAACGAGCTACGGTTCTCAAGTCGATGTCACTGCCTACAGATATACAATGAGAAAAATAATCTGTCCTTTCCTTCTGAGTCTTTACCTTCCAAGACCGATTCCTTCCTTATTTTGTATTAGTTTTCCTTCTGAATCACAAGTCCTTCCCTTTTGACTCAGAAGGAAAACAGTATTTCGGAAGGTCTTTTTTCTCCGTGTACCAACGTGTTTCCTTTCCACTCAACTCTGTACATTACCCTAAATTAACCGAAATAAGTTAAACACGATTACTCAAATTGTTTCCTTCCCCTAACAAGGTATAACTACATTTCTGGGCAATTTACATACAACGCAAATCCCCACTTGATCCAATAAGGTATATACGCTGCGTTCATACATATTAATGCCAATAATACTCGCGGTACCTACTTTTAGGGACTATACCCGGTCGGACAGTAAGGACCTCGAGATGGATAAGATATAACATTGAATCAAATAGTAATTATTATTTAACCATGAAATAATGTTACAAGTTAATAAAACAACAGAAAATACTTCTGTCAATGACGAGCATGATCATTTCGACTATACAATATCTATATTTTATAAACGGTTTGCATCGTAGTGAGAGAACAATCTCATAGCTTGAGTTACAATACAACCCTGTAGTCTACCAACAAACCCGCTAGCAAATGCTAGTTTTATTAATATTATCATTACCGCAGTATAAGAAAGTAAAAGATTAGCTACTAAAAATAAAATTGTGAACACTTGAATAAAGCAGAAGGTATTTTTATTGCCTAGTTACTTGAAATTACCCTCATGCCAGTGACGTCATCAAAAGCGGCTTCAACGGAAGACCAGCGCTGATCAAACGACCAGCACAACGCTGAAATGAGGCCGGTTTGCAACAATACATTTTCTTTTTCTTTTTTCTTATTCCTACATAACGTATTTGTCTTGTATAATTTGTTGCAAATAAATGATTCTTATCCTTATTTTCGATTTTTTGCCAATATGTATATTCATATTTCTTTAAACCGAGTGTATCTTTCAAAGCTTCTTCTTTCTTACCGAAAATGTTGAATTAAAATCATCTTTAAAGCGACTTTCCATACTGTTCCGCACGGTCTGAAGCTATGCAAGCGTATAAAAATGGTATATATTATACGAGACGGGTCGTCGAAGCTAAGTGCCAGTGAAAATTACGAGAACCTCAGTTAGGTTAATAATAAAAGTGTAAGCCAATCTTTTAGGGAGATAACAGCATTGCCTGGAATAATTTTCAGAGATACCTATCTTCTACGTCGAAACATTTCTGATAGGTATTTCAGTGAAACAACCTTCAGGTATATTCACCTTCGGGTTTCTGTAAATCGCTTATTTACGACTATAATTATAGAATGAAGGTAAAACAAAACATGTCGCCTAACTCCCGAAAGTAATAATCGATCCTGATCCGTTATCTGCGGTTATGGATCGATACGTCATGTCATAATATGTCATTTTAGTACTATGGCTTGACATATTACTGCTAAAATGACATATTATTATAACATGACATATCGATCCAAAACCGCAGATAACAGATCAGGATCGATTATTAATTTCGAGCGTAAATGATTTTCTATCGGTGATATGGCTAACATTCAAGTGTACGCTGTAACGATTTTCTCGGTGAAAATCTGTCCGATATCTATAGCACAGTTTGAGACACAGCTCTGCGCTCACATAACTATTATGTGAATGCGGCACATACTGAAGTTACCTCTATTGCCTCATAGTTAAAATAGATACATAATTAAAATAGTAATAAGAATAAAATTGTCAATGTGATCGCAACAAAATAATTAGCTGCCGGGCGTTTCTTGCCTGTTCTTTTGTCGGCGTAAGGAGGTTGGAACAGGCGTAGCTAGTTTTAAGTTTTAAAGTGATCACAATGTATCCTATTGAATAAAGAAAAATTGACTTGGACTTTGACTTTGATATTTTAAGATGAATTTCTTGTATAGCGCCGCCTGCTTATCGTCCTAACCGATTAGCCCGTCTTAAACATAGCTATATTTGCTCGCCAATAAACGCTCTCACTTAATTAATGGCTGCAGCCGTGGGAACTAATGAAACGTAACCGGCTGAGCTAATATCGGGTGACGGCTAAGACTGGCGGTCGACTTGTAATTAGTTGTCGAGCAATTATTGACTTAGAGCTTCACACCTGCGCTGCGTAAGGGTTGTTGGGTGCAGGGATTAAGATGTGTGAGAATTCGATTTTTATAAACTAGCTGCGCCCCGCGGTTTCACCCGCGTCTTCCCGCTATCCCGCAGGAACCTTTTTCGGAATAAAAAGTAGCCTATATGTTAATCCAGTGTATGAGCTATCTCCATTCCAAATTTCATTCAGATACGTTCAATAGTTTTTGCGTGATAGACTAACAAACATCCATCCATTCATCCATCCATCCATACTCACAAACTTTGACGTTTATAATATCGATTTCGATTTTTTTTTTTATTTCATTATCGAATATTCACTATGCAAGTACGCACATAGAAAACGTCTCTCTTCCATTCCGAAGAGTGATTCAGGCAACGTCATTGTTTTGAACTTCTTTTGGCAGTTCTAGACCTGCGCCCCTAGCCAAGATGCATTCTGCAATCGTTGACGCTAATAGAAAACAAGAAAAAAGTATTGGTTTGACATATTTCAACGCTAAGTCACGTGGTCAGAAATATGTTAAACCAATACTTTTTTCTTGTTTTCTATTAGCGTCAACGATTGCAGAATGCATCTTGGCTACGGGCCCTGTAGTGCGATTCTAATTCACTCGGAAAGATTCCGTGTCGGATTTAACGTCACTTTCGCTTCACGGAAACGTTTTCCGAGAGCAAATAGGTGCCGGAAACTTCTCCGTGATTGAACAGCTGGTTTGTCATATTAAAGCGCTTCGCTTCTACATTTATAATGCGAACAGCGAAAGAGTGGAACGACCTGCCAGCGTCATTGTTTCCCGATGAGTACAATTTGGGAGTTTTCAAGTCAAGAGTGAATAGGTATCTTCTAGGCAAGCATGCTCCATCGTCGGCCATGTCTTCACTTACCATCAGGTGAAACTGTGGTCAAATGATTGCCTATTGTGAATAAAAAAAAAAAATGTCAGTTTCCGAATTCAGATTAAAGAATCGTGTCTAAAAAATTATCAATGAAACTTTTCCGAATCCGTGGTCAAAAAAGTTGCTGAGTGAATTACAATCGCACTGCTGGCCTAGAGCAACAGACTCGACCGAGACCGAGCAGAGTTCAAGAACTGCAAACCCCGGTCAAATTGAAACGGCAAAACCAATATGCGAGTGTCGAAAGGAAATTACACAGCAGTTTCCGATCACTCTTCGGGGATTCACCGTTTAAAATGCGGTGCATAGTTGGAGACATTGAAAATGTGGTTGACCTAGCGGTTATCGTTTGGTCAGACCGAATTCAGCTAGAATTGACTGGCACCGATTTCTATTTCGCTTCTAGCTTTTTAGAAAAATAAAAAATTACGAAGATTGTGTTTTCATTTGCTTATTTAGACGCTAGTTATTTTTTTATTTATTTATTCCAAGTTCAACTGCGTTCTAATCTCTTCTAATATCATAAATGCGAAAGTAACTCTGTCTGTCTGTCTTTCACGCCTAAGCTACTGAACAGATTTAAATGAAATTTGGTACAGAGATAGTCTAAAGCCTGAGAAAGGACATGGGCTACTTTTTATCGCGATAAACTGTAGCCCACGGGGGTGAAACCGCGGGGAACAGCTAGTCATACAATAGACGTAATTTTGTAATAAGATAAAACATCTGGTTAAAAAATCTTGAAGCCATAAAAAATATGGGGTAAAACTAGTTTGAGAACTTCTTGAATAGACCTTTTTATGCTGAAGTTCATCACTATCATCAGCCTATTACATTACCACTGCTTCCCAAGCCAGCGAGAGAGTATGGGGCCGTGATCTACCACGCTGGCCCAGTGCGGGTCGGTGCTGAAGTCACCCACCTGTATCTGGAACATGGATACGCTGTCGTCCAGCATCTGCACCCTGACGGCCAGCATCTTGCCTCCTTTCTTGGGCGTGGGGGGCGGAGTCCTAGAGCCGCCACCGGCTCCGTCCACGCCGGCAGGCGTGCTCATGGAGTGGTGCATTCGGCCTGCGAGAGAGGTAGATTCAAATAATTTATTGCATTCAATAATGTAACATTAGTTAGATATATAGGGTTACATAAGATCATTATGGACGCTGTTGGGCACAACAACAATGGTGTCGATTCGGTTTTGCATTCTCTAAAACTAAACTAAGTTTGACAGGTATAATAGTATTGCTGTCTTTTTCTAACCACTGAAGTAAAATAGGACAGCATTACTATTAGACCTGTCAAACTTAGTTTAGTTTTAGAGAATGCAAAAACGAATAGACACTAATATCCTACTAAGTAATATCATAAACATTAAAGTTTATAAACATGGATGTATGGATGTTTGTTACTCTTTCACGCAAAAACTACTAAACGGATCTGGATGAAATTTGGAATATAGATAGCATACACCCTGGATTAAAACATAGGCTACTTGTTTATCGCGAAAAACTGTAGCCCATGCGGGTGAAACCACGGGGAACAGCTAGTTGTAAATTTTTCTGAACAAAACAGGTGTCAGTAGCATCAAATGTGTTGAAAGAAAATAACCCAATTTCCACACAACAGTTTACACAGGCTTTTGGTTACAGTCCATAGAAAATTTCAACACAGTTTTGTAACAAATTAAAACACCTACAGACCTACATAGTCTATATATACACCATAGCATTTTTCTGTTATCTCATGGGTAATTTTTTTCTTGTTATCTCATAATTGATAATGAAGTAAATGATAACAAATACTATTCTTATCATTTACTATACTCTATAGTATGTGATTGTGCATCACTTTCTAAAAACGTACAGATTTCAAAGAACTAACAACCAGTTTCAATAACCTTTATATCCATCGTACTACAGATAGAAATGTGACATTACTTCTATGGAGCTTGTGTTAAATTTCTATCTCAAGCAGGGCAAACCATGGATAGATGGGTTATTAAAACTGGCCGCTAGTTTGTCCTAAGATTACATAGATTCATTTTAGGGTCCCAAACCACTTCAGAGCCCATACTTAGCTAATGAATAATTTGCTAACTAGGGTGCGTTAATATAGGGTACTAATTAACTAACTCCAGCTATCTGTCCGTGAGTCAAGTCAAGAGTGAACTTGAATTAGGTAACTGGGTGATGTCATCTGTTATTTACTGGCAATTTGAAGCGAGGCTGTAAACTGTACAATGTACATGATTTAGAACTAGACGTGTAGAGAAGGGAGATCTTTGTTCTTTAAACAGCGAGGTTTGAAGTTAACATCATCTTTAGAATTGCTGAGGTCTTCGGAAAGGTTTTAATTTGAACAATTAAATCAAAAATCCAAATCAAAAAAAAAATTATTCAATAGGATGATACATTGTGATCACTTTAAAACATCAACTTAAAACTATCTACGCCTGTTCCAACCTCCTTACGCCAGCATTAATATATTTGATGCAGAATAAATTAATGTCAGTACCTATACAGGTTAGCAGCAGTGAATAAGCTGGCAATATACAACATGAATAAAAAAGTAAAGTATAAATGTTACCGTTAATATCATAAAAATATTCTCAAGTTCTACAAGGCTCTCTATGGCTCTTCACTATCCTAAATACTCTTTTGAATAATAAAAAAACGACAGTAGGCAGAAATTTTCCTTTACAAGAGTCAGTGAACCTAATATTACAAGACTGTTTTGAATTCAAATGCAATATTCTGGCAAGTATAGTACTTACCACGAAAAAACCATGCTATAATAATAATTGTAATATTATTGTATGTGCCAACTACTAAATAAACAGAAAACCATTGGTCTAATTATATTCATCTCCTCTAGGTTGTCTAGAAAAGATTGCTTAGAATGGAAAAACCACCCAATTCTTTCACTTAGTTTGAAGTACTGGAATAGACTACCAGAAGACGTTGTATCGGCTCCTTCAGTGAATTCCTTTAAAAACAGACTGGACAAGTGGTTGCGAACAAACAATGCTTCTTTGCTACAGAGTTGACTTTTCTCTGCACTTTTGGACATTGCTATAATTCAACACAGCATGATATAGGCACATCAGCCTCAGGCTGCTCGCCTATTACCTAATAAATAAATAAATAATTTACTTTTAAATGTACCTTGTGTATTGTGGTGTTATAATAAAGACCCCTGTCTATTTATCTAACTTTAAATCAAGGATGCAAGGAGTTTTGAGTTGTCTTTGCACAGCTACATACGTGCTACATACATAACAAGTTCAAAATAATAAACATTTGTTTTTACATACGAACTTATGTTTTTTATTAAAACTTTAACAGACCTGTAAAAATATTTGCACAACTGGTGTACAGCAAAACATTGCAGGATTTCAATTTTTCTCAGAATAATTTCTTAAAACTTATTGCTATAGTTTCAAAGGCCATACCTGGATATGTGTGGTATCCAATTGTGGACAGATGCCCGGTGGAATTACAGCTACCAGGGGGCAAGTCTGAGTCCATCATAGCGCTGTCTTGGCACTCTTTTCCAAACCACAACTTGCTAGTGCAACTTGCACAGCCATTGTTTCTGCACAACTACTCATTGAGAGCTACTTCACTGTTCTCTGCTTCACTATCTGTTTAGACAAGACATTTAGGGGCTGTAATATCTTATTGTTATCAGATAACTTTTACAGCCCAAAAGAGCAACGAAAATACTACAATTCACTTTATAATGCGCTTTATAAATCAATTGAGAGTTTTAATTAAATTAATGCACGACGAATGCAAACCGGCGATGCCCCACTTTACAACCCTACACAGTAATAGTGAGGTTGTATGCATTAACCAGAAAATAGGTCAACGGAGGTGTGCCCGGTCGCAGCGAGGGAGACAACTGGCTACAGGCTGCCGCGCACCCTCCTCCCGCGGCGCATACCCATCGAATACACAGCTTTGAAAAATTAATTACTTCAACAACTAGCAACTCCGCTAGGATAAATAATCCTCAATTTCTTAGTGTACAGTGTACAAAAAACAAACACTGCTATAAACACATCTTGTCTTACTTTCTAACAAGAGCAGAAGAGGGAAGGAAACGACGCTAAGCCCCGACTCCTTGGTTGTCAATCATCACATACGCGATCCCGAGCGAGTCATTGATCTAATCGGTCTTCACATATCAGTCTTGTTTACACCAAACTACACGGTATATTTAAAATTTGGCTATTATTACTGTGTTATCATATTATGAATTCCGTAGGGACGAACGCGAGCGCTATTTATTTCGGTTTTACGCCCCGACCAAGTCTAGCAGCCATACGCCATACTTATTTACCTATTTTAATGTTGCCATTGCCACTGGCCAAAAGGTGCCAGGAATGCCAGGATGGGATGCAATACTACGCACTGAAATTTATTGCATTTAATCCCTACAATCCGAAGATACATATTTTACAGAATTATGTTAAAATAAAATGCCGATTACGCTATGCTTGCGTCCTTGAACTACTGTTTAGGCCTTAGGCTCCTCTACTGGCTTGTTTTTATTGGACCAAACTCGGATATTATTGGATGACAGGATTGACAGCTACATTTTGACGACAGTACGCGCGTTGCACCTTTTTGTCAGTGTCAGACTGTCAAATCAAATTTAACAGATGGAGTGGTTGCCAAAAGAAAAGGTGTAAACAGTGGATGTGGATAATAAAGTGGTGCGATTGTTGTTTGTAATTAAGTCATAGTTTTAAAACAAATTAATAAGTGTTGATTTTTATAAGTCGTCTATTATGAAGTAGAGAGTTTTGTAAGTGATAATTTATAAACATGGAGACAACGCCATTGTTGGGGAGGCCTAAAAAGAAATCTTTATGGTCAAGGTGAGAGTACATCACATCATCTCGTGCACTCAATAAAAATACGATAAATTTTAAAGCGTTTTTGTCTAACCACAAAAACGATACAATTATATTATGATGCTAATTTACTTCTCAGGTTGCCGTTTTTTAGGCTCCGTAAAAAGGAGCTAAGTTCAAGAGAAATAAACATAGGACAACTACCAGAAGAAGAGTATCCACCCAACTATGTCTGTAATCAAGTAAGTGACGCGTCTTATTATCACAATGAACTAAATTTACATATGAACAAGAACTAGATGAGCGAAATCTAAAGACCCTCGCACTTTGTAAACAACTTTGTTTGTGGGAACCTAATTGATAACAATTATGATTCATAATAAATGCCTACCTACCTACTTATTCTCTTGTTATAAAGTTAGGATCATGGACCTACTGTTAGAATAATATGCTCTTATTCAAAACACAAGATTATAAATTAAGTAACTTGAATACGTACCAAAATAAAATGGGAATAACTTTATAGATAAACCTGTTTTTTAAAATGTCAAAAGTCAAGAACCATGTCTGCAAAACATGTGGATAATATTAGTTATATTAGCTTTCAAATTAGATCATAATTGTAAAAAAATGTAGCATGACTATTATTCTTAGGTCTACTTGTACGACCGATTTAAATTTCGATTTAACGAATTTCAAATGTCAAAACGTATGGAAAATTTAGTTAAATATAATTTTAAACCAGATTTAATTTGTTGTGCAAGTGGGCCCTAATGTTAATGAACATTATCAATACAGTTCTTTACCTATACTGTTTTGTTTTAAGTAATGATAATTTAACATCTTTATCATACTCTTGATCAAGTCAGTAATCAAACCAAAAAAGTATATGAAGTTCTTTTGTTTGGAAGCTTCGATGTCACAGACAAGACAAGACACTTTATAATACAACTAGTTGTTCCCCGCGGTTTCACACGCGTGTGCTACAGTTTATCGCGATAAAAAGTAGCCTTTCTCAGGCTCTAGACTATCTCTGTACCAAATTTCATTTAAAGTGGTTCAGAAGTTTAGGCGTGAAAGACAGACAGACAAACAGAATTACTTTCGCATTTATAATATTTGTGGGGAGTAGGAATTTAACACCCCTCTGTTGCATCATTAAAAATAGAGGAAAGTCTTCATAAATAAAGTATTTTCATAACAAAAACTGAACAATACAACCTCTATTTCAGAAATACAACATCTTCACATTCCTACCGATGGTGCTGTTTGAGCAGTTCCGGTTCTTCTTGAACCTGTACTTCCTGGTGATGGCCTTGAGTCAGTTCATCCCAAGCATCCGCATAGGGTATCTGTACACATACTGGGGGCCTCTATGCTTTGTGCTCACTGTCACACTGTTTAGGGAGGCAGTTGATGATTTCAGAAGATATAGGTAAGTTTCAAACAGCGAAGCACACCTAGTACACAATAAATAAGCTTAACATGAGGGCCAAGCGTAGCGTAACGCCACCTTCGACCACGTCGTCATTAAGCATCAGATGACTTGGTAGTCGAAACCAAACTTGTAAAAAGTAAGCAGCTACAAATAAAAAGTCATCATCATCATCATCATCATCAACCGGAAGAAGCTAACTGCTGATCATAGACTTCCCCCTTTGAACGTTACGATGAACTCCCTGTGACTCTTACAATGTCGTCAGTCCACCTAGTGGGGGACCTACCTACAGAACGTCCAGTTTGTGGTTGCCACTCGAGAACCTTTCTTCCCCATCGGTTATCCGTTCGTCGAGTGAAGTGGTCTGCCCCTTGCCACTTCAACTTGCAAATTCTAAGACTTATGTCGGTGACCTTAATTCTTCCGCGATTTTCCTCAAGTAAAAAGTGCCACCTAATTATCCTCCAGACGAGACCGCGAAGTGAACCGTCAGCGCTACGAGCGCGTGCTCCTAGACTCACCCGTCGCAGACTACCGTCCGTTCCTCATGGAACACGTGCCGGCGTCAGAGCTGCGCGTGGGGGACATTGTCATGCTGCACAAGGGACAGCGGGTCCCGGCTGACATGATACTGCTGAGGACAAACGAGACCATGGGCACGGTCTTTATCAGGACAGACCAGCTGGACGGAGAGATTGACTGGAAGTTACGGTGAGGATTGTCTAAAAATGTAAGTGAGGATTTGTAGCAATGATAAATCATTTTAAAAAAAAGGGAGGATGTTTCTCGATTCGACCGTATTTATATATGTTTTGATTATGTGGGTTCGCAGATAATTTTGTCGATTTTGATTCGTTTTTGATGGTTCTTTTTTTTGTTGGAAAGGAGATATCCCTAGGGTACCATGATAAAAAATACCAGTATCTGGTGATGGCATCCTAGAGAAATCGAGGGAAACTGAAGACGATTTTTTTGGTTAAAACACAGTACTGATTGCACACTACTGCTTGGCAGTTGAATAATTGGCACAGGCCGCACAGATGAGGTTGGCTTGCAACCCGTAGTGTAGGTTGTGGTTTCGAATACACAGTTAACATGTAGTCAATTACCATATCTTTGTAATTAAATTAAATGTACATTTGATGCGTAGGTAATAGATATAATACAGCATCCTGATGGAAGCTGTGTTGATAATAATGTTGACAAGTGCTGAACAGATGATAACAATTTAAAGTTGACTGTGGCATTGAACTGAATATTGTTATTTAATTTCTATCGAAATATATAACAGCAAAATATACTGGCTATGAAAAAAATCTATTCCCCCATGGAAAAATGAATGTTATATGGGACCATTTTTCGATCAGTGGTTCTGCTTGCCTTAAGCAGAAATTCCGTTGCAAACACTAGCAACGAGTGTGTTCTAGTGGCAGTCCTCGAGAACCAATTTCGCTCTAATAAACTAAGCAAAATCACCAGATTCTACCATCATCGTAGTAAAGCATTAGCCTATGTTGTAAAGAAAACTTTAAAGAGGTTTCATGAAAGCTTCCTTTGAATATACATATATCTAAAAGAAAACTTACTTTCAGAATACCGTTACCCTCGACGCAGAAGCTGCCCACAGATGCCCACCTCCTGGACATAAACGCGCAGATCTTCGTGGAGAAGCCTGTGAAGGACATCCACTCCTTCGTGGGCACCTGCATCAGGCTTGACGAAGAGGAGAGTGACTCCTTGGACATTGAGAACACGCTCTGGAGTGGCTGTGTGGTTGCATCGGGGCAAGCCACTGGATTGGTTGTCTATACAGGTATTTATTATCTGTAGCTTCTATATACTAATGTTTCAATTCCGAAGTGTTCTTTTACAGGTCTCCTGTACAAGAGGGTTTTTTACGCTTTCAAGACTACTGAACCGAAAAGAAAACAAATGAATTGCAAGAACGTATTTTATTTTGCAAAAATAATAAATCCCTGAGTACTAGATAGTCATCTTGAAACATAATCTGGTTTTACAGTCCCCAAAGGAACAGCAAAATCCAAACATATAGTTTCTTTAGAAGTGCTTGTGGCATGCAAATAGTGAACCATGTTTCCACCCCCAGGCAGCGAGACTCGTAGCGTCATGAACAACGCGACCCCGCGCTCGAAGGTGGGCCGCCTCGACCTTCAAATCAACGACCTGACAAAAGTACTGTTCGTGGCGACCATGTTCGTGTCTCTTCTACTGATCGTGCTGAAGGGGTTCACGGGCCCGTGGTACGGGTTCCTGTTCAGATTCGTGCTGCTTTTCTCCTACATTATACCTATTAGGTGAGTTTTGATTTTTCAGGAGAGGCTAAGTATACTAGTCATAAGTAGAATAGAATAGTACATTGCTCCAAAGTACTTATGGCAGCCTAAAGAATATGTTGGCTATAAGTATGTTGGTCAAAAGTATACTAATCATAAGTATGCTGGTCATAAGTATACTAATCACAAATAAGTATGTCAGCCAAAAGAGTATGTTGGCCATAAGTATGTATGTATATCTAAAAAGAATATTGGTCAAAAATATGCTAATCATAAGTATGTTGGACAAAAGTATGTCAGTATTAAGAGTATGGTACCCATAAGGAACACTATTCATATAGGTACAAGGTAGTCATAATATGCTAGTGGGGAAGTATCTGCGACTCCAAACGCTTCAGACCTTTAACTTTCTATGAAGGAAAACATCCTTATAAAATCATAACTGCTGCCAGCCTCAAGTCAAAAAACTAAGGCCAAGTAAGTGTGTTCCGACCACATTAACATCAGATGCCTTGTCATCAAACTTCCTGTAAACAGAATTAAATTTGATGTTCAACCTTCCCCAGCCTACGAGTAAACCTCGACATGGGTAAAGCCTTCTACTCATGGACGGTGCAGCGTGACTCCGGCATCGAAGGCACCGTGATGCGGTCCACCACAATCCCAGAGGAACTGGGCCGGATACAGTACCTCCTGGCTGACAAAACTGGCACGCTCACCAAGAACGAAATGGTGTTCCAGAAACTGCATCTTGGGAACGCTCTGTTTGACAGTAGCAACTTTTATGAGGTAAAGAGTATGATGGAATTGTATATTGTTTTTTTTTTGTGTCTGTTTGTCTCTAATGACAAGTTTTGAAGCGATGACGACTCAGTGGTAGTGACGTTGGCTTGCGATCCGTAGGTCGTGGGTTCGAAGCTTACGATGAGCTTGAGCTTTCGGTGAAGGAAAACATTGTGATGAAACCATAGCTTGGTGGTAGAGCATCTTCTAGTGCTCGCCTGGCTAGCTATCAAGTTAAGAATCTGTCGCCAAGCACCAATCGGTGTGTTCTGGCAGCCCCATTTGAGAGCCAGTTCCCAATCCAGCAGTGCGATTTTAATTTTCGATTTCGAAAACTCTTTCGACCACGGATTCGGAAAAGTTTCCCTGAGATTCTACTCAGACGCGATTCTTTAATATGAATTCGGAAACCGGAAAAGTTTGCGGCACCTATTTGCTCTCGGGAAACGTTTCCGTGAAGCGAAAGTGACGTCTAATCCGACACGGAATCTTTCCGAGTGAATTAGAATCACACTACAGGTGTAGCGTGGCGCCATCATCCATGCAAGACCTTGGTAAGTCAGATGTACCTATGAAATTTTGTTCTCCCTCTGTTCCCAGGTCGAAGCCCTCCTAACCCAGTACGTCACGAACGACGCCCCGCTGCTGCCCGGCTTGCCGACGACGAGTACCAGCGAGGAGTTGACGGCGAGCCCGCGGCAGGTGTGGCAGGCGGTGCTCGCCCTCGCGCTGTGTCACAACGTCACGCCCTCGTACGACGTCAGCCAGCAGGCGGACGAGGCGCAGTCAGGTAACTGGGGAAAGTTCGGCGCTAAACTTTGCCAAGAGAACATTAGCGCTGGTTGGCTGGTTGCTAGCATTATGCCGAGTTAGGGACTTGTGACACTGGCATTTTGTGTAATACTCACTGACTGCAAGATTTGTCTTACTTTTTCAGGGTAGCGTTTGACCACAAGTCACCTGGTGCTAAGTGACGATGTGGTCGAAAGTAACATTACGCTCACCTGGAGTGGGGCTTTTATTTGAGGCTGCCGTATCACGCCGATATGTGTGCTTGGCGACAGATTTTATTATTATTAGTTGGACCATGTAAGATATGTGTGTGTATGTTGCTAGTGTGTGTGTAGTTGTATAGCTGTCTTGTTCTACCTAGCATATTTGAAGAAAACTCAATTTTATTAGAATGCTAGCTGCGCCCCGCGGTTTCACCCGCGTGGACTACATTTAACTCGATAAAAAATGGATATAAAAAATAGATGTTGGCCGATTCTCAGACCTTCCCGATATGCACACAAAATTTCATCAAAATCGGTCAAGCCGTTTCGGAGGAGTATGGCAACGAAAACTGTGACACGAGAATTTTATATATTAGATTACCCAAGTTGAATTAAAATGTGACAGTTTGCGTGTGTGTGTGAGCGTGTGTTCGTATGGGTATGGGGATGGGGATGGGAAGGGGGGTGTCTATGTAAAACTCAGCTCCGTATCGTCTGAACGGACTTAGGCTTGTACCGCCATAATTCCAGTATGTCCTGAGCTTCTAGTATTAGAGCTACGCCTCCAACGCAAGCTCATTTAACGGATGTCTATTTACAGATATGGGCAGTTCCGTGATGTCGGAGAGCTGTGGCGGGGCGGTGCCGCAGCAGCAGCTGTGTGACTACCAGGCGTCCAGCCCCGACGAGGTAGCTCTCGTCAAGTGGACTGATATGGTGAGAGACTGATAATATGACGATAATATGTCATAAACTCCATACGGACAGAGTCGTTATCTGAAGATGACACGTTCACAGTACGCACATTAAAGCAATTTCATTCTGCAGTAGTAAAAACAAAACAAAATCTGTCTCGCTTATCATAACCGCGTGCGAGAGAGACAAAGAGACTTTTCATGATGCGTATGCAGTACGACGGTTTGCCGTGTGCTCATTCACAGAGAAATGTGTGAAGGTGTTGTACATGCCAGCTTTACATTAAAAAATTGCATGAGCATGCAATTTGTACTTTTGCATGAATGAAAATCTTTCATAGTGTTCGCCAAGCATACGTAAGTTTTTGTTTTACATCTTACAAGGTAACGTTAGACCATAAAACATCTGATGTGAAGACAAGATGGTCGAAGGTGGCGCCACGCTATATCTGGACTGGAAGCCGACTCCAATGAGGCTGCCAAAACACATGGATAGGTGTTTGACGGTATTTAGCGATGTGATCGAAGGTGGCGCCACGCTTCACTAGTATTGGGAACTGGCACTCAAGTGGGGCTGGCGGAACACACCAATAAGACGATGGATTCATAACTAGAGAGATGAGCGAGTACCACTTCAAGTATCTTTTACTTCTCATTTTTTTCAGATGGGTGTATCGCTGTACCGCAGAGATCTGCACAACATATCGTTGAAGCTGCGAGCTGCGAACCAAATAGTGAACTACACCATACTGCAGATATTCCCCTTCACTAGCGAGAGCAAAATGATGGGTATCATTGTACAGGTGCGTATCTTTTATTGTCATCCATGTTCAGTGACTCGGGACTAGTTCTTATTTCTATGACACGAGAGAGCATATTTTGCTGTCAAATTGACTGGCGAAATTCCCATTTTTCAGTATCCGATTTGGCCATTGAAACGCTTAAACTACGCCCACGCAATCGCATACGTAGTTCTGATCCCTGACTATGAATCCCTGTTTCTAAGGTATTAAATACAACGCGCTATTTTTTATTACACAATTTTCTTTTTTGTAAACTGATAATGCTCTGTTGTAATATAATTTATGGTGGCAAATTCTATGCTGATGTGGCACAATGGACGATCTACCGACTGTGATGCGTGATGTCGCGGGTTCGATTCCCGCTACGAAAAAGGATATTGTATAAAAAACGCGCAAGTTTTTGTTCTCGGTTTGGGGTCAGAGCTATATAAATGGTTATTACTATTTTTACTATAACCCAGGAGGAGAACTCAGGCGACATAACTTACTACGTGAAAGGGGCCGACGTAGCGCTATCCAAGTTGCTAGACTCGACGTGGCTGAGCACCGAGTGCCGGCGGCTCGCGGCCGATGGCTTGAGGACTCTGCTGGTCGCTAAGAAGTCTCTCACCAACCAACAGTATATGGACTTTGAGGTAGACACTCTATGGCGCGTGTGTGTGTGTGTGAGTGAGTGAGACTGGGGGCTATATTTATAACGTAAGAATGATTTTGGCTGTTTTTCATCCCCCCCTCTTCGTCTTACGTAAGATTCTATCTCGTTTTTATATAGAATAATAAAATGTTGTTAAAAAGGATCAGTTAAACTGAAACTTAAAGTTTGACTTAGTTTGTTTGAGTTTAAAACATTTGTAAAATAAGATGTAAATCGAGTGAAGTAAAACTATTCGGCATCCGAAATGGAACTAGATTTCTGATATTAAATTTCGACTGACATAATATTACGTATGAATGGGGTTTACCCCCTTCCTGACAAAGTAAGGGCATGCCGAGGTGTATAGATTTTCTTGACCTCCCTCCCCCCACGGGAGCTTACGTAATCAAAGAATGGCCCTCCACAGTGTCAGTGAGTCTGAGGGTATTTGTGTGTGGGTAAATATGTCTGTGAGTGTGTTAGTGTGTGTAAGTATGTATTATCACTCCTTTATTTTATTTCCAGAGTGAATACAAAGAAGCTCGCCTCAGTTTGACCAACCGCAACGAGCGGACCGCAGCGGCGATGTCTAAACTTCACACAGGACTGACTCTGCTCGCTTTGACCGGAGTCGAGGACAGACTTGCAGAGGATGTTCCCAGGACCTTGTCTATGCTCAGGACTGCTGGTATAAAGGTGAATACGTAAAGATGAATGCCCATTAATTAACACTTAACACCAAGTATAGAATCTATCGCCAAGCTCTTATCAGTATGTTCCGGCAGCCCTACTTGAGAGCCAGTTCCCAATCCAGGTGTAGCGTAGCGCCACCTTTGACCACATCGTCACTTAACATCAGGTAACTTGTGATTCAATGCTACCATGGAAGAAGTAATATAAATTAAATAAAATAAAATATTTTTTTAGAAGTCAACTATCATCTCCTTTCAAACCTATCACCTCTTTTCAGACCTATGATCTTGTTCAGACTTATCACCTTTTTTCAGATCTATTATCTCTTCTTAGACCTATCACCTCTTATCAGACCTATTTCCTCTTGTCAGACCTATGACTTCTTTTCAGACCTATGACTTCTTTTCAGACCTACCACCTCTTTTCAGACCTATCACCTGTTTTCAGACCTATCACCTCTTTTCAGACCTATCACCTGTTTTCAGACCTATCACTTCTTTTCAGACCTATCACATCTTTTCAGAATTATCACCTGTTTTCAGACCTATGACCTCCTTTCAGATATGGATGCTGACAGGCGACAAGCTGGAGACGGCGCTGTGCATAGCCCGCTCCCTGCACATGGGCGGCGGCACGTCGTGGCACACGGCGCAGGACTGCACCAACAGGAGGGACGCGTACGAACTGTTGGAGGCGTTGAAACGAACCGACGACCACACCGACTTGATCATTGAGGGGGAGACTTTGGAGGTATGTAACTGAATACTTTACTTCAAATTTGTTTCATTTTGTATCCGTCAATGGCAATAATGACACTCTAGTGTAGACTTCTAGACAAACGTAATTTTTTTGTATAAAAGTTTGTATCTCGTTGTTTAGCCGCGATGAACTCTTAAACTACTGACTGAACTGATTTTAATGAAAATATGAACGCGGTTTCACTCGCGTAAACTTCACTTTATCGTGATATAAAAATATCCTACGACCTGAAAATATCAGACCATACAAATTTTATTAAAAAATCGGTCAAGCCATTTTGGAGGAGTTCGATAACAACAGTTACAACGCCTTTAAGCTACACTAGTTACGCCCGGCGGTTTCACCCGCGTCTTCGCGTTATCACGCAGAACCTTTTTCCGGGATAAAAAGTAGCCTTTGTGTTAATCCAGACAGATTTCATTAAAATCGGTTTAGTAGTTACAGTGATACGTGGTAACAAACATTCACACACACACAAACTTACACATTTATAATATTAGTAGGATAGATTAGTTATTAGTTGTTGCGACTAGGTGGAGCGACGACTTGCGCCGAGTGGCTGGCAGTAGTTGGATGAGAAGAGCCGAAGACCGGGCTCAGTGGCGTACCTTGGGAGAGGCCCATGTCCAGCAGTGGAGTGATACAGATTGATGATGATGATTAGTTATTAATAGCATCGTCCACAGGTGTGCCTGCAATCGTACGAGGAGGAGTTCGTAGAGGTTCTGCAGAACTGCAGCGGCGTGGTGGTCGCGCGGTGCTCGCCCACGCAGAAGGCGCGTGTGGCGCGGCTACTGCGCAACAGGGGACTAGTCGTCGCGGCCGTCGGCGACGGCGGGAACGACGTCGCTATGATTCAGGAAGCGGATATTGGTATATATTGCAATTGATTATTAAATTTTGCTTGGAAAAATAAAGGTCGGGGTTTTCAAGTCGACATGTTTCTCGACGAAATTTTTTTTTAAATTTTTCATAGTTATGTGTTTGAAGCGATGGTGACCGAACGGTTAGGCGTGCGACTTACAAGACGCCGACACCGAGTTCGAATCCTCTCGGCCCCGCACCTATGACTCAATAAGTTATGTGCGGATTTGCCATCGCTCAAAACGGTGAAGGAAAACATCGTGAGGAAACCGGCATGCCCAAGAACTGCAACATTCAAGGGCATGCGACATCTACCAATCCGCACTGGGCCAGCATGGTAGATTACAGCCCATACTCTCTCTGAAAGAAGGTCAGAGTCCAAGCAGTGGGAACGTGAAAGGCTGATAATGATGATACGTTTTACCGCCATCACGCCTGTTGCCAAGCGATGATGCGGTCGACGGTGTAGCACGCACACCCAGAAGGTACCGGTGCACTCTTGCCTTGAAGATCTCCAAATTGTAGCAATCGGGGAAAACAGACTCAGGCAATGAGTTCCACGCCTTAGCGGTGCGCATGAGGAAGGTAGAAGCAAAACGCTTCGTACGAACCGGAGGAATCTCCACCATATACCGATGGCGTCTGGCCGTTAAAAAGTGCTAGCATTTGTTTTGTCTGGGTGTTGTGGATCCCCGATCCACAGTTTCTCATACTGGAAAACCTAGTTTTTTTTAAATGTATAAACAAGCAAACAAGCAGACGGCCCGCCTGATGGAATGCGGTCACCGTCGCCTATGAACATCTGCAACACCAGGGGAGTTGCCGATGCGTTGCCGACCTTTAAGAACTCTTTTCACACCCATCTTGAAGGATTGCAATCTGTAGCACAGCGGAAACACTTGTGGGGGAAGTTCGAGGTCAGAACTATGTAAATGTGATTATGTGGGCGTAAACATAGTTTTTTGCTTGTCATCGTAGGAGTTGGTATAGAGGGCGCGGAGGGCCGCGCGGCGTCCCTGGCCGGTGACGTCAGTATCCGCCAGTTCTTGTACCTGGCGCGGCTGCTGCTGGTGCACGGCCGCCGCTCCGCCACGCGCTCCGCCGCGCTGTGCTTGTTCATCGTGCACCGCGGCCTCATCGTGTCCACGATGCAGGTAAACACATCATCATAAGCAGCCCATTTCAGTCGACTGCTGGACATAGGCCTCTCCCAAAGCACGCCACTGAGCCCGATCTTCGGCTCCTCTCATCCAACTGCTGCCAGCCATTCTGCGTTTGATATCATCGCTCCACCAAGCCGGAGGGCGTCCTACACTACGTTTGCCGAGACGCTGTCTCCACACAAGATCACGTTTGCCGTTTGCCTGTTCCAACCTCCTTACGCCGGCAAAAGAATAGGCAAGAAACGCCCGGCAGGTAATTTTTTGGGTGCGATCACATTGACAATTTTAATCATACTACTAATTGATTGAATTGGAGCAAGCTCACTACAATCCCAAGCCTTTTTGTCATCTAAATAGTTTGACCACAAGTCACCCGATGTTAAGTGACGATGTAGTCGAAGGTGACACCACGCTACACCTGGATTGGGAACTGGCTCTTAAGTGGTGTTGCCGGAACACACCGATAGGTGCTTGGCAACAGATTCTTAACTTGCGGTTGGCAGCCAGCCAGGCGAGCACTAGAAAATGCCGTACCACCAAGTTATAGCTTCCTTACTATGTTTTCCATTACACCGTTACAAGCTACGGCTATGGCTGAACAAAAGAAGAATAATTTGTTTATTTTTACGGTTTTCCAGCTTATATATTCACAGGATTTGTGCATTTTTCAGCATAAAAAATATGCTAAGCTTGGAGGTATGTTGTCCGCAGGCGGTGTTCTCGGTGGTGTTCTACTTCTCATCTGTCTCCCTCTACCCTGGCTTCCTGATGGTCGGCTACGGAACCCTGTTTACCATGCTACCTGTTTTCTCATTGGTATGTCAAAGTGTAATATCTGTTTGTTTTACACGTTTCAGAGTAGTTCTTGAGTAAGATATAAATATGGAATCCTTTATTTCCAACAAATTGTATACAGATAATTAATACTTGTGGATTATTTAGTAACTACAAAAGTTATATTGTTGCAAACCAGCCTCAACTCAGCGTTGTGCTGACAAGCACTAGTATTCCGTTGAAGCCGTTTTAGTTTTATATAATTACCAATATTAAAAACAAATACAATTTTCACAGTAAAGTACATTGGTGAACCACCTACCTCACCTCACCTATCTATTTTTTTACTATTACTAAATACGAGTAAGATACCTATATAGCTACATCTTAAATCGTATACGTAACTATTGCTATATACGAGTAGGTACATCTTAAATGGTATACATATTACATAACTAGCTGCGACCCGCGGTTTCACTCGCGTGAACTACACTCTCAGATATACCTACTGTCAACCTTAACGCGATAAAAAGTATCCCAGTATGTCCTTCTCCATGCAGGGTTTGATCTATCTTCATTCCTCCTATGATGTATTGATGAATTATAAGTATATATATGAACTGGCTTGTGTTATTACATAATTATGTATATGTAAGATGTTGCGTTGTTTCGTCAGGTGCTCGACAAGGATATACCGAGCACGACGGCTCTCAAATATCCGCAACTCTACAAGCAGCTGAGCAGAGGGAGACAGCTGTCTTACAAGACCTTCTACATATGGATCGGAATATCAATCTATCAAGGTAAGTTTTTGAGAAAATAAATCTTACTATTAATGCGATAGAGATATTAACTATGACTTACCACTAGGACCTGGCTCTCAAATGGGGCTGCCGGAACTCCGATAGTTGCTTGGCAACGTGGTAGATGGGGAGACGGACACTAAAAAATTTCATAACACCAAGCTATGGTGTAATCACGATGTGTACCTTCACCGATAGCCCAAGCTCATTAATCATTATTAAATTCGGACTCACAACCTGCGGATCGCAAGACATCGTCACTACCATCATCGCTTAAAATGTCCCATGCTCAAATAAACCGTTCGAGCGTATATCCCTGGTACAAGTTTTGTTTTGAACTTATTAGAAACGTCAAAACCATCTTGTAAAAGTGGCAACTCGTACTGTCTAAATGCAAAACGTAACTCGAAAACTGTATTCGAATTCGAATACATCGATTTGAAATAACTCGTACTACCGATATTAGTTCCTCAAAGTTTCCGTAAGGGGCGCTGAAAGGAAAAATGTATGGAAGGATATCAAAACTTGTACTAGGGGTACATTACAAATTTGTTTGTCATATCAGGTGCCGTTATAATGTACGGCGCTCTCGTCCTCTTCGAAGACCAGCTGATCCACATAGTGGAGATCAGCTTCACCGCGCTGATATTGACGGAGCTGATAATGGTGGCGCTGACGGTGGTCACGTGGCACTGGCTCATGGCCGCCGCCGAGCTCGCCAGCCTTGCCATGTACATAGCCACGCTGCTCATATTTACAACGTATTTTGGTAAGTACAATGCCGCCATCGTTAATATTTCCTCATCACTATCATCAGCAGAAAACGACGGTCCGGTCAACAGAACTATCGCAACTGTAAGAAGAAATCGGGTAAGTTTCAATGCTATCAACCCCCAAAAAATCTTGCTTCTGCATTCTTCGGTTTTGCAACTTTTGACGATGTCGTCCTAGTGAATGCTACCTACAAAACGTCTTCCGGTTCGTGGTTGCCGCTCGAGAACCTTTTTTTCCCCCATCGGTTATCGGTTCCTCGAGCGATGTAGCCTGCCCAATGCCACTTGAACTTGCATATTTCTGTGATTTTGGTCCTGCGGCGAATTTCTTCTTAGGCACACTCACAAAGAATTAAAATACCGCGCATCCCCCACAGACGCAGACTTCGTTAGACACTGGGACTTCTGGTGGAAGGTGATAACTATCACGCTGGTGTCCTGCCTCCCCCTGTACGTCGTCAAACACATGCATAGGAAGTGGAGCGAGCGCCAGTACAAAAACATAAGAAAATGAGAGTAATACCATACTCACTTAGGTTTAATTTCTAATGTGATTCACTGTGACTTTATTCCCTTTAGCACACGTATTTTATAGGTAGCTTTATTATTATTTTTTTGAAGTATTTATTTTCTATTTTATTTTTATTTTTGTTCTAGTAAAGTATAAGTGAAGGTTTCGCAGGATGCATGTAGAAAGGGATATTAGACGCGGAATTGAATTTATTTTCAGTAGATTATTATTGTGTGAGAGCAGTAAGGGTGCGTCGCTCTTATAAATTTTTTGACATCGGCAGCGAAAAAATAATTACATATAGTGTATGTATGTATGTATAAATATTACACTATAATATGACGTATGTATGTATAAATATTACACTATAATATGTATAAATTATTTGTTAGTTCAACTATAGTTAGCTAGTTGTTGGAAGTGTGGATGTACATGCATAATACTTTTATTTATCTACTATACTGTCTTTTAGCTTCGTGATAAAACAATTATGTCGTTATTTATATGAACAAGCTTACATTTTTTATTAAAATCATTAGGAAACTATATCGTTTATAATTATTATAACACTTTCCTATTAAAGTGAATGTATATGTTTGTAGATTACGTTGTATATTTTTAAATACATGAGATTTTGTGATGCATGATATGCATATATTATAAGTATTGTAAAACTAAATTGTGTCAGACATTGTATATTTGTTATTGTTCCGAGATATATACTGAAATTACTGTGATTTCCATAAATATATTATAATATTATTACTTGTTAGATAACTAAGTTTAAGATTCCACGTTTTTATAAGCTAGGATAGAATGACGACTGTAAATTATCTGATGGAAGAGAATCGACAAACAAAAATTATAGTATTGTATGAAATGATCCGTTTCCCAGAGAAGTCTTTGTTTGGGAGGGCGTACGGAGTGTTCATAAGAAACGTTCGAAGTTCAACCCGGATACCGCTTCACTGGAGAACACATCGTAACGTATCAGGAGGCCTAACGCGAGTTTTTGCTACAAGTTAACGCGTTCAACCATGAGCGCGTAAACGCGTTATTGTATAAAGAAAAATTGATTTAAAACTCACCGATGCATTACGTTACTCTGTAGTCTAATCTAAGTACGTTTCTTCAAAGAAAAAAACACGATTATGCGCTCGCTGTAGAACGCTTAAACTTGTGGCAAAACTCAAAAACTCACAGCCTACGTAAGTAACTTGTAGTCAAACGACACCTAGCCAGGATATAAAGAAGAAATTATAGCAGCTATAAGACGCGACCAACGATTTCCGCGCGGGCAGAGTCCAATGTTAATTTGGTAATTCTGACACGAGGCTGAAGCGACGATCATATATTAATATCCGGGTGATTCATAATAAGTGAAATTCGTATGATGGTTTTGGATCCCTCGTGTCGTTAAATATAAAATGTACAAATTGTGTTAATTGTGATATATTTATTTATAATTGTTTTAATCATAAAAATGTATATTTTACTAAATAAGTAGAACTACGTTATTTTTGTTGGTGCCGGTATTTATGGTATTTATATGATCAATAACACGTCAATAAATCATTCAAACAATTCATGTTTTGTATTTTTAAAGCAGGGGAATAATAGTCTTCTGTATACGAACAAGGCAGCAGGTATATTCTTAGAAATATAACTTACAAATAACATTATATGCCACTAAACATCCTACAAATTAAATGACTAACAAGACAAAATACCTACCTACAAGTTTTATCTATGCGAGGTCGGAGTTGTATAGGCGTTGAGATCCACTTCAGTCCTGGAGGAAGATTTGGTGGCGCTCCGCAAGGAGTTCTTGGAGATGACTTTCCTAGCCCACGCCAAGTCTCGAGAGCTGCGCGACCTGCGCGACTTGGAACTGGTGGAGCTCCCTGATCGACTTGACGTGGAGGTCTCAGTGACGGACCACACTGAATCACTCGCATTCTGCCCCGTTTGTGTCCGCGTCATAGTGCTGGTGGAATATATCGGCAACCGAGGCCCAGCATGCGCCAATCTGTTCACTGTCACCTGCGACATCGAAGTCTGCAGTTTTGGCGGACTTTTCGGCCGCTTCATACAACCCATGTCGAGCGCGTTCTCGTCACTACTCCGCGACGGCAAAGACTCTTCTACGCTTTCCTCGTTGCCACTCATAATAACTGCCATCAGCTTCTCGGTGTTCTCATTCAAATCGTACACTTTCTGCGTTCGAATCGAGCCGAGTGACGCGCTTTTGGTTTTGGAAGTGGAGCGCATGGTGCGCTTCTTGTCGCTGTAGTAAATGGCGCTCTGTCTAGGCAAAACTGGCGTAATGATCGGGTTCACAGTGTGCGCTGCGTGCTCCTTCGAAAAGAATGACAGCGAGGGACCTCTGCACTGGCAGCCGCCGGAACCACATATAAAGGTGTAGCAGATTTGTACTAGATATATCGAGAAAGCGGTCAGAAGAATGAGGGCCACGTAGATCGTCGGAGTCCAGTCAGCGTTAATGTAAATGCGAGACTGTGACAGCGACTTCCACGGGTTCCATTTCGCCAGACCAGCGTCTTGGTACTCGAAGATATTATTGCGTCGCGATAAACCTTTACCGTAGTTTTGAACGGCTGCGGCTATCCTTAAAATACCTCCGTAGGCTGCGTACAATTCTTCATCAACGAGGTGCGGAGCCACATCTCTCTTCATCCAGTGCCAGAGTTCGTTGTTAAAGCTAATAAAATCTGAATGTCTGCATTTTTCCGGAGAACTACTCAAAATGCATCGAGATGCCGTGGTGTAGTACTTCAGCAAAACGTTGTTCGAACTAGGAGCAACCAAATTAAATAATCCGCCCGATTTGAAGGGTAGAGCGACCGCGGCGGGATGGCGATCATCGTCATGTTTGGGTATCGGTAAATGAATACAAGAG
This sequence comes from Opisthograptis luteolata, assembly GCA_931315375.2. Taxonomy (NCBI): domain Eukaryota; kingdom Metazoa; phylum Arthropoda; class Insecta; order Lepidoptera; family Geometridae; genus Opisthograptis; species Opisthograptis luteolata. Next base: position 11,771,809 of record OV928036.1, on the reverse strand, counting down.
TTCGAGTCTCGTTTCGTCACCAAGCATGAACAAGGATCAAAATACGTCGCAGCGCCAATCAAAATTTTCGCTACAGTTAAATTAAACCATTTTTGGGATGATCTTTTAGGCTTTCTCCAGCCCAATCCCTGTGTGTTCAAATAATATTTTATATCATCGAAGAGACCATGAAGTTGTCTTGCATTTCTATAAGGGACGTAGCCCGCATAGTAAGCGAATCTAACGGCTGGGAGCATTTCACTTCTCAGATGGGCTCCTATGGTATCAGCCATAGCTTCTTTGACCAACGTCCGCGTGTGCGGACTTGTTTCTATATCCGCCAAAGACAGAGCCTTTCGAAAATACCGAAGCACGTTCTTGACATACTTGGTATCGACTTCGTCAAGGTTCACATGAGGAATAACCTCCTCAAACGCTTTACGAGCACGAAGTTTGACGATGTCGCCATCATTCCAACAATCCGATAGAGCGTTCCTGTTGTAAAAAATTGTAGTACCAGCATTACTTTCCGTAGAAGTTACCTTTATAACTATGTGTAATAAAATCATGTGAATTAACATTTATTCCAAAAATTAAGAAAGACTCGATCATTTTATAAAAATTGAAGTTTGTGAAAGAAAGAAGAAGACGTTCAAAGAGGCAGCTGACAAATGTACAAAAAGACATTTTTTGCTACACCCTTTTTGGTTTGTATGATGAAATCACTTGAACTTAATTTATCAGTTATCTAGGAGAGTAGAGCTTTTTATTGTAATAGTAAGTATATTTAAATCGCGGCGCTAAGAGTTTTTAACAACTAGGTATAAGGCTTTATACTGTTCTCATTTTTCGACTTTTCGCGGGGTTTCTTTAGCTTTGACACATTATAGGTCAATGAGCCGAACGTACATCTAAAAATTCTAAAATCATAGATAAGTGGCGCTAACGCTGACAAGACCGGTAAACGTTCATCGTTCATAATTCATACGTTCAGGGTTCTTGTTCTGTCCACAGATTATGTAGACTATATATTCAACTGTCAGTCAATTTTTTTGAATTTTGACCATTGATTTTTGTCAAATCGTTGGAGTTTCTTTCTATTTGATTTGAATTCAATTCCTAATTCCTATGTAATTCAAGTTCGTTTATTGGCAAAGAATATAATAAGTTTACAGTTGTTTATTACTCTTTGAGTTTCAGTACTTCCAGTGTTTCCCTAGGTTATGAAGATCCATCGTTTCCGTCGTCGTTAAAAATAATTATATCCAAAATTATTTACTATTGCCTGTTGTAATTCCAAATTCTGCGACAATGGTAAGTAAATATCTATTCTATCAGAGTACTTCAACTAAGATGACCAATTTTCTGCTCTAACTGAAAATATCAAGATTAACAACAAACTCCAAGAAGTTTAATAATTTACTATAGCTGTAGGTAGGTAGATTCCACATTATATTTAATGATAATTCCTTCTAAAAACCTATATTCCTGCACTGTAAGTTTAAATAACAGCATATATTATTTACATGATGTGAGGCACATGTAATGATGTAAAACTTGTTGTTATTGTCTTTACTGGTGTAAACCCTAAAATATGTGTACCGTTATGAATTATATTTATGGACTTTGATGTGTTTGTTACTTTTATTAGTTCTGACTAAGTAGGTATTCTGGACCCACACTATTTATATGTAAAACTTATGTACTAATACTTCAAGAAAATAAATAATTTCAATTTATAATGCTATCATCAAAGTTACAACAATATTTTTTATGTTCTAGTTTTTAAATATCTTTGAGCTTAGTAGTGGGTAGTAGATAGTGAGTTCAAATCCCATCTCAGCCCTGCACTTAGAACTTAATAAATTATGTGCAGACTTGCCATTACTCTGAATAAAAATGAGTAATTAACAGGTGGTACTCAAAGTATTTTATATTGTAATTTTTTTTACTCCAGGATATAAGATTATGGCTCCAACCAAAAAACAAAAAGACTATAGAACCAAAAAAGCGCAGGATTGACGATGATGATGATGATGTTATACCAGGGTCACCTGATGTTCAGATTGTAAGTAAGGTAAGGATACATGCCATATAGTTTATTTTAGTTACAATAAACTACTTTTTAACTCTGTTGAAACTTATAAGTTCAGTAGGTTTATCACATTAAAAAAGGCAAGGTAAGTTGGATTTTACATCCCCACTTTTAATAACAATGCATCTTTTTGCTAACAAAAAGCGTCACTTAATTACACCACATTGCTTCAGCTCAAAAAGTAGCTAATCATTTAAATTTAAGCTTTAAGTTGTGATTCCTTAGTTACACTTCACAATAACAAAGCATGTGAGCCAAGCCAACTGTTTGCAGTAAGCGCTCTTGTCTTGTCTTGTCATTGTAAAGTGTAACTTACAGAACACTACTTAAAGTCTACATTTGGACGATAAGCAGTTTGCTGTGCCGAAGCAGTGCGGTATAAGTGAGTGACGACTCAAAGATTTGTCTACTATAAAACTGTTGATTGCTATTTGTCGATCTTTAGAAAAAGAAACAAAGCAACAATGAGACCACTAAAAGCAAGAGCAAATCTCTGAATGCCAAACCTCTTAAAGAAGTGAAATCTAATAATCTATTTGGTAGTGAACCTATAAAACGAACTGAACCCATTGTAAAGAAAGAAGCAAAGAAAACAGATACAGGAATACACGCAGATAATGAATTTGAAAAGAGTTTACTCGAAATTGACTATTTGGACCAAGTTGAAACAGATAAGAAAAATCTACATGAAGATAATTTAAAATCCCCTAACAATGTCAAGAATCATGAAGAGTCATCTCGTAAAACTGATTCAAAAGAAGATAATATTAAAAAGGAAAAATCCTCAGTTAAATCCAAACATGAAGCTAAACCATCCTCCTCAAAAGAAAGTAGTAAACAATTTAAAAAAGTTGATGATATTAAAAGAGAAATTAAGGAAACAAATAAAAGGAAGTTTACGGAAATCATTGATGACGGAAATGATCCAGGGACAAATAATACTAATGGAGACGTAGTTAAAACTGAAAATGTTGATCTCACAGGAAACGATTCTGTGTTGGATGACTATGACGATTCTAAAAGTAAGAAGCGACGGGTAAATAAGAGTCTTAATGAATCAGGTGAGCAAATAAAGTTCATTATAAGACAAAATATTGAAAGTTAGTACAGTAATATAATAACGTGCATGAAAGGAGCATCCCCGAGTGGCGATTCGGACAATCTTTACTAAACACACAGCCTGGCGCAACCTGGACCCATTATGGTGACGAATCCTTCCAACACAATGGATGTTAACAATGGCCATTGGCAAAGCCAAGACGGCCCTTTTCAGGGCTAAAACAGCTCTTATCATATCCTTAATCAGAATCTCAAAAAACAGCCCTTAGTGTAGTTTCAAAGACACAAAAAAGAAGTACAGTAAAAATTCTCAATATTTTTTTTTTTTAGTACTATCAGATGAAGAAAGACACGAAAGGAAAATGCACTCAGTAAAATTGTATCAGAGCTATTTAAATAGAACTGGTCCTAAACATTTGGGAGCTAAAGAGATGCCAGAGGTAAGTGTTCTTCTTGCATAAACGGCATAATAAGATATAGAAATAATTAATCAATAGTGCTTTATTGCACACCAATTATAGGTATGAATTATAGAGAGGTAATAATATGTGTGTTTGGATATAGAGAGTAATATCCTATACTACATACAGATTGCACTATTTTGTTTGGTTCTATACACTAATATTGTAATAGAGATAAAGTTAATTTGTATGTATTTTCGTAGGAGGCAAGGGCTAATTAATATCTGGAACTACTGAGCCGATTTTGAAAATTCTTTCACTTTTAGAAACTATACACTATTCCAGGGTGGGAGCAAGATACAAACAAAAAGTACCTTATTAGCTTCTTCTAAATTTTGCCTTCAAACTTTCCTCTTCTATCAATATAGGGCTATTATGTCCTTCCGCCGTTATTCGAGGCCTTTAAACAATATTGAGATGACAGCTTTTCCGTTTCCGGCCGTATTTTGGTTGTTGTAGTTCCATTTCCGGGCGCTAGAGGGCGTAATTTCCGCCCGCCATTTTCACCAGGTGGTTCGCGCGCCATTTTTGTCATTGGCGTCTTGATTTTCGTGCCGTTTAGATATAACGCTGTTAGCGTTCGAAAATAATAGAAATTATTTAGTTTAAAGATAAGAAGTTGTAGTTTCAAATAAAAATAGTGCAAATAGTGTGAAATCAAGTGAATTTGTGTGGTGCTTTTTGTGATGTCTACTGAAAGTAGTGGTGATCGATCCAACCTGCGGGATCGTGGGTCTTTGTCTTCCACTTCTTCGTCATCTCAGGAGGATGACGAACATCGTGCAAACCAACACACCCGGCGCAAGCGCAAGGGTAAAGCAAGGAGAGCAGATGTAAAAAGGCAACGAAAAGAGGGTAAGGTTTTGGAACGCCTTACCCAACAGGTTAGTGAAATTCAAAATTTTTTGGCGTACAATGCCAGTGCACCTGTGGGTTGGTACCCTCCTGAAAATGATTCCACAAATGAATTGAATGTACAAAGTGAGCAGGAACTTCCAAATGAGGTGCCTGCCGAGTCAGCCCTTAGGTTCGATTTTGACTTAGCTACTAATCTTAAAGAACCAACCATTGCAAATGTCTCGTCGGAACATTTGCAAGTATTGAATTCGTTACAACATTTTAAATCCGAAAATTGGACAAATGTCCGTTACTCTGAGATTCAAAAATCATACAACGCTCGACCAGGGTTTGTAGAATTAGAAGTTAACGATGAACTTAAGCAGTTTGAAAAAACAAACAACTTGATTGCCACCGATAGGTCTTTGGGTGCAATCACCCATGCTGTAATTATGCAGAATGATGCGCTGAAGAAAGGTGTGTCAGATTTATTACAATGGACTCAAAATAATGATAACCTATGCCAAGAGTCGTTAATATCAAAAATAAAAGACTGCTTCTCAGGTGATTTTCAAAAAATCTCTCTGGATTGTTTGCAATTACTGTGTGGGCGCCGGGCGGATATCATTGAACAAAGAAGGGAAGCATTTGTAAGCTTAGTTAAAGACAAGTTTTTGAAAAATAGTTTAAAAAAGATACCCCCATCATGCGAATATTTATTTGAAAAAGAGCAGTTCTCGGACTTTGTTAAAAATAACGGAGGAATCAGTAAAGTTTTTTCGAATCATAGGTCCTCCTTCTCTGCGCAAGAGAAGAGAGTTAGTTTTGGGGCTCAGGCTGCGCAACCTGGCCCCAGTAGTTACAACCAGACCGGTCGCCCCACGGCACCGTTTGTGTTTAATACCTATAGATATCCACCGCCCCAAGGGGTACGACCATTCCAACCCTATACGGCTAATAACGATTTCGCAGCCTATTCTAATAACGAGCGGTACTTTCGACCCCAATTCAAACCACAGCCATTTGTCGCAAGGCAACAAACCTCAGCAAATGCTAAAAAACCTTTTAATCGACAAGGCCACTTCAGTCAAACCAATGCCTCAAGAGGCAGAGGAAGAGGCGATAGAAAATATTGACTCAGTACAGGTGTTTCGGGGGGGGAGGTTAGCCATGTTTGTAAATACTTGGAGGAAAAGGGGCGCACCCACTCCATTGCTGAACATAATGATAGGTTACAAAATGCCTTTTCAAGCGAAACCACCGCTGGTTTTACCTCTATTAATAAACCACCGCTATCAAACTGTTCCATCTCCCGAGATGGATCAAATAATAAACAATTTACTAATGGAAAATATTTTGGAATACGCCCCCGAAACGCCCAGTTTTTTATCAACCCTATTTTTGACCCCAAAAAGCGATGGTTCCATGCGCCCTATTTTCAATCTAAAACGATTGAATCAGTTTCTAACTGTGACCAAATTCAGACTGATTTCGGTTCATCGAATTCCAGATTTTTTACAGCCAAACGATTGGATGGTGAAAATAGATCTCACACAGGCGTACTATCACGTGCCCGTAGCATCGTCCCATCGTTGTTTTCTGAGGCTCGTTTACAGAGGTCGACTGCTGCAAATGACCTGTTTGCCATTTGGGCTTGCAACAGCTCCCAAGGTCTTTGCGTCCCTTTCAAATTGGACGGCAGAAGTTCTGCGAGAACAGGGCATTCGAATCGTAGTATTCCTAGACGACTTTTTAATTGCTTGCCAGGACAGGTCAGTACTAATGGACCAACTGCAGACTGTTCTGAAAACTCTGCGAAGCTTAGGGTGGATTGTAAACACCAGCAAATCAATACTTGTTCCACAAAAGTCGCTGGAGAATCTAGGTTTGGTATGGAACACGTGGCAAAACGAAAAACATCTGCCAGAAAAGAAGGTTCAAGGTTTACGAATAGGTATAGCGAAGCTACTAAAACACAAAAAAGCAAAGCTTCGAGAAGTTCAGAGCATAGTAGGCAGTCTAAATTTTGCTCGGCTGGTTGTACCACAGGGTCGTTTGAACTTTCGTTGTTTGTTGACACATTGCAACAGTCTAGTCAAAAGTCAAACCGAGAGATCGTTTCCTCTCCCATTTCAGTCGATCAAGGAGCTCGAATGGTGGATGCAGAACTGCAGCAGATCCTCCCGACTTCACCCTCCGTTGGTAACGAACTTTCTCACAACAGATGCAGCCGACTCCGGGTGGGGGGCAGAGTTGAATGGAATCCAGATGGGGGGAGATTGGTTAAGCGGAGAAGAGTCTGTTCACTCGAATCAAAAAGAGATGTTGACTATTCTGAAATGTTTGTCCCAATTCGGTCCTTCTCTGAGTCATTCCTCCCTGCTGTTACAATGCGACAACAAAGCAGCCGTGGCGTACTTGAGAAACGAAGGGGGAACTCGATCGGTATCACTGATGAATCTGACCTATCAAATTTTCGAAATTCTCGATCAATTCGACATTCATTTAGTCGCACATCACATTCCAGGGAGATTCAACAGTGTAGCGGATCGTCTTTCGCGAAAATCGATACTTCCCGAGTGGCATCTGCTGCCCGTGTTGACAAATTTAGTCTTCATAAAATGGGGTATCCCAGAAGTAGATCTGTTTGCCTCGGCTCGATCTCACGTTGTACCGAAATATGTGAGTCTAGACCAGCGGGACCAAGCAGCATGGAGACACAACGCATTTGCATGGGAATGGGAGTTCAAGCTAGCGTGGGTCTTCCCCCCGCCAAACCTGATGCCGAGAGTCCTCATGCACCTCAATCGAGCGAAAGGTACGTTCTTGATTGTAGCACCGAAGTGGCCCCAGGCGTTTTGGAGAGCGGATTTGAAGGCGCGTGCCAAAGCACCGCCATTTACCGTTCGCCAGCTAGAGGCCAACTTAATAGATCTGTCGACGGGTCGACCCCCACCGAAGGTGCAGGACCTAATACTGGAGATATGGAAATGTGGGGGTGGTCTAAAGCAATAGAGACATGGTCGGCACAACAAAAAGCTTTATTAAAGGCGGGGTGGCGTAAATCAACTTTAAATACATACAAACCTGCTTGGGAACGATGGGTTAAATGGTGCCAAAATACAGGGGTTCTTATTACCAATCCATCGGGATCGGAATTGGCACAATTTTTGGCCGATCTGCACTTAAAAGAAAAGTTAGCATACAGAACGATACTAGTCCATAAATCTGTTGTTTCAACATTATGTAGTGCTAATGATAGTTCACACCTCAGCTCACACATTTTAGTTACAAAAATTTTAAAATCCATCGCAACAAGTAATAATAAGAGATATCCAGAAGCAAGTATAATTTGGGACACAGGCATTCTGATATCTTGGTTATCTAATAGAGACGTACATAATGAAAACTTGTGGGGTATCTCACGCCGGTGTGCTATTCTCTTGTTGCTCTGTTCAGGTCGTAGGGTACACGATCTAACACTTTTAAGTGTCTCGGACGGTCACTTTATAGACCACATTCACGAGAATTGTGTAACTTTTTGGCCCCTATACGGATCTAAAACTGATTCAGAGTCTCATATTCAATCGGGCTGGAAACTATTATCTAATAATGAAAACCCTAATCTTGATCCCGTATTGTGGGTAAGAAAGTTAATACAAATGGGAAAGACTAGGCGGACAGAAGCAAATGTGGGTAATTTGTTCGTTAGTGCTCGGGGAATCGCGAAAGCTGCTTCTAGAACAGTTATTTCGGGTTGGGTGAAATCTGTTCTGAAAGAAGCTGGTGTTGAGGCAACCCCTGGGAGTGTGAGGTCGGCAGTAGCTTCAAGGGGTTGGCTTGATAAAGAACCGTTAGATAAAATATTGGCAAGAGCGAACTGGAGATCCGCGAGTACATTTACAAGATTTTATAAAAAAGAGATCAGATCCAATCCTAGTAATCGTACAAATTCAAACTCATTGGGAAATTTGTTTGAGCCAATATTTTGATATGCACAATGTATGTATAGATAAATATAAGATAATATTACTTGTCATGTTAATCTAATTTGTAATAAAAAAAAAAAAAAAAAAAAAAATAATAATAATAATAATTAAAAAATAATAATTTAAAAAAAAATTAATAATAATAATAAATAAGGAATAATAAAATAGTTATAATAATTAAAAAAAAAAAAAAAAAAAAAAAACTAATGTAATTGTAAGATACAAAAATTATTCAAAATATATGTACATACTTACTTTATATAAATACATAGATATAAATATGTAATAATTACGTACTAATATGTATAAATGTATAAAAGTAAATGTAATAATCACATTGGCGTCTGATTCACCAGGCGAAAACAAACAATGTCTCAATATTGTTTAAAGGCCTCGAATAACGGCGGAAGGACATAATAATGGAGTTTTACCTACCATTAAAACTCTTATTATGTCCGGGAGCCTTATTCGAGGCCTTACAGTAAGTTCTGCCTGGTAGTAATATTAATAGCTTAGACATAGTTAATTATTGAGACCACAATGACAAAAATGGCGCGCGAACCACCTGGTGAAAATGGCGGGCGGAAATTACGCCCTCTAGCGCCCGGAAATGGAACTACAACAACCAAAATACGGCCGGAAACGGAAAAGCTGTCATCTCAATATTGTTTAAAGGCCTCGAATAAGGCTCCCGGACATAATAAGAGTTTTAATGGTAGGTAAAACTCCATTATTTTTTATCTTTAGGGAACTCCCAACTGTTTGAAAGATTATGCTTTCCTGTTAACGGGAGTATTGGACTCATTTGAGCGAGACGAGATTGTTGAAACCATTAACAAGTATGGTGGATGCATCAAAAACAGCATCAGCAAAAAGGTTAGTTTGAAATAGTTTAAGAAATATGTCTTTAAAGTAAATGGATCAGATTAATTATACTGCAACAATTTTTTTGCACCAACTGGTTTTTTTTGTATGCCCTTCTGCCATCACATCAATCTTTACTTGAACCACTATTTAAGGTAACACACGTATTAGCCGGCGAAGATGCTGGTCCAGCAAAAATGGCGAAAGCTCAAGAGCTTAGCATTAAAATCATAAGCGAAGACGAGTTCCTTGACATAATTAAAGATTCCAACAGATTAAATACTAAAACCGATTTCAACAAAGAAATTAAAAGAGAAAAAGATCGTAACATGAAATCTAGTAAAGAAAGCGAAGAAGATAAAAAGAAAAGCTCCAAAGATCAAATTGAAACAGCTGTTATTAAAAAGCGGAAATCAGAACACAATAATCATAATAAAAACCAAGATAACATTGAACAGAAAGAAATAAAGAAAGAAAAATCAGAAGAGAAACAATCTAAGGAAAGTTCAAAGAGCAAATTAGAAGTTAAAGGAAGAAATCATGCTAAATCAAAGAGTCCCAATAAAGCTGATGCTGTTGAGAAAGAAATAAAGAAAGAAAAATCAGAACCGAAACAATCTAAGGAAAGTTCAAAGAGCAAATTAGAAGTTAAAGGAAGAAATCGTGCTAAATCAAAGAGTCCCACTAAAGCTGATGCTGTTAAAATTGAAAAAGATTTAAAATCTAGTACTAAATCAAAATCATGTACAGCTGCTATGAATATAGCGACTGACTCAAAGTCACCTACAGATGCGAATCAAACGACTAGTAAGTTTATTTTCAAAACATGTGGTGCTTTGTTGTGAAACGCTACCCTCTAAAAGAAGGTAGTAAAAAAGAGCTAATTCTATAAAGTCCACATAATATTCAATCGTGAATATTATGAAATAGAATAGAATTTTTTCTTGAGTTTATACGCCATGAAGTATATTTTGCTTTAGGCAATAGCATAAAAGCATCGGTCTAGGTCATAGAGATAGATGATAGAGCCACGTAGCACGGCGGCTGCTAAAGCAACATTTTCTAATGCTCGCCTGGCTATCACACCATCCTTAAGTTAATAGTCAGTCGCCAAGCCGCCGATAGCGGTATCGGAGCTTCACTTGAAAGTCAGCTCCCAGTCCAGGCGTAGCGTGGCACCACATTCGACCACATCGTCCCTTAACATCAGGTGACTGGTGCTCGCTACTCTCTAAGTCTTAAACAAAATCATTTGCGATTATTTTTAGATTTGGATACAAGCGGAACCATGTGGGTTGAAAAATACAAACCTCAAACCGTGAAGAGCATCATTGGCCAACAAGGCGAAGGTAGCAATGTCAACAAGTAAGTACAATATTAATAAGAACAATGCAGGCCTAATTGACGCCAGCCGGTCCTGGATTGGCTCAACGCAACAGACAAAAGTCTCATTATCATCAGCCGGAAGAAGTCCACTGCTGAACATAGACCTCCCCTTTTGAACGCCTTCATGAACATTTCGGCTCCCTGCGACTCTTACAATGTCGTCGGTCCACCTAGTGGGCCTACTTACAGAACGTCTTTCGGTTCGTGGTCGCCACTCAAGACACCTTTCTTCCCCTTCGATTATTATCGGTTGATTGTTATCGATGTGGCCTGCCCATTGCCACTACAACTCGCAAATTCTGGGAGCTACGTCGGTGATTATCACGCAAAGAAACTCCAAGCATGGCTCTCTCCCCTTTGCTCATTGTGTGTCTCTAAGATCTTAAAAGACCTACAGTCTAAGACCATGTCTCAGTACGTACTACAAGAACAAAATCCCTCGAAGAGTTACTTTAAATCAGTGTTTGTATGTTTCAGATTAATAAACTGGCTGACGAAATGGTATGTGAACAGAAAGGCGAAGTTGCCTAAGCCCAGCCCGTGGGCCAAGAACGATGACGGTGGGTTCTACAAAGCCGCTCTACTGTCCGGACCGCCGGGAGTCGGTGAGTTATCAGAAATTCTCCCACCGAACAGACGCGAAGAACGACCGCCTATAACCGACCGCTATGAGCCAACCAGCTCTGTGGCTCTGCATGGGTATACCAGCCTGAACTTTGCTATTTCTATGTCTGTCAAGCATTAGTGTGCAAACTTTAATGTTGTAAATGTTCTAGGTAAAACAACAACGGTGGCGCTAGTGTGCAAACAGCTCGGCTTCGACATGGTTGAGTTCAACGCCTCAGACACCAGGAACAAAACACTCATCAAGGAGCAAATTGGAGAGCTGCTGACTACCACTTCGCTGTCTGCTTATGCTAAGGGTACTTGCTGCTTTAATTTACTATTTAAGTTTTTTTAAAATGTGTTACTTCATAGCGTTTCATCACAAGTCACCTGACCATCTAGATTCCTTGCCAATAACGTGTGATGCCTTTACGGGCTTTAGCGCTCATTCCACGCAGACAACATAACGCGCGCGTGTTACGTGCATAGATAGATGGTCATAGTGAATAAAGGCCTAGATGTTACGTAACGATGTGGTCGAAGTTGGTATCATGCTACGCCTGGACTGGGAACTATATCTCAAGTGAGGCTTCCGAAAGACACCGATATGTGCTTGGCGACAGATTCTTAACTTGAGGGACCAATCTATCTAGCTACCAAGCTAGCCGGGCGAGCACTAAAAATGGTTTCATCGCGATGTTTTCCTTTAGCGAAAGCTCAAGCTCATTGTGGGAGTCCTGTTTTTCACTCTTAGCGAACATAGCTTTTGTACATCAAATAAAACTTTTATATTGTCCCCAGGTGAAACGGGCAAGCAAGCGGTGACCAAGAAACATGTTTTAATAATGGACGAAGTGGATGGGATGGCGGGCAACGAGGACAGAGGCGGCCTACAAGAGTTGATAGGCCTTATAAAAACTACATCGGTGCCTATAATATGCATGTGCAACGACAGAAATAGCCAGAAAATGAGGTCACTTGTCAACTACTGCTACGATTTGAGGTTCAGCAGGCCGAGAGTTGAACAGATCAAGGTATTTTTTTGCTTTTATTATGTTTACTTTTGGTGAGTTGATGGCCCTTTTAAAGTCTACTACTAAACTTAAACATCAGATGACTTGCTATAAAACGCTACCCAGCAAAAACTAAAAAGAAAAAAACTCTAATATATATATACTATTTGAATCCTTCAATATTACAGGCGGCAATGCGATCGGTATGCTGCAAAGAAAACATTAAGATACCACCGGACGTGCTCGGTCAGCTGATCGTATCAGCCAATCAGGACGTGCGACAGACATTGAACCTCCTCTCTATGTGGGCCATAGACCCCTCCCGAATGGACCCAGAGAAGTTGAGTAAGGACGCAGCCGTTACTAAGAAGGATGTTAAGTTGGTGAGTACAAAAATTATACATTACAAAGGGAACTAAAAACCTGATTGCGCCAAAATAAAGTATCCTATGTCACTCTCACAATAAAGACGAGTGTAATGACACAATACATACATACTCGAAAAACATAACACTCCTTTTGAAATCGAGTAAAAAATGAAGCCACCACACAAATATTTCAGAGTAAACATTACTTTATTGCTTTAAAAGCAGATTTTTGAACTTCAACTTCATCCTGCGCGCAAATGCACTGCGCTGGTCACCCTGATATATTAGCCCCGGACCTAAGGTGGTGGGGGCATACCGGGACACCCGCCCCGAGTGGTAGTTCCAAAAATAATAATCTTCAAAAATCGTAACATAGTATGATTCAAAATAAAAAAAAACTTGCTCCAAAAAACGTCCAGCATACGGAAGCCTGGTTGGCTCACCGTCGACTTGTAAGAAAAAGGCGCCCTGTGTTACATTTTTTTTTTAATTTATCTTAAACACTGGAGAGAGGTTCGCCTCTATCAAATTTCTGCCCGATTCGAAAAAATCGTTGATCCTGGGCTAGTAAGTTCACTAGAAGCATTGCCCTTCCATCCTGATTAATTGCTTTCCCAGGGCCCGTGGGAGGCGATCCGCAAGGTGTTCTCGGCGACAGACCACAAGACAATGAGCATCAACGATAGGAGCGATCTGTTCTTCTACGACTACAGTCTGGCGCCACTGTTCGTTCAGGAGAACTATTTGCAAGTGCAGCCGCATTGTCCTAAGTAAGTCCATAACAGCTGGCATTTAAAGTTGAAGTCAAACTATATTTATTGAGTGGGACAGCTTAAAAACTAGGTACGACCGTTCCGACCTCTTTCAGCCGGCAAAAGGAGACTGTACCTACGCGTACTCGATGTTTCAATATACTTTTAGATCCTAGGATTAGGATAGGATAATAAGATTCCATACATTTTTTAAATTGTTTTTTCTCAACAAGATGAAATCATATGATACAAAATTTATAGCTGTATTTTTCAAGCTACAGAACATATTTAATAGAATTTGGCAGAAGGGTAGTCTGAAATCTTAAATAAGGGTGCTTTTTATTCCGGGAAATTCAGCTATTACAACTGTACCATAAGCAAAAACCGAATAGAGCCACAATTCCACCAATGAAATTGCTTAATTTCCTATCACGGCATAATGAAGCGATCTCATTGGCGGACACCATTAACCAATTACCGATTTAAATTCTTACCTGCGCAGGGACGAAGTACTTCAGCGGATAAGCCAAGCGGCAGACAGCATCGCTTTTAGCGATACCATCGATAAGAGAATACGGAGTTATCAAGCATGGAACCTTCTTCCAATGCAGGTAACTCCAAAAAGTTTTAATACTTAGCTGCCATTTGTGTTGTTTTTTTACCTTTTTACTTGTAAGACGCTAAAGCTTTTTGGTTTCAAATATTCATTCAGGTAAATTACCGTGTAACAAACCTCCACAGATTACTTGTAGAGCAATAGCAATAGTTTGCTAGCCAGGACGCAAAAATTATTACAAAGGGTTCAGAATGCTTGTGCGCGCTTCTGTTTTAACATTCCGTTAAGGGCTCATGTGACCCCATACCTCAATAAACACTCAATATTGAAAATGAAGCATCGACGGAAATTACACCTTGCCTGTCTTCTTTTCGGTGTCCTTAAACATGAAGAACCCTCTTATCTTCATGAAAAGTTGACCTGGATGTCTAGTAGGAGGTCCCACGGGTCCCGGCAGTGTGCGCCGCAGCTCTCGATGCGTAAGCATAGCTCAGCTGTCTTTAGGGGTAGTTTCCGCTACGCTGCAACCAGGTGTTGGAATAACATCCCACCGCCGATAAGGAACCTGCAATATATTACAAGTTTTAGGAACAAACTTAAAATGTATCTTAGTGTTCACCAAAAGCAGCAAGAAGCATTAACGCACGATACAAGTGCTATCTAAGCGCTAACTACTTACCTTCCTTTCCTTCCTTAATTTCATTCTTTTTTAAAACACTTTTATTAGCTTGACTTGTAACTATTCATTCTCTGATGCTCGACGGTAGTAATTACGTAGTATATAGTCTACATAATCTATGGTAGTAATGTATGTATTTATTGCCAGTAACAAAAAAGTATATGGTTTTTGTTTATTCTTTTTTCTTAATTTTTGTTTTGTCTTGTTTTTTTTTATCATAATAATATGTAGTATTTGCTTTTGTTATTTTTGTGGTTGTATTTTTGTATTTTTGTATTTCTGTTTGTTTGTTGTTGAATGTGTGGTTGGGGTACCTCTGTGCGACGTCATCAAACGGTTCCAACGGAAGACCAGCGCTGGTTTTCTAACCAGCATTTTGCTGAGTTGGGGCCGATTTGCGACATTGACATTTTTGTGTACTGACACTGAGTTCTGTTACTGTATATAGTTTCTCTTTTTTTATATAATTTGTACCAAGAGTGTTGTTGTTGCAAATAAACATATATTCTTTCTTTCTTTCAAAAGATTTTGTTTTTTTTTTCACAGGCAATGTACAGCTCTGTATTGCCAGGACATTACCTCTCTGGCCATGTGACCGGGCAGATCCAGTTCCCGGGCTGGCTCGGCAAGAACTCACGAGCGAACAAGATGCAAAGATTCTGTCAGGAAATACACGCACACACTCGATTGAGGTACATGTAGCATGAGCTTATATATATGTAGCTGCGCCCCGCGGTTTCATCCGTGTCTTCCAGTTATCCCGCAGGAACCTTTTTCCGGGATAAAAAATAGCCTAAGTTTAGGTACTTGCGTGGTCCCTAGTAGTTAGGTGGCTTGAAATGAAAAGTCCCAAGCACGGTGCACAAGAATAAAGTTTATTGCACTAACACAAGTGAAAAATAATAATTAGAAGGAGAGAGTTCAAAGAGTCACAGATGGAAGAATACAAAGCACAGGCACAGGTAGAAAAGTACATAGAACGATATAGGCAAATTATAACAATAAAAGACGTAAGCGCGAGGTGCGGGTGGTTAGCCGAGCGACACGGGCTTCGCGAGGAATTGATGCGGCTCGACTGGCGACGGAACGGGCGAGCGGCCGGCGGGCGCGCAGGCCGCTGTGCTAGGTAGATGTGTATACGGAATAACGGTCCGCCGCTGCACTACGAGTTTCGCCCGGCTTTGGCCGTGCGATATAATATGTTTGTGCCGTGTGATGTATGATAGCGTGATGTATGTGTGTGATGTGTGTCAGGGAGTTATTCTATACGTAAATAAATATGAAATATTAAATGATACTGATTTGTTAGGTGTAAATAAATAAATACAACAAATTAATATATATTAAAATATATGTTCCCTACACTAAGTTAATCCAGGGTATAAGCTATCTCCATTCCAAATTGTACTCAAATTCGCTCAGTAGTTTTTGCGTGAAAGAGCAACAAATAATACATACTCACAAAGTTTCGCGTATATAATATTAGTAGGAAGTAGGATATTTAATATGATCAGATTAATGGCCTGGGCACTGGATTTTTCAGTTTAGGGACTAAAGTTCGAAAAAAGAAAAATTCATAGGTTTGTTATGAATATGTTGGTTTTCTTTCGCGTTGTTTTCTTTCACCATCTTTTGAGCGGTCTATGATAGTCCGAGCAGTGGGAATGGGAACGTAGTGGTGTTGGTTGAGCTTAACTAAATCTTCCATCAACAATCAAGTTTTAATACACACCATAAACATGTTTCCATCAGCACAACCGGTTCAAAATCTTCAATCTTTCTGGACTATTCGACCCACCTGCGTGACGCCATCATCACGCCACTCATCAAGGACAAAGCAAACGGCATAGACCAGTCTCTCGCAGTACTGGAGGCCTATAACCTGCTGCGAGAAGATTTGGACTCTTTGACCGAGCTTTCTGTGTGGCCCGGACAGAGGAATCCTATGGTGCTGATTGATTCGAAGGTAAATTGTTGCTGAGTAATAAAACGAAAAAAAATCGCGCATCCGACCTTCTTTAAGCTGTTTTGCACGCACGTGTGTAAATGAACCAATCAGAAAAGGCATGGCACACACACAGAGATACACGGGTTGCCTACCGTGCGGGCGACCATGAAAGAAAATCGCACATACGACCTTTATGCCGTTTCGCACGCACGTGTGTAAAGGAACCAATCAGAAAGAGCATGGTTACCGGTCACACACAAACAGATACACGGGTTGCCTACCGTGCAGGGGATTGTGAACATTATGGTGCTACTCTGCAATTTTGACCTATATACAGTTTTTTTTTTACTTCTTATGGGGTACCGTTTAACCACAAGCCACTTGATGTTAAGTGACGATGTGGCCGAAGGTGGCAAAACCTGAAATGGGAAATGGCTCTCAAGTGAGGATGCCGGAACACACCGATAGGTTCTTGGAGACGGATTCTTAATTTGAACTTAAGCTACCCAGGCGTGAGGCGAGCACTTGAAATGCCCTATCACCTTGCTATTGTTTCATCACGACGTTTTCCTTCATCGATAGCAATTGGTTTCTATCCATGACGACCGATGTGGCGCAATGGGCGGATAGCCGACTGTGAAGCGTGAGGTCGCGGATTCAATTCCTGCTACAGGACAAAAATTGCATTGGAAAAAAAAAGCGCAAGTATTTGTTCTGTGTCTGGGTGTTGTGGATCCCCGATCCTCGTAGTTTCTGATACCCAGATACAAGACAAACCTAGTTAGGGGTCAGAGTCTATGTATGTGATTGTGCGGGCATTATTTATATATCTACATTTTCGTCACAGGTGAAAGCAGCGATGACTCGTACTTACAACAAGAAAGCCACTGCGTTGCCTTACGCGCCGGGCTCTATCAAGCGTGGTCGGGCGCGAGAAGACGAAGACTTTAATATGGAGGATGAAGATGCAGTGGACGTAGACGAGGCAGCTGACAGTGATCCAGAGAACGATGCGCTTATAAAGGTACAAGACAAGGCAACAACTCGTAGTATTGTAGACTAGCATTGTCCCTTTCACGTTCCCACTGCTGGGACTCTGGCCTTCTCTCAGAGAGAGAGTATGGGTCGTAATCTGCCAAGCTGGCCCAGTGCGGATTGGTAGATGTCGCATGCCCTTGAATGTTGCAGTTCTTGGACATGCCGGTTTCCTCACGATGTTTTCCTTCACTGTTTCGAGCGATGGCAAATCCGCACATAACTTATCAAGTCATAGGTGCGGGCCGAGACGATTCGAACTCGGTGTCGGCGCCTTGTAAGTCGCACGCGTTACCGTTCGGCCACTATCGCTAATCATTAGTGAGTACATTTATCCTATTTCTACAGAAAAAGAAAGAGCAGCAACCGGACAAGCGCAATGATAAACCAAGTACAAGTAAAGGAAAATCCAACGTCAAGGGAACAAGCAAGGGAAAGAAGGCAACCTGAGTAATTATATCCATGAAGTACAAACTAAACTTAAGCATCACTAAAATTGTCATGGCCCTCGATAAGGTATCGAACAAAGTTAACTAGTCTCTACTATTCACAATATTCCTACTTATAGTAATACCATAATGCAATAATTAATGACAAATCAATCATTTTTAAGGCTTTTAAGGTGCATTTTCACCAAAGCTGTGCGAAGCGCCCTATAGTAAAATAGTACTGTCTGTGATTGAACAAAATCCACCTATAAGATAACTTTATTTTCTTATCCTTGCATCCCATTGGTGAACTGTTTCCTCGCATACTGCTTTATAGCTACCTTGTGCAGATTTGGTAACACAGGCACTGTTAGCTCTATTCCAAAATTCCAAATATTTAGTACTAGCTGTTCCCCGCGGTTTCACACGCGTGGGCTACAGTTTATCGCGATAAAAAGTATCCTATGTCCTTCCCCAGGGTTCAAACTACCTCCGTACCTAATTTCATTTAAATCGGTTCTGTAGTTTAGGCGTGAAAGCGTAACAGACAGACAGACAGAGTTACATTCGCATTTATATATAAGTAGGGAAGTGGCGAGTCAAATGCACCATGGTAAACAGTTTGAACTTTTTACTCTAAATGTGCTACTTGGGTATTTTATTCTAAATGTTTAAGAGATTTGAGTTTAATTTAGAAGGAATGGAGACAGCCCTAGATTAACATGTATTATTTTTTATCCCAAAAAATCTTGGTAGGGATAACAGAAAAATCATGCAGCACAGGTACAATATTTTTTATTTTGTAAAGAAACCAACGATTTATTCATATCATGTATGTTTTTTTTTTACCAGTGAGAATCTATATTACTAAATCTGTGATATGATTAGTATATAATTTTTGTCTTCAGTAAGTAGTGTGCCAAGATAGAATAACTTACTGCAATGTTTACAGAAATGAAAACCTTATTGTATCAATCAGGGTAGCCAGATAAAATTGGCAAAATTAACAAACATTGCTTGGTAAATAAACTTCCAACCAAAACAAAGGGTATTATTATGTTTGAACCCTGTCTGTCTGCGGGATCTTAGTTTGGTCTGATATTAATAGTTTAATAGTTTTTATTCCGATATTTGTGATGGTTCAAGACATGTTTGATGTATGTGCAGCTGTTTCTAAAATATCAGGGTGCAACAGGCAAGGAATATCATGACTTCACTTTATATGTCAATAATTAAAATGAACCTTACAAAATACCAAGTCACTCATACTACAGTATTTTATTCATACCAAACTCTGCTGAAATGCTAAACTGATAACAAACCAAGTGCCTAGTGAGCCTATACTGTCTGCATGGAAAATGCCAACAACAAGATGTTTTTGTTCAAGAAGAAAATTGAAACAGTGATTATGATTGTATTTGCTCTATATACTAAAAATAAAGACATTTAAGTTTTTAACTATTGGTATTATTGGTATCCTTCCAACATAATATATTTTAAAGTAGTAAGTACCTACTTACACACGGAAACTATGATAGTATAAAAAACTAGCATTTGTTAACAACAAACTTTATTACATAATTCACTAGTATTTTGCAGAAGTATTTACAGATATTCTTTCTAATTTTTTCTAATGCGTTCGACTCTGGGGTCGTCCGGCCTCATCACGACGTAGGTCATCTTGTACCTCTTGTTGTCTCCATCGTTTTTCGTGTAGTTGTAGCACCCTATGATACCCATGGCGACTCCTGCGAACGCCATCCCCGTTGATGCCAGCACTTCGGGTATCTCATTCCAGCCTTGTTGGATTAGCTGACCAAGGGATCGTCTCGAGGCAGCCATTGGAATGGGTTATCCTTGGTTATAGGTGGACCGAGCAAATAGGTACCCAATTCAATAAATTTTACAATACATACAAGGTTTGGGAACACAAATTAGTCGAATATATTTATTCGATCTCGAATCGAAATTGAAATTCTCGAACTCAGAATGTTGAATTGACAATGACAACTGACAAAGACACATGACAAACATTGACAGTTGACAGTTTTTTTTACCTATTTGGCTATTCGCGTAGGATATCGACAAGCCAAGCTACAAACCAGAATTAGAAAAGAAGCAAGTAAAACAGCGCGAAAAGTAAAATAAATCACCCATTACCCCTTACTACTTTTAAGTTATTTTCTAAAATACCTTGTAACTTGTCTTTCTAAGTTTGGAGAACAACTTGAAACAGCTCCATAGCTCCATCATTTACGTCTATTTTCTCTTTTCTAGTTGAGCTTAAATAACATTAGATTCTCTTTGCGGTCGACTGTCGATTTCGGTCACAAAATACCTTGTCAACTTGATTTTAATTACTATAGCAACAAAGAGTATATTCAGCTAGCAGCAACGTATTTTCTGATTGATTGCAGACCCTGGGGCTTACACTGCTTATCAAATTAAAGATATAATATTTCTCCCGTTCACATCCAGAAATAAATTATTATGACGCCTGAACCTAAAGAAATAGGTCACCAAGTCAGATTTGGCAAAGGGCTTGTTGCTCTGTTCAAAAGAGGCTGGTGGGAAATTCCAGAAATAATGGGGGCTTCTGGAATGGCCTTGTTAGGAGTCGGCTTTGGCATAATTGGATGTTATAATTACATTAAAAATGATGGCGATAACAAAGAATATAAACGAACGTACATGGTTGTGAGATCGGATGATCCAAGAGCAAAGAGAATCAGAAATCCTACCTGTTCTGAATATAAATGCTAGAAAATTATTCATATTAAATTTCGTCTGTTTTATTAATATATAATGGATAAGAAATTATATTATCTATAGTATGTATCTACTTTGGCATCTACAATATGTACCTACCTACCTACTAATAATTGTATTATTAAATGGCTAATCCCTTAAATGTTGGTTTTATGTACCTTAGTTTTTAACCTAGTAGTCGTAGTCGCATCGCAAATTCGCAATCAACGCACCCTGGTAGTTTTTGCAGGTATTATTTGGATAAAATTAGTCCTATAACAGCCAATATTTTTTTGCTTGTCCTTCGGTGACTTCGGCTTAATTATTTATTTGCACCCCGCGATTTCACCGGCGTCTTCCCGTTATCCCACATGAACCTATTTCCGGGATATAAAGTAGCACATGTGTTAATCTAGGGTATAAGCTATCTCCATTCCAAATTTCATCAAAATCGGTTTAGTAGTTACGGTGATACGTCGTAGTAACAAACATTCACACACACACAACCGTAATGATAGATCTACCGTAGTAATTCATCTACGGCCGTTCCCAATAACCGATCGATTATTGGGAACGGCCATAGATGAACTACGGTTTACGGTAGATCTACCCTAATTACCTATTCTGTAGATGGACACTGATTGACGTTATTGACATTGCAAAGGTCACCGCGGCGTATGATTGTCAACTTTCAATGTTGCCAGTTTAGCTAAATATGGCTACACTTGTTAATTTTGTAACAAATTACTATGTAATAATAATAATAATAATAATAATAAATTATTTATTTGCTCAAAGAAAGAAAGAAACATGTTGGGTACTTATACATAACATAACACTAGGTGTAATGGTTTAGTAAATAATGGTGAACTTAACATTTTACCGTACCCTTGGGAAGCTCTGCACCCCGCACTAGGTCTCTAATGAGCCTGTATGGCGGGTATACAGCGAATCTTTACAGCTACGCCAATATGCAAGTTATACGTGTAATAGTAGTGTTCAAATCTCATACAAGTAACAACAACATTGTGATATCTTAAGCTATCACAAACATGGGTTCTGTGTTATTTAATACTACACTAATAAATACATACAATACTACTTTATACTAAAGTGAGGATGTGTGTTAGGGTGTGCTTGTGAGGATGTGTGTGAAGTGTCTGTGTCTAGATATGTGCGTGCGTGTGTGTCAGCTAGCGTGTCTGTGTAGGTGTACGTGTTATGAGGTAGGTTGTGTTAAACGTAAAAACGCATTAATATAATGCAATAATAGATACCAGTTAGAATTCAAAATCATTCAGTGATAGCCATTAATTTTTCGGTTTCGTTGTAGTCGAGTGTAATCAAATGATCTTTTAATAATTTAGCACAGTTATATCGGTTGTTGGTTGCAATAGTAATGAATCGACTTAATCTATTATAGAGAGTTGGTCCTGCGTATTTAAGACCTTTTGCACCAAATTTCGTTCGCGCATTTATAGTTTTAAAAACAATGTCTTTTCTACGCTTCTTACTTCTTTCCTCCATTGTGTTAATGTCAAGCAGTGCGTGCTGTCTTAGAACTATAGCTTTAACGAAAAGCTGTCTAACTGTAAGAACAGAGCAATTCTTGTATAGTTCGTGCGTTGGGAATCGGCGAGGCTTGAAGCTCATCACTTTCAGTAGTGCTCTCTGAGATCTTTCTAACGCGATTAGATGGGTCTTCGCAGCAGATCCCCAAACTGATATACAGTAGCTCAAAATTGACTGTGCTAAGGCAGAGTATACAGTGTACAATGTCTTGACGTCAAGCACATGTCTTAGTTGTTTAAAAATGTAAATAAGTTTTCGTGTACGTCCAGACAGGTATTTAGTATGTTCAAGCCAGGTAAGATTTCTATCCAATATAACACCCAAATATTTTATTGTCGAGGTTGAGTTCAGATTAACACAACCACAGTTATCTGTGTCAATGCATGTAGCTGCGTGCATTTTTAATTGTAAAGGCTGCTTAGGTTGAGTGGAGTTGTTAATTGTAAAGGTGATGTATTTGGTTTTCATTACATTAATTGACAATAGATTGTACCTTAGCCACCTCGATACAGTATCTAGTCCTTTGTTAGTAGTTATTTCAGCTTCATTCCAAGACATAGAATCAAACAAAAGTACAGTATCATCAGCATATGTAACTACTTTTCCATTTTCTAGTTTTAGATCACATAGATTATTTATGTATACTAAAAACAGCGTAGGTCCGAGTATACTGCCCTGTGGCACCCCGAACTTGATGTCTGCTTCGTCACTTAACAACTCACCAACTCTAATTCGCTGTTTCCTACCTGTAAGATAACTCTCGAACCATTGAAGAGCCACATCTCTAACACCAATAGATTCCAGTTTTGCCAATAGGATGGGGATGGAAACGGTGTCAAAAGCTTTTGCTAAATCTAGAAATACAGCTATAGTTTTTTTACCTTTATCTAAATTTGACCTAATATGTTCTGTAACTTCTAACACTGCATCTTCAGTACTTCTCTTATTCCTAAATCCAAATTGGTTTTTCGATAATAAGCCTTTTGTTTCTAAATATTTCTTAAGCCGGTTGTTCATAAGTTTTTCTAGTATTTTTGACATCGTTGGTAGTAAAGATATAGGCCGATAGTTTGTGACACCGCTTTCATCACCACCCTTGTATATAGGACAAATAATGGACTTCTTCAACTGCTTTGGGAATACACCGCTTTCAAAACTAGCTTGGCATATTGCCGTAAGAGGTTCTGCGATATACGGAAAGATAATTTTAAATAGTAGTCCAGAGGCCTTGTCCCACCCAGGAGCAGAGTTGTTTCTAAGATTTCTAACAATATCATATATTTCCGATTGGTCTGTGCTTAGAAGCCCAAAAGATGAAACAGCAGTACTAATTTGATTATATTTCAAGGCTATGTCTTTTTCTGTATTGTTAAGTGCTGAAAGTGTATCACAAGCTAGTTTTGATCCAACATTTATAAAATAATCATTT
Organism: Opisthograptis luteolata; assembly: GCA_931315375.2. Classification (NCBI taxonomy): domain Eukaryota; kingdom Metazoa; phylum Arthropoda; class Insecta; order Lepidoptera; family Geometridae; genus Opisthograptis; species Opisthograptis luteolata. The sequence goes on along the minus strand of OV928036.1, from coordinate 11,748,005 downwards.
ACCATATTTAAAGAATTGATAGGATCCGTTTGCAATTTAAGAAGATTTTCTATTGGATTTAATTTGGCGGGAAAGTTACAGATTCTTTTAATATTTTCCCATGTCTTTTTCTTATCGTTGCTGTGTTTCTTTATCTCCGACCGCTCAAACGCTCTCTTGAGTCTTTTTAGAATTTTATTACAAGTGTTTCTGTATTTAATGTATATGTTTTTTATATCAGTATTGTTGGGGTTTTTTTTACATTTAAGATTTAGTTTATCTCTTTTTCTCATGCATTTAATAAGTCCTGTGGTAATCCAAGGCTTAATATTAGCTCTAGATCTAGGAATTATTTTTTTAATCGTATGTTTTTGTATAATCAGATGAATTGTGGTCATAAACGTTTCCGTAGCCTTTTCTATATCTGTGAGGTCAAGTACTTCGCTCCAAACTATTTCAGATAATTCTTTACATACATTATCATAATTAGTATGAGTGCATGTTCGGTTCAACGGGGTGTTTTTTTTAAGTTTGGTATTCACCTGTGATACAACAGGAGAGTGATCTGTGATTGTTGCTGGGAGTATTAGAGTCGTAGCTGTGTTTTTTGTTTTAATCATACAGTGATCAAGGCATGTTCTGTCCCGAGTGGCAAACTGATGACCTGGTAGTAGCCCATGACTTGCTAACAGAGTTAGATATTCATCTGAGCGCCTATCAGTATTTCCAAGGGTGATATCGATATTGATATCTCCTGCTAAGATTATGTTAGGATAATTTTTCAAAGATAGTAGCACACTTTCTAGGAATTCAATAAAATTTGTTATATTTAAAAAGGATGGGGGTCGATATAAAGCTATCACAGCTAACTCCTGTCCCACCTTTACTATGATACAGTTTGCATCACTTGCCTGGGGTTCATAGCACTTTATATTAGCTAGATTATTTTTATAATACAAAACGACACCATCGTTTTGATTTATGTGGTTTTTTGTATAACATACGTCGTAACCGGCAAGTTGATTTGGTACGTAGTTTTCAGATGTCCAGCATTCTGTAAATATAAGAACGTCTAATTTGAGCTCAATCCTACTCAAGAGAACCATGAAATCATCGTAATTTTTATTTATACTTCGTATATTTATAGCTATAACTGTGATTCCCGTGGTATGCAAAGATGATGATAAGTATCTTCCACAATCCTCCGGCTCGTCCAACATATATGATGTTGAGACACTGACATTGTCAATGTCTGTTACAATCTCATTATTTGGAACCATCATTTGATTTTATAATAAAAAAAATAATAATAAAAATGTATCTCATAATATTGGACGTGCTCAGGGAGAATGTAGTAGACATTATACGTTTTAACGCCGCGTTTAACCGTTTCAGTGAATGTATGTTGAGTGTATGTTTGTATGTCAGCAATCTGTGTTGATTGTGGTGTGTGCTTTGTATGTGTTGGCTCCTTATGATGATAATTATTTTCTAATAGTAAACTTAACCAATAGTAAGAGAAAAAGACATTTAATAATATAAAGCTATGATAAATACGCACTCGATTACGACTTATGGATACATATTTGTTATAAAAGTGGGCGCAAGAATTAGGATCTAGTCAGTCTTTTAAGGTAGCACTTGAATCCAGAAGTTGTTCAACATTCTTTATCTCGATTACCGGCTGTCCCTCTTCTTTGCGTAGAAAAATTTTTCCTCTGTTGGTCCAACAGTACTTCCAATCGCCTTTTTTGACCAGGTCGCGTGAGAGATAGTGTAAGTGTTTAGCCTTTTTTGTTAGGTACTCACTAACGTAAATAAATTTCTTATCTCCCGGCACATTGATATCGTTAGTGTTGAGCTGGTTGCTTTTATTATTCATATTGTAGGCCCTTACAGCTTTATGGAAGTTCAACTTTTTCTGCACTGTAGTGAACTCTAAAATGACAGGCCTTACACGACCTTCTTTTGCTGGTAGGCGAAATGAGCTGCGCACATCTCTTGAATAATCAAATTCTAATTGGAGGACATGATGCATTTTATCAAATATTTCCAACATCTGCATGTCATTGTCCACTGGTAAGTTTTTTATTTCTACACTTGTTTCTCTCACCTTCCGCTCCATATTTTCTAATTGCTGTTCCATCAGACTAGCTTGTCCCGTTGAGTCCTTCTCTTTGCTCTCTAAGACTTCCAAGCGTGATTTAAACTCTTTCTGCTCACTGATAATTTCAGACATAGACTTTTTTATGTCTAGATTTGATAATAATAGCTCTTCGTTTTGTTTTTTTAATGTACACATACTTGAGTTAAGTTGCGCAAATTGCTCATTCTGATTAGCTCGGAGGTCTTTCAGCATGTGTTGCATACTGGCATATATGTCATTCATGGCTTTTGTCATGTCTTCACATGAGTCAACCGGATATTTTCTTTTTTTCATACAATAAGATATATCCTCCAATTGGAATTTAGCTGTTTGCGACGCAAATTTTCTCTACATAAGCAAATTATCTTACAAGAGGTATTTTTTTTAAGGCCGAAATATGGCCAACGCAGACTTTCTCACTCACAGAAAGCATGCGTGGCGTGGAAATATAGATGAAATAACATTCATATATGTGGATATTGTCTACAATGGGATCTTGCAAACAGTACACAAGAACAGTTTGTCCGTGAATTCCGTGACATACATGGAGAATTTTGAAACAATATATAAAATTAGATAATCTGATTTTCAGTATGTACTATTTTTTTTTTTTTTTTTTTTTTTTTTTTTTTGTTATGGCGTCACACGATTAGTGTATTTGCCAGTGTCAAGTATAAATATTTCAAACTCAGAGAGTTGAATCAAGTTTGGAGCAATTAGAAAAGTCACTTTCACAACTTTATTTCAATTTCCCACACTCGTACACATTAACGAACACATAATGGTTAATAATCCACCAATATTACACATTATCACTCGAAGAAACACAAGTTTTGGAAATAAAAACAAAATTTTCACCTTGACAATTCGATTGCCGCCAAAAAAGTGTATGTACTATTTATTGTGCTTAGCAATTTATAAGAAATTAAATTGGTAACACTATTTTGCTGTCATTGTGATTATTATATTAGTTTGACTTTGCCAAACGTCAAACGAATTTAATTGGACTCGAGTTGACTCGACAATAGATTTTAACACACGGAATTTCCACTATAATTTAGCTATTTACGTTATTATATTTGCCGCCGCCGGTACTCTATTACGGTCGGTACCATACAAAGTGATAACCAGCCAGCGCAATGGCTTCACGTTTCGAATCCGTAGAGCAAGGGCCTCCTATCGAAGTGTTCTTGCTGACGAAGAACTTCGTAGACGATACTTATCAAAATAAAGTAAACTTGAGCGTTGGCGGTAAGTTTTTTTAATTTAAATTTAGAATTGTGAAACTTTGAATTCATCTCTCAGCATCATTATGTAATGTTGTTGTTGTTTGTATTGGAAATGTGTGCAAAAATGTTGCGTCGAAACGTTACTGTTAGAGTTTGCTAACTAAGTACCAAAGTACTTTTAGATAATATATGAGATTATATTATTTACTGCAATAGATATCTATTTTGTATGGGAAACAAGACAAATTTCTGCAGCACTTGTATTCTAAGAAATCTAGTAATGTATAACAGATTTGGCTCAGTGGTAGTGACGTCGGCTTGCGATCTGTGGGCCTTGGGTTCGAAACCTACATTGAGGTTCAGCTTTCCATGAAGGAAAACATTCTAATTAACATTATGGCTTGGTGGTAGGGCATTTCCAGTGTTTGTCTGGCTACCTACCACTCTCTTGTTAAGAATTTGTGGCCAAGCACTTATCAATATGTACCGGCAGCCCCACTTGAGAGCCAGTTCCCAATACTGGTGTAACATGGCCTTTAACCACATCATCACTTCACATCATATGAATCAAACAATAAGCATTATAAAAACTATTTTTATATACTTTATGAATAGTATCCAATTCCATAATGCACTGGATGAAGTATACCTCAGTTTTTAAGGCTTTACTTTCTACTATATTATAACTTTGATACCACATCAAAATTTGTTTAATAAATTTGGTATGTTTTCTTCTTTAATAAATAAAGTGAAAAGTAACCCATAGATTTGGGCTCAGTGACCTCATTTGACAACATTCAGGTCACAAAAAAATCCTTTTAGGGTTCTTAAAAGGCTCCTTTACAGTTGTATAGTAATATTAATTGAATTGATAGAAATTAGACAAAATCTGTACATGTCAAAATGTTGTTTTTTGTTCCAGCCTACAGAGATGAGAATGGCAAACCCTGGGTGCTGCCGGTGGTGCGTAAAACAGAACAACAGATGGCATCCGACGAGACACTCCTGCACGAGTACCTGCCTGTCCTCGGTAAGTCTTAATTGATGTTGATTGACTGTAACATGTTAGGTAATTATCACTCGTATCCTTTACATACTTTGGTGACCGAAATGCTTGTGCTAGTGAAGTTACGGTTTTAGCATAAAATTTTGTTGCAGTAGCTTTTTCCTCTTTTACTTTTATTTCTTACAGTAGCATATAACCACAAGTCTTTTTTTATTTTTTAAAAAACACTTTTATTAGCTTGACTTGTAACTAACTACCTAACTGATTACTTTTTACAGGGTAGTGTTTGACCACAAGTCACCTGATGTTAAGTGAGGATGTGGTCGAAGACAAACTACAAACAAACTAGTTGTGCCCCGCGGTTCTTCCCGTTATCCCGCAAGAACCCTTTTCGGGGATAAAATATAGCCTATGTGTTAATCCAGGGTATAAGCAATCTCCATTCCAAATTTCATCAAAATCGGTTTAGTAGATACGGTGATACGTGGTAACAAACATTCACACACACACAAACTTTCGTATTCATAATATTAGTAAGATAGGATTCTACAGGGTTACAAAAGAATTGTGTATAAAATGCATACAGATTGTAAGGCCTTATACAAAATTTCACATTTATGAGTCATCTGATGTTAAGTGACAATGTGGTCAAAGGTCGCCTTCGGCCACATTGCCACTAGTTCTCAGTCTAGGTGCAGGGTGGCACCAGCTTCGACCGCATCATCACTTAACATCAGGTGTCTTGTGGTCAAATGCTACATTGTGAGATAAACTTGTTTGTTGACAGAATACTTCAAAACAAGTGTATGACATGCCTACTGGTTGTTATTACATTAATAACATAATATTGGATAATGTTATGGATGAACTTGGTCATAATAACATATTATTGTGTCATTTTATAAGTGATAATTTTCTTGTGCGATATCAGTGGATCCAAAACTACTTTGACTGGATTAACATATTCAAAATTGAGTACCTAGATCATCATCATCATCATTAGCCTAACATTCCCACTGCTGGGACTCTGGCCTTCTCTCATAGAAAGCTAGAGCAATCCAAATTTTAAGTGCTTTAGTACATTTATTTGAAATATTCCTGTTTACAGACATCCATGATGGATCATATTGTTTTCTGTAACAAGTAGGTACTTATTATATGAATTTTTATCAACTTTTAATCAAGGTAATCTAAAATACCTATCTGGTTTAATTCGTAATATCACTATTACATCATGCAACATACACTTAGAATGTGCCCTATCTGTGGCGTTGCATTACATCGCTTTGCACCAAAGATTTTTATATAACTAGATGACTGACGATCAATGTGGCGCAATGGCGTAAACATATTATGTAATGCGAACTTGAGGTCGCCTGCTACGGGACAAATATTTGTGCGGTGAAAAAAAGCCATCGCTCAAAACGGTGAAGGAAAACATCGTGAGGAAACCGGCATGTCCAAGAACTGCAATATTCAAGGGCATGCGACATCTACCAACCCGCACTGGGCCAGCGTGGTAGATTACGGCCCATACTCTCTGAGAGAAGGCCAGAGTCCAGCGGTCTCTGAGAGAAGGCCCGGGTCCCAGCAGTGGGAACGTGAAAGGCTGATGATGATGAAAAAAAGCGCAAGTATTTGTTCCGTGTTAGGTATTAAGGTCTCCGATCTGTGTAGTTTCTGATAGCCTTGATGCAGGAAATCCTAGTTAGGGTCAGAAATATGTATGTGATTGTTTTTGTAATACTGAGCAGGTCGCCAACCTGGCCTGTTGAGAGTTCAGTAGTGCGATTCTAATTCACTCGGAAAGTTTCCGTGTCGGATTCGACGTCACTTTCGCTTCACGGAAACGTTTTCCGAGAGCAAATAGGTGGCGGAAACTTTCCCGTGATTGAGCAGCTGGTTTGTCAAGTTAAATATCAGTTTCCAAATTCAGATTAATGAATCGTATCTAAAAAATTCTGAAGGTAATTTTTCCAAATCCGTGGTCGGAAGAGTTTCCGTGTGAACTAGAATCGCACTGCTGGTCACAATCATCAGCCTATTATGTTTCCATACAAGATATCATTATTGTCATTCACTGTGAAATCTAGTAACTGTTATATCTAATTATCTTCTTTTACTAATTTATAAAAGTCTCGTGTCATTGTGTTCGAATCTTTTGTGTATATTTGGTAGGTCTGAGAATAGGTCGTAGGAGATTTTTTTATCGCCATAAAGTGTAGTCCACGCGCGTGAAACCGCGGGGTGCAGCTATTAATGTTAATATATAAAAATTACAATGAGGCTAGTAACACTGCACTAGATTTTTATATTGCTAACTCGTGATTAGCAGACTGTCGAGTAGGTAATGCTAATTACATTTGTAATATGTAATATCATTACTTTGTAAGTAGGTATAGCTAGGTAGGTCATCATCATTATAATCAGCCGAAAAACGTCCACTGCTCAACATAGCAAGCTGGTTGGAATCAGTCGCAAACTGGTGAGGTTATCCAAGCTCACTCACGTCATGGGCAACACATAGTCGCAACTTCTAGCCTGCGAGGCTTTAAATTAAGTCTTCAACGCTGGCTTATTGAGCATTCATTCTATAACTACAATGAATTTATTACATCAAAATAATTTATTATGCAACCTAATTCCTGCGAATTGTAATAATTTTTTATTATAATATTATTGTTATTCTTCTGTCTTGTAAATTGACGTTTATGTTTTAATAGAATATGAATATAAATACATAGGATTCCCCCTTTGAGCTGCGCAATGAATCCAAGCTTTTAGCCATTTGCATGCATCGGCTTTCCGCGACTTTCAAGGCTGGCCATACACGGACAGCCTGAAGCAGACGACTGTCGACTGCTTCAAGCTGCGACTGCATAGTGATCTACAGTCTTCTACGTACGTACATACACGAACCGCTCGAGCAGTTGCAGTAGTTCACTATGCAGTCGCAGCTTGAAGCAGTCGATCAAGGCTGCTTCAGGTTGTCCGTGTATGGCTAGCTTAAGATGTCGTCGGTCCACCCAGTGGGGGGCCTACTTGCAGAACGTCTTCCGGTTCGCCACTCGAGAACCTATCTTCCTCATCAGTTATCGGTAGTTATAGGTATACTAATTATGAACTATTGCACACCGCAATTTATCTTATCTTCAAGGTAGTTAGATTATAAACGTGAATTTCTGTGCCGTGCGTATTTCTTATCAAGTCCGCCTTTTGTTCATAATTTGAACTAATATTTTAAAGATGTAAAATAGCGAGTTTGGATGTAAGAGGTATCTCATGAACTGGGTACTGATCCAGGATGATTCTTTCATCATTATCATCATTACCATCATCATCAGCCGAACGAAGTCCACTGCTGAACATAGGCTTCCCCCTTGAACGCCACCATGAACGGCCATTTGCATCCATCGGCTCCCTGCGACTCTTACAATGTCGTCGGTCCAGTGGGGGGCCTACCTACATAACGTCTTCCGGTTCGTGGTCGCCACTCGAGAACCTTTCTTTCTCATCGGTTATCGGTTCGTCGAGCGATGTGGCCTGCTCATTGCCACTTTAACTTGATGGTTCTTTCTCTAATTCTCTACCCTATTCCTGAGTGTCATAGGCTATGTTTTACTGTGCACATCCGTGTGAAACCGGGCAAGACAGGTGGACTCTCCAAAAGAGCCATAGGTGTTCCAATAAATATTATTTTTATTATACATGCCTTCGACAATTATTCTGTGCTCCCATGCTGAATGATGGTTAAATTGATAAAGTGGTTGCCCATTTATTTCTATAAATACGTGTTCGTTCTGGTCTAGGTATTCTGTTCAAATGGGCTTTGAAAGAGGACCTTGTATTGCATAATGCATGAATAACATGCTCATCATCATCATCAGCCTGTGTCAGTCGACTGCTGGAGACAGGTCTCTCCCAAAGTTCGCCACTGAGCCCGATCTTCGGCTCTTCTCATCTAACTATTGCCAGCCACTCGGCGCAAAACAACATTTTCCAAGTCGCAATCTCCACTCGACAACACGTCTACCCAGCGGTTATCGATTCTGCGGCTCATATGATCAGCCCACTGCCACTTCAGCTTGCTAATTCTGTGACGGATCACCTCTTTTCTGATTAGCTACTTTCGATAAACTCCAAGCATAGCCCTTTCCATAGCTCGCTGAGCAACTTTACATCGAAAATAACACTCTATTTAATTTTAATGTCTAATTAAATCATATTATATCATGATGTTGTTTTCGTTGTTGAATGTTTTCGCATGAAAAACAAAACATTTATTTTTACCACGCTTTATTTATAAATGTTACGAATTTAGAATGTAACTGCAAGTATTTTTAATGCATTAGTGCTGGCAGCGGGCCAGCTGATGTGAATCCGCTTGAAAATATCATGTTTAGGTATATTAGTTGGAATCTTTTTACTTACCTACTTTTTGGGATAGATTAAAAACGAATAGCCCATTAGAGTTCGAAGGTCTTAGGGGTCAATGACGTAGATAAACGCCGACTGTGCCGCGCGCAGCTTGAATAATTAATAATCACAATTTTAGATTTTCATAGGAGTTAGATTTGTATTCCTAAAATGAAGTAAGAACTTTCTTTTTGATATAACAAAAATAAAATAAAGATTTTAGCTGAAAGACCTAGCCTAAAACATTTAAATAAATAGCGAATTACTCAAAACCTGAACGAAAATTCAATGATAGAATGATGAAGTGAATGCTAGAGTATGGTTTGGTAGACATGCTAAAGGAAGAGCAGGCATGATTTTCACAACTAATGCAGAACAAACACATCGGCACTAAACCTGCCTGCCGGTCTGGTATTGGTCTTGAGAGCCACCAACAAGTTTTTTTAAAACCCCTACTGACGCGCTTTTAATCGTTTGTCACAGACGTCTAAGGCCATGTATGCATTACAATAGAGTCTATATGAGAGAGAGATATCTATGTTGTTCGCAGGGTTTGAACAGTTCTCTGCTGCGTCCGTCAGCATGCTCCTCGGCGAGGACAGTCCTGCCATCGCTGCTGGACGAGTAAGTTCAACTCCTCCCTTACTTTATCGAACTTTTCCTGCAGCAGAAGCTCAAGCTCTAAGCAGAATTCGTACCCACGGATCAGGCTATAGGGCCTGTGGATCGTCAGACGCTGTCACTTTTTTGTTTGTAACTTTTTCACGCCGAAACGGCTCGGAGGGTTTAAAATTTGGAATGGAGACTGTGGAGACAAATACTCTGGATTATCAAAGCTTGGAAAGGGGGGCGCAGCAGGTTTACAATGTTTTCTTTGTGTCTCTACAGGCGTTTGGAGTCCAAACTTTGTCCGGCACAGGCGGTCTGCGCGTCGGCGCAGAATTCTTGAACAAGCACCTGAAATACACAACTTTCTACTACTCGTCACCGACATGGGGTAAGAACGTTTTCTCTTCCTCTGCAATGACTCTGATTAATTTCGGGCGTTTGTCTAAACAAACCAATTAATCCCTTAGAGAACCACCACCTGGTGTTCATGAACTCCGGGTTCACGCAGCCGCGCACCTACCGCTACTGGGACCCGGTGTCCCGCAGCATCAACTTCGACGGGCTGGTGGCGGACCTGAGCGCGGCGCCCGAGAACTCTGTCATCTTACTGCACGCTTGCGCGCACAACCCCACGGGGAATGACCCCACACAGGAGCAGTGGGTGAAGATCGCCGATATTATGGAGGTCAGTCAGCCTTTGCTTAAAGGAACAATAAAAGTTTAGTTATTATTACAATTTTAGTACTAGGAACAAGATAAAATGTATGTGCTATGCTGTGGTCAATGACTTGGCAAATCAAGAATGGATATGCCGCCAATTCAGTGGTGTTTGTAGGCATTTGAGGGTTAATGGTGCTATGACAAAGGCTAAATGTTTGGGATTGGAGAACGTTAATTGGGAAAGTGACGGAGTCTTTGCTTGATGTTTTTGGTTAGGCAATGTGACATTTAGCCGCCAAAATAGGCATGTTATAAGCATGTCTAGAACCCATAACACAAGTTTCGAGCTTAATTTGGGGCTAGGTCGATTTGTGTGCAATGGTACCCCGATATTTATTATTATTATTATTATAGACAGATTTAAATACCGTGACTAACAATTCTTCTGTCTAGGAGCGCAAATTGTTCCCGTTCTTCGACAGCGCCTACCAGGGCTTCGCCTCAGGCGATTTGGACAAAGACGCGTGGGCGGTGCGCTACTTCGTGAAGCGAGGCTTCGAGCTGGTCTGCGCACAGTCCTACGCCAAGAACTTTGGCCTTTACAGTGAGTGTTGATTTCGGAGTGCAAATTAGGATGGTCATTTTAACAAGTTCTAGATGCACCTCGTCCTTCTGTCCCACTGCTTGGCTACCCAGGCATCTCGATCCCCTGCGACCTCAAACCACCGTTCTTGAAAAGAGTCAAAATTATCACGCATCCTTTTCGGGGCCTGCCTTGGCGACGTCTCCCACTGTGGGACGATCCTTGTCCAGTAATCCGGGTGCATCCGGCTTACGTGTCCCGCCCATAGCGACTTTAGCCTAGCAGTCTTGCCCTACGTCAGCAAAAGCACGAGTAGAATGAATATTATTACATGATATCGTTTTCCTCTAGCTATGTGGGGATATGATATTTCGGATCTGGATACGGATATAGGATTAAAATTATATCCGTTTCGGATGCGGTTTCAGATACGGTTGCGGATATGTAATTATTCCGGATAGTTCTGGTGACGGATATTAGATTGAAGTAAAATATAAAAACAAATAGTATGTATGTTATAATTTTTTTTTTTTTTTTACTATTTACAGGGTAGCGTTTGACCACAAGTCACCTGATGTTAAGTGACGATGTGGTCGAAGATGGCGCCACGCTTCACCTGGACTGGGAACTGGCACTGAACTGAATTTGGTTTCATTTAAAGGTTTTATTTAGTCGCCAGCGGTGAAACAAAAACCCGTTGTAACATGTCGTCGAATCCGCCCCTATACGAAACTATCCGAAACGGATATATTTTTCGGATATCCGATAGTTTCGGTTAAGGTTACGGAGCTCCATAACATCCCTGTTTCCTCCGTACAGACGAGCGCGTGGGTAACCTGGCCGTGGTGATCAACAACCCGTCTCTGGTGCCTGCCATCAAGTCGCAGCTGACGTGGATAGTGCGCGGCATGTACTCCAACCCGCCGGCCCACGGCGCGCGCGTGGTGGCCGCCGTGCTCTCCAACAAGCAGCTGTTCCAGGAGTGGTGAGTCCATCATCAGCTCTAGCTGGAACGGATAGTGCGCGGCATGTACTCCAACCCACGGCGCCCGCGTGGTGGCCGCCGCGCTCTCCAACAAGCAGCTGTTCCAGGAGTGGTGAGTCCATCATCAGCTCGCAGCAGCTGTACCTACTCCAACCCGATGGATCATTTTGAATCATCCTACTAATATTATAAATGCGAAAGTTTGTGTGTGCGTGTGAATGTTTGTTACCACGTATCACCGTAACTACTAAACCGATTTTGATGGAATTTGGAATGGAGATAGCTTATACCCTGGATTAACACATAGGCTACTTTTTATACTGGATCAATGTTCCTGATGGAAAACGGGAAGGCGCGGGTGAATCCGCGGGGGGCAACTAGTATCCTTTAAAAGTTTCAACGCAAAATTACTATGTATCATTATTGAACATAATTTAACAAAACAAAAAAAACTTGTCTATGAAGTAATATACAAGAAAAGCAAAATGCCAAATACTTAGATTTTCTTTTTTCATCATCATTTTAAAAGGATTTTGTCTACATAGCAAATTATCTAAACCTCAGATAGCCCATGTTACATTGCCTCTTTAACGGCCGTTCCCAATAACCGATCTATCCATGGTTTGCCCTACTAGAGAAACTTGACATTACTTCTATGGAGCTTATGTCAAAATTCTATCTCCTGTATGGCAATCCGTGGATAGATCGGTTATTAGGAACGGCCGTAAGAGAAAACCCAATGTTTTACCATAGAATACAGATAAGGTTTCGTCTTTTCACAGGAAGGATCACATCAAGCTGATGTCAACGAGAGTTATGCAGATGAGACAGGCCCTCAAAGCTGAGCTTATCAAGTGAGTACATTTCATCATAATCATATCATTTCTTTTTTTTTGCATTGGAATGAAAGAAATGAATGAATGATATTTTAAAGGAATACAGCTAATGACCTGCCTCGCTAGCTAAGCTGGAGTTAAAGTTGTTTGTTTCCAAGATTTATCACTTGACCTCCATAGATAATCCATCAATTAGTTGTAAGATTAAAATTGTAAATGAGACAGCGCCCAAAAAATTACCTGCCGGGCGTTTCTTGCCTGTTCTTTTGCCGGCGTAAGGAAGTTGGAACAAGCGTAGCTAATCTTAAGTTTGACGTTTTAAAGTGATCATATTATGTATCCTATTAAATAAAGAATTTTTGAGTTTAAGTTTAGAGTATTATTTTCAATATATAAAAAAAAAATTACTTTGACCTAAACTTGGCCGCGCAAAAAGAAAAAACAACAACGCTACGCCAAGCTCCATACAAAACGTTACAACCCCTTTCTAAAGTGACCTCAAACTTTTCCAGACTCGGCACTCCCGGCAACTGGGAGCACATAGTCCAGCAGATCGGCCTGTTCTCGTACACCGGTCTCACGCAGCGGCAGGCGGAGTATCTGGTGCAGGAGTACCACATCTACCTGCTCAAGTCGGGTCGCATCAACATCTGCGGCCTGAACCCGACCAACGTGACCTACGTCGCCAAGGCGATGCACGACGCGATCACCAAGTTCCCAGACACGCAGGCTTTGGACGCGTGAGTCTCGGATTGAGATTGTATTTCTCGACTCGTGAGTTTGAACAATGATCCCGAAATAATTTAATACTGTTATTTCATTGTCACAAAGCTAGGCAGAAGTTTTCTTTCATTGAAAAAAAATATATTTATTGTTTTTATCACATAATGTTATTACTAGAAAGTTTAGTATAGTTGCTGTATTACTAATAATCATCATCTAGAAGTTGGTAGGCTGTGTGTAAATCAATTATTTTGTGTAATATTCAATTCAATTGAACAATGAACGTAACAAGGTTTGCAAAACCCGCGAACAAAATAAAACTCTATTTATATGAATGCTCAGCAGAAACATCGAGGTATTAGTGACGGAACCAATTTTAAAAGCAATAATTGTTTATAATTAATTGTAGGTGTGTTAATGTAAATTACGCTATTTCGGCTGTGAGATTCTTTGAGATTCAAAATCAATATTAGTTTCGCGATTCCAGTGTGATTTATTGTTCGATTTTTTGTTGTGCTCTGCCTACAAAAATCGTGATCAAAACGAAAAAGTGTCGACTTTTTTGGTCATATATTTTTTCACGTCATTTTTCTACGATAAACGCATTTTTTCTAGAATAATCGTTTTTTTTATCATCTGCTGTATTGCAGTTTAATCTATAAATGCCGCAACCAGTACACGGTGCATTGTTAACTGTCTATTTCCATTTGTTTTTATGTATTAATTGTGAAATGTTATTTTGTAAATACATAAACTTCATTGTTGATATTATATTGATGTGTTTTATTTAAATCTGCAACTATTTTAGTATCGGATCGTGAGGGTTTCATGGTAGTTAGATTATGCAGTTAAGATAAGAATCACACTTTCCTTCTTCCTTTTTAGAGTAACATTTGACCAGGCTTGACTGCTTGAAAGCAGATTCTAACTTGAAAGTGGTGTCCATTCGGTTTTGCATTCTCTAAAACTAAACTAAGTTTGACAGGTCTAATAGTAATGCTGTCCTTTTTTTTATATTTTAATACTATTAGACCTGTCAAACTTAGTTTAGTTTTAGATAATGCAAAACCGAATCGACACCATTGTCTTCAATAGAGTACAGAATGCATCTGTGCATCATCTCTCTCGCCACAGTATGGAATTCCGTTATAAATTAGAGTAGCATTTGTGAGAAATTACAACTAATAAGAAACCAGCTCAAACAAGTTTTTCATGCACCTACCATGTTCACCTACTGATAGAAGCATAGGGCCCAATATCATGTCCTTACCTTATTGAGACGACTTATTAAAGTCAAGTAATCAAGTAATTTTGTTTACAGTAACTCGCGCGCGAAACTGTGACTGGTACGATGGTCATCCGAGAAAAACGGTATGTGATGGTACTAATGGTGATGGCCGCTGCTCTCTTATGCAGTAGGGAAATTTGTTTTTTTTTAAACGATATTTATTGTAATGACGTCATTAAACTCCACCATGGATATCAACACAGACCGTTTTATAAATCAATATGACTGTTCATACTTTTTCATTTGACCACCTGAATTTTATACTAGCTTTTATCCGCAGCTCCACTCACAGAAATCAGAATCGACTTGAAACATTACTGTGTATCCATAATAATATTATAAACTAGTTGCACCCGCGTCTTCCCGTTATCCCGCAGGAACCTTTTTCCGGGATAAAAGTAGCCTATGTGTTATCAGGGTATAAGCCATCCAAATTTTATTCAGATCCGTTCAGTAGTTTTTGCATGAAAGAGTAACACACGTCCATCCACCCATCCATCCATACTCACCAACTTTCACGTTAATATTTAGTAGGATGTGAATGTAACTGTCAGTCTGTACATTTTCACGCCTAAACCCTTGAACAGTACCCCTAGTACAGGTTTAGATAGTTTACAAAAACTATAAAAGTTTTCGTTTCTTTTCATACATTTATTTTTCAGCGCGCCTTACCGAGACTTGCAGGAGCTCTAAAATCGGTAATGCGGGATAGATTAAATCGTTTTAATCATAATCCAACAGTTTTTGTTACTTTTTGAATTTAGGTAGTACGATTTGCCACTTTGACAAGTTGGCGGTGGTAAACGTTGAAATTTCAAATTCAAATTTCAAAACTTTTTTATTTAATAGGATACATTGTGATCACTTTAAAACGTCAACTTAAAACTAGCTACGCCTGTTCCAACCTCCTTACGCCGGCAAACGAAACAGGCAAGAAACGCCCGGCAGGTAATTTTTTTGGCGCGATCACTTTGACAATTTTATTCTTATTACTAATTGATTGAATTGGAGCAAGTTCACTAAAATCCCAAGCTTTTTTTTTGTCATCTAATAGTCCGATATATTTTTTACGTTTACGAGAACTATTATCGTTTTCAAAACTTGTACTTTTTTTTTTTTATTTCATAGTTTTCCACTACAAGCTCGAGGCCCGTACCGTCAAAACTTGTACTAGGGGTACTGACCTATATAAAATTTGGTATAGAGATAGTTCAAACTAATAACCCAAACCCTGGGGCAGGAAATAGGATACTTTTTATTGCGTTAAACTAGTCCACGCGGGTGAAACCGCGGGGCACAGCTAGTTAAATACAAAAGCGTCTGTAGTCTAGAAGAAAAAAATATAAAATCGAGAAGGCCAGAGTCACAAATAATATCGTATGTAATATGTATGATAGATGCCACTTTCTTAGTGAATAAGAGCTGATAAAAATAAAACAATTCACGAACTGTATAAATAATAATATATTTTTACATTATGTATAATTAGATGGAATAAGTAGCTGACAGTCCAAAAAAGCATACTTGAGAATTACAGTCTACAAATGAATTTGACGCACTATGGTTATTCTTTATACTATGGCTCCATTGAGTCGCCGGGCTCCGTGGTGATAGAGACGAGTGGTCGCGATCCGAACCGATTTGAAACTGAAACGATATAATTAGATATTTAGTTAAAATCTCAACAAAGACGCGAGACAGACGCGCCCACTTTACACGTGCGCTAGCTATACAGGGTGAACAATCCAAATGGGCCAGTAGGGGGAAGTCAGAAACTATGAGAGATAGCGAAATCCGTTCTTTACAACCATGGCTTCGATTTTGGATTTAATAATAATGACATTCAAACTTTTTTTAAATCTCTCATATATAACCGGGAATCGAACCTGGTCGAAGTCTTGTAAACAATCGTAGGTGTAAATCTGAAAGATTTTTCGTATTTTAAATCTAAAATCGAAGCCATGGTTCTTAAGAACGGATTTCGCTATTTCTCATAGTTTCCGACTTCTCCCTACTGACCCATTTGGATTGATCACCCTGTATAATAGATAAGTATACTCACTCTGCTCGTTAATGGTTAGGTCGACAAGTTCTATGTAGTTCTCCTTGTTGTCTCCGCCGACCGCGACGGAGAAGGGTGCGTCGGGGCAGGCCGCCGCGCACAGAGACGCGCCCACTTTACACGTGCGCTCGCTCACTTGCACTGGGGGGTTGCTGGAACAAGCACGAAATATTACTGAGGTTAGGGAAACTCACAAACGTTTGGACCGATATGGCGCAATGGGCGGACAACCGATATGGCGCAATGGGCGGATAGCCGACTGTGAAGCGTGAGGTCGCGGGTTCGATTCCAGCTACAGGACAAATATTTGTGCATTGAAAAAAAAAGCACAAGTATTTGTTCTGTGTCTGGGTGTTGGGGATCCCCGATCCTCGTAGTTTCTGATACCCTAGATACAGGGAAACTTAGTTAGGGGTCAGAGCCTATGTATGTGATTGTGCGGGCATTATTATTATTATAATTGGAAATTTTCTTTGCGCACGGTTTAGAAGATTTTTTAATATACTTTTTACAGGGTAGCGTTTTGACCACAAGTCTCCTGATGTTAAGTGACGATGTGTTCGTCACGCTACACCTGGATTGGGGACTGGCTCTCCAGTGAAGCTGCCGGAACACCGATAGGTGCTTGGCGATACTTAACATGACGGTGGTAGCTAACCAGGCGAGCACAAGAGAATACCTAATCACCAAGCTATGGTTTCATCACGATGTTTTCCTTCACAGAAAGCTCAAGCTCATTGTAGGATTCGAACTCACGTTTACGGATAGCAAGCCGAAGTCACTACCAGTGAGCCATCATCGCTATGAAATTAGCTTTTTTTATCAAATTGAACTAGCCCCAAATTAAGCTTGAAACTTGTGTTATGGGTACTAGACAATGATATACATACTTATATAGAGATACAAATACCTATTCTATACCTATACCAATACCTATTCTATATACATTAGGTATATCAGTCATGTGAATTTACCTCGATATATCCCACGTTTTGAGTTTTCCATCTGTGCTTGTCGTGATCATTAGCCCTGGCACTTTGTCGCTCAATATTAGACCTGAAAAGGATAATAAATAACCTTTGTAACAACTGCAGGCCAACTTAAAAATAAAATAGTACACTATATACATACTGTAGCTGTAACAAACAAAACAGTAGTGTCGATTCTGTTGTGCATTTTACGTAATGCTGTTCTTCTTAATTCCGTGGTCAGCAATACTTTTTGACCTGTCAAACTTATTGTTAGGAAATGAACAACAGAATCGACATCAACAACCTCTGTCCCGCTCATAACCATGACCGCGTGCGAGAGAGACGAAGAGACTTTTCACGATGCGTATGCAGTGCCACGTCATGCCGTGTGCTGTGCTCATTCACAGACAAATGTGTGAATGTGTTGGACGTGCCAGCATTACATAACGGATCTGTACATTAGTATTATGAGGTGATCCGCCATAAAACTAAGGTCACCGACATATCTCACAGAACTAGCAAGCTAAAGTGCCAATGGGCTGGTCCTCTAAGCCGCAGAACCGATAACCTTTGGGATAGACGCGTTCTTGAGTGGGGAACTTGGCAAAGTAGGATGTCCTGCGACTAGGTAGAGCGACGACTTGCGCCGAGTGGCTGGCAGTGGTTGGGTGAGAGGAGCCGAAGACCGGGCTCAGTGGCGTACCTTGGGAGGGGCCTATGTCCAGCAGTGGACTGACACGGGCTGATGATGATGATTTAGTATCAATAGTTTAGTATACCTGTGACTTCTTTTTCGTGCGCCGTTATCGTCCACAGAGGCTCGTCTTGTCTGCAGTCCACGTACGCCACTTTGCCTTCGTTGTTGCTCATCTATTACAAACAAAATCTCAAATTCACTTCAAGTAGATTATGACACACGTAGCTGTACTAAAACAAAAACTGGATGGCTAAACGAGTGTAGGAAATTGAAATAAAGTTTTCAAAAGTGACTTTTTAAGTGCCACTACTTTACTTAAGCACAAAAGGGACTATCTTCTTTGACCCAGTTAGTGGCTGAGTCACGGACCCAGTGCGGGTTGGTAAATGTCGCAAGCTCTTGAATTGCAGTTCTTGGACATGCCGGTTTCCTCGCGATGTTTTCCTTCACCGTTTGGAGCGATGGTCCACCTAGTTGGTGGCCTACATAATATTATAGAGTGTCTTCCAGTGCAGGGACAGGCTTGAATTGATACGACTGCACTCTAGTGAAATCTAATTTATTCTGCTCCGTTACAATGCAATATACATACTTACTTACTACTACACCTCACCTCAGGGGTGAAAAGAAAAAAATATTTAATGTTATTACATTTTTTTTTGTTTATTACAAAATAAAACTTAATAACATTAAATTATTTTTCACACTTCACCAGTTTGTGGTCGCTACTCGAGTATCTTTCTTTCCCATTTGTTATCGGTTCGTCGAGCGATGTGGCCTGCCCACCGCCATTTCAACTTGCAAACTTTAAGAGCTATGTCGGCAAATTTCCTCGTTTCGCATTTTATCACGCAAAGAAACCCCGAGCATGGCTCCCTGCATGGCTGTTTGTGTGACTCTGAGCTTATTCTACACCCCAACAGTCAGAGACCAAATAAAACTATACTGACAGCGAAACAGAAGGGGTTGTGAACGTCCCACAGCACCCTCTCTATCTCCGGCGGCAGCGGCCAGGCGCGGTGCGCGTCCGGCGAGCGGCAGTCCGTGACGCGCGCACGTCCGTCGCACGCGCCCGAGAGCAGCGTCTGCGCCTCCAGCGGGTGGAACTGCAGTGATTGTACCTGCGAATTTAATTAGAATAATAAATCCCTACTAATTTTTTTTTTTTTTTTTTTAACCTATACTGTCCCACTGCTGGGCAAAGGTCTCCCCCACTTCCTTCCAGACATCTCTATCCCCCGCAACCTCAGGCCACCGCTCCTCAAACGAGTCAAGGTCATCACGCCATCTTTTTCGGGGCCTGCCTCGGCGTCGTCGCCCGTCCTCAGGCACCCACTGCGTGATGATCCTTGCCCAGCGATCCGGGTGCATCCGGATTACGGATTACTAATCTTTATATAAGTATAATTGTAATAAAACGGCTGGACCGATTTGAATGATTTTTGTTCGTTTGGGTGGTATCTAGGTAGCATGACAACGTCTATCGGGTCCGCTAGTCTATATCTATATTCTTTTACCCTTTGGGATATTTTATTTTAGATCAAAATAAAAACACTTATCTAAACCTTAAAATGTAAAATAAAACTACTTATCAAACTAAACAAACTACTTAATCTAATAAACCACTACCAGTTGGCAACGTTCCCAAAATGCTGGCCGCATTGCCGCGTTGAACGGCAATGCTTATTCGTTGCGCAAAATAACGGCCAGCATTTTGGTCACGGGTAGCATCGACCAGTCGCTTTGATATATGTTCGACCACATCGTCACTTAACATCAGGTGACTTGTGCTCAAACGCTACCCTGTAAATAGTAAAAAAAAAAAAAAAAATTATCTATATTATATTTTTTTCTTATATAAAAATCAATTGCTGTTCGTTAGTCTCGCTAAAACTTGAGAATGGCTGGGCCGATTTGGATAATTTAGATCTTGAAATATTTGTGGAAGTTCAGGGAAGGTTTAAAAGGTGAGAAACTATAAACAAATTTCCTTCAGACAACTTTTATTGGCGAACATCGTATCGCCAATAGCAGTTGTCTGAAGTAGTATCAATATAACTATATACCTAAAACAAAGTAGGTTAGTTACACCGTCTATAACTCAAGAACAGCTGGACCAATTTTTAGGACTTTTGTCTTTTTGGATTTGTCTTCGTCCGGAATAGGATGACAAGCAAAAAACGTTGTTACGCTTTCACGCCTAAACTATTGAACCGATTTAACTTAAATCTGATCAAACTTAAAACTAGAGTCGCCTGTTCTAACCTCCTTATTCCTTACGCCAACAAAAGAAAAGGCAAGAAACGTCCGGCAGTTAATTATTTGGGCGCGATCACATTAAAAAAAATATTTTTATTTATATGTGGTATGAGAATTTTACTAAACCTTTTTACAAGATTCGTTTCACGCTTTTCCCTTCCTGCTGGTAAATAAATAACAGTAAAACAGTTTAAAGTTGACTCTGATATATGTGCAAAAACAAAAACTCACTTTATCATCAAAGTAGTCGAGTTTTGTGTGAGGCGTGCCTTGATCGAGGTCCCATAGTAGAACCCTCTTATCTGCAGACCCGCTGGCCATCACGTGACTGTGAAGAAATACAATTTGGGTAAAGTATGAAAAACATGGTGTAAGTTGGGCAGTGTTGACATTGCCTTTGAACCGAAAGCACTTTACTGGACGGATTTTGATAATGTTTTGAAAAAAGGTTGAAGTTACTGTGAGTTTAGACTTATGTTGCGGTTCTTGGTCATGCCGGTTTCCTCGCGATATATTCATATTCGTTTATTACCCGACTACGGCGAATTGTTATGCGTTTGACCGGTATGTATGTTCATCTGTCCTACTAAACTGATTTTGATGAAATTTGGAATGTAGATAGCTTATACCCTGGATTAACACATTGAAAAAGGAAAAAGGTTTCTTCGGGATAACGGGAAGACGAGGGGACAGCGGGGCGCAACTAGTAAAAAAATAAAATTAGGTGCGAGGTCGAAATGGAATTCGAACTTCGGCTACCTTCTGCTTCCACATACTCACGTAAAATTCCTGTTCCAAGACAAATCTAATACAGCCTCTTTGTGTCCCACTCGCTTCGTTTTGTTCCTCTTGTTGGGCTTCTTCCCGAGCTTGAAGGCGGGCTCGAGGCAGTTCTCTATGTCGAGGTCCCACACTTGGATTATCGGGTCCATACCGCCGAGGGCGCACAAATTACCTGTGGAAATTATATAATATAAGTACTGTAGTTGAAAAACAATGATTATGCAAAAAAAAAATCACTGATAGTTTTTAGGATGAAAATGTATTTGCTTTAATTTTTGTTATTTAACATTACCTTTATGCTAGTGACGTCTTCAGAAACGGCTTCAACGAAAGACCAGCACAATGCTGTGTTGAGGCCAGTTTGCAACAATAGATCTTTTGTAGTTACTACAAATCATGCATTTTGTTTTGTTTCAAGTATTTTTGTATAATTTGTTGCAAATAAATGATTCTCATTCTTATTCTTAAATATAATTTAAGCAGATTTTTTATTTACTTTTTATAGTGTAGCGTTTGATTATATCACGTTTTGCTTCACCGAAAGCTCAATAGAAGCTCATTGTAGGATTCAAACCCACGACGTGGATCGTGATTCAGTTCAGATTTTTTTTGTTTCGCCCCGCGGTGTTACCCGCGTCTCCCGTTATCCCGTAGGAACCTTTTTCCGCGATCCGTTCAGTAGTTTTTGCGTGAAAGAGTAACAAACATTCATGCTTAGAAACTTTCACGTTTATAATATTAGTATTAGGATAAATATGGACGATCGAGAATTTAGTAGACTATAAAAGTTTTAAAATAGGCTGTTACAGACTGGGCATAGATTCATATTGATTCACAGACTAGTGTCCCTGGTCCCTGGTAACATAGACACCAGGGTATGCCACTAGCTCATAAAATTCAAAATTCAAAACATTTTTATTTAATAGGATACATTGTGATCACTTTAAAACACATAGATACTTAGAAACACATAGAAACTTCCTTACCTGGATGAGGATCCGAAGGGTCATGGCTTAGCCATTCTATGCACAGTGGGAACCATGGCAGTATGATGTCGTGGTGGACGTAGAATGATCCTTCATCTTTATTGAAAACTGGAAAAATGTTAAATTGTTTAGTATCACCTTACATTAGCAATAAATACATTCAAATGGACATCAAGCTGAAGACAGTTAAAGAAGAAATTGAGTTCCACAGCACAATATACCAAAGCAGACTGGACAGACACAGTAACGAGCTGGCCGCTAAACTGCAAGGAACAGGCAGTCTCCAATTTAAAAGACTTAAAAGACATGGCATACAGGGCCTGGCGGATAGATTCGCACACACAGAATGATAGATGACTCACTGGACAAATCTATCACCATTGAAAGTAGAAGCCAGTCAGGGACAGCCAGCACATTGGATTATTGTTTTTGTAAACAGATTGCCAAGAAGCAGGATACAAAAAAAAAAAAAAGTATCAAAATGTAGTACTGGTAGTGTAGAAGTAGCTCAAAATTCTTGGTAACACTGAACCGTAATGGGCAAGCATGACTCTTACCATCAGAAGAACGACGATGTTGATTCGTCTTATCATAAAAAAAACTAATTAATGTGCCTGAAGTGATAGCAGTACGAGAGAGTAGAGTAAGTATTGAAAATAATAATAAAAAATATATAGTTTAAAAAAAACACATTGATGTTTAGTCTATGTAACCAAGCCCAATCTATTAGCCACAGGATTTACTAGGTTGAGGAGTTTCACCATCCATCTCCTGGCTCCATCATCAGATCAGGTCGATGATATCAAATTATTGCATTGTCATCGGGATTACATATACATACAAAGTTTCAAGTCGATACGACAATTAGAAGTGGGTTAAAATTTACTTCTAAGATTTGATTACATTGTTAGTTAGTTAGTTACAAGTCAAGCTAATAAAAGTGTTTTAAAAATAAGTAACTTCATTCAGTTGGTAATAATAAAAAATTTAAAATGTGAGATTAAAATGTGCCCAAAAAAGTACTTGCCGGGCGTTTCTTGCCTGTTCTTTTGCCACTGTAAGGTGGTTGGAGCAGGGAACTGTACTCGTAGTACAAGTATTGATAATTTACAATAACTTGATTTGATGCTTACTGTAAACCTCCAACACGCTGGCATCACTTTCAACGTGTCCGACAAGCAGTAGGTTGTCTTCCGCTTTGATTATGTCATCCTCTTCATCGCTATCAGGCCCTTCTGTCTGCGAACATAGTTTTCTGCATGAAATAATGGCATATCAGGGGCATACCACTGCACAAAAGTTGACCTAGCCCCAAATTAAGGCCGAAACTTGTTCATGACTTACCCTGATTTGGACATTCTCACTGAGGTCTCCCAAGTTCGGCACTGTCGCTACTGTGCCCAGGCCAATGGGATTGTCTGGAAATAAAAGTAGTAGTACTTAGTTTTGTTACTAAGGACAGATTGTGGATTAGTTAAATAGTAAAATAAATTGACTAACAAGGAGATTTCAACAACACTTTTATCACACTAAAATAAGGCTGCTCAACCCTATGCACGCGGGCTACAATGAAAGATTTTGATTTCAGACACCTTACAATTTTTTCTCTTAATTTGGTATCAAAAACATTGTTTCATTATTTTAATTGACAACAATTTGATTGCATACATTACTAGATTTTTATTAAACAAACTTTACTTAGAAGATACAAAAATAGGAACCGTCAGTGCCCACCAAATTACCTGAACTGTTCGTTTGAAAGAAAGAAAGAAAAATGCATGAAGACTCAAGTTCATATAAAAATGAAAATATCAAAGAGCAACATACTGTGTTCCTCCTCATCATAGTTTTCAAAGTTGAACTCGTCATCTGGGTTGGCCGGAGGATCGGGCGCTGCTGCTGTTCCACCTTCCTCGTCACTTTGGTCATCACCTGCCTCTGTCAAACTGATAAACAATTTATTGGAGATACTGTGGATGCTTATGTTATGTAGACAGTATCCAAGATGGACCTTGGTTCAATTTTTGAATATGCTAAAGGTGGCGTTTTCCTCATAGCCCAAATTTTATAAAGATGTGTTCAATTGTATATGATTACATCCTCTTAGAATGTCATCGGTCTAGGCAAGCCAATGACAATGCAAGTTGTGGGGAGGCGATGGATGCCAATAGGTAATAGTTGTTGTGGCATTCAAAAAGGGGAAGTCTACGTTCAGTAGTAGACGTTTTCTGGCTGATGATGGTGATGCATGCAAGACTTTTCGGAAAGTCAATTCAAGCAACAACCAAATTCAATTACACCGAAGTAAAATATACATTTAATGATTTTAATGTAGTTATTAAACAATTTACTCTACCGTAAGTCTTCCGCAGTCTGCTTTATAATTTTTTCTAACTCTTTTTCAGTTAATTCGATCTGAAATAAAATATTTACAACAAAATTTAGGGTGATCGGTTTTAGAAATAAAATATTGTGGTAGGTATATCAGGTGTTCCCATGAGATCATTTCATCTGTTGCAGCTCTGTTATCAACAGTCGATGAATGTGTTGCCTGTTTGATTGATGGAACTACTTTGAATAGGAATACCACTCCATCGGTTGAGAAGGTAAAGCTGCAATAGATCAACTAAACCTATGAGAAAACTGAGTGTGATCAGATTTAAAAAATCCAATAGTGCACGATAATTTGATGGGATTTACACTGATATTGTACAGATTGTTATTGGTGATGAGATAATTATGTATTAGTTTCGACTAACCTTCTCTGGTACGGCTTTGGCTACACCGCGGCGCACAAAGTGCATGCACGATATTAAACTAACTGTAGGTGTATTTTCTTCCATGTTAATTGAATTATATTCCAATTTATTGTACAAAAACTTGACCAAAACATAAAATAAACACACGAGTCAACAGCACGTGTGTCGTGCCGTGCCGTGCACACCGACAGTTTTATACTGTCACTGTCAGAGAGTTGGTTGTGTGACACTGACAGTAAGAGTCCTGAGTCAGACTGTCAGTGTCACAAATTCACAAAGTCCGATCTCACCTTTTTCTTTCCTCCTTGGAATTTTGTTTTGGTTTTGGATCCCACCAAGGATATCATCATCTCACTGATTTGATTGATCGTTTACCTACAGCATCCACCAAGGACGCTCTATGGAATATTGTCTCTTTGGCTTTGGCCAATACAAGTACAGTTTTTGTACTTTCTCTCATTCTCTGATTCTCTGTATTATTTTTCATCTGTGGGTGGGGCAGAAACGCCAGAAAATTAAAAAAAAGTTGAAACTTGACTTGACTCTTGAGTCTTGAAGTTCATATTTTCATATTTTGCAAATTGCATTTCTCCTCTTCTCTGCAGACATAGTGACAAAATAAGCTTGAAATTACTATGTGCTGGTTGCTGTAGTGTTTCTTCCACTTATTTACACTGTAGGATATGTTATGGTTTGACAAAAATCAACAAGATTTATGCAGGTCAACTTTTGATTTCGACAAAGTTATGAACAAGGGAGTTTTATTAGAGGAATGTCGTGCTTGTCTGGAAAAGATCGACAAAGAGTTATGCGTCGAGTTGTTCCGAGATTGGTGCAACCCCTTTGCCATTCCGGGGGCGCTGCTTGCGGATGTCTTGGCTAAGTTCGCGGACGTTGAGGTTAGTTTTTGTTTGTTTACAATCTGGCTGTGAGTATCACTGAATTGAATACATTTACGGTACAGTAGAAAATCAGGAATAATGTCTGTTCACTTGAAAGTATGCAGCTTAGCTCTTGAGAAAAAAACTGAATTTTAATCTTTACTTTCTAAGGTAATAAAGCTTTGAGCAGAAATCGCCTGGTGCTGTGACGATGTCGTCGAAAGCGACGCCACGCAAAGCTTATGTTGGGAACAGGATTAGCAGGTCAAATTGGCAGATTCTTTAAAGGGTAGTTAGTTAACAAGCAGAATGCCTTAGAATCAAGGTCTCTTTTCATTACAATGTTTTCTTGCACCGAAACCTTATAGGTCATTGTAAAATTTATATCCTACTAGTTGCGCCCTGTGGTTTCACCCGCGTCTTCCCGTTATTCCGCAGGAACCCTTTTCCAGGATAAAAGTAGCCTATGTGTATGTGTATGTGTTATCCAAGGTATAACATCAAACATCCATCCATCCATCAATCCATCAATCCATCCATTCATCCAGCCATCCATCCATACTCACAAACTTTCACGTTTATAATATTAGTATGATAGGATGTATCCAATTACTACTTGTAAGCTTTCACCACTTCTAAATACTATCTTTAGAATTGGCAATTCTAGAAAAAAGTAATGCTCAAAAAAATAAATTATATATATATACATATATATATACATATAGATAGTCTGTCATCCATATTTGAACATCACAAACTTATTTTTAATTTTTCCCTGCACAGATAACAGAATTCGACAGCCACTCCAAAGTGATTTGTCAAAAATGCTACAGCCATTTAGCAGACGCATGTTCATTCCTCATAACAGTACAGAGAAGTCACAGCATACTCAAAGAGCGCGGTGGCAACATTGCTTCTTCAAACACAATTACCGAAACAGAAACCTCAACTTGGCCCCGGCCGATAGTTCTAAACACAAACTTGAACGGAGATATGAGAAATACGGTACAAGTTGAAATTAAGCAAGAGGTTTTATCAGAAGATGAATATGGGTCAAACTTTATGGACCAGGATTGGGATCCTCAAATGGAAATAAAGGTTGAGCCGGAGGAGATTTTTGATCCCGTTCAACCTGTCATTCAAGTAAATGGTATGTTTTGAAAGGTACAGTCAAGTCAATGGCAAAAGTCACTGTACATGATCAGTTTTACGATTTTATTCATCAGCTACTTTTGTCGTTGACTGTACTAATGTCATCTTATTATTGTCCTAGTACTATTGAGTACACTCGTAAAACTTGCTATTATGTATAAAAGCCAGAACACATAGAAGAGTGAAGTAATTATTGTTTTCATAGAGAGAGAGAGAGTATGACTTTATTTGGAAAAACTGCACACAATAACGAAACAAAAAATAAAGAAATGCACAAAAAACACAAAATACATATAGACTCTATAATTATCAAAGCATACAAAAACCTTGGTTTTGTCAAGAGAGTGTGTGAGCCCTTCCATAATCCCGCCTGCATAAAATCTATATACTACGCCTATGTAAGGAGCATCTTGGAGTATGCAAGTTGCATTTGGAGCCCACAATACATTATCTATGATCACAGTATAGAACGTATTCAGAGCCTGTTTCTGAAATTTCTGAACTATAAAACCAGGAAACACTTCTTAGATTACACGGAAGGCTGTAGATATCATCGTTTGCTACCATTAAAACAAAGACGAACTGTACTTGACATGCTTTTATTATACGATGTGCTTAGGGGGCGTCTGGACAGTCCAGCCATGCTTCAGTCTATCGGATTTAATGTGCCTCGTCGTCGCACCAGACACACACCGCTATTACATGTACCCTACCATCGTACAAACTACGCTAAGAACTCCATATTCACACGCATTACCAATACATATAATAAGCACTTTGGGGAAATAGACATATTCATCGGTAATAAACACGGTTTTCGTCACAAGATAATTCAAAACCTGGAAGTTCTATAGCGGCCCTTGTAGATTTCACTCAGGTATCTTCATCAGTATTTCCTCACCCAACTCCCCCCCCCTTTTTTACACACACACACACACACACACACTACCACAAAACTACTCTCCAAACTTGCAACCATTGTAATTATCATTCATTAATTATACTGTTTTTCTTTTTTTTTTTTCATTTTGTGCCATGTTCTAATAATATTAATGTGAAACTCTTTAATTGGCCTTACAATGTTAAGTATTCTATAAGCAATATAATTGTATTACGCTGTTGAGTTTCTTAATAAATAAATAAATAAATAAATAAATAAAACAGTATCATTGTACATAAGCCATAAGCATTTGCATGAATATAGTAGGATGTATATACAATTGTTGTTATAAAAGTTATAAATAGAGCGATATATTCCAACAACTAGAAACTAGGTATGCAAAATTAAAATATAAGATAAACTAAATTAGAGTCATTGATAACCATCCAAATTAGATGTCAAAATTACAATTTTTAAACAATATTAATATTAAATAAAATTAAAAAACATAAAATTAATAAGAAAAAGAACAATTAAGAACAACAACTAACAAACAATTCAATATTCCAAATTACTTAATTTAAATCCACATTGTACCTAATAATAATTATAAAAATTTGTCATTTAAGTATTCATTTACAACACTGTAAATAACATTTCTTAGTTAAAAATTTAAATAATTTATTCTTAAAACCATGAATATTTGTAGTCCTTACTATATATTCCGGCAAACCATTATAAATCCTCGGATATATTATATATATAATAGTTATGTGATGGTGCGAACACTGCTGCTGTGTACAGTGCCTCCCAAAAAGGACTTTGCTCAGCATATGCTATGGACAAAGCTGCTCTTCACGCCCCATATGCATTGACTCTGTGTCAAATTATTGTGCATTGAAGGAAAACGGCTCAAGTATTTGTTCAGTGAATGGCTGGCTGTAGTGGACCTTGTTTTTGGTTTTATTACAATTTTATTTGATTATTTTGTACTTGGTAGCATTTAACCATAACTCACATGATAATGGCGATGCTGTGTTCGAAAGTGGCGCCATGCTACCCCTGAACTGGGAACTCTAGTTTTTGCTACCCTAGATACAGGAAATTCTAGTTGTGGGGGGGTTATACTATTTTTAAGAACCAGGAGAGGATTTCATTATTAAAAGAAGGTTTTAACGCTATTTATTTGAACCAAAGATTACAATCAGGATGTCACAAAACAAAGATTTCGACAACTCAAGCCAAATATAACCGCACAGTACAAAATCACAAGAAGGAATCGCACGAACGAGGTAGAATGATGCCGCCGCCGCCGCTCGACGGTCGTGGAAGTGCCCATCGACCGGAAGCTATGTCACAGCGCCGCGTGTCACTTGACTCCGCCCCCGACCATCAGCCGGATGCTACGTCACAGCACCGCGTCACTGGACTCCGCCTCTTGGCCAGTTATTTCTAACACTATTAAAACTAAAGAATACTCATATGATAAGTATAAAAGTAACCTAACTTAAAAGACTTTTCTCTCTTGATTTTCAGGTGCATACTCTCTGAAAGAAAGGAACGAAGAGGCAGTACACCTAAACGGATCCAGCAGTTACTTTGATGAAGAAGTGAGTACATATTTAATTATTGTACCCAAGCATTTAAGCCATCTCAGCTCCATACCAGTATTATAAAATGCGAAAGTAACTCCATCTCTATGTCTGTTTGTTGTCTTGTCCTGCAAAAACAGCTGAACAAATCTTGATGAAATTTGGCATGGATATAGTTTAAACCCTGGGGAAATAGGATACTTTTTAGAAGATGAGGAATTGAAAATAGAACAATGGATCTTGCACAAATCTTGTTTAGGTCATCCTTTGCATCTAGATGATGTCAAATGTATGGTGCAAAGTATTGTGGTCAACTCTGCACGAGACAGAACGTTTCCTAATGGGTTTCCAGGAGGAAAATGGATGAAGTTATTTCAAAAAATGCATCCAGAGCTAGCTAAACGGACTGCTGATAATGTCAAGAGCACGAGCTGTAGCGACCGAGGATTCAGTTAAAAAATGGTTTGAGGAAGTCCATGAGCATCTTGAGTCCGAAAATCAACTTGACATCATAAACGATCCATCACGAGTGTTCAACCCACCCTTTATAGATTTCCCGGAGAAACTACTTTCAAAGTGCCACAAATACGAACTTCCGGCCAACTCGGCTATCGGGACAAGTGATTCGGCCTCGATTGTGGCAGCTTCTTTCGAAGAATACATAAGAAATATATTCCACCCATGGCTAGTTAAAAAAGAAATAATGTTGCCAGTTATCGTTTACATGGAAAAATCTCACGTTCGCTGGTCGCTTCACGAGTTTTGCACAGAGAATAAAATGATTCTGCTTGCGTACTTAACGGGAGAAAATGTGTCGGAGTGTCGGAGTTTTCACTTACTAATTGTTTTTCATGAATTTACAGTATTTGGATAGCACAATAAAACGAGAGCCACAAAGTGGCGACGAGCAGGAATCTGGGCCGGATCTACCCCTCGACTGCATGCTGTGTTTGAAGGCGTTTAAGTGCGTCACGGGCTTGAAGGTACAACCTTTTTTTAATAGACAAGACAATAGACACAATATTTTTATTTGTAGAAAAAAACAATACATACACTTAGGGGGCGTCCATTAATTACGTGAGGCATTTTTGAGAATTTTTCGACCCCCCCTCCCCCCTTGGTGAGAGATCGTAAGATTTTCCTCAACTCCCTCCCCCCTCCCCTAATCTCACGCGAGATTCTTCAAAACATCAATTTGGGCTGTAAACGAATATTACTATAATTTAAAATGACAATCATAAAATTAAATAATAAATATCAAAGAAAAAATAATTTTCACGCAGTTTAACACCGTTTTTGCGAGAAAAATAATTGCGTGATATTTGCCAAGGAAAACAGTGAGATTTGGAAAGATTTAGCTTGATCCCCTCCCCCCCTAGAACACCTCGCGTAATTAATGGACGCCCCCTTACGCCATCAGATAATTTTTCGCTCATCTTAGCTTCACGCTTGCCCAGTCCTTTTTACCCGAATGCGAAAGACGGAGGGTTATATTATTCGAGTGTCTCGCTACGCTCAGGCTTCAATACAAGTACTCGCGCCGAAATACAACTTCCTTGGATAACAAAAAAGATTCACGTTTCAGGCGCACGTGATAGCCCAACATTCCTATGGTACTGTGAAGAGAAAGTCGAACGATGAACAATCGCCGGTGAAGAAGGAAAAAGATGAATTTGTTTGTGCCACATGCAGAGATAGTAAGCTATAGCGTTGTTTGTTAATGCCCTTGTTTAAAACTACAACCTTGTCGTGGGACGTGGGTTCGAATCCTACAATGCTTGAGCTTTCGGTGAAGGAGAACATCGTGATGCAACCATAGCTTGGTGGCAGGGTGCTTCCTAGTACTCACCTGGCTAGCTACCACCCTCTTGTTAAGAATATGTCGCCAAGCACCTATTAGTGTGTTCCGGCATCCTCACTTGAGAGCTAGTTCCCAGTCCAGGTGTAGCGTGGCGCCATCTTCGACCACATTGTCAGTTAACAGCAAGTGACTTGTGGTCAAACGCTACCCTGTAAGTAGTTAAAAAAAAAACCTTGGGAGGTCAGCTAAGCTAATGTACAGTATGAGGACAAAATTGCAGTAGCACGCACTTCAATGTTTTTTTAAAAACCGATTTTATTTTTGTTTTATTAGTTGGGAGTGTTAGCTTGTTTGATGAAAATCGGTCCAAGATGTCGGAGACTTTAAATTTTTCAATAGCCGAGGTCCGAAAGACACGCT
Organism: Opisthograptis luteolata; assembly: GCA_931315375.2. Taxonomy (NCBI): domain Eukaryota; kingdom Metazoa; phylum Arthropoda; class Insecta; order Lepidoptera; family Geometridae; genus Opisthograptis; species Opisthograptis luteolata. Next base: position 11,716,302 of record OV928036.1, on the reverse strand, counting down.
TACGACTCGTGTGCGGAAAGTCTAGTTTATCATCATCATCAGCCGGAAGAAGTCCACTGCTGAACATAGGCCTCCCCCCTTGAACGCCACTATGAACGGCTATTAGCCATTTGCATCCATCGGCTCCCTGCGACTCTTACAATGTCGTCGGTCCACCTAGTGGGGGGCTTACCTACAGATCGTCTTCCGGTTCGTGGTCGCCACTCGAGAACCTTTCTAAAGTCTAGGTGTGCTGTGCAAATTATTTAATGTAAAACATTGTCACATTCAGGTTTCGCGACCCGCACCGACCTGATGGTGCACGAGACGCTCCACAACAAGCACGTGTGCTACAAGTGTGACGCTAAGTTCAACACGTTCCGACAACTGTCGCGGCACGGCGCGCGCTGCCGCACCCGTCTCGAGGCCAACGTCGCGCCGAGAGGGTAGGCTACATATTGTCTAACATTACATTACTAACACGTGTGACTGGTGCACGGACGTGTCTCAAGTACAACTATGTCCGACAACTTTCTGACGAAATATTGTATTTGAAAATACAATAAAAGTAATCTTTCTCTCATTTCAGGCCTCCGCCAAGGAGACCACATTTATCACAACCCAATAAAACTAGCAAACAAACACAAGAACAATCAAAGAATGGACCATGGACAGCGGAAACGAAAGTTGATCAAATGCAAACAATGTGTGAAAATGACCCTTTGATAGCAGATATAAAAGTTGAACCAATAGAAAATGAATCCGAAAATGACGCTGAAAGTGATGCTGATCAAATACAATCTCAAAATGGTTCAACAGCACAGACCAAAGTTGCACACATACAAAAAGAATTGCAAAATAGCTCCTTGACAGCAGAAAGAAAAGTTGAGAAGAAACGAAATAAAACCAAAAGTGGGTCCTCGCCTAAAGAAATTAAAACATATCCACCAAAGAAACGCCGCTCTACTCTAAAGATGATTCATATTGAAGACGATCAATCAACTAACTCTGTTCGGGAACCTGAACGTGTTGAAGCTTTGCAAAAACTGATTATAAACGATGAAGCAAGCAGTTCAACCTTACTCACAGTCGTCACGTCACAGATTAGACCAGACACTTCAGACAAAATCCCGACAAACATCCCAGACAATGAACAAGGACATAAAGATCCAAACAATCAGCTGATTACTGAAATAAAAACCGAACAGGGTCTCGAAGAACTACATAATTCTCCATGTGCCCAACAACCAGAAACGGACAATTCTACGAGTAATGCACAAGATGACTATTCCAATCCACTAGAAGATATTCCAAGTGCAGACAAAATAAACCAGAACATGAAGGTAGATCTAAAAATAAATACAAAGCATCTTTTGACTGCCCAAGAAATATAGAGTGAATTATGATTTATGTCCCAAACAACTACATATACTCAATATTTCAAACAAGACCCATCGTCACTTAACATCAGCACATCAAGTGGCCTTGTGGGAAGTAAGAAAAAAGGAATTCTTCAAGTAATGAACAAGATGCTGGGATCTGTGATCCGTCAGAAGACGCATTTCCAAATACCAGATGAAAAACATAAATCAGATTATAAAGTTATAGGAGTATCTTACTTAAACTGACTGACAGACATGAAACTTGGAATGTATATAGATTGTGCGGTGCGGTGGTGGATGCACTCAGAAATGATTTTTGTAAATTAACTCGCTATCCTTCAAGTGGGGTTGCTAAGAGGATTCATACCTCCTAGAAAGAGGCGTAGATGACATTGTGATTGGAAAAGGAAGTTGTGAACCGAATTTAGTGAAAATAAGTGACGATAATGTACCTCAGTGATATTCAATATGTTTAGATTGTTAAGTGTTGGTACCTAAATGAATAAAAGTGAGGCTGATGATGATTGAATATAAAACTACTTACCTACGTATCAATATAACAAACAACATAACATCGTATAACATTAGTTTCTCTGTTGTGAGCCAGTTCCCAGTCCAGGCCTCCTTCGACCGCATCGTCCCTGAACGTTAGATGACTTTTGGTCAAACACTACCCTGTACGATGTAAACTTGTGTTATTACATTTATTTATGTATAAATCAACTGTCGTGCGTAAGCCTCGAAAAGGCTCAAAAACGGCTCGAGTAAGTATATGAATGTTTTTGTTTTGTTCGCCTCAATACTGGGGTGGTTAGCAAAAACCTAAAATAGTCGAAACATCGAATGACGGAATTCTAGTGCAGCGTTATCTTTTGATTCCTTTATAGCAGGGGTGGCCTACTTTATTAGACCCCAGGGTCGACTGTTCCCTACGATCTAACAAGTACATTCTTGAAATTTGAAATGAAACCGTAGTTCAGTAGCTGTGAGAAATCGTCTGGCATCTTCCGCCAGATTACAAGTTTTTCTGTCTGTTCTACGTATTCTTTAAGTTATTTGTTTCGCCACGATCGACCGGTTGGCCACCCCTGCTTTATAGACTCCAAACCTTGGCGTTGATAATGTTTATTTACAATTTAATGTGTTGTGCCTCTCCGCATTTTACCGTGAGTAGTTCATGTAAATATTTTAAGATATTTTTTAGTGATTATTTAAATCGTGCTGTATGTAATTTCTGTATGAAATTGTTGCCTACATTATAATAAATACTTTGAATATGTATCAATTGGAAATAGACTTTTATTTGTGATTGCGAATGAGGAATTAAGCGATACGATACGATTTTTACGGCCTATTTAACTACACCGACAAACAAAATTCGTGCTTCTTTTGAAATTTCCTTTTTTAATATAATAATCAAAACTGCGCCGTCATATTTCTGAGGTTCAATTACTCACTATTCCCTGTACATACAGTATCAAGCCCAATAATGAGTGAAATGACAACTGCACCGTGGGATTATTATAATATCTACCTAGCAAAATGCAAATAATCTTTACTATTAGATATACTATGCTATCGAGTAATGGCGTTGCCCATGTGCTCTGTATCATATTAAAAATTGCTCTACCGTCAAAATCCAGGAAAGAAATAGGGGATTACTTTGCTCCCCGTAATGTGAACGAAGCTTTAGAATAAAATTCTGAATTGGTTCCAAATAATATAATTATTACAATACTATTCAACAATACAGTGTCTATAGTAAAATATGTCAATATGGGAATGTGTTTGTGCTGTATTTAAGCAAACGAGATTTATGGAGACTGACTTCGACAAGGCGTCAACAATTTGCCCTTAAGAGTTTACCATTTACAAAAGAATTGTACAAAAATAACTTGGTTGTCATTATTGTACCAGAATTTACATGTCAAACACCAAAAATAATACTAATGTAAATATAATTATATACAATTTTTTAATCTCACAGCCTTAGCAAAACTTCAAATAGATTTAAAATGCACGCACGAAAATTTACGAGTGAATTGATCAAACAATTAAAGTGTAACTTTATTAATATAATATTAAAAATCTATATTCATATAACATAAATTATAATGAGCCGCGTGTGTGTGCGTAGCAACCTCAAATAGACTATGTCGCGGAGTGATCTTGAATTGACGACTTCCTACTAGGAACTTCCTAGATCGTTTTGGGCCTTATTCGTAATATGATAGTAAATAGATGCAAGCTGAAGTGGCAATGGGCTGGACAATGTACATATCAGCCGTGGAAGCGCTAACCATTGGGGCAAACGTGTTCTTGTGACCGTGACTCTGCAAACGTAGTGTGGGACGTCCTCCAGCTATGTGGAGCGACGATATACGCAAAGTGGCTCACAGCGGTTGGATGACAGGAGCCGTCAGTCAGTCGTAAAGCCATATCAGATGCCTGCCATCTAGAGTTGGTTACGAGAGAAAGAATGGTTTTTGTTCCGAGTGGTAGTGAAACTAACGATTTTTTTATAGATAAATACGTGTAAATAACCACTGACCACTAGAGGTGGAAATGCGTCGCGATCAAATAACACCAAGAGAATTATCGTATCGTATCTTGTAACGTTAGGTCGTAGAGTTCTCGTGTGACTATCTGGGCTTAGGGTTCCGATGAATTTTCATCTTTCTGCCCGGATTTCGTCCGACTTATTAATTTGTACTGTCTATCTGTTACCATTTCACGACTATCGGCTGCACCGGTCTTAGAGAAATTTGGTATGGTGATAGTTTGAACCCTTGAAAGGACATGGCATACTTTTTATCGCGGTAAACTGTAGTCCACGCGAGCGAAACCGCGGGAACCCTCAAGTTAAGAATCTGTCTGTCCGTCTGTGAGTGGCAACTAGTACCTAGTGCCTAAATTCAAAAAGTAACTCGACAACTTTGTTCGAATACGAATAAAACGATTTAAAATAACCCGTACATATCACTGATTTTCGAACCTCCAAGTGTCGGTAAAGCGCGCTATAAGAATACGTAAACTTTTATAGTTTATGTAAACTATCAAACCTGTACTAAGGGTACTTGTGACTTGTGGTCAAACTCTACCATGTAAGAAGTAAAATAAAACCAGCTAGATTTCTAATTTTCTACACAGAAATAAATAAAATTAGTTCCCAAAAAGTGTGACCAAACAAAAACCCAGTTACAAGATAGCACACGTAACAAATACGTGACAAAATTGCAAAATCGATACGACAACTCCCTCCAATTGCGCTACAACAGAACAAAACCTAATTTCTGTTCATCTCGTTCAATATACGTAGGATGTACAGGAACAGGTTGAGGATATCCATGTACAGGTTGATGGTGGCCAGGATGTACTCCTCGGGGGAGAGGACGGTCATCATCTGCTGCGTGTCGAAGATGAGGAAGAAGCTGAAGAGTATGGCTCCGGTGAAGGAGAGGGCCACTTCGAACGCGGAGCTCTGGATGAAGATCTGGAGCAGGCCGCCGATTATCAGCACGCAGAGGCCGGCGACGATTCTGGTAACAGTTTTTTTTTACTTATTGCAGGGTAGCGTTTGACTACAAGTCACCTGATGTTAAGTGACGATGTGGTCGAAGATGGCGCCACGCTACACCTGGACTGGGAACTGGCTCTCAAGTGAGGCTGCCGGAACACACCGATAGGTGCTTGGCGACAGATTCTTAACTTGAGCATGGTAGTTAGGCGAGCACTAGAAAACGCCCTACCACCAAGCTATGGTTTCATCACGATGTTTTCCTTCACCGAAAGCTCAAGCTCATTGTAGGATTCGAACCCACGTCCGACGGATCGCAAGTCGACGTCACTACCACTGTGCCATTATCGCTATAAATATGATTTTACGATGCGTAATATTGCGTAACGTTACATTTTAGTTAGTTCAATGTGTAAAAGAAAATTGATGTAGTTGTTTAAAAAAAACTGACCAAGTGCAAGTTGCACTCGCACGCGAAGGGTTCCGTACCGTTAACAATAAAAACGGAAAAAATCATGTCTGTTGTATGGGAGCGCCACTCAAATATTTTTTATTCTTTTTTTTAGTATTTGTTGTTATAGCGGCAACAGAAATACATCATCCGTGGAAATTTCAACTGTAGCTTATACCTTGGATTAACACAAAAGCACACTTATACATTTATATCCCGGAAAAATGTTCCTGCGAGATAACGGGAAGACGCGGGTGAAACCGCGGGGCGGAACTAGTGATAATATTATAATGATTATGAAAATGCCTCACCCGTATCCAACGAAGGAGAAGTCGCGCTTAGTGTTGAATGTGAACATGGTGAGCGCGAGCACGACCGTGAAGGTGATGGCGAGCGCTTGCAGCACGATCACGGTGTTGTAGTACGACACCACCACGCCTATTGTGTAAGCTTGCACCGCCGTCTGAAATAAAACATTTTATTTCGACTGTTGTACTTGTAACGCAATGAACAACAGCTGTCAAAGCGAGAGGTTGCAGATTCGATAACCATCATCATCATGAGCCGGAAGAAGTCAACTGCTGAACAGAGGCCTCCCCAAAACTCTTACAATGTCGTTGGTCTACCTAACCCCACTTAGAAGATCGGAAGACGTTCTTACTACAGAACGTCTTCCGGTTTGTGCATTGAAATAAGTGCAAGTATCTGTTCCGTGTCTGTGATATTACACTTTCAACTTGCTTTGTTATTACCTAAATATATTCCATCCTCATATAAGAAAAATATAAAGACTTGTTGAAATCCCTAAACGTCAATAGTCAATTGTACTTTATTCAATAGGATACATTGTGATCACTTTAAAACGTCAAACTTAAAACTAGCTACGCCTGTTCCAACCTCCTTACGCCGGCAAAAAAACAGGCAAGAAACGCCCGGCAGGTAATTTTTTTGGCGCGATCACATTGACAATTTTATTCTTATTACTAATTGATTGAATTCGTCTTAATTAACAGCAGGGTAGCACTTTGGTAAGTTAGAAGAAACTTTGACGTTTACGAAAATTTATGTCCCCCTTATGTCCAGCACTGTACTTACAAAAGCTGCCAGCAGGTAGAGGTTGGCCGGCGAGTCCTTCCGCTTGGCAATCAGCGCGAGCAGAGTCCCTATGCTGAGGATGAACGCTACGAACACCAGCCAGTCACTGGAATTGGGAACAAAACATGATTAAAAAAGAGATTACATCTTGTTTTAATTCTTGCAAATAGTCTAGTTGGACAACCAGAGCTGGCTTTAAAAAATCCAGCATTGTGCTGAGTTGCGTATTGTGTGTATCATCATCATCATCATCCAGAAGAATTCCATTGCTGAACATAGGCCTCCCTCTTTGAACGCCATACACAGCTGTTATCCATTTGCATCCAACTGCTACCCGCGACTCTTACAATGTCTTTGGTCCACCTAGTATGGTATTGTGTATATTGTTTTCTGACCACAAGTGATCTGAAGTTAAATGAAGTAAGAGGTGGAACTATGCTACTCCTGAATTGGCAATTGGCTCTCAAGTGGGGTTGTCGGAACACACCGACGGATACTAACAACGATGGGTGACTGTGCCAGCTGCAGCATCATCTGCAGATCTAGGTGTTTGAATTTGATCACCAAATAGGATCAGATAAACAGAAGCCTTTATGAAAATCCATTGCACCATAAACACTCACTTCTTATGTATGAACAACTGTACAGGCTCCACCAAGGTCAGGACGGTAGCAATGGCTACCGTTGTCAGTAGCTGCACAGTAAGGAGACCGTAGACTTTACGGATGAAGCCTAAACGGATCTCCTTGTCTGCATTCATCACATTGTTGCGGTATGCGAAATCATCCTGGAAAAAAATGTGATGAATTTTATTGTCACCCAATGATACATCAAAGGCATTTTAGTTGTAATTATTATATTTGATTTTCTTTATAAATGTTCTTATCAATCCAAATATGTTTTGGGGAATAAAAAAATTATAAAAACAAGGACAAATGGACAAGTGGTTGTGAACGAACAATGCTTCCTTGCTACAGAAATGACTTTTCACTGCTCTTTTGGACAATGCCATAATTCATCACAGCATGATATAGCCGATCATTTTCAAGCTGCTCTACCTATTACTAAATAAAAAAATAATAAAACAAAATATTGTGAATTTTACAAATATTTGAATGAATGTGTATGAATTAAATTTCACTATGCCAGGGTGGTCGCTGCTTTAAATATGTGTGATGAATCTATATTATATGAGATTACAAAAATATGATATACAATAATGAGTTTAGCATGTGTTCACTATCTTATCTCAGATAAGAATAAATTGTAGTGATGCTTCTAGTATTATTTGCACTTTATCTCAGAAGCAAATGTAGCCATCTATTGACTCGAGGCAATAATTCCTGTTTCGTTTTTTTTTTACCTTTACAGGGTAGCTTTGAATCACAAGTCACCTGATGTTTAGTGAAGATGTGGCCGTAATTGACACCACACTTGGTCTGGTTTAATAAACGACTCTAACGGCCGAATAGGCGGCTAGAAATTTGACAGAAGCTCATTTCTATCTCTAGTAGGGCAAACCGTGGATAGATCGGTTATTGGGAACGGCCGTAAGTGAGGGTGCCAGAAAATATCAGCTGTAGATTTGGTTTCAAAATCTTATCAATCAATCAAAGCGTTTATTATATTTGTTTGATATTGTAGCATAGTAGTTATGAAGCCTTCACTTCCTGAATCAGAGGAAACTGTGTTTCAGGAACCAGATATTATGCTGCTTATATAATTAGTAAGAAATATAAATAATAGAAAGAAAGGTTTTAATTTGACACATAGCTGTAACTCTGTTAGCTGTTTGACGTCCGTAAAAATCAGAATTATGCTTTTTAAGTTTATTCTGGCTCAGGGGAATCCCACTGGAGATCTGTAGCAGTAAAATTATGCAAACTATTAAATTAAAATTTATGGTAAGAAGTGATAGCAGCATATTGCATTACATACTCTTTTCTATTCATTGAAATTGTTTGCCATCTGTTTACATGCAAAAGAACTAGTGAGTTAGGTAAAAAACATAAGTAGATATAGATAGCGAGCGAAATAAAGAAAGAACCATCTTCAAGCAAGAAATTATTTACGTTAAAATAGGCAGTTCAGTGTTCAGGGTCGCGGTTGTTTATCCTTTTTAGTTTTTAGCTAAGTATAAAATTATGGAATTGGAATAGAGTCAAGCTGCGAAAACAATGCGTAAAGTAAACATTGAAGGCCGTGTCTGTGACAAATTGAAATCCATTCACCAAAGAAATAAGTTTAGATTCTCGTAAACATGTCATCATACCTCTATGGATTCCTTTCCTCCTAGTTCACAGTCGTCCTGAGCATACATTAAAGGTATTGAAGCCATGTTGTGATGTTTTTGATTTCTTTAAACGGTTTGAAAGATCAGCAAAACACTAAAATCCAATTAATCGAATCGGATTTTCCCTTTCGTTTTTTTTTTTTTTTTTTTTTTTTTGTTTTGTTATGGCGTCACACGTTTAGTGTATTTGCCAGTGTCAAGTATAAAATGTTTCAAACTCAGAGAGTTGAATCAAGTTAAAATGATGATGGTGTTGATGATGATGAGATGATGGGATGAGGATAATGTTTAAGTAAAGTAGTGGCGCTTTACTTAAACTTTACACGGACTTTTTTGGAGCAACTAGAAAAGTCACTTTCACAACTTTATTTCAATTTCCCACACTCGTACACATTAACAAACACATAATGGTTAATAATCCACCAATATTACACATTATCACTCGAAGAAACACAAGTTTTGGAAATAAAAACAAAATTTTCACGTTGACAATTCGATTGCCGCCAAAAAAGTCCTCCCTTTCGTTCAGTTTACGTGTTTTTTTACAATGACGTACGAATTGTGTTGCCATTAGTTTAGTAAAAAAAAAAAAAAAAACCAGTCCAGTCATCCATCAAGTAGTCAGTCGTCACCAAGATAATAATGTCATAATAAAAATATTTTTTTTATAGGCAAAACTTACATAATTGGACTGGGTTGCACGAACGTTTTTAGGTAAACTTAAATGATGAATGTGATATCACAATAGTTTATTTTTTAAAAGATATACGACGATTACTTTTTTTAATTACTAATCTTACAACAATAGTGCTAGAAAAATTTACACATTATAATATACATTAGGAATTATGTATTTTTACTGTACATGTTATGTCAAAATATTTTTAATCAAGAGAAAAAGACTATGCAATTAAAAAGTTAACAGCGAAATTGTATTGCTTATAAAATAATTGTCATTGTTTTATAATTAGTGTCCTTGAATTCCATGATAAACAGTATTCCCTATATTAGATTTATTATTATGTACCTCATTTTATGGGACTTTCTCTAATCTGGCAACATCGAAATTTTGACAGTAACAATGACACAAAGGGTCTTATTGCCAGTAATAATAAATATTGGCCAGAATATTTTTGGATTCGGACTCATAAATTATTGCCAGTTTATATCTCAGGACGGTTCAGTTATTCCATTGACCTTCTATCTCAATGAGTTATTCGGAACCGGTGACCAGCAGTGACATGTGATTTTGAAAGTAGTTGTTGGTTGTTGGTCAACAGATTGTAGAATTATTGGTTGTTTATCTTTATGAGTAAGCAGTAGAAAAAAAAGCCTTATTGCATTGACCTAAATTATTTAAAAATGGGGATGTTATGAGTTGGTGTATCTTTGTACTTATATACCTACTTAGTACCTTGTGTATTTTGTCTGTTTGTTAGTATGTAGGCATGTTTACTTCTAGTCTGAGACCCAGAGATCTCAGTTAATTATACTTACCTACTTATTAACATAATAGACGATAGATGCATTTCTATTGGATTATTATGGACAGCAAAAGTAAGAAGAATAAATTTAATAATAGGTAGCTACTTATGTAATTATAGCTCGTACTCGTATGATCAGGTAAACATGTTCAACATTACCAAATGCCAAATTGCTTGTACAGAAGCGACTTACTGCGCTATTTCACACAATTCTCCGTATTCGCGTCCAAGCTAAACCTTGAGCCATTCAACGGTTCCGCGAATAAGAATCGCAATTCCCACAATTCTACCGCGGTCGACCAAGGGCCACGTCAATGCAAAATAAAGCAGGCAGGTTGAAATAATAATATATGCTGTATATTGGAGATACGCAGAGTTACTTACGGTAAAACTCGGTAAAAGTCCCAAAAACACTAGAATAAAAACACTAAAATTGTATTAAATAGGTACTAGCAGTTTCACCCGCGTGGGCTACAGCTTTATGCATGCAAAGTCTCAGCCCGATCGGTTTAAAATTGACAAAGTTTCATACAAACTTTCATCCCCTATTTTATCCCCTTGGGGGTAGAATTAATTAAAATCCTTTCTTAGCGGATGCCTACGTCATATCATCTACCTGCATGCCAAATTTCAGCCCGATCCGTCCAGTGGTTTGGGCTGTGCGTTGATAGATCACTATGTCAGTCAGTCACCTTTGAGTTATATATATTTAAACTAGCTGCACCCCGCAGTTTCACCCGCGTGCTTGATAAGATAACGTGTCTAAGGAGTTCGAATACCTACAATCTGGGCTTCACACCTACTTGTAAGTACTAATTTACAATTAGCCCAAAAGGGAGAAAGAAATCATCGTCAACAAACAGTCTCGTTCAAAATTTACAATATTCAAAAGCATGCCATATGTACCGACGCGCACTGGGGCGGTATAGTAGATTTGGCCCGTCCTCTCGTTGAGATAAGGTTTGTATTCCAGCAAAGGGAACGTAATAGCACAGTAAAGTAAGAACAGTAGGTTAGTTAAGGCCGCTCGACGAGTTAATTGCCTACTCTTGCGGTGATGCATAGGCGGCGCGTTCCGTACTGAGTGCCTGGCCGCGGCCCCGTTCGTTTGTGATTGTCTGCGTGAAAAGTGCGTGCGTACACGTAGCCGCTACTCTCGCACACATTCAAACCGGCGGCGGCCGATTTGTATGAAGCTGAACTACTTCTCTTTACTATGGTAATAGGCTGATGATGATGATGATGAAGGATTTAGCCAAACTGAGGTACCTATCCCCGTAAGTAGTCCAATAAACAACGCCCTAACACACCGTAGAACAATTCACAGTACAAGAGAAGCTAGCTGCAAGTCAACTAAGCTTAGTCTAGACATCACAATAAACAAGGACTTCTTCAAGGCCAGCCCAAGGGTCACTATAAGACGGCCACTCGTCCATCGTTAGGTAACAGTAGGCAACAGCTATCGATTCGAGGCCGGACATTATTTTTACTGTCGATAAAAGTTTATCGTCGCGCCCGCAGAGGCCGGTAATTACGGCTTTTATCTCACCACTGCCATCTTCGACGTACTTCCAGTGCCTTCCAGTGCATTAGAGATTGAGTGTTGCCAGCGGGGAAAATGCTCGTTACGTGCATAAAATGTTGGTCGACCTTTGTATTGGCCTAGATATTCAATATAGTAAATAATAATACCTTTGACTCCCTTCTCACCCCGTTCTGTGAGGATTTGCCATCGCTCTAAACGGTGAAGGAAAACATCCTGAGCTAACCCAAGAAACTACATAGGTAGGTAATAGGTATTATGAAGGAAATCGCACCACACTGAACAAAATCTCATAAATGCGAAAGTTTATGAGTTTGTATGTTTGTTACTTCTTCACGCTCAAACAGTTGAAAGGATTTGGATGAAATTTGGAATATAGATAACTTATACCCTGGATTAACACATAGGCTAGTTTTATCCTAGAAAAAGGTTCCTGTAGGATTTGTAGCGTGAAAATCGCGGGTGGAACCGCTGCGCGCAGCTAGTGTTTAATATAGTATAGTATGTATGGAAGGTTTAACCGCCCGAGCATACATGGGACGGCCGAGTGTCCGGAGCCCAGTCGACCGTCCCAGATATCGGTGGAAAGTCGAAGTCACGAAAGATTTGCGCGAGCTCCAGGTGGAGGATTGGCAGGAGGTGGCGCAGGGCAGACCAAAGTGGCGTCTTTTATTATCGGAAGCCAAGACTCTCTTTGGGTCGTTGCTCCATCTCAGTTAGTGGAATGTATTTTCCAGGTCCATAATAAAACAGTTGCCAACCAACCTACACGAATTATCAAAGTAATTAAAAACGTAACATACATTTCGTTCTTCGCGACACAAAAGAGCTATTTGGGAACGGCAGCGCGCCACCATTGTCACCTCCGTCGCCTCTTCGGAGAAATTTAATTAGAATTCCCTAACAATTTTCCTCATAAAGATGTTCCTGATAAAAGAGTACAGGAGAGCTGAGGTGGCGCGCTTATTCCGAGCTTTTATTATTGTCCCGATGTTCCCCGTGGTTTCACCCGAGAAGGCTACAGTTTATCGCGATAAAAAGTATTCTATGTACTTCTTCAGGGTTTAAGCAATGTCCGTACCAAATTTAATTTAAATCGGTTCAGTTGTTTAGGCGTGAAAGTGAGACAGATAGACAGACAGACAGAGTTACTTTCGCATTTATAATATCGTATTACTATAATTATAATTATAAAGCAAAAGTAGAGATTTTAGCTTCTATTAACGGCCGGCATGTAATTTATTGTGTAGAAAAGAATAGATAATGATTATTTACAAGGGTTCAAAATATATAAATAACAATATTGCAGTAAGTTGGGTAGGTACACAAAAAAGTCACTGTCATAAATCAACCCAAACTCAGCTTATCTTACAGAAACTTGCAAAAAAACCTATGATTGTAAAAAATTCTGCAAAGCAAAGTACTGCAGTCGGCACCTCGCCCGAGGCGTTATAGAATTAATATCAACAACTCAGCGTTGTGCTGATCGTTTGACCAGGGCTGGTCTTCCGTTGAATGAAGTCTTTTTTGAAGACATCACTGGCATGAAAGTATTTTTTTTATTTCTCATGCAATATTACTCTCTCCCAGAATAAGTATACCAGGGCGCCGACAAAGAATCCGGTGATATTTATCAGTAGGTAATTGAAAATGTTCCAATCCGTCGCGCTGGCTCGCTGAATACCTAACAAAACGATTCAAATGGTTCAAAGATGACATTTTATAGCGCTTCTGGCGAGTTCATTTCGGTTGAAACAACGTAAAGGTTTTCTGAATAAATTGCGCTGAAGAGTGGTTCAGAAAACGGTGAGAATTTCAGTGACTGTCGCACTCGGCTCCTTTGTTTTTAAACCTGGCTGGCACAATATTTTTTTAATATTTAGCTTTGGGGACTTTTTTGGCGGCAATTGAATTGTCAACATGAAGATTTTGTTTTTATTTCCTAAAAAGATTTTGTTTCTTCGAGTGATAATGTGTAATTTGGTAGATTATTAACCATTATGTGTTCGTTAATGTGTACGAGTGTGGGAAATTGAAATAAAGTTGTGAAAGTGACTTTTCTAATTGCTCCAAAAAAGTCCGTGTAATGTTTAAGTAAAGCTCCACTACTTTACTTAAACACTATCCTCATCCCATCATCTCATCATCACCATCATCATCATCATTTAAACTTGATTCAACTCTCTGAGTTTGAAATATTTTATACTTGACACTGGCAAATACACCAATCGTGTGACGCCATAACAAAGAAAAAAAAAGCTATTTTAAAACATGTGACGTGATGACCAGCACAATGCTGAGTTGAGACTGATTTTTGAAAGTTAAAATCTATATTACTTGAATACAGCCAATCAAAGTCTTATATATGAGTCTTTGTTTTATTGTCATGAAATAATCTTACATTTTATATACCATTTTAATGACGTGTTTTTTAATGGTTTTAGTTTTTTTATATAATTTCATTACTAAGACCAATTTCTAATGTCTTCTAACTTTTTGCAGACCTAAAATTGTATATAATACGCTAAATGTTTTGTTCAAATAAAAATATCCCATATCTTCGTTGTAATAAATCAACATGGATTATGCGAGTCATCGCCCTGCATCATCCCCCACTGCAATCTCCGGACGCAGTGCGGCTTTGGTCACGGCACACGTCATGCGGTACTATGATTGTATTATACCTGCGTATATATCTATATACCGTAATACATCCAGCTCGTTCTGTATACCTTTTGGACAGGTATTCAAATGCTTCAAATGACGATAGCTGGCTCTATGGTGTGCCTGCCGGAACAAACAAATAGGTGCTTGGCGACAGATTCGAAAATAAAAATAAAATCTTCATGTTGTCAGTTCAATTGCCGCCAAAAAAGCCACCTGATGTTAAGTGACGAAAGCTAGCTCTACGGTGTGCCTGCCGGAACAAACCAATAGGTGCTTGGCGATAGATCCTTTGACTTGCAACGGTAGCTAGTTAGGGCTCCCACACAAAACTGCAATGCGATGCGGCGCGATACGAATCAGATCGGAAGTTCTTGTGTGTTCTTGTTCTTCTTTGTGGCGAAAAACATGTAGTTGATTGTCTTTGTAATGTATTAGTATTTAAGTTTATTTGTTTTGTTTATGTTTATTATCTAATTTTATTTTGTAAAGTGTATGTTGTTTTTTGCCACAAATAAATATATTGTCTATTGTCTATTGTCTATTGTCTTGTGGTGCCTTAGCGCGAGCTCGCAGATATTTGCGATGCGATGCGAATTCGCAGTTTTGTGTGGGAGCGTTGCCGAATTAAGAACATGAAGAGAAAACAGCGTTTTATTAACTTTTTAAAAATATCAATCTATATAATGGTGTCGATTCGGTTTCGCATTCTCTAAAACTGAACTAAGTTTGACAGGTCTAATAGTATTGCTGTCTTTTTCTAACAAGGTGACTGACGTCTGACTGATGACTGACTGACATAGTGATCTATCAACGCAAAGCCCAAACCACTGGACGGATCGGGCTGAAATTTGGCATTCTGGTAGATGTTATGACGTAGGCATCCGCTAAGAAAGGATTTCGCGATAAACTGTAGCCCATGCGGGTGAAACCGCGGGGAACAGCTAGTAATAATATATAACTGAAATTAGACTAAACAAGTAGTAACAAACCCCCTTGCTTTCTCACAGCTTGCCCAAGAAAATCCTATTACAATACCTATTTCAGCTTCTAGGCAGACTTAGTGTATTCCAGTTAGAAGGGCTAGGTGCCGGCGAAATAGAAGGCTCAAAGGCTTATCACCTTGGCCTCAAGGCGAGTGACGTAGTGCCAAGTAGAGCACGTCCTAGGTGGACTTCTTGTTATCTATATCTAATACCTATACTAATGTATAAAGAGAAAAAAATGTATAGTTTGTTTGCTTCAGATAAACATAAAAACGATTAAACCGATCTTGATGAAATTTGGTATGTCGATAGTTCGGGGAAGGACATAGACTTTTTATTTGCTGTACTTATCACAATTTTTCTTGCACGTCCAAGACTCCTGCTGAAAAGCATTAAAATCTCATTGAACTTTTGTGCTAATGTATAAAGAAATAGCTTCATAAAACCCATTGCAAATCAATACACAAATAATATCTACATAATAATAATTATTATCTTTCTCGGAAAAGCTTCCAAAAGCTACCACTCAAAATCCAAAAGGAAAACCACCTAAAATTTGTCAAATTCAAAACATTTCCATCTGCCATCCAAGCAAAGCCTTGCATTTGCATAAATCCCCAACTCCAACCATGCCTATTTACGCAAGGCGTCAATAACCATGCCCGTTAATATAACCAAACCATAAAATCTAAATTTAAGAGAAGGCTTTGATAGCTGCAGGGCTCACGCTTGTCCATTCACCAACCACTATAAATTGATCTCCTTCAGCACCCCACAGAGTGAATTTTTAAAGAGCAAGGTTGTTGCTAATGAAATACCCGGGCTCTGGGTGGGGTGGTCGGTGCGCTCACGTGGAAAAGCCGGGGTAGCTATTCAATTTCGTTTGGGAGGTATGCTTCATTCGTACGTCCGAGTGTTATTCCGGTAGCTGGTATTTTAGGCGTCATTGGGTATTTCTAACAGCGGGTCAATTTGGAATAGCTCTTCTGGAATGCTATATTCGAATTGCCCAAAGAGTTGGATTTTATTATTTTCAATAGCTGACGTTCGTTGTACAGGGTTTTTATTTGTAATCCTCTTATTAGGATTGGTCTTCTAAGGTTTTCATCGTGATTGATAAAGTAGAATGCAAGATAAGAAAATGAAGTGAGAAAAAGTTTATTTTTCGACGCGACGAGACGAGCAAGACGCTTGACTAATGGTAAGCGTCATGCTTACTTATTAGATTTATTTATCGGATTGCAAAAAGTTCTTAAGAAGCACCAATACGGAGTTTGAATCCCATCGCATCTACGCCCTATATGACCTCATATGACTTCATAAGTTAAAACATGTTGAGGAAATCGGCGTGTCCAAGAACCACAACATTCAGGGCATGCGACATCTACCAACCCGCACTGGGCCAGCGTGGTAGATTACGGCTCATGCTCTATCTCCGAGAGAAGGCCAGAGTCCCAGCAGTGGGAACGTAATAGGCTGATGATGGTGAGGATGCTACGCGGGAAATTAATGACTTATCTATCCACATCACAGTTTGTCCAACTAGGTATACATTTTTGACGTTTCTTGAATTACTTCTATGGAGCTTGTGTCAGATTTCTATCTCTAGTGGGCAAACCGTTATAATTAGACTAAAATCTTTTTGATAGGCCATTTAAAAAGTCACGTAGCATCCCATCTTTCCTACTAATATTATTATTATTTATTTTTTTTATAAGAGATAGGCAAGCATTTGACCCCAGTCTCACCTGATGGTGAGTGATGACGAGGCCGAAGATGGAGCATGCTTGCCTAGAAGATATCTATTCACTCTTGACTTGAAGGCTCCCAAGTTATACTTATCGGGAAACAAAGACGCTGGCAAGGTGTTCCACTCCTTCGCCGTTCGCATTATAAATGTGGAAGCGGAACGTTTTGTACGGATTGGGGGAATTTCAACCATGTAAGGATGACGTGTTTCCGTGCGTCTTGTTGTTCGATAGTGGAATAAATGCGAAAGTTTGTGTGTGTGTATGTTTGTTACCACGTATCACCGTAGCTACTTTTTGTTTAAATTTGGAATGGAGATCACTTATACCCTGGATTAACACATATAGGCTACTTTTTATCCCGGAAAAAGGTCCCGGGATAACGGGAAGACGCGGGTGAAACCGCGGAGCGCAATAAGCAAGCATGTCCTACAACTCTGAACATAATAACATCTGCCACAGCTGGCTCAGTTCATTAAGCCCCGTATTATGTGCAATAATGTCGCATTAACTCACGACATAGTTGGTGTTAATTGGGAGCACAGTGGCGTCCCCAATAGTGACGTTGGCGGAATGAAAAGATTTAATATTTTCACTCACTCCACGCTGCAGCTTTGCATTGTGTGTTTTTTAATTAAAGTTCGTAGTGATGGGATGTGGATATGTACTCTTTTATTCACTAGATATGAAAAGGGACTTTTTGACGTGACAACGTCTTATAATTCGATAGAGCCGGCTGCACGCACGAAAAAACATGACTCTTGTGGCGTTACCTCGCTCTGCGGCGTTACCTCGCTCTGAGGCGTTCCATGTAAGGTTTGAAGTGCAAGCGAGAGCGCGGAACGAGCGGCAATGAAGCACAATCGGCCAATCGACGTTGTCACGTTCAACTATCGTCAGTAAACCGACTTTACAGACAACCAATTTTTTTTTTGTGAAACGGGTCTACGAATAGTTTGCCAGGGCCTTTATTTGCATTGACTATCTAAACATGTAACGGGGGTACGTTAGATTATCCTACTAATATTATAAAATCAATAATAAAATTATATTGTTTGTGTGTGTTTAGCTTATAAGCTACAGGGTACCCTGGATTAAATACATAGGCTACTTTTTATCCCGGAAAAAGATTCCTGCTTGATAACGGGAAGACGCGGGTGAAACCGCGGGGCGCAGCTAGTTATAAATAAATATATTGAATTTTGATATTTAAGTGTGAAGTTTATAGACCTCTAAAATCATCGGTGAAATCTGCATTCAATACCATGCAGTTAGTAGTTTTTGCATGATGCGTGTACAAATAAACATACAGACAGACAAAAGTTCTAATAGAGACTGTTGTTTTGGCTTCTGTTGCTCGTAATAAAGAAGCCCAAATTCTATTCTTACTATCCCTTCTAATATTATATAATATAATATTATAAATGTGAAAGTAACTCTGTCGGTCTGTCTGTCTGTATCGCTTTCACGCCTAAACTACTGAACTGATTTAAACGAAATTTAGTACGGAGTTAGTTTGAAACCTGAGGAAGGACATAGGATACTTTTTTTATCGCGATAAACTGTAGCCCACGCGGGTGAAACCGCGGGTTCGGGCCAAAACACCAACACCTAAACGCCAATCAACGTCAACGTCAAATGTCAAACACCACCTTGCTGTCATCGTCGGTCATCATTTGCTCCAAAAAATATGTTACTCTCAACTTTCAATTTCCTTGTCTCACGCACAGCTATTGCAATCTCTGTATATTTTGTCTCATTTGAAACAACACAATTGTCGAACTTACAAGGCATTTCATCGCACGCCATCTAAAGGCGCAAACACGGGGAACAGCTCGTTTTACTATAAGTGTAGATGGATGTAGGTACCAATCCTTCCCCTCTCTAGCAGCTCTCACATAAACCAGATTGGATCGCAGTGTGTATTCATTCCTTTGTGTCCACGAGCGCACTTTTAATTCAATTTTTATTAGCATGCGCATTTTATTTATGAGAACGTTGGACGTTCTGTATGTGTGTATCTGAATAAAGAATGAAATAAATGGTATTACGTCATAATCTAGATTTATTTGCGACCGATGTGGGCCAATGTTTGTTTTCAATTGATATTTAAGGTTCCGTACCTCAAAAAGGAAAACGGAACCCTTATAGGATCACTGTGTTGTCAGTCTGGCTGTCTGTCTGTCAAGATGCTTTCTCTCAGTAACGCGTTGAGGTATCGAGTTGAAATTTTTATTAAACTAGCTGTTCCCCGCGGTAGCGGTTTCACCCGCGTGGGCTACAGCTTTATGCATGCAAGTCTCAGCCCGATCGGTTTAAAATTGACAAAGTTTCATACAAACATTCATCCCCTATTTTATCCCCTTGGGGGTAGAATTAATAAAAATCCTTTCTTAGCGGATGCCTATGTCATAACATCTACCTGCATGCCAAATTTCAGCCCGATTCGTTGAGTGGTTTGGGCTGTGCGTTGATACCTAGATCACTATGTCATGTAATATTTTTTTCGCATATTTTGCGATCAATATCAATCGTTAAATAAACCTACACAATCACATACATAGTTCTGATCTCTAACTAAGATTGAGTTGTATATAGAACACTTTATTGGAAAAATGTTTATGAGAAAGCAAAAGCTAGCTCTATGAAAAAATTTTGACACAAAGTGGCAAAAATCGAATAAAACTGTCACGTGAAGTCGTAAAGCAACGAAAATAGCGGCGGAAGTTGCGTTGTAGCTCGTAGCGCTACGAATCCGTTAGGGTGCTACGGCGTGGCATACAATTTAACGTTTTCTAAATTAATTTGTCGTTTCATTGTTTGAAACGGGTTAAGGCGGTTATTTTATTTGGATTTTGGTTTAACTTCTGGGGATTTCAAATTTAGTGCTCAACTTAAACCGAAGTACGAGCAGGTATGTTACTTCATCATCATCATCATCATTATCATCATCAGCCGGAAGAAGTCCACTGCTGAACATAGGCCTCCCCCCTTGAACGTCACCATGAACAGCTATTAGCCATTTGATGTTACTTGCATAACTAAAAACTGAACTACCTGAGATGGCGCAACGACCCAAACTGAGTCCTTAACCTCCAATAACAAAACAACCAAGAGAAATCCTAGTAGTATAGCGTATTATAAAATATCGGACTATTTATTTTAGACCAAAAAGCTTGGGATTGTTGTGAACTTGCTCCAATTCAATCAATTAGTAATAAGAATAAAATTGTCAATGTGATCGCGCCAAAAAAATTAACTGCCGGGCGTTTCTTGCCTGTTCTTTTGCCGGCGTAAGGAGGTTGAAACAGGCGTAGCTAGTTCTAAGTTTGAAGTTTTAAAGTGATCATAATGTATATAACACACAATGTAATCCTATTGAATAAAGTACCATTGACTATTGACTATCGGAAAAGATGCCACTTCGGTCTGTCCTGCGCCACCTCCTGCCAGTCCTTCACCTGGAGCTCGCGCAAATCCTTCGCGACTTCGTCTTTCCAGTGATACCTGTGACGACCGACCGGGCGACGGCCACTATATGCTAGATCTGTTTTATATTGATTTCTTTTTGTTGTAAACCACTCGTCCAACGGTAGGACTGTGTGGCTGTTTGACAAATAAAACAGCAGAATAACGGTTAAAATCAAGTAGTAATATCTATTAAGAAGTAGGTATGCATTATGTCTAAGAAAAAAAACTCAAGTACATACAAAAATATAGTATGCCGTTATTATTCCTAGAAGCACAGAATAGATAAAGCACTACGAACTACGAAGAAGTCAATAATCGTCGAGACCGCATTAGAACCGATTTGAAGCAATGATTGATTTTTAACTTGATTATTTATTTCCAAGATAACAATATATATACGTAATAATATGGTAAGCAATGATGGCTCAGAGTTTTAGTGTTTGGTGAAAGAAAATATCGTGTTAGAGTATTATTTAGTGCTTGTGTCCAGTCCAGTCGTAGCGTGGCGCCACCTTCGACCGCAGCGTCAATTAACACATCGTGATCAAATTACTATCACACTAATATTTTATGAGTGCGAGAGCGAGTGTGTATGTTTATTACTTCTTTACTTAAAAACAACTGAACAGATTTGAGTGAAATCTGGAATGGAGATAATTTCCATGGGAGAAAAATGCACGTAAAACCGCAGAGCACAGCTTGTACAATTGTATTTCGATATCTCAAAGACTTAAAAACGTTTAACTAAAGCCAACCGCTTTTCAACCTTAATAATTTCTCCGAATTTGCACTATGCCGAGTCTTAAATACAAAATCTATAACGTTAGAAACTATGGGCGGAAAATTTATTTGATAACCGCTCAGCTTCCGAGTTGTATCGCTAAACTTCTTATGGTGTCTACATTGCTTGCTTTTTACAGACAGAAAGGGTGATAAAGCGAACGTTAGCAGCAATGGTTGCGGTGCCATCAAAAGATGTAGGGATGTGTAAGTGTGAGTATCGGTTGGAGTAAGCAGGCTGTACAACAGTACATAAGCTTCGGAGAATCGGTCGCATTTGAACTACAGTCTGACTTAGTTGTGTTTGGACATGTTAGCTACGCATCTAGAGAGATTTTAAGCTCTGTAAAATTGTGCAAGGAGTTTGAAAGCATGCAGTGATAATATGCTAGTCACGTGGTGAGCATATTACTGCTAGGCTATCAAAGCTAGAAGGGGTCTTTTCAGTATACGCCGCAAGTTGTCTTTGACATTGTCTTTGTGTTTTTTTTTGTCTTTGTCTTGTCTTTATATTGTCTTTGTTTTTTCGTCACTTAACTACTGCCTATGTTATAATTCTGTGAAGCAGGCCCGCAGATCGGGTCCACAACGCACGTCGTCTCATTATCTTTGTCTCTCGGTAGCAAAATCTAGGTTTTTGCTTTCACAAGCCAAAGCACCTGCTTTTCGTAACCGTCGCGAGCTCGAGTACTATCTACGTTATATTTCTATGAAGTGAACCCACAAATGAGATTCACATTGCTCGTTGTCTGTTGTTGTTTTTTGCTCTGTAATGAGGCGAAACACCTGCTTTTCGTTACGGTCGCGAGCTCGATTACTGTCTACGTTATAATTCTGTGGAGTAGGCCCGCAGATCGGGTCCACAATGCACGTTGTTTATCCGGCAGGGCGCGGGTGCGGCGCGGGGCGCGGGCGGCGGGGCTCGGGCCGGGCCCAGCAGTCAGTCGCCGCCCGCCGCCGCCGCAGCCCGCGCGAGTGCTACTCCCACACCACTCCGACCTTCAACCCGAGAGAACGAGACGTCTATATCAAGTAAGTCTTCCAAAACCCGCACTCCATCATCACCTATCTTCATGCCGCTCGCTGATGTTACATAACGGGTAATGAGGTGGAATTAGCCGGCTATAGACAGCCGAAAATGGTGGTGCTACGTTACCCTCGTAGTCGATTCGTAGAAGCGTAGCGTTGTTGCGTAGAATCCGTTTTCGCGGAAGCTTCGTCTCACGGTCAAGACAAGGTCTCGCCGTGGGATCGGTGGTGACGGTACGCGTTTATCCCACGGCCGCCGTTTTTCCATAATTGTCCTGAAAGCCTCGACCTTGCTCCGGGGGCGGGCCATGAATTCTTTGTTTCCGCGGACTGTTTTTATTTTTCCATTCCACGCGAACCTTCGGCAGGAAACGTGAATGTTCCGTCGGTACGGCGACGTGTGATGCGTTCAAATGTTCATTTGATGCGGATGTAGATGATTACAACTCTGCGTGTTTGGTTTTGTGTCGGGAGGGGTCAAAAGACTCCGTGCTATATCTGGTTGCGACTGCTGAACGGATTCGGGTACCTACTGCGGGGATCTGGTTTGAATTTGTTCGATGTTCCAGATAATTCTAAACAACTTTTTGTTTAATTTAAACAGTTGTTTATTGCATATTACGTGTCGTATGGGAATAATACTAGCAATTATCTCATTATAAAAAATAAATTCATTAAAACCATAAAAACATTGAATAATAGATACCTATCAACTTGTCAATCTTAACTGTATAATTTTCTAATTGCGATGAGAAATAAATATATTGTGAATATTTTGAATTGTATTCAATTTTGAATTATCATCGTTTTGACAATATAGTACTAAGAGTGTGCGTTAATATTTATATTGATTTCTGATGCATGGAAATGCTTGTGCCTAAATATCAAAATCAAAAATAAAAACAACTGTACACATGCGATGATTGCTCAATAATGGTCACGTTGACTTGCGTCCTGTAGGTCTCGGGTTCAAATCCTGCAATGAGCTTGAAGAAGGAAGGAAGGAAGGAACACATAGTGATGAACATAGAATTATAAGACATAATTCTATGGTGATGAATATCTTGGTGGTAGGGCATTTTCTAGTGAACGCCTGACTAGCTAGATCTTCGATTTGAGAATCTGTCGCCAAACAGCTATTGGGATGTTTTGGTAGGTTCACTTAAGAGTTGACACTTCTTAGTTCAAGTACGTACCTTCGTCACTTAAAATCAGGTGACGTGAGGTCAAACGCTCACTCGGTATGTATGATCTACGATGAAAAATTTAAAAACCTCGACAGTCATTGTTATTTGTCTAAGAACACTCTCGATCAAGTCTTCTTTTCAACAGAAATAAACCTAAATCAAAAGCTACAATTCCACAGATAGATACACAGACATACAGACAGACAAACAGACATTAAAATGACCCTATAAGGGCTCCGTTTTTGAGGTACTGAACCCTAATTATCAAGAAATTCGTCTTTAACATTATAAATCAGAACGTTCGAAGGTAAACGAGAAATTCCAATTTGAGAATTTGTCGAATTGTTGATACAAGCTAATACACACAAACGCGTGAACTAGCAAGTTTACGTTCAACAAACGTAAACGTGAAAGTTACGCGTGGCACGTGAAAGTTTACGTTTGAACGCTCAAGTTCATCCGAATCTCGACTTGAACTAATAAAGTCGTGAACAGAATCTGTTTCTGCTACGTAACTATGTATATTGGAATTCAATTTGCATTTAGATAGCAAACATCTAAACAGCTTTGTCAACCTGCCAAAGTTGATTTGTCAATAGAGCCATCTAGCGAACTCGGTTCGTAAATGCATTAGAACTGTATGTAGCTTTGCTCCTTTACTTTAATTTTATTTATTTTATTACAGAAGACATGTAAATAAAGTACCTACTACTAAATAAAGTACTAAAAATATTTTTGTTTTTAGTGTGCAAGAAATTATATATTAAGTTGCGCCCCACGGTTTCACCCACGTCTTCCCACTATCCCGTAGGAACCTTTTTCCGGGATTAAAAGCATATGTGTTAATCCAAAGTATAAGCTATCTCCATTCCAAATTTCATCAAAATCGGTTTAGTAGTTACGGTGATACGTGGCAACAAACCAAACATTCACACACACAGTTTCACCCGCGTGGGCTACAGTTTCCCGTTTTTACCCCCTTAGAGATGAATTTTTAAAAAATACTTTCTTAGTACGCCCCTACGCATCAAGACAAACATACCTACCCTCCAAATTTCAAGTTTCTACAACCATCGGTTTAGGCTGTGCGTTGATATCAGTCAGTCAGGACTTTGATTCTTATATATTTAGACAAAGCCTTTTATATGTATAGATAGATAAACGCCAGAAATTAATAATCGATCCTGAGTTTCCTTATAAGTCTTATAATCCCAGTACGGCCTCTCACCTATGACTTTCGCCCGAAATTAATAATAATCGATCCTGATCCGTTATCCGTGGTTTTGGATCGATATGTCATGTCATAATATTTCATGTTAGTACTAGGGCTTACTACTAAAATGACATATTATAACATGACATATCGATCCAAAACCACGGATAACGGATCAGGATCGATTAATAATAATATTAATAATCGATCCTGATCCGTTATCCGTGGTTTTGGATCGATATGTCATGTCATAATATTTCATGTTAGTACTAGGGCTTACTACTAAAATGACATATTATAACATGACATATCGATCCAAAACCACGGATAACGGATCAGGATCGATTATTATTAGTTTCGGGCGAAAGTCATAGGTGAGAGGCCGTACTGGGATTATAAGACTTATAAGGAAACACGGTTTCCTCTTTTTCTATAAATGAGTTTTTTTTTCAAACATCTTATCTTAACAAAAGGTCGTTCCGTAACGTTCCCAATATTAATAATCCTAAGAGGATTTTTCACTGGATTTATAGTTGGTTACCGAGAATCCTGTTTTGGGGATAGCATTGAGTTCCTTCCTGAAAACGTGACCAAAATACAATATGTATATGGAACACATAAGGTGCGTACACATGAAGCGTATTATGATACCAGTATCGTGTTTGTTACGTGTGATATTTTTCCGATTTCAAACATTTCTAGATCCTGTATCCTTAAAAAAATAAAAGTAGACGGCATAATTCTCTGTCTTTGAATGGATCACCTGAACTGAATTCGATGAAACGAATGATTAACGTACGACAACGATTATTGAACGATTAAGTACAGATATAAATAACACTTCAAAGTACTGTAGTGTTTGATTCCGGGAAAGTGCCTGCGAAAAAACTATAAAACCAATTAAGTTTGGCAGTTTATAATAACAATAACACCTACATAATGACATTTAAAGCCCTCACACCTAATTAGAATTCCCTGAATGGTGTCAGTAACTACGCGAATCGGCGTTCCACAACACGTAGACATGGAGCAAAAACTTGCGGATTTATTTCAAAGCACAAAATTAAATATTTCTGCCGTACCGCTATTATTTGCCAATTGCATCACATCGGTCAGTGATAGTAAGGATTTGCTTGAATACTGAATTAAATATGTGACGCTCGTTTTTACGTCTTCGGCAGTCGATTTTTAAGTAGTTCGCTGGTGATACGCCCCTTGTGACTCCCCCTTTAGCCGGCGCTGGCGTTCGTTAAGCGAATTGTTACGGGACCGGGTAGAGTCTGGGGGAATTCACGCTCTTATTATTTATTTTGCGGAATGTTTGCGGATTTTTTATTCAGCAGAGGCTTTGTGATGCCATGAAAAGTAGATTTTCTCAAGCCCCTGAGATGTAGTTTCTTTATATTTTTAACAAGCGTAACCTATGTTCGTTGCTAAGCTTCCATCTTGTTACGCTTCGATGATTCTCGACTTAGCCTGAGAGGAAATGTTGGTTGTCTTCAAGTTCAACAATATCGACAAAAGAAATCATAGCAGTAAAGTTTAGAAAACTTCAACGTTCTTTTACCGCGCAGTATTGCTTTCTTCCTCTCTAGAGTCTAGACAATGTCTGCCAAACATGCTCGTATTATATCTATACCTATGTTGCAGCTTCAAAACATAAATTAATGTTCCCTAGCATTTGTAAACTTATATTATGTCTGAGACAAACGGTATTGCTACGAGTACATTTCCAATCAAAATATAACAGTTGCAGTTAACCTTTTGAAAAAACCAGTACTGATTTTTTTTTGGTAAATTTGGAGAGGCGAAGTCACGAAGGATTTGCGCAAGCTCCAGGTGGAGGACTGGCAGGAGGTGGCGTAGGACAGACCTAAGCGGCGTCTTTTGTTATCGGAGGCCAAGACTCACTTTGGGTCGTTGCGCCATCTCAGTTAGTTAAAGTAACTCTACCTGTCTCGCTTTCACGCCTAAACCACTAAACCGATTCAAATGAAAATTGGTACAGAGATAGTTTGAACTCTGAGGAAGGACATAGGCTACTTTTTATCGCGATAAACTGGTGAAACCGCGGGGACCAGCTAGTTTTCAATAAACAAAAATACTAGTCATAACTAAGTAGGACATTTATTTTCTTCACGGCCTCGTCCTTGAAAGATGGTATCGTCGGTACCACCACCGTTGGGAAAATAACGCCTTCAGCGGCAGCTATCTGCGGCCCCTCAGATGATATATTGTGGTGGCGCACGAAAACGAAAGGTCAAGCGGTTTAGTGCTGTGTTACTTGAAGAATTTTGTATAGACAATAGACAATGTATTTGTTTGTAGCAAAAAACAGTAGGTACACTGGTACATACAATTACGCAATCAGATAATTATTAATCTACTGACCCCGCGGTTTTACCCGCGTCTTCCCGTTATGCCTAAGGAATCCATTTCCGGAATAAAAAGTCTACGTGTTAATCCAGGGTTTAAGCTATCTCCATTCCAAATTTAATCAAAACATTCACACAGACATACAAACTTTCGCATTTATAACTACGTGAACAAGGTATTTGTTACATACCTACTTTTGACATCTTGACTATCATACTGTCCTGACTAAAGTAAAAAGAAAAATCATATTTGTGAAGATCTCATTGGGAATGTTATAAGAAACACAATTACCGTCTTGCGATTCAATTTTCGACGTAACAAGGCAACTATTTGGGTCAAACTTCTCAGGAACAGAACTAACACAGAGTCAGGTTTGTCTTAAGCTATGCAGGGGCCTTAGGGCACTAAAATATGGGGCCCTTATAGCAAACAAAAAAATAAGTGAGCGGAAATTATCAAATTTATGGCTACTTGAAGTTGAAATGGGATTGCATTTGAAGGTTTGAAAGTCTGAAGTTTACAGCAATTTGTCGTGAAATTGAAAAAACCCTAGCTGAGTGTTTTTTAATTATGCGTTAATATATAAAATCAACGAGATTGTTTAGTGGTTACATTGAAATATCCTACTTTTCCTACTAATATTATAAATGCGAAAGTTTTTGTGTGTGTGAATGATTGTTGACACGTATCAACAGAACTACTAAACCGATTTTGATGAAATATGGAATGGAGATAGCCTTATACCCTGGATTACTACATAGGCTTTTTATCCCGGTAAAAAGTTCCTGCGAAACAATGGGAAGAAACGGGTGATACCGCGGGGCGCAATTAGTATAAAATAAATTTAATTTGCTTGGTGGTAGGGCATCCTAGCTAGCTATAGCTATGTATCACCTCCAAAGTAAGCATATGCCGCCAAGTGCTTATGGCATTCCAGTAGTCTTACTTGAGAGCCAGTTCCTAATCGAGACGTAGCGAAGCACCTACTTCGATCTCATCGTCACTTACGTTCGAATGAATTGCGGTCAAACGATACTCTGTAAGATGTATGTTAAAAACATAAGCGCTAGGTTTCGACACTTCGGGCATGAGGGCCCTAGTCATCGGTCACATGCCCAGGGCCTCTATTAGGCCAGGGGCCCTAGGCTCGTGCCTTACGTGCCCTTAAGGCAAAGTGGAACTGAGCGCAGTGACATTCAACTGAATATTTACGTAGAACAAACGTCCTCTTGGGCACCCTTGAACCTTCGCCCACGTTTTTGCCCCAAGTTATTTCTGTGCCAGCCCACGCAAACAGCTGATTATACACACGTTTACTATTTTATTTTAAAACTAGCGGCCAGTCTCGGCTTCGTAGGTACGGGTGTAATTTAGAAAAAAAAAGTGAAGTTACTGCCTTATACTTAACTGAACTAGCTGTTTCCCGTGGTTCACCTGGCGCGTGGGTTACAGTTTATCGCGATAAAAAGTGTCCTGTGTGTGTCCTTTCACAAGCTCTTGAGTATCTATGTACCTACCAAATTTTTACCAAATTTTCTGTAGTTTAAGCGTGAAAGCGTAAAAGACGCATTTATAATATCAGTAGGGATATAATGTGGATGGGCGAACCACCTACTGCGATATTAAGCAATCAACTCATTTTGCAATAAAGTCATGTTGGTCTATAGATAGACTTCTAAAAAAGCACAAGTCATTAGCAAATGAGTCGTTCTGCCTACACATTCATTTTGCAATTGTCATTCAGTTCGTCACACAGACTTTTGACTATTTAGACTACGTGAATCTAACGCAAATATTTGTGCATTGAACAAAAAGGCATACGTGTTTGTAGCTTCTGTTGCGCTAGATACAGAGATTCTAATTAAGGGTCAGATACTATGTATGTGATTATGAGCACGTTATGTATAACTAGGGTCAGATACTATGTATGTGATTATGAGCACGTTATGTATAACTAGGGTCAGATACTATGTATGTGATTATGAGCACGTTATGTATAACTAGGGTCAGATACTATGTATGTGATTATGAGCACGTTATGTATAACTAGGGTCAGATACTATGTATGTGATTATGAGCTCGTTATGTTTAACTACGTAGTTGCACCCCGCCATTTCACCCGCGTCTTTCCGTTATCCTGCAGGAACCTTTTTCCAGAATAAAGAGTCTATGTGTTAATCGAGAGATAGAAGTTACGGTGATACGTGGTGACAAACATTCACACAAACTTTCGCATTTATATATTAGTAGTTACAAAAACTTCTACGCGAGCAAAGCCGCGAGGCTGGTCGCTAGTCTGAATTTAAGAAACAATCTTCTCACTGACTAACTGACTGACAATCAGCTTAAGTTAAAGGTGATAGACACGTGAATTTATTAGGCTAGCTTCATTTGGTAGAAAGGAGAAACAAAAAAAGGATTTCTCGAAACTCACCTCAAAAATTATATGGAAGTCTCAATTTCCGCGCGAGCGAAACCGCGGGCCAGTTCGCTTGTATATATAGGTGTTACTTGACTTTATTATAGCCTGTGACCTGCTTTATTTTATAGCGCCACCCTTACTTTGTGATAACGATCTGAGATATCTTTTAGTGGCTTTGGTTTGCCGTGAGATTTGGAATAAATGTAGCCGTTTTGTTAAAAGCTAACAATTTGTTACAGGTTACAGGTTTTATCCAATCCTTTTTTTATGTGTCTGGGTAAAGAAACAAGCTAGCCCTTTGCCTGATGGTAAGGGCACATTTACATTGCCAGCCAGATTTTGAACTCAACCTGTACATGTAAGATGTATAAATAAATACACCAAGTTAAGAATCTGTCGCCAAGGTATCGGTGGGTTCCGGCAGCCTCACTTGAGAGCCTGTCCCCATTCCTGTTGTAGAGTGACGCTAATTTCAACCACATCGTGACTTGTGATCAAACGTTACCCTGTGGGTAGTAAAAAAATAAAACATACAAGAAAACGGAGCGCATCTGCATGAGTTTTAGAAGTCTCATAACCTCTTGTATGAAGTGGTGTACCTATCATTGCTCTCTGAGATAAGACCTGAGTACCAGCGGGACGCATAGCTACAATGATAATACCCAGGCACCGTTGACCCGTCATCAATTTAAGTTAAATAGTCCATAATCCAGAGCCACTAGTTGAACCGGGCGTGCCGCAGCTCGTCGCAGTGCGGTAGCCGCCAGCGACGGGACCGGCCTTGTACATATGGGGTAACAAACATCCTAGTTTTTGACATAGCTGTCAATTATATTATCTAGAGCTCTTCTAATAAGGAGTTTTGGAATGATAGGCCCGCGCGGGAAGGGAATCGCGCTTGTCAGACCCGCAGCCATGTTAAAAATCTCACTTGCTCCAACTCAATCAACTAGTAATAAGAACAAATTGTAAATGTCCATCACATTGCCCAGAAAATTACTTGCCGGGCGTTTCTTGCCTATTCTTTTGCCTGTAAATGTGATGGTGCCCAAAATTGGATCAATTTCAATACAATCCCCAGCTTTTTTTTTCATTTAAATAGTGAGATATTTTACAATAAGATTTAGTTTTACATGTTCGTATTTGAAATTTAACTATGGAGAAGTCTTGGATTTCACTTGGGATTTTGTTGAAAAACCGTACACATTGGACCTTTGAAGGGGTTTCTGACTTTATGGAGTCTATTATAGTGGGTATAGCGATTTTATGGATTCCTAGATTTTAGTATTGTTATAAAATAAATTATATATAAAATAATGAAAAAAATAATTAAATATTAATTAAATTATTATTTTATTTTTTATTATTATTATAATTTTTTAATTATTTGTTTTTTTTTTTAATTTGGATTGGATTGGGTTAATGCTTTGGTTGAAACTAGGTAACATCGACACAAATAAATCTAAACACACCTAGTGTTTGCAAACTAATGCTTCCTTTTGATTAATAATGATCACATCTTCAATCTTACGTCTCGTATTCACAAGTTCTTTGTTATTCCAGCTCTAGACAACCACCGCTCTCGTTAAAATCACTACGAATCTAAAATTCATATTTCACAAAACATAAAACACGGACCGTTATTGTAGGGTCGCTGTAGGAACGAGAAATGTACAATGAATTCAATCAAACTGGTCGTATTTTCTGTGTTAATCTTTTTTTTGAGTGGAGGTTTTTCTATACTGAAAGATGGAGTACATCAGCTCCGTACATGCGGTATAGTTTAACTCACACGCACTAGCAGCAGTGTGTGTTGCCAGTGATGACTTATGGTACTGAGACGTGGTCTTTGACTGTTGGACTTTTGAATAAGCTCAGAGTCACACACACAACGAGCCAGGGAGATAGCCATGCTTCGAGTTTCTTTGCGTGATAGAATCCGAAATGAGGAAATTCGCCGAAGAACCAAGGTCACCGACATAGCTCTCAGAATTTGCAAGTTGAAATGGCAATGGGTAGGCCACATCGCTCGACGAACCAATAACCTATGGGGAAGAAAGGTTCTCGAGTGGCGACCAAGAACCGGAAGACGTAATGTAGGTAGGCCCCCCACTAGGTGCACAGACGACATTGTATGAGTCGCAGGGAGCCGATGGATGCAAATGGCAAATAGCCATACGCCATCTTCGATCACAGCGTCACTTAACATCAGATGATTGGTGGTCAAACGCTAAGCTGTAAAAAGTAAAAAAAAAAAGATCCAAGCGCTCAATCTCATGGCATCACGAGTTTATGTTCTGTCTGAATTCATATTCTGCGGTGCGTGATGGATGCGGGGGGCGAGAGAAATGGAGGAGGGAGGGGGGCGACGACAGGGTATGACAAATGAGCCCTATTTGCTCCGAGCACGTGTTCTCGAGTTGTTACTTGAAACGCTACGTTGCAAACGAGCACAGTACAGCTTGTACAGTCTGCGACAAAAGTAACCCAAAATCAATAGATTTTATTCAGTAGGATACATTGTGATCACTTTAAAACGTCAAAGTTAAAACTAGGGACGCCGGTTCCAACCTCTGGCGCGATCACATTGACAATTTTATTCTTATTACTAATTGATTGAATTGGAGCAAGTTCACTACAAACCCAAGCTTTTTTGTCATCTAAATAATCCGATATTTTACTGATACCTAAGATTTCTCTTGGTTGGTTGTGCACATTGGAATATGGAAACATGAACATTAACGAGTTACGGGATTACAACCAAAGCAGACCAGACCCCACAAGCAGCACCCGTTCACGTATGGTAGTTGATCATACTCGATTTTTTCAGATGTGTTTTAGATCAGTAATGTTTGTTTTTTACAACTTACGAGGATGCATCAGAAAGTTCTTGGAATAAAGGTAAAACCAAAAGAAAATTGTTTTTTTTGTCCCTTAATTTCGGGAATAGGTGAAAATCACTGATGTTAAGTGATAATGCGGTTAAAGGTTGCTGAAAGTAGACGATGAAAGTAATCGGAAAGTTTGTTTGTTTGTTGTTCATCGACTTTCGTCGTTGACCGTACGATATCTCTTCTGTGGTACAGTCAACGACAAAAGTCGCTGAACAATCACTCTTTTTTTCTATTATCCTCATCATCTTAGACACCAATTTTTGACCTCATCATCACCACCATGTAAAACCATGTAAAATGTAAGACCATGTAAGACCATGTAAGACCATACCATGTAAAATGTAAGAAAAACAATAATAATTACTGATTAGAAACACTTTAGAAAATCGAGAACGATCGGCTACTTTTGTCGCTGACTGTACCTACTGCTTGCTGGCAACCTCCACCACAGAATGCTTGATAGTACAAGCTACCTAACTGACGAATCGCGTTAACGTTGCGAAGAAATGTGGTGACATTTGCCGCTTCTGCTATAGATCTACTGTTTTCGAAATAAGAGTGGCTTGAGTTTTCTACCAATCATATCAAATCAGCTTGTGCTAGAATTCAATTAATGTGTGTTAATGTGTGTGCGTGCGTGCGTGTGTGTGTGTATGTGATGTGTGTTTGTGTGTTGGTGTGTGCGTGTGTGTGTTAATGTGTTGTCAACAGGGTCCATAATGATCTTGATTTACCCTATTGTGACTAACTATTGGAATGCAATAAATTCTTTGAATCTTTGTACAAAACCAGGCCGGGTCGCTAGTAGGTACGTTATAATCACTTTCAGAGAAAGTTATAGATGAGTTACCCAAACGATATCATAGCAAAAGTATCAGTTTCGCTTATTTGGCACGTCTCGTCCTCGTTAAAGCGACATCCAGCAAAAGTTTGTCCAATTTGCGAAAATGTGCACCCCCATAAGGTTCGTTTCCACCGACAGACATTAAACGTAACTGACACGTAGCGTGGCAGACACATAGCGTGGCAGACAAAATAATATTCTTCGAAACAGTATACATATCTAAGAACGTAAGCTGCAACCCGCGTCTTCCCGCTATCCCGCAGAAACCTTTTTCCGGGATAAAAAGTAGCCTATTTGTTAATCCGAGATATAAACTATCTCTATTCCAAATTTCACTCAAATCCGTTTAGTAGTTTTTGCGTGAAAGAGTAACAAACATCCATACTCACAAACTTTCACGGTTATAATATTAGTAGGATATACAATTATACATGTATCGTGACACAGCTGTGCAGACGCCGAAAGACACGAGCCGTTCCCAGACTGTATTTTCAGAAAATAATACTAGTATTATGTCTGCGCTGTTCATGTCTGTACGTATCTGTTGGTTTCGGACTGGTATGAATGGAGCATCGATAAATCGGAACCGTGCAGACATCTGTTTTTTTGTCTTTGGTTCGCAATCGCCGACATATTTAAAATGTCTGACACGATCAATGTCTGCAGATATAAACGGACCTTTAAAGGTGTCTGTCGGTGTCTGCCACGCTGAATGTCTGTGGATGAAAACGAACCTTAGCTCGTTACACTTGTTACTCGAAGTACGGATACGTGAATACCTATTACCCAGTACGAGTATTTACAATGCTTATTTGGCACGTTTTGTGAGGTGCTACAGTTGAGTTGTAACCCAATTTACGCGAAATATCTTGCAATTTGTGCAGGTGATTTATAGTTTTCGGATACTTAGGAGTTTGGAATCTTAGAACACCTGTATAGAAGGAGCTGTTAATGTATTTAAAATCTAAATACATCTAACTGATTGTTTTTTATTTTTGCTCGATAGCGTTTGAGCACAATAGTCACCTGGGCTATTGTGCTCAAACGCTATCGATTGCGTGGTAAACCGCGGGGTGCAGTAGATTTATAGTAGATTTATATTTACTATTTTATAATTGATAGTAGTGTAAATAAGGTCAATATTTAAGAACTTGAATGAGCAAGAATTGAACGATACGAATCAGTAAATAAAATAAGCAATATTTTTACCCCTGATCATCATCCAAAGAGTATACTTAGATACTCATCATCTCTCTTCAATAGTTACTACGGTTTTCATTTTATTTAGGGATAAGTACAGTCAACGACAAAAGTAGCTCAACATTAACACAATTTCCGATTACCGGCATCATCTTAAACACCAACCTTTGACCACATCATCACTTAAAATCAGGTGTGTTATGTTGTGGTCAGAGCGCTACCTTGTAAAATGTGAAAAACCCCACGCCATACTGATCTAAAACACATTTAGGAAATTTAGTATGATCAGCTACTTTTGTTGCTGACTGTACCTACCTACTTACTATATTTTTACAGTTTCCATTACGATATTGTGTTCAGAAATTGCCACCGTTCACCACTTTGTATATCTGATCTTGTACCTAATCTTTACATAAACAAATCCACAGTACTTCAAAAGAGCATGTGATTTGTATTATCAACACATACACGTGATCCTGACAGATTGGTTTTTGATACGCGTCCTAGAACAACATTGTCGGCGTCTTTGTTTCCCGATAAGTATAATTTGGGAGCCTTCATTTCAAGATTAATAGATATCCTTTAGGCTAGCAAGCTTCATCATTGACCTCGTCATCACTTACCGTCCGCTAATTTTAGTATGGCACTAGTTTCTTTTAGTGCCTTGCGTGGGAGAGCGGCCTAAGGTTGCGTTTCCACGAGAGCTGTGCATGGTAGCTAAGTTAAGTGGTGCGCGAGGAATCCCACCAATAGGACTCGAAGGGAAGAGCTAGGCTAGGAAAATAAAAAGACAACTTAAGCTGAATAGTGGCGTTAATTCTAATGATTTTTCTCTGTATATATTAAAGAAAAAATGTTAATCTACAATTCTACATGATACCTAAAGGAGGGCCTTAAGATGAAAAAAATTAACGAGTGCATTTATATATTGAAAAATATTTGCAAAGTGATCCCTTTATCTAAAGTTACGACCAAAAACTTGTTAGTACCACTAACATTAATATGTTGGTGATATTTTTCAAAAAAATGTTATACCCAGAGTCTTAATATCATTATTTGCATATACTGCCTTGGTTATTTTTAACGATTTTTTTCCGCGTTTTAATTATTCCCAAATCAGCGTACCTTCTCTGTAGCAATCCTATTAGTGGATTGTCCTCGCGCACAGCTTAACTGTCCCCGCACATCTGTAGTGGAAAAGCAGCCTAAATGCTAGACTCCAGTTCGCAGTAGTATTGTCAGTCATAAAGCTGTCAGTTGCAAGAGGAAGCGGGCCTCGAGGGGCCCCACTAACACGGATTCAATTCGGCCAGCTCACCGCGTGACATCCAATTGTTTTTATGAATATTGCTGTCATTTCTGATTCACTATGTCAAAGTAGGGAGTCACAGTACATGATGCAAACATTGATGGCTTTTTTTTAACTAATATAGTCGCAAACAAGCAGACGTCCAGCTGTATAGCAACCGGTCACCGTCGCTTAAGGACATTTGGACGTTGCCGATGCGTTTAGGAACACTTTTCACGTCCATCTTGAAAGACTGCAATTTGTAGCACTGCGGAAAGACTTGTGAAGGAAGTTCATTCCATATTTTGCTGATGCCTGTTTGAACTTTTTGGTTCTACTTTCTTTTACGGAACAACGGATTGACCTAATTTTTTTTAGGAAGGGATACCTTTTGGGCTGAGCTTGGCTTAGTGACATAATCAACTTTTTATCCCGAAAAATGAACGGTCCTTCTGATAATCTATTCGGGGGTTAAAGCTAAGGTCACTGCTAGTATCATAAAATTCATAAATGCGAAAGTTTGTGAGTACATGAATAAGTGAGTATCTGAACTCCCTAACACTAAACGCCTCTACAGATTTAGATGAAATTTGGAATATAAGTTCAAGCTATCACCGTACTAAATTTCACCAAGATCGGTTTAGCCGTGTAGTCGAGACAAAGAAACAAACTGAGTTCTCGCATAATATGGATAGATATACCTACTGACTGAATAGATATAACATAATAATTATTTTTATTATTTTTTATTTGCTATTAATTTTATTAATTTTATTGGGATTGTTCATAATTATTATTGTTTATTATTAATTCTTCTGTGTGGTAATTGTAATTGGTATTAATCGTTTTTATCACAATAAAATAAATTTAATTTAATTTAATTTAATAACATGGCAGGATTACTACATTTATTGTACATACTACTTGTACATACAAATATGCACAATGAAATTTGACTATCTAATGCAATTCACTGAATCAGAATTCATCGATTCAGTACATCATGCAAAGCGATTGGTGATAGGAAGACGGGAGCTGACCTGCCCAAGTCCATGTATAAATTTACTCCCCATCATATAGGCAATTTTTAAGCTTCTTTGGTAATTCTACCTTATCTATCCTTGTATGTGTATCTGTTTTTTAGGGTTCTGTACCTCAAAAGAAAAATATAGGGAACCCTTTTAGGATCACTGTGATGTCCGTCTGTCTGTCTGTCTGTCTGTCTGTCTGTCGTCTGTCAAGACCCTTTGCTCGTTGTGGTATCTAGTAAAAATTTGTACAAGTCAAACTAAAAAAAAAATATATTAAACCAATCAATTTGTAAATCAAACTGGTAAATCAACGCGATCAAAAGATATGACCGTTTATGTCGTATACTTTTGCTTCTTATGCGATTTCACAGAGGAATCAAATGTCATGAAATTTCACATGAAGCATGGTCTTATAGCACATGTAATGAAGGGGGGAGTCTGAAAACCGTAAATATGTAAGTAGTTGAATATAAAAAAAGTCTGAACACCGTAAATATGTAATTGTAAAAAAAAACAAGTTTTTACGGA
The DNA here is from genome assembly GCA_931315375.2 of Opisthograptis luteolata. Taxonomy (NCBI): domain Eukaryota; kingdom Metazoa; phylum Arthropoda; class Insecta; order Lepidoptera; family Geometridae; genus Opisthograptis; species Opisthograptis luteolata. The sequence goes on along the minus strand of OV928036.1, from coordinate 11,678,897 downwards.
ACCCTCGGTGCTCGAGTGAAACTCGCAATTGGCTGGTTATTAATTTGAAACGCGTCTTGATCGATTTTTTCTCTCATAGTTCTATATGTCCCTAGATATAACCAAGAAAGTTAAAAAAAAATTTATTGTAGACCTTTTCAAAGAGAGTATTTTATGTTACGAAGACTCTAGCGTGCTGTAGTTAACTAGCGTGGAGTTCACACGTCAACAGTTTATGTTGACGACTGGTGGCGAATCGTCAACTGCATGCCATTGAACGTGTTGCACTTCATCAAACTGCTAAATGCATTTCTTAATTACCCGATTGTGTTATTGTTGTGCTATTTCAAGAGGCGTGAACGTCAACCAAGCCAAGGTTTCATTCGTTATAACAGCAAACCTAAGAGTCAAATCACACCGAAACGCGACGCGAACGAGACGCGCACTTTCTATGATACCATGTTAACTACATAAAAAGGTACTGTCGGCTTTCATAAGAAAAGTGTCCCAAATACCTTAGGCGAATTTTTTAATAGGATTCTTTTTGTTCTATAGCATTTTTCCTATCGATTGACACTAGTTTTATTAGTGGCCGTCTAAAAAATCGTTAGATCGATTAGTTGTAAAAAAAGTACAAAAAATTGTTACCAAACGTAGTTATTATTCTTTACAATAGCAACTTTGATAACTAATTTTCACGAAAATTTAAAACGGATTTTGGTAGTTTTTTTTTCTTACATAGTGTTTAGTACTTAGTGTTTGATGTAAATAAAGCAACACCATAATAATATATAGTTTTAAAAAAACTATAAAAAACACTTTGAAAACGCATTTTACTTTTTAGTCTATGTAACTAAGCCTAATCTATTAGACTCGTCAAAACGAATGAAATGAGTCCAAACTCGATGGGCTTACTAGTAGCCATTGAAGAGTTCCACTATCCATCTCCTGGCTCCATCATCAGATCAGGTCGATGATATCAAATTATTGTATTGTCATCGGGATTACATACACATACAAAGTTTCAAGTCGATACGACAATTAGAAGTAGGTTAAAATTGACTTCTAAGATTTGATTACATTGTTAGTTGTTACAAGTGAAGCTAATAAAAGTGTTTTAAAAACAAGCTAATAAAAGTGTTTTAATAAATAGTTAATCCTTGACATATCACATTAATGACAAACTGTGTCTCTGGAAATATGTTCCGTCGTTATTTATTCAGTTGTTCAGTTGTTAGAGTAGATTTATCATTTTGAACCATACCTTATCATGCAGTCTCGATCTATTTACCCGAAGGTTCTTCAGAAAGTTTACCTATTTATATCTGCATAATTGAATGCAGCCGGCAGTGAAATCATACGAAATCATGCCAAAAAGTTGCCACAAAACGGAGTATTTACCGCATGAGTGGCGCATTCGCATTGTCGGTTCCCGCTACAAGACAGGGTTACCAGTAGGCTAACTTTAAAAATTGTTAAACGGTTTCGGTGAATTTTAACTCGGCGTTGTGCCAAATTGTGTTGTGTATAATTGACTAAATTTCACGTCCGATTGATTACACTAACCGCTTCTTTCTCAAGCAGTGTCGACCGTCATCAGATATTAAGTTTTCGGGTTGTTTTATAAGTGGAACGAACTCCCTCCGCAAATCTTTCCGCAGTGCTACAAGTTGCAGACCTTCATGATAGGTGTGAAAAGAGTTCTTAAGGGTTGGCAACGCATCGGCAACTCCCTGGTGTTGCAAATGTCCATAGGCGACGGTGACCACTCGCGGTCTTTTATTTAGAAAAGCCTAGTGTCGTCAGAAGCCTTCTTAAACTTAAAGTTTCGGTTGCCAAATCCAGTGCCCGAAGTAGAACCCGGTGAGGCACCCCTGCGGCTGTAAAACAAACCGGGTCAGTGAATCATGTTTGGCGTTGTGCCATGATAGCCAGGTGTTTCAGCCTCTCTAGACCGGCTGCAATAAATAGGCTTTAAAATGTTAAGTTTTTGTGCCAAGAGAACTTGTTCCGATGCGTGGTTGCAATCCGGGTCGTTGAGTTTTGGATCCAGGGCCCACGGGTCCAAATTTCTGACGCAACCATAAACAACGGCAGCAATAACTTAACTCATCATCTTCATAATCAACCTGTTTCAATCTACTGTTGGACATAGGCCTCTTGCCTGTTCCATCATACGCCACTGAGACCGATCTTTGGCTTCTCTCATCCAACCGCTATCAGCCATTTTGCGTAGATCGTCACTCCACCTAGCCAATACCACCTAGCTAATTAATATGTTTTGAAATGTTATCGGTACTTAAACGAACCAATAGCCTTCTCCAAACATCATCAATTTTTTTATCCATCTATCTTGGGGTAAGAAAAGTCTAGGGGACAGCAATATTGACAACCACAGTTTCATTGGTCGGTCAGTGAACAAATTTTTGGCATGAAGCCATGTGATGCCAGATGCTCTCATGTTTCTGAATGTAGATGTTCATTCAGGTAAAAGCTTGTGTCCTTATTTCCGTTTCTCTTGTTTACAAAAGAATTGTTATTCAGTTGGACTTGGATTCCTGAGCGTTCAGAGTCTGAAGTTTGCGTAGGTCCGCATCCACCGCGTCCCTCCAGTAATTTTAGGGCGTCCGATCGACAGGAGAAGGAGTGTTTCTTATGTTTGCTTATGGACTGAAAAAGACTACAATCCAATAAAAAAAAGGAGAATTTTCTCCCATCTTTCTATACTTTAATAACACTTGGTAATATTTCCATAAAAACCTGTCAGCCGTGTTAGAAAATGCAACTAGAATTTTATAGCGGTTTTTTTATTTATGTCTGTTAGCAGTCCAATTATTATCTGAACTAGTGGAAAATTAAGATGGCGTCGACGAAGCAAAGACTAGAAATAAGAGAAGAAGAGGGAAAGAAGTATGGAACAAAGTAGTAGTAGTAGTGTAAGAGTATAGTCGTCTTCTGTTCATTCGAATCGATATTAGACATCTCGATTATAAAATCGGAATAATTTTTTTTTTAATTAAAAATGCGATAATATCTCTCTATTAGATATGAAGATTGTTTGATTCCTGGACAAGTACATAAGATAAGTGAAACCGCGAGGCACAGCTAATATTACATCTGATAATCTGACGTGGGATAGAAACGCTCTAAAGAATGAACTTTCTTTTTACATCTTTTTGATCACAATTCACCTGATGTTAAGTGGTAATGTGGTCTAAGCTGACACCACGCTAAAACTGGACTGGAAACTAGCTCTCAAGTGAGGCTACCGGAACACACCGATAGAGGCACTAACAGGCAAACACTAAAAAATGCCTTACCACCAAGCTATGATTTCAGATGTTTTCCTTCACTGAAAGCTCAAGCTCTTTGACAGTATTGTCGTTGTCTAGTACCCTTAAAACAAGTTTCGAGCTTAATTTAGGGCTAGGTTAATTTGTGTGCAATGGTCCCCGGATATTTATTATGAAAATAATGTATTTGAACCCGAACGTTTCTTCTTACTTCCGATGTGCCAACTGGAGAACCAGTTAGTGTATTTCAGCAGGTATATTTCTATGCAGAATGCAGTAAATTTCAGTTTATCATCAAGACATCGCGTACCTAAGTAGAGCGGGGCACGAATCGGCACGATACCTAAGGTCACAACTGTGCACTTTACCTTTACTTATTGTTTCAAATGCAAATAAGAAAAGGTTACGACTGTTTTAAGTTGGTTAAGGACTTTTTGGTGGGAAAGTGAAAACGGATTGTGGTGTTTTTTTTTAATTTTGTTTTAGGGAATGGTTTGCAGTTGGACAGTCTGAACTCTATACCTATTTTATATATACTTTAGTATATAAAGTTGTACAAGTAGGACTAAGTGCTAGATATCATTTTCTACCAGTTAGTCAATTTCACGTGGAAAGTTTAAATTGTTACTAGAAAAAAATAGACTAGTCCCACGTACCCCCCGGTTCCAAATAGCTAGCATACAATACATTATTTTTGCAACTTCATCTCAAATATTCCTACCAAAAATGTAAAAAACGTTCAGTCGTTAATAAATGAAAAAAAAAAAAGATTTTCATTTTACAGGCATACAAAACCGATTTAAGAGTTGAATTATTTTTGTATGTTATATACACATTCTTCAAAGAACTACAGATTTAGTTTTATAAAATTAACGATAGTTTTCATTTTAAACGAAAAAAACCCTTTTTTGGCGCATACGAACTTACGCCATTAGTCAGCTCGCTTGCGTTTTTGTATGGAGCTGATTTCAGATTCATTGTTTATCACGGCGTCCTTACGGACATTTATAAAACCGAACCGAAAATAACTTGATAGGCTAAAATTAAAACTGTACTTATGTTAGTTCAAAACCAGCTTAAGTACGTTAAAAAACTGTAATTTGTACGAGTTACGATGAGCGGTCACGACAAATAAGCAAATAAACATTCTTGTTGGAAAATAGTGGTTCAACCCACGGCAAAAATACCCCTTACAATAACACAAAAAAGTTTCAACTTAATACCACAAGAAATAAGGTTTAAATTCAGTTTTGTTGGCTATTTTTTCCGTGGTCAATACAAAATTGTTAGTTACAAGTCTAACAGAAGTTCACACGAAGTTCCAGCTGTGATTTATAAATGGTCATTTTTACGTAAATTTTTGTTATTCACAGTTTTTATTGCCACAAATTACATGATAATTAATAGGCCGATACAAGTTGCTTTCGGATTTTGTTAGGCGCTTTCCAAGAATAAGGTGCGAAGTAGGGAAGGAATTGTTTTTTTTTTTTTTTTTTGTTTTGTTATGGCGTCACACGATTAGTGTATTTGCCAGTGTCAAGTATAAAAGATTTCAAACTCAGAGAGTTGAATCAAGTTTAAATGATGATGGTGATGATGATGATGAGATGATGGGATGAGGATAGTGTTTAAGTAAAGTAGTGGCGCTTTACTTAAACTTTACACGGACTTTTTTGGAGCAACTTGAAAAGTCACTTTCACAACTTTATTTCAATTTCCCACACTCGTACACATTAACGAACACATAATAGTTAATAATCCACCAATATTACACATTATCACTCGAAGAAACACAAGTTTTGGAAATTTAAATAAAATTTTCACGTTGACAACTCAATTGCCGCCAAAAAAGTAAAAAAGGAATTGTTAAATTGTTTTCGTAATTATGTCAAAAATATATCACGGTTTCTTTTTAAATCCCGACCATAGACTAAGTTTTTTTTTGTTATGGCGTCACACGATTAGTGTATTTGCCAGTGTCATGCATAGATTACTTCAAACTCAGAGAGTTGAATCAAGTTTAAATGATGATGATGATATGATGGGATGAGGATAGTGTTTAAGTAGTGGAGCTTTACTTAAACTTTACACGGAGTTTTTTGGAGCACCTAGAAAAGTCACTTTCACAACTTTATTTCAATTTCCCACACTCGCACATATTACACACTATCACTCGAAGAAACACAAGTTTTGGAAATAAAACAAAATCTTCATGTTGACAGTTCAATTGCCGCCAAAAAAGTCCAATAGATTAAGTTGCGTCTGAGGGACGTTTATAATGATAGTTAAGAACAACGTTAACGTTATGGTTACATCCATAGTTAAGAATTAAAAAAAGAATTGAAAAAGGTGGAGGTTTCGAGGGTTCAAAATCAACCAACTTTTTTCTGCTTTCTAAAATTTCTAGCACACGAGAACCAATTTTCTTGATTCGTTATCTTATGTAGTTGAAATCTTATGCACTTCTCAAGCTTTTGCTATATGAAAGTAAACCCATGAAACTACTTAATTTAATAAGAACTTTCTAAACACTCTTCAAAATTGTACTGATCGAACGTAATACCAAACTCTAAAAGTGAAATGGCGGAACTCTACAAACTCTACGAAATTCTACGGAACTCTACGGATTTTATTATATAAGTTCCATCCGTTCGTATGGAGAGTTTCAAACTGCATACTCGGAACTGTACTAAAACACGTAGAGTTTCTATCAATAGTTTTGTAGAACTTTTAATATAATTACTGACTAATCCATTCCTGTAGTAACTACGTTGAAATTTAAACTTAAAGCTAGGTAATCCTTATTTTTAATCAACTGCTGGCTATTTTATAGAGTCGATTTTGATGTAATACGGCTAATAACATTAGGCTCAGTGAGTGAACAGGCCGCTGCAAAGCGTGAGGTCCCATGTTCAGTTCCCGCTTCGGAACAAATATTTGTGCATTGAAAATAAAGTGCGAAGAAGAATACATTTCGTATCAGACACTATGTTGATCACTACATAGTGTCTGATACCATAGATACATTAGAGGTTTGAGCTATGTTAAAGAAAAATTAGGTAGCTCTTCGTAAAGGCAAACAAAATAGTGCACACTAAAAAAATGATCACAGACTTCGTCAATAAGTAATTTCGTACTATGCCTCTGCTTTTGGGTTGTCTGGAAGAGATCGCTCTGAGCGATAAGACCGCCCTTTGTGACACTTACCGGTAAGTTTTTTGTGGATCTTGTTTTTCAAATTTCCCTGTATTGTGTAAAGAGTTAATCAGATAGATTTCTATTTAATAATCTAATCAACTAAACACTGGCTGAATGCATTAACCGTGCTATACCAAAAATATACCCTACCTGACTACCGTTTGCGGCGCAGCGTAACTTTTTAATTTCTCTTTCATTAGTCGAGGCACTGAAGATTTTTATTGGTCCGGAAATTAACCTCCGACCGAGTTCAGTGGCTAGAACAGTGGGTCAAACTGGTTACTTGGAACGGAAATCGACAAGTTTCTACAGTTTTATCGGGTAGTTATAGATTTTCCTTACTAAGGTTTGTAAGCATAGTTGGCGGCTGAAGTTACTATTGAAAAACTCCAGATATGGACAGATACCAAGACTTGATTTTATGTTTGGTAGATAGTCAGGTGTTATCGACTGGGTGAACCGATTTTGATGATTATTTTTTTATTTGAAAGCTGGTGCTTCTCATGTGATCCCAGTAAAAACAATGTCATCCATGAGAAAACCTTTTAAATATTTTATTTTGTTAATTTTTTAAATTCATTAAAGTCTGCTTTATTGATCTGATTTACGGGGGTGACATTGTCAAAAATTGACAAAACTCCCAGGAAAAACCTTAAGCAAAAAAAAGCCTTTTTTTAATTTACTGTGGTAAATATTTACTTGTTTTTGTCATTATTTGGTATTTTTTTTTAGTTACCTATATTTTAGTTTAATTTTTTATCCAATTGTATATATTATGTTCTTTAAATTGAATAAAAATAAATATAATTATAAACTTGTTACCTATTATTCTATTTCATTTTTTAATTGAGAAGCGATTTTCTTTCGTTTTGACCGTATGATAGTCACACAATATACGCCATGAAAAAACTTTGCCGGGATTAAGTATCAATTATCAATCAAGTCTTGCAAGATGGGTGTGAAATGAGTTTTTTATCGACAACGTCCTTAATGTTGCAAAATATGTGACAATAAACGCTTACCATCAGATCTAAAACAACAATAAAACTCTTAAAAAAAAGTCACGTTACATAAAATATTCAGTAAACAGTTATTTTTCCAAACTCACTAATGCATATAGCGTATATATTCCACGACTTTACCACATACTACGTTTTAGTGGGCGACGTCGGCCCAATTTCCGGCTAAGCCAGTCCGCTCGGCCATATCGGTTACCCTACTTTCCTAGTCTGTGTTGCCATGTGGCTGAATAAAATTGCAACTTCCCCGACGTCTGTTGTAGGCAGAACCTTTACTGGAAGCTTCGACTAATTGACATGCATTGGTTTTGTTTGCAAATGAGTATTGTATGCTGATCGGATATACCTATATTTATGTATATCATTTATTTACTTCATATGGGTGGGAGAGGAGTGGCGTAGGTGATCATACTAGATTTTCTAAATGTGTTTTAGATCAGTAATGATTGAGTTTTTTTTTATATTTTACAAGGTGGTCTTTTGAGCACAGCAACACCTGATTTTAAGTGATAATGTGGTTAGTGGTTGGTGTTTAAAGGTGATGACGGTAATCGGAAAATGAGCTATTGTTCAGCGACTTTGGTCCTTGACTGTACCTATAACCTGTAGCTTATTAGCCACACTTTATATTTGGTATAAACATGGTGTTACATGACACTCCAAAATAGTTAATTTCATTTTACTCTTCTATTTGTTACAGTAGGCTATGTTTGCATGTTTTATTAGTTATTTCCTTTCTTATCTGTGGAGGCTTGTAATTGGCTTTAGTAGCTGTAAGCCACCTAAACAAAATAAAATTAAATGAACATGTTTTGAACCATGTTTATACCAAATTCTACCAAAACCCGTTCAGTCGTTTTCCGTGAAAGAGTAACTAACAAATATCAGGCAAACTTTCGCATTTATAAAATTAACATAGCAGGATAGTATAAAGGTTAAATGTCACTTAGCCACTAACGACAGATATTAAGACAGCATATACTCGTATTCGAAGCAGTGTTCAAGCACAGTCGGTAACTTGTTCAAAAGCTCCGGCAGTCCGGCCACTCCGGTGCCAATTTCCGGCCGACCGTCTCCGGTTTGCATTGCACTCTGCCCTCTGTTGCCATAACTAGTTTATGTAGACCGCTCTGTGTTGCAGCTACACAAACAAAATAGTTCAATAGCGAATTTCGGTCTGCCTATGATCTAATTTGGTGCTATCAAAGTTGTCGGTGAAATGACAATAAGTAGAATTAATCAATCCAATTCAATCAATTAGTTATAAGAATAAAAGTGTCAATGTGATCGCGCCAATAAAATTACCTGCCGGGCGTTTCTTACCTGTTCTTTTGCCGGCGTAAGGAGGTTAGAACAGGCGTAGCTAGTTTTAAGTTTGACGTTTTAAAGTGATCACAATGTATCCTATTGAATAATGTACAATTGACCAGACAGAGTTTCATCAAGTGACATTTATTATCACACATCTTTCTAGATCACTATATAAGTACCTTTCAGACTCTCCTTGACTCAATGTACGTCACTGAGCCTAGCTCTCGTCGCATCATCGCATACTTTGATCTTTCGTTCCGCTAATGAACGCATTGATTTGGCCATTTCCAGTATCGACGATCGACACGTTACGCTTTCAACACTTCTGCTTAATTTATTGCATAATATATGTGTGATGAGCACGAATATTTGTACCTGAGTCTTGGATATTTCTATCTATATAAGTATTTATTTCTCTTTAATATAAGTATGTATATCGTTGTCTAGTACCCATAACACAAGTTTCAAGCTTTCTATATACCTAAGTATATATATCGTGAGCTTAATTTGGGGTTAGGTCAATTTGTGTGCAATGGTCCCCTATATTTACTTTATTTATTTATTAAATGAGGTTTAGTGATTGAACCAACGTAATTTTGTATCTCAAACGTATCAAGTTCATGATGCTACCATTTGCATAGGATACTAATTCTAGATGGTTATGAAATTTCACAATTTTCTTTTTGTAGTTTCACTCGCTTTTCGCCAACTGTCGTTTTAATCTGAATGTGCAGTTTTACTAAACAACAAAGTCTAGTGTGTATGTGTTTTGAATTTCACTAGTGTGTTCTTGAAGCAATCACCGCCACTTCAAATCCGCAAAGAGCTTAGCTTGCTCAGAAAAACACACGTATATATTATAAGAAGGAAAGCAACAAAGTCCTTGAACTCAATCCAAGGACGCCCGTCTACGTTACTGGTATGTGGCTGGAAGACACGTGTGTCTTTTGCAGTCTGCTATAATATAATACAGTTCATTGGAAAGCGATGGCTGGCACATGCGTCAACTCGTGAACTGGTGCTGCTTGTGGGGTCTGGTCTGCTTTGGTTGTAATCCCGTAACTCGTTAATGTTCATGTTTCCATATCCCAATGTGCACAACCAACCAAGATAAATCTTATTAGTAAAGCTTAAATATCAGACTATTTAGATGACAAAAAAAGCTTGGGATTGTATGTAGTGAATTTGCTCAAATTCAATCAATATGTACTTAGTAAGATTAAAATTGTAAATGTCTCTAAAATCGCGCCCAAAAAATTACCTGCCGGGCGTTTCTTGCCCGTTCTTTTGCCGGCGTAAGGAGGTTGGAATAGGCGTAGCTAGTTTTAAGATTGACGTTCTAAAGTGGTTATATTATGTATCTTATAAATAAAGTAAAGAATTTTGAAGTTTGAAGTTAAGATAATAGACATCACTTTTTTTTAGTTCTTAGCGTGATGCTATTCGATACAGGGCTGTTATTTGCTATGATCATCAAGATTCCTTGCCAATAACGTGTGTGACGTCATAACGTGCTTTAGCGGTAATTCCACGCCGATAACGTAACCCGCGCTTAGTGCTTAGATGGATATCACTCGGATATCGCTTAAAAGATGCGACCAACAGAAAATGTATAGACAAAATGGAAAATGTAAAAAATGTAAGTAAATGTATCTGTGTCAAATGTATGGATATAGTAAATATGAAAAAAAAAACGTCAAATCGTTGTTCTGCCAATATTACTTCCCATGGCCTACGCAATTCGGTGGAATTGCATCATCCAATATTGCCCTTAAAAATACAGTAGCCAAATTCATATATTCGTACAAGAAGTATGTATTACTATATAAACACTCTTGTTATCTATTCAAACGTATAGAGAAAATTAACACAGATTCGCGACCAAAAGCATCACGTGACATTCTGTACACACGTATTTTTTCCACTCTGTATAAGGTATGGGAGGTATTGATTTTCCCGCAAGGTAAAAGGACAAAAAATGTACCGGGCGCGTTTACGCAACTACGGAAGGAAGCGAGGCTATGTACAGAAGGCAACAGTATGGGCAGTGTCACCTGATTTGTTATGTTGCACTCTAGTGAATGCTTATTTATATGTAACTGTACATACGAGCATGTGCTCGCCATATAAAATTATGCAGGTTACGCTCTCTGTACTACATTCTGCATTGCAGTATTTCCGTTTTCTCAAAAATGTTCCTCAAATATTTTTTTATTTTAACTGGGCATATTATAATTGACTGAAAGAAGTTATTTTCGAAGAATTTCCTATTGGAACCCCACCTTTTCCGGGATGAAAAGTATCTTATGTAACTACTGCTATGCAAAAATCACGACGATCCATTGCTGCGTGAAAGACTGACAAACCAACAAACATACTTTCATTTTTATATAAGTGTGAGCATATGGTGATAATCTACGTAATCTCTACTATTATTATAAATACGATAGTAACTCTGTCTGTCTGTCTGTCTCGCTCTCGCTCTGAAGGACATAGGCTTCTTTATATCGCGATAAAATATGAATATGAATATAACTTCGATGTTTAAAACAAACGAAAGTGCGATCGTTTCGCGTGAAATAGGAACTTTCTATACTGTTTGTATGGTGATATGTGTTTAGGGAGAAGTGTAAACATATGTTAATGTGTTTCTGTGTTAAGGCTCGGCTCACACCCCGCTGGCGAGAGGGGGTACCTCACGCGGATCTGGGAGTATCAGAAATGTGTAAACAAATCGCTAAAAAAGTAGGGTATAGAAGGGCAGGCCAAATATAAGGCGGGTCTTGAGTGCATACAAAATTTCCAAATAGCACTTTTATATGTACCCGAATATTGCCAAAAGAAATCTTTGATGCTAACCTTATCCTGTCACAACACAAATCTAAACAAATCAGTCAAGCCGTTTTCAAAATTTTGCGAGATTAATGTGCGGTAATTGATTAATTAATTAATAAATTGATTTATGATTTACTAGCTGCACCCCGCGGTTTTACCTGCGTCTTCCCGTCATCCCGCAGGAACCTTTTTTTCCTTGATAAAAAGTATGTGTTAATCCAGGGTTATAAGCTATCTCCATTCCAAATTACATTCAAATCAGCTCTGTAGTTTTTGCGTGAAAGAATAACAAATATTCATACATTCATACTCACAAACTTTCACGTTTATAAATAATACTAGTAGGATGTTTATAGTCCTAAATTATCTTCACTATTTTTTAAGGATTACACAACCATGTGTTTTTATAACACTGCATTCAAAACTCACTATCGCATTTAAAGAGGGTTACACATAAATGCCAACTTACAACCGTAAAACCAGAGAATTATGCCAATTAATAAAAGTATAAACAGTAATAAACATTGAAGCGGCCATCAATCACAAAACAATGTATATGCAGACACACACAGAAGACAATAAAACTAAATTAATGACTCTTTTGGTTGGAATGACGGCTCCAGGTCTGATATGAATCGAACATTATGAACCATTGTAGTCTTTTTTTTTTTTTTTTTTTTTTTTTACTATTTACAGGGTAGCGTTTGACCACAAGTCGCCTGATGTTAAGTGACGATGTGGTCGAAGATGGCGCCACGCTACACCTGGACTGGGTCAACCACAAAAGTCGCTGAACAATAATAAAACAATAATTTCCGATTACCTTCATCATTTGAAACACCAACCTTTGACCGCATCATCACTTAACATCAGCGGTGCGATTATAATTCACTCGGAAAGAATCCGTGTCGTATTCGACGTAACATTCGCTTCACGGAAACTTTTTCCGAGAGCAAATAGGTGTCGGAAACTTTTCCGTGATCGAACAGCTGGTTTGCCAAATTAAATGTCAGTTTCCGAATACAGATTAATGAATCGCGTCTAAAAAATTCTCAAGGAAACTTTTCAGAATCTGTGGTCGGAAGTGTTTTCGAGTGAATTCGAATCGCCTTTGCGTTAGCTCCATTCTTTTTAATACAATATACGGATTTCATGACTATTGCTGACTTCTACACTATCCAAAAGTTTTAGTTGACCAGTTCAGACGTAGTATGGCGCCTTCGACCGCTTCGATCGCGCAACGTTATCCTGTAAAAACTAAAATAGAAAAGAAAGGTATATGACCTTTCAATATAATTACCTACACCAACTGCGATATTTAAAAATTACCTTCACCTTTTCGCAGAATATTTTCCACTCACCAAGCTCGCCTCGAGAGCTAGTTTCACGAAAAAAGAACTACTACTTGAAAAAGTCAGTTTTATTCGCTTATAAGTTTAGCTTAGTTTTGCCGTGGAGGGCGCTCGACGACGTTGCTTGGACAAATTGCACTCAAGAGGGAAAGAAAGATATACAGACTCAAATTCGGTGCGAAAAAGCCACGTTTTTCTGCCTCGCCCAAGTAAGATTGCTTAGATAAAGGTTTTATGTGAAAACGACCCTTTTTTTTGTTAAACAACCTTTTCGTGCATTTTTGTCATTTAAATCTGTTTCCTGTCCAGAGTTCGATATTTTAAAGCCACGAGAAGTAGTCTTTTTAGAAAAGTACTTGTTGTCTCATCATCATCATCAGCCGAAAACAGTCACTGTTGTATATAGGCCTCCCCCTTTTAACACCACCATGAACGGATAGTAGACATTTGTATCCATCGGCTCCCCACGACTCTCACAATGTGATTTGTGGTCAAACGCTATTCTATGATCATGTACCTATTGTTACATTTACGTCGTTTACACAAATCCCACTGTAAAGATTAAAACAGGACTGGTGCGAATTTATCTATTTCCAAAACGGAACAAAGGTCAGGTTTAGTTTGGCGGTCAATATGTAACAGAAATACAAAATATATCAAAACAACATGTAACAGAAAGAGCACCAGTATCAAGAACACCTATAAATAGGTCTAACATTTGAAATGAGGTTATATATCACCTTCGAACTTCGAAAGCGCCGAACGTGTTAGGTTCAGCGGAAATAACCGTCCGTATACTTTCATTCTAAGTCCCGTTTTCCGCATTCCCTTCTCTAAATTTCAAATGCTGCGCTGCGTGGGCGTAGCCAAAGGCAATTTGGGGGTACAAGCCCTGAATAGACATTGCCTTGATTGGATTTAGGAAAAAAAACACAAGATAACTCGTAAGATTTCTCGCGAAGACTACAAATTATAAAGTGGAGGTTAAGGGATGGGCTATAGAAAGGGCTATGTTTGAAGTTTCTCCGAAGGATCGGATGAGAAATGAGGTGATCCGATAGAGAACTAAGGTCACCGACATGACTCACAGAATTACTAAGCTGAAGTGGCAGTGGGCCGGTCATATAAGCCGCAGAGCCGATAACCGCTGAAGTAGACGTGTTCTAGAATGGTGACCGCGACTTGTCAGGTAGTGTAGGACGCCCTGCGACTAGGTGTAGCGATAACTTGTGCTGAGTAGGGCAGTGGTTTGATAGGATGAGTCGAAGATCGGGCTCAGTGGTGTACCTCAGGAAAGGCCTATGCCCAGCAGTGAACTGACACAGGGTGATGAAAACGATGAAGGGTTTGGCATTTTTATTGTAAATATTTTTAAAGATTCCCCCTAAAGTGAAATCCTTGTTACGTCCCCTCTGTGCTGACTCTCAAGGGTTTAAGCGTTATATTTTCCTTTTTGTACGAAAACAGACATGTTTTTATGTGTAGTTCGTTTATTAGGAGGCAGAAGTTGGACATATGAATTTATAAGCTGGCGCGGCAATGTGCCAGTTTCAAGAATTAGCGAACTAGGTTTTTGGATCCGCGTTCATATTGCAGTGGTTAGATACTAGATACTACTAGCTGTGTCCCGCAGTTTCCTCCACGTGGACTTCAGTTTATCACGATACAAATAATCTATGTAAGTAAACCAAATTTCTACAATTGGTTTTTATTTTATTTTCTCGGAACCCTAACTCTATTCCTAAAATTAAAGTAGCCTAAGTTACTCCTTATAACATCAGCTATTTGCCAATGAAAATTTCACCCAAATCAGTCCAGTAGTTAGCCGAGGCGAACAGACAGATAAATACAGATTCAAAGGTTAGAAAACCTCCGGTTTTCAAAATGTATGCCTCTCCATGCAAAGCTTTGGCGGGGGAATGCTCAACCACTAGGTACACCATGGAGGTTGCCTTGTAATCTATGATTCCCTCTAAACGAATTCTCACACGCCAAACTAATTTAACCCATACACCCATTACCCCGTTCATAAAGCAATCGTAAACTTTTGCAATTATACCCGTAATGCAGCATTTTTAAAGTGATTTTATGACGACGACGGCACAAGGGGAAGCTATAAAGCGGCTTTATGGAGCGAGCTATAACGGCTGCAGTTCCAGGGCAGTAAAGGCATCAACTCGAAATGTGTCATTCCAATTTAGACTTTAGGTTTCACCCTGTAACGCGTTATTTAGTAAATCAATTTATATAAAGCACTCGCGTAATCACCATCATGAGAATCAACATGTTTCAGTCCACTGCTGGACGTAGACCTCTCCGAAAATACGCCACTGAGCCCGATCTTCGGCTCCTCTCATCCAATCGCTGCCAGCCATTTTGCGTAGGTACGAGTACCTATGTCGTCACTCAACCTAGCCGGAGGACGTCCTACACTACGTTTGCTAAGTCGCAGTCTCGACTCAAGAACACGTTTGCCCCAAAGATTGTTGGTTCTTCAGCTTATATATGCGATGTCCAGCCCATTACCATCAGCTAGCTGTTTTTATCATCATCATCAGCCTTTACGTTCCCACTGCTGGGACTCTGGCCTTCTCTCAGAGAGAGAGAGTATGGGTCGTTATCTACCACGCTGGCCCATTGCGGGTTGGTAGATGTCGCATGCCCTTGAATGTTGTGGTTCTTGGACATGCCGGTTTCCTCACGATGTTTATTACCTTCACCGTTTTGAGCGATGGTAAATCCGCACATAACTTATTAAGTCATAGGTGCGGCCGAGAGGATTCGAACTCGGTGTCGGCGTCTTGTAAGTCGCACGCCTAACCGTTCGGCCACCATCGCTACTTCGGCCACCATCGCTACTTCGGCCACCATCGCTACAATAGTTTATACCCTGAATACATAGGCTACTTTTTATCCCGGAAAAGGGTTTCTGGGGGATAGCGGGAAGACGCGGGTAAAACCGCGGGGCGCAGTTATCTAGTTATTTATAAATATTTAAAACAAATGCATTATAAAGTAACTACAAAAGATGTATTGTTGCAAATCGGCCTCAACTCAGCGTTGTGTTTGTGTATTTATACCGTTGATGCAAGCTTTTAAAAAAGTTGAGGGTTTGCACCATTTTTAAGCGTTTTCATGGCAACGCAATAGCACAATAAGGGTTAGCGAGGGTTCGCGATAAAAAGAGGCTTTATGGGGCGGGATGTAGTGGTACAGTCAGCAACAAACGTAGCTGGTCATACTCGAATTTTCAAATGTGTTTTATATCACTTATGTTTGGGTTTTTCTTACAACTAACAAGGTAGTTAAGATTCGGGAAAGTTGAAGATTGTTTTTTAAAAACTGTTAATTTCAAACTAATAGCCTTGGTTTAACAAGATTTTATTGTTTTAAACCGCTATGTTCTATGTAGGACTTAAGACTAACTTAATAACTAACATTCGACCCTCTACGATGCTCGTAACCGTTTACGCCGCGTCTGAACCATTTCGTGATATCGCGTGGGCAGTCGCAACCTCGCCAGCGCTTTCTATACTATCTCAGGGAGATGGGAATGTAACGAGGTAGTGTTTGACCAAAGGACAACACACCTGATGTTAAGTGATGATGCGGTTAAAGGTTTGTGTTTAAGGCGCTGGTTCCCAAGCTAAGCTGAAAAACGGGGTTAATTAAAACTATACATCTCTCTGTGTAATTTTGGTCCAAAAAAATCTAATTAAAATATATGTCAATCTACTTCATATATAGCATAGGACCTTCAGGCCGAAAAATGCAAAAAATATATTTATATATTGAAAAAAATGTGCATAGTGCCCCATTTTCTACAAGTTTAAAAAAATTACATTAAAAATAATACTACTTTACTCCTAAACTATTTATGTAACAAAGACTTGTTAATACCATCAGCGTATTAAAAAATATAATACCCAGAGGACCTTTAGGCCACTTTTTAAAAATACTGCTTTAATTATTTTTTGCGAATTTTTTACGAATTTCATACTCGCAAATCGGCACGTAAATCCCTCAGCCGCCCATAAAGTCAGTACGGGACGATCAAGCAAGGTCAACGGCGTATGGCAGGGCCTTAATATGATGAATGTGCTTAGTAAATCTGGTATTGTTTAGCGACTTTTGTCGCTGACTGTATAGTTTTAGGGTTGAAGAGTAACAGTCGGGGCTTTCAGCCGTTCGCTCGACTACCGATGCTTTCACAGTTTCACCCCGTTCTCGATTTAGATCGGGTGGCGTTGGAACATTTAGTCACACAACGTAAGACGATTGTCCTTCGCCGTGTGTGTGTGTGTGTGTGTTATTATTTGACTGTTTTTCTGACACTTGGTTTTTACCCGATTAAATTCTATATTCTTCTTTGAATCTGGGAAAATCACATTAAGGAAACAAATAATGACGAAATTATTTTTAATACTATTTTTTAATGTTTATTATAATTATGATGACAGAAAATTGTTTACTTTAGTTTTAAGGGAATATTGATATGTTTTTTATTTAATTTTTCATTACAAAATTTTGCACGCCTGTCTGCAAATTGAATACATAGGCCTAAATGTGTGTTATTGCGGATATGTTTTTTAATTTGTGTTCTAGCAAATTAATGATTTGACATGATTTGCTATAAAAATGTTGTGTTTCTTGTGTGCACACACAACCACAAGCAACCACATGCATGAATGAGCTCATGAATAATTCTTTCAATGGCTTCAGTAATTAAATATGCCAGTATCTTTTCAACTAAGGCTTTCATCTAGTTGTTCAAATGCAAGCAAAAGCTGAAAGCATGGCAATGTTGCATAATGGGAGCTCAAAATAGACTGAAAGGGGTGTATTTTTTTTTCAGTGGGTGCTTTATGGCGGCTGTATAAATGAATTTACTGTGCTGTAGAAGTAGGCCCGCAGTGTTTTATAACGGAAAATACCATACTGGTCGTAAAAGTTGCCTTAAGCTTGCAATAATCGGTTTGTCTATCGTAGTATATAGTTACCCGACTGTTTCTAATGTTTTTGAGTGTTTGTGTGTCTATTTCTTTGGCACGATATGTAGCCCAAACGGGTTGATGGATTTTTATCTTCTTTTCTTCTTCTATAAATCTTTATTTTTTCCTTGTTTTTACTTCTGGCGTCTTAATTTTGAAGTGACAGTGACAGTCTCTCTTCCTCTGTCTGTTTATTTGTCACCGTGGCAAATTTAAATTGCAATGCACTGTGCAGTTACAAGTATGTAGACATGAATTTGTAGTATTAGGCCAGATTTATTCATTCAATCAGAACAAACTTAAATCTATTCACTAATTTGTTGAAAAACCTTTCCCACAGAAATCACTTTAAACAAACCCCGATGCTACCAAAGAGATCAATTACCTTCTCACAGAACTGTATCAACTAATGACCCTGTTACAGCTATAGCACTCACGCTCACAGCTATATTTCAAATCTCGTGCAACGTACAATACAATCGACACAGATACAAGTGCGACCGAAATATCTTATCAAACACGTAAGCCACAAATGCCAGTCGGACTGTGACTAAGTTAGGCTAGCCTTATAAGCGGCCCAAGTCCGAAAAGCCATCTTTCTTTTTTAACAACACAATACATAATATGTCTACAATATGTCACGGTTTTGCAGTCCATCGTGTGACTTGGTGTGACTTTGCATAATTTGCGCTTCAGTTACGCAAAAATGTAAGCAAATGTACATCAGAGTGACATGTCTTCTCGCTTACATTTGGTTTTACCTCGGGGTTTAAAAGCAATAGGTGTGACGACGCGGATTTTGTTAAGAAGAATTAGAAATATTGGCGGCAGGAAACTCCATTTTTGTCAGTAATTGCTAAACAAACGGAGCTTATATTTATGTACTTCAATTATGATGTCTTTATCATCATTGGGATAAATAGTTTACACGATCGGTTAACGTTTACAGTGGGGAAATAACAAAAACTGCCTTTTAAAAACAGAGATTTTCATTGTAAAACTAAATAGGCTATGTCGGTAAATACTCCACTTCAGTTTAGAGCTGTTCCGAATTCAGGTTGCGCTCCCTTCAGCTACATTGTCACATAACATCAGCTTACTTATGGTCAGATGCAAAACTGTAAAAACAAAAAAGAAAAAAAAATTGGCCTAAAAATAAGCAGTAGGTAGGCGACAATCGTTCTGATAGGTACGTTATTTGCTAGACACCCACGTGGACTAGTAAATCAAATACAAGTAAGACAGTCTCATTTATTCAAGTGGGCATTATAAAAGCACCGAGTACGTACAATGTTTCGTCTGTCACGTTTTAAATAATTGTACTTACCTACCAGGGTAGTCACAGGTAAGTAAGACAATTATTACGTTTTTTTAAAAGTTTAATAAGGAACAGACTAAATATATTGTAGAAAAAGAAGAGCGAGGTCGGGGTTGCGATTCACGGACTGAAGTGCTTGTCCACCGGTGAGACACTGGCCTTAGCGCGCGAGTCGATCCGCAGAATCGGCAAGCAGAGTTCAAGGTTCAGGTTCCCGTTCGTAGATGGCGCTAGTGGTAGAATGCGGCCCAGAAGCGGTTGTCACGTTGCGGGGTAGGTCCGCTACGTGGCGCTAGTAGTATGCGGTGAGAAGTAGGTGTCACGTTGCGGGGTAGGACCGCTACGTGGCGCTAGTAGTATGCGGTGAGAAGTCCGCCCAGACCACACGCGAGCGGGTGAACCCTGGAAACCCAATTGTAAGCTGCCTCAGAGAATATCCTCTTCTTGGGTTTGACTGCCGCTCTCGTAAGCCTAGCAACGCGTAGGCGAGTGACGTCTTGCTATGAATAGCTTCTAAGATGCGGCAGTCAAGCTTGTACATAGGTATGTTACAAAAATAAGGTAGTTTCTAATAAGTCCATCAAAAGCGTACTAGGCAAATTACAAAATACAATTTGAGCAAGATAGTTGGATTGAGGTGGCCGTTATACGACGCCAAACATATTCGAACGTACTCACGTCATATACGTAATCTACATGCATCTTACGGTAAGAAAACACTTGTAACACTCACCCAATTTCGGGGTAACACAAAACACAGTTTAGCAATATTAAGTAGGTATTAGAATTTGTAATTAAAGCTTTCCAATTATTAGTACGATGACCGCTATATCGGTTTTCGCGTTCAAATGCCAACGGGATGTCAGCCGATCCCTGTCAGTGCACCGCGCATGAACCACGATACGACACGCTACGCTCATTCATTGGCTACTCGTACACATTAGAACTTTGCGTTTCATTTCACTGGGAAGTTCCTATGTAACGAATCGTTACACGTCGTCATGGATGCAATCAGCTAAGTGCCCCAAGATTGAGGACGCGCTCGAGGTGTAGTTAAGACAAGACAGTATGCAAGGTTCAACGGTTTCTGCACGAACGATCGGTTGGTACATTTGTGAATTTAAATAGGGTAGGGGATCGAAGAAAACTTAGGTCATTGATTTTTCTTTGAAATTAATTGAATGCTTATTGACTGCATACCTTTCTGAGACAAACGACGATTTTGTGTTTGGGTGTGAAGCTTTCCAATGACGAAAACCTTTGTCAAAATTCCTTTCACAGTTTTAGTTTGTAAACATGAATGTATTGTTTGTTTGTACATTTATAGTTCATGTCCAGTTTATTTGCATACTATTAGCTATACCTGGTTTCGCGTCAAGGTTCACGCCGGATATTATCGCAATAAAACCTAGCCCACTCACATGCTTAGTATAGCTTTCCAAACATGAAGTAATTTTAAAAACTGGTTCAATAGTTTTGGAGACCACTACAGACATCCAAACTCACAAAATACCTCATTACATTAAAATTATTAGTACAGCTATATATCGAAGGTCACGGCCCCGTCTACTCTTCAACCTCAGTCACTGCACTCCAAGTATACGTTACTTCACTTGGCGGACTGTACAAAATGGTCAAACGAAAGCCCCGCTTTCGTACTTTGTGGTCAGCGTCCGATGAATGTAGGTTTGATGTGTGGAGTTGAAAGTTGTGAAATAAAATCAGCTTGAAATATCCACCATTATGTAATTGAACGTATGAACTTTGCAGATTAAATGCTGCTGAGTTTTTTATAGATGGTATGAAGTGATCGTGATATACTCTCTAGGAACTGGTTGAACTTTATCAAACAACTAGCTGTTCCCCGTAGGTTTACCCGCGTGAACTACAGTATATCGCCATAAAAAGTATCTTATGACCTTCCCCAGGGAACCAGAACTTACATCGGAAGCTGCTCTGCTAGTACTTGAGATGTTTTAGCATCAATGATTCTCCACTCCAATTAGTGTTGGAGATGTTGTGCTATCTTGGTTAGAGCGTGATGGGACTGGCTTGACTAATTGGAAAAAAGACCCTAAATTAAAGGCTGGTATGGGATCTCGAACTTGGTATCGACGCCTTTCAAGGCGTACCTACAGTTACTGTTCGGCTATAGCCCGTAATTTCATAATCGATCCTGATCCGTTATCCGTGGTTTTGGATCGATATGTCATGTCATAATATATCATTTCAGTACTAGGGCTTGACATATTACTTCTAAAATATCATATTATGACATGACATATCGATCCAAAACCACGGATAACGGATCAGGATCGATTATTAATTTCGGACATATATTATGATACCACGTAACATTGCATATTATTCTATACCTTTTTGTCGTTTTTGTTTTGTTTTTCCCGTGTTGTATGTAAATATGTACAGTAATTTTTCTTTCTTTCTTTCTAAAGTGTTGCAGGCTCTTAATAATATGTTGGTGTGTGCTTTTGTTCCAGTTGGGACCTGTAGAGGATGTGAAGTGGTGTGTACACTCACGCAGGACACGCCGCGAGCAGCGGTCATGGCGTCTCGGAGATAGTGCCAGGTAACATGACTGCGTCTGCATGTTTTATCATCATCATCATCATCATCATCATCAGCCGGAAGAAGTCCACTACTGAACATAGGCTTCACCCTTTGAACGCCACCACGAACGCTTCTTGCTATTAGCCCTTACAATGACAGTATGTTATATTACCATCATCATCAGTCTTTACGGTCCCACTGCTGGGACTCTGGCCTTTTCTCAGAGAAAACTGCGGGTTGGTAGATGTCGCATGCTCTTGAAAGTTGTGGATCTTGGACATGCCGGTTTCATCACGATGTTTTCCTTCACCGTTTTCAGCGATGGTAATGCTTATTATTTAATCATCAACATTATCAGCCTTTTTATGTTCAAATTTCAAAACTTTTTTATTTAATAGGATACATTGTGATCACTTTAAAACGTCAACTTAAAACTAGCTACGCCTGTTCCAACCTCCTTACGCCGGCAAAAGAACAGGCAAGAAACGCCCGGCAGGTAATTTTTTTGGCGCGATCACATTGACAATTTTATTCTTATTACTAATTGATTGAATTGCAGCAAGTTCACTAAAATCCCAAGCTTTTTTTTTGTCATCTAATAGTCCGATATTTTTTATTTAGCTTTACTAATAAGAAGATTTCTCTTGTTTGGTTGTACACATTGGGATATGGGAACATGAATATTAACGAGTTGCGGGATCACAACCAAAGCAGACCAGACCCCACAAGCAGCACCCGTTCACGAGTTGTTTGCTCCTTATAGTTAGCTACTCTTTCAAAGGTAGAAAATGTACGTTTATTCAACAAAATCCTAAATTAATATATCTTATATACAAAAATGAATCACGGCATCACTCGTGAACGGCTGGACCGATTTCGCTAATTCTTTTTTTGTTGTGTTTGTTTGCAAGGAGAAGGTTCTTATGAAAGAAAAAGTTTATTGCGATAAACTGCAGTCCACGCGGGTGAAACCGCGGGGCAAAGCTAGTAATATATAATATAATAATATCGGGGGACAATTGCACACAAAATTAAATTCAACTTGTCGATAACGAAATTTCAAGTACATATATAATGAAATCTTAATAGTAAAGCTTGTTTTAAATATCAGACTATTTAGATATCCAATGCAATCAATTACTTAATGATATTGAGAATAACACACACCGACACCGAGTTCGAATCCTCTCGGCCCGGACCTATGACTTAATAAGTTATGTGCGGATTAGCCATCGCTCAAAACGGTGAAGGAAAACATCGTGAGGAAACCGGCATGCCCAAGAACTGCAACATTCAAGGGCATGCGACTTCTACTAACCCGCACTAGGCCAGCGTGGTAGATTACAGCCCATACTCTCTCTCTGAGAGAAGGCCAGAGTCCAGCAGTGGGAACGTGAAAGGCGGATAATGATGATTGAGAATAACATTGTAAATGTGAACACGCCCGAAAACCACCTGCCTGTGTTTCTTGCCTGTTCTTTCGCCGCCGTAAGGAGGTTGGTACAGGCGTATAGTAACTTTTGAGTTTTACAAAACACAATTTCGTTTGCTCAGCATAACCGATGTGAAATATTGTCAGCAAAGTAAAGAAGCCTATGTAAATATGTGCTCTTAATTCAGCTGAAAAATATGTTGCGCTTGCAACGGGGCTGAGGGTCGAAGAGAACATAATTATGTCGTTTGTATGTGCGGGCACGGCGAGGGGTAGCGGAGGAGACGAGGGATGAACTGTTAAAGTACAGTCAGCGACGGAGCTGATTATACTCGATTTTAAAAATGCGTTTCAGATCAGTAATGTTTGTTTCTTATTACAACTTACAAGGTAACGCTGACTCAAAGAACTTAGTTATAAAGGTTAAATAAAATATATTTTTTATTTTTATTTTTTTAATTTTAGTAGCCCTTGATACCTATTAATCATTTTGGTATTGTTATTTTTTTTTCGTAATTTTATGTTCCGTTATTGGCAAGAGTTGGAGACATAATTTGACGACTATCTCAATTGGCGCAATCAATATAGTAATATGGATGACCGTCAATTCACCACAAATAACTCCAAAAAAAAAAACCTAAAGAAACAAGAAAGAACCTGAGAGTAAATTTCTATGCTTATGACTTTATGGACCTTAATAGGTTTTCGGTTTCACCCGCGTCTTTCCGCTATCCCGTAGGAACATTTTCTTATGTTTTTATCCAGGCTATCTTGTTCCAAATTTCATCCAGATCCGTTTAGTAGTTTTTGCGTGAAAGAGTAACAAACATCCATACATCCATGCTTAAAAACTTTCACGTATATAATATTAGTGGGATTCCTCAACTTTTGGCTACAAATCAACAAGCAGTGTTGTAAAAGAAGACAAAAAGCATGACAGAACTTTTGAGCTCAACTTTGGTATTTTGCCCCCAAAACCAAAGTAAATTGTAACTTTTCCAATAAGCCAACAGCAGTGCAGCACCGCCGCCGTAGTAAACTCCATTTCATAAATTTATGAAGTAGTCGATTGCTTCTCGTCACCACCTAGTAATTTTCCGCTGGAGAAATATACTTCAAGTTTGAAACCTCTGGCTCGGCGGTGGAATATGACCAGTGGAACGAGACACCTGGAAGCACGCTAGGGTGACCAAACAATGGCTGGTTTTACAAATTTTCGTATTAACATGACCAGATTAAGAAGACACTGCAGGGAAAAATACGCTCACGTGCATTTTAAGAATCGCAATTCGTGGCGGGGTCGTAACGAAGTTAAAAATAAACTTCTTTTGCTTTGTAAATTTTGCCAAAGACATTCCAAACCAGGTAACAAAATAAATGACAAATAACGCTCAAGTTTGACAGGGGTTTTCAAAAGGTCAGATGTATGAATTGCATTGGTAAACAGTCATAAAAACCTTTGTATTTAAACTATGAGAGTAATCTTATAATTATAAAAACGTATTTTAACACACGTAGTGGTAAAATAATAATAACTTAGAAGAAAAATAAACCTGGCTCCTAAAATAAATATAGACCACAGATAACACATTGGTTGGTACACACATTGGAAAGCTTGTCCTGCTTATTTTGTCTCATTCCCGACCCAAACCCGTAGTCAACGTACGGAGGTCTTTATAAACTAGTCTTCTGAAGCCTCCAGCAAGTAATAGGCTTCAGTGGGATATAAAATCGGCCATAAATTTCGTTTTGAGCCACCACCCTTCTGCGGCCACACTTATTGGCGGGCTACATGCCGAACATTCGCTAATTGTAATATAATTCGCTAATTAACTAACACAATTCGATATCTATGTTATTAAGGGGTAAAATTTCTAAGTTTATTTGTTATATATGAAGTAAATCAAAAATCATCATTTTTGTTGGATAAAACTTGTGATCCCATTAAAACGTCAAAACTTTTTTTTTTTGTTATGGCATCACACGATTAGTGTATTTGCCAGTGTCAAGTATAAAATATTTCAAACTCGGAGAGTTGAATCAAGTTTAAATGATGACGATGATGATGATGACGATGAGATGATGGGATGAGGATAGTGTTTAAGTAAAGTAGTGGAGTAAAGCTCCACTACTTTACTTAAACACTATCCTCACTTTTTTTTTTTAATCTTTACACGGACTTTTTTGGAGCAACTAGAAAAGTCACTTGCACAACTTTATTTCAATTTCCCACACTCGTATACATTAACGAACACATAATGGTTAATAATCCACCAATATTACACATCATCACTCGAAGCAAAACACAAGTTTTGGAAATAAAAACAAAATTTTCACGTTGACAATTCGATTGCCGCCAAAAAAGTCAAAACGTCAAACTTAAAACTAGCTATGTCTGTTCTAACCTCCTTTTGCCGACAATAGAAGACGAGAGAAACATCCGGCAGGTAATTTTTTGGGTGCGACCACATTTATAATTTTATTTTTGTTACTAATTAATGAAATTGAAGCAAAAGGAAATGGAAGCTACATTATCCTTGACTGTTATAGGCTATGTTTTATTTTAATAAGACAACTAGATGCTTGCTTTATTAGCGAACGCTGGCTAAACTGTTAGCTTAGAGTTGATGAAATATATGAAAAAATCTAGTCTTCTTAGATGTCTACTACATTAAATCTAGCTTTTATGTTTAGCCATATCGAGAAAGGCTCCATGATAGTCTGGTTTGACAGACTTGCTGAATAAAGAGCGAGACGGTACGTCAGTGACTCCAATCCAACTAATAAACACATCTGCACTAAGTATGGACGAGCCCGCCGTTCTCGTATTGGTCTGTATAGCCACCAACAAAAGTGTTCTTAAAACCCCACTGATACGGCTTGAATCGTCTGTGACAGACGTCTAAGGCCATGTATGTACACGGCGAAAAAAGACCTTCCGAAATACCTTTTTCCTTCCGAGTCAAAAGAGAAGGACTTGTGATTTAGAAGGAAAACTAAGGTAAAATAAGAAAGGAATCGGTCTTGGAAGGTAAAGACTCAGAAGGAAAGTCAGATTTTTATTCTCAGTGTATGTCGGTTTAGCGAAAACTTCGTTTTGTCAAACTCAGAAGGAAAACGGCATTTCGGAAGGTCTTTTTTCTCCGTGTACCTGCGCGCAACCGGCGGGGCGGGTCGCTAGAATTATATACAACTTATTAATTGTTCTGAAGCTAGCTTCAACCCTGAAAGCTCTAGAAAGCAAGACATGTAGATGACCAGACCATTACAGGCGTCCGGAAGCGGATCGCGGCGATATCGCCGCATGGCGTGCTGAAGGTCGCGCCTGCAGATACGGCATATTTGCAATTCAATAAGTCGAGCTACTGCGACAGGCTGCCTTATCAGACCTCGCGCCCTTGAGTTTTAATTGCTGCTGCGGCTTCGAGGGTTTCTTTTTGATCAGGAATGCGGTTAGCATAGCGTTTCCCGCGAAACGCCAACAGATCATTTTAGTAGCACTTAGTAGAGTTGGTAACTGGAACTGAAAGTGTTTTGGGCCCTCGGAAGTTTCTGCGAAACATATCCTCTTTCCGATCTACATGAACATGGCGCCACCTTAGACCACTTCGGCACAATGAAACAAGATGGCCGCCAACCAAAAAACATAGTCGCTGTACAAAATTAAAAAAGCGCTTATTGCTCCTATTCTAGAGGGTGTTCTTTCAAACAAAAAAGTCAAGGAGGTTGATGTGGATTTTTGTTAAGGGTGGAATATATCCAAGTAAATGGACTAACAGTGGTAGCCTCATCTTTTGGAAGCACTTGACGTCGCTAGGTTTTTTTAGTAACGGAACCCCCGGAGAGAGCTTGTTCGGGGCAACAATGCCATCAACGTATCGTACTGCCTCTAATGCCTGTTTTGATATGATGAGTTGGGTGCAGGTAAAATTACAAGAGTGTTAACAAGCGCATAGGGCATCCTTTGACGTAACCAACGAGATAATGCGTTGTCATCCCTTTAAATAAACCTTATTTTGGCATATAGATGTAGCCAAATTTGTTTATGGCCGTTAGTAATTTAATTTATCAAAAAAAAACCATTCATCAATCATCTTTAAAATACGTCATCTCAAATGGTAAGAATGCGTCTCACGTATTATCGATAATTTCATTAAAAAAATCATTAGTACGTATCGCTATTTGATACCGATCTAAAATAAATATGCCTATATCGAAATCATAATTAACTTCACTTAGGTAACATATTTGTTATCAAAATTATCATAATAATTACTATTTATTACATGCTCCAATAATCTTAAAAACTACTGTCTAAATTCAACGTTTGATTGACACTACTACTAAAAAGTCACTTAATATTCCTATTCATATAATCCACGCTCGGATGACTTGGATTCGAACGTTACTCGTAACACGTAACCAAGTGATCCAAGTGCACTTGGATTGGATTCGGCCGAAAACGTCCAATTTCGTCATTTTGAAAATTGATGCGTAGGGTGCAATGATGCAAGAATGCAAATGGTACAGTCAGCGACAACAGCAGCTGATCATACTCGATTTTCCGAATGCGTATTAGATCAGTAATGTTTCTTTTTTTCTTACATTTTACATGGTATCATTTTGACCACAACATAACACACCTGATTTTAGGTGATGATGAGGTCAAAAATGGGTGTCTAAGATGATGAGGATAATAGAAAAAAGTGTGATTGTTCAGCGACTTTTGTCGTTGACTGTACTTGGATGCTGTTGAACTTATAACCTACTACCTACTTATATATATCCTGAACCTACATAAGACCTAGATCTTACGAGCGCATTTGGTCTATACTTATATCCTGAGCCTCTTATAAGACCTAGATCGTACGAACGCACTTGGTCCAATCGTAATGTTACCGTGAAAACTTAAAAAAGAAACGGGTACAAGTGTCTATCGCAGTAGTTTCCCCAGATCCAGATAGATGAAAAAATAATAATTATAATAACAATAATTAAGTTGAACGACCCGGAAATTAGGCCTTGATGGCGGATCATTTTCTTTCAAAACGCATTATGAACGATAACAAAGTAAAGATAGTATAATATATGCCTAAGATCCTAATCTATGTAAAAAAATCGATGTAAAAAAATCGAATTTAACTGTTTAAAACGAAATATTGGAGTAGAAATTATAAAAAAGTGAATAAATAGAAGTAACTAAGTACATAAAGTGTAATTACAGAGCAATCTGAAAGGGAAAAGGAAGAAAATAGCAAATATATTCAAGCCGCTAACGACGGTTTATTTTCAAGTGAAAACAAGTGAAATTGATAAAATAAAAGAAGTACGCGAAAAGAAAAAAAGTGATTAGGTGACGGATTGAAGAATAAACTGTATAAAGGTACGCTAATATAGAATAAGTGATACCTAAATTCACAACAGCTGATCATTTGAGTAACCTAACAACCTAGTAAAACGCTTTCTGTCAAAAATCAATTGCACTAAATAAAAGTCGCTAAAATCCTTCTAAATGGCGTTACAATGTGCAGGATGTCAACAAAACATCCCAGATAGACGATTCCTAACCTGCGTTCAGTGCAGCAAATCCTTTGATTTAGAATGCGCCAATGTTTCTGACACGCGCTTCTATGGCACTATGACACCAGAACACAAGAAAACCTGGAAATGCCCAGCTTGCTATTGTAAAGTTCCAAAATCAGGGAATGAAGATACTCCTGTACGCCTACGGGGTCATGTATCACTCACACAAATGAGTTCATCAGGTAATGAAAATGTCACTTTTAGGAAGAAGACAAAATCTCTTATTGACACATCAAGCTCTGAAGATCTGAGCATACTAGGTGACACCTTTTATAAAAAAGATCCTACCGAAAAAATTACACCCAATACCGAAACGGAACTCACTCTTCAAAACTTGAACGAGATGATAATTTTACGACTGAAAGAGAACAATAAATCCATTATCAGCGATTTACAGAATACAATTAAGACTGAAATAAATAAAGCTATTATTAAATTACGAGAGGACATTACACAAGATACAAACAATTTATTTAAGCAAAATGACCAAAGAAAAGCAGACATAGAAAGAATTAACATAGATATAGAGACACTTAGACAGGAACATGGAAAGATAAAACAAGAAATTCAGGAACTTAAGTTACTGGAAACAAAAAATACAAGCCTTGAAACAAAAAAACATGCACCGGAAAGTAATTACAAGAAATTCGTAATTTATGGCTTAGATGAATACTATAATGAGCCCGAATGCGAATTACATAACAGGATAATTGAAATTTTTAGAAATATTCTACAAGTAGATATAATGGGCTATATTGAGGATTCATATAGGATTGGTAGACGTATAAATAACAACAGTAATCGACCGCTTGTTATCGAGTTGATAAGCAAACGAATGACAAAGTTTATTATACAAAACGGCATATATTTTAGAGGAACTGGACTCAATATCTCGGAATTTTTGGATGAACAAGCTAGGAAAGAAAGAAAGAATATGCAAAACAAATTGTATACGGCACGCAGACAAGGACAATACGCAATAATACGAGACAATCAGCTGTTTATCGAAGGACAAAGAGTTAGTACTATAAATGAGAGAAACAAACACCAACAAACACGCGAGATCAGAAATGAACAAGCTACTAATGTAAATACCTATAAACAGCTTCATCGCCGCCATAACCTTGACGTAGAACCGAGTATAGAAAGAGATAATCATTCCTTTCGAGAATCACACTCCTTTCGAAGCAACAATTCCTTTCGCTAATATTGACAAGCAATTCAAAATCTTATTCCAAAATACTCAAAGCCTAAACAATAAACTGCACATACTTGAAGCGTTTTTAGTTCAAAATCCTATTTATCAAGCTATTTGCATATCAGAAACCTGGATGACGAAAGCAAAACTAGATATGATACAACTCGGAGGCTATAAAATTGCAGCGTCATACTGCCGACATACTCGAGGAGGCGGTGGCGTATGTATAGCTGTACAAGAACACATTCAATCGATAGAAAGAAGCGACATTACCAACATGTCAATAGAGTATGTACTAGAAGTTTGCGCGACCGAATTACCAGAAAAAAACATTTTATTAATAACTATGTATTGGAATCGGAGGGAGGAAGACTTGTTTTATGATCAATTAAGGTTAATTATGAACTACATAAATAATAAATATTACAAATTTGACATTATAATTGGAGGTGACTTTAATATTAATATTATGCATGATAGTGAAAAAACTAATTCATTTTTAGATCTCATGTCGGAGTATCAATTTTTACAGCATATAAAAAAGCCCACACGTATAACTCAAACTACGTCAACATGTCTTGATTTGATATTTACTAACTTTTCGAACAAAACATTTATCACTACAATAGAAGAATTAGGTTTTTCTGATCACATGGGAGTAATTATACATATAGCTATATCACAACAAAGCCAATCGATGTGGTATACCGAGAAAAGATTATTTAATAACACAAATATCGAACTTTTTAAAACGAAATTAAAAACTATAAATTGGCAAGATATAATATTACCGAATAAAAATATGAATGAGAATTATAATATATTTGAAAGGACATTAGTAAATATTTTAAACGAATGTATACCTAAAAAAATTATAAAATTAAAAACTAATCATAAAAAATATTGGTTAACTACAGGGATTAAGCAATCGTGCCGGAACAAAAGACTTTTAAAAATATTTACACAAAAATCTAATAATCCTATTTTGACTAAACACTACAAAAAATATGAAAAGATTCTAAAAAAGACGGTAAATACAGCTAAAAGATTACAATATATTAATAGAATGAAAAAATCTAGCAACAAGGTTAAAACTATGTGGAGTATTATAAATGAGAGAACAAATAAGAAGCCTAAAAAAGAGAAATGTAATTTAAAACTTCAAGTAAATAATACGCTCACTTCGGAGCCCAAGCAAATTGCAAATATATTGAACGATTTCTTCGCATCAATAGGTGAGAGTGCCGGGGGTGCCCTCCCCCCGCACAACAGTCATCCGAGAGGTCCCTCGGTACTCCATACGGTTGAAAACACTATGTACTTAAGCCCGGTAACACCCAACGAGACACACAGACTTATAAAAGGCCTTAAAAATAAAAACAGCTGCGGAATCGACGAACTTCCGCCAAGTTTATTAAAACAGTGTGCGGAAGAACTAGCTTCACCGTTCTATTTATTGCTTAACCAATCATTTAATGAAGGCGTTTTTCCAGATCAGCTTAAAAAAGCCATAATAAAACCGGTTCATAAAAAAGACGCAAAAACAGACCCTAATAACTACCGCCCCATCGCTCTTCTGCCCACGGCATCAAAAATTTTTGAAAAGGTAATGAGCAACCGCGTATATAATTTTTGTGAGAAGTATAACATACTCGATGAGTGTCAAAACGGGTTTAGAAAAAAACGGTCAACCACATTAGCAGTCTATAAATACATACAACGGGCACTTGATATAATAAACAACAAAAAATATGCAGTAGGAATCCTCCTAGATATGACTAAAGCATACGACAAAGTTCAATTCAATATTCTATTAAATAAGTTGTATGGAATAGGTATTCGTGGAAGCGCTCATAGATGGTTCGCGTCGTATTTGAAGGACCGCGAACAGTTCGTGGAAGTCGAGTATTTTAACAATGAGAAAAAGATCATAAGTAGCATCCGCTCTGATAAAAAAATCACCAACGCTTCTATACCGCAGGGAAGTGTCATTGGATGTCTAATGTTTTTAATATACATTAATGACCTTCCTAAAACCATTGATGAAACGTGCGTTTTATTCGCTGATGATATTTCCTTGCTTACTTCATCTCAGAATGATACAAACTTAAATGCGAAACTTACCGAGGTACTTGATAAGACCACCGACTGGATGAGCGCACACAACCTTGAAATCAACTATCACAAAACTAAACTATTAATTTTCCATCCGTATCAAAAAGCGTCCCTAAATTTTAACTTCATCTTTCACAACACTCACTTAGAAACAGTTAATGAATTTACGCTGCTTGGATTAGTTATAGACACACATATAAATTGGAAATCACACATAAAAAAAGTTAAATCGAAATTATCATCATTCACATACGCCCTCCGCGAAGTTAAAAAGACTACTGACCTAAAAACTGCACAAGCAACCTATTATTCTTATGCGTTCGCGTGGCTTACCTATGGAGTTATCTTATGGGGCAATAGCACCAATGTACCCTCGCTCTTTAATCAACAAAAAAAACTAATTCGTATACTGACCGACATAGGTCCAACAGACAGCTGTAAACCACAATTTCAAAAATTAAAAATCCTTACCTTGCCTAGTATATACATTCTCGAGTTATGCAAATTTGTTCGTAACAATCCGCAATTGTACACAAAGCGTGAAGACTTACCTAGAAATAAAAACCGCTCAATACGGTATAGAAATCAACTTATGTTACCTACCTCGAGACTAAAGTTACATTCTTCAGGCCCACTCGTGATGTCGATAAAAATATATAATAAGCTGCCGGAATTTTTAAAAAAACAGAACAATAACAAAAAATTCATTAGACGTTTAAATGACTTATTAAAGGAAAAATCATATTACTCCATACAGGAATTCCTTAACGACAAAATCTAACTGCGAGAAATGTTTACTAGATATATAGATTTACATAGGTTGCAGTAGGCATATAGGTTTTTTTGTTGATTGATGGCAGTCCTCCTCTCCTCTAGTTTTTAAGTAATGTTGTTGTTGTGCCCAACAGGGTCCATAATTGATCTTAATTATATTATGACTAACTATTGTACATTATGGAATGCAATAAATTCTTTGAATCTTTGAATCTTTGAATCTATTTGTTTTGCACTCTGCATAGCCTGTTTATCTTAGAAGAATTAGGTAGGTAGGTATAGGGCTGCCAAGAAAAACAGTAATAAATAATAAATATCGGGGACCATTGCACACAAATTGACCTAGCACCAAATTAAGCTCGCAACTTGTGTAACAGTAATGTATTTTTGGAAATAAATGCTTCTTGGACGTCATCATTTATAGAAAATTGGTTAATGGGAAAATAAATAAAGGTAGAAGCTAATCCTTTATATAATATATAGCTTCTACCTTTTCCTTAATTTTTTTTTTTATATTTTGATGGCAATTTTTTAAATACCAATTTTTTTTTTCAATTTGATTCTGTGTATACAGATTAATATGTAGATATACTCTTATCAGATTATTTATTTAGCTTTATAGATGGATACATGATAAAAAAACATAATGCATACTTTTTCGATCAGTAAACAGTATTTTTGAGTTAAATAAAGTGTGATAATGTTTTTTCACAATTATAGGTAACCCTATGTAAGTAGTCCATATTAGATCACAATCGCATTAGTAATTTGATTTCACAAACAGACGTATCTTAGTTTACATTTGTATGTAAAAATAAAAAAAAATGATAATTATGCAATCGCGCAGCTACTGAAAAACAAAAAATGTGCAGATACTTAAAAATAAATCTACGCAAATTATTTTCATAGCTGTCTCATAGTCTATAGAAACAGCTAGGAGCTCATTGTAGGATTCGAACCCACGAATCCCAAAACGAGCTTGAGCTTTCGGTGAAGGAAAACATGGTGATGAAACCATAGATTGGTGGTAGAGTCTTTTCTAATGCTCGCCTGGCTATCTACCATCCTCAGGTTAAGAATTTGTTGCCAAACACCTATCAGTGTGTTCCGCAGTCTCACTTGAGAGCCAGTTCCCAGTCCAGGTGTAGCGTGGCGCCACCTTCGACCATATCGTCACGTAACATCAGGTGACTTGTGGTCAAACGCTACCCTGTGAGTCATAAAAAAGCCGTAAAATTATAATACTCTTTGTAGTGTGTCTAGTCTTCCTTTAGTTTTCATCCTATTACCGAAAACATAATTGTTTAAACTTCTACGCACATAACAATATCTTTATAACAATTCTGATATAATTATATATAAGGAGATAGTAGGTAACCGCATTGGAACATCGTCATATTATTCCCATTTTGGTATTGCGCATCCCCAGGCTCCGAGGGGCGTTTTGTTTGCAATGAATGCTACGGAATCGTATTGTTAAACAACAATGCCTCTGTAATTAATTGGTTTCCCATTTCAATTCAATTGGATGGGACGTATTGTTGTTTATTGGAGATGCTCATTTTTTAATAGGTCAGATTGTTTCAAACTGGGTTACAATTGAGAATAGCAGATGACTACTTTATCAATGCTACATCATTAATAATGTGTCTGAGTACTATTTTCGTAGGTATTATTTGTAGCAAGTACTTGTATAGGCTGCTAAATTATTCTATGAACTCTATTGTGGCTAGGCCGGTTATTTATAATACATCAGCTAGTTTTAACAATGCTCAGTTATCATGGGTGACCGTATCATATTTTTGTACATTTTAGTCAGTGGACCACAAGTCACGTGTTATTAAGTGACGATGTGGTCATAGATGCCATGCTACGCCTTGGTTGTAAACTGGCTTTCAAAAGACGTTGCTGGAACATACCGATAGGTGCTTGACGTCAAATGAGCACTAGAAAATTCCATTAAGTGAAGTTATAGGTACTTTCATCGCGATGTCTTCGTTCACTAAAAGCTCAAACTTGCAGGATTCAAATCAACGACGTAGGTCAACGTCAACACCACTAAGCCATTATTGCTTCCATTAAACGTTTTCGTGCTTCTAAAAGCAATTCAAGCTGTCGGTTGTGGCTTTAAAAAGCTCAACCACCTAGATTTTTTCCTTTTAATACAAAACGTAGTCTTTCTTTAATTTCCAAACGAAATAACGCATTGAAATACAACGTGGCAATTTGAATGAGTACATACTTCAATTTAAACTGATGTCATGGCCGGATTTGTCAGACTTGGATATTAGTAAGAGTTCTGGGTAAACCAAGTGCTAGGAATATTTAACTCGAACCTGCAGTGCGATCCTAATTCACTCGGAAACTCTTCCGACCACTCCGCGAGAATTTTTTAGACGCGATTCACAAATCTGAATTTGAAAGCAGACATTTAATTCGACAAACCAGCTGTTTAATCACGGAAAAGTTTCCAACACCTATTTGATCTCGGAAAACGTTTCCGTGAAGCGAAAGTGACGTCGTATCCAATACGAAATCTTTCCGATTGGATTGGAATCGCACTGCTGATTATTATGTCTACTATGGTTTCAATAAAGAGCTGTTTATTCAACCAGCGAACGACCGATACGGAATCCTCCGTTATTCCATAATGCCAGCTGACAAGAGAGCAATATCTGTGAGTGTTTGTCTGTCAACAGTCAATACAAACACCGCCAGCGGCCGAACCGTGCCGTCAATATTTGGCAGTCTCCCCGCCTGTACACTATATCCGTAATTGAAATGATTTTATCCTCAACACTTCAACCTAGGTATTCTTTAATCTTTTTTAATCTACTTTTGTACCTGCCCATCACCACTGTATCCTGGCCCTCACACTTTTCAGCGACAAAAGTAGCTTTACACTTCCAAGATTCCAAATGTCTATTGGGATTCAATAGTTTTATTTAGCAATTTATCAATGTCTATTGTATACCGGATCAGTCAAGTTTGGTGTTCAAAATACTTCATTATACAGCCTGTTATATTCCCACTGCTGGGATACTGGCCTTCTCTCAAAGAGGGAATATGGACCGTAATCTAACACCAAGTTGACGCACGGTTCGAAATACCTTACGCTCAAGAACTTCTCGGTGACTTAAGATTCAGAAACCCCAGGCCTGAACTGGGGTGATAAAATCTTAAACAGGAAAATTTAAGAAATGGGCGTATTCACTTATTCAGCTAATATTGTTGTTTACTGTATGTACATGATAGTTTATGGCTTCGTATAGGGCTTACCTGTTTTAAAAACATATGATAATAACGACATCGTGGCACGGTTGGTAACTCTGCCTAATGAACTTCCTGATTAGGGCAAACTTTTGTATGATAGACATGGATGTTTGCTCTCGGGTCAAGTCTTGTTTAATGTGTTCGTCCACACTGGCAATGGTGGACAACTAGTCCATGGTATGACAGAAAAAGTAAAAAAATTATCTTGCATCAATCATTTCTTCATCGTCATCATCATCATCAGTCTGAAGAATTCCACTGCTGAACATACTCGTATACCTCCCCCTTTGAATGCCACTATGAACGGCTACTAGCCCTTTGCATCCAGCGGCTCCCTGCGACTCTTAAAATATCATCGGTCCACCTAGTAGGGGGTTATCATTTCTTATTTACCGTTCCAGGTGGTAACTGTGGGAACGGGTGCAGCTGCGGTATGCGCGTGGTGTTGGCGGCGCTGACGGCGCTGGCGGCGCGCGCGCTCGCCGGCCCGCACGAGCACCGCGCGCGCCACCGGGCGCCCGACCACCCACCGCACTTCCCCGTGCCGGCGCCCCCTCAGCCGTACCGCGGCCATGGCGAGGCCGTGCGGTACAACCCCGAGCTCGACACCATCCTCCCCCGCCTCGAGGATCAAGAAACCTCCTCAAAACGCGCCAATGATGCAGAAACCTCCTCCAAGCGATCCAAATACGACGACCGCTTCTATGAACGGTCCGAAGAACTCATGGCTGATCAGCCACCTGTGCAACCACCATTCCCCAACTATAAAGACCCGTACGGGCCTGATGACGATGATCCTCTGATCATCCGCACCAGAAAGGGACGAGTACGAGGCCTTACTCTAACGGCCGCTACTGGAAAGAAAGTAGACGCCTGGTTCGGAATACCTTACGCTCAAAAACCTCTTGGTGACTTAAGATTTAGACACCCCAGGCCTGTAGAGAACTGGGGTGACGAAATACTTAATACAACGACACTGCCACACTCATGCGTCCAAATAATTGATACGGTATTTGGAGACTTTCCTGGTGCGATGATGTGGAATCCAAATACGGATATGCAGGAAGACTGTCTCTACATAAATATAGTGACGCCGAGACCTCGTCCTAAAAATGCTGCCGTTATGCTTTGGGTATTTGGAGGTGGTTTCTATTCGGGGACCGCTACTTTAGATATATATGATCCGAAGATTCTTGTATCTGAAGAAAAAATCGTGTACGTATCTATGCAGTACAGGGTTGCGTCTCTAGGATTCTTGTATTTTGATACACCTGACGTACCAGGAAACGCGGGAATGTTCGATCAGCTCATGGCTTTACAATGGGTTAAAGATAACATTGGTTATTTTGGAGGAAACCCACATAACGTAACCCTATTCGGAGAATCAGCTGGTGCTGCATCCGTTTCCTTACATTTACTATCACCACTTTCAAGAAACTTGTTCTCGCAAGCTATAATGCAATCTGGGTCGGCAACCGTACCATGGGCCATAATTTCTAGAGAAGAGAGCATCTTGCGTGGTATCCGCTTAGCAGAAGCTGTTCACTGCCCACATTCAAGAAAAGATATGGGTCCGATGATTGATTGCTTACGTAAGAAGAGTGCTGATGAACTAGTCAACAACGAGTGGGGCACTCTTGGAATCTGCGAGTTTCCCTTCGTCCCAATAATCGACGGCGCATTCTTAGATGAGATGCCATCTCGTGCTCTGGTTCACCAAAATTTTAAGAAGGCAAATATATTAATGGGTTCAAATACGGAGGAAGGTTACTATTTCATACTTTATTACCTGACCGAATTATTTCCTAAAGAAGAAAATGTTGGAATAACAAGAGAACAGTATCTTCAAGCTGTTCGAGAGCTGAATCCATATGTCAATGATGTAGGAAGGCAGGCGATAGTTTTCGAGTATACTGACTGGTTAAACACTGATGATCCCGTGAAAAATAGAAATGCCCTTGACAAAATGGTGGGAGATTACCATTTTACTTGCGGTGTGAATGAGTTTGCGCTACGTTACGCCGAAACTGGGAATAAAGTTTATACGTACTATTACAAACATAGGAGCAAGAATCACCCGTGGCCATCATGGACGGGAGTGATGCATGCAGACGAAATAAATTACATCTTCGGAGAGCCGCTGAATCCTGGAAAGAACTATTCTCCTGAGGAAGTGGAGTTCAGCAAACGTTTGATGAGATATTGGTCTAACTTTGCAAGAAGCGGGTATGT
The DNA here is from genome assembly GCA_931315375.2 of Opisthograptis luteolata. NCBI lineage: Eukaryota > Metazoa > Arthropoda > Insecta > Lepidoptera > Geometridae > Opisthograptis > Opisthograptis luteolata. The sequence goes on along the minus strand of OV928036.1, from coordinate 11,640,426 downwards.
ATTTCTATCAACAGTTTTAATGAAATGAAAAGCCTGCATATTATGTTTTCTTTTTTAATAATGGAAATAGAACTAGTAAAGTTGTTTTAAATTTTTAATGAGATTTAAAATTGTTCTTAAAACTTCCATGTGTGCTTTCAGGAACCCATCACAGAACCCTGGTGGAGAGATGGCTGACGTCTACTGGCCTCCTCACACTGCAGCTGCAAGAGCATATCTGTCCCTGGAGGTGAACTCCAGTTCTGTGGGCCATGGAGTGAGGGTCAAGGAGTGCGCCTTCTGGCAGAAGTATTTGCCTCAATTGATAGCTGCTACAAGTGAGTATCATATTGCAGTTTGCTATAAGGATATTACTAAGATTCGAAACAAAACTGGAAGATAGTGAAGCTACAAAGGATGTGGAAGTCACAATAAGGAATAAGGATAACAATAACATTGCTGCCATACAAAAATGTCTTCTTCGCTTCTTCTTCTTCAGTCACGAACTACTATGATTAACGGTATATGTCGTGGTACACCATTTGCACAACAATTAAAATTCCATTTATAATTTAGATTCGTTAAATAATAGAACTTAAGAACTTAAAGTAATGTCATGATGTTGACGATAGTGATAGAATTTTGAAGCCGAAATCATAAATAGTTTTTTGTTCTTAGTTTATTCATCTCTGACATGGTTTTTTTCAGGCAAGCCAGAGCCTCTTAAAAACTGCACTAGTTCAGCATCTTCACTATGGTCGTCACCTGTCAGCTTTACCGTCGTGACCGCCACAGGATTTGCAGGAATCGCCCACACTTGGCTTTTCAAGTACATTACATGAAACACTTATGATATCTTAGTGGCAAGTCCAGTTCATAAAATCTTCGATATTCTTTGAGTCTTCTGTTATCTTTAAAATATTAGTAATGTGAGTCATTAAATGTTTATATGTTGCCGTCAAATGAATCTCTGGAATATTAGTATCAATTTATTTTTATATGTGTAGAGTTATGTACATTTTAGTTGTGAGCCACCTTAAGTGTTATATTGCGCTAAGTCCATTTGATGTTCGTATAGAAAACGATTTAGTTCAGTAAAAGTGTAAGCTGTGTAAAGTTTCTCTCGTCTATTAAAATTAATGTTATATTTCAAGGAGTGATGCCTCCAACAACATATCACTTTATAATAACAAATATAGAATACGTAGTCGTAATTTCGTCATAGATGATAAGTCTCTACATATCTTTCGTGAGTAGGATTAAAAACTTCTGCCAGATGAGAGTATCGATAATTACGAAATTGTAAACTTTGTCTTCGTTAGTAATAAGTATTTTAAAGCATATAAGCTTTTCAATGAACTAAATAAGTATTGATGACGTACGGTGTTTAGAAAGACCTAGAAGAGATATTATAAAATGTTAGCTTTAACGCGCCTCTAACGCAATACATATCACGCAAAGGCATAGATAATGTTTAAGTTCATTCTAGCCTTAGAAAGTAAGTTAAGATAAGCTAGGTCATTTCACAACTCTGTAGCGGACCAATATTAGAAAGTTGTACGTGTATTATGGTTCGTGGAATTCAGAGGCGCTCATAGCATATGGGGATAAAAAGGAAGTATAAATACCGGAATGGAATAAGCTCGATAGAAATTGAAAGATTCAGAAGAATTGGACATGAAATTAAAGGATAGCGACAAAGATAAAGGTGATGTACGTGATACAACACGAACGTGGGGATGAGAGATGTACAGAGCGTAGTATACTAAATGTGTTAGAACATACAAAAATTAGTACATTACGTCTTAGGATCGAATACGTCTAGTTTAGAGAACGTAGTGCCCAGCGGTTCAGCTTTCGAATATTGGTGTTTACGATCTATAGACTCAACAAAATGTTCAAATTAAGGAAATAATCTAAGGCGCAATATGTATTAAATGTGTTAAAATAGCAGAGGTTATCAGATATGATGGACACACGCAATGAAAGATGACTCTTAATGTATTATAAGCTATGGTGACGACGATGTTAGGCGCTGTAAACAATGAGTTTACACAAGCCTAAATGAAATGTCTGATAAATATTTGCTATTGGCGCATAAAATAAGTTTGCGAGACACTCCTGTGACAGCTGAATCAAATAGTATCTTTATTGTATATAATATTATGAATGTTAGTCTAACATAAGAGCCCGATGTACCTTTTACACAAAAAGGGCTGATTGGGCGGGTAATATTTAAAGGTATAAAAAAAACTATAACCTGTTGTGGAAGACGATACCTTATGAGATTTAGTAAGTGCTAAATGTAATTTTAGAATCTCTTGCTTTTGTTCCTTTTTTTTCTAACTAGATATATTGATACGGACGTCTTGTCTGTGTAAGAACTTCGTTCGCTGATGTTAGAATATAATATTGTGTAATATAGAATCAGTAATCACGGTGATTATAGTTCGTCAAGGTTTTGAAGGTAGCCTTTAATCTGTGCGAGGTTAGAGAGTTGAAACTCTAAGCAGTATACCACGTACAGAAAGATACGTTTTTGTCGCTGTTGGGAACTGCCTTTTGGAAATTGACGAACTGTAGTTCAATGTTTCAAGAACTACGCTTATTTTAACCTGCGTAAAAACCTATAGAGTGCCTCTTGTTCACTTTTATATATATTGATACACTAATCTAGGTGATATTTGTAGATGTAGATAATGCGTTACTTCTTGTCATGCACTGATTTCTTTTAGGAGTTTATATAAATGATTTCGTTGAGGAGTATCATGATGAAATTGAAGCCGATTCAGACTAATTGAAAGAAAATGTTACTATTTCAATACACACAAAGTTTGATGGATTTTCAGTATAATAGCTGCAGCTAACAAAAGCTGAGCATTCTGCAGTCCTAATAGAGCCTTATTCATGTGTGGCTATGAATACACTTTGGGTCACCAGACAGAAGGATAAATAGCGACTCTCGCTTCAACTGAAGGGTTGATTGCATTAGACCTGCCTGGTGATAGTTTTGACAGTGGTATACAAAATGTACTTAGCGAGTACTCTAGGTACTCGTAAAGTTTAGACAAATGGTTAAGTTTTCTTGCTGCAATTGGTCAAGGATACCCCAGTTACATCATGATAACTCATTGAAATCTTCCAGAACCTTGTGATAAGGCCAACGATAGTCGCGTAGTGCCAAATGAGATTGTAATGTATAATGAAGGGATGTATTAAGTTATTCCATTTATCTACACTTATACTACAAAAAGGTAAAGTTTGTTTGCAAGTTTGTTTGTAGGGGGTTATCTCTGGGACTACTGAACACTAAGAAAGCTATAATATGTTTGAGAGCTACGTTTCTTTCAAAATCTCTGTGAACCAAATCAAAGGAAAAGATCTGATTGAATGCTATGCGCTGTCCAAACAGTTTGTTGTAAAATTATTGGTATTTAGTAGTTCTAAGAAAAACTCCCAGATATCTAGCTTTTATATTTAACTGGTTTTGAGAATCCGTCTGGCTGTAAATTTTTTTGTCTACCAGAGCTAAGTCGGGACGAGGTCGCTAGTCAAACAGCTACCAAAATTATGAAGCAACCACACGATGCGTACCGTTGTGCATACAGAATTTTGCACAAACATTTTTCGTTTTTCTTCCAAATAAAATAAATATGAGTTTTGACGGTATTCTTGTTTAAGGAATCAATGTTTAAGTTCCTTTAGTAGGCTTTAAGTAAATTGATTATTGTATAAATAGTATGTTTATTAACAATGTATGTTGTATGTTTGTTAATAGTATGTTTATTGTTTTTTTTTTTGGTATGTTTGTTTGTTTATTGTTTATTGTTTGTTAATATACACAAATTAGGAATATGTTCGTTTTTCACAATTATGTTATTAATTTTAATTCGTTGTAAATAAAAGATGTTACCTTGTGTGTGGTTCGCCGTAAAATATCGTATTCTATTATTATAAAATACTTGCATATTAATATTATTAGGTTATCGCGTTTTCTTTTTGGAATGGACAAAATTGCAAAAGCAAAAACTATGGGCTTTTCGACGTACATTTTTGAATCGAAGCTTAACCGATATTTATTATTGTGCTTATTTTGTTTGTGTTTATATAATGCATAATTGTTATTTTTGTATAGTTTATTGATCTGAAATGGTTCAAATAGTTTATAACATTCAACATTAAGAATTTTTCTATTCTTTTTATTTTTTAGTTTTTATTTAGATTAAACGAGTATTCTAAAACAAGATTACATATTTTTTTGACACATTTTTTCAAATTATCCCTCTGCTTTGAATTCAAACTCCGCTTGGCTATAATGTATTAAGATAAACAACTTTATTAAGCTATTTGAAAAATGTCTGGGTCTAAAAAAACCCTCTAAAACCTTCTTTAGTTTGGGTAGAATCGGAGCGCTTTGTAAACACCATCCTGATAATGTTATTGTGTAAGAATAAACAGCCGGAAAGAAATAGAAATTCTTACTGAAAGTAGCCCAGCAATTTTCAAATAGTCTTATGTAAATTTAAAATAAACTCGATGTATGAAGAATGGCCTAAAACTTAAGCGTTAGGGACACGACATTCTAAGGCCTACGCATTTGATACGGCATTGTTGATTTTTCTATACGGACCTGTTTCACAATTGCTTGATAAAAAATATCTGAAGAATAGGAACAGTCTTGTTAAAAAAATTAAGACTTAGCAATAGTCTGCTTATTAATAACGTTGAAGTATAGGGTTAGGCCTAAGATACAAACAAAGAGAGCGAAAAATGTTTTTGTGTGCAAATCTATATGACCTACATTTTTTAAAACACTTTTTTTTTACAACAATCTCTTACTGATCAATATACGATGATAATAGTGTTTCCATAAATATTATGTTAAAAGATATGGTTTTAGTATTTCGTAGTAGGTCATTTCCAGTGCGACTTTTTTTTTATATTTTATTTTTTTGGTACACAAAACAGGACATTTTCAGTACATTTTATAGGAACAGTAAAGTTTTAAGTTAGAAAACATCCCTAAATATGCATACACAACAAGAACAATTTGTAAGCATTATCTACGTAAGAACTACTTTGTTCGAGTTATCAAGAATTTCTGGCAGCTACAATGTAAAAGAGCAGAAAGGCTTCTGCTAGTTCATAAAATTCGAGACCACACAAGAATCGGTTTTGCTTCCGTGTATATAAGTAACAGATAACCATTATCCAGCCTAAAACATAAATATCGGTTCAGAGACCTCTGATTAAAGGAGTGATAATAAGTAGCTCAGTTTTATTACAGTAATCAAGATAAACATTGATAGGTACAATTTATCAAAGTTTTTTATCAGCAACAGGTGAAACTGTCCGTAAATCTTTAGAATTCTAATAGCAAAGAAATGTTTCGAGTAAGTTATTCGTAATTAGTGCTATGATTGCATTATTGAATGTTTGCAAAAGTTTATGTTTAATTATGAAAATAAATGCTTGTATATAACATGTCGTTTTTTATTCGCCTCTCAAGTTGCGTTAGACTATAAATTACAGTTTAGCTTAACTAAAGTTAAGAGTTCTTGAGTATATTTCTTCCTAGAAACTGATCTTATTTCGTTCAGGATAGAGAGGAGTGGCGCTCTCTCGTCTCGGAAGCAAATACCTACTTTGGGCCGCACATTCAACAAAGTTAATTTTAAAATGGCTGGCAGCGGATGAGAGAAGCCGAAGATTGGGGTCAGTGGCGTGCTTTGGGAGAAGCCTATGTCCAGCAGTAGACCGAAATAGGCTGATTATTATGATGATTAATAAAATAGGAGAAGAACGGGTGAAATCATTTTATACATAGATCCCTTTTTAATATTTCTCAAAGGAAGACTTTATTAAATGTAATAGAGTCGCAAGTAGGCGGCCCGGCTGATGGTAAGTAGTCACCGTCGCCTTGACCGACCGATGTGGCGCAATGGGCGGATAGCCGACTGTGAAGCGTGAGGTCGCGGGTTCGATTCCCGCTACAGAACAAATAATTGTGCATTGAAAAAAAAGTGCAAGTATTTGTTCTGTGTCTGGGTGTTGTGGATCCCCGATCCTCGTAGTTTCTGATACCCTTGATACAGGGAAACCTAGTTAGGGGTCAGAGCCTATGTGTGTGATTGTGCGGGCATTATTATTATTATTATTAACATTTGCATCACTTAGAGCGTTGCCAATCCTGTAGAAAATTTTTCTATGCTATGTAGATACATACATGCTTGATAGTGATTTTTTAATAAAAGTTATAGAAAAAAAACTGCTGTAATCTACGCCTTAATTAGTACACCTGTGTAAAATTTTACCTACAGATTTATATATAAAAAATACTTAGATACACTGATTGCAGAAATCAGAAGATCAGTATTATGTATATTTTTTTATCATATTGATGCCTCAGATAGCAATTAGATTTTAATCTGTGATTGTGTAATTAGTATAAAAGTCGTTTATTGAAATAATTTTGAAACAGTAAACAAAGTGTTTTATTAAGTCAATTGTTTGAGGTAAGAAAAGTACTTATTTACCCTAAAAATAACTGGTCAAGTGCGTGTAAGCCTATGCACGAGTAAACGAAATAATTCAACAATAACCGTACCGGTAGTACTGCAATCTATTTTTTATTCTGTGACCAACTAGAATTCGTTAAAAGTTACCATAAAAAAAATAATTCGATTGGTATAGAAAGATATAGTATTTTTCATATAACCGACCAATAATGACAATCAATTAAAATTCTAGTCATGTAAGTCGTTGAAACAACAACCATTAGGGTAAACGTGTTCTTGAGTGGAGACCGCGACTTAGCAAACGTAGTATAGGACGTCCTGCGACTAGGTGGAGCGACGATTTGCGCCGAGGCTGCTACTGGCTGCCAGTATTTGGATGAGAAGAGCCGAAGACCGGGCTCAGTGGCGTACCTTGGGAGAGGCCTTTGTCTAGCAGTGGACTGACACAGGCTGATAATGATGATGACTAAATATGATGTTTTGGTTACAGTAAACTAATCCAAGATGAAAATCATCGCAGCTTTTACCCTATTCGTGGTTGGCATTAGCGCCTTCCCTCAATTTCCTCAGACTAAGCTAAGCGCAAGTAAGTATGTTTCTATGGTATTTTAATACTCTTAGATTGCCAACTAGACGTGCCCAGAGGTTACACCCGTAGTTTTGCCGCTATCCCATCTAGGATATAATCTATCCCTATTTCAAGATTCACTCAAATGTGTGAAGAAGTAACGACACTCACTCAACAATTAGAACGGATATAGTTTAAAACTTGGATTAACACAAGCTACTCTTTATTATGGAAAAGGGTTTCAACGCGGGTTTAACGTGGGCGCTGGTATCTAAGACAATGTTAAAAATCTATTAATGTATCTCTTAAGAAAATCAATCATAGTAGATAAACTATTAGGTAATCTGGGGTATCTTCTCACAGTCTAGTAGTAAAGGAACGCGATACCTCTCTTTTTACTGTTCAGAACTCTATTCGAGAAGACAACCCGCCACAGAGCCTACTCCAAATCTGTGCAACCCACCTATTTCAGGTGTTTCATTTTGTTACAGACATCGATTTCACAAACGAACGATTGGTTACTGATGCCATCGTCAGCGCCATCCAGGACATTAGCCAAAGCATCCAGGATGCCGGTCTCGACCCCCTGTCCATTGAGAGCTACAGCATCTCCTACGCCTTGCCTGTACCAGTGTAAGTTCAATTGATGTAGCGCAATTGGTGAACAGCCGATCGCGCACTCCGTAGGTAATACATATATTACATACTTATTCTATGTTCTTCCCCAAGGTTCAAAGTATCTCTATACCAAATGTCAGGTAGGTCCACACCAGTGCGCTTTCGTGGTCATCTTGCGTCTTCAAATTTGAATTGGTCTCGCGTAAAGCGTTATTTTTCCTTGTTTCAGTCTCTTCAGCGGCGAGGCTGTGATCGAAGAATTCCTCTTCGCGGGCCTCAGTAACATTGTCATCAACAACATCAACTTCAGTCTCATCACTACTCGCCTCACCTTCGACATCTCTCTTCCTCTTGTCGAAGCTTCTCTTAGTAAGTTCTTTACTGTTTATGGACCAACAATCTAACCTAACCCATAACCGATGGGGAAGAAAGTCTCTCGACCACGAACCGGAAGACGTTCTGTAGGTAGACCAACGACATTGTAAGAGCCGCAGGGAGCCGATGGATGCAAAGGGCTAGTAGCCGTTTATGTTGGCGTTCAAAGGGGGAGGCCTATCCAGGGGGGAGGGGGGTGCTGAGAGATATCAGGAATGAAGCTCTTTCAAACAGGGAAAGAATTTTAGAATTCGAATCTGTAGTTTCGGAGATTAGTCACATACAGAAATTACTTTATAATAATTAGTATAATCTTGGATCGTTTTAGAAAAGTAAATTTTTGTTTTCAGCTAATGCTGCGACCGATGTCACCTTCTTTGGTAAACAATACACGGCTTCTGCCTCTGGAAGGTATGTACGAGTATCATGAAATTTTGTCGATTAACAACTGAATTAATGAAATCAAATGGAAGCTTAATGATTGATTGTTATTGTTTCTTACAGGCTGGCTATTGTCAACCTTGGCATTTCCGGTAACGTCCGCGTCAACGTTGGGATCATCTCCGGCATCTCCATCCGCAGCATCGACCTTAACTTCGGCCTTGGCGGCATTGAGGTATAATCTAACACCTTTATCTCAATAGCCTTTATACAATTCTTCTTCTTCTTTACTGTAAGGCGTAAGGTAGCGTTTGACCACAGTAAGTCATCTGATGTTAAGTAGGTATATACTTTTATGAAAATAGTGACCTGGTGGCCAAGTCTGGTACCCTTTAATGTTCAGTCTAGATGCATGCTGAGTAGATGCCATTGAGATTAATCTAAAGTTTGGTAGTCTGCTATGTTAATATGTATCTACCGAAATTGCATGTCAAAACTACGAACATGCTACTTCCTATTACTGATTCTGTGACGGAACCCAAGATTATTTCAATATGGACGGTATACTAACGCATTAGATTCGTATTGATTAGCAGACTTGGACAGTGGTGTTCCACGCTTTTGCTGTTCGCATTATTAATGCTGAAATCAAGCGTTTTGTTTGGAGCAGGGGAAAATGGAGTATATTGTTCAAATGTCGTCGTATGTACTATTATGAAAAATCGAGTACGTGATGGAGTATTTGAATTATATGATAATTTTTGTTTCCAGTCTGCATTGAACGTGGTCGTCCAGGACAACGACCTCTCAGACTATCTCAACACATTGCTGGGAACCACCATCCCCACCACTCTTGATACATACTCTGTAAGTATTATCTTATTTTACTATAATATTAATATTATTTATTTATAAGAATTTAAGCAACACTTTAGGCCAGGGATCAGAGAACATTTTTCCACATTTAAGACATTAGTTATGGCGGGTGAATGTCTAATTAAAATGCATTTAAAAGTGAAAAAGTTAATTAGTCTTGCTTTAAAGCCTCTGTTTAGAAGAGACGTTGGCGATCCGGAGTTGGTCTAAGGTCGTACTTTGCCCATCCTTGCTTTATGGCATAGATAGTGCGCTTCACGTTTGGCGAGTAAAAATGAGTGCAAGTAGGAAGATTGTCCGCTCGGCACGATTCGGGTTCGCTCGGGTCGGCTCGTGTCTGCTCGGATCCGTTCGTGTTCGCTCGGTTCGACTCGTGCCCACTCGGTTCGGCTCGTGTCCCGTAGACGTGTCAGTTTTGGTGCAACATTCAAAGTGACAAGTGCCGCGCGCATCTTCTATGAGCAATTAGAGAGAGAGAGAGAGAGAGAGAGACAGATAAAGAGAGAAGAGCAAAATGTTAGCATTATAACTAATCCTCAACTTCTTTATTTCCAGGACGAGATCAACGAGCTGCTAGAAATCCTCGTACAAGCTATCGCTGACCAAATTTTGTAAACACCTATGGGGTACGATTTCGTATGACGAAACGTAAATAGTTTAATAATATGATTAATTAGTGCAGTTGTAAAAATGATTTAAACTTCAGGAACTGTCTCTTGAAATAATTGTTATTGTTGATATTATGTGTAATAAACTTTTTTTTTCATTAATCTGTCTTCTCACTATTATTATACAATTATCAATTCCTGTACATCCCTATTTCTCTAATATGAGTTAAGGTAGACTGTTTGTTAGTTGGATAATATGTTTTTTACTTCATAAAGAGTAAGGACCACAAGTTTTACTTATACTTACTATGGCTGTCAAATTTCTTTTATACTCAAGCAAAGTCGCGGGGGTGAGCCGCAAGCAAATGATACCCGAAACGTTATCTTAAATAAATCTGATAGTAAACCTATTCTGATTGGTAATAAAGCTATCTTAAATAAATAATTACTTATATGTATATACATCTAGCTAATTCGATAACACTGATTAGTGGCTGTATTGTTTTCAAAAAGGTAAGACATCTTTGAGAACTTTTCGTTTTATTTGTAATGCTCTATGTTTGTATACCAACGACCTCCTGTAACTTCCCTGTAAAAGTAGTATTTTTTCGTACAAACTTAAACAATCTATTTTACCCAGATAGGGGGATTAATTTTCAAAAATCCTGTTTCATCTGTTATCAAACACACACCTACGTATATAATGACAGCTAGTAAGTAGGCTTAGATTTTCTATCGTATAGTTTTCCAGATTTTATGATTAATCAGTCAGTTGTTATGCTTTTGTAATTGGTTACTTATCATTATCACTCATCTCTGGAACGGGTGAACGGAAGTTTGGTATATATGTAGTTCCTAAAATTCCATGCGATTCTAATGGATTTTTATGATATTTTTCATAGGTATTAAAAGAAAGAGAGGGCAAGCGAATGATATCGTTGACAATTAGTGATGTTACGAGTCGAATAATCTCGAAACTCGAGATCGAACTCGATAAAAAGAAGTTGAATCAGTTTTCGGTTCGCTAAATGTAGTATTCGAAACTTCGATCGCCTCTTGCTGTAAAATGACTCAACGAGTCCGTCTCACTAGAGTATGGAGAACTCGTTATCCGCCTGACTCGAGTAAAATGACTCAACTCGTAAGATCAACAGTTGTATGTCATTTAGGTCGCAGAATACTTCACAGCTTATGTGCCGTTCACACATTTGGTTTTTGTTATTAAACAGGTAGCAATGTTTTACAAGTGGACATTGGTTGCTGCTATACTGGGCATTGCTGGAGCTTTGCCCACAAAATCTCATATAAACGCCAGCGCCGATCAACTTATGAAAATAATAGGGGAAAATAAAGGTAAGAAAAGATTTTGTTATATGAGCTTAGCCACAACCTTCAAGTTAGGAAAAACTATCTACTCGTAAACTTGATCAATTCTTGTCTTTCAAGTTGGACAAAACTGTAAACAGTGTGCAAAATTTTATAGCGATGATGGCTCAGTGGTAGTGACGTCGGCTTGCGATCCGTAGGACGTGGGTTCGAATCCTACAATGAGCTTGAGCTTTCGGTGAAGGAAAACATCGTGATGAAACCATAGCTTGGTGGTAGGGTATTTTCTAGTACTCGCCTGGCTAGCTACCACCCTCTTGTTAAGAATCTGTCGCCAAGCACCTATCGGTGTGTTCCGGCAGCCTCACTTGAGAGCCAGTTCCCAGTCCAGGTGTAGCGTGGCGCCATCCTCGAGCACATCGTCACTTAACATCAGGTGACTTGTGGTCAAACGCTACCCTGTAAATAGTAAAAAAAAAAAAAAAAATTATTAAAATCGGTTCAGTAGTTTATGAGTTCATCGCGGACTTGTTAGTGACACGAGACACGAAATTTATTTACATAAAGAGGATATATATTAAAAGGTATTTGTTTAATTGTTTCGGTGTAGCAATAATCTCCTAAGCTAAGGATTTGATTCAAAAAATCATTCCAGTATTCACGAGTGTCATAAAATATCCTACGTTTTATTCTGATAAAATCAAGTTTTCAGTCTACGAAATCACGATATTTGTACGACTAAAACCAGTCTGACAAAAAAACATAACTGACATAAGAGCATATATGCTGGGGCCACACTAACGGGAAATGCCGATAATTATCGCAATAATTGACGTTTGACATAAGTGTGGCCACGACGTTTGATAACGGCATTCAGATTGGCGTTTGACGTTAGCCGATAACTCAAGTGCTTTACGTTGACCGTTCAAGTGTAGCCACTCACATAATAGCGTTAGTAATCAACGCAATAATTATCGCGAAGATAGGCGTTGACATTTCCCTTGACGTTGACCTTAGTGTGGCCCGGGCATTAGGTTAAATAAATAAATAATAAATACTGGGGAATAATTGTGCACAAATTGACCTAGCCCCAAATTAAGAAATGTAGGCTTACAGCGGTCTACAAAAAAGTCCTTGACGTTAAATATCTAGTCAAATTTAAAGTGAAATGTTTTTTTATTTAATAGGATACATTGCGATCACTTTAAAACGTCAACTTAAAACTAGCTACGCCTGTTCCAACCTCCTTACGCTGGCAAAAGAACAGGCAAGAGGCCCGGCAGGTAATTTTTTTGGCGCGATCACATTGACAATTTTATTCTTATTACTAATTGATTGAATTGGAGCAAGTTCACTAAAATTCCAAGTTTTTTTTTGTCACCTAATAGTCCGATATTTTTTATTTAGCTTTACTAATAAGATTTCTCTTGTTTGGTTGTACACATTGGAATATGGGAACATGAATATTAACGCCTTTAAAGTTAACGGGCTTCGGCGTATTTTTAAACGATGAAATATTAAGACCGTGATTTACATGCAATAATGACTTATCAGAGATTAAGGTTTGTGGGGATTACCGTTAATACATTGCGTGGCGATTTAATGACCTGATAATTGAACACGAACATGACTTGGGTTTACACGCACATGATAGCTGGTCTAGTAGCTTTATTGTTTCACCAAGACAGTAGCAATTGAAGCAACAGAAAAGCGTGTGACGTCATTACGTGCTTTACGCCCGAAGTAATATGTCAAGCCTTACTACTAAAATGACATATCGATCCAAAACCGCGGATAACGGATCAGGATCGATTTTTAATTTCGGGCGTCAGATATCGTAACGTGCCCGCGTTACTTGCTTAGATGGTCATAGCGAATAAGGGCCCAGATTTATGGTAAAACGTTACATCATAGTAAACACAAAATAAAATAAATACCACATCCCAAACACTGATAAAGTCGCGGACGCATTTAGTAGGAAACAAAAAGGGTATCTTTTATGATAAAATTGTTTAAATCTTTATGATAAAGTTAATTCTTTCAATTGGAAGATAATGGAAACACGAGGGAACACCTGACCAATTAAGATAGGCTACACACAAAGATATGAAAAGAAAATCGACTGCAATTCCGCCTGATTTTTGTATCGTTTACAAGTGCCGTAATAAGAGGTGTCTAAAGCGCTGAAATGCACACACACACAAATGCACCTATAAAAGCAATTCTTGTAATGATGATGACATACATCGATTTTATATGTAACTAGCTGTACCCAGCAGATTCACCTGATGCATATATTTTAGCGTATCGCAATAAAAAGCATTCTATGTCATTCTAAACATCTTCATACCAAATTTCATCAAAATGTATTCAGTGGTTTAGACATGAAGAAAAGATGAAGAGGCATCATTACCAGGCTTTTATTTTCCTACTGCTGGAACCAGTGCCGGATTAAGCAGGGGCCAGTAGCAAATTCTTTCAAAGAGACCTTGATCTAAAATGGGTTACCGAGTTTCTGACGTGGATTGTCTTAGTAGGAAAAGTTGCATCGTTTCACGTTTTCGTGACATCAAGTAAATTCAATATGTCGCATCTTAATAAGTTTCACTTAAAAAATTACGGTCAGGCAGAAATGAGTGGGTTCATATATGAGAGGCCGCGGGGCCCCCTTTCACGCGGGGCCCGTAGCAATTGCTACTCTTGCTACGTGGTTAATCCGGCACTGGCTGGAACCCTGGGCTCCTATCAGAAAGAGATATAGGCCATAATCTACTAAGCTAGCATAGACAGTTTGGTAGATTTAACTCCTGAAATACAGTGAATACTAGTTCGAAGTATATCAACCTATAACTTGTTTAAATATTTAACGTCATAGTTTTTTTTTGTATTAGACAAGTCAAGTTAACAAGTTCTGTAGGTAGGCCCCCACTAGGTTGACCGACGGCATTGTAAGAGTCGCAGGGAGCCGACGGATGCAAAGGGCTAAAGCCGTTCTTGATGGCGTTCAAAGAGGACTATGTTCAGCAGTGGACTTCTTCCGGTTGATGATGATGATAATAAAAATAATAAATATCGGGGGACCAATGCACACAAATTGACCTAGCCCCAATTTAAGCTCATAACTTGTGTTATGGGTACTCGACAACGATATACATACATAAAATATATAGAGAAATAAATACTTATTTAGATAACAAGAACAAATATTCGTGCTCATCACACATTTATTTGCCCTTACCGGAATTCGAACACGGGACCGCTAACTTCACGTAGGCAGAGTCACTACCAAATCAGCTACCGCGTCGTCATGATGATAATGAAGTCAGGTTAGATTGTAACATTTCTGATTCCAGAGCTTGGGCGAAACAGTGCCATTGAGAATATCATCATCAATGCGATGGAAGACTTCAGGCAGACAATGGTGACGGGGTCTGACAGCATCCCCATCTTGGATCCACTGCACGTAGAGCACGTCTTTGTGGATGATGGTGTTATACCTATTCCAGGGTATGTCATATTGTATAGTATACTAGCTGCGGTCCTCTGCAGTTTCATCCACGTGGGCTACAGTTTATCATAGTGATTCGTTTATTTTTACCTATCTATTTCATCATCATCATCAGCCCGTATCAGTCTACTTTTGAATATAGGCCTCTCCCAAGGTACGCCACTGAGCCCAGTCTTCGACTCTTCTCATCCAACTGACAGCCACTCGGCGCAAGTCATCGCTCCACCTAGTCCTTCACTACGTTTGCATGTCACGGTCTCCAATCAAGAACACGTCTACCCCAACGGCTATCTGTTCTGCGGCTTATATGATAAGCCCACTGCCACTTTAGCTTGCTTATTCAGTAAGCTATGTCGGTGACCTTGTCCTATCTATCTATTTATTACGTATTGCTTTGTTCCAGGGCCCGAGTTGAGTTAAACGACCTGATAGTATCAAACCTGAGTACGTTTGTGTTGAATGAAGTAAGCGTGTCTTCTACATCCATCATCCTGCAACGGTACAGCTTCCTGATTCAAGGAGAAGTCCCGCTCATTGACGTTGATGTTGGTAATACGAGAACCTTTTAAATTAATCAATAAGAAAACCCACACAATCATATACTACTCTGACCCCCTAACTAGGATTCTCTATATCTAGAGTATTTAATATAGCATAAAGAAAAACTTAATGTTAGATAGCGTATTCTACCAATCATCTTGGAAGTGCAAGAAAAACGATAGCGGTGCAGCAAATCTATCAGATACTATGCGGATTGAGCATCTATCACAACTTTGAGATGTTGGTGTTTGAGATAGCAGTTTAGCGTAGCAACTGCTAAGTACTACTACTACTACTTTCAGAATACATAGTTTCATGGAAAAAAGGAAATTAAAATAATTAGATTTGATTTAAAAAAAGTTCGTAATATTTTAAACAATGTTCATTTGAAAAGTAATAGGATAGAATTGCTCGAATATCTGCGAAATTTTGGATTATTGCACGCGCTTTTTGCTATTTATATTTTTCTACCCTTGAGAAACCGGGACAGCTCGCTAGTAGCAAATAACATAGGAAGTAGTAGTAGAAGTAAGATTTCAAGTGCACTAAAGAAAACATTCACCGGGTAATCTATACAGAGCACTTGATAAAATTATCTGCAATAGAACATTGTTTTGTCGTATTTGAAGAGAAATGTAAATAAATAGAACGCATTGCTTTAGTTTAATAAACTTAGCTCAGTGGTTGCCATGTTGACCTGTAGGTCATGTGCTTGAATCCTGCAATGAGGTTAAGCTTTCGTTGAAGGAATCACAGATTGGTGGTATGGTATTTTTAGTGCCTGCCCGGCTAGCTACTATTCTGAAGTTAAGAATCTCACACTATCGGTGTGTTCCATCAGCCTTGATTTAGTACCAGTTACCAATTCAAGTTTAGCATGACGTTACATCACTTGTGGTCATACACTACCCTGTAAGACCTGTAAAAACCCTGTAAATAAAAAAACTTAGTATAATAATATGTAAAACTTGCGACGCGATTCTTTCAATTGATATAACTTTTTAATTTATGAACCGATGGAAATAAAACATAGTATACATTAAAAATACTAGGTAAAATACTAGGTATCACGCACATACTACAATAAGTATCACTATCATAAAGTATGGGTATAACTCTGTACAACATCCTTGGTATAAGTAATAACAATACATTTTTTTTTCAGGTGGATACGATTTACTAGTAAACTTTTGGGGCTTGCAGTTTTTTGGAAAAGGCGATGCCAAGTAAGTAACTACCAAAAAAATCAATTTTTTAATTGCCTAATTAACTTGGCCTGGTAACTTTTATGATTTTTTATTTCAGAATATCAATAGAGAAACCTTGGCTCAAGATTGATGCGAACGTGAACGTTAGACTGGGTCTTTTGGCACTCTACCTGAATATAATGGACCTGCGCCTTGATTTCGGACTTACTGACATACAGGTTAGTAAAACTTATCTGAAGAAGTGTTTCTAGTACTCGTCTGGCATGCTACCACTCTCAATAATCTGTCACCGAGCCCCTATCGGTGTGGTCCGGTAGCCTCACTTGAGAACCAGTCCTCAAACCAGGTATAGCGTGACGCCACCTTATACCACATCGACATTTAACATCAGGTGACTTGTGGTCAAACGCTATACAGTAGTAAAATCCAAAGTTAAAAAAAAGAAAATGATGATGTTACGAAAACATTAATTAAAATGATTTGCTATCAAACGATGATAGCTCAGTGGTAGTAATGTTGAATTGGGCTTGAGAGTCGCTTCCCTGTCAAGGCGGAGCGTGTGCTTCGACCACCTTGGTAATTAACATCAAGTGACTTGTAGTCAAACGTTACCACTTATAATGTAAAAAAAAGTGTTCACAATTTTTTTTGTGTTTCAGTTTGACATCAAAGGCATGTTCAACGACTCATCGGTGGATGATTTTTTGAACAGATTCTTGAGGAATCTCATCCTTGAACTGGCCAAGTTCTGGGCGGTAATATTACTTTTAAATGTATAGTCAATAATGCCATTTTTCTCATGTAAATTCGTAAGAGTGTAACTATTTAGTTTCTACCCGGAAACGAAAACTTAACTTGAGTTAAGAATCTATCGGCAAATCGTCATCGGTGTGTTCCAGAAGTCTCAATTGAGACCCAGTTCACAATCCAGGTGTAGCGTGACTGCAATGTCTACCACATTGTCATTTAAAATCAGGTGACTTGTGACCAAACACTACTATGATGGAAAATACCAGAGGACCATAGTATACTATTTTAAATTTATTTAAATGTATCTGTCTTGTGTATTAAGGTCAGACGGTGTGTTCCAGCAGTCTCAATTGAGAGCTAGTTCGCAATCCAGGTGTGGCGTGACGGCAATGTCTACCACATTGTCATTTAAAATCAGTGGTCAAACGCTACCATATGTGATGAAAATATGAGGGACAATTTATATTTATGTCTATGTATCCATGTAATTAATTAGGTAAGATAATAGTGGATAACAATTTTTTTTTCAGGATGACCTCTCCGATATAATCAGTCCTGCAGTAAGAGACGTGGCAAACGATATCTTGTCTGACATTAACCTGATTGACCTTCTTCCTTAGAAGTAATAAAACTAACTAAACATAAAAAACACATAGTTTTATTAATAATTTAGTGTTGGTCGCGCGTCCACGCGGGTGACACTGCGGGGTACAGCTGGTATGTAATGTTAACGGATATCAAGGATTAGCCAACGATAGGTAGTAGTATCGTAAATATCTGCGAGCTCGTACGAATGCACCACAAAAACTTCCGATCTGGTTCGCATTGCGCCGCATCGCATCGCAGTTTTGTGTGGCAGTAAAGCGTTAATTTTACTGCTATAAAAGCGACATCTATGCGTTACACGAGTATTTCGATAGAACGTGAAAGCGTGAAAGTTTCATGGGTTGACGGGACAAGAGTAATGTTGTTATGGTCTTACGATAGGTGGCGTTAGGCATCTGTTATGTTTTGGATTCGATGGATTGGATTCCCGCGAGACTTTGTATGCGTTATCAAAAATATCTCAAACCTTTGAACACAGTGGGATGATTGAGACATGCTTACATTAAATTTAATAATAAAAATACCCTAAAATCGCATCAAATCTGCTCCGTGTCTATGATTACCAAACTAGTATTCACTGTATTTCAGGAGTCAGATATGTATGTAAAGATTGGTATTTATTAAAACAGCGCTTTTTAGTACTCCAGTTTGAAAATAAACAATAGTTACTACGGTTCAGTGCTAAAGTCATTAGATAGAGAGCAAAAAGGCAATCTCTAAGAACTTTTCTAAGACTGGCCGTATCTCTTTAGATTAGCTGATCCGATCCATGAGGGGATTGCGCAGATTTCGAGAGAAAACTTCAGAGGGTTTTGTAAGCCTGATGAATTATGCAACATCTTTTACTTTGAATTTGATTCTATGTGGATACTTCAGGATACTTATAGGAAAAAGGAAATTTTTGAAGACACAAAGTTAGTTTCGAATCAGCTTTTAAGGCCTAACCTTTCGTACGAAATCATCTATTATTATAACTACATACTAAAAAGTAGAAATTAGGAATTTTTCTATAATACATTTAGATAGAGTTAATGATCCCGATCATTAAAAACCAATTTTCCGATTCTCTTTATCATCTTAAACACTAAGCTTCGAATGAATCATCACTCAACATAAGGTGTGTTGTGTTATGGAGAAACGCTACTTTGTAAGTTAGTTGTTAGGAAAAATCAAACTTAGCATTACTGGTATAATATGAATTTGAAAAATTGAGTATGATCAGCTACTTTTGTCGCTGACTGTACTTAGATGATGAAATAAAACCTTTTCGACACAGGAAACGCTTAGAAAGTATGCTTGCTTTCTAAAAGATATCAAGTTTTTGGTGCAGTGCACAGGATATACTTCACAAAATGAAGTGAAGTGAAATATTCACAAGTGCGAGTTCATAACAAAACTGCAACGTTAAATAATTCTTCGTTTTTGAAACTGGCTCATCTCCAGTGAGACTTGCGTTAAAAATCCATAGCTTCCTGGAGAAGTCTTGAAAATCTCGCTTTGGAAACTAGTTCCACTTCCCGACCACCTTATGTAAGCTTAAGACAGTGTTCAATGTTTCCTGTACCACTTAGATTACGCACCAAGGGAAAACTACGCATGATACGCATTCCAATCACACTACGCACTTACACACGCTACGTACTCCAGGCACTCTAATCACTCTACGCACTCTACATACGCTACGTACTCCAGGCACTCTAATCACTCTACGCACTCTACGCGTCTCTCGATTGATATTCACGCTACGTACGCTACGCACTCTGCTCGCTACGCAGAATGCGTAGGCAAATGCTGTGGACCTTTCGCCTTTTAAAACTTCACCAGGCAGCTGGCGGGGTGCACAGGGTGCCTGCTCTTGGAAGGAAAAAAAAAACAAAGGTACACTCGCGCTTATTTATACATTGATTGGGGGTCTCTATGAGAGTTCCTGTCCAGGTGTAACAAGGCGCATCATCATTTAACATCATGTTTCTTGTGGTCAAACGCTACTAACGAGTAAAAAAATTAATTATAATTTCCTTTGTGGATCAAAAACCACACGTTGAGTGTTATTTTCTAGCCCCTGACCTATTTAGTTTAGATGCTATTTTTAAAAAACATGCCTGTGACAGACAGCGTTACCCTTGCAATGTTTGAGCCCTTTTGGATCCACACAAAATTAAAGGATTTCTAATGACTTTCAGCTTTTTTTACCACATCTATAGGGTTTAATTTAAACTCTTTTGGGTACGGGTAAAAATAGCAAAGAATTTCCTTTCCTTTTAAGTTAACTTACTGTCTCAACGTTTACGTAAGCAGTCTCCCGGATGCACCGTTTATTACACGTCGGTAGAATCTATGACGGGTCTCACCGGGGCTATAAGTTATAAGAACGGCGGTTGTACTGCGAAGGATTTTGAAATACAAAAATAGGGGCAATTAGTTATATTTTTTCAAAATGTGACCGATTAACTGTTAGCATCAGAAATGAAGTGATCCGTCAGATAACGAAGGTCACCGACACAGTGAATTAGCAAGCTGTGGTGGCAGTGGGCTGGTCACACAACCCGCAGAACCGACCACCGATGTGGTAGACGTGTTCTTGAATGGAGACCGCGACTTGGCAAACGTAGTGTAGGACGCCCTGCGACGAGGTGGAGCGACGACTTGCGCCGAGTGGCTGGCAGTAGTTGGATGAGAAAAGCCGAAGACCGGGCTCAGTGGCGTACCTTGCGAGAGGCCTATGTCCAGCAGTGGACTGATACAGGCTGATGATGATGATTATGAACTGTTAGCATTAGTAGGAAATATTTATCAAGAAAGGAACGTTTCTTATGCTAGGGCCAGCCACACTAAGGTCAACGTCAATGCCTATCATCGCGATAAATATTGCGTTAATCATTAACGCAATTATGTGATTGGATACAAATGAACGATCAACGTGAATGCACTTTAGTTATCTGCTAACGTCAAACGCCAATGCGAATGCCGTTGTCAAATGTCGTGGCTACATTTATGTCAAACGTCAATCATCACGCTATTTAACGACATTTCCAGTGTGGCCCCAGCATTAGGGATTAGCAGAGTCGTAAACGCTAAGAAGCCATTTTAAATTAGTTTAACAAACATTAACGTACAATTGGACGTCGCGTCTAATAAAAGCACGACGAGAAAAGTGGCTGAGTGTGTACTGAGTAACTTATAAACCAGATTTCATGTCTAACATTAGAAACAAACTAAAAAATTATTTACGTCACATGTCAAAGACATACAGCATAATTTTGCTACCAACAATTTATAAGCTTACATCTTTGGTTGACCATATCACGCACACGGGACCAAGCGGATACTGATGTGTGATTTATCTATTGTCGTTTTAGACCTCTTTTGGTTTGGACACTTTTCATCGACGTCTGACTCTTCGATCAATGTTAACAAACAAAAACAATGCTAAAAATTACTGGGGTTATATTGAGTTATTACGAATTTATTGTTAGCTACAAACCATTCTATGGGATGAGACTGTTTTATTATACCTATTTTTTTATTATTATTAATAAAAGCCCAGCCATGTGAAACCGGGCGGGGTTTTATTACATTAGTAGAACAGTCAGTTTGTTTAACGCCTTCATTTTCACAACCTTCAGTCAGCTCCACAAAATTATTCATAACATCACGGAATTTGTCTGATAATTTAAACTTCCAAATGTGTTAACAGGAATTACAATATTTGACGCATAAATATGGATTTCAATTGAAACGCGGGTTCAGAATACGTGAACGCTAATGTGGTTATGTTCTCAATTCTGTTATCATGCGTAATTCAAACGTCAGTTTGTTCATTTATGACGTGGGAAAATGGTGATCAGCGTTAATTCTCTAAATCCTACTTCCTACTAATATTATAAACGTGAAAGTTTGTGAGTATGGATGGATGGATGGATGGGTGTTTGTTACTCTTTCACGCAAAAACTACAGAACGGATCTGAATGAAATTTGGAACGTAGATAGTTTGTATACTGGATTAACACATAGTCTACTTTTTATCTCAGAAAAAGGTTCCTACGGGATAACGGGAAGACGCGGGTGAAACCGCTGGGCGCAACAAGTATGTTATAAACGTGAAAGTTTGTGATTATAGATATGGATGTTTGTACTCTTTCACGCAAAAACTACTGAATGTATTTGAGTGAAATTTGGAATGGAGATAGCTTATCCCGGAAAAATAGTCATACATATTGTAAAATTGTTGTTTAAAAGTGTATTATAGTCCGTTTGGTAAAAGAGTGGCAGTTATTTGATAAAGTCGGCAACTCTGTTTCATGGTAGACCACGGGTTGGGCCCTGTCCTTGGGGAGGCTTACACGAACAAGTTGAAACTTTGCATGAGCGAGCGGAGCCGTGATTAGCATGACGCGACCGCATGTAGATTTATGTTGATATACTTATATGTTTTAACACCACGGAAGAGTTTTCTCGTTTACCTACTTATTTGAAAAGAAAAAGAACAAATTAAAAAAATACTATTTATGCTGGGGCCACACTAAGGCCAAGAGAAATGCCAATGCCTATTATCGCGATAAAAATAGCGTTAATTATTTATTATTAACGCTTCTTTACATTAAATGTCACAAAAAATATATTTTACATATATTATTATATTAATAAATATAGTATAGCGATGGTGGCCGAACGGTCAGGCGTGCGACTTACAAGACGCCGAGTTCGAATCCTCTCGGCCCCGTACCTATGACTCAATAAGTTATGTGCGGATTTGCCATCGCTTAAAACGGTGAAGGAAAACATCGTGAGGAAACCGGCATGTCCAAGAACCACAACGTTCAAGGGCATGCGATATCTACCAACCCGCACTGGGCCAGCGTGGTAGATTACAGCCCATACTCTCTCTCTGAGAGAAGGCCAGAGTCCCAGCAGTGGGAACGTGAAAGGCTGATAATGATGATTATATTAATAAAAATAATTTCAATGAGACTGAATCAGCAGGTGCCGGAGTCTCATCATCCCATAGACCAGATTTCGGCTAATAATAATCATTTCAGAATAATAACCCAGATAATTCTTAGCATTATTACAACAGTTCACTTCACCCTTCCTTCCCTGCACCATAGCTTTTGTTTGTCTTCTTTAATTTAAAATGGCCGCTTAGCGTGGCTTTGGCTCCTGAAATACAGTTTTAACTAGTTCAGGAGTCCATGGACTCATTTATAATTGTATCCCACTTTATGTCAATACTGCCGACTGGCCGTCGCCCTGTCGGCCGTCCAAGATATCGCTGGAAAGACGAAGTCACGAAGGATTTGCGCGAGCTCCAGGTGGAGGACTGGCAGGAGGTGGCGCAGGACAGACCGAAGTGGCGCCTTTTGTTATCGGAGGCCAAGACTCACTTTGGGTCGTTGCGCCATCTCAGTTAGTTTTAGTTAGTTTATGTCAATAAATAAATGTTTGATTTGATATTTGAGCGTTGGCTACGGCTCCGCTAATGCCTGATAAATGTCCGAGAATAAAGCCGCATAGGAAAATAATAATAATATTTTTTTAAAATTAATAATAATTTAAAACATTTATTACATTTTTTTAACAGGATATATGTAAATAACAGTGTCTAGGTTCCGTAAAATGAAAGGTACCTATTTGGTTGTTGTTCCGCTATCTAAAAAAATTAGGAACCCCTGATCTAGAGTATCAAAGCTGCGATCAGGAAGTTGCTTTAAATTTACAAATTAATAACACGCCAAGTGCGTGTTGCCCAAGGCAATTATGCGTAGTTATTATTGGACCAATCATCGCCCTCAGCTTAATAACAGGGCGATTTTTATTTACAACCATTTAATTTGTGTAATTTTCAATATTTGAGCGGTTATTTGTGCAGTTGATCGCGGGTGTAGCTGACACGGGGTCGAGGGAGGTCAACTACACCGTAATTTCGTTTTAGTTCGTGAATTTTTAAGCTTATGTAGATATACCGATAGAAAGATAGATAACGCTTTATGGTTTTACCATAACAACAACAGAAAAGCGAAGAATACTTTTTTAAACTATCATGGTCATTAACATAAGAGTTTGGCTTAGAAATATATATATATATAATTATATAATATAGAGAAAGAAGGTAAATTTTATGTAAATTCAGGGTACAAGTCTATGTATGATCTTCTCGGTCTACCTCTTCCAATTCAATAAATTTGTAGCATGATTAAAATTGAAAATGTGATCGCGTCAAAAAACATTACCTGCGTGGCGTTTCTTGCCTGTTCTTTTGCCGGCGTAAGGAGGTTAGAACAGGCATAAATAATAAAAATAAAAAATAAAATAAAAAGCCTTTTATTTCTTGCGAAGTTTTTAGGTAGGTTTTTAGGTAGAACAGGCATAGCTAGTCTTAAATTTGTAGCGATGATGGCTCAGTGGTAGTGGCGTCGTCTTGCGATCCGTAGGACGTGGGTTCGAATCCTACAATGAGCTTGAGCTTTCGGTGAAGGAAAACATCGTGATGAAACCATAGCTTGGTGGTAGGGTATTTTCTAGTACTCGCCTGGCTAGCTACCACCCTCTTGTTAAGAATCTGTCGCCAAACACCTATCGGTGTGTTCCGACAGCCTCACTTGAGAGCCAGTTCCCTGTCCAGGTGTAGCGTGGCGCCACCTTCGACCACATCGTCACTTAACATCAGGTGACTTGTGGTCAAACGCTACCCTGTAAATGTAAAAAAAAATGTTTTAAAGTGATCATATTATGGATCTTATTAAACAACTAATTTTTTAATTTTAACTTTGAACGCCCTCTCTTTCCTTCTACTTTTCCTTATAAGATTATATTCATCATGACGGACCAAGTGGCCAAAGAGCCCTCTTCTTATCTCTACTGTTGTTAGTAACAACTAGAAATCCTACATAAAACATTTTCCATTCAAACCGAAACCATTGTCGTCCAATTATCCAAAGCTAAGCAATCCAACGGCAAATCAAACAGCCAGCTAATAGATAGCCGTTGTTTGCGTTAATGAGAGCCCAGTCCGCATTCGATAGCGTTAGTTAGACGGTAATGTTGGCAAAAGTTTCACTAAAATTGCGCAAGGCTTTGAGAAAAGAAGCTAGCTGAAGCTTGGGAATGTTCTATCTACTAATCTAAATCCATTCTTAATATTATAACAACGAATGTAACTCAGTTTGTTTGTCACGTTTTCACGCCTCAGCTGCTGAACCGATCTTGGCGAAATTTGGCATGGAGGTAGTTTGAACCCTGAGGCAGGACGTAGGATACTTTATATTCCGGTGAACTGTAGTCTATTACGTGGGTGAAACCGTGGGGTGCAGCTAGTCCTACTAATATTATAGACGTGAAAATTTGTGAGTATATGGATTGGATGGATGGATGGATGGATGTTTGTTACCCTTGCACGCAAAAACTACTGAACGGATCTGAATGAAATTTGAAATGGTAATAGCTTATACTATGAATTAACACATAGGCTACTTTTATCCTGGAAAAAGGTTCTTGCGGGATAACGGAAAGACGCGGGTGAAACCGCGGGACGCAACTAGTCTTACTAATATTGTAAGGAGGTAAAATTTGTTTGTTTGTATGTAGGCTGTAATAACAGGTTGTCCTCTCATGTAGGTAGTTACTTAACAACGATCGAAACCCCTGCAAACTCGACAATCGATTATTTCAGCAGCCCACGTAACAAATGTACCGTACCATTTGTACATTTGATACCCGCTCAAAATAAAAGGCAATTTAAATTACAAATTCCGGATTCCAATCAAGGTTTTATCGGGTGCTATCAAACGGCGACAATGGCGGATGAAAATGGACATAACCAAATGTAATGGAATTAAACGGAATGCTGACATTGCAGCGGGTATTGCTAGTGGGCGTCAAAATTGTTCGGAACAAGACAGGAAGCAAAGCAATGATGGATCAGTGGTAGTGACGTCAGCTTGCTTGAGCTTTCGGTGAAGGAAAACATTGTGATGATACTATAGCTTGATGGTAGGGCATTTTTAGTGGTTACCAACCTCAAGTTAAGAATCTATCGCCAAGCACCTATCAGTGTGTTCCGCCAGACCTATTACGAGCCAGTTCCCAATCCAGGTGTAGCATGGCGCCACCTTTGACAAAATCTTCACTTAACATCAGGTAACTTGTGGCCAAACGCTAGCCTGTAAATGTAAGAAGAAGAATATTGGAACCCTAAGGTAAAAAGTAGCTTCAGCATCATCATCATCAGCTTATTCCGTTACCACTGCAAGGACAAAGGCTTTCTCTCAGAGAGAGAGAGTATAGGCCATAACCTACCACACGGGCCCAAAGCAGGTTGGCAAATAGGCTAGTGGTAAGTCCTTCAATATAGTCTAACGACTGCTATCCAAGTCATGTTTGATGTTAAGTGGCGATGTAGTCGAAGGTGGCATCACGCTACACCTGGATTAGGAACTGGCTCTCAAGTGGGGCTGCCGGAACACACCGATAGGTGCTTGGCGACAGATTCTTAATTTGAAATTGGTAGCTAGCCAGACGTACACTAGAAAATGCCCTACCACCAAGCTATGGTTTTATCATGAAGAACTGACCGAGCACAGGGGTAAACTGAACCAGCGCTGTGTGCACATGCAAATGTAAACACAGCACAAGCTGAGTTTTACCCCTTTTGCCGTTATATTGTTTAATATGTGTTTTTATTTTTCTATAAAATGTATGTGTTTTTTTTAAAGGCAATATATTGATTTTATTATTTATTATTATTATTATGTTTTCTTTCACCGAAAGCTCGAGCTCATTGTAGGATTCAAACCTACGACCTACGTCGACGACGTCACTACCACTGAGCCATCATCACTTTAAACTGAACCGATCACAAATGAGGCTGCCAGATCAGATGGTGATAGATTCTTCACCTATGAGTGGTTACTACCCAAGGCACATCCCTTATCCCTTATACTTATTATAAATGCGAAAGTAACTCTGTCTGTCTGTTACTCTTTCACGCCTAAACTACTGAACTGATTTAAATGAAATTTGGTACAGAGGTAGTTTGAACCTTGAGGAAGGACATAGGATATTTTTTATCGCGATAAACTGTAGTCCACGCGGGTGAAACCGCGGGGAACAGCTAGTTGTTTATAAATCAGACCATAATTCTGCATTGTAGTATGTTTGCCAATATTAGATGCTACGCGTTGTTTGTGGCTACACCGAACAGTTGCGGTTTACATTAATTAAGCGTATACATGATGAGGGATAGCTTTAACTATTAACCTTGAGCTGTTATCATAGAGGTAACTTTGTCTATATTGCATGATATTTAAAGTTAATATCATTAGGGGTCTTTTATGTAGATAGATAATAAACTCTTTATAAGAACAACAATAAAACAAGAGTCGCTCTTATGTCAAAAAGAGCGGCCTTGTCGCTCAAAGCAATCTCTTCCAGACAACCCAAAAGCAGAGGAATATAATAGTACAAAACTATTTTGTCTGTTTGTTGCTACTAAACCGCAAAACAGAGTTTGATGAAATTTGGTTAATAGATAGATGGAACCGTGGATACTTTTTATTGCGATAAACTGTAGTCCACGCGGGTGAAACCACAGGGCTCAGCTAGTGTCCAAATAAAACAAATCATACAAATGACTTTCACTACTAAAAAACAATTGCTTTGATTAAACAAATTGTGATCGCCGTGCGAGAAAAACAGTTTTATATACGTATATAAATCATTTCTACCGGTGAACTTATCTAGAATTTTCCCCGCTCCCATTGTTTGTGCTAAAGTATATGCAAATTGAGTCTCATTAAGTCTCAGGCAGGCTAATGAAGACAGAGGAGCGAGCTTGTTTTCCGAGATAAGGTGCTTACAAGAACAGGTGACCCGGCGAACACAAGAATCTGTGGAGACAACTAAGGCAATTTTTTTTGTGGATATTAGTAGAAGAATCATCTGTAAGAGATCCAATTTCACTTAGCCTTGTAAACCTTTTTCCGGAGGCTTTATCGTCATTGACCGTTACGGTCCCACTGCTGGGACACAAATAGTCAATAGTTATTTATTCAATAGGATACATTGTGATCACTTTAAAACGTCAAACTTAAAACTAGCTGCCTGTTCCAACCTCCTTACCTCCTTACAAACACATGCCCTCTCAGAGATAGACAGAGAATTATGGATTATAAAAATTGGAAAGGAGATAGCTTATACCTTGGATTAACACGTAAGCTACGTTTTATCTCAAAAAAGGCTCCTGCGTGATAAAGGGAAGACGCGGGTGAAACCGCGGGGCGTAGCTAGTAAAAAATAAATTTATGAAGGGTATAAGCTATCTCCATTCCAAATTTCATTCAGATCCGTTTAGTAGTTTTAGCGTGAAAGAGTAACAAACATCCATCCATCCATACTCAAAAACTTTCACGTTTATAATTATAGGGGGTTTTTTAATTAAAAATGTTTAAGATTATAAAAGAATGTAGTCTCTACTCCATCTTATGACAATGCACCTTTGTGTCTGCATCCAATGCTGTAATGAGTTCTCAGAGGGCTGGCATTAGGCGAGTTAGTCGCCTTGCGCACCGTTATAGGTAAATTTTTTGTACATCTTTTAAGGTAGCATTTGACCACAAAGTCAAGAGATAGGCGATGTGGTCAAAGAGGACAGCAGGCTACGCTAGGCTGGGAACTGGGTCTCAAGTGACGCTGCCGGAATACATCGATAGGTGCCTGGCGACAGATTCTTAACTTGAGTATGGTTTCTTGACAGGCGAATACTGGAAAATGTCCTACCACCAAACGCTATTCGTATGATTACATCATGAAAAGACCGTTACAACACACACACACACACACGCACACGCACATGCACACATAGAAAGAGAGACAGTTATGAAGCGAAAGTGACTGCTGGAAAACAAAACTAGTGCCTGGATGATGTAGTCTTTTAGAAACTTAAGTCGTGGTTATGTTCTCAAACATTCAAATCTTTTATCTATAATATTTTATAGTATAGTTTTGATCCAGTAAGTTATTGTTATTTGTTTTTTTTTTGTTTTTGACTACGACTTAGGATGTCCATTATAATATTGTTTTTCTCTAACATCATCGTTAGTCTAAAAATGTAGTACCTACTTACTTGCAATATCTAAAGCAATAAGACCGCCCTTTATAAAATTAGCTCTAAGATCTTTTCTAATAAGTTGTTCTATTTTGTGTTTTTTTTTGTGATGAAACAATAAAGCCTTATTATTATTTATTATTATTATTTGTACTAAGTACCTAATATCTACCATACCTGTTTCTGCCAATAAGCAGCGTTGTTACGTTTCGGCTTAAAGGGTAGGGACCGGCGAGCACATGAGGCTTAGATATAACCTAAGCTTCAAGATGTCTGACGTAATGCTGTGCCACGCAGGGCACATAGTAAGGATGTTTTCCATAAAATAGATAGGTAAATAAACTCTACAGCAGCCCCAGAACTTGATAAAAAGTGTCATTTAACTTGTAGGCACTGTCAAGTTTCAACTCCTCTTAGTAAGGTTGTACAAGTTAAAAAGATATGGTTATCGATATTTATCGTATAGATTTTATTAAAACCGTATCGATATTATCGAGAGAAAAATATCGTTATATCGTCATTTTTCTTCAAGCAAAATGATGACATAGTGTGCACACTTGCGTTTCAGCTTCCACTAAAAACACGTTTGACGATTGTTTCTGCGTCTGTTTCCGTTATGTAACTTATGTTGCATCACATAAGATAGGCGTTAAATACATAAGTTGCGTTTACAAATGTATCGATTTTGATACAAATTTGATACTCGAGAATAAATATCGGTAATTTTATGAGATTTCTTTTTATTACTTACATGGTAGCATTTGCCTACAAGACTTGGTGTTAAGTGGTTGACGTGGTCGAAGAAGGCGTCACGCTACACCTGGATTGGGAACTGGCTCTCAAGTGAAGCTGCCGGAACACGCCGATAGGTGTTTGGCGACAGATTCTTAACAAGAGGGTGGGACTAGAAAATAGTCTACCACCAAGCTATGGTTTCATCACGATGTTTCCCTTCACCAAAAGCTCAAGCTCAATGTAGGATACGAACCCACGTCCTACCGATCGCAAGCCGACGTCACTACCACTGAGCCATCATCGCTATAAATATCGATATATCGACATGTTTTGCCCAAGCCTACATCTAACTAACATTAAGCGACGTTCACAAACTCGAAAATAGAATTCAAACTATTCTAAACGAGGTTTAAATGTCAGTGGATTCCGGCTGCGTGGTTTAGTCCCGCCACATACATTGGCGTGGAGCGTAGCGTGAAATCGCATAATGTGAGAACATTTACCGCATTCTGCTGCCGAGTAACCGCTCATGATGGAGGCAGCTTAGGGTAAAGCAAAATTTTGTTTTTAAACGACGCGTCGACATTAAGAGTTTTACAAGAGACATCAAGAGTTTTACAAGAGACATCGAGAGTTTTACTAGAGACATCAAGAGTTTTACAAGAGACATCGAGAGTTTTACTAGAGACATTAAGAGTTTTACAAGAGACATCAAGAGTTTTACATTAGTCGTCCATCATCATCAGCCTATTACGTTCCACTATTAGGACACTCTCTCAGAGAGAGTAAGGGCTATAATACACCACGCGGGCCCAGAGCGTAGGCTGTAGCCTTACAGTTGCAGTTATCACACCGCCTGAAGGCCTCCGTCATGGTTTAATGACGGCTATCCTTATGCCTGAAATTAATAATCGATCCTGATCCGTTATCCGCGGTTTTGGATCGATATGTCATGTGATAATATGCCATTTTAGTAGTAATATGTCAAGCCCTAGTACTAAGATGACATTATGACATGACATATCGATCCAAAACCGCGGATAACGGATCAGAATCGATTATTAATTTCGAGCGTTAGACAATAACCAGGACCAACGGCTTAAAGTGCCCTCTAAGGGACGGAAGCACTCTGTTGATCACACAATCAAGAAGTAACCGTAGAGAACGTTGCTCAATCTATTTGATCGGTTTAGAAAAGCAGGGCAAGCTCCACTACGAGCGCTTTTCGTCTGATAACGCTAATAAGCATTCAAATCTGTCAAAATGGGTAGACCATACTCCCCTATTTTCGTATAATTAATTACCTTAGCATAATATGCTATCTTGATTTAAAAGTTATGAGAGCGCAACGCTGCGTTTCAAACGAACATTGCTTGAAGAAACTTTCGCTTAGAAAATTGGTTGCAAAAGGTAATCAGGGATTTGTATACTTTGCGTGCGTGGATATGTGTGATGTATACCTATGTGAGAGTGTGCACGTATGTGGGTGGTTGTTTTATATGTTTGTGTGAGTGTGGTTTTAGCAAGCGACTTTACAGCCCGTATTGAACGAGACGAAATGAGTTTCACGTCGCAAAACTTAAATTTTGAAGTTGCCATGCTACAGGTGAGGTAAAGTTTCGTCTTCGCGGAATTTTATTACCATGCAACGTTATAAAACTTTTAGCAGACAGGTAGGTACACAGAAAAACTTGTCGAAAGTTTGTAATTCCTGAAACCACGTAAAATCGTCAAGGCTTAAAGTCGCAACTCGGAAAGTTTTAAAATTGTTTTCATAAAGCGAGTATTGTTGTTTGTTTTTAACAAATTTAGGGAGGAAAATTCTTGACCAAACTTGAGCAAGGTACAGTCAGCGACAAAAGTAGCTCGATTTTCCAAATGTGTTTCAAATCAGTAATTATTATTGTTTTTCTTTACATTTCACATGGTATCATTTTGACCACAACATAACACACCTGATTTTAGGTGATGATGAGGTCAAAAATTGTTGTCTAAGTTGATGAGGATTATAGAAAAAAGTGTGATTGTTCAGCGACTTTTGTCCTTGACTGTACCAGACTATTGGTAGTACGGTCAACGACAAAATTTGTTGAACATTAACAAATTTCCCGATTATCTTCGTCATCCTTCGAACTGCATTATCACTTAACATCAGATGTATTATGTTGTGTTCAAATGCTACCTTGTAAGTTCACAAAGTATCCTACGTAAACCCTGAAAAAGGGCTCAAACTATTTTAAAAAACGATATAAACTGTGTAAAGGTAACAGACAAACACTACTTTCATGCTTACAATATTATTAATCTTTTACCGCTATTGGTCACCCAGTGCACAGAGCCCAGTGGCCGCAGAGAACGTTGCTCGATTAAAAAGATTAGACAGACTCTGGTACGAGCGCTTTTTTGTTGTACTAATTTATTATTTATGAGAGTGAAATTATAGTTCCGTTCTCCCTTTTGACGCGTGGGACCCTAATAAAATCAACATAAATCTACATGGGGGTTACGTTATGCTAATCAGGACTTCGCTTACACAAGTGAAAACTTTTAAAATATGGCTTTTCCTGCCTCTTTAAAGACCATTTTCATATTTCAAACGCGTTTGCGGATTAGTCATCGCTCTTGTACCGTTTGATAATAAGTCCTGTGCTGAGTGACGATGGTCGAAGTTGGCGCCTACATTGAATGGGCAAAGAGCAGACTGTGTAGCGTTTGGTCGCGAAGTCGTTTCCCGCTACAAGAAAAATATTTGTGCATTGTTAAAAGGTTACATGTATCCACGGGTTTTGCGGATCTCTGACTCACGTGGGTCAGAAAAAAAACATCTTTACTAATATTAAAAAAAACTGAAGCAGGTAACAGTTCAAACTCAAAACATATTGTTGTAGAATACAACACAAATGATCACTTTAAAACGTGGAACTCAAAACTAGCTACGCCTTTTCAAACAAACTAACGCCGGCAAAAGAACAGGCATGAAACGCCCGAGGTCATTTTTTACCCACGACGGAACGGAGACGGCATATATATGTGTTTGGGGTGAGAGGATGATTGTTTTTAGGTTCGATCACATTTTATAGTTTCATTCTTATTATCAATCAATATCAATCAGTTATGATTGAATTAGAGCAAGTTTCTGTTACCTCTGTTCTGTTTCTGTTACTACATATTTCACGCCTACACGGCCTACACCGCTAAATCTGTCTTGATTAAGTATGGAGATAGTTTGAAATTTGTTAATTTCAAAATGTGGTCGTGCTTTATCTAACATTATCTTACTATTTTTGTAAACGCAAAAGTTTGTGTGTATGGATGGATGGATGTATGGATGGGTGGATGTTTGTAACTCTTTCACGCAAAAACTATTGAACGGATCTGAATGAAATTTGGAATGAAGATAGCTTATACCCTAGATTACCACATAGGCTTTTCATCCCTGAAAAGGTTCCTGCGAGATAACGGGAAGACGCGGGAGAAACCACGGGACGCAATTAGTATTAGAATTAGGTTTTATAACGGGATAATTACCATGTATTTGTTTTTGTTTGAGTTCTCGATATTTCGGCACTGTTGCAAGCGCCATGATCACGAGAATACGCGTGCGAATACGCGTTCTTTTGACCATGGTAGTTTAAAAAAGCAATTAGTATTGTTATAATAAAGTGAATATTATGAATAACTCAAGGAAATAATACTTTTTATAGTGAAAACTGTAGTTCACGCGCGTTCAATCACGAGAATAAGTATTCTGAAAATAACATACAAAATTGCAAAGAAAAATGCAGCAAATGTATTTTGAATACATTGAAAAACACTTTGCCTACCTCACGAGCGCTGCCGGCGCTGCAATTTAATTGAGGCAATTACATGTGGCTTACCTCCTGCCGCGCCCTATTTGGCTCAAAGTGTATACAAAATGTAAATACAAAAGTTGTGAATAAATGACAAACTGCGCCGTTGGTTCTTTGGGATTTATTTTTTTGGAGTCTATTACCTACTGTAACTGTGCCTCACAGTTTCACCCACGTTTTTCGTGTTTTCTGTGGGGAACTGCTTTACCGACAGTGTTTAAAACTTAAATGTCAATGTTTAATTTTTTTTTTTTGTTTTTTATGGCGTCACACGATTAGTGTATTTGCCAGTGTCAAGTATAAGAGATTTCAAACTCAGAGAGTTGAATCAAGTTTAGATGATGATGGTGATGATGATGATGATGAGATGAAACACAAGTTTTGGAAATAAAAACAAAATTTTCACGTTGACAACTCAATTGCCGCCAAAAAAGTCCAAATGTTTAATTCTCTTTAAGGACTTTTTTGGCGGCAATCGAATTGTCAACGAGTAAATTTTTTTTTATTTCCATAACTTGTGTTTTTCGACTGATAATGTGTAACATTGGTGGATTATTAACCATTATGTGTTCGTTAATGTGTACGAGTGTGGGAAAGTGAAATAAAGTTATGAAAGTGACTTTTCTAGTTTCTCCAAAAAAGTCCGTGCGCAGGTTTCCAAAAATGGGGTTATTTAAAGCTATCTTTCTGTGTAATTCTGGTCTAAAAAAAATCTAATAAAAATATATGTTAATCTACTTGATATATAGCAGGACACCTTCAGGCCGAAAAATGCAAAAAATGTATTTATATATTGAAAACAAATGTGCAAAGTCCCCATTTCCTAAAAGTTTAATACTACTTTACTCCTAAACTATATATGTAACAAAGACTTGTTAATACCATCAGCTTATAAAAAAATATAATACCCAGGACACCTTCAGGCCATTTTTTGAAAATACTGCTTTAATTATTTTTTGCGAATTTTTTACGTATTTCATACTCGCAAATCGGCACGTACACCCCTCATTCGCCCATAAAGTCAGTGCGGGACGAGCCGCCGTGCTGAACGGACCTGTGCCACTTTTCTCCGCATATTTTTGTAGCTGAAAGTCGTACGATGAACTACCTATAGGCTATGAGTGGTAGGTGCATAGTGCCGCGGCGAGTTAATTGCCTACTCTTGCGGTGATGCATAGGGTTGTCACTTTTATTTTTAGTTAAATACTAGCTGACCCGGCGAACTTCTTTCCGCATAAGAGGCAATAAATGAGCAGATTTAGGATTTTAAAATTAATTAACGTTAGTAATAAATAAACTCGCATAAAACAAAAACATCTTCAATTCACAACTTCAATATCAACCATAGACAACATTACGTTTAGCTGTCAGTTGTGTTTTGTTACACCATGTCAGTTGCATTTTGGTATACCATTTACAACAAATGAATGATTAATTTTATTATTTATGAGTATCATATTTTATCTTATTCCGGACGAAAACAAATGCAAAAAATCAAAGATTATAAAAATCGGTCCAGCCGTTATCGACTTATACCTAAGTGTTGTAACTAACATGCCTTTTTTATAGATTATATTATCTGTGTATTATGACAGCGCAAGGTGTTTAATCATGTAATTTATTAAAATGTTTTACCAATTCATAAATGGGTTGCATATTAAAGACATTTTAATAATTATAAATTAATAAATACGATTTATTATAAACTATACAAATGAAATAGTCAGTGAGAGCAGCAAATCCGAGCGAGCGAGCAGTGTAGTACATAAATGCGCGCGATCAAACGCGTGGCACAGCCCTACTGAGTCCCAGGCCGGTCCCTGCGTACACGGCGCTCGCTACTCACTCACGCGCACATTCAAATGGCGCGGCAGTGACTACTAGCCGTGCCCCGCGGCTTCGCCCGCGTGGGAATTGATGTGTTGTACAAACTTTAGAATCTGAACGCCATTGCACAACCTCTAGGGGTTTTCTTAAATATAAAAATACGTATTTAATTATTTACTTTATAGTTTATTTGTACCTACTTTTAAGAAAATCCACATAAGGAATAAAAAAAAGCCATACAAACTTTAAAACTCTATGGCACACCCCGTAGAAGTAATACATATCAAAAAATAAAAAATGCGTTTTCAATGATTTACTTTAAGGTTTATTTGTACCTATTTTTGAGTCAATCGAACCAAGGAATGACATTTTTCATACAAACTTATCTACCTTATTTAACCCCTTTCAGAGTTGACTTTTCAAAATTAGATTAGCTTATGTGTTAGTCCAATACCTAAACTGTCTAGATTCTAAATTTCATCAGTCAAATTCGGTTCAGTAGTTACGTGGTAACAAACATTCACACACACACAAACTTTCGCATTTATAATATTATAGTAGGATGTTGCTACTGTGTATACGTAGATACGGCGGGCTCGATTAGTAGAGGTACCGCGCCGCGCCGCATGGCGAGAGCGTCGCTTCGGGCGCGTTGGCCGCAGATCGCGTAATTTTGGTGAGGGGATGCGCGGAGTGCGCGGAGCAGTTTCACTTGATCAAGCAAGGTCAACGACGTTATGCTGGCTCTTAAGTGAAGCGCCACTACTTTACTTAAACACTATCCTCATCCCATCATCTCATCATCATCATCATCATCATTTAAACTTGATACAACTCTCTGAGTTTGAAATATTTTAAACATGACACTGGCAAATACACTAATCGTGTGACGCCATAACAAAACAAAAAAAAAATTCTCTATAAGGACTTTTTTGGCGGCAATCGAATTGTCAACGAGTAATATTTTTTTTATTTGTATGTGTAATATTGGTGGATTATTAACTATTATGTGTTCGTTAATGTGTACGAGTGTGGGAAATTGAAATAAAGTTATGAAAGTGACTTTTCTAGTTTCTCCAAAAAAGTCCGTGTAAAGTTTAAGTGAAGCGCCACTACTTTACTTAAACACTATCCTCATCCCATCATCTCATCATCATCATCACCATCATCATTTAAACTTGATTCAACTCTCTGAGTTTGAAATATTTTATACTTGGCACTGGCAAATACACTAATCGTGTGACGCTATAGCAAAAAAAAACTCTTTAAATTGAATCACAATATGTATTTTTTTTCGTGAGAGGCAAACGGGTGATTTTGGACTCCTGGATTTCTATCAACTAAAAACCACTCGGATTGCCACCGAGCTCTTTGTGTTGGGGCTACGATTAAGGAATGCTTGCTAGCACCGATTTGCAAATTTTAGCATCAACAGATTAGTAGAAAAACATCTCTTGTCATGAAATTAATAACAACACAATTGCAAGTCGTCTCATTACTTAATTTTACTAGATTTATTCAAGTGAAAGCCAATCTGGGATATTACGCAACTAAAAAACGGAACAAGATGAGAATTCCCGGCGAAGGATTCATCAAAATTTTCTTATTTTCCTTTTAAATTCAGCTTTGCTCCGAGTTTCATTTGGCATCGTCCTACTTTCGGTATTAGTGTTAACTTTCTCACTATATTTTCACTTTTTGCCTTTAATCTTGAATTTACAGATATTAGATACATTAAGCGCAAATATTTGTCCCAAGTCTGAGTGTTGTGTAGTTCCTGATACACTTTAGTGTTTAATTTTTCCAGGAAGAAAAACGCTTTTAAGTTAATTCAGAATATAAACTATATCCATTTCAAATTTTACTCAAATCCTTCAACATGAAGAAGTAACAAACATACAAACTCACTCATGCACTTATTAACTCATGAACTTTTGCAAACCACCCTGTATCAATAAGAAAAATTACAAACACACAAACTAGTCAAGAATAAAAAATTACACGCCAAAAACCACTCAAGAACAACAAAGAATATTAAAAAATAATCATAATAATTAATCTCTTTTAGCTGATGCTTCTCTGAATAGGTTTATTAATTTTATCAAAGTCTTAGATCTTATTAAAACGTAACCCGTCCAGCAGGGTCGTGCTTGTACTCTCTCAAAATTAAGATAAATCTCGTTGGTATTAATATTATTCACCTCAAACTTTTCGATCCAAGGGAAACTCACAATCGATACTCTAGGCTTGGGCAAAAAGCATCGATAAATCGATACTTTCTAACAAAACTACTCGTATATCGTCGATATTTTTATTTGCGTGATATTGGTGATACTATATTTGAACGGAACTTTCCTTACCGTAGCTCGGATGCCAAAAGTATTTTGTGAAAACTTGTTATTAAATTTAATACGAGTAATATTATTTAAGAGCCTTCATTGTTTAATAATTAAATCGTAGTCTTGCAAAGATATATAAATATTACTCATTCATACCAAATTTAATTTTTTTTTCGGCAAAGGATACGTAAAAAACAACCGTGTGAAATGTTCTGATTTCACAGCCCTAAAAATTAAACAAACTCTTCTGAAATTACCATCAATAAATTTCACCAACTCGGAACTGAATGGCAAGCCAAGTAGGCACTCCCATAAAAAATAGCAAAAGGTCCAAAGGGTTTGTGAAACAAAAATATAATGACCATAAATCTCCTTAAGTGCCGCCCAGTCACAGACCATCGTCCTTAATTAACGTGTTGGGGTTGCTTCCTTTTTTATTTATTGCAATTTTGGTCAAAGAAACTCACTGCGATTCTTCCAAGACAAAATTAACATTGTACAGTCAACGATAAAAGTCACTGAACAATCACACTTTTTTCTATTATCCTCATCATCTTAGACACCAATTTTTGACCTCATCATCAGCTAAAATCGGGTGTGTTATGTTGTGGTCAAAATGATACCATGTAAAATGTAAAAAAACAATATTAATTACTGATTTGAAACACATTTGGAAAATCGAGAACGATCAGCTACTTTTGTCGCTGACTGTACTACTTATAAATAAAGATAAATGACTATTTATTGGAGCACCACAATACAGAGAAGTTTAAAACAAGAACAACAATAAAAAACTTAATGTTAAGTGTCACAAAGGGCGATATTATCGCTCAGAGTGATCTCTTCCAGACAACCCAGCAGCAGAGGAAAAGAACGGTGGATAAACATATTTTCTATACCTTAAATTATATTCAATAGAATAGTCAATTTTTCTTTATTCAATAGGATACATTGTGATCACTTTAAAACGTCAATCTTAAAACTAGCTACGCCTGTTCCAACCTCCTTACGCCGGCAAAAGAACAGGCAAGAAACGCCCGGCAGGTAATTTTTTTGGCGCGATCACATTGACAATTTTATTCCTATTAAAGAGATAAGAAATATTTATTTTATTAATGTATCTTTTAAATTACGGAGTGGATTACGTTTCTTTTTAAATAGGAAGCTATATTATTGCTGAGTGTCATAGGAGTAGAGTTTTCAATAAGAAATCACGATGTTTTTAAAAAAAACAGACAGCCGCGCAAGTGCTTAGATAGCAAAAACGCATATTTGGCATCTCTTTCAAAAAACGTTAAATCGGGTACGGGAAATCTATTCTATCTATCTATAAATATTTTCCGATTTGTGAACGATATTTTTATACTTTTCTTTCAACGAAATAATCCCTACCGTTTGTGATATACGAGTACGTGTATATGAGATTTGATTTCTGGAAACCTTATGATACGTTTGATTTTGAAGGTATCATATTGGGTGGAGTTGATTCTTTGAAGCAATCGCCGAGTTATTTAGAATCTGTCAGTTATCTGACTCTCTTGATATCTCAACCGATAACTTTCAAAGTAACTACATTCCCAGTAAACGTATTTTGAAAAGGTCACTCTAATATGAATCCATAAATAACATTAAAAATGTGAAAGTAACTCTATCTGTTTGTTTGATATTGTTCACATCGAGGCTATGAATTTTTTTTATGTAAAAGATTGGCAAACAGGCAGACGGCCCGCCTGATGGAAAGCGGTCACCGTCGCCTATGGACATTTGCAACACCAGGGGAGTTGCCGATGCGTTGCCGACCTTTAAGGACTCTTTTCACACCCATCTTGAAGGATTGCAGTTTGTAGCTCTGCGGAAAGACTTGTGGGGGGAGCTCGTTCCACATTTTGCAAGTATGCGGGAGAAAGGAGCGCATAAATGCATGTGATATAAAACAAAATATATTTATTTAGTACGCTTCAACATGGGATAGGTAGTTTTATTTTACATTTTAAGGTTTAATGAAGTGTTTTTTTTCTATCCCACTTCTCTTTTCTTACATTTTTTTTTTTACATGGGAAAGTCTGATTCTTTTCTCAGTGTAGCAGAAAAGCCACGGGGC
Source organism: Opisthograptis luteolata (assembly GCA_931315375.2). Taxonomy (NCBI): domain Eukaryota; kingdom Metazoa; phylum Arthropoda; class Insecta; order Lepidoptera; family Geometridae; genus Opisthograptis; species Opisthograptis luteolata. The sequence continues at coordinate 11,600,611 of OV928036.1, read as the reverse complement.
GTAGTTAGTAGGTAACAAAAAATCGCTCCGCGTTTCTCTCTATAAAAACACCAATTGCCATTGACCCCAAATTTGCGAACTTGTTACTCGCATTTAACTTTCTCTTCGTTTCCATCATTCACCTAAATCTTACGCAAATATTTTTATCTGCAATGGCCTTAACAAAGTTTTAATTTATACTATCTACAAACGTATCTAGACAACTAGGTCGAGTGGTGAAAGAAATGTACAGTTAAAAAGACTTTCTTTACAAACCGTTTTCGTTACGGGAAAATGTTATTTTATCTGTTACACATTTTTTACAACCAGATATCGTCCGCTAGCAAACAACACCGCACAAGTCAATATTTTATCATAGTAAAGGAGTAGTAGTTCAGCTTCATATTAATCGGCCGTCGCCGGTTTGAATGTGTGCGTGAGTAGCGGCACCGTGTACGCACGCACACAATCACATAAACGAAAGGAGGCGGCCGGGGTCGCGGCCATGCACTCAGTACGGAACGCGCCGCCTATGCGTCACCGCAAGAGTAGGCAATTAACTCGTCGAGCGGCCTTAGCTAACCTACTGTTCTTTATATACTGTGATTTTATCGTATTGACATTTTTACTAAATAGAAGCCGTTCTTAAAAATTGTAACACACACAAGTCAATAATTTACATAAAAAAACAAACAGGTAAAACAGTTTTATGTTTCTCCTGAAAAATTGCAAAATTTGACTTGCGCGGTGTTGTTATTGCTAGCCGACGATTTGTACTTGTAAAGACTGCTCACCGAGCCGATCCTGTATATTAAAGTAAAGATACATCATTATCAACATCAGCCAAAGGTCTTGATGATTAAACTGATGTAAAGACTTATTTTTTCTTTATAAACCCCCTCGAATTTGATGTGTATCAATTTTTATTGTGTCATTGTGAACAAACCATCCTGTATATTTTGTCACAGAGATAGATACAGGCACTCGACTCTTGCATGTAACAGGATAAAATTTAAAAAAATATGTAGTCTTATCTATAATAAATAATTATATCTAATCTAGAATACGAAATTCTAGTTATTTCGATCGGTTAATGACGTCTCTATCACTACTCAGCCATCATTAAGTCAACATATAATGTATAGTTTTTTTTTTTTTTTACTATTTACAGGGTAGCGTTTATCTAACAAGTATATAGTTAACAGAAGAGAAGAAGAGTTAGAGTTAGTTAGAGAAGAGTGGCGCTGCGCTCTCTCGTTTCGGAGGCCAAGACACACTTTGGGTCGCTGAGCCATCGGAGTTAGTTTTATATAGTTAACACAAGTTTCGAGCTTAATTTGGGGCTCGGTCAATTTGTGTGCAATTGTCCCCAATATTTATTTATTTTATTTTTTATCTTCGAATTATCTACTTATTTTGTAAACAAGCTGCGACCTGCGGTTTCACCCGCGTCTTCCTGTTATCCCGCAGGAACCTTTTTCGGGATAAAAAGTGGCCTATGTGTTAGGATAATCCAGGGAATAAGCTAATCTCCATTGCAAATTTTACTCAAATCCTTTCAGTAGTTTTTGCGTGAAAGAGTAACAAACATAATACATACATACATACTCACAAACTTTCGCGTTTATTACATTAGTAGGAAGTAGGATGAGATTGCTTTTCCTACCTCTGGCATCAACTTCCTAGTACTCGCCCGTAAAGAACATTGGCCACTTTTCATACTGGCCTGGACCTGAACGCAAAATATTTTGTCAATGTCACTTGACAGTGACAATCAATTTGCTAGTACATAGATTAAAAAGATTAGTTTTTGTTCATATTTGGTAAATAATGTTGATTTTAATGTCTTAATTTAAGTAGAGCCGACTTCCAAAGCGTTAAACGGAATGAAAAAAAAAATGCGGAGTGGGTTAAAAACATCCAAACATCGTGTAAGTTAAAAATTTTTCTAAGAAACTCCGAAGTTAAATAAACTATATCTTTTTTTTCTACACTTTCTTTAAAATATCGTTTGTATGATCTTAATAGGCAAAAAATTGAATTTTTTATCGTATATAAATCGTTATCATACGACTTCGGGTCCGTTTTGGCCATTGTTCTTTACTCCAGATCGTCAAAACCAAACATTTTTGAATTGAAGATGGAAGGTAAGGTTACCTTCAGGAAGTTACAAAAGATTTCTTCTGAAAAACATACAAACTGATTCTATTATGCCCAGCCTATTTCTCTCATCAATGGCGGACGTGCGTGGAATTTTTTCAAGGCTCGTCCTGAGATATATCAGATACTGGTGCTGCTAGTGATGAACTATTGAAAGCGATTGCCTCGTGCGAGACGCGATCAGAATCGCGATGGGGAACGATTACGGAGTCACTGGAAAATATTTGGGCTTGATAACATTGCTGTCAGTTTTACAGTTTGTCAGCTTTTTTAGCCGACTGCGAAAGAAGGAGGGTTATGTTCTTCAAGTGTATGTGTGTGTATGTATCTATAGCGATGATGGCTCAGTGGCAGTGACATCGGCTTGCGATCCGTAGGACGTGGGTTCGAATCCTACAATGAGCTTGAGCTTTCGGTGAAGGAAAACATCGTGATGAAACCAAAGCTTGGTTGTAGGGTATTTTCTAGTACTCGCCTGGCTAGCTACCACCTGTGTTCCGGCAGCCTCACATGGGAGCCAGTTCCCAATCTAGGTGTAGTGTCATGCCACCTGAGTGGATACAACATAATATGAGGTAGATTGTGAGTCGGATTTTTGTTTCTTTTGTAATGTAGGTATGTTGTTTGTTATGCTTTGGAACAAGGTTTTGAACTGTTGAAGTTTAATAAATTCTGTGTAGCAATGAGCTGTAATGGATAAGCGTGATGCTGATGAGGCGAGCGACTTCAGCCACTAGTTATAAGTTTGTTTTTTTGGAAAAAGGTTGTTTTATTTCCCTTGAGACAAATGGGCTCCTCAGCTTCTAGTTAATATTACCAAAGGATTTAGGACAAAATTAAGCAGATTTCAATAAGCTAAAGTCGATCGAGGAATCATTTATCACTTTGACCCTGTCTTGAGTTGGTTAGGATGGCTTTGGTTACATTCATCGTTGTCGGATATAATCCAGATAAAGTTATGTTCAATAGACGAAATATTACGAGCTTTGGGCTCCCACACAAAACTGTGATGCGATGCGGTGCGATGCGAATCAGATCGGAAGGTCTTGTGGTGCATTCGTGCGATCTCGGAGATATTTGCGATGCAATGCATTGATGCATCGCATTGCATCCATCCATACTCTAACCGGAAGACGTTCTGTAGGTAGGCCCCCCAATTAGATGGACCGACGACACTGTAAGAGTCGCAGGGAGCCGATGGGTGCAAATGGTTAATAGCCGTTCATGGTGGCGTTCAAGGGGGGAGGCCTATGTTCAGCAGTCAACTCCTTCCGGCTAATGATGATGATGATGATGGTCAGACAGTAACGTCATAGAAACTTCAGTAAGACATTCCCTATTGTAATAATTAGATTGTCACAAAGGAAAAGGAACTAATGAAACGAAAGAAGAAGAAAAAAATAATTTATGTTTTTTAAAAGACCTTGAATACGTACTTAAAATTATAACACTTAAATCTAATCCTAATAAATAAATTATCAAGGTGAAGGTAATTATTACCTATTTTTTATTTCCAGCAGACATGCGTTTGATTACTATCTGACGAAAAGATAAGTGTAATGGATGTGGATTGTGATAAAGGAGCGACATATGTTATCACGTCTAGCGTGATCGGAAAATGTTTCGTGATTTGCGAAAAGCTAATGAAACCTACTACAAACTCTACCAATGACAATAAATAAATCTCTAATAGGTATTATAGTGTAGACATGCTACTAAGCCGCTCGTTTGCCGAAGCCATAAGACACGAATTGCGGGAGAGAGCTTTGCAAGTTGATGTACCATACAAATGTGATAGAACTTAAGAATTTAAACTAAATAAAAACTTACAAATATATTTAAATATACGTTTATATCTAAAGGCACATACTATTAGATCGTTTGAACTAACTAAAGAAGGTCTAATGATAGTTCTAACGATCCTTAATGCCTGGCAAACGTACCCAGAATGCTGGCGGCATTGCCTCGCTGGATAGCGATGCTTGTTTTATATAAATATACATACATTACATTATTTACATTTTACAGTACATTTTTTTAAGAGATGAGCAAGTCGCTCACCATCAGGGTCAATTTTGCCAATTGTTACAGATCAGTGCAAACACTTCTAAATCCTGTGGACTGCGTTTGTCACTCTGAGAAGATCAACCTCTTTATACCCTGTACTTCTACCAGAAACATTGTCCTTCAATCCAGCACACAGTAAAGTTTGCACACTACTGCTCACACAACATAAATCGAATATCAGTGCTTCTTAACTTTGACAGAGTTGCTTAAACTCATAAAAAGTTTTACAATATAAAATACAGCTCCTAAAGCGATTGCTGCTAGAATGGTAAAGACTACTGCTGCAGCTGCCAGTACGTCCAGCATCAAGTATTCACTCCAGGACAGCTGTGCTGCACTTCCGATGAGGTGGCGAGACCCCTTGTGTCGTAAAACGTGCTCGGTCCACCACACGGCGCGTTCTATTGGGGTCTCGGGTCGGTCTTGCATGACTGCCCTAAGTTTCTTGATGTTTTCTTTATAGCTGAAACAAGATGACAACGATAAGAAGCTTTCACTCAAAATGGTAAAGGAAAACATGATAAGGAAACCGGCATGTCCAAGAACCACAACATTCAAGGGCATGTGACATCTTTGATAGATGAGCCTGACCCACACTAAGCCAGCGTGGTCGATAACGGTATACTCTCTCCTTCTCTGAGAGAAGGCCAGAGTCCTATGGGAACGGAATAGGCTGATGATGATAAATGATGGAGCGGATTGTAAAGGCTGAATGGCTGCAGCAGCTTTCATGTCGCTTTTCATGTAATATAGGGCCGCATTATCTAAGAATCCCAAAATTCAAACGCGTGTGCCATCCACCAAAACGGTTCTAGGTCGTGGTGGCAACGCAGGCCGCTCCACTCACCAGTCTGCCGTCAACGCTCACGGCGATAGTTAGTATACCACACTGTCTATTTCATGATATTGCGTTGCAAATACTCGTAAAATCTCGTAAATCCGTTGCTCCATTGCTGCAAGAAAGAAGGCTAAACCAACAACAAACACACCTTCGTATTTGTTATGGTAGCGCTAAATTTACCTTGGATCATTAGCAACGGTGTGCACAGCTTTCACTAAATCATCAGCCACCATTGTGAAGGAATCAAGGGCCACTCCTATCCCCAGCTCGACGTATTTGTCAGTATTGTACCACTGGTCTCCTAACATCGGGATGCCAACGAGTGGTACTTCAGCATCGATAGCTTCGTCAGTTGACTGCAGACCTCCTTGCATCACGAACAGTTTGATGTTTGGGTGAACTGGATAAAACATAAGAAAACTAGATTACTTTTCAAGTTGAAGTTTAAAACGTATTAAAATTGGGTTTGCTTTCATTCTAGAGGCAATGTTCCGAAATAGAAACAGTTCTAGTTGTTAGAGACAAAGCAGCATGTCACCACGAGCTCACCGCGAAAGTTGTGCCCAATGCATTTTTTTACAACATTAGACAAAAAGTCCCATAATGAACACTTTCTCTTTGCAAATCATCATCTAATTAATAATACTTCAAAAAGATACTTACATAAGAGGTCACGTTGAGGGAACCATTTTTGAATTTTCACATTCTTTGGTAGTTTTTCCAAACTGTCTCCATCAAATTTCCACAGGATGTCGTAAGGTAGTTTCTCAAACGCGTCCAGAAATGCGTCCAAGAAATCTTTCGTCATGTAGGATGGCCTGACGTTGGTTCCCAAACTGACATACACGACACCACGAGTTGAGCTGTCTAAGTACGTCTTCAAATCCTGTAATAAAGAATTAAACGATGAAATCATAGGATCTATATAAGTACCAAATTTCATCACATACAACCATTACGGAGCTGATGCATAGCCAAAATACTTTCACACACACACAAAATGTTCATAAAATCAATGCGTTTCTTCAATTGTGCCATTTTGGTTACTTTCTGTGAATTAGCATTGGTTTCATATTTTTGTTTGCCCCTACTTTTAATCAATGTGTTACAATTTAATTTACTCCAATACCGATCCTAACATTAGGGTTCAATTTGCAAATTATCACAAATTTTTCGTTTTCATCGAATTCTTAGAATTTGACCGAAGCAACCAAAATTTGTCGAGACCTCAAACTCTAGGCATGAAAATAGTACAATAATGTATTAATATTGACCTGTGGTAAGTCCTTCTTGGGCTGCATGTGCACAGCTCCCAGGTACACTGCCGCAGGTGGAACCGGACGATTGCCGTCGAAAATAGGATGAGCATTCACTAACAGCAATGCAACATTCTTTTTCAATTCTTCAATACTCGGTGTGTCGGGTCCAAAACGATTTTTCAAAAACTTATTGTCTTCCTTTAGATTGTGCTGATCAAAAGTCCATAGCTTATATTCCATATGCAGTTGTCTTATCGTGTCAAGTATGCTGAGATTTCTATATTTTTGTCTAAACATATTTGGGTATATTACAGGATGTCTAGATACACCTCCAATTGCCTCATAATTCGAAGGAGTTCCATATAATGACGAAAATAGAATTGCTGGAGCATTGTACAGCTTACTAAATATCAGAGGAGTGTAAGCTAAGGCTTCAATTATAACTAAATCAAATTTTTGACTCTTATCTTTGATCAACTTGTCGACATCGGGATTGTCAAATATGACGTTGACAAGGTCAACTATAGCATTTGGAGTCATAGCGTCAGAGCTAATAATGACTCCACGCTTAATGTATTTCGTAACATCAGCGTTCATAAATGCTTTCATCATATTTTGATAGGAGTCACTTATATCGATTTCTGTGAGATTTTTCGGAGATTCTTTACCCTTGTAAAGCGGATCGGTTGTTATAGCGACCACCTCATGTCCTTTGTTCACTAATTCAAGAGTCAGTGCTCTAAATACCACTTGATGACTTATCGAAGGCATCGGATACACTCCTAATATTCTGGCAGGATCAACACCTGCCAAGTAAACTGTCAGAAAGAAAGCTATAGTTTTTAACCGCGACATCGTAAAAACTAATTGACTGGAATGAGACTTATCTCGAACCACGTGTAGTTTTATACTCGGGCGATAATTCTAATCAAAGCCTGAAAAAATATTTAAAGAATACTTACTGATAGTGATTTTGATAGTTAATTTGCGAGTATAAATAGCGTCTGTGGTTTCACCCGCGGCTCAGTCGAAAAACCAATCAAAAATCTAAGATTTTTAATTAATCATTTCGACAGTCTTCAAAATGTCTTATTAGCTTAAGCCTCACTTTACCCGCGCAGATTTTGCAATTCCCATATCATCATAGTATGTCTCACGTGTTTTCATACTACACGTGTCCTTAAGGATCATCTCAGCATTCTCAAAGTCAATGTCTAATTAAATGAATAACAAAACAAACAAACAAAATCTCTAAAACATTTTGGTTTAGTGGCTTCCAATATTACATCCTTTAATTATACATTATCCGTTTATAGCATGGCATTAATATTAAGTTGCATTTAGTGCCATAACATGTATGCTATATAAAATTATGAAAAGGTAAATTTCGTTTGAGACTTTGTAATTTATAAGAAGACTAGCTGTTCCCCGCTGTTTCACCCACGTGGGCTACAGCTTTATGCATGCAAAGTTTCAGCCCGTTCGGTTTAAAGGTTGACAAAGTTTCATACAAACTTTCATCCCCTATTTTATCCCTTTGGGGGTAGAATTAATCAAAATCCTTTCTTAGCGGATGCCTACATCAAATTTTAGCCCGATCCGTCCAGTGGTTTGGGCTGTGCGTTGATAGATCACTATGTCAGTCAGTCAGTCACCTTTGAGTTATATATATTTAGAAGATAATCTTTGTAACTTTCTTTGGAATATTTTCACTGTTAAAAGTTATTCTTATTCTGTCCATGTGTGTTTTTTATTGTGTTCAAAGTCACACGAGAATCTCTGCACAGGCGAAACCGTGAGCCACAGCTAGTATGTTACTAAATTACAATCGACCATAATCAGTTACATAGTCTTTTTCGATATTTTTTTAAATTGGTAACCATCATCTTCGCACTTTCAGGTAAAAATTTAAGAAACCTTTATTTCAGCTTTACTTTTACTAAATCAGCCGTTTTTGCATGAAAATAGATAAAGAAACAAACCAAAAGACGTTTCACTTTTATATGTATTATTACTAAGTAAGGAAGGGATTAAGGTTCCTTGTATTGAACGTTTAGTCATTATAATTATGATACTGTGCGTGGGCTGCGGTAAAAAAGTTATCAACATTGTCATCATGAACAGAGTGTTTCTGTCCATTGGTACTTCTACAATGGTCCACCAGAAACAACAGACATCTGTTGACTTGGGCCAAGTCTACTATATACACTTTCATGTTTAGTCTAGAGCATGTTGAGTCGATGCTATTGAGATGACGCTAAAGTTTGGTATTCTGCTATATTAATATGACTGTATCAACCGAAATTGCGCGTCAAGACTACGACAATGGGTCTTACTACTACGTAATCTGTAACGGAACCGGATACTGTTTCAATATGGACAACTAGCTGTTCCCCGCAGTTTCACCCGCGTGGGCTTCAGTTTATCGTGATAAAAAGTAAGCTATGTCCTTTCTCAGACTCTAGACTACCTCTGTGCCAAATTTCATTTAAATTGGTTCAGTAGTTTAGACGTGAAAGACAGAAAGACAAAGTTACTTTCGCGTTTAAAGTATTATATTAATAGGGAGGGGATTAAGAAGTTAGTAGACTACCAAAAGTGTGAATACCGAGCATTACGGGCCGAGCAAAGGTACGTCATATTGATGAGCAGACTTGGGCCCCAGGACTGTTAGATATGAAAACGCGTGCTGCATAGCTCAACAACCCACAACATTTGCGGTTTCAGTGAGTGGCGGACCTAATCAGCTTTTGGATCGTACCTACACATGATGTATATTAAATGTATACCGCCCATAATGTACACAGCCGCAACTATGCAAACCCGGTCGCGGTATGCCATCGGCATTCACACAATACTGCGTGTATTAAATGAGCCTGCAGTGTTGAACTGTTTGTATACCATTAAGTGCTTATTGATATCAAATAAGACGCATTTGACACTATATGCATACCTATACGAAACTAACTAAACGAGTGAGATGGCGCAATGGCCCAAAGTGATTCTTGGGCTCCGATAATAAAGGACGCCACTTCGGTCTGTCTTGCGCCATCTCCTGCCAGTCCTCCACCTAGATACCATATATTATACTACTACTCCATATATTATAGAGCCCATAAAGTTCCACATAACTCGATTTATGCGCTCCTTTCTCCCGCATACTTGCAAAATGTTGAACGAGCTCGCTCCACAAGTTTTTCCGCAATGCTACAAAGTGCAGTCCTCTAAGATGGATGTGAAAAGAGTTATTTAAAGTCGGAAATGTACAACACCCCTAGCATTGCAAATTTCCATAGGTGACGTTGATCGCTTACCGTCAGACGGACCATCTTGTCTGCCACTGTATTACAATCTACGGTTACCGCGAATTTTTATAATCACTCACGAAAGATAGCTGGAGGTATCCAAAACGCCTTCAAAATTTGAATTTCTTGCTTTAGTTGGACCACTTTGACATCGGAAGGGACATGTGCCACTTCCTTCGTTTGGTAGTAGAACAAATAGCACTCTTAAAAAGACATAGCGACAGCTCAGTAGATTGGACAGAAGTTCGAAGGCATCTAAAAGTTTTGGCTTCAAGAGGCGCCGACCAAACACTACCTATCAAGACTCAGCCAAGAGATGAAACAACCCACAACAATGCCGATGAAACACTCAACAAGCGTGGCTACTTAAGCATCCCTGTCTCCAACTATAAGTACATGTCTTCCCAAACTGATAAACTAAGAAGTATAAGTTCCTGCCAACTTTGTTATTTCGACGAGCGCTTCAACAAGATCGAGTGTATCTTCGAAAAACACTGAATATATGGCAAGTGTTTGTATGGGGGTGGCATATATGGACATACTACTTGGCGCCCACGCGGAAACTTGTTTTAGAAAGGTTACTTTCGAATGAAAATATTGATATTGTTTAGGTACATATGTAATTTAAATTTATTTTGTACGTTTAGCACTGTGTCCTGTATTACTTTGTTGTTTTGTGCCTATGTATGTTAACTAAATAAGAAACAATGCAATAAAATTTTCATGTAGACAATTCAATTGCCGCCATTATACCCAAAAGTTTAAGTTGAAAATCGCTTGGCTATTTAACGAGTTAATATTGGCAGCTTTCTAGGCATCCTACCTATAAAATCTAAATGCAGTATTTAATTTTATTCTTCAAATTATTAGGTACTTAGTGTGTCTAATGTTGATTGTGAATACATACTTACTTCCCGTAATAGTGTGTAATGTGTAATTATAACGTACCCGTTTTTTTATCAGATAAATGTAATAAATGACGTCATAATGTTTACACGCAGCAATCATTCGTCCTGCATCGTGGGCGTGATATGATAATCAGCCTATTCATAATTCCTAGACTATCCCTATCTTTAATCTATTCCAATCTATACAATACATATATTACAAAGAAATTAAATTAAGGTGTCTGTTTGTAATGAAAAAATAACAGCTTTTTACATAAACCATGATAATTATGAAACTACACGGTACAGTCAACGACAAAAGTCGCTGAACAATCACACTTTTTTTATCATCCTCATCATCTTAGACACCAATTTTTGACCTCATCATCACCTAAAATCAGGTGTGTTATGTTGTGGTCAAAATGATACCATGTAAAATGTAAAAAAAACAATAATAATTACTGATTTGAAACACATTTGGAAAATCGAGAACGATCAGCTACTTTTGTCGCTGACTGTACCTACTCAAATAAAAACAAATTCTGTCTGTCTGTTTGTTCCAGCTCATCTCTAAAACGACCTATAACCTATTTTGACAGGACTTTCACGGGTAGATAGCCAATGTAGAAGTAAATTTAAGTTACTTCTATGTTAGGAAAAGTAAAAATATAGTGGAAAAAAATTAAAACCCATTGATGTCATTTGGTATGGAGATAGTTTCAACCCTAAAAAACTGAGTAGTTTTTAGTGTTACTTTTAATCGCGATGTTGCACACGCAGGTGACACCAAGGAGGGCAATAGTCTTCACTGTAATTAAAAAAAAAGATATAAAATAATTAAAAACGAATATGAATATGGAGATGGTTAAGTTTTATTTATTAAAAAGGAATATTTATATTTACTAAACAAATATATGAGCATCATTTTAAACTAAAGTTTAAGTTAGAAATTCAAACTTTATATCTATTGAGGCCGCAAAATTGAACGGAAATGCATAAACAGGTGCTAAGAATAAACTGCGGTAGAGATTATTTGGAAAGTTAGTTAAAAGACCCGCATACCGAGAACACCTACAGAATACCTTCAAATAACCAACAAGAACAACAAATAACTCAAACAAGTGAAGTTATCGACATTTTGAACAATTATGAACAAAGCGACCGCGCGCGAATCCAATTGTTCAGACAAACACTGATTGCAGTTTAATTAAACGCCTTATATAAGACGTCACAGTGTAAGAGCATAGAAGTAAGTCTAACGCCCGAAACTAATAATCGATCCTCATCCGTTTTTCGTGGTTTAGAATTGATATGTAATTTTAGGGGTTTAGCTTGCTAAAATAGATTGACATATCGATCCAAAACCGCGAAAAACGGATCGATAATTAATTTCACCTAATTTTTACCACCGCCGACTTGTCAAAGTGGCAACTCGATCTGCTTAAATTCAAAAAGTAACTCAATAACATTGTTGGAATATGATTATAACAGTCTAAAATAACCCGTATTAACGATTTCAGTTCCTCCAAGTCTCGGTAAGATTTGCTGAAAAAAATATGTATGGATGGAAACGAAAACTTTTATAGTTTTTGTAAACTACCAAAACCTGTACTAGGGGTACGGTTCAGCGGTTTGGTCGTGAACAGGTAACAAATATCCATCCACCCTCACAAATTTCACCTCGCCTATCAATTTTATCTTCGCTAATCATATTTTGCATGTTTTTTTTCCCCAAAAGTCGCTGGCAAAAGCTAGTTATATGAATTAAAATGTTTAAATTTCGCGGCTTATTATAAAAGGTGTTCTCTGAATCTCTGGAATCTACTTTGATACAAAGGAATGCCTTAAAAGGAGTTTTGGCTGTAGCGAAATTATTTTATAATTATTATTTTCGTGAAAAACGATCGTTAGCGAACATCATCATCATCATCATAATCATCATCATGATCACCATCAACATCATTAGCTTATTATAATTATCTAAAGCTGTCATGTACAGCACATTCACACATATCATGTGCACCGCGTGCATCGTTTTGTAAACGTATCATTGTTTCTGTCTCTCTCGCACGCGGTAAAGGTTATGAGTAAGATAGAGATAGTTATTGTTTTGTGGTTACTACTGTGTAGTGAAATTGCGTTGGTGTGAGTGCTGTGAACGTGACAGCTTCAGATCTGATCTGTACATTCCCTTTGCTGGGGCATATGCTTTCTGTTAGCGAGAAAGAAAGGTGCGGGTTGGTATTTATGCATTTATGCTTATTTATGCTTCTCAATATTTTTATACTGTGACAACTATTTTTTACATCGACGCGCTATATGTTTTCGAGTTTTGTAAGGGTGTGAAAAATCACAAGCAAGTCGCTCGCCTCGGAATTGATATTTATGTAGGTATAGATCAAAATAAATCGATAAAAAAACCTACTGAACGGCTACCCACTGAACTAATGATTATTATACTCGTATGGATATAATTGATTAATTCGCTGATAATAATTAAATTGAACGTAATCTACGATTGTACGATATCACTAAGGGAAACTGCCAGGTAATATAATGAAGCGATAATGACTCAGTAGTAGTGACGTTGACTTACCAATCTGTAGATCACGGGTTTGTATCCTGCAATGAGCTTGAGCTTTCAGTGATGAACGACATAGTGATGAATTCATAACGAGTGGCATTTTCTAGTAATCGCCTGGCTAGCTAATAGGCCCTCTTGTTAAGAATCTGTCGCCAAGCACCTATCGGTGGCTCGGCAGCCCCATTTGAGAGCCGGTTCCCAGTCCAGGTGTAGCGTGGGGTCACTTTCGACCACCTCGTCATTTAAAATCAGGTCAAATCAGTAGTGTCACAATTGGACACTCGGTGTAGGTATATACTATAGTGTCGCAGTTTTAACTGATCCTAAAAATATAAAAAAAACCAGCCAAGTGCGAGTCGGACTCGCGCACGAAAGGTTCTGCACCATTATCTATGAAAACGGCCAAAAAATCACGTTTGTTGTATGGGAGCCCCTTAAAATATTTACTTCATTCTGTTTTTTAGTATTTGTTGTTATGGCGTCAACAGAAATACATCATCTGTGAAAACTTTAACAGTCTAACTATCACGGTTCACAAGATACAACCTGGTGACAGACGGGCAGCGAAGTCTTAGTTATCGGATACCGTTTTACCCATGGGTACGGAACCCTAGAAAAGGAAGCGTATCTTTCGCAGCTGTAGATCTTGAACGCCTTCAAAGAATAAGAGTTTCACTCTGAAATAGACTCCCAAATATACCAATGCCTCTTTCATGATACGCTCCCTCGGCGTAGTTACGAAGTCATCTCCATACAAATATATAGGTATATCTCCATATTCTAATACCATGTTCATGCGACTCGTTTCCTTTGTGATGTAGATAATGCACGTCGATTCACTCGTATGAAAGGTTCTCGGCATGGGAGCGTAGCCAAGGATCGCTTCGTGGGGCCACAATAACCATTTTCTCATATTTCACTACCTGCACACAGAAGCCGACAAATCGGCAAATCAAATTTATTATTTTTGTTTCTTCGATGTGTATTTTTTCTCGGGCCTTTACCTTGATCTTAATAGGGATTAGCTGAGCGTAGTCAACGAGGCCATTTTAGAATGAAATAGGTAGTTTGACAAATAAATACTATGATGTCAAGAAGGTGAAGTGTAGGTATTGCAACAATGCTAAACAATTATCTGGGTTATTATTCCGAACTTATTTGTTAGCCTAAAACTAGTCTATGGGATGAGCCTCTATCTATAGTTGTTTTTTTTCATTGAAACTAAGTTTTACTGGCATATATATAAAACAGCGGTTTTATTTGATATGAGCTGCGCCTCGCGGTTTCACCCGCGCAGAGATTCTTACAGGAAACATGCATTTACTCGGGATGCAAAAAATCACGTCAAACCGTTGAAGGACAAATCAACAAACAACCTGACGTATTTATACATGTGAGGATTTCTTGTTGCTGAAGGACCTATCGTTCCGATATTGAATGTCCTGCAAAGTTGTCTCTGTGGAATTATTTTTCGTTTGGGGAGATGAGCTGGGGGGGCAAGTGCCCCACCCGGCCCCACCGTGGCTACGCCCACGCCCCAGTAACTAATATTACTTTCGTAATACTTCTTATATTGGTTGACTACTTTCGTATTATCTACTTTCTGATATTGGTTGGGGTGTGGAACGAGACGTTTAGTGGTGCTCAAGTGTATAGCGAGTTTATTATTCGGCACCTACCTACTGTGGCCGAGCTAGTGTGACTTTTGCGTCTACATACAAATTATAGTTTAAAAAACTAAAAAAAACACTTTAATACGCACTCAAAAATATAAAATAATGAAATTGACTTGTATTAGTTACGATATAATGGTTAATTCAAAAAGTGTGGAGCGCTTTTTGGTTGTGTGTACTTTTATTTACCTAGTAAAAGAAGCGTTCCACACTTTTTGAATTAACCATTATATCGTAACTAATACAAGTCAATTTCATTATTTTATATTTTTGAGTGCGTTTTAAAGTGTTTTTTTTAGTTTTTTAAACTATAATTTTTTTTTTTTTACTTTTTAGTCTTTTGTTACCAAGTCCAATCTATCGGACTCATCAAAAGGAATCATATGAGCCCAAACTCGAGGGGTTTACTAGTAGCCACTGCAGAGATCTCCTACCCACCTTCTGGCTGCATCATCAGACCCTCGTCACCAAGTTCAATCTATTGGACTCATCAAGACGAATCATATGAGCCCAAACACGAGGGGTTTACTAGTAGCCACTGCAGAGTTCCTCTACCCACCTTCCGGTTGCATCATCAGACCCTCGTCACCAAGTTCAATATATTGGACTCATCAAGACGATTCATATGAGCCCAAACACGAGGGGTTTACTAGTAGCCACTGCAGAGATGCCCTACCCACCTTCCGGTTGCATCATCAGACCCTCGTCACCAAGTCCAATCTATTGTACTCATCAAGACGATTCATATGAGCCCAAACACAAGGGGTTTACTAGTAGCCAGCGAAGAGATGCCCTACCCACCTTCCGATTGCATCATCAGATCAGGTCGATGATACCAAATTATTGCATTGTCACCGAGATTACATACACATACAAAGTTTCAAGTCGATACGACAATTAGAAGTGGGTGAAAATTGACTTCTAAGATTTGATTACATTGTTAGTTAGTTAGTTAGTTAGTTAGTTAGTTAGTTAGTTAGTTAGTTAGTTAGTTAGTTAGTTAGTTAGTTAGTTAGTTAGTTAGTTAGTTACAAGTCAAGCTAATAAAAGTGTTTTAATAAATACATACACAATATAATCAGTAACGTTTTATATAAAACTGATGCTTTATATTTCATTTGACCGCTAAAGAAGCATTTATTGCAGGTAATTTTTGGGGCGCGATCATTTTTACATCTTTTTCCTTGTTGTGATTGAGTTGAAGCAATTTCACTATATGTAATTACATGCTCTTTTGAATTCTAAAGAGTTTGATATTTTATAACTTGATTCTGAAATAAACTTTTAAGATAAGATGTTTTAGATTAGATGAGGTTAAGATTCTTTGGAATTTAAATTTAGTTATCGAAAAGGAAAAGGAGTTGCTGACCATCGGCCGTTCCCAATAACCGATCTATCCACGGTTTGCCCTACCGGAGATAGAAATTTGACCTAAGCTCCATAGAAGTAATGTCAAATTTCTATCTCTAGTAGGGCAAACGGTGGATAGATCGGTTATTGGGAAATGCCGTATACGGAGCCTAGTAGTGGGTGCGGCGGTTTTATCTCTAAAAGTCAAAAGTCAAAAAGTCAATTTTTCTTTATTTAATAGGATACATTGTGATCACTTTAAAACGTCAAACTTAAAACTAGCTACGCCTGTTCCAACCTCCTTACGTCGGCAAAAGAACAGGCAAGAAACGCCCGGCAGGTAATTTTTTTGGCGCGATCACATTTACAATTTTATTCTTATTACTAATTGATTGAATTGGAGCAAGTTCACTAAAATCCCAAGTCTATTCCTAATTGTCGCTACTAGGCCTTAGTAGTTGTTCGTAGAGCGTTGGCATGCCCAATAATTCTATTTGCCGTCCAAGCTGCCCATAGTGTTATGGAGTAAGTTAGCTCTAGTAAAACTTAGTTCCGCCGCCTACATTTCAGAGCGGCAAAGAGATTTTAACACGGTTATCTCGCGGCCGAGTTTGTGAGTACTTACACAAGTTAATTGTAAGTCGACCTAGTTTTACTTGAAATTGAATTGCAACTTTCTTTATTTTCTTTGAATTGTTCTGTTTGTTTATGATAGAGCGATCCGCGACTTTACAACGAAAAATTGTTGGTATACATACATACACGGAGAAAAGACCTTCCGAAACACCGTTTTCCTTCTGAGTCAAAAGGGAAGGAATTGTGATTCAGAAGGAAAACTAAGGTAAAATAAGGAAGGGATCGGTCTTGGAAGGTAAGACTCAGAAGGAAAGTCTTTTTATTCTTTTTATTATGAAGTATTTTTCTCAGTGTATCTACGACAAAAAAAAACAGGAAAGAAGATGAGAGAAGAGAAGAGAGAAGGGGGGGGGGGGGGGGGGGTCGGCAACGCATTGGCACCGCACTTAGAGCTGCAAATATCTATAGGCGATAGCGACCACTTATCTTAAAAACAACTTTAGTACTTAAATATGTACCCCATTTGCAAATACTTAAAGAAGTTTTTCAAGATAAAAATACCTGTTTTAATGCATACCTTCTAGACAATCGACTCGTATGTCCAATTGTCCATTCCGAATTTCATGTTACTACACTGAGAAAAAAACTCGGACTCTCCTTCTGAGTCTTACCTTCCAAGACCGATTCCTTCCCTTTTCTACCTTAGATTTCCTTCTGAATAACAAATCCTTCCTTTTTGATTCAGAAGGAAAACGGTATTTCGGAAGGTCTTTTTTCTCCGTGTATAGGTCTTACCGTTAAGGTCAGAACAATAAGAAAAAAATAATAGATGTGTCGATTTGAGGACCTCGCCGCTAAAGTAATACGTTTGTCTGTATACACGGAGAAAAAAGACCTTCCGAAATACCGTTTTCCTTCTGAGTCAAAAGGGAAGGACTTGTGATTCAGAAGGAAAACTAATACAAAATAAGGTGTAACTGAATAACTTCAATTAGTTTGCTTAGTAGAGATCATGTTTAGCGATAGAAATGTCCTGAAAAATAAAACTTTTTGTGCAATTTATTTACTGTCTCGTACGTAGTTTTACTAAGTGGTTGTTGAGAATAACTGGCTGTAATTAGTAAATTCAAAGCTTTGAAGTCTGAAGTTGATGAAAATTTTCTACTACACTCTCTTTCAACGGCTGCTAATTTGTGCCCACTTGAAACTTAAATGAAACCAGCGAAATAAAAACGCATGCCTTTTAACATACAAAATTATTTATTCCGAACACAAAATGCAAATTACTCGACGCTGAAAACTTAACTTCTAGAACTAATGAGAAAATATGCGGCAAAAAAGGTAATATTCGACTTAGGAGAGCAATTGAGTTAGGTCTTGAGAGCGGGAGGTCTTTGTCTCTTGAATATGTGCGTTTCTTTCTTCTACAAAATTCACGCATTTTTGTATTTTTTTACTGCTCTCAAGGTAGATGTTGACCACACACATGATGTCAAGTGACGGTGTTGTCAAAGGTGGTGTCATGCTACACCAGGATTACTGGAACACACCGATATGTGCTTAGCGACAGATTCTTAACTTAACGATGACAGACAAGCGAGTATTCAAAAATGCCTTACGCCTATAATCTATATTTGATTCAATTGGTATAATATATACAAGATTTTTAACTAAACTTAAAATAATATCGGTCCAATAAACCACCATACATAGACACAATAATGGGCCAATAAACGGTTAGGCAATATAAAATCTGTGAAACAGCGAGCGCTCGTAACCGCCATAATGGCGATAATATCCACATTTTATTTTCTGTACAACAAACGGCTATACCTACTGGTGATCCGAAAGGTCATACACAAAATGTCTTACAAAGTGTTTGGTCGCAAATCACCTGATGTTAGGCGACAAAGGTGGCGCTACGCTTGACCTGGGAACTGGCTCTCAAGTGAGGCTATCTGAACTCACCGACAGGTGATTTAGACGAGCACTAAAAATACGCTAGCCTAGTTATGGTTTCATGTTTATTGGCGGAATGTTCAAGCTTATTGCAGAGTTTGAATCAAAGACTTATGAATCACAAACCAATGTCACTGTCATTGAACTATCATCGTTACTAAATACCGTTATGTCATATTTTAAGTCTGTTATTTAAAGCTGGCACCGAGAACACATGCACATAATTGTCAGTGAATGAGCGCACGGAATGTTGTTGCACTGCAAACGTATCGCGAAAAGTCTCTTTGTCTCTCTCGCACGCGGTCAAGTTTATGAACGTGACAGAGATTGCTATTGTTTTGTTTTTTCTACTGTATAATAAAATTGCTTTGGTGTGAGTACTGTGAACGTGTCAGCTTTAAATAACCGACCTGCACGTGAGCTTAACCTTACAGCAAAAACGTATCACTCATAATAAACAGGGTGTGAAAATATCACAAAAGCAGAGCACGGGAGAAACCTTTCAAAATATACCTGTTAGGAAAAAAGTCGAAATGGGAACACCTGCTCCCCTTTCATAGAAATGAATAGCCCCAACAAATTGGTAAGATAAAATGATACAACAAAGAACATAAAGCGTGTATGAAAAGATCACATATAATTCATTGTAGCATGTTGCTTGAGATATATCGCAGAGTAACGTAAACGATAAATCGTTGAAGGCACGTAGACTCTGCCTTTGTGTATAGTAGGACTTGGCATTACATTATAAGTAATCAAATAATAGGCCAGAGTCCCAGCAGTGGGAACGTGGAAGGCTGATAATGATGACGATGATGAAATAATAGTGAATTGCTACGTGAGAAGAGGTGTTGTAACAAATATCGTAGTCATTTATCTAGGACTACATTGCCACTTTCCATGGGGTGAAAAAGTCAAACGTTAGTCAAGACGATTTTAACAAAAAAATAACTGAAAAAATGCAATGAGTTTAAACGATGTTATTACACTTAGCTATATTAGTTTTTAGATTATCCCTTTCACTTTTGGGGTTGCTTCTTGTCAAATTCCATCAATTCTAGATCAACCGCAGGAGGACTGTTACCAAAGGGCGCAGCGAGTGGGTTCTAAAGTCGAGTGCCTAATACTTGTTATTTGTTCCATAAATAATAACTAAAGTCTAATAAAAAAAATCGATACAAATTCTGCTATTCTTTCCTAATTCGTATGGGACGCCAGCAGTCGCTACCGAGCTTAATATTTCCTCCATTGTTTAACAAAGGTGCGTTTACCCAATCTCTGTCATACTGTATCCATTGTCTTCGAGTTCATGTACACAATTCCAATGATGTATTATCTCTGGGGAGCACCAAATGCTCCGGACACTTTAGTTAGGCCAAAGTGTTTAAGCGTGTCGCAAATGACAACCGTTGTGGGGAAGTTGCGAACTAACTATAATGACCTCGGTGTTATCAAAAACAGCTGTGTGATTCTAATTCACTTGGAAGGATTCCGTGTCGGATTCGACGTCACTTTCACTTCACGGAAACGTTTTCCGAGAGCAATAAGTAGGTGTCGGAAACTTTTCCGTGATTGAACAGCTGGTTTGTCAAATTAAATGTCAGTTTCAATTATTCAGAGAGATACTGCTCCTACGCTAGATTACAGCAGAATGACTCGATGTAATCCAAACGGCCGTATTTAAGGTAGGTACTTTAAAGTCAATGCAACAACTTTGCAGTAACTGACTGTGAAGAATATATAAAGTTACTTGATTTTAGTTAAAAATATAAATAATATTCAAAAATACATAAAAATATTTTTGTTATAAATTCAATTTTTTTAAATGCTTAGTACCTATTGAAACGATGTCTTTTAAGTCGAAATGAACTAAATAATAATTTAATGAGCTCAAAGTAATTTTGTGTGATATTCATAGTTGGTTGGTGGCAAATGAAATAGTTTTAAAATAATAATGTTTACAAGCATAACGCATTTTTTTTTGCATTAAAAAAAGTTTTTGAAATATGGGCTCCAATACTAACAAAAAAGGTACTTGTCTCGTTATTGAGTTTTAGAACTAAGTTTTTTCAGCTATCAGAAAACCTTTCATTAACGGACAATTGTAAAAAATGAAAACAAGGCCTGCGCGTATCAGCCATAACACAGAGGTAGCCCCCCCTCGAGCTGTATCTAATTTGCGTCAGAATTTATTAAACAACGTAAGGTTTGTTAAATTTATTTAGCTCAGTGTGATGAATCTTTTTGAAACAAGGCTCTAACATGCGGGATTTACCGCACGTGGGAAAGGAAATAAATTAACTGAAGGGAAAACGGGGAACACGAGTTTCGTATCGCGTTTCATTCGTTAAGGCCCTGGTCGCTTCAGCCTGACCCCACAGGCGACAGAGGGGTATTTAAGTACCCACCTCATATGGCTGGGAGTAACAAAACGTTAGAAAAAATTCTAAAAATAATGCAGACAGTATTTTCAACAAACAACGCAAAGGCCTTCTGGGTAATATGGTATTGAAAGGACTTATAAACATAGATAAGGAGAAAAATGGTCGTAATTAAAAAAAAATGGGAAAGTAGGTATGCACCTCTTTTTTAAATTAAGCCCATTTATTTTTGACATATATGTGAATATATTTCAGACTTGCTGTTCCCCGCGGTTTCACTCGCGTGGGCTACAGTTTAGCGCGATAAAAAGTAGCCTGTGTCCTTTCTCAGGCTCTAGACTATCTCTGTATCGAATTTAATTTAAATCGGTTCAGTAGTTTAGGCGTGAAAGCGAGACAGACTGACAGACTGAGTAACTTTTGCATTTATAATATTAGTAGGGATTACGTCCCGTAGGCTTTGTATGGTAAAGATTAACATATAATTTTAAAATGAAAGCAATCGTTAATTTTATAGAACTAAACCTGGAGAAAGAATTTCTTTAATCGGTCGAGTAGTTTTTGAGTTTATTCGTTAGAAACATACAAACATACAAATCTTTCCTCTTTATAATCTAATATATAAAATTCTCGTGTCACAGTTTTCGTTGCCATACTCCTCCGAAACGGCTTGACCGATTTTGATGAAATTTTTTGTGCATATCGGGTAGGTCTGAGAATCGGCCAACATCTATTTTTTATATTATTTTTTATCGCGATTAAGTGTGGTCCACGCGTGTGAAACCGCGGGGCGCAGCTAGTATTAGTATAGAAGTATAGATTGTTGAAAATAAACATTTACAAATCTCGCTCTAAAACAGCTCTCAAAGAGCTGTGTATTTTGAAGATTTTGTGAAACAAAAGCCTTGATGTTCCTAATGCCAAGTAATTTCATTAGTCTACACAAGACGCTTTGTATGCAAACGCTGCTTCACGGAAGCATCTATTTGTGTACGTATGCTCCATCATAATCAAGTTAGGCAGAGCTAGCGTAGCGCTGTCAAAACTATGCATGACTTCATAACTCTGTCGTCGTATGCACTGCGATTTACGACAGCCGACGTTGCTGTTGCGTTGTTTGTAAGCTTATAATAATATGACCGTTTTCCATTTAGCTCGCTTCAAAATCGTCAATATTAATCCCTATTCAATATTATAAATGCGTAAGTAACTCTGTTTGTCTCGCTTTCGCGCCTAAACTACTGAACCGATTTAAATGAAATTTGGTACAGAGATAGTTTGAACTCTAAGGAAGGACATAGGATACTTTTTATCGCGATAAACTAGGTAGGTACTTAATAGTATAAATACGAAAGTAACTCTTTCTTTCTGTCTGTCTGTCTCGCTTTCACGCCTAAACTACTGAACCGATTCAAATGAAATTTGGTACAGAGATAGTTTGAACCCTGAGGAAGGACATAGAATACTTTTTATCGCGATAAACTAGGTAGGTACTTAATATTATAAATACGAAAGTAACTCTTTCTTTGTGTCTGTCTGTCACGCTTTCACGCCTAAACTACTGAACCGATTTAAATGAAATTTGGTACAGAGATAGTTTGAACCCTGAGGAAGGACATAGAATACTTTTTATCGCGATAAACTGTAGCCCACGTGGGTGAAACCGCGGGAAACAGCTAGTTTGATCTATAATTGCCCCCTTGTTACACGTGTTCTTTTTCATCCCTCTCGAAGACACGTGCCCATTGTATTCACCTTGAATTTTAACAGGCTCATTACTTCATCCGTTTGTATATAATTTGCTACAATAACAGTATACAAGATCCTCTTTGATGGATTAACATTTGGCTAATTGTGGAGTTATTATGTTAGGATGAAGTTTTGTGTGGGTGTGTTAGTTGGGGCCATAATTATTGTGTTTCTGTTCTAGTTCTGGAATGTATTTACCTATCAGTTGCGTCCCGCGGTGACACCCTTGTCTTCCCGTTATCCCGCAGGACCCTTTCTCCGGGAAAAAAGTAGCCTATGTGTTAATTTTTTTTTACTATTTACAGGGTAGCGTTTGACCACAAGTCTCCTGATGTTAAGTGACGATGTGGTCGAAGATGGCGCCACGCTACACCTGTACTGGGAACTGGCTCTCAAGTGAGGCTGCCGGAACACACCAATAGGTGCTTGGCGACACATTCTTAACAAGAGGGTGGTAGCTAGCCAGGCAAGCACTAGAAAATACCCTACCACAAAGCAAAAAGTTAATCCAGGGTTAAGCTATCTTTATTTAAAATTTCATCAAAATCGGTTCAGTAGTTACGGTGATACGTGGTTTCATTCACACACACGCACAAACTTTATCGCATTTATAATATCATAGTAGGAGCGATAGTAGGATTTTCATATCATATCATTATAATATTAATAAAAACTTGCTCCAATTCAATCAGCATAGTAAAATTGTATAATTATCTTTATGTGCAAATATATTTATTGAGAAAAGAGAAGAAGGAGATAAAAAATAAAATAAAAACACTTAACTAAACCTTAAAATATAAAATAAAACTACCAATCAAACTAAACAATACAACTAATCTTATAAACCATTACCAGTTGGCAATGTTCCCAAAATGCTGGCCGCATTGCCGCGTTGAACGGCAAGTAAAAGCATAGTAAAATTGATTTCGCTTCAGAAATAACGTTTCTTGTCTCCTCTTTTTTTTCTTTGTTTGGTTTTTTCTTTTGTCGGCCACAAGCAACACGCAACCTAATATTGCCGACTCATTGACGACCCTGAAGAACTCTTTTTACAATAATCTTGGAGTACTTAATGCATTCTGTAGCGCAGAAAGACTTGTGAAGGTAGTTGAAGGTTTGCAACAAACATCGACAAATGAAAAAAACAAAGTTTTTTTTTTACTTTTTTGGCGGCAATCGAATTGTCAACGTGAAAATTTTGTTTTTATTTCCAAAACTTGTGTTTCTTTGAGTGATAATGTGTAATATTGGTGGATTATTAACCATTATGTGTTAATGTGTACGAGTGTGGGAAATTGAAATAAAGTTGTGAAAGTGAATTTTCTAGTTGTTCCAAAACAGTCCGTGTAAAGTTTAAGTAAAGCGCCACTACTTTACTTAAACACTATCCTCATCCCTTCCTCTCATCATCATCATCATCATTTATACTTGATTCAACCCTCCCGAGTTTGAAATGTTTTATACTTGACACTGGCAAATACACTAACCGTGCAAAGCCATAACAAAAAAAAACAAGTATTTTTTTTTGGCTGAACCCGTCTTTTACCTGCCGCCTACCCTTATGAAACCAGATCGGGGTTTAATATGATATGAAGTTAAAAAAAATAACAAAATAACCCTTAATTTGTCACTTAAGGTGAATGGGTCCGGCAATTTCCCATACAAACTCAAGCCGAGCAATATAGATCACGCAAACTATTTTAATGAAGTTTGAAAATTTTCTTAAATTGTTCAATTAATTACCCATCCGCGGACTATCAGTTTCTCTTACCAAAATTATGTTTTCCATCAAATTTTACCTTTAAAACTTTCGGAAAAATCGTATTTTTATACACATGTGTGCGTGAGTGGCATTGAAGTTGACGGACTTGAATTAGGTGATTTTTACCTGCCATCTACCTGAATTTCGATGAACTATTTAGATGTAGACCTTAGTGAGCGATGTAGTGGTGGCGTGGCTACAACTTTGCCACAGAAGAAATTATAGTTTGTATTAGGTTCGGTCACAAAATAGCTAAAAATTATGCGACGTTGCAAGATCGCGCATGACTAGTGAAGAATGATTTTCTGTCTCGCTCGCCACGGCCCACGATATTGCGACTTGCCAAATCGTGCATGAACGATGTTGTTGACTTTGGGGCAATTTTTACTTTCCGTTCCGAAGACGTAAATCAAAACGGGTTGGTAGTCAAGGTCGTGGAGGTCTAATCCACTTTGATTACCTAAGTGATATAATTTCGCCCAGGTAATCAAAGTAGAAAAATTAGTAAATAAATAGGTAAGAAGTAAATATATATATTGCGATAGTTTCTCACACGGCCAATAGATCCCAAGATAGGCAGAGCTTGTATTATGGTAACCAGACAGCTGACAACATAATTACATTAGAACGTAATTCTAAATTCATACCTACGTAGGTAGGTACCTACTATTGATAATAATGTATAGTTAGTTAGGTACTTGGCGGTAGAACTAGAAATGGTAGATCGCCCTTGCAAGTCGCCTACCACGGTTAAATAGTTTAGAGATGAAAAAAAATTGATTTTATATTAATCGATCATTTTTTTCTTTTAATCGATTTAAAAAAATCGATAAACAAATATTACAAATCAATTATTTACTATATTAAAAATCGATTATTAATTGTATTAAAAATCGATTATTTATTTTATAAAAAATCGATTATATTTTTAATAAAATAATCGATTAGTAAAAATCAAAAAATAATCGATTGTAAAAAATCGATTAAGTAAAAAATAATCGAATCGTTTTTTACAAATCGATTTATTCTAAAGAGATGAAAATCGATTATTTCTTAATCGATTTTTTCCCCTTCTAGTCACACCCCTATATTTGATACCTAGTGTGTTGGTACCGCACTACCAAATAAATGTTTGGTAGGTCAATAAACACGATATTTTTCTTCACCGAAACTTCATACTTATTGTTGGTATTTGAACATGTGCTTTCCAGCACGGAAGTTCGATGCGCAACCGACTGAGCTATCATCGCTTCAAAACATAAACGTCAAAACAAAACCGAAATCAACCGATATCTATCAATGTAATCTATACTAATAATATTATAAAGCTGCAGTTTGTTTGTTTGTTTGAACGCGCTAATCTCAGGAACTACTGATCCGATTTGAAAAATTCTTTCAGTGTTGGATAGTCCATTTATCGAGGAAGGCTATATTTTATTTCCAAAAAAATTAGGGATCCGTAAGAAAATTGCTATTTTTTAACCCAAGGTATGAAATCGAAAACCTATTTTTGCGTGCGCTGCAAAAACTATTGACAATAGAACGAAACAATGTATCACGGGTTTGTAGGTCCTATTAAGATCTACAAAAAAGTCCGCGAGAGCATATGTCTAACTATTATAGTTATGCCACCATAAGTGTTTTTTTATTTAAAAAAATTAATTTTAATGCCTCCGCTAGGAAAGGCTCTTTATTTGTATCTTGGTATTAATCCTTATCAAAATAAATTACTTCTCATTCAAAACTGCTTCAATCCCTTCATATAACTTTTTGAATTATTCAATTCGGACATTCCATTCGAAAGATATCACGAGTTTAAAAATGTAAGTAGTAGTAGAAAAATAAACCCACTGCACCGCAGTGCCGCGGGAAAGGCGGGAGAATATTCTATGAAATAGGTAAACTGCGGTCGCAATTTACGAACCAGGAAGACCTTTAGCTGTACAAACGCGCGGTCAAAAAAAAAATTAGAATTAAAATAGGATAATGGATACCTACAGCAGGTAACGCGGTGAGGGGGGGCACCGAAGTGCGGGAATAATTTTGGAGTATACGGAATATATACGCTTTCGCGCCTAAACTACTGAACCGATTTAAATGAAATTTGGTATTTTTATCGCGATAAACTGTAGCCCACGCGGGTGAAACCGCAGGGAACAGCTAGTGCTATATATATTGTTATCAAACGGAATATGGTATATTTTTCAATGAAACAGTCTAAGCGCTAAAGAAGACGGAATTCAAATCCACATTTACAGTAAAAATCTATTTACCTACATTTGTAATAAAACTGTGACTGATCGCTGTCTGTACATCCTATCCTATCCTACTAATATTATAAATGCGAAAGTTTTTGTGTGTGAATGTTTGTTACCACGTATCACCGTAACTACTAAACTGATTTTGATCAAATTTGGAATGGAAATAGCTTATAGCTACTTTTTATCCTGGAAAAAGGTTCCTGCGGGATAACGGGAAGACGCGGGTGAAACCGCGGCTGAAAACTAGTGAAAGATAAATGAGAAAAGCTATTATTGGGGGTCTTTATCATCAACGCAATAGAACCCAAAACAATGATAAATAGAATTTTTGTCTGTTTGACTGTATGTCTGTTTGTCTGTGCATTTGTGCGCGCTAATTCCAGAAACGACTTAACCGATTAGGGTGCGGTTTTCACTAATGTATGTGTATGTGTGGTAAGTGGTAAGCTTCACTTAATATTTAGTGTTCCTTTTACTTCAATAGTTTTATTTAAAAAAATATCGCGATAAACTGTAGGACACATGAGTGAAACTGCGGGGTGCAGCTAGTATAAACTAATCAGACTGTTCTATGAGTTTTTTGGTTACGTCATTCACGTAAAATGCATTTTTGACTAGTTGCTACGTTGCTAGGCAAGTTGTTGTTTATAGTTTTACTCTGTAAAAAAGGTTGATCAACGTTGGAAAATTATTGATGGAAATCAGCAGATACAATCGTGCACCACTACGCCAGCTGAGGCCAGCAACAGCCTTGCCACAGAGTACCTTTGTATAACCGGAAAAGCCCTGCTAGCTGGCTGACACCACAAATCTAATTTTCGGAGGATCAAGGACGTTGTTCTACAACTGCCCTAGCTGAAAGTGTATTCAAATACCTTTGAACTACACAATATGATAACATATAATTTTCCTACGCTTATTTACTTCGTATATGATACACCTTGAAATAAACGAAATTCTATTCTACTAATATAATAAATGCAAAAATTTGTGTGTGTGTATGTTAAATGTTTGTTACCACGTATTATCAACGTAATTACCAAACCAAATGAACCAATTGTGGAAATAGATTTGAAATAAGCATGTCTCTCGAAACTTCGAGACTTCCAAAAAACAACGGAGGAAATAAAAGGAATTGAACTTCTGACCATAGGGCAACATGAAAATGATGTTTACACTACATAAAAATGCGACAGGCCAGCCAGCCGATTTGGAAACTAACCGTTTTTCAAAGTCATGTTTGTTTTTTAGTAGTGTTTAGTAGACATAAATCCGTGGTTTTCGTATGACCAGGTTGGGATACAAATTAGAATATACTTTAATTATAGCTTTGTTGCAGATATGTAAACGAAAAGCGACAACACCATGCCACAACCACGTCAAAAGCATTTTGTATAAAAACAATGTTCTGACCAATAACATGGCATATGGCCAACACAATGAGTCTGTGGCCAGAACATAGTTCATGGAAAAAATGAAAAAAACTGTGCGACCAGCAGGACTTTATACTGACAAAGAATTGTGAATTATTGAATATTTAAGAATGTGTAAATAAAAAGACTATTGGTGATTGCCAGTTTTTTATTTTGATACTATGTACATGTATAATAAATAATCCTGATTGTTTCATAATAAAGTATTACAATAGCCAATGTCTTTATTGGTAGGAGAGTAGAGAGTATAGGTAATAAAGGGTATAGGCCATCTCCATTCTAAATTTCATCCAAATGAAAGAAAATTACCAAAAATCTGAGGCAGGGATCGAACTCGGAACCTCGTTATCAGTAAAGAACTACTGAGAGGTTTGACCACTGGTCTAACCTATACAGTAAACGAAAGAACGAAATTAGCAAATGGTTTCGTGTACAACAAAACCATTTTCTATGTGTGCGTGAATAGTTGCTTAGCTGCCATTCACCACTACCGCCGCGATATTGTTTGGCACAAATAAAAGTGTTTTGAAAACTAAAACACATCTGAAATATTGTTTGATACATAAAACATATTACGCCATTACCGGTAAACATAATTATTATTAAAATAATATGCACCTGTTCATTCATAATAAAATAAGATGCGTTAATTAGAAACAACGCCATCTATTGACGCTGGGCTGCTAGGCGGACCGCAAGCAACCACCTTAGATGCGTTCTAATGACATACTTTATGTCTACGTGTGCGTGTGTAAGTACGTAAATTTGTGACACCAGCAGTAAGAGAAGCGTTACGATGAATTTATTAGTTTATTAAATGAAGATTTGGGTAATTTACAATTGAGTAACGCTATAGAACGCGCGCTTTAGTGTTTGGTTCGAATAAGATTATTATTTTCGACGTAAAAAAATAATTTAGGTAAAAAATGACATCAGCGCCATCTCTTGACAACATAGCGTGATGAGCTCTGGGATCATCCACCTTAACCAATTGCTATCAAGGAAGGGTGTAAAGCGCCTACAACGTAATGGACACATAAACCTCCGAGCGTAAAGTTTCTCACGAAAATCCAAAATAATATACACAACCTAATAGAGGTGTTAAACTTAACAGTCGCATTAAGGCCCTGTAATCCTAGTATGAGTTTTTTTTACAAGATATCGCGTTATATCGCGAGCGCGTATACGCGTTTTTTGTATGTACATAGGCTCCAGCGGCAACTTTATGAACCAATTTTTCTTCATACAAATGAAGAGTTTACGCGCTCGCGGAAGAGCGCGTTTTTTTTGAGCAAAACTAGTAGCCTCACCACTTACGCACGAAATTAATAATTGGTGTGGCGTGTAAATAGCCAACACCAGGACTTCACCAAGAGCTAAACCAAAATTTATATCAATATTCGGCTCACCGCCGTGGCTACTTAAAATATCGATAAACCCTTCGAAT
Source organism: Opisthograptis luteolata (assembly GCA_931315375.2). NCBI lineage: Eukaryota > Metazoa > Arthropoda > Insecta > Lepidoptera > Geometridae > Opisthograptis > Opisthograptis luteolata. The sequence goes on along the minus strand of OV928036.1, from coordinate 11,570,938 downwards.
CACACAAGCACATCCGAATGCAGAGTGAAATATGCCCACCTACCTGCAGACCATCCAGAAGAACACCTCCAGCCCCTCGAGAAGGGACTCAAAGCAGAAGCCGCAGGTCAACGTCTTCTTTCGGTTGCCGGCCGGCGAACGCGCAATCGTGGTAGAACAGATCCGAAACAGTCCTAATTCACAGCACAGAACAGTCCACCACTGCACCACAAATATCGGAGCACCTAGTTGGAGTTTTCGAGGGAGTTTTCCCTTTTTTCTAATGAGAATATAAGAGAGCGAAGTAACCACTAGCGAATCGTCTTGAGAAGAGAAATGCATTCAGCAAATGCGTAGCGTCACATATGTGTAGTCCGTTTTTGGCCAATCACGGTACAGCTTGATTGAGCCTTCACGAGACTGCTAGCGCCATCTCTCGAAGAGCATTGGCGAACTCTCAGAGGTTGACGATAGGTGGGCGTTGCATTATGCAATTGAGCGTTTTTAAATAGGTTTATCAATATAATAAACAGCATATAAAAATATATAAATTAGTAAAGCATTGATGCTTCACCAATAATCGATCCTGATCCGTTATCCGCGGTCTGGATCGATATGTCATGTCATAATATGTCATTTTATTAGTAAAGCTTGACATTTATGCCAATTAATATGTCAAGCTTAAATGACATATCGATCCAAAGCCGCGGATAACGAATCAGGATCGTTTATTGATTTCGAGCGTTAGATGACTGTGGAGGCACATCATTCTTGGGAGAAGCGGAAACGTAAAAAAAATTGCTTGAAATAGCAAAGGCTCTAAGGTCCCAACTGAGCATTGTATCTTTATTTTTAACTAGTTGCGCCCCACGGTTTCACTTGCGCCTTTCCGTTATCCCGCAGGAAACTTTTTCCGGGATTAAAGTCTATGTGTTAATCCAGGGTATAAGCTATCTCCATTAGGTTTAGTAGTTACGGCGATACGTGGTAACAAACATTCACACACACAAAACATTTATCATATTAGTAGGAAGGATAGTAGGTTTTTTTTTCTATTTACAGGGTAGCGTTTGACCACAAGTCACCTGATGTTAAGTGACGATGTGGTCGAAGATGGCGCCACGCTACACCTGGACTGGGAACTGGCTCTCAAGTGAGGCTGCCGGAACACACCGATAGGTGCTTGGCGACAGATTCTTAACAAGAGCTAGCCAGGCGAGTACTAGAAAATACCCTACCACCAAGCTATGGTTTTATCACGATGTTTTCCTTCACCGAAAGCTCAAGTTCATTGTAGGATTCGAACCCACGTCCTACGGATCGCAAGCCGACGTCACTACCACTGAGCCATCATCGCTAGGATAACGCTTACACAGTCACATATCTACTGACCCTTAACTAAATTACCTGTAAATCCATGTAAATTATCATGTTGTTACTTCGATTACAGTTAAAAGAAAATAATATGGCTGTAATAAGCCCCAATTCCTCTCGCGATCTTGAAATCTCCGCCTTAAAACAATAAACGCAAAATGGCGCTAGCGCCGCGTTATTTCGAGAATTAGGTTTATTGGTTCAAACTTCAAAGTTCTCGCTCCACAACGGATATTAGCTCTATGATGCTGTTTAATGATAATGGAGTTTTATATGTCAGTAAAAGAAAATATTTTACGTGGATGTTGTTTTGTTTTACGCAATTTTACGGAACTAGTTTTGATAGCGGGTCTTATTTGATGCGGAAGAAATTAAATGTGAACGCGACCGTTATTGGTTCTAATGCTGGGGCCACACTATCGGAAAATGCCTTTAAATAGCGCGATGATTGACGTTTGACATAAGTGTGGGCACGACATTTGACAACGTCATTTAAATTGGCGTTTGACGTTAGCCGATAACTCAAGTGCATTCACGTTGACCGTTCAAGTGTAGCCACTCACATAATTGCGTTAATGATAATTAACTCAATATTTGACTTTTTTGGCGGCAACTGAGTTGTCAACGTGAAAATTTTGTTTTTATTTCCAAAACTTGTGTTTCTTCGAGTGATAATGTATAATATTGGTGGATGATTAACCATTATGTGTTCGTTAATGTGTAGGTACGAGTGTGGGAAATTGAAATAAAGTTGTGAAAGTGACTTTTCTAGTTGCTCCAAAAAAGTCCGTGTAAAGTTTAAGTAAAGCGCCACTACTTTACTTAAACACTATCCTCATCCCATCATCTCATCATCATCATCACCATCATCATTTAAACTTGATTCAACTTCTGAGTTTGAAATATTTTATACTTGACACTGGCAAATACACTAATCGTGTGACGCCATAACAAAACAAAAAAAAAAAACTCAATATTTATCGCGATGATAGGCATTGACATTTCCCTTGACGTTGACCTTTGTGCGGCCCCAGCATTACGGGATTTGGTACTCATTTCTTTTCATACTTAAAGAAAATGTGTTAGCGCTCTTCAATAATATCACAGTGTTTAAATTCAAGAGAGCTAGGATTGTACAAATACTGGCTGAAAATATATTTCCAGTTAAGAAAAAGAATGTTTTTTTTACCAGCTCTTCGTTGGAGATAGATAAAAAAATAGTTTTTTTTTTTGCTTTAAGTGACTACTTTGGCATTGCCAAGTTAATAAGCAGAGCCGACGAGTCCAGCAAATCTCTTTTTGCTGGAGAAAAGTGGAAAATTATCTTGCAGACGGCTTCGGCATACTAATGCCATTCGGATCCGCTGTCACGAGATTGGATAGCTAAAGGCCGGGGTCCGCGTGTGGCATAATAACTAGTAGGTAGGTACCTAATAACGGGAGAAATTCCCTTGGAAGGGTGGGTACAAATATTTTATAAGAGTTTCCATTTTGAGCCCGGTCACAGATTTGATGAAGGTTTTACAGGTATGAGACTTCTTTTGCATGTTTTAAGCGTAGAAAAAAAAACCAGTACCTACATCGACTCATTTTTTCCTGTTTACAAGGAAGCGTTTGACTACAAGTTACCCGATGCTCAGTGATGATGCGGTCGAAATTCATGCTTCACTTGGATTAGAAATTGGCTCTCAAGTGGGGTTGCCGGAACACATCGAGAAGTGCTTGGTGGTAGATAGGTCAGGCCAGCATTAGGAAATGCCCTACCACCAAGCTATGGTCAATACAACGTTCAATACGACGTTTTCCTTCACCGAAAGTTCAAGTAAAATGTAAGATTTGAACCCACAACCTACGGATCGCAAAGGACACGGAAATCGGTAGGCAAAGATTGTTTTCTTTTATCTTAATAATTATATTAGCTAAACGTTTAGTTTTGGGAACTTTTTTGTAGACCTACTAGAAGCCTACATTTCTTTCATAGATTACATCAACTGTAATCAAACCGTTTCAGCGTAACTCTGGTAAAGCAGAGGTTGTATCATATTTTTACAACTTTTTTACACATAATTATCATGATTTCTTACTGGAGATTCTACTTCATCAAAATAATATATAGCCGATGTTACTTAAAGATAATCAGGCTTTCTATATATATCAATAAAATAGTTTTCTTAACCAGATCAGTAGTTTAGGAGATTACCTTTTAGATCCAAAAAAGTAAACAAACCAGTTTTACCTCTTCATAATATTAGATAGAATAAATATGCTGTTCCCCGCGGTTTTACCCCCGTGGGCTACAGTTTATCGCGCTAAAAAGTATTCTATGTCCTTCCTCAGGGTTCAAACAATACGAGTATCTCCGTACCAAATTTCGTTTAAATCGGTTCAGTGGTCTGGGCTGTGTGTTGATAGATCACTATGTCAGCCAGTCAGTCACCTTTTGAGTCATATATATTTAGGTAGTAGGGATGCTATAGCATTAAGCCAGATTTACATTACGAAACAAGTGTCATGCATGATAAAACTAGTTTCGTGAAACTAATTTTAGCACATGTGGAACTTCTTTCGTTTAAATTATAGTGTCGTGAAATTATCAGTATCGCGGAGATAATGGCCCTGTCAATATCAAAGCTGTATTTTACGTCCACACGTCCACTCTGCGCAGGTGCTGTCGCGACACTAGTTTCGCGTAAATGCGACACGAAACATGATGAAATTAGTTGCATGACATTAGTTTTACAAAAATATGCGCATAGCACGAAACTACTCCAGTGTCACAAAAGTAATGCATGCATTGTAAAACTGAACGTTTACACGTGAAATTACTGGTGAAATTAGTGTTATAAAACTAATTTCAAGCCGCTAATTTCGTAATGTAAATCCGGCTTTATATATTTAATCAACTGACTGTCTCAACGACCACAGACAACTTGTAGCAACAAAGCTAATGAGAGTTCGTCGAATCGCTGATTCACTTATTGGAATAATAACTTCGTCGATAAATTTTTATGAGGTTACGGAGGCATGGTGATGAATTTCATTCAATTCTGAATCTGACTACTTCGATTTTATATCGAATATGTTTTAAAGACTAGCTGTGCACCACGGTTACAGCCGCGGTATTCCCGCAAGAATCTTTTTTCGGGATATAACGCTGTATGTGTTAATCCAGGGCATAAGCTATCTTCACTGCAAGTTTCACGAAAATCCGTTAACCTGTTTTAACTTGAACATGTAACTTATTATTTAACTAACTGAGATGGCGTAACGACCCAAAGTGAGTCTTGTTTTCCGATAACAAAAGACGCCACCTCCTGCCAGTCCTCCACCTGGAGCTCGCATAAATCCTTCATGACTTCGTCTTTCCAGCGATACCTGGTACGGCTGACCGGGCGATAGCCACTCGGCCGTCCCATGCATGCTCGTTTGACCTCACGATCCTCTCCCATTCTTTCAAGGTGGCCGAGCCACCTCTTATCATTTAATTTAGGGTAATTTACTCATTTCGAGAGAGTAAATGAGTCAAGGGTAATGATTAAGGCCCTGCGAAAAAATTAAAAATCTTAGGGTAATCTCAGGGGGAAACTAGTTTTTACAATTTTGAAACCGTTTTCCGTAGTAAATTATACTTTTAGGGTTCCATATCCAAATGGTAAAACGGGACCCTATAACTAAGATTCCGCTGTCCGTCCGTCTGTCTGTTTGTCTGTTTGTCACCAGGCTGTATCCCATTAACCGTGACAGTTAGACAGTTCAAATTATGACAGATGATGTATTTTGGTTGCAGCTATAACAAGGAATACTAGAAAACAGAATGAAATAAATATTTAAGGATGCTACAAAATAACAAACGTGATTTTTGCCCTTTTCATAGATACGGAACCCTTACTGTGCGAGTCCGACTTGCACTTGGCCGGTTTTTTAAATAAGATTACACCAGTTCCGCTATACCAGTCGTAATGAGGTGTTGCCAGTTGCCATATAATTTGCTCCTGAGATTGCTCCTCGCTGTCGGAAGAGAAATTAAGTTAAGCATTACGAAATATAACTCCAATCTGAGTAGCAATTCTAGTTCATTATTTCTCTGTATTTCCTTACTAACATAAGACAAATTAAATTTTTAGAACTTAAAAATGTAGTGTTCTCATAATAAAATTATAATAACGCTGATTGATAGACAATGCATATATAGCAGAAGAGCAAGTCGTTTGCCTGATGGTGAGCGTCACGTCTGCCCATCACAGTTTAGCGTCACCTAGAATTTTTAACTATAACAGGTCCAAACTACACTATGACATGTACTACTTTAGTTCATCCTACTAATACTATAAACGTGAAAGTTTGTGAGTATAGATGGATGGATGGATGGATGGATGTTTGTTACTCTTTCACGCAAAAACTATAGAACGGATCTGAATGAAATTTGGAATGGAGATAGCTTAACCCTGCATTAACACAAAGGGTACTTTTTATCCCGGAAAAAGGTTCCTGCGGGATAACGGAAAGACGCGGGTGAAACAGCGGGGTGCAACCAGTAGTTCATAATAATTTAGTTTCCGCTTGAGGACATAATGTCGTTATGGTTCCAAACATAGATCATTGTTAAAAAACGTTGTAGAAATGGTATTGTTGCACAGAGGGTGCGATATAACGCGGTCACACTTTACCAACCCCATGTAGGCGGCCCCAGCGCAACCCCGCGTTCAATTAAAACTTCCCTCAGCGGCGATATGTGCAGGAAATTAATATAACTTTTTAAATGGCAGACGAAGTGCAAGTGCTTACTCATCTTGAGAGCGGCCCGTAATGGCGGACGGGAACCGATCCATCGTAGTGGTAAGGGAGCCCAAGAGGGGATTTTCGTATTCACTCGAAAACTAATTTCTTTACATGAAAAATGTCAATACCTGATACGTCGTGATGAAACTTTCATGTTAAGAATCTGTAGTCAAGCACCTATCGGTGTGTTCCGGCAGCCTCACTTGAGAGCCAGTTCCCAATTCAAGTGTACCGTGACGCCACTTTTGACCACATCGCCACTTAACATCAAGTGACTTGTGGTCAAACGCTACCCTGTAAGTAATAAAAAAATTAAAAAATTCTCTTGAGTATATCCATTATCCATGTCATTGTATTTTTTTTACAACTTTGTAAGTCTGTAGACGTTTCTCCCACTGCTAAAAGTGGTAAGTAACATTGTGAACCATTTATTCTTCCTACCAACCAAATCTAATCAACCAAACTTAACAGGTTTCCGTGACGCTCGAGTAAATCCACATTTAGCATCATGGGCTCCCCTAGTATAGGCTGAATTACGAGTTTTTTTCATGAAAGTCATTTAACTCGCTGCGTTGCGATTCTCGTTTTTTGTTTGTCATTATTTTCTGATCCTTTTTTTCGGTTCAGGTACTAAAATTATATACATACTCGTACCTACTTGCGTTACCGGGTGCGATTATGTGGAGCTTTGTTTGTAATGAAAAGAATTTTAATATTTTTTATTATATATTATATATTTTTTAAATATTTGAAATGAATATCAATTAGTTTAAATAACGTAGTGTATATTACACTAATCATAGTAATCTATCTATACATATTATATCTATATAAAAGAGAGCGAGTCAGTAAAGTCCTGAGTGTGTGAGTGATATACAAAGCATAATGTCTATATGAAATTTTCAGAGTAGGTAGTTTGTTTTGGTAGTTTAGAAGTGCACTAAAAAACGAATTTCTGAAACTCATTTCTCACTATATGTCTATTGCCAGCCCTAGTGCGGAAGAGTCAATTAAAATTTTATACCGGTGTAATTTCCCCCACCGAAATCAAAAAGTGGGGCAGAGTGGACTTCAAAATTTCAAGCAATCCACTTTGCTCCACCAGTGGACTGGCTTCGTAGGGCAAAATGGGACTTGTATAAAATACCTACACTACTTTCCGCAAGCAAGCCTTGGAAATCAAAATACAATTTAATATAAAAAAACTAGCCAAGTGCGAGTCGGACTCGCACACAAAGAGTTCCGTACCATTAAGAATAAAAACGGCAAAAAAAAAAACGTTTCTTTGTATTTGTTTTTATAGCGGCAACAGAAAGACATCAAATTCCAACTGTCGAACTATCACGGTTCATGAGATACAGCCTGGTGACAGACGGATGGACAGCGGAGTCTTAGTAATAAGAATCTATCTATCTATCTATCTTTTTTATCTTAGTAATAAGTGACTAGAATCTAGGATCTCTGTGTCTCTGTGTTATAGTGGCAATAAATTATTATTTTTTTAATAGGGTCCAGTTTTACGCTTTATATAAGGAACCCTAAAAAGTGTAGACGGTCGCGTACAATAAATAACTTCACAAATAATATTTCTCAATGGAAGGTTTGTTATAAACTTCGCAGACAACTTAAATAGCAATTTCATTAGATAAAATTGTTTATCCAATTTTTGTCTGAGTTCATTCAATAAGCTTAAGACTACACGATCGGTCGAAGCCAGCCGACTTCAATATAAACAACAAAGAACAAGTACAATGAACTTTGTAGTAAGAAACTTCTAGGAATAGCTAGGCCACGCTAGCAGTCATTTAATCGTGGTACCTTACGTTTTACAGTTAACAGTTTTCCTCTGCGAAATGTGGCAAGCGCTGATTTCACGCTTTTTGAAACAATAGCAACCGGACAACTTTTCAGAAATTGTTAGTGTGTGTTTGTGTGTTATTAGGGCTTTATTGAGCCGTAAAAAACATATATTTTCACTAATAAATCGTTATAATAATATTATGTATATATTGTATGTACATAAATAGTATGTTGTGTTGTTTTAAATATTATAATATTCAAATTGCCGCGCAAAAGTTCCATTTTGGACTCTATTTCTTATGACGCCATACGCCATACTTACATCGTTGCAATTTGTAAAGTGCCTATGTTTTGATTTAGTTACTAATCACGGCATATCCTAGAATTTGCGTTTCGGAATAGATAGAAAGTATTAGAATTTATAGAATTTTATTTATAATTGATTTAAAATATAATAAAGTAGTTTGTTTAGTTTGATAGATAAGATAAAGATAAAGATAAATTTATTTTCACAAAAAGTAATTACCAAAATACAGAAAATCACATAAGCAAACAATATATTCAACGTCTTAGTAACATATTAACGATGGACCCCAAACTAAGCACGAGGCCTGTATTTTGGGGCCCGAGTGCAACTTTACTAGAGACCAGGTAGTGGGCTAGTTTGAGAACATAAGGTGAAACAATTTGTGGAAAGACCCCAAGTGGGTCAGCGTTACAAAGGAAAAAAGGAAAAAATAGGTAGGTTTATTTTACATTTTAAGGTTTAGTTAAGTGTTATATCCTACTTCTCTTTTAAATAAACAAATTATTTAAAATGTAAATGAGAATTCCGCTTGATTAATCATTTTATCTCTAAAAAAATACTGTCCGGTTGCCTATTGAATACCGTCATCATCATCATCAGCCTAGTTACGTTCCCACTGCTGGGACTCAGGCCTTCTCTCTCAGAGATGGAAAGAGAGAAAGAAAGAAAGAGTAAGACTTGTACGCTGGCCCTGTACCTCTATTCTAATAATATTATAAACGTGAAAGTTGGTAAGTATGGATGGATGGATGGATGTTTGTTACTCTTTCACGGAAAAACTACTGAACGGATCTGAATGAAATTTGGGATGGAGATAGCTTATACTCTGGATTAACACATAGGCTACTTTTTATCCCGGAAAAAAGGTTCCCGGGATAACGGGAAGACCCGGCTGAAACCGCGGGCGCAACTACATAGTTGATTAATATTGATAGACTAGCTGTTCCCCGCGGTTTCACCCACGTGGGCTACAGTTTATCGCGATAAAAAGTATCCTATGTCCTTCCTCAGGATTCAAACTATCTCCGTACCATGTTTCATTTAAATCGGTTCAGTAGTTTAGGCGTGAAAGAGTAACAGACAGACGGACAGAGTTACTTTCGCATTTATAATAAGTAAGGGATTACGTATGCCCTTGAATGTTGTGGTTCTTGGTCGTGTCCGTTTCCTCACGATGTTTTCGTTCACTGCTTTGAACTATGGCGATTGATATTAGTATCATAGTATAATTTTAATTATTTTGTTTTTGATACGATTTGTTTCGATTACTTATGTCGAAACGTGTGATGCAAGCCTAATGTTATACAGACATTTTGGATACTAAGAACCAGCTTATTATTTATTCAGCCACATTTACCAGTGTTGCACAGCTTGCTCCTATGCCCAGCTCATATTAATTATTCCAGTAGCACTCCAGTTAAGCGGTATAATCCAGCGCTGGAACGTTACTGTAATGCCCGGTTTATATTATTCCAGTCTAGTAATTCAGCGAGAATCCAGTCCAGTGCTAGACTGGATCTGTAACGTCTACATTATTCCAGTTATGTAGAAGCCGTTGAAGTGTGAACACTACAGTGCCAATGATTTCAAGAAGAAAAATGTTTCAAATGGCACTGGATTGGCCGTCTACATTATTCCAGTTGCACTGGATTCGAAAGTAGACCGCCAATTCAGTTCCTGGACTGGAATGCTAACTGGATTCAGTGTAATTCAGTGCCGGTTTACATTATTCCAGTAAGAAATCCAGCGCTGGATTCGATCGCTGGACTGGAAAAATGTAAACCGGGCATAACAATTGAAATAGGTGCCGGAATACACTGTCTAGTCATTCTAGTCCACTGGATCGGTGTACTTTTCAATCCAGCGCGCACAGTCCACTGCAACTGGAACAATGTAAATCAAGTGCTATTCCGGTGCTGACAAGAACTGCTATCGTCTTGAAATCATTGGCACTGAAGTGTTTACACTAAATGATTGGAATAATATAGACAATCTCCATTCTAATCCAGCACTGGTTGGACCGTTGAACTGGACTGACGTGAACCGGGCGTTAACTCCCATTGATCACAATTACTAATATCAAAATAGGTATAGTAATTACCGCTTACTGTAACTAGCTAACCAGTCTTTATGACGCAATAAACGGCCATTTAGGGCAGTCAAGTATGTCGATCTGTAACCGAAGGTCGATTTATTTCGTTCGAGCAAGCGTTCCTCTGACAAATACGCTTTTAGGAGCCGATAGTGGTGAGCGATGGCTATGCCGGAACTACTGGGCGGAACTAGAATTTATGGGTGACTTTTTGCTGACGTTTGTTGGAACGATGTTGGTATTGGATACGGCTTATATCCCCGCAGTGTAGAAATAGACGTAAATTTGCTTGTGGGAAAAACAAATGCATTCAGAACTACACTAGCTCCCAATCGAGCCTTGAAATCTCACAGCACTCGATTTAAACGCTCCTTTCTCCCACGTACTTGTAAATGTGGAATGAGTTTCCTTCACAAGTCTTTCCACTGTGCAACAAATCGTTTGTGTGTGTACTCTTTGGTGTGAAAAGAGTTTTTAAGGGTCGGCAACACATCGGCAACTCCCCTGGTGTTGCAAATGTCTATAAGCGTCGATGACCGCTTGCCATCAGGCGGCCCGTCTGCTTGTTTGCCACTCTATTACATAAAAAAATTGCTAGTATCGAAATGATAAGTCAGGTTACTCGATGTATAAGAGAGATTATGCAAATATACAGATTTGCGGATAATTAGCTTTGTAGCTATGTTTTTTATTAGCTTGTACCTAATATAAACGTGGTTAAAGGTTTAGGTAGTATCGATAAAAGCTACGATACTTTTGCGTCTTTTTGAATAAGGTTTGGTGATTTGCTCTAGTGGATTCTGTGCCAAAACGATAAAACCAATTTGAGCAATTGATTCCGATATATTCCGCCTTGATTGAATGCCCCTAATCGATCTTATATATATATCCGAAGCGGGAAAAGCGAGCTTTTTGACCGAAATTACTCCATTTGTAATTCCTATCAAGATATTTTTGCTTCAATTCCCGAGGGTTCCTGTAATGAAATCAATTATTCAAAGTCAAACTCTTAATGTAGGTAAATGGAGAAAGAATCCAATGATTTCCCAAACTTCGCTCTTAAGATTCAATTCGTAATTGAACTGAAGTAATTTATGATGTCTCCATTTTAATTGTGACAAATATTTTCTTTTGATTCTTTGAAAGATTGAATTCGGTGATTGGATAGAGAAGCAAGGTGAACGACATAGCCTAAAAGATCAGCAAGCTGAGGTGGCAGTGAGCTGGTCATATCAGCTGTGGAAGTGATAACCGTGGGTTTAGATGTAGTCTCGAGTGGAGTGGAGTTACCTCATGCCAATCTGAGAGTAACGAGCTGAAAATAATCAAGGCAGTAATTTCAAAAATATACCTACCTAAGGGCCCTCTATTGGTATCGTATTTCTTAATATGTTGAAGTTACTAGCAAATCTTTTTTACACATTGCACATACTTTTGTTCAATATATGAATACATTTTTTCTTCATGTAGATTACCATATATTTTTTTAGATTTATAACTATCAATAGTACTGAGAAAAATTGGTTGTAATCAGTCCAAATTACATCTCAGAGTCGTCTTCTTAATATAATTATTTATTTACGTACCATGGTGTGTGAGTGGATCATTTATTCATTTGACATGATTCTGTTTGCAAGATCGACATCGCCTGTTCGCGAGACTGTAATTTCTTCTCCTCCCTTAGGGAATCTTGAATTTATAGGATTAGGTCAAATTAGGTCGTCATTGGAACAAAGCTCATCCACACACTATCGAGTCCTGGAAATCCCACACCTCGCAATTTATGCGCTTCTTTCTCCCGCATACTTGCAAAATGTGGAATGAGCTCCCCCACAAGTCTTTCCGCAGTGCTACAGATTACAATCCTTCAAGATGGGTGTGAGAAGAGTTCTTAAAGGTCAGCAACGCATCAGCAACTCCCCTGGTGTTGCAAATGTCCATAGGCGATGGTGACCGCTTTCCATCTGCTTGTTTGCTAATCTATTACAAAAAAAGGTACCTATCTTTTACCAAAAGTGTAACACCTTGTCGTAATCAAAAAAAATTATGCAATTACCTATGGTGCTCGCGGCTACATTCCCGCTGTGTTTTAGATTCCCTTTGTCGTATAATTTTCCGCGAGATTTTCTACGCATTTTCAAGGATAATATGTTAAATTAAATTAGGATATCATTAACGCGCGATGAGACGTACATCAGATTTTAATTTGGGACTTCAGATGTAGCCCTGACATCCGCATCAAATTAATAATATTATATTATTTTCATTATTATTTTAGACTTAACAACCAACCAAATAAAAAAAGGTTAGTTGGTAAACAAGATGAAACGCCGAACGCTAATTTACGACAAAAAGAACAGCTTTTAGTCTATGGTGCGAGCGTTTATTAATCAAAAATCTATAGGACTTTTTTGGCGGCAATTGAATTGTCAACATGAAGATTTTGTTTTTATTTCCAAAACTTGTGTTTCTACGAGTGATAATGTGTAATATTGGTGGATTATTAACCATTATGTGTTCGTTAATGTGTACGAGTGTGGGAAATTGAAATAAAGTTGTGAAAGTGACTTTTCGAGTTGCTCCAAAAAAGTCAGTGTAAAGTGTAAAGCGCCACTACTTTACTTAAACGCTATCCTCATTCTTTCATCTCATCATCATCATTTAAACTTGATTCAACTCTCTGAGTTTGAAATATTTTATACTTGACACTGGCAAATACACTAATCGTGTGACGCCATAACAAAAAAAATCTTTAAACGTTAATGTCAAAATAATAGTGACTTAACGTTCAAATATTACGTCATTCCCACTTTTTTTTTTGTTTTCATTTAGCGTTAATGATTGTAGAATGTATCTTGGCCAAGCCCTAACAGGTTAATGTCTAAACAAGCGACCACTAAGACGGACACAAGCACAAAGGTGTGTTTCCAGCAATTTTATAACAAAGACCATAATTTACTATTCTTACTACTTACCCCTGTCTCGCCACTAAACGGCCAAACAAAGCGTGCCTAAATTATGCAACGGGGAAACCTAGTACATATTTTGCGGAGACTGCTTGTGGACGGCCTGTAATGGAGGTTATAGACGACGCGCCTTTTATTTTTAAACCTTTTTACATAATGTCTTCAGCCCAGTTGAGAGTCAAGATCGCTCAAGATAGAGAAGAGTGGCGCTCTCTCGTTTCGGAGGCCAAGACACACTTTGGGTCGCTGAGCCATCGGAGTTAGTTAGTTAGTTACATAATGTCTTTGTGTGTACAAAGAGGTTCCTTTGTGCAGGAGTTTCTGATACTTCTTAACTGTCGAAAATATTTTTTTGGCGGTAATTGAACTGTCAACATGAAAATTTTATACTTTTCCCTTGCAAAATACACTAATCGTGTGAAGCCATAACAAAACAAAGAAAAAAACTGTTGGAGAGAATTTTTGGCGGCAAATGAGCTGTCAACATGAAAATTTTGTTTTTATTCTCAAAAATATTGACAAACATGCGTAAAATATGCGCGATTTGATACTTCATTGTCTTGTAAAGAATCGATATTAAAGTCTATAAAATTGCATTTTAAAATGAAAACATCATCCTGTTAAAAAGGTTGGTAATCACTTACTCATTTTACGATTTAATCGCGTTTTACTAAATAAAATTCTATTTATAATGCAAATTTTCCCAAAATAGGCCGTTGTTCCACTTCTGTACCTCGTCACCGCGCCGGTTCATGAATAGTGCATGAGCGGAGACGTCCCCGAGGTGTTAGCAAAACTACGGCGATGCTTCATTGAATTTCTTTATTGCATACGATTTTGTAAGTTCAAAAGTTAAGGCGATAGGGGGAAATCATATTCAAAAGTGCTGTCAAGGGGGCCTTTTCAATCGAAAGTGATGTCATTGTACCGGAAGTTGTGGAAGTTGTTTCCGTTACATTTTTTTTATTTGGTTTTGTTTACCACCGAAACGATTTAGGATAAGTGCATTTTAGTGGTCATCGCTTTGATTGAAAACCCAGGACTAACAAATTTTTTTTTTGTTTAGTCTCCCAAATTATACGTATCTGCGGGCCGACCGCGGTTGCGCTGTCGCAAACGTTTCATTTACGTTAGCGATTACAACCGACCATTAAGACAGTATTAAAATTGGTACCGGGGTGGTAAACTATATTGTAATGGTTAATTGAACCAACGAAATGTCAAATGTTTTTCAACTAGTGTTGCCGATCGCTAGTAGACTATCGATGATTAATCAATTTGTGTTCAATGGTCCCCCGATGTTTATTTATTAATCGATTAATTATCTATAGCCAACCAATCGAAACACTGTCGATAGTATCGATACAATCGATATTATCGATCCTATCAATAGCTCAAAACGAAGCAATACTACAAGTCGATAGCAATAAACTATCGATAGTATCGATTATTTTAGTCTATACTATCGATAGTTTTTTTATTTACGAGCAGTAGGTATACTATCCATAGTTTATTCTTCGCGAGCAACAACACTATCGATAGTATTGTACTCACTCGATAGGTACCATTGCCTCATTTTGAGTTTAGCGGTAGTATTTATAGGCCTTTCGATAGTGTGGCTTATTCAGATGAAAACTATCGATGGTTTTACTATAGATGGTGTGGCAACACTATTGTCGTAATGGATAGACAGAAAATAGATGACGTAGGTACATAAAACAAGAATAATTATATATCTATAAGAAAGATCGGATTTTATGTTTGTTTGTTTTCATTAATAGGCTCCGAAACTAGTGGACCGATGTGAAAAATTCTTTCACTGTTGGGAAAAGCTACACTATCTCCTGGTGTAATGTTCATAATATATATTTTCAAAAAAATAAATTTTATCTTGGTATTAATCCCTAACCAAATAAATTACTTCATATTCAAGACTGTTTCAATACCTTATTATGACTTTTTGATTTATTCAATTCGGACATTTCATTCGAAAGATATCACGAGTTTAAAAGTGCAAGTATTGTAACACAAGCAAATTTGGCGGAAATATGGTGTAAAACGTTGAACGAGACTCACCTTTTTCACAGTTAACCATTACCATAGTTTTGAAATGTCAAAGTAGTTCCGCGGTACGAAATTTAACGTCTTTTGTTTTGTTTTGCTCAAACTACGTACCTTTTCGTTCATTCAATGTAGCCATAATGGTAATGGCTAGTCGATGGAGGCTTGTTTGCTGAAGAATGTATCGCAGACGTTGCGATTTTTGAGCGTTCAAAGAGTTTCTCTACGTGAATATTTGTTGAATTATTTATTTAAAGAAATAGCAGGTGGAATCCAAATGCCTTCCAAAACCCCTTGCGTTCGCAACGCTTGTTATACCCGTGCCTAATTCCTGTACCCCTTAATTACTCGCGTGGGGTCAGGTAAACCCGAGAATATTTCAGTAGTTTTTGAATCTACCCTCTTGGTTTTTCAGGTAGCTTCCTAAGTTTAGTGACCTTTAAAACCAGTTCTAGGAGCATCGCTGTGTAGAGTGGTTGTAGTAGGAGAGTGCGTTTGGGATCTATAGAACCCCACGCGATTAATGACGTAGTAAAAGTTTAGAACTTTTTAGGCTAACGTCAAATTCGTGGCGTTTAAATAATTATTGTGTGTAACAAATGCTTTTACTACGATACGAGTGTGTCAGAATTATTATCCTGAAAAAGATTTTAAATCAAACGCTATGTTTATTATATAAAAGAAAATAACATAATAATGATATAGTAATATATATGTGACAGTAATAAAAAATTGGATTGTCCACATACCTATACTTATTATTTTACTAGTGCACCCCGCAGTTTCACCCGCGTCTTCCTGTTATCCCTCAGGAACTTTTTACCGGGATAAAAAGTATGTGCGTTAATCCAGGGTATATGCTATCTCCATTCCAAATTTCATCAAAATCGGTTGAGTAGTTATGGTGATACGTGGTAACGAACATTTACACACACACACAAACTTTCGGATTTATAACATTAGTATGATTAGTAGGATTCATCATCATCATCAGCCTTTCACGTTCCCACTGCTGGGACTCTGACCTTCTCTCAGAGAGAGAGTTTGGGCCGTAATCTACCACGCTGGCCCAGTGCGGGTGTGTAGCAGTTCTTAGACATACCGGTTTCCTCACGATGTTTTCCTTCACCGTTTCGAGCGATGGAAAATCCGTACATAACTACAGTAGGAACTGAAGTAGGAACTGTACTAGGAATGACAATTGAAAATTTGGGACTGATTAGACCCCACGCGTGCAGTAGTGAAAAATGTTCAACGCGAGTGTCTAAGGGATACAAATTATGACATCAAATTCGTAATAAAGTTTATTCGTAGAACATTTATCAGCCACGTTATTTCACTATTGTGCGCCCTGTATACGCGTAGTCTCCATTATCGCGCCATTGTCGCTCGCGACAAGAAATAATTATCATGATTAATTGGTTCTGCAGCGTCACGACCGCGACGGGATTGTATAGTTTTGAGCACAAAAGCGATTCTGGTAGCGTAATAACTTGAATAAATCTTTTTCAGTCTTCCGTACCAGATTTGAATAAAAATAGAAAACGATATAGTCTGTGGATTGTCTTTTTTTTCTTTAGAGGTAGTTAATGGGCCACAGAGTAAAATATTCTCCTTTTTTTCCTGGAAATACAAAAGGCTCCTTTTTGGGAACTTTTTGGCGGCAATTGAACTGTCAACATGATATTATATTTTTTAATGCTTTTGTTTCTTTGAGTGGTGATGTGTGATATTGGTTAATTATAATCAACATTTATAAATTAATAATTAATTATTAACCATATACATAGTTAGTCATATAGTTAACCAGTATCGATAATATCGATAGTAAGTATCAATAGTGTTGAAATTGGTTGGCTAACGATAGACTCTCGATAAATCATCGATATTCGATTTTATATCGGCAACACTAGCGACAACGGAGGAGGAAAAGAAATCAAAGTATTTTCTCTCGTTCAAGGAAAAGTTTCACAAAACACCTCGAGACGAGACGTATTTTGTAAAACAACATTAAATACCAGTATTCGTATAACAATGACGAATGAACAAGAATAGGCACAGACAGGCCGCTCGCTTCGGCTTTTGTACCGCAACAATGCACTTACTGCGGGAAAACAACGTGTAATGAATACCGGAGATGGCACGGCGGCGGCAAAGTCGCGACTTGTCGCAGGAAATTATTACTGTCGCACAGACACGGACAGCGCGATCGTGCGCTGCGCTGAAACTATGCATTATGTACTTTAGCGAAATGAAATCCAAGACAAAGCACTGTTCAATACAACGTATTACCACTCCCATTTTCTTTTTAATTGCATCGAAGGTTTGTGTCCTTTATTTTATTGTTGTAACCATTTTTGCTCTAATTTAGTACCTAACTTACATTTTGTCTAGTCTTTTGTGGTCCTTCGAGCCGGATATGTAAATATCAGCGACCTTTGATCAGTGTAGTCGCAGCTAAGATTTGAGCCAGAAAATGTTATAAAGCATAACATCCTTCTAGCATGCCCTGCCCAGAAAACTTTACTTTTTTTTCTGCTTATTGTCGCAAGTGCATCACCAAGCTTATACCATCACAAGTTGGACGACTTTTTTTCCTGGCAACGCTAACAGATTAAATTCCTTTTGTGGTCCAACGCTTTGCGTTCGTACGGGCCATCTTTTGACAACGTGAGATGGTAATGAAAAACATAACAGTAAATGTCAAGGACGATACTTTCTCTATGGTTGTGACTTTTTATGCTAACGAATTACTTGTAGATTTGTCCTTTTTTTGCGTAAATGTTATATTAAGCACTGATGTGGTAGATGGTGTAACACACAGGCTTTAAAGGGCCTGTTTACATGCTTTGAAGATTTGCAAATTATACCGATGGAGAAACAGACTAAGGCAAGGAATTCCACTCCTTAGCGGTAAACGTGATGAGTGTGGAAGCCAAAGGCTTTGTGCGTACAAGTGGAATATCTATTTTATACCGATGGGTAAGTATATACTTTTCTTATCAACACAGTATTTTGTATAGGATATTAGTATAAGTATTATCTGGTAATGAGATTGATGAAGAAGCAGGCGTGCTCAGGGATTTTAATCAACAATGCTTGTTTATTTATTTACAATGTTTGTTATGGAGTTGTTTCTCACAATGAGGCTGAAGCCGGTAATCTTGTTTCTGACAAAATAAACAGTATTACGATGCTGTGGCCACATTATAACAAAATGCATGAGAAAGTAAACCTCCCAAAGCCCCATTCCAATCGCCCAAACGTGATCCCTAAATATCCGCTCCATATTTTATATCCGAAAAAGTAATAATTTAAACGTATTCGGTTCGTTCCCACCGATTATCCAAAGAATTTATAACCGGGAAGACACTTGAAAAAACTCATAAAACTCAGCAAATATCTTCAACCCGCCACGCTTCTAAAATCCCCTGGGACGGAACAGTTTCGTCCAAAAATGATTATATGGACTGCGGGGCGTCTACAGGTTAAATTGAAAATGTGGATTTGGTGAATCAGTGGGGTGATATAGAGTGAGAGCGTATTGCGAGCTGATTATGTTGGTTTCAGTTGGAGTATGATAGACATTTTTACCAGGTTGGGTTGGTTTTAGCTGAAGTGATATTAGGGGTAGATTTTCACCAGAGCCGTGCAAGAACCGTTGAGGTAGACGTGTTCATGAGTAAAGAACACAACTTGGCAAAAGTAATGAAGGATGCCCTGCGACTAGGAGGAGCGACGACTTGCTCTTGACTTGCAGTGACTGGCAGTAGTTGGATGTGAAGAAACAAAAACCGGACTCAGCTATTGATTAATTACAGTTCTCTTCTACTCTAATTAAGAAATATCATGATGTGCTCACCGGGGTCTTTTGTGGCAGGTAATACATTTTTCACTTTGTCATTGAAGTTGTGAAAGAAACTTAGAAAAGATTTTCAATTGGGATGCCAAAGTTCAGACCCCCGAAGACGGTCAATATCCTGATTTGTTTATGTGTACCAATTTATACGCAACTGATGAACATTTAGTTGCTGCAATTTTCACTTATTGCAGTTTGGATGAAAGGGAAAGGTAAAGCACCCAAATTATTAGACAAAGTATTGTTCTTGTTTGCCGTTCTATGTGACTGTGTGCCCGCTACTTCCACGGCATATCTCACTGTCCGTAGCTTAAATTGAGTTTGTTTTAAAACATATTTTTGCGAGTTATGTTTGCGATGGAACGTGTATTTAAAATGATTGTGCGTTTTATTTTATTGTTGCTGCCAGAGTTGTAAAATTTAGAAAGGAATTTTTCTCTATCATCTCATGTTTCTTCTTCTTAGTTCTTTCTTATTTCTCTTCCCCTCTTCTTTTCTTCTCTTCTATTTGTTTTTTGAATATTATACCCACGTTGGACAATAAATCATCTTTATCTTCTTCATTATTTACTTTCTGATCAAACATAAAAAGAAAATAAAGGATCTGACTAAAAGTTTTTCTCCATAGTTACCCCTTAGTTTAATTTGGTTTTCTTCCCAAAATGAATGCCGTCTCGTTCCGTTCAATACTTTAGTGTGATCTCGTCAAAAAAAATAATCAGCTTGACGTTTCTTGCCGTTTTTTTTTTATTTTTGTAAAAAGGTTGAATCAGGCATAGCTAGTTTAAAGTTTGATGTTTTAAAGTGATTACAATATGTTGTCTTGTTAAATAAATTGTGTCGCGGTGCCTTAGTGTCCGTAGCTTTAAAGGAGCAGAAGAATCGTAGAGAACCAGGTGTATATGTGTATTCCCATAGCATTCTTTGGTTCCAGACTCTTGAGACACTTCACCAGTCATTTCCATAGTATGTTGAATACTTAGACGGACATGCATCTACAGAACTTGTTAATTACTAGTAGTTTCGAAGACGGGAGTACACGATGAAGTTAAGAAACTATTTGCTTAGTTTATTAATAATGTTCAAGATGAACTTACCTCTCAAGGTATAGGTATAACTATGTAACAAAAGTGATTGTATGTATGTATGAAGTAATTAGTCAAATGTTAATATTAGATACCTACCTATAACGAGGTAGTGATGGCAAGCAGTCTGTGTACTAAAACCTGTTAAACAGCGATTTGAAATTATCATAGTATAGTATTAGCAAATGTTATATCTGAATTCTCATTAGTAGATTAATTACTTCTTCACACGTCAACTGAATCTACTTCAAGAGTTTCTAGCGTTTTCAATTTAGGCAAAAGCATTTTGCCTTTTTGAAAATAAATAAAATTAGCAAGTGAACGCTTTTGGCAAAGAAAATAATGATATTCACAACTCGCTAGTTACCTTTCCCGCTGAAAAGTTGACATTTTAATTTTTTAAACTTTTTAATCTGTCAAATGCTCTGCCGTCTGTGGATGCCACAGATAACAACGCGCTAAGGGATGTACTATCAAAAACCTTTCTAATACCTTGGACCCATAGATTCTTATTGGTCCTAAGAAAAATATGCATGCCAAACTTCAACCTCGTAGAACTTGTAGTTTTCAAGATTTATGTCAATAAGGGGCATTTCGCTTTTATATAAATAGAAGATAGATTGACAAACTCATCAAATATAGAAGGTTCCTAAGAAAATAATTATATCACAGGTAAATATTTAGTCCGGAACTTATCTCCTTATTTGTTGATATACCCAATAGTTAAAGTTTGTACGCGTAGGCGGGTATGTGATTATATAACACAAGCTATGCCCCACGGTTTCACTCGGAGACTACAGTTTATCGCGATAAAAAGTATTATTCTATATTCTATCTCAGTGTTCAAAATATCTCGATAACAAATTTCATTAAAATTTGTTCTGTGGTTTAAACGTGTAAAGGTAACCAACAAACAGACAAAGTGAATGGAGATATGAATATAAGTAGATGGATTTAAGATGAATTTATATTACCTACGTGAACGTGAATTTTATAAGCCTTCTTTGAGTTTTTAATATTATACATCAAGGAAATTAGAAAGAATTGATTCTAAATTGATGAGCCGCGACTTCAAAATCAGATGCTGGCAACATGGTTTTTTTTTATCGGGAAATTTGATTTTTATTCGGTTTAGAAAATAGCGATAGTCTATGTTGCTTTTCAGGCTTCAGTTATTTAGTAGGTCGAATGCTAACTAACGGCCGGTGCCAATAAACGATCTATCCACGGTTTGCTCTACTGGAGACAGAAATTTGACACAAGCTTCATAGAAGTAATGTCAAAGAACAATGGCCAAAACGGACCCGAGGTCGAATGGAAACGATTTATATACGATTAAATTTTACATATTTTGCCTATTAAGATTATACAAACGATATTTTAGAGAAAGTGTAGAAAAAAAGATATTGGTTTTTTAACTTCGCAGTTTCTTAGGACATTTTTTAACTTACACGATGCTTGGATGTTTTGAACGCACTCCGCATTTTCTTTTTCATTCCGTTTCACGCTTTGGAAGTCGGCCCTACTTAAATGAAGTCATTAAAATCAACATTATTTACCAAATATGAACAAAAACCAACCTTTTTAATCTAAGTACTAGCAAATTGATTGTCATTGTCAAGTGACATTAACAGAAATTTTTAAACAAAACATATTGCGTTCAGGTCCAGTATGAAAAGTGGCCAATGTTCTTTCTGTCCAACCGTGGATAGATCGGTTACAGAAATCGGCCGTAAGTAATTTGAGATGAGAGCTTTTTATATTCACAGCATAACGAATACTGAAAATATTGTGCACAGTAAATTAAATCTTATTTTTACGCTACCTTTTGGCTCTTTTTGTCATATACTCATAATAGAGGGTGAGAATGTGCAAATAATTCTGGTTTCTGTGCGAGGTAGTCATCATCAAAGTGACTACCTCGCACAGAAACCTCTAATAATACTAGGTATGCTAGCATTTCTGGGCCCCTAGCCAAGATGCATTCTGCAATCGTTGTTTCAACGCTAAGTCACGTGGTCAGAAATATGTCAAACCAATACTTTTTTCGTGTTTTCTATTAGCGTCAACGATTGCAGAATGCATCTTGGCTAGAGGAACTCGTGTGTGATAGCGCTTCTAAAGCTCTAAAATCAGATCGGACCTATAAATTTAGTTGAATTTTCGGACAATCCGGCCCAATCCGGTCTTGTGTACCTACCACTGGTTCATAGAATAAATATTCGCTATTGTAGAACCCAGTCGTCGCACAAACGGTTCGAATCGAAGCATTGTTGTGTAAGATGAAATTTAATATTGCTCTCTCCAAGATTTGTGAGAAAATATTACTCTGTGTATTCGTTGAACTCCGACAGAATATTGCTTTGGGAATCCTTTTGGAAATCCCCTTTGGGTGGAACGATGACTTAAGTCCCGTTCGTGGATTTTAGAATAAGACCTAGGTACCTAGTTTTCAAAGTGCGAATAGATTTCCCACATAAGTCTCAAACAAAATTATTGTAACAAGAACCTTACAATACTTGGCGTAAAACCATTTTGTACATATCAGTCTGCAGGCACGGTCGGCGCATTATCTTTTAAAACACGAGACAAAGTCAAATTAAAAAATCTTAACTAGAAATGTGTGACGCATCTAAAATCCAATTTCACACAAAAATCGCTTCATATCGATAATCCAAAATGCACAAACCGATTTCTCCAAACCTGTAACACTATATATCATATTGTCAAAAACTAAACCTCGCGATCTAACAAAATCTCGATACAACGAATGCAAAAGGTAACAGCCAATGTTAAAAATCCAAATCCAACAAATCATCCATCACATAAAAAACAAAAGTAGTTATGGACTACCAATCAAAATTGTTCATCAATCAATCAGCTCCAGAAATGATTTAAAAAACAAACAAAAACGATGCGACTGTTCAAATTAAAATCCATTTCAAAATCCGTTTTAAGAATCATAACGTTTGAAGACGTAACTGACGGCAGCCGACCCTAAATTCAAACAATCTCAAAATTATCTGCCAAAAAAATTCTGTACGTACGTACACATTCTATCTCGATAAGGACACGCAATTTATTATTTCCATAAACATAAAAGGGACGCGAGTAACAAGATTAATATCGCATTAGGTAGGCACACTTCCAAATAGAGGTAGGTAGTCGACGGTTTCCCACAATAAAAGGTACCTATATAAACATTTTTACTGGTCGCCAAAAAGTCGAATTGTGCCCATTCGTATCTTTCATGGGACTAGAGAGTGCTCGAGGGACGAATTTGTATCTGTGGCGTAAGTTAAAATAGCTAGCGGTTACAATAACTTTGACAGTTTAATAATAGATTATGTTTATGATGTCAAATAAAATACTTAAAGTAGGCCTGTCCCAAGGTATCTCTCATCCATTGAGCTCGGTCTTCGGCTCTCCCACTGGACGCAAGTCGTCGCTCCACCTATTCGGACGTCCTACACTGCGTTTATCAAGTCATGGTCTACACTTAAGAACACGTCTACCCCAACGGTTGTCATTGATAAATTAATTTCAAAGACTTAGTGCAATACGAGGGGGAAAACTTGTTACTCGTCTGGCCCTTTTGCCCGTCCGAGAAATAAATCCTAGATCCGCCCTTGGGAGCGTACACGCTGATCATCAAATGCTACCCTGTGGGTAAAAAGATCCAAAATTCCATATACATAGTATATTCCTTATAGTACCTATATTATTGATACTGCTGTGTTTGTTAAATCCAATCTTAAGCTCTTTGAAACGTATGCCGCAGGGCTACCTGCGACATCTTCTGAGTCAAAAGGGAAGGATTTGTGATTCAGAAAGAAAACTAAAGCAAAATAAGGAAGGAATCGGTCTTGGTAGGTAAGACTCAGAAGGAAAGTATTTTTTTTCTCTTGGACCCCGTTCTCAGAATGAGTAAATTATGTATGTGAACAAAAACATTAGTGTACAATAATACGAGTATTATGCTGGTTGGGCGTTATGCGTTAAGGACATTTTGCTGTTGGGCCATTTCGAAAGAAACAAGTTGCGTACAAGGTTTAAATTTTTTTTAATTTTGTCACTGATTATTATTTCATGAAAATGCTCAAGTAAGCTACTTTCTTACCTCAACATTCAAGGGCATGCGACATCTACCAACCTGCAGTGGGACAGCGTGCTAGATTACGGCTCATACTCTCCCTCTGAGAGAAGGCCAGAGTACCAGCAGTGGGAACGTGAAAGGCTGATGATTATGATGATGAAGCTACTTTCTAGTAACAGTAATAAAATTATTATAATAACTAGATATTGTGTTAAAAAAATATAATGAAAAAATAGTGTAGAATATAGCCAACGTATTTTATATTGGTATTTTAATTAAAAAGGGTTATTTTTTTTAATATTAGTATTTTCATAGTATACATTAACCTTTATTAAACTAGTGACCCGCCCCGTGGTTTGGTATTTTCCCGGAAAAATCAAGTAGGTACGTAACCCATGTTAATCTATTTGAAAAAAATTAGGAATACGCAATTTTTTAATAGAACCTTTGCGAACAAAAATCTATCGCTCAGATATGCCAATAATGCTCTAAGGGTAACGTGACACAAAGACTAAAAAGAGGTGTCATAACTTTTGTTGAGCCCGCTTTGTACCGCTTTAATTCAATTACGCTGGCACCACACAAGAGGGGACTCACTTGATCTGACCCTAAAATTTTCCCTTCATGCATACGTTCCTTTTCTTTTTTCCCGGAATTCTGAAGAAATTCCGAGAAAGCGACGAAGCAAGAAGTTTTTATTGTTTGTTATTTATTTTTTTGATGTGTCAGTCAATCGCCTTATGCCGTCAGTGAATAGGATCGAAACGTTTTGTGGCCTTTTAAATGAGGTTATAAATATAAAAGGCGTACCAAGATCAAAAGCGTATCAAGATCTCATAAATACTTTATTACAGTACCTATAGGTAATTATGTACATATAAAACTGTGTAATATGAGTACATACAAAATAATAATGAATAAGATTTTTTTCATAGATTATAATCAAAATATTAAAAGAGGCCAAAAACCTCACGTGATTAGTGGTCGAGATAGATAGATAGATACTAAAGATAAAATCAGAAAGAGTTTCATGTAATCAATTGTCTTTTACGTGCTTTCCCAACTAAATGTAATATAATACTACGAAGAATGAAAATAGTTGAAAATGCTTGCAAATTGTATATTTTCTCATAGCATTACATTATAACAGATAAGAGTCTTACTTTGATATGAATTTATTGCGTGGGCACATAATATTCGTGGAGAAGCCCCGAGGCGTCTGAGGACCTCTTAAACTTTTGAAATCTCACTGCCACTTGAGTGTGGCGTGACGAATGATATATTTTCAAGTTCGTTTTTTATTGAAGAGAAATAAAATTAATGATTATACCCAGATAAGTATTCGTATAACGTTAAAGATGTAATATGACGCAGTGTTTTTTTATACCTCTATTTTTATATGCTCCTACTAGCTGCGCTCTACGGTTTCACTCGTGGATTTCCAGATAAAAAGTAGTGTCAACCCAATGTTGAAGCTTTCTCTACCCAGAAAATTGAAAAAGTCGGGTGGAAGAGATGTTTTTTTTTCTGTCACATTTTTGTATGTTATCAAAACACGCTACAGAAGATCAGCTATTTATTAATTGCAAAGCCGGGCGAGTGTCGGAAAGGAGTTATTATCAAAAAACTGCTTTTAGGCGCCATTCTTCCAATATGGCGGCGCGAGCGGCAAAGATACGAGGTGACAAAGTTAAAATTCGGAAAGAGCACGTCAAAATCTATAAAATCGCCAATTTTCAAAACTCCCGGAAAACTTTCCAGGTAACCTCAATTTTTTCGACCAAATGACTGTACTATAGTGGCACAACTTGAAGGAAACATGCTACTTTATTCATAAAAACATACCAAGAAGTATTTTAACCTAAACAAAGTACACAAAAATAAGAAATGGAGAGAAAATGAAATCATTTATATTTAGAAAGATGTTGACTTATTAGACTTGTTCAAGTAAAGTAGGTCTTACTTAATTAAACAAGTCCCTAGTGAACTATTGAATTTGCTTTCATTTTAGGAAGCGTTCCAGCGACAAGTTGCTATGCGAGCAATCTTGTGACTGAAAAGTTGCTAGAGGAACTCAAGATTTTCTTCAGTTGAAAATCTGGTTTGAAAATCATTTCTTTGTTTTCAATTACGTACAAAGGGACTAATATGAAGGATTATTACGTTCACAGTACATATACTCAAACCAAAGCAATTTATTGTGACTTAAAATTAAA
Source organism: Opisthograptis luteolata (assembly GCA_931315375.2). NCBI lineage: Eukaryota > Metazoa > Arthropoda > Insecta > Lepidoptera > Geometridae > Opisthograptis > Opisthograptis luteolata. The sequence goes on along the minus strand of OV928036.1, from coordinate 11,544,324 downwards.
AAAAAAAAAAATTAATTTATGGGTTGCGATATTTTGGCGAAATAAATATAACGATGTAAAAAACTGCCACAGTTCATAAATGATCTTTTGAATAAATATTGAACTCAAAAATGTAACATTAGGTAATTAATTTAAGCTGCCCAACTGCTATTACACCTTATGTATTAGTGGCTTAATGTTTCCATGCCATCGTTATAGATTTCTGTCAGTAAATTTATAAAAATGGTGGTTATAATGTATTCCGAATTGGTTTGAAATAACTATTAGGTGATTGAATTTGTTGTTTACTATCTAGTTTGTTTATGGTATCATTATTTGTCGATGTTACAATGAAATTAATGTTGTCACTTATAATTAAAATTGAAATCGGTATAGGTTTTACAGCTAAAATCATTTTGTGTGAATCTACATATTATGAGCAAAGCTGCGTGGGCAGGGCTATAGTTTGTTTTAAAAAGGTTAATTTCTGGTTTGAAATTACGTATTTACTAAGGTATTTCCCAAGAGAAGTGATGGAAATTACATATTATTATTATGCATTTAGTCAACTAAAGATAACCAAGCTCCCAAAATTATGTCCTAAGCTAGATATTATTGAAAAATATTATGTTTTCTGACAGCTGTTTTTACAAGACGGCAGAAATGATTTTCACGACAGTGACACTGACACCCTGCGTTAATTAAACGTCAATGTCACTCATGTCAGGGTCAGTGATGAAGGTCGCTGTAAAAATGCGTGTTTTACATTTTTTTATAATCATGGCAAAAACGTTGATATGGTAAAAATGGGTATAATCAGTATCTCGTGTGACAGAAGTTTATGTATTTTTTTTACTTTACAGGGAGGTGGTTTACCTTATGTTCAGTGACGAAGTGGTCAAAGGTGGCGCCACGCTAACGCCTGGTCTTTGCTCTCAAGTGAGGCTGCCGGAACACACCGATAGATGCTTAGGCAAGGAGCTAGCCAGGTGACAGTAGTGACCACTAGATAATGCTCTACCACCAAGCTAGAATTTTATCGCCATTCTCTACAGTCCCTTGGTTTTCCATTTATCCAATTTTTTTCTTTAAAGGTTAGGTTTCCTATGTTTTATTTTAGGACTGAAAATGGGCATAATATATGTCTCTAAGAAAATCATCATCAGCCAGAAGAAGTCCACTGCTGAACATAGGCCTCCCCCTTTGAACGCCACCATAAACGGCTATTAGCCATTTGCATCCATCGGCTCCCTGCGACTCTTACAATGTCGTCGGGGGGCCTACCTACAGAACGTCTTCCGGTTCGTGGTCGCCACTCGAGAACCTTTCTTCCCCATCGGTTATCGGTTCGTCGAGCGATGTGGCCTGCCCAAAAATATTAAAACTAAGAAAATATTCCAGTTTTATTTGTGAAAATTAGTTATTTCTGGTGCGGGCCGTATCTTTTTTATGCGCCATTTTAACTGTAGTATTTTCGCTTCCGCCTGTTTTTAATTAATAAGACGATACTTAGCTTTACGACCCTCAAAATTTTCTCCTTTGTGTCGTTCGAAAAAGAAGTTTTTAATCAAAAAAATTGATACCTAAGCATCAAATGTTAAGGCTCGGGTCTCGGTCGTCATCTCATCCCACAGAGGTTGAGGTACTTAATGTGAAGAAAACTTAAATAAATCGTTTAAATGAATCGTATAGCTAGATTTGTGAAAAACAGTCTCACCTGATGATGATGATGACGAGGTCGAGCATGCTTACCTAGAAGATACCTATTCACTCTTGACATGAAGGCTCCCAAATAAAACATAAACAACACATATTAAGGTTACAGAAATAGCGACTATAATAATTATCCCGAATTTTCACCTAGATCTAATCTCCGCCTTAATCAGCTGATTAATGAGTCGCCGTCATTACCCTCCACCTCTCAAATGTCAAGCCAAGTCCACCCCAGAACACAAGACGTTTGTTCTTAATTAATCATCCCCACGCTAGGGGATGCGTCGGTGTAATCAACTCGGTTGTTCCCACGGGGCTCCGTTCGGCTAAGGGTAATCTATGCAAATGGATAAAGCTGTCTGAATACCTGTGACCTATAGGTATGTCTGGCAATTACATTAAGAAGACACCTACGCTGATTACGTGACATTCAGAATTCTGGATCTCCGTCCCTGTTGTAAAAAAACCGGCCAAATGCAAGTCGGGCTCGCGCACGAAGGGTTCCGTACCGTTATCTATAAAAACGGAAAAATCACGTTTGTTGTATGGGAGTCTTCTTAAATATTTATTTTATTCTGTTTTTTAGTATTTTTTGTTATAGCAGCAACAGAAATACATCATCTGTGAATTTTTTTACTGTTTAACTATCACGGTTCAAGAGATACAGCCTAAAACGGCAAAAAAGCACGTTTGTGATTTGGAGTCCATATTATTTATGGACAGACGGACAGCGGAGTCTTAGTAATAGGGTCCCGTTTTACTTACTGGGTACGGAACCCTAAAAAGGAGCGTTTTTTGATGATGAAATAATAAACGCGTGGCGCTGGCAGTTTTTACTTTCTTTTGAGGTTTAAATGTGTCATAATCAGAGAATTACAAATATGAATGATGATGATGACGATGAGATGGATGGGACCCAGCTACAAGCTAGGTCTAGGGGATAGTAGCAATAAATATATTTGATATTTGAACAAAGATCCCTTACAAGATTCCTTGTTAGGGTATCAGAAACCTGGTTACGGAAAAATATCTCCGCATGTGAAATGTTCTCTCTTTTAAGACTGAAAGCGTCATCTAACATTTATTAGGTAACTTGTGGTCCAAAACTACCCAATAAGAAGTAAAAAATACAATGCGACGAAATAACTTCAGTACAGTTCCAACCCCACTTTTACCAGGTGGGTCTCACACGTTATGCACGTTATGCCAGTAACGGGTGTACGTGATGTCATTTACATCGAAAGTGGCCGCAAAAACCTAGAGTATATCCCTAGAGTAACCATAATTAGAATTATTCAATGTATTCTGAAGCGCTCGTAGCGGAGTTTGTCTAGCCGTTCTTTACCGATCAACTAGGTTAAGCAACGTTCTCTGCTGTCGCTACTTGGATGGGTGACCACTAGTGGTGTTTACAACTGAGCGCTTCCGTGCTTCAGAGGGCACAGCTGTTCTCTAACGCTCGAATCTAATATTCGATCCTGATCCTGATCCTGATCCTGATCCTCCGTTATCCGCGGTTTTGGATCGATATGTCATGTTATAGTAATTTTAGTACTAGGGCTTGACATATAACTACTAAAATTACATATTATGACATGACATATCGATTCAAAACCGCGGATAACGGATCGGGATCGATTTATTTATTAATTTCGGGTGTCAGGATAGCAGTCGTTAGACTCGTCGGAGGCCTTAGCAAACATTCTAATCGTAAAATAGCTGTTCCCCGTGGTTTCAACCGCGTGGGCTACAGTTCGTATATTTACCCCCTTAGGAGTTGAATTTAAAAAAATCTTCTTCTTTTTTCTTCTCAAATATTTCCTCCAAATTTTAAGTTTCTACGACCAGCAGTTTAAGCTGTGCGTTGATATAAATATCAGTCAGTCAATACTTTGATTCTTATATATATATAGAAGATATATTGCAAAAATGATAACAAACAAAGAAACATTGTATATATTTTACCTATCTACATAGACAAAGAATACCTGATGTTTACTTTGTACCGTCTAAAGAGAAAAGAGGTCATTTCACGTTCCATTAGACTGTTCCAAGCAACAATTTGGTAACAAAGTTAAATGTAGGTACAAGTTGCGCTTCACTATTTCTCATTGTTCTGCCACTTATACTAAAATAAAGTGCTTTCTCTAGTGTACTAAAAGTACATTTAAAAGTTAAACTCTGAAACTATAGTCGTTTTTCGGGTTAATTTATCACGTGGGTCTGTGGTGTGACCCTTAGGTATACAGACATACTCGCACGTTTATTTATTTTTGTTTCTGCAGTTGTTGTTGATGGACCTTACTTTTAGTTAGTCATCCGATGGCTCAGCGACCCAAAGTGTGTCATGGCCTCCAAAGTGTGTCTTGGCCTCCAAAGTGTGTCTTGGCCTCCAAAGTGTGTCTTGGCCTCCAAAGAGTGTCTTGGCTTCCAAAACGAGATAGCGCCACTCCTCTCCTCTCTATTCCGAGCCATTTCAGCCCAGTTCAGAGTCTGGAGTTCTTGTAGGTCCGCATCTAACGCGTCCTTCCATCAGTGGGTGTTTAGCAAACGGAACTATGTCAGGTCACTACAAGTCATTGGAATTTGGCATTAGTGGGTAGATACTAGATGCTCGCTAAGAAAGGACATCATCCTCTAAAGGGTCTGAAATGTGGTGTTAAAGTTAGTTCGGAAATAGAGAACTTTCGCGGACGCTTAGTTGAAATAATTCCATTATTTGCATAGCAATTCCTACTCGTCTAAATGGTTTTACATGTCGAAAGTTTTTGAACTGTACGTTTGAACTTTGTTTTCAGACAGAGTCGCGGCCTTTGACCAGCTAGCTAGTCGGTGCCTAAAGGCTTTCTAGGCTACGTTGACATAGGGAATGAGTGCACGTCATATAGGCCACTGTGTGCACTTATGTGATGACTGGCTTTGATGCTTGCGTCGAAGGGAAAAATGTATACGTGTTAGCTATACAGGGTGGTGTCGTAAATAGTGTCAGTTTTAGGGCGGTGAACATACAGGTAAAAAGGTACTTTTAAGGAGGACAATACAAAGGTGAAAAAGTGACTTTTTTTTTTCATTTTACAGATTTGCGTTTTATTCAATTCAATTCAATTCAATTCAAAGTTATTTATTACGGACAACAATAATCCATGGGTTAGTAAACAGAGTAACTTACAGTACGTTAGTAAACTAAAACTAAAACAAATAAAAACAACAAAAATAACATAATACATAGCCTAGGGCCAAGGCAGACTAAGGATCGCTGTCGAGGCGCGAATTGCGCAGCAACAATCCCCAGTCCAAGGTGTTCAGGGTATTCAATATATCATGAACCTGCGAGGCACCCCGGGCGCACGATGACCAGAAGAGTTAACATCTTCTATTTCAGTCATCGCTCGCACGTAGTGCCTCAGTACAGGTGCATGCGGATCCTCTGCCACGGTTTTCAGGATGCTGTTGTTACTTCCCCGCACCCTCCTCAACAGCGACGCGACTTTATTCCGAATAACGGCGCAAAAGCCGTCTGTGCGATTTTGTGCAAACATTCCGGAGGCACTGCAAAAGCGAGGAAGTCTCAACATCATCCTGAAAATGTTGTTATATTGGATGCGCAGGGTGTTAAGCGATTTTTTGGCATACCGGTACCATAGACTGCCCGTGTACAGACCCTGGCAGTACGCCTTGAAAAGCGTAATTTTAACTTCGTCCGTACAGCGGGCGAATCTACGGGCCAGCATGTTACCGCGAACCGCCAAAGCCCTACGCTCCCTCTCTATATCAGCTCCCTCTCTCCTCTCTTTATCGTATGAGACCTGAAGTTAAGTGACCACATCTTTGACCACATCCACACTTACATAATATGACTTGCGGTCAAATGACGACTGTAAGAATAAAAATAAATTTAACTTTTTAGATTTTATTACATTATTTATAGGTTACAGTAGGGAAGCTAACTAAAAACGTGTTAATAAAAAATATAGAAAAAATGGAGAGGCTAAGTAAGTACGCCATTTAAAAGTCTTCAACCACATATTTATGTTTGTCTATGAAAATGAAGGCGTTTATGTATTTCTATTTAGATAGATCTACTAAACTGTATATTAATTTAATGTTAAGCTATTGGTCCCGGCCGTATCAGTCGTAAAGCCATGACGAGGACCATGAAGAGGCTTGATAACTCCGAAAATAGAGTTAACAGTTAGGTGAGAGAAAGAGGATGTACTTACCTAATGCCGATTTTATAGCGATGATGGCTCAGTGGTAGTGACGTCGGCTTGCGATCCGTAGGACGTGGGTTCGAATCCTACAATGAGCTTGAGCTTTCGGTGAAGGAAAACATCGTGATGAAACCATAGCTTGGTGGTAGGGTATTTTCTAGTACTCGCCTGGCTAGCTACCATCCTCATGTTAAGAATCTGTCGCCAAGCAACTATCGGTGTGTTCCGGCAGCCTCACTTGAGAGCCAGTTCCCAGTCCAGGTGTAGCGTGGCGCCATCTATGACCACATCGTCACTTAACATCAGGTGACTTGTGGTCAGACGCTACCCTGTAAATATTAAAAATAAAAAGAAAAAAAAAGCCGCGTCAGCCAACGTTCAAATATCTTTTTTTTATGTAATAGATTGGCAAACAAGCAGACGGTTCGCCTGATGGAAAGCGGTCACCGTCGCCTATGGACATTTGCAACACCAGGGGAGTTGCCGATGCGTTGCCGACCTTTAAGAACTCACCTCACCTTTAAGCTCACTACAATCCCGAGCTTTTCTCTCATCTAACTAGTCCGATATTTTATAATAAGCTTGATTATGAACCCAAATGCTGTGAGCCTTTGCTGTTATATCAATCAACGTCTCATATATTATTAACACTTTTCCCCACATCGGAACATCTTCCAGGATTTCATTTGCACCCGCAGCACCCACCTGATTACGTACAAGTATATAATCGGCACATGAACGCCTAATAACACCCTTTTACGTTCCTTCGAATTGGTGCTACAGTGGCGGACAGTGACAAAGGTTCATGAAAAATGTAAACATTCCTATGCGAAAAAAAAAACGATTTAATAATGCCTAGTGTTAGAGAAAGCAAAGTGTATGAAAGTTATATTTAATCTATATAAAAAGTATTAAATGTTCTTTTCCAGGGTTAACCAGGAACTATCTCCACATCAAATTTTATCAAGATCGGTTCAGCGGTTTGGCCGTGAAAATGTAACAGCCAAATAAACAGAGTTTCCTTTTGCATTGGTAATATTAGTAAATGGATTCAACCTGAATGATTTGAATTTAACACCAGTAACCACTAAAGTTCAGAGTCGAATGATGACGACTGATGTTAGTAATTACTAATCATTCGATTTGACACTTGAGAGCCGCTCGTTGCTTCTAGAACGGCAACGAACAGGTTCGCGTTTTGTCAAGTAGGTGTGACTCGTAACGATTCCGGCCCACTCTGTAGTCCACATGGCTGAGGCAGGCAGTCACGTTGGTGCCATAGATACTAAATCGTGATTAGTCACTCGAATAATTCAGAGTCTCACAACGCTAGCGTTATCTTACATACTGTCAAATTAAACATACACTGTCGTCACCGCAACATTCAAACCAAAATATACATTTTCCTACAGCTGTTGATATTACGAAATCTTACAAAAATCTAAAATGAACCTTAGTGTTGATACCTAAGGATAGTTATTCAGTAAACTGTGTTTCGTAGATCGTGACTTAAGTTAATTCGTTTGAACCTAATATTTGGTTAGGAAAGTACTTAGTAAGTAAGTAGTGAGTAGTGAGTAGGAAATGTTGGGGTCTATTTGATGACTGCATTACATATTTGAAGCAATGATAGCTTGGCGGTAGTGACGTCGGCTTGCGGACCTTAGGTCGTAGGTCTGAGTCCTGTAAAGATCTTCAGGTCAGTCTCCAATCTAGATGAATTAAGATACTATAATTATTATTTAGTAAAGCCAGTCTCCAATCTAGATGAATTAAGATCCTATAATTTATATTAGGTAAAAGTTTGAATGTTGAGATGCGTTCTTTTAAAAAAAAGTCCGGTAATTTCGGACATTTCTTGAATTTCTGGACTATTTATTTCAAATTTGAATTTTTCGGCATAATGTTCTCTTAGCATTTAATTTAGAGTGCTGGTGAAGGGGAGGTGATTCGTTCGTAACTATTTTTTCTTTAGCAGAAATTCTGGTGTTCTCCGGAAGATTCCAGATGTATGGTTACCCTAGACATATTTTTTTTTATCCCGGAAGCTACGGAGCGTCGCTAGGATCAAATAAGACTATTTTTTACAAACTAAACAGTAAAGTTCGTCGTCAAACAACATCTGGGTCTATCGGAATACTATAAAAACCGTATGAGAATCTCATAAAGACAAAAATTGGTTTCATCGCGAACAAACTTGGTTGAAAGTCGGCGGAAGTAGGGAGGGGACAGATTATATTCCGATAGTCCTTATTGGTATCAAAAAGTTAATAAAAGTGTTTTAAAAAGGATTTATTCTAGCAAGGGTAAATCAAATATAGAGAGAATAGAGAGAGAGAGCTACATAATTTAACTCACTTTTATGTTAGAAATGCAATTTAGATTTAGAAAAGCAATATACCTACATGTACTTTACCAATACCTAGATGTACATTTTGAAATTTTTAGTTCTTTTAGTTTGTTTTCCGGGATAAAAGGTAACCTATGTGTTAATCCAGGATATAAGCTATCTTCATTCCAAATTTCATTCAGACCCGTTTTTTTTTTTTTACTTTAAATAGGTATGTGTTTGACCGCCATCCCGCCTGTTGCCAAGCGTAGATGCGGTCGACGGTGTAACACGCATACCTAGAAGGTACCTGTTCACTCTTGCCTTGAAGATCCCCAAATTGTAGTGTTCGGGAAACACAGACTCTGGCAAGGAGTTCCACTCCATAGCGGTACGCATTATGAATGTTCCGTTTAGTAGTTTTTGCGTGAAAGAGTAACAAACATCCAATACTCACAAAGTTAAGTGTTTTTATTTTGTTATGTATGTATATCCTATTATTTAATGAAAATGCTTTGTACTCACAAACTTTCGCGTTTAAAATATTAGTAGGATAGGTCATAGAAACAAAATCAAGTTTATCTTTGAGACCGAGTTCATCCCTAAAGCCGTTATTCCGTTGTGCCCACTACCCATGCGAGATCGTACTGAATATAACTTAAGTTCGAGGCTTTTAAGCAAATGCATTCCGGCTTCAAGCTCTGTCAATAGGTACTTGAATTGGACTGAAATTCAATGTACGCTGCCATCATCAGCTTTTCAATATGCGTACTTTTTATAAAGGTTTTATTATATATTATGCATAAAACTTCATTTGCTAAGATGCTTATGGCGAAAAGCTTTTTTAGAGACGTCTTGGGGGCCTACCAGTGTCACCACAGATTTGTCCTGATCTGTGAGTGTCACTTATTGCAATTTGATGTTCCATAAATGTATCTATTGTAGAATTGCTTTATTTTCACAGCACTTTGAAATTCATTTATGATAAGAATGAACTTACTTCACTCGAATTAAGGAGTTTTCTTTCTCTTAAGTTAAAATCAATAGCTATTTGTAAGTCTCGCTAAAACTTAAAAACGTCTCTACCGATGGACATTTTGTGTTTTGTTTTGTGCGTAATTGTCAGAGTAAGTCAGTCGCCGAAGCAATCAGTACCCCTAGTACAGGTTTTGATAGTTTACAAAAACTATAAAAGTTTTCGTTTCCATCCATACATATTTTTTTCAGCGAATCTTACCGAGACTTGGAGGAACTAAAATCGTTAATACGGGTTATTTTAAATCGTTATAATCATATTCCAACAATGTTATTAGGTTACTTTTTGAATTTAAGCAGATCGAGTTGCCACTTTGACAAGTCGGCGGTGGTAAACGTCGACGTTTACGAAAACTTTTATCGTTTTCAAAACTTGTACTAGGGGTACGCAGTCGCAGCTTGAAGCAGTCGATCATGGCTGCTTCAGGCTGTCCGTGTATTGCCAACCCATGGTTTGTCTAACAATTTTTTTGAAAATTTCGGAAGAAACTAAAAGTGCTTTAGCCTACCTTATATATTTTGCCCACATGTCCGAAGCTTACTAGTGGAATGATAATAAAGATAATTCTTTCAGTCGGTCTTTCGCCGAGTGTTCTTTACTGCCCACGGGCTCGCTACACACGTTAAGTACACGTGTGTAGCGAGCCCGTGGCCTCGGTTTTAATGAAAATGTAGGCGGCATCATCCACTGCGTCACGCATGGACGCTTAGTAACGTCACTAACGCACGAGGCCTGGATGCGTCGCCCACGTCGCTCGACGCAGTGCACGATATGTTTAGACTGGTATCTAGAATGACGCTCAAGCGATGAGAGTTTGTGAGTATGGATGGATGGATGTTTGTTACTCTTTCACGCAAAATCTATTAAACGGATCTAAATGAAATTTGGAATGGAGATAGCTTATACCCTGAATTAACACAAATGCTACTTTTTATCTCGGAATAAGGTTCCTGCGGGATAACGGGAAGATGCGGGTGAAACCACGGGGCGCAAATAGCTTTATAATAAGCTTTTCTTCTAAGTTTTCGTTAGTCGTTAGCATATTATTATTAGGTATTTTGCATAATATGGATAGTCAAATGTGAGCCTATATCAAAGGCAATCGGACTCTTAACATTAAATATAAAAAAAACCTTTTCCCGTCAATTCGACTTTAAACAAGGATTTTCAATATCTTATTTCCATTACATAAATATTTACGTAGAAAAGGGTAAGGCTATCGCAAAATAACGGTACGACCGCGCAGCACGGCTATTCCGACCAGATTGCCTTTTAAACCCCACGTTGCTACCTGCCCTAGAGTTTTCACAAACGGGTACGGTACTAGAGGCAGCGGAAATATGTTCTTATTTTATTTTTTATTTTTATTTTATTTTAGTATAAAATCCACAGCTCTTAAACTAAAAACATTTAAAACTTATAACTATACATAAAGCCAATAACGGATTTACATTTTATAAATATACTTATTATACTAAAAAACAACAACGATAATCACTAAACAAACTGCAACTGCACTAAAGATATAATACATAGAATACTAGGTACATAAAAATAAAAAATTAAATAACAATAATATGGGCATGACTGTGTATGCATGCGTCTGTGTGTGTGTGTATGTGCGTGTATGCGTATGTACGTATGTGTGTATCTCTCTCTGTGTGTGTGTGTGTGTGTGTTTATGTATGTGTGCGTATGTGTGCATGAATGTACGTGTGTATCTGTGTGCGCGTGTTCGTGTGAAAGTTCAATATAGTCTCATCCCGACTTTCCCTCCAACTTATCCTCAATGCGTTCATTAAGGACTTGAAGAACCTCATGTCAGAATATAACTATAAAAAACATGTAACAATTAGAATTCATAGTAACTTCATTCTCTTACTTAAATATTGCCATTATACTCATTAATACATTTAATTATAATAATTAAATATGTGGCAGAATGTCTACGATTGCACACATTTTATGTGAATGGCAACTTTATATTCATTCTATCAATTTGGATGGGGTAGGTTTTGGCAGGAAATAGTAGTGATTATTTTTCCGACCCAAATATCGACCAATAGAATTGCACCATTCGACGTCACGTGGTACAACCTACATGGTATTATACTGATAATTTTTTGAAAATTTTGTAGGTTGTACCACGTGACGTCGAATGGTGCAATTCTATTGGTCGATATTTGGGACGGAAAAATAATCCCCCGAATACCACACGAGCTTCAAAATTATCTGGCATTTCCCTCAAGGTTCCCTGCAAACAAATAAAGTCGTCAAGTTTTTCAGGTTAAAAACGCGCGAGTGATTTTTTAACCTGAAAAACTTGACTCCTTTATTTGTTTACAACGAACCTATCGGGAAATACCCGATAATTTTGAAGCTCTTGTGGTATTATAACTGACAGTCGATTGTATTGGGAGCTATGGTAGGAAAATATTTGGGTGGCTGTTTATAGAGTGATTCATCGAGATTGGTAAGTTGTTAAAATAATTAAAGTTGCCTGGATGATGTAGTCTTTTAGAAACGTAAGTCGTGGTTATGTTTCAAACATTCAAATCTTTTATCTATAATATTTTATAGTATAGTATAGTTTTGATCCAGTAAGTTATTGTTATTTTTATTTTTTATTTATTTTTTTTGTTTTTGACTACGACTTAGGATGTCCATTATAATATTGTTTTTCTCTAACATCATCTTTAGTCTAAAAATGTAATACCTACTTACTTACCTTCTTACAATATCTATAGCAATAAGACCGCCCTTTATAAAATTAGCTCTAGGATCTTTTCTTTTCTGTTCTATTTTGTGTTTTTTTGTGATGAAACAATAAAGCCTTATTATTATTATTATTATCTGTGTGTGGTAATATTTATTCTCCTCCTGGCTTGAATTACAGTTTATATATTTTAGGTCTATTTAAATAAATGTGGAGTGGAGTTTGTTAGTAAACTGATCACAAATATGACAACTACTAAAAATAGACCAATCTAGGGGTAAGGGGGGGAGGGGGATCTAGGGGATTCCTATGATTTCAATAATATTTACGTCTATTACGAAATTGTAGAACAGAAGCGAGATATATAAACCGATTTTTGTTTCGTTTAACCTGGAATATGTTAAGACGCGGACACGAGATTTTATGTGACTTTTGAGACAACGTATAGAAAAATCAAATAAAGCCGTATACAATTTTTTAGCTTATTATCTCTCATTCCGAGGTGAAATTCTTAATTTGACTGGACTATAAGTAACAGATTTGATAACATATTACATTATATTTGTCGTCAAATCTGTACATAAGTTGTGATCTATACACTGAGAAAAAATTGGTTGTCTGTAAAGTCGGTTTACTGACGATAGTTGAACGTGACAACGTCGATTGGCCGATTGTGCTTCTTTGTCGCTCGTTCCGCGCTCTCGCTTGCACTTCAAGCCTTACATGGAACGCCTCAGAGCGAGGTAACGCCGCATGAGTCATGTTTTTTCGTGCGTGCTGCCGGCTCTATCGAATTATAAGACGTTGTCACGTCAAAAAATCTGACTTTTCTTCTGAGTCTTTACCTTCCCAGACCGTTTCCTTCCTTATTTTGTATTAGTTCTCCTTCTGAATCACAATTCCTTCACTTTGGACACAGAAGGAAAACGGTATTTCGGAAGGTCTTTTTTCTCCGTGTACTTGAGCGTCATTTTAGAATACCAGCATTGCACATGGTGCAGTTTAGGGCTGTGCTGAAACTTTAATGGTTCGAAACAAAGTTGAATATGTGGTTTTCCTTTTCAAATCCTAAACAGTAAAACAATAGTACAGCATGCAATCTCTACATGTACAACAGCACCCCATGCACTAGCGCATTTGTTCCAGAGCTTGAGGTCAAACAATCGATTCCCGGATAAAGCCGGACCCTTTACAAACCGGTTCAAAGTATTCCAACCGGATTTAGTTTTCAACCGGATTTAGTACTATCAATACACTTCCGGCTTTTAGTTTTCACTATCGCGTTTGCGGATATTGCAGTTTTGCGGCTAAAAGGTTTTTGCAACGGCTTTTGTACCGGTTTTGGGACTAGGGTTGGATTTGTAACACTTGTGTTGGTTCTGTAATTGATTTGTTTTTCGTCTGACCTTTCTTAAAGTAATATACCTAGTGCAAAACAAGCAGACGGCCTACCTTTTTTTCTATTTAGTGTTTGGCCACGAGTCACCTGATGTTATGTGACGATGTGGTCGAGGATGGCGCCACGCTACACCTGAACTGGGAACTGGCTCTCAAGTGTAGCTGCCGGAATACACCGATAGGTGTTTGGCGACAGATCCTTAACATAAGGGTGGTCGCTAGCCAGGCGAATACTAGAAAATACCCTACCACCAAGCTATGGTGTCATCATGATGTTTCCTTAAGCTTAAGCTCATTATAGGATTCGAACCCACGTCCTACGGATCGCAAACCAACGTCACTACCACTGAGCCATCATCACTATAAAGTAACACTAAGGGTGATGCTATACGTTGCCGACTCTTAAAAATCTTGACACCCATCTTTGAAGCGATGTTGGAAAAGTGGTAGTAACGTCGGTTTACGATCGGCTGTGTAGTCAAATCTTTCAATTAGCTTGAGCTTCGGTGAAGTAAAATCGTGTTGAATCCATAGTTTGGTTGTAGAGTATTTTCTATAGTACTCGCCTGGTAAAATACCACTATGAAGTTAAGAATCTGTCACCAAGCACCTACTGGTTTATTTCAGTAATTCTGTACAGGAGGTGCTGGCGGCGCTGTAGCTGTGCGTGGTGCCCGGGAGCGGGCAGGCGCGCCGTCGCCCGCCCGCGCTCCACACACCGGCGCCGAGGACCAACCTGCTCCAGCATGCCCCTATATCAAGAGTTATACGGCTTATTAAGGCGCTGGTTCCCAAGCTAAGCTGAAAACGGGGTTAATTAAAACTATCTCACTGTGTAATTCTGGTCTAAAAAAATCGAATAAAAATATATGTTAATTTACTTGATATACTCGTATAGCAGAACACCTTCAGGCCGAAAATGAAAAAAAAATTATATATTGAAAAAAATGTGCAAAGTGCCCCATATAAAAAAAGTTAACTACTACTTTACTCCTAAACAATATATGCAACAAAGACTTGTTAATACCATCAGCGTATTAAGAAATATAATACTCAAAACACCTTCAGGCCATTTTTTGAAAATACTGCTTTAATTATTTTTTGCGAATTTTTTACGTATTTCATACTCGCAAATCGGCACGCAGTCGCCCATAAAGTCAGTGCGGGATGCTTTCACCTGATCAAGCAAGGTCAACGGCGTATGGCAGGGCCTTAATATTATTGCTGATAGGGTTGACATTTTCCATTTTGTGTGTTTTCCAGTGTAGTTCACTGAAGTGGCACAATGTACCATTGAAACGTCGTAGTATATAAATAATGTTAATATATTTGATGTACATATTAAATTGTTTATACCTATAAATATTTGTGTTTGTGTGCGTATTATAACATCGCTTTGGTGTAAGCTGTAATGGTGTTGTATTTTGTCTAATGAATAAATAAATAAAAATACCCGTGCGAAGTCGGAGTAGGTCACAACTCTACTTATAAAAAAAAATCCGACCGTAAAAGTAACAAATCAAAATAACGACAAAACAATGACACGCACTGTTCAATACAATAGTAATAAGCCTTTTCGTCGTTTTCCACAAAATAAAATAACTTTATTCGATCGTCAACTCTAATGTTACCACTAATGGCCTATTACTGTCCAGCAATGGAACAAGGGTTCGGAAGGGTTGGGCCTTCAAGCGATTTATGGCCATCGGAAACGTCAGACGACACATCAGCATCGTCTTGAAATTCAATCGATCTAGATGATTGTCTGCGCGTAATTTTGACGTTTCATCCGATTGGGTGGTTACTGGTAGCTTTTTAGGGCTCAAGTCTTTCACAAAGAAACAGTTGACATGATTGATGTTGAGTGCTGGCACATTTATATTTAGCTGTGTGTGTGTCTCTGTGTGAATGCGTGTTTGTGTGTCTCTGTGTGAATGTGTGTCTCTGTGTCTCTCTCTGTGTGTGTGTGTCTGTGTGTGTGTCTCTGTGTGAATGCGTGTTTGTGTGTCTCTGTGTGAATGTGTGTCTCTGTGTCTCTGTGTGTGTGTGTGTCTGTGTGTGTGTCTCTGTGTGAATGTGTGTCTCTGTGTCTCTCTCTGTGTGTGTGTGTCTGTGTGTGTGTCTCTGTGTGAATGCGTGTTTGTGTGTCTCTGTGTGAATGCGTGTTTGTGTGTCTCTGTGTGAATGTGTGTGTGTGTGTGTCTGTGTGTGAATATATGTGTGTGTGTGTGTGTGTGTGTGTGAATATGTGTGTGTGTTTCATCTGAGCCTCGCTGTTACCTACACCTGCGGTTTTTCCGTAACGTCCGCGTCCTTCGGATCGCAAGCGGACGTCACTAGCACTGAGCCTCGCAATTACATACACCTGCATTTTTTCAGTTACCTTTCTCTGGATTAAAAAGTAGCCTGTGTGCACACCCATTGAGCCGTATTAGCGAGAAATAACAAACATACACACACACTCATAGTCTTTTGCATTTATAACATGATGATGATGATTTGATAATATATGTTAGGTGTGAAAGCGAGAGCGATGGTGGCCGAACGGTTTAGGCGTGCGACTTACAAGACGCCGACACCGAGTTCGAATCCTCTCGGCCCCGCACCTATGACTTAATAAGTTATGTGCGGATTTGCCATCACTCGAAACGGTGAAGGAAAACATCGTGAGGAAACCGGCATGTCCAAGAACTGCAACATTCAGGGCGTGCGACATCTACCAACCCGCACTGGGCCAGCGTGGTAGATTACAGCCCATACTCTCTCTCTGAGAGAAGGCCGGAGTCCCAGCAGTGGGAACGTGAAAGGCTGATGATGAAGGTGTGAAATAGTGATTTTTATAATATTTATCTGCTACTGCAGAACTCCTTTAACGCATCACGCATCCCCAATCGCTTGATGACGGTGAAACGCAAGGCTTTATCCTACTTCCTACTAATACATATTATAAACGTAAAAGTTTGTGAGTATGAGTGTATGGATGTTTGTTACTCTTTCACGCAAAAACTACTGAACGAATATTAATGAAAATAGGAGTGGAGATAGCTTATACCCTGGATTAACACTAGGGCTACTTTTTATCCCGGAAAAAGGTTCGGATAACGAGAAGATGCGGGTGAAACCGTGGGGCGCAATTAGTTAAAAATAAATAAAAGTTCGTAAAAACATATTATTTTCATTACAAAGAACTCATGTCTCTTGAGAACGGAAATTTTACGATCAAAATCACTTTTCCTAAAGTATTGTTTTTTCTTTACGATTAAATTAAATACCTTGAAGGTTTGTGCCCCGCCGTAGCCCTACCGTACCTGAAAATTTTAGGCTTATTTTGCTTATCTCAAGCTTAGCTGTCAGGTTAGATACAGATCAGTCGTAACTCGCAATCCTACTTACATTTCCAGGTGTTAGGATTTGGCCTAATCTGTCTAGAATATTTGTCCAGAAATCGGTCCACTCCAAACAAACTGAATCTAGATTGTTGTATTGAATTTAAATTCGGAAGCAAGGTACTTGGCAGATGTTTTTATGGATTCGAAGATTGGTAGCATATTTCACAATCCTACTAATGTTATAAACGTGAAAGTTTGTGAGTATGGATCGATGGATGGATCGATGTTTGTTACTCTTTCACGCATAAACTACTGTACGGATTTGAGTAAAAATTGAAATAGAGATTGCTTATATCCTGGATTAGCACACAGGCTACTTTTTATCTCGGAAAAAGGTTAATTAGCTAGCTGCGCCTCGCGGTTTCACCCGCGTCTTCCCGTTATCCCGCAGGAACTTTCATTCGGGATATAAAGTAGCCTATGTTCCATTCCAAATTTCACTCAAATCTGTTTCGTAGTTTTTACGTGAAAGAGTAACAAAGATCCATACATCCCCTCACAAACTTTCACGTTTTTAATATTAGTGGAATTATTTTTACTCTGGCGAGAGAGGTGAAAGTTATCCTTACATCTAAGAAGGTACAAACCCACCAACCTTGATACTAGTTCCCCATTTCCAATTTGTTCCGGCACTACAGCAACTCGAGTAGTTCAGCTAGATGTGTATTACATGAAAGTCATGTTCGATATTGATATTCCCCAAATTTCCCGTTACATTGTGAAACATGATTGGCTGGAAGCGAACGGGGTACACATATAGAACAGGGCTGATACCAAGGGTTTTCACTAGTGAGGGACTTTCCTTATGATGCGATGCGATTCGAGCGATAGATGGATAGATTAACTCTTTATTGGCATACCACAATACAGAAAAAATTAAAAAAGAAAACAAGAACAACAAATTGACAATATTAAATTTGTTTTTTTACTATAAAAGTTTTTTTTCCTTCCATACATTTTTTTTCAGCGCACCTTTCAGAGACTTAAAAGAACTAAAGTCGGTATTTCAAATCGTTGTATTCGAATTCCAACAAAGTTCTCGAGTGACTTTTTGAATTTAGGCAGTAACATTTACCACTGACAAATTGGCGTTAGAAAACTTTGATGTTTTTATAGTATATAGTACTTTACTTTTATAGTAGGTACTTTTATAATATATAGTTATAGTTTTTATAAACTTTTAAAACTTGTACCGTAGTACCCTCCTTCCCGAAGTTCTGTCGCATGCATAAGGAAGGCTGTGAGAAGGACGGAGTGACGTGACCCTCGTGATGCGATCCTTGGCGACAGCGGTTCGAATAGATTTATGATATTTGTGACACTTGACAGATGCACAGCAACTGTTTTACTAAAAAAAAGCGCCACGTTTTTCACTTTTTCACGCCACTTTAATATCGGCAGAAACAAAAACCACACACATCACACACTAATGTATTTGTACACACATGTATATCAATATGTAGAGGTAATTACTTTTGTACCTGTAAACTAAAATTTGCATTAATTTCATTAGCTTAATTTTCGATATCATGCATCACTGCTGTTTCAGGCTAGCTACAGTAATTTATTAAATGGCCGTTGTATTGAGTACCTTCACTAATAAATTGTTTTCGATTTTTCATTCCGTAGAGAAAGGCTCACACACACACATACACTATTTGGATACATCTCACTATTGAGGGTGTAATGACAATGGCTATGAAAAAACAAATGACAACTACCCTGAATTTGAAAATTTGAGCCACTCACAGCTTATCTTTGCAGACAGCTGGTACTTAAAGCTAGGGTCCCATGGTCTGTTTTTGCACCAGATCATACCACATCAGACCAGACGGTGCAACATGGGTACACCTTGCCTGTGGCTACTCACCTGACCGATCCTAAGGTTCATTTTCCAACAAATCAAGCCTCACTAAAACGGACGACGCAACATGGGAACCCTTTGTCCATGCTCGTCCATGGCGGAGTCTCCTCATCTGATGCTATGCTAAAGCACACACAAAATTGCTAACAACATTCACAACGTCCCAACACGTCATGCAAAATTCATATGTATCAGCACTTGTGCTGTCATTACGAAATTAACTTGCTCGTTCGCGCACGCAGCGGATGCTGATAAGCTACCTACCCACGGTAACCGAACGGAGTCGGTACGTTTATAGGTACCACGGAACTGCTTGGACTAGATGCGTTCTGAGGGTAGTGGGACGCGACTATAAATGAAATTAAATGAGTGTAGTCTTTGTATAATCTATAGTCAATGACGATACGGGATTGCTTGGTATCACATGCATGAGTAGGGCAGTAGATATCCACTCTCGTTAGCTGATTGCATCTGACTGTCCACCCCACCACCCATGTTCTCAAGACAACTCCGTCCCGCCATTGACTACAGATTATACATATACTATAAATACTTACAATTCTACTAACAATACTAACACCATTTGCTACGCCCTTATCGGGTATAATGTACTCACTTTTTGACTTAATTAAGACCTGTCCTGTATCGTATTTTAAGCAAATAAATGAATGAATGAATATGAATACAATGAGATATACAAAAATATATCGCTGAATTAGAGAACAAGGACAAACACGCATACATAATAAACACGTAATTCTAATTTATATAATAAACGCAATTATTTTTTCTATAGAATATACTAAAATTTGAGTTCTACGGTTCTATTTTAGCATAGGGTCCAGCTGGCGAACACGATTTATTTTGTGCTTATAAGGTCCTGTACATGTCTCGTGTCTGTCTCAGGTTCTCTCCAGAGACAAGGCATGTGCCCCAGCTGTGATAAAGAATTAGGCTGTTAATGATGATGGATTAAATAGTAACCTATTTACTTATTTTAAACCTCAATACCATATCCAGCAACCAGCAAACATACCTCCACAATATCCGTCGTCGCGCTCTACCGATATCTATAAATCAAAAAAGGGAGCGTTAGTTCGCGGATGAATTATGAGTCAACGGAAACCAAGATATTGGCAGTAGCACATTTCCAACCCTCCCGGAAGGGAATCGATTGTTTTGCCCTATTTCTGGCACGGATTCCGATTGATAAATTAGCCTCAAGGTAGTTTGGTGTCAGTTACGCAACTTTTTTGGCGATTGAGCAGTTCTCGGAATTGTTTGTGCCAATTTATGCTCACTGCGGGATTCGAACTTACGAAAATCTATTTTATTACGACTGAGCTAACATTTTATAACGATGATGTTCAGTGGTCGGCTTGCGATCCGTAGGACGTGGGTTCGAATCCTACAATGAACTTGAGCTTTCGGTGAAGGAAAACATCGTGATGAAACCATAGCTTGGTGGTAGGGTATTTTCTAGTACTCGCCTGGCTAGCTACCATCCTCATGTTAAGAATCTGTCGCCAAGCACCTATCGATCTGTTCCGGCAGCCTCACTTGAGAGCCAGTTCCCAATCCAGATGTAGCGTGACGCCACCCTCAACTGCATCGTCACTTAACATCAGGTGACTTGCGCTACCCTGTAAGCAATAAAACAAATTTGCTTGACTTTGAAATCATTATCACCAGCAACATTCCACTATATTAGGACAAAGGCCGTCTCTCAGTGAGAGAGTAATCTTAGCTATAGTAGTAAAAAACTCAAAAAAAATCTATCAATCCGCACTGGGTATACCTAAGCGTGGTTAATTACGGCCCATACTCTATTACCGAGAGAAAGCCTTTGTCCCAGCAGTGGGAACATTATAGGCTAATGATGAAACTCCAACAAAAACCTGACAAAGCCACAACAATAGTCCACATTTCGTATACAACAAAACAACGTAAATGATAATGCTTGGAGTAAATCCTAAGGTTTCACAATTATAATTGAATCTTTGAAGGGACGGGGCCATAATTAAAGCATGGCTTAAGGCTCGGGTTTCAGTAGCCTCAACCCACAGACGACTGAGGGGTACTTCATGCCCATCTGGAAGTAACGAAATGTTAAAGTAACTTCAAACAGTCAAGGCAATAATTAGTAAGTGTTCTACGTCCTTACCCAAGGTTTAAACTTTTTCTTTGAAATAATTTAAGTTGTTTAGAAGGCGAAAATTTACAAATACACGCATACTGGAATTTTATACATTAATAAGATGAGAAAAACTTTTGAAACCACTAAAAATTGGGCATAAAAGCCACAAAAAGGCACGTTGCATATTTTTCTTACAATGCAATTTATTTTTGACAATTTTATAATAGAGGGACCATCTGTTAAATTATGTATGTAAATTACCAAAAAAACATTGTTATTTATTCAATTACAATTAAAGAAAAAAGTTATGGGTATAATTGACCCCAATTTTCAGCTCGAAATTCCAACCTTCGCTTCTTGCCCTGGCTACAGTTGCTTCGCCTTAACCCGGTTAAGACCCAATGGTTGGTACGGACTGATGAGGCACAGAGGGATCAGTGTCATTGTATTTGGAGATTGTACGACCCCGACTGGGCCTGTCTTATTTTTTGATAATAATAAATGATTCTAATTGAGACGTTTGCTCTTTTTGTTTATAACCATCAGTTCCCACACAAAGTTGCGATTTGATGCGAATCAGATCGGAAGTTCTTGTGCATGTCGTGCGAGCTCGGAGATTTTTGCGATGCGATGCAAATTCGCAGGTTTGTGTGGGAGTTAGTTTTGATGATAAGGTCGCGACAAAGACACGTTTTTGTATTTGACTAACCATCCCGGACGAGGATGCATGAAATACATATCAACACATCCATCCACCCATGCTCACTCCATACAACTTTCACGTTCATAATAATAACTAGCTGTTCCCCGCGGTTTCACCCGCGTGGGCTACAGTTTACCGCGATAAAAAGTATCCAATGTCCTTCCTCAGGATTCAAACTATCCCCGTACCAAGTTTCATTTAAATCGGTTCAGTAGTTTAGGTGTGAAAGAGTAACAGACAGACAGAGTTACTTTCGCATTTATAATAAGTAAAGGGATAAGATGCGAAAGTTTGTGTGTGTGTATTATAAAAACATTAAGTGTGATTTATGCGAATCATAATAAGCTTTTTTAGAAGGAAACACTTCTTAGAATTCACTTATCACTGTGAGAGTAAGCGTACGACAATCAACAATAGTATAATCGGATCTGCGCTTCCATAAATACACAATTACGGTATATTCTACCTGGTGATACATTAATAATGGGATTGTCGGAAGGGACATAGGAACCTGATGGAATAGGAACATCAAGTAATTATTTACCGAGACTTATCCTATATTTAGTTTGCCGCAAAATGGAACCAGCCATGACAGCTCTGGGGGCCTGGCCAAGATGCATTCTACAACCGTTACGATAATAGAACACTACAAAAAAAAAAAAATATGGTAATGACATTTCAACGTTAAGTCACTATTATTCTGACTATGACGTTTTTAATTTTTTGTAGATTAAAGGCTGTTTTATTAACCCCCGACACAAAAAGACGGGTGTTATAAGTTTGACGAGTCTGTCTGTCTGTCTGTTACACCGTAGCTCGCGAACGGATGAAGCGATCTCAATTTAGTTTTTTTTTCTTTATAACGTGAGTTACGGGCATGAAGTGTTTTTAGCTATGTTTAATGAAAATCGGTCCATCATGTCGGGGGTTTATAAAATTTTAAATTTATAGAGAACTGATAATACTTGAGGCTGCCTCACCTCAACACATCAACAGTGGTGCTTGCCCATAGATTCTTAACGCGATGGTAACTAGCCAGGCGAGCACTATAAATGGCTTACCACCAAGCTATGGCTTCATTACGATGTTTTCCTTATCATAAAGCTCATGTTTACTGCTGGATTCGAAACAACAATATAACATGATTTTGTCTTATATGAGTACGAACGCAAGTTAGCCAATTTTGTGTATTACATCTCTGACAATACAAATTATTCATTCACCACAAGAGTTTTTACCAAAAAATAACGGATATCTCTAAAAATACATTCGCACGTATTCACATTTGCACTCCGTACATTGTCATGTCTCGGAAAGTTGTGGATCAGATAAACACGGATTTATGGCTGGCACAGATCCAATCCAATAGATTGAGAGATCTGTCATCGAAGTGGCATGGCGTGGTACCATAGTAAAGAGTAGTAGTTCAGCTTCATACAAATCGGCCGCCGCCGGTTCGAATGTGTGCGAGAGTAGCGGCTCCGTGTACGCACGCACTTCTCACGCTCACAATCACAAACGAACGGGGCCGCGGACTGGGCCGCGGCCATGCACTCAGTACTGAACGCGACGCCTATGCATCACCGCAAGAGTAGGCAATTAAATCGTCGAGCGGCCTTAGCTAACCTACTGTTCTTATTTTACTGTGGTGGTACCGACGAGAGGACGCGCGACGGTGCGCGAATACAGAGTGGTATTTTTTGTAATGTTATTTGGAAAACACAACAGTTATATTCTATGAGAAAAATAGCGAATGGAGAGGACATAATAATAATTGAAGAACATGAAAGCTAAATACTTAGGCGCTACGATTAATGTTCATGTTTCCATATCCCAATGTGCACAACCAACCAAGAGAAATCTTATTTAGTTAAGCTTATTATAAAATATTGGACTATTTAGATGAAAAAATCTTGGGATTGTAGTGATATTGCTCCAATTCAATCAATTGGTAGTAAGAATAAAATTGTAAATGTGATCGCGCCCAAAAAATTACCTACCGGGCGTTTCTTGCCTGTTCTTTTGCCGGCGTAAGGAGGTTGGAACAGGTGTGTTTGACGTTTTAAAGTTATCATAATATTATGAACTTAAACTTAACCTATTAAATAAATAATTGTATGATTTCGATTTTGGTTTAAATTGTGCTTTCTATACGATTGAACTCACGCCCTGTACTTACGATATGACGACATAGGCTAAGTCACGTGAGCAGGCATACACTGAAATTTGTTTATTGCAACGTGTGCACAAAAGTCAAACTTGACAAGTGTCTTCATGCAAGTACATGGCGCAAAAATTTGTAAACGGCACAAAACGCAAGTGTATTAAGAGGGTAGGGAGAAACAAGTAAACAAATACCTAACCTAAAATTAAAATTGTCAATGAAAATCACAATTATAAACATTCTAGATACAGTCACCTCAAACATCAAACAAAATAAACTCTACAAATATCAGTTTATCCGTTTGAGAGCTACGCTGCCACAGACAGATAGACATGTTAAACTTACTATACCTTTGCATCGGGGATAAAAAACACAGACTTTTTTGGCGGCAATCGAATTGTCAACGTGAAAATTTTGTTTTTATTTCCAAAACTTGTGTTTCTTCGAGTGATAATGTGTAATATTGGTGGATTATTAACCATTATGTGTTCGTTAATGTGTACGAGTGTGGGAAATTGAAATAACGTTGTGAAAGTAACTTTTCTACTTGCTCCAAAAAAGTCAGTGTAAAGTTTAAGTAAAGCGCCACTACTTTACTTAAACACTATCCTCATCCCATCATCTCATCATCATTTAAACTTGATTCAACTCTCTGAGTTTGAAATATTTTATACTTGACGCTGGCAAATACAGGAATCGTGTGTCGCCATAACAAAATTTAAAAAAACACATAAGTCAAAGGCGTAGTTGACACTGACAGCGTCGTGCTATCGTCGGTTGATTTTGTTAGCGCACCGTTGAATACCAATTTAAACCGACGACTGTTTGCAATGTTCCCAGTTTGTTTAGTTGTTTACCATTTGCATATCTTAAACCGTAGCACTAGCTAATGTATTTTGTTGGAAACAGGAATGCTACAAAAACTTTTCACTCTATCCGAGTCCGAGTGATGTGCGATTAAGAACTTGAACTTGGGACGATTGTTGTTGCAGAGTGCTTTCCGAACTTTCTAATAAGGTCTTCATTGACACACTAAGAGATAGATGTCGGGTCTTTCGCTCAAAAGCGTCCAAACCAAAAGAGGTCTAAAATGCAAAAAGAGTGCTAATCGCACGCCAGTCTTCGCTTGTGTCGGTTAAAGCTGTACATGCTGATAAATTGTTGCACATTATGAAACCGCGTTTATAAATCATCAGCTGGAAACATTTTATTATATATTGTATTAAACTTTCACGATGTTTTGTGATTCGCTCGTATTTTTGTAGTATTATCTCGTATTCGATTATTTCGCAACATACAAAAGCTTTATTCACAAACTTGATTTATCACAGGGACAGACGTACGTATAGGAAACAACAAACATAACTTTTTAGTTTGGTAAGTCTGTGGAGATATTTGACATATAGTTTTTACCAGGCTGCGCCCCGCGTTTTTCCCGTTATTCGATATTGAAATAGTGCCTCTCCACAGCGACGGCTCCATGTTAATATCAAAACCTCACTAAATAAGGTGTACGAATTGCAGTAAAGTTCAGTTGAACAAAATGAGTGTTAAGTCTGTGAATCTAGTAAATTCTAATACAAAATACATATAGATAGATTGTGCGCTCTCTCGTTACTGAGCGCTTACTTAATATAGGTCTGTGTTGGTGTGGAGTATTGAAATGCAATTTCCAGAGACGCGTGCGTTTATTAGAACGATCAAATCAATACTAAATCATACAGTAGGCACAAGATCACTTGTTTAAAGTGTGATAGATTTCATCGCCATCTATTTTGGTTAATAGAATCTAATTTTATTTCTCTCAGAAAATCGTTCAGCAGTTTAATATATTTGAGATAATCCGCCCCTGAAACCTCAACAATGGCAATGCTCGAATATTCCCACAATGTTTTACGCTTTTCATCCTTAATAGTAAGAATCGATTTAATATGGATGTCGTTATATGCTATACTATGTCTGTCAGTTTATTGAGCAAAAGGTATTCTGCCGGATAATAAGTGCAGACGTAGACGGGCAACTTTAAGTTGACGGTAGGTAAGCCAGCCACTGTTGCTGACTGTGATATAGTGAAACTCCCCTATAATTTACTCATACAAAAAAATCTACAAATGAACACTGCAAGATGCCTTTTCTTTGTTTACAATGAAATGCTTGTTATATACATATTATTTCAGTTGATATTGGGGAACGAAAAATGGTTGACTTGATATTCAAGTAAAAGAAGGATGAGTAAAGAAATTATTTACTTTGGTGGGGTGATTTAGAAGAGATTTATATCCCTCAAGATCTAAATCTTAAATCAGATTGGATCATCCAATCTGTCAATTATTTTTTCGTCACCATGAGTTGTACATACCTTTCAAATTGATGTCTCAATTATAAAAATAATAAATGTATTCTAAATAGATTAGTCTGATGGAAAAAGACCGTTTGATCACGCCACAAAAAGCACCACGTCTGCAATGACCCCGAAAGAAAGTAATGGAGTGTCTCTTTGCCTACAATTTATTTCCTCTCGAACGTTTCTTACCTTAATCTAATATTTGAGGTGGGCTTAATATTTTTTCTGTTTAATAAAGTCTTTTTGCTTCGGGAATAAATTATGATAAAGGTGCGGTTGTGGATATAGGAATGTTTGATCTTAACTTCAGCTTTTATAGCTTTAACGGTTGTGTTTATTTTGAAATGTTTATGTTTGAGATTTATATTATATTTTGTACAATTGTAACTTATATAAATACATATGAATAAATACAATAATTCTCATATATAGCTATCACGCGCTCATAGGTATTTCTCAATGTTTTTTTTTGCGTAGCGTAAATTTAATCTTTGACCAAACGCTTCGCAGTCAGCTGTTCACCCATTGCGCCACGGTGGTCATTTAAGCGTTTTTACATTTTAACACCATACATGTTGACTTAAGAATCACCCCTAGATTTATTTTTCATCAGTCAGGCATGAACTTAAAAAATAATGTTTGAATTTTAAGAAAAAACTTCGACTAAAATTTTACTATTTGAATAGTGAAAAATAAAACAACACAAAGATCAAAGATGTTTATTGAAAATTAATCCAAAGCCTATTTAAGTATGAAAATCTCTTTTCACGGCTATTCGCTTTAATTTCTTTATGGCTCCCCGTTTAAATATTCAAACAAAATAAATCCGATTTCGTTAATCTATTCCACCAGAAACTTGAACATAGATTGAACTTTACGGGAAAGTTTTATTGTATCGAGGAACTTTTTAATCTCATTTTGCTAACACTATACAGAAAAGGCAGTACCTGGTCTTACGGAAATACATCAACAAGCATTAGAGAATTACACACACTACTAGACTAGCGAGTAATGCGCCACCTAGCTACGTATGAGTAGGCACAATAAAACATAGGCACTCTCAGGGATAGTGTAGCTTCCAAACAGAAGATAAATTTGAATTAACCTGATTCACAAAAATGGCGTCACATTGCCATCAGAGGTGCCCAAGCAGAAGACAACGCATCACAGCAACCACGACCACTTTGACAAGAGTGTACGACTTAGATAATTATATTTTTAAATAATCTTGTCGAAATCGATATTGAATCAAATGTTAATCAATGATTTATTGACATGAAACACTATTTACAACACTGAATATTACAACAAAGATTTTGATTGTCCAAACGAAAAAACCTTACACTGATTTTATAATTAATCTATAGACAATATTATTATGATTGACACCGAAATCGAATGTTCCGAATAACTCGAAAATAAACATATGACACCAATCGAAACCGTTTGGTTAATTAGCAGTAGTTCTGGAGATTAACTGTCACATACCTACAACAAATTTGTCTTCACCTAATTTCTATTTGAAAAATCTTTAATGAGTTTACGTACTGTTTGTTATTTTACGAACCCCAATTGCCAAACTCTCTAAGTAGAAACGTGATTTGGGGTTATAAAACAAGGTATTAAATATAAGTTGCTATATAGGTACAGTTAAATTTTTTGTTGCAAAAAGATGAAATTCCTTAGCTTGAGCAACTGTTATGAAATCACGCAATAAGTATAGTCCAGCCGCTAGTTTCAACTTGTAGGTTGTAGGTAGGTTGTAAGTTCGATTATTTAACTTGAGCTTTAGAAAAAACATCGTGTTGAAACTGTAGCTTGGCGGTTGAGCATTTTCTTAGAACTCGCCTGGTTAGCTGCCGTTCTAAAAACAACGCTATTGGTGGGTTCTGGCTGTCTCACTTGAGAGCTAGTTCCCAGTCCAGGGGTAGCGTGGCACCAGCACCACCTCCTATCACATCGTCACTATACATTTGGAGAAAAAAGGGTTTGTTTGGCGACTTTTGTCAAAATAAATTGTGAAAAAGAGATATATAGAATAAACTAGCTGTTCCCCGCGGTTTCACCCGCGTGGGCTACAGCTTTATGCATGCAAAGTCTCAGCCCAATCGGTTTAAAATTGACAAAGTTTCATACAAAATTTCATCCCCTATTTCATCTCCTTGGGGGTAGAATAATCAAAATCCTTTCTTAGCGGATGCCTACGTCATAACATCTACCTGTATGTCAAATTTCAGCCCGATCCGTCCAGTGGTTTGGGCTGTGCGTTGATAGATCACTATGTCAGTCAGTCACCTTTGTTATATATATTTAGATAGAATGAATGAGAGTAGGTACATAATATTGTTTAGTCTAAGCACTCACTTGAAGCCTAAATAGTGCGTGATATCCATAACTGATACTTTTTATTACGTGACTTTTTTCAGCCTCATATTTTCGCCCACAAATTCATTTTATGAACGTAAGTAACTAGGTATTTTCTATTCTGTTTACTGCCAAAGCGATATCATACATATCTAACTATAAGAGTAAATCGGTCTACATTCATTTCCTCGTAAAATTGTGGCGACAACAGATAATAAATTCCACCATCGAGTTATGCCCATTTCCGATTGGGACGACAAAATGTGCGTCGGCAGAAATGAGTTTTTGCAAGCTATTAACGCCCTTACAAGCTTTACACAAGCCTAGCTCTCTTATTCATCATCATCATCATCAGCCGGAAGAAGCCAGCCTAGCTCAACTTGTGCAGAAACGTTTTTGTTGCTAGTTTTGGTTTAGTTCTACGACTGATTTGGCGTAATGTTGATAGTTAAGCGAAAGGTCGTAGGTATGTTTTCCATTGACAAAAAACGCAATTATGTTCGTTCCGTGTTACTCCCGCGTAGTGTAAAAACTACTACTGATACTTTACTACTTGATACTTACTTTAGTTAGTTTGATAGTTTCTGTTTCCTAGCTACCACCTTGAAGTCAAGAATCTGTCGCTGAGCATTCCTAATGGTGTGTTCCGGCAGCTACAGTTGAGAGCCAGTTACCAGTCCAGGTATAGCGTGGTTCCACCTCGTGTCGTGTGATCAAACGTAACGTGTATTGTAATTGGTAGCAGAAATGTTGCTTTTGTGATATAAAAACTTTAGGGAAATCTGGTCCAAAGCATCCACGTCGACCACGGCCGCCTTGCTTCACAATAGGGATGTTAACACTAATTACAAAATAATGTTTAATCTTACTTTTATGTTAGTTTGTTTTATTAGGATATCGAAAAACATATATTTGTATTTAAATATAACTTAATAATTTAAATATAAATTATTTTAAATGCTATATTTATAATCTTTTGTCACGTGACTGCAAACACCAAAAAGAGCTTCTTATGTCACTAACCACTCAGGCGATTTGTGCTTCGATGGTTGCCCGCGCGTCGGTAGCCGCGGGTCGGCGTCGGGGGTCGGCGCGGTGGTATGGGTACGAATCGCGACCATCGTGTTTTTCGGTCAGTGACGTCATGTCAGTCACGTGACATTTTTTAGTGTTTTGGCGGAAAATTCATAATTACTCTAATTTTGTATATTTTCTCATCGAAAATACTAATAACTTTAAATGAAATATTGTTTTTTATGGTAAACAAGAGTAAATCTTTAAAATAAAAGCAATTCCGAAAAATGGTTTACATCCCTATTGTCACTGCACCGTAGTACCTAATTGTTGTAAACGATGTACCTATGTTTTCACTACTACTGTGTACTTACTATATTATATCTCTTGAATACAACATAGTAATGTACATAGTATGTGTGTGTGTGTAGTAACTGTATTAGTAGTAGTAGCTTATAGTTTATTGCTGTTCCCTGCGGTTGCACCCACGTGGACTACAGTTTATCACGATAATAAGTAGCCTTTGTTCTTTTTCAGGCTTAAGACTATCTCTATACCATTTAAATCGGTTCAGTAGTTTTGACGTGAAAGGAAGACAGACAAACAGAGTTACTTTCTCATTTATGTTGGTCCTTCGAGCCGGATGTATGGTATAGTGGTAGTATTTCTCTGGACTAAATTCTCCTATTCTTTTATTAGGAGCTACTTATATTATGTTTCTATATAAACAAATTCAAGTTATCAAAAACAATTACTTTCCAAGCCCCAGCTACGTAAGTAGCGAGCATTTCCTTTGTAGAGCACTCACTGAAACGAACAAGACTTAGGCACTACTTTGAAAAATTTAATTTCACCCTGTTCAAAAGGACAAAGACAGCCATTTTCTTACAAGTAGATTTTTCCGATAATACCGTCGGGAAAGTGAGGGGTCGTCTAATGAGACAATCGTGATAATGATCGGCAGGCTTCGTTTTAACTGCCTCTCTTAAATATCACACTAATCGCACTTCGCACTTAATATTATAAATGCGAAAGTGTGTGTGTGAATGTGTATGTTTATTACTTCTTCATACTGAAACAACTCAACGGATTTGAGTTTAATTTGGAATGAATATAGTTTATACCCTGGATTACATTGGATACTTTTTATCCCGCAAAAAGATTCGTAGTAAATCATATTATTGAATCATGCCTCAGCCTATTTGAGCTGAGGTCCCACGGCCTGTTGTTCCAAAGGATCAGGCCGGCATCAGGCTAGGCGACGCGACGCGCTGTGGGAGATACATTACCTACTAAGCCAGTGTAACGATGAAACTATTATGACTGTGGCTATTGTGTTTTATATTATTTATTTATTTATTTTTTTACTATTTACAGGGTAGCGTTTGACCACAAGTCACCTGATGTTAAGTGACGATGTGGTCGAAGTTGGCGCCACGCTACACCTGGACTGGGAACTAGCTCTCAAGTGAGGCTGCCGGAACACACCGATAGGTGCTTGGCGACAGATTATTAACAAGAGGGTGGTAGCTAGCCAGGCGAGTACTAGAAAATACCCTACCACCAAGCTATGGTTTCATCACGATGTTTTCCTTCACCGAAAGCTTAAGCTCGTAGTAGGATTCGAACCCACGTCCTACGGATCGCAAGCCGACGTCACTACCACTGAGCCATCATCGCTATAAAATTATTTCTACTCGTTATGTTAATTTTTATGCTTGTTATGTAGTTTTCGGCTTGTTCTCTACGTTTGAGGTATCGGCGCTGTGACATTGGCGGTTGCCGCGCGCATGGGAACATGCGCCGCCTCAGGCCTCGATGGGCTTGGTAAAGTATAGCGCCGCGCCGCCGTCACTTTTACAGGCCATGGGACCCCCCCAGCTTTGTGGGACTCAGACCTTCTCTTGGACTTAAAGTAAGATAGGAATTCGTGAAATAGGAAAAACAAAATCTACGATCAAATCGTTTTATTGCTTTTTAAACGATAATTTATAAAACGTTCCATATTTCATAGACACTTTATTTATTTACAACAAACAATATAATAACAATATATTATTTATACAACTAAGACTAATAAGCTACTCGTATGAGAAAAAAAAAATGCATATTTAATTATTTACACATCCATTAATGTTAACACTACTCATATTTTTAACATTTTATAGTATTTTTTTAATACGCGTCTATATTTAATTATATTTTACGTTTTTACAAACATATAAATACGTTATTTAATAGGATTTCACATTAACTTATGAATAGAGTTTATTCTTATTACATTTAAGTCAACATAGAATTTACTTATCATTAACACTAACTACCCGGATTATATGTTATCCTTAATATTATAAATGCGAAAGTATGAGTTTGTCGGTAGATGCCTTACGGGCTGGAGAGTGACTAGTCTACACTTTGGAAAAGAGCAAGGTTCTTGTAGGTATCTCTACGCGGGTCAAACCTTGAGGCACAACTACTATTTTGTAACAATTCTAAACACACATTTGAGATCAACACATTAAAATACAGTAAATACTTTTTTATACTTGTAATATGTAGTATAGTAATTTAAGGTTGGGGTCAGAATTCCAGTAGCAATCTAAAAAAGCAATAGCATGAAAAAAAATTGGTTGTCTGTAAAGTCGGTTTACTGACGATAGTTGAACGTGACAACGTCGATTGGCCGATTGTGCTTCTTTGTCCCTCGTTCCGCGCTCTCGCTTGCACTTCAAGCCTTACATGGAACGCCTCAGAGCGAGGTAACGCCGCAGAGTGAGGTAACGCCGCAGAGCGAGGCAACGCCGCATGAGTCATGTTTTTGCGTGCGTGCAGCCGGCTCTATCGAATTATAAGACGTTGTCACGTCAAAAACGCACATAATTATGACTTCTTCTATAAACCGCTTCACACGTAGGTGTGTGTGTACATGAACATCAGGAAAATTGCGGTTACCAGTCACACACATACACATAACACATATATTGAGGTGCTACTGCAATTTCGTCCCCGTACTGTACATATAATTTATCATAGTGGTACAAAATGACGAAATATATAAAGTATTTTAAGTTAAAGTCTATCTTAAACATAATTATTGGAATAAATGATTTCTGATGGGTATACGAAATTATTGCATACAATAAATGAAATACTTTTAAGAGTTTTTCAGTTTCAAAAATTCGTTCAACATTCTCAGAAAGACGTGATTCTCGGAACAAAAATAATATTACAATAATAAAAATTTGTAACGAGGAGATTATTTGAGGAAAACTCATTTCACTGTTATATGAAACACCAGCTATGTTTTTTTCATAATTTGACGCGACTCTTACAATAAGACTAGATTACATCTAGTATAATTATCTATATTATTACCTGTACACAGTATAAAATGGTAGATAGATAGATAAATAGACTCTTTAATACACCACAGAACACAAATGAAAATGAAGCAAAAATGTTCAATGAAAGCGTCACAAAGAGATCGTTTTGTGCTAGAGCACTAAGAAAAATATCAGGCTATTACTGGACTAGTTTTTTTTATTTTCGCGTATCCATTGATTTTGTAGCAAAAATGCAATTTATTTCGTTCAAATCTAACAAAGAGTTTTGATGCTATAACTGAGCGGCGCACTAAAGTGCATGACTGCGTGACACCTAATTTTCAGCCCTCACTCCCGCAATCTGTGACGTCATAACGGGAGCTGGAAGGGAGCTGACTGGGAGCTGGTAGGTCATACCTATTTAATTTAAGTAGCCATCAAATGAATGTTTACAACGATGCAATTACCAAATTTGTAAGCTTTTAACACTACATGTTTTTCATTTTCGTAAGACGTTCATTGAATTTACTTTAAAAAAAACGTAAAAATGCGTTTAGAGACTCAAGCAGACTGGCTTTATGACTTCTTAGTGTCTTGAAATGCTACTGCTAATGCTACTGGAATCGGCTTATGGCTGGTTTCAATAAATTAAAACCTATGAACTGCAAAAGAGTGGAATGGCAGGGCACATAGTGGTCGGTGTTTCCCGGGTGCGTTAAAGTCAAGAATTAATAGGTATTGGCTAGGCAAGCGTGCTACATCTTCGACCACATCGTCGATGTCCATCGGAGGAAACTGTGATCAAACGCTAGCCTAGGAAGATATAAGAAAAACTATTCTATCCACGCTTAGTCTCCCCAGAGATAGCCTTTTGACATAAGCTCCATAGAAGTACCATCAAATTGTAGTGGGACAATCCATAAACAGAGAGGTAACTGAAACCAGCCATCAAATAAATACAACCAATAACTTTTACGACAAGTTGACCGAGGATGCTTTCATGAATATTTAGAGATCACATCGGCAAAACCATTCTGTGAAGGCTAATTAAACATTAACAGGTATTATAAATAAATGTAGGCCAGCAAATTAATGGTTCAATGAGGCAAATGAAAAGAAACGCGATCTGCGCGGATGCCGGCTAAAATAAGGGAAAAATGAACGATCGGACTGACAAATGAAGTAATTTATTTGTATTATTACGATCAAAAATAGAGAATATATATTTTTCACAAACGTAACACGATTGACAATGATAAATTTATTTATTGATGGTTGGTTTCTTTCGTTTTATCGAAAGACTCGAATGGCGGCCGTGACCTCAATTTCATGGTTTATTAATATTATCATATTCGTTCAATAAAGTAGGCACACAAACTAGTACGTTGAAAATATTTGTACACTATAGATAGACACAGATATATTTAGATGAATAAATAGATAACGATTTATAGTTTGACAACAGAAAATAAAACAACACAGAAGGCAAAGTCTTAGAACTAGTGTTACGATGGGCGTTCTTATTGCTCTATATATGTACTATAATTTAAATAAATAATTGTGTTTTACAGTAACATTAAAATAAAAATAAAATAAACGGCATTATCACAGTGAAAGGGTAGAATATGGTCCTATATTATAACGGAATCTATGTATTTCAGTGACTAACTACTTATTAATTTTGTGCGCTGTTATATTATTACTTTTTACTTAGTCTATATAGGTGGTATAGAAAAATAGGAATGAATTAACTATCATACTCCCCACCCACACACATATACATCTCCCACATACAAAAACGCGTTTACTCACTAGACTCACTAGGCCTACAGTTAACAAATGATGTATAATATACATAATTTATTTGAAAAAATACGCTTGCTTTATTCCCAAAGAAAATCAACAGAAGGAAGAATACGGGCATGAAGATAATAGGGCACCTATGACATGTGATGAGATTCTTATACCACTAACAAATGATCTACATCTAACATTGGCGCGTACTATTAACTAAAAGCATATTATTAAGAAGCTCTTTGGTGAGTTCAGACGAACTGAGATCTTACATTAACATTACGGTTCACTGAGAGCGCTCTAATACCAGGGTCTGAGGTTGGACGAACGCGCTCCCAGGGTGCTGGCTACCTCCTAACCTTGCAGTACTGACACAATAAGACCCTCTTGAAGGCCTGTCGGAACACCTTATTGAATATAGTGTAGAATATAGGATTTACCATCGAACTCGCGTATCCTAACCACAAAGCGCAATCGAACACCCAATGGGCGATTCTTTTCTCGCATTCTAAACATACTGCTGGCACCATGTTCAAGATAAAAAACGGTGCCCACAAAACCACAAATGTGAAGAATACTACTCCTAAAACTTTTGTCGCTTTCTGCTCCAATCGCAATATCCTCCCGTGACGTGATGAGTTCCTAGATATAACACTGGAGTTTCTAGAATGATGGGTTCTCGGTGTCTGTCTTTGAGGCGTAGTTAATACAGATTGTGGTTGTCTATTTATAGATCTCTGAGGGCGAATATTACGTACCGGAGTAGAAAGGGTAGTACGTGCGCCCCCAAAACTAGATCCTCTTCGAAACCGTCTTGCTTCATCCCAAGTCACCATGGAAGCTGCTCCTCGACTTGACCTTCTAAAAAACGGAGTTGACTGTTCGTCTTTTGTATTTCCATTTCTTGGATAGCCGTTACAATTAATATTACCACCTGGAACTATGATTACTTCAGTAGTTCTGCGAGGAGGTGTCGTTTCTGCGTGCCCAAAGTATGGGCAAGTGCAAGGAGGTGGTAACAGGAGACCATCTTCAGAGCTTCGAGATTTTGTCGTCAAAGGGGTTGGTGCTAAAAGGCCATCGTTGCATTCGTCATCTGACGCACTCCTTGGTCTATGCAATGGCGTGTTTGGATCACACGTCGAAGACGGTCTTCGTCTATCCTGAAGCATCGAAGACGGTGAACTTGATGATACGCTTATGGATCCTGGCGTGAGCATTCCACACTTATCCGAAATGTTCGTCCTGTAACAGAATTAAATGTGAGAATCGAGGTATTGCTGTTTTCGATAGAGAAGAGACAGAAGGAGAGGAGTTGGTAGCCGTAGTTTGAAGCCAACAAATAATGCCAATTGTATACCCTTTTAGCTGAGGTTTGGTCGCAGCGGAAGCTTCCAAGCCGCGAGATAGGCGCAACATCTCTGCTCCGAACTGGTGCAGTGCGGACATTGCAGACGGAGCAGGCTCGCTGTGCAACACAACACACGTAATGAGGACTACACAGACATACAACATGAAACAATAATGCACAGTCAACAGTAATTATACAAACATAAAGACACAGTAACATGGAGGCACATATATTATAGACATTGAAAGACACATATAAAGGCATTCATAGACATAGCTTTGGGGCAACATTTATAGCTTTGTACGCGGCACGGTATCACGCCATTTCGAAGAAACGTGGCTTTGCAAGCCAGATTTGGGTTTGTGTTGGAGAATTAAGGGAGATATAGACCTGAACGCAGCTTATTTTTAGGAGCCCAGTATGCGTCGAGACATTATCGTAGTGCGTTCAGTTTGTCATCGAAAGTTCGCATCTGATGGACAAGGCGGACGTTAGAGGCATAAATCCAAACAAAATATCACAAAATAAAAGATATACAAGCGGTCAGTAGTCAAACAAAAAACATTAAGAACAAAAAATCGATTCAACAAGTGGATTAAGGGCTGTTGAAGACGGGATCGAGGAAACGACTCGACTTCGTCAGCAAGATTTTTTGCTGTGATGCTTTTATTTTTTTTACAGTAAAAAAAATATATTCTACTCAATCTTTACGAAGTGTGCTAAGAAGAAGATCTATTTAAAGATCTTTGGAATGATCTGGTTCTTTATTTGAGGAATACCGAATTTGGAATGGAGAACAAGTTACAACCAGTTCAAACTTTGTTATTGCTTTTCAAAGCAGTTTGGATTTACAGAGATATTTTAATAGCATTCCACTTTAACGCGTAGTCAAATCAGAAGTGGGATCAACAGTCATCCATTAAATTTATAATTCGAAATGAATGAAGTCCTTTTGGTTTTAATAGGCTTTGGGTGACATACTGTTGGTTTACCTGACATTGAACTCCAACTAATATCGTTAAAACTTGTTTTTTAGTTTTGATCGTGTAATACGAATATGTCAAATAATTATAATAGATATTTTTTTCATACAAAACCATGCGCATGCTGAAATAATACTTATTTACACCTCACAGTACAGGGTAGCGTTTTTATAAGTCACAAGGTGTTAAGTGATGATGTGGTCCAAGGTGGCTCTCAAGTGAAATGGCTGGAACACGCCGATAGGTGTTTTGCGATAGATTCGTATCATCCAAAGTGGTAACTAATCAGGCGAGTATTAGAAAATGCTATAAACGTTTGCTCAAAAGCTGAAAAGTAACATTTATCGGTCCCTACCACAAAGGTCGAGTGAAAGATCTTGAACACAAAATAAACCACGTCTTCAGAAAACCTAACGTAAAACGAAACTGCCCCTCTTAAGGGCAACCTGATCGATATAGTTTACATAACAATGCACGTGAGACATAAAACCTGACACAGTTTTTCACACAAAGCCAAGGGGATGATAAACTAATACGACAAGGAAACGAAGAATGGAAGGTAAGAATAATAAAGAGAGACAGTATTTTAAGGAAAGCTCTCACTGCGACCTATTTGCTTTTGTAATTTGAACTTCTGAAAGCACAGTGTTGCAAAAATTTCAAGAAATTCTTTTATATATTGTCGTATGCTTAAGAGGTTATTTTTACCAATGAAAAAAAGGAAGTGGTTTTCAAGCCGACGCTTATTGGACCGCGCCACCTAGACAGGGAACTGGCTCTCAAGAGAGACTGAAATTGTGACTTGCACCGTGTGTGGCATCCACTAATTAGATGAGAAGAGCCGAAAACCGGGCACAGTAGCGTTTGACTTGACGTAGGCTGATGTCGATGAACTCGAATAGCATACGTTGTATTTAAAAAGAAACAAGTAGTTTCGAGTTCAACGTTGAAACACGAAAGGGCCAGGTAATGGCGCCCCTGTCTGTACATCATGTTATTATGTTAATTTTATATGTTTCACGTTCGGTTATATAACAACCTTTATAAAGAACGGCTGTTGTAAGGGTTGGGCTACATATACGGCGCAATTTTATGACTCCGTTCACCTGAGGCAATTACCCTAAATGTTAATGACGGAGTGTTAAGAATTTATTTATATATGGCACCGCAGAGCTTATCAGGTGATCCGAGATTGTGTAGAGGTGTTTATTTCATTTTATTGATTAATGTTTTTAAGAGCCGTAAGTTTTAATAAACAATTTGTATAATAATATACATGAAAATACGTCCTACTAATATTATAAACGCGAAAGTTTGAGTGTGTGCGTGAATGTTTGTTACCACGTATCACCGTAATTACTTAACCGATTTTGATGAAATTTGGTATGGAGATAGCTTATACCCCGGATTAACACTTTTTATCCCGGAAAAAGGTCCCTGTGGGATAACGGCAAGACACGGGTGAAACCGCGGGGCTCAACATAATTACGTGAGATTTTTGTAAATTGTTCATGTGGTGTATATTTTAGGGACATTTTCTGGATTTAAACTTTGTACTATGCATTTTTTACTATAATTATGTATGTAGTACGAGTAGTATGTACTGGAAATGTCCTGCTTGAACCTAATGAATAAATAACAAACATTATTACATACAATTAAAATACCGAGGAAACTTACTAGCTTTTACTTACTAACTTACTAGCCTGACTGCCGATGTGGCGCAATGGGCGGATAGCCGACTGTGAAGCGTGAGGTCGCGGGTTCGATTCCCGCTACAGGACAAATATTTGTGCATTGAAAAAAAAAGCGCAAGTATTTGTTCTGTGTCTGGGTGTTGTGAATCCCCGATCCTCGTAGTTTCTGATACCCTAGATACAGGGAAACCTAGTTAGGGGTCAGAGTCTATGTATGTGATTGTGCGGGCATTATTATTATTATTACCTAATCAGCTTGTTATTAAAAGTAACGGTAGTTACAAGACAATTAACATTTAATGACACCCGAATAATTATCTCAGTTCATTCGAGGATATTTAGGTAAATTTACCACGTAATTTGGGCTATTTTTGATGTTCTTCAAATAGAAATAGTACCTACGGTCATGGTCAGTCGATAAATAGTAAATGTATTACTAATTTTGTAAGGCAATTAAAGATACTTACAGAAATAGATTTCAACTTGATATATTCATTTACATAAAAGAAACTACAGTATAAATACACAGTACAGTACTAGTTTGTTTCCCGAGAGGTACAATTTGGGAGCCTTCAAGAGAGTGAATAGGTATCTGCTAGGCAAGCATGCTCCATCTTCGACCTCGTCATCACTTACCATCAGGTGAGACTGGGGTTAAATGCTAGCCTATTACTGATAAAAAAAGGATAGATAATATAGATCTGAGTTAATAGTAATAGTTTTTTTGATTTTGAGTATAATGAGAAAATATTTGATTGTATTTATGTTCCAGTTTATAAACTATTGAAGGATCTCATAGAAAAAATCTAAAACTAATTAATCGATCTTAATGAAATTTGGTACGGGGATAGTTTGAACTTTTGAAAAGGACAGTAATAGTATTGTGGAATAATTTTATCTAATACCGTTACCAACGGCATTTTTTCCAATATCAAAGCACCTTTACATAAGGCTAATTAATTTTCCGGTCCAAGTAACATGCAACCGGACAGTAATCACAAAGATATCTAACGTATAGTTTAAATTAATGTTTCTAGTGATAAAATTATCAATCAAGCGTAATTTTAGTAAAATAACACTGATTTATATTTTTAAATCACTAAGTAAAAATTTTAACATATTAGATCTATTCCTAAACACAAATTCTAGGATAAGATGGATAGGAACTTTATAAAACGCAACGATGATGGCGTATGACGTCATAAGTAATATCTCAATTTATAACTACTACAACTAACAGGTTTCTAGGTGCAAGCAGGTTCGGAATTTAAATAAAACCTTACCTCCTTGGTTGCCATGTTTCGTAAAAATCGAGTAAAAATCGTTCCATTTTTAAATAACACGACAGGTATGAGTTTACTATGTAATTTATTTGGTCGCTAAACACGACAGATATGAGTTTTCTATGTAATTTATTTGGCCGCTAAACACGACAGATTTGAATTTTCATACAAATCTTGCCGGCTGCTGCTTGCATATATTTGAGCAGTGCAGCAAGTTTGATTTATCTCAAAGAAGGTTGCCAAAATAATACTCTTATTTTCAAGCATGTTTGAGAAAAATGATTTTATTAGTGTAAAATTTTTCTTTCCGAAAAGTTGTCCAGTTGCCTATTCCTAAAATACTCCAAACCCCTATCCTCTGTATCTCCATTCAACATCCGACCTTATTTCTAAAAGCGAAATACATTTTACACTAAACATTTTCATTTTAGAGTGCCACTACTGTCTACTGCAGTAACATGCGGTAAATAAATCTAGGCAAAGCGTTTGCGGCCTCGAGTGTACTTCGGTATGCAACATATCTTATAAATTATACTTACAGTGCATCTGTTATGGGCATAGCGACTAATAACAACAGAAAAATAGAACAACAACTAGAAATAATCATCATCATCATCATCAGCCTGTATCAGTCCAAAACTGGACATAGGCCTCTCCCAAGGTACGCCACTGAGCTCGGTCTTCGGCTCTTCTCATCAACTACTGCCAGCCACTCGGCGCAAGTCGTCGCTCCACCTTGTCGCAGGGCGTCCTACACTATACGTCTGCCAAGTCGCGGTCTCCACTCAAGAACACGTCTACCCCAGTGGTTCTCGGTTCTGCGGCTTATATGACCAGTCCACTATAAATAATGATAAAATTAAAGGTTTTGAAAAAACCCACGACGGTTAAAAAGTAATTGAAAAAGAAACCTCACTAATCAACCACAAACTGCATCAAAACCCGACTTGCAGGTTAGGTTTTGCACAAACAAATGTTTTAATGCAGCGCCCCCTGGTTAGTTACCACCGTAACACCTATCTAAAAACATGCACCGATCAAACTCAAAGCCATCACTGAAAACTGCATCAAAATCGACCTATTAGTTTTGGAGAAAAATGGCAACATGGATTTGCACAAACAATGTTTGTAGCGCCAACTGGTGAGTTGTCACCGTAACCCTTGTCTATGGGCTCTGTGAATAAAGTCTCTCGCGTATTGGACAAAGTAATATCACAAAGTATGTATGTGAGTGTGTGTGTGTATGTATGGTCACAAAGTGTCAAAGTCAAGTTTGTGAGTGGGTGAGTAGTGTAGTATTCAGAATAACAACAGAAGATATATATTCGCAAAGAGACAATACTGTCACTTACATGCATGCTTTAACACAAGATCAGTTCGTCGTCGCATTACTTGATTAATATGCAGTGTAAAATTTTCAAATTACAAATGTGTCAAACAATAAAAAAATCAAACTATTTAAATTGTAGCTTCATCAAATTTGTTATATAAAATACGAACAAATATATCCTGCATAATAATTAAAATCACAAAATGAGACGTGACCACAGCACGACGCTACAATGCAGGCGTCACAAAGTGCGATTCAAAGAATCGTCTAATGTTTGGGTTGCCTGCTGGACACCACCTACGTTTATCGTTCCGAGGAGGGGTTCAGAAATATGTGCTAGCAACTATCAACCTGCACTGTATCAGCGTGCTAAGTTGTAACCTATAATAGTCTTTGTGTCTCTATCTCACCTTTATATTTCCCCATTCTCTGTCACACCTTTCTCTTCCCCCACTCTCTTCTATCCTCTTTCTCTCTACCTGTCTATACTCTCTCTTGTTATCCTCTCATTTCCCTAACTTTATTTATCCTCTCATTTCCCTAACTTTATTTATCTTTATCTTTCTGATTCTCTTTTTTTCTCTCACGCTTTTCTATCCACTCTTTGTCACACCTCTCTCTTCCCCCACTCTCTGTCTATACCCTCGCTCTCTTGTCTCTACTCTCTCTCTTTCTAACCTATCTTTTCCTCCACTCTCTTTATATTTCTCTCTCTCTCTGACTCTCTTTTCTCTCTCACGCTTCTCTATTCCATTCTCTACCTCCTCTTTTTTTCTGTCTTACTCGTTTAACTTCTCTTGTTCTCGCTCTTTCTCATACCTTACTCTCACGTCTGCATTTACATTTTAGCCTTGACAAATTCATTTATTTTATTGTCTTGTGAACAATGTGCTAATTTTTTACACCTTTAATTAATTTGTTAATTAATTTACAATATTATCGTTATATTAATAAAAAAACGTCTTTTGTAATGAGAATAAATGATTCTTCCATTTTTTTTTTTGCCGTCTTGATATCTTTTTGATTTCTTTCACCTTTGTGGTGTTATTACAAGTCCGTGAATCGGAAAACGGAGAAATAGACAAACATAGCACTAAATTAGTCTACAGAACACTAAAACGAAGCGTTTAAAAAATATGAATCACCCTTTCTCCGAAAGTGTTATTATGCAGTGAAACGTTCCAGTAATTTGTTTAAGTGTTGCATGAGCCTTGGAATTCTGTGTAATTTGTGCGCAAAATGAACGAAAGTGCTAGAAAACAATTACATGATTATTTTGTGTGAAATAATAAATGTAAGCCGACCTTCGTGTTTTGTTCAATTTGAATAAGTATGGAAACTTTTTAAGACATAACTTTTTAGACAATTTTTAAACAAAAATTGTTTAAAAAAAAAAAAATTTAAAAGAAGCAAATACTGATATTTGCTTTTGCTGTAAATATTGTTTTGTTACCAATTATTTCAAGACTTGTAGACTTTTTTGGCGGCAATTGAGTTGTCAACGTGAAAATTTTGTTTTTATTTCCAAAACTTGTGTTTCTTCGAGTGATAATGTGTAATATTGGTGGATTATTAACCATTATGTGTTCGTTAATGTGTACGAGTGTGGGAAATTGAAATAAAGTTGTGAAAGTGACTTTTCAAGTTGCTCCAAAAAAGTCCGTGTAAAGTTTAAGTAAAGCACCACTACTTTACTTAAACACTATCCTCATCCTATCATCTCATCATCATCATCACCATCATCATTTAAACTTGATTCAGCTCTCTGAGTTTGAAATCTTTAATACTTGACAACAAAAAGGTTGTTTTTTGAAATGTATGGATATTCATATTGACGGTAACGAAGAGTGAAACGAAAAAATTGCCAATTTCACAGGTTTCCGATACAGATTATCTTGACGTTTCCCAAATTGAAATACACTGTGAATACATATTTTTATTACTTTTGTTATGTATTTGTGTTATTTTTATTTTATTTTGTTAAATTTGTAGTGTTTTTAGTTCCTGGTGAACGAATTGGGTAACTGTAATGTTCACCAGGGGCATGTATATCAATAAATAAATAAATATGTCTATTATTATTTTTATTTATACATTTCGTTTATTACATAAAAAGTAGGTACCTACTTCATTTGAAAACGAAAAGTTTAATAGGTAGTTTTTGTACTTTTTACAAGATAGTTACACGTCGGAGGATAAAAAATAAATGACTTTTTAAAGTACAGCTAGGCGTTTGACCACAACTCACCTAATGGTAAGCGACGATACAGTAGAAAGTGAATCACGCTAGCCCATGAGATGCCTAGTTCTAACCAATGCAAGCAAATTTCATTTGCGAGCAGTCTACAAAATGAAAGAGTCAGTGTAACTCTAAATAACGCTTACTACCATTGTAATAAGGTCTTGCATATCATTACAAGTCAAAAAGCCGCATGCATTTTCAAACACACAAGAACATCTTATAACGCCACAACAACAACAAAAGCTAAGCAAACATGTTCACCAATTCCAAACAAACATTGGGGAGAACTAAACTACCAATTTTGAATTTGTTGGTTTCACATTTTTCCGTCACGATATTATCTGTG
Source organism: Opisthograptis luteolata (assembly GCA_931315375.2). Taxonomy (NCBI): domain Eukaryota; kingdom Metazoa; phylum Arthropoda; class Insecta; order Lepidoptera; family Geometridae; genus Opisthograptis; species Opisthograptis luteolata. The sequence continues at coordinate 11,500,614 of OV928036.1, read as the reverse complement.
TGGGTTAGTCACAGATACAGAAGTGACATTACCACCTAGTGTATGGGTACTGTGATGTAAAAAGGATTATTAGTCATTTAAAAAACCTTAGGTACAATTACAGCTAAGAAAACTCTTTTCAAATAAGGAAAAAGTAAACCAGAATCAATTCATCCATTTAGGAGCTTCGATGCTAGTTGCTACATATATACAGATCCATAGATACACATAGTAAACTTAACCATAATATAACGCTCCTCTATTTGCGATCGTTTTAATAAAGAAAGAGATTGCTAGCTACCTTCTACCTGACGTCACTTTTGTCTGAGCCGTCGTGGCGAGAAGACGTGCATCCACAAATATTTACTCACTATCATAATTATAAGTGATGTTGTATAAAGAACGTATTGTTACCTAGAATCCTGTATCCAGAGGTCTCTGGTATCAATAGGTGGTAGCTCAGTCTCTGTTGAAGTAGCTGAGTGCTGAGGGGTAGCACCTCGAGGACCAAGAAACCTCCGCCAGGTGGCGCGACGACCTGCTGGGAAGAAAAATGTTAAGGTACAAGAAGGGACAAGAAACATAACATATATCAAAATGGTTTTGATCTCTAGAAACCTTCGTAGTGGAGCGTACCTAGTCGCTCTTAACAGATCACTGCGGTCACTACTTGGATGGGTGACCACTAGTAGTATTTACAACTGAGCGCTTCCGTGCTTTGACGAAGACGAATACTCTCTCTCTCTGAGAAAAGGCTTGTGTCCCAGCAGTGGGAACGATGATGATGATGATGTACAAAAATCAAAGCCTTGACTGTGTTCATCACATAAAGTGAACAAAATTTGACAGAGCTAAGTCAACTGGTTGTGGACTAAAATCGCAATGGATGTTGTAACCTAAATAACTTAACAAACAACATGTGAAGATATTATCAAAACACACCGATAGCGTAATCATTTACGCCGCATAAAATTGGCGTAAGCTAAAATTATCACCAACCTCCCGTTTGTCCTTTTCAAATAGCCATTGTACAATGTTTATGTGATGGGCGATGAATGGCCCTGATGCGGGTCGCAGGTGGGATCGATTTATTAGGCAGGTCAATTTATGTGACACTTCTGATGTGAAATTATTTTTACACCTTGGCGTGATATTTCGGCGATTCTTCCGATAAAATATCGATTTTTGAAACGATTCAACGAATTGAAGTCTAAACAATGAAATCATAAATAAAATTAAGCCGAAAAGATCTATTTCTTCAAAGTTCTTTTAAACTTAACTTGATGATAGCATTAACATTAGTGAAGCCAGCGATAATACTAGTATTGCCATATTATATATTGCAAGTTAGGGTTTTACCCGCGTCTTCCCGTTATCCCGCAGGAACCTTTTTCCGAGATAAAAGTAGCCTATGTGTTAGTTCAGCTCAAGCTATCTCCATTCCAAATTTCATTCAGATCCGTTCTGTGGTTTTTACGTGAAAGATTAACAAACATCCATCCATCCATCCATCCATCCATACGCACAAACTTTCACGTTTATAATAATATCAGTAGAATAGATGTAAGCGTGCTTGGTAATTGAGTCAAGGCTTCAGATGTTCAGATGCACTGCCGCGAAATAGCTAGTCTATTATTGCTAGCCCCTAGCTACGAAGCTGCTTTTCCTATAGGATTTTTATCTTACCGTAGAATTTCTCTAATATCCTACGGAATTTCTAAGCCTAGAATAAGTGTTAATCTACGCCACATCCATTTGGCTAAATGTGGTGTTTAGCCAGACGAGCTGTCGTTACGGCAAATAGCTAGACTAATGTTGAAGGTGATGTATTAGGTACTAGCTGTTTCCCGCGGTTTCACCCGCGTGGGCTACAGCTTTATGCATGCAAAGTCTCAGCCCGATCGGTTTAAAATTGACAAAGTTTCATACAAACTTTCATCCCCTATTTTATCCCCTTGGAGGTAGAATTAATCAAAATCCTTTCTTAGCGGATGCCTACGTCATAACATCTACCTCCATGCCAAATTTCAGCCCGATCTGTCCAGTGGTTTGGGCTGTGCGTTGATAGATCACTATGTCAGTCAGTCAGTCACCTTTGAGTTATATATATTTAGATTATTGTAGTTTATTGAGGATACAAAACAATACACCTACTTTACGAGTACATAAAACTCACTGACTCGGATGGATCAGCGAATCAAGGTGTGTGTTTTTTTTCAATTTTACAAGTTAGCGTTTGACCACAAGTCAGCTGATGTTAAGTGACGATGTGGTCGAAGATGGTGCCACGCTACACCTGGACTTAGCCTCCGAAATGAGAAAGTCCCACACTCCTCGCTCCTCTCTATCCTAAGCGATTTCAGCCCACTAAAAAAAATACCAAGTCATACTATTCGTCCCAGAAATCTATTACTTAATGATATAATCAGCGACCAAAATCATTAAAGATGCCCAATTTATTAATTATATCCAACCTTCGTCGCCATATCAAACTTCTAAAAAATTTATACATTTCATAAATCGTCACATGGCAAAAGGGAAAGCGGTACCGGATAAAAGGCACATTTTTCATCATTCCGATTTATTTGTGTAAAGGTTTGTATAAATACTAAGGTCCGCTTACCTACCCCAGCAACGAGGTGGTGAACTTTTTGAAGTTGTTTGCCTTTACCGTTTGCGTTTCATAAAAGCGACGCGTCACGTATCCAGCCCCACTTCAAATATTAATCCGTTGAAAGCCTTTACGTTTCATATAGCAAAGTAAACCGACAGGTTATCCTGTCCCAGCCCGCACTTAACTAATATTTGCCGAGGAAGCCTCGTTTTCAATAAGTTTGTTTTGAATGCGAAAACATACCCGTACGGTGGCCCTTTCATATCTTTTTTCATTTTCATTCCATGAATTTTATTTCAATTGAAATGTGCTTCGTTGCTGAATGGTTTAACGGAATTTTTACACTGTATTTTGAGAGGACTCTGTATGAAATAGGAGTATTGATATTTCTATGATGATGGATTGTGTAAGGGGCGATATGAATGAAAAGGGGGTGTATGTAGCGATGACGGCTGACAGGGGAGGGTGGAAGAAAACTACATACTGCGCTGACCCCAAATAGATGGGACCAGCACAAGAATAAGAAGAAGACAACTGACTGCTTCATTGAAATCCTACACAAAGTCCTAAAAATAAAACACGCATTCAAATTATATTCTGAACGTAAGAGATTTGTTGAAGCACCATTTAGGATTTGTTTCCATTCCGGTCCTATCCTAGCGTCTATTTCTTAGCGGATTTTGTGCTGGATTAGTGAAACTTACGTTCTAGGATTAAGATTGGAGTTGGAAACATTTATAGTCGAATGGAGATTCTACCAAAGTTCTTTATTAATACTAGCTGTATATCATGGTTTCACTTGCATCGACTACATAATTATCATCGTAATAAAAAATATTCTTTGTCCTTCCCCAGGGCTCTAAGTATCTCCATACCAAGTTTCATCTAGATCAGTATCTTTGAGTGTCACAGTATATGTTTACTTGTGATTAAAATCCTATGTATGTATTTATGCGGGTGAAACCACGGTGCACAGCTAGTAAATCACACTAATTACTCTTATTATACAAAAAGTTTAATTTACTTATGTCCGCTTTGAAGGATCTTACTAATATTATAAACGTGAAAGTTAGTGAGTAAGGATGGATGGATGTATGGATGTTTGTTACTCTTTCACGTAAAAACTACTGAACGGATCTGAATGAAATTTGGAATGGAGATAGCTTATACCCTGGATACCTTTTATAGGCTACCTTTTATCCCGGAAAAAGGTTCCTGGTGGATAACGGGAAGACGCGGGGCGCAACCAGTAGCTAAATAAATACAGATGAATTGCCAGTAAGTACCTTTACTATGATCTGAAAGTTTAATCAATGCTCCCTAAAAACTGTACTGTACAAACACAGATTGGCTAAGCGAGGCTAAAAAATTTCATCCCAAAAACCTCATTTAATCTTGAAAGGTCTGACCAAAAAATCTGGCCTCTTCCAAATATCAATTACCAGAGCAAATATTAAGCCTAAAGGTGCGACCTCCTCACACCGAATTTAAAATACCAAGCTTTTGTGAGATTCCAATTTAAGCCAACCCACACTAAGTGATTTTTAATCTTGAAGATATATATTTCACTGACAAACCATTTTCTTTGCGAACACAGTGCAAGCAGTAAGACAACTTGTTATGAAGACGTAATTTTCAAAGAAATGTTTATTTGGTAGCTACGTTGCTACGCTTGTTTCAACCTCCTTACGCCGGCAAAAGAACAGGCAAGAAATGCCCGCCAGGTAATTTTTTGGGTGCGATCACATTTATAATTTTATTTAAATGGGACAAGTTCACTACAACCCCAAGCTTGTTTGTCACCTGCGTTTTTTTATACACATTTAAGTATTTCCCGGAACGGAAATCGATCCCGAATACGCTTACAGTCGGCTGTTCGCACAGTGCGCGGTCACTAGATCACAAGAAGATTTAAATTGTTGTGAAAGCGCAGCCTTGGGCAAAAGCTATCTGTCAGTCAAATACGTGGCATTCCACATATATATTGGCATGCGGTTTTGTGCCTCGTCACCTTGACTTTCAAGTCCACTCAGTATAGCAATGTTACGAGTCGAATAATCCTACAACTCGAGTGGAAATATTAGTCTACTCGAGTTGCAACTCGAGTTAGGTTTTCCGCACACGAGTCGCAAGCAAGCGTAGTCGTCTCGTATCGTAAATACGCAACGAGTAGTGAGTACGAGACTTGCAGAGTTCTACACACGAATCGTAGCGTAGCTGCAAGCGTAGGCGTAGGAATACAGTTCGAACCGCAGCTATTGAAAAATTACACAAATGTGCAAGAGAATATTTTCTACGCTTGCTTTTTTACGCCAGTGCGCTACGACTATCCTAATTACACTAGAAATCTCCTACGCTTTTCTGTGATAATGCCTCATCTACGGAATTGTTTGAATATGTACGTGTTCGTATTGTTCTCGTAATACGCGCGTCTTGCGATACGCTACGACGCCGTGTGCGGAGGGGCTTAAATTAATTCGGTTCCCGATTCTTAACTCTCGCAGTTATTCTGCAATTGAATTTATATCTTCATTCGTCGTACTCGGATGGAAAGAATGGAAAGTTTCCTGACAGCTGCAGAAATGTAGTTCTGACACCATGGATAGATGGCGCTGATAAGACATGTTCCTCTTTTTTTATGTGTTTCATGAAAGAGCTAAGAGATAAAACCCTATGCAGTCGAATACTGTTCATTTTTCCAAAAGTGTAAAACGCAATTAAGGCCAGTAAAAAGTTCCCCTTACAGATTGAGTCAATTTTACTCGAGTTAAGTTATACGTAACATCACTAACTCAGTATCATTTGCGGCTAATTTTATTATAATTATGCGTCCTCAAAGCTGCCCACACAGGGGGTGGTGTGTTTAGATTCGCGACGAATGATGTAATTATGACCATCAACCGCCTACGCTTTCGAAGTCTACGAAATGCGTGGGCTCATAATTTCATGGCGCGACGTAACAAAACATATTTCGTTCAATTCTACGTCATATCTTAAATCAGGGCAGCTTCAACATGTAGCTAGTTGTCGTTGTAGTTATTTATAGTTATTTTTCCATATATAACATTTTTCCGATGGGTTTTCTAAACATTTTTTTTCATCTAACTTTGTCCTGATGATTACGTTCACCGCAAAATGTAAGTAATTCTTAAATCGGCCAGTTCATTTTCGAGTTTTATAGCGAAACTAACGAACAACAATAGATACATATTTATTTTTTTAGGAGAAGAAGAAAATAACCTGACTGCTGAAGCCAGTATGAGTCTAGGCAACTTCTTTTTGTAAGTATGTTACAGTTTAAAGTTTGCTATTAGCGTTGCCGATCGATAGTTAGGTTATCGATAATCTATCCATAGCCAACCAATCGAAACACTATCGACAGACCTATCGATACTATCGATAGCTTGCAACAAGGCAATACTATCGACAGTATTGCTGCCCGCGAAGCATAAACTATCCATAGTATCGATACTATAGATAGTATATACTTCACGAGCAGCAAAACTATTGATATTATCGATAGGATCGATAGTATTGCACTTAATCGATAGTGTTGCCTCGTTTCAAACTATCGATAGTATTGATACTATCGATAGGTCTATCGATAGTATGGCTTTTTTGGATGAAAACTATCGATAGTTTTACTATAGATAGTTCGGCAACACTATTTGATAGGTCACCCGATGTTAAGTGACGATGTGATTGAAGAGAACGTCACGTTACGTTGTTAAACTGTTGTAACGTTCTAATACGAGACATTATAAGAGGACTGGTTCTCCATATTTAATTAGACGGTACGTGAACCAAATCATAAGCACTGAATAATAAAACACAGTAGTTGAAGGTTTTGAGTAATTACGCCAAGACACAGTTTTTTTAAAACTTTTAGTATAATGCAAGCCTAGCCTATAGCCTATATCTTCAAGACAAGAGTGAACCTTTTATGAGGGCGTCATCGACCGCATCATCGCTTTGCAACCGGGGAAATGGCAGTCAACGGCATGCTACTTAAAAAAAAAACTATTCACCAGATTAAATAAAAGACAAAAAAATGATAATGATTAAAATGACATCGAAATAGCTGGCATGTGAAATGTTTAAGAACTAATTGAAAGTGTACATTTTCAATATAAACATTTATTTAACAAACAAAGCAATACGGAATGTATCCAACTACCCTTTGTTACACTGTGGTTTCGGTAAGCTTTTTATGTAATTCAAAGAAAAGTGGGATTGGATTGTGTATCTCCCCAGCTTGGCCTACCTCACTTCAAAGACTGGAAATGTCCATGTCTATACAAGTAATAAAATAAAATTGATAATATAAATACGAAGGAGATCAATGGCAGCCCAAATAGGTTTTAAATTTGTTTTGATAGTGAATAGAAATGATTATGCCTACAGCGATCTACATGTACTTTGTAATATATTTAGCTATCCAAACACGCACTGTGTTCCACTGAATTGCACAGTAACCTGTTTTTTAGTTTCACAGTTGCTAGATATGGTTGGTTTAGAGCGTCACAATTTATATCCTACTTATATTATAAACTCGGTGTCGGCGCCTTGAAATGCGTACGTGGTTAACGTTAGACCACCATCGCTTCTCACCATAGTAACCAAAACATACCTATCGGAGTACCACCAGTAAGCCATCCAGGCGCCCAGCCAGCACCCAAGCCCTTCCTCTGCCGAGCTAGCAGCTGCACTGTCAAGGCGTAAGTCAGGAGCATCACGCCGAGAGGAATGTAGAAGGACACGATGGAGCCGACGGCCTTGTATAGGGGGTCAGGGACCATGCACGAACCGCCGATGAGCACGGAATCTGCATTCTGAAAAAGGGGAGAGAGTTTATAGAATCCGAATTAAAAACGCTCGTTACGACGCCACGGCAGCGACCGACAAAGTACTAGAACCGATTCAGCATTATTTACTAAGGTTGTTCCGTCAAGTAAAACTACTTGTAAGTGACTTCTCACTGGTTTTGATCCTAGATTTTTCGGTTGAAAATTGTTTTGTAGTTCATAGCTGAAGCTTGCTATCAAAAGTAGTTGTAACTATTTTTTTCGGTTTAGTAAAAGTATTAGGTACCTACATACGATATGGCTATTGGCTCCTTGCCCTTATGCTAAATACAAGACTCGCCCCAAATTTCTAAATCTTAAAACAATTTCGTCACAAAACTTCAATCTCCAATAAAACCTTGAACACTCATGAAATGACTCGACGGCGGTGGCGTCGAAACAATGAATTGTTCAGGTATTTCACAATGATTTCAATTAATTTAATTGAACAGCATTGTGCTCGATATAAGCTGGCCATCGGTAACGAGGCATTGTTGTGATCAAGTATCGATTGAATTGTTCAAAGGCAGTTTCGAGCAGTGGTGGTGTGAACAGTACAGTCAGCGACAAAATTAGCTGATCGTTCTCGAATTTCCTAATGTGTTTCAAATCAGTAATTATTATTGTTTTATTTTCATTTTACATGGTATCATTCGACCACAACCTATCACACTATGATGAGGTCAAAAATTGGTGTATAAGATGATGAGGAACATAGAAAAATGTGTGATTGTTCAGCGACTTTTGTTGTTTACTGTACCTAAGATCGCGACATTGTTAACTTTTATGCATTACTAGTCGCCCCGCGGGACTTCCCGTTATCCCACAGGAACCTATTCCCGGGATAAAAAGTAACGTATAGTCGTATTTTTAATTAGACGAAGCCAACTGACAGTAGCTAATGTCACTTTGTAAAATAATGTTGCCAAATTTAAAGTAATAGTGATGCGTTCAGTTCTTGTCAATCAGATGAATGAACAATGAGTGTGAATAGTTAGTTATTTCAAACTATAAAAGAATATTATTCATTCATTCAGTAGTTTTTTCAATCATTCACTTCAACTGTCACAACACTATGTCACATATATATGTGATCATTATCAAACGAACTATGTTTTATACACACGTCAATTTTGGTATCTACTAAAAGTCATCTAGGTCTAGGGTTACTACTACCCGAGCAAAATTGGAGCGGGGATGAGACCTACTAATAATATTATAAAAATGAAAGTTTGTGAGTATGGATGGATGGATGTTTGTTATTCTTTCACGCAAAAACTAACGGATCTGAATGAAATTTGGAATAGAATATGTTTTATGCACATGTCACTTATGTGATCATTATTAAACGAACTCTGTTTTATGCACATGTTACATATTAATGTGATCATTATCAAACGAACTATGATTTATGCTTCAGCAATAGGTGTGACTGTCAAATGTAATTCCCGGTCACACCTGGACCCTTATTCGCTATGACCATCAACATTCCTTACCCATAACGAATGACGACGTAACTACGTGCTTCAGCGGTCATTTCACGCAGATAACGTAACACGCCCGCGTTATGTACTTAAATGGTCATAGCACATAAGGGACCTTTGACTACTGTCAACCCTGATGAGAAGCGAAGATGAGGTCGATGATGGAGCGAGCTTGTCTAGAAAGTACCTCTTGAAGGCTCCCAAATTATACTTATTTATCGGGAAACAAAGACTCTGACAGGATATTCCACTCCTTTGCCGTTCTCATACACGAAACGTCACGTGCGGATCAGGGGAATGTCAAACATGTACTGATGTCGTGTTCGGTACGTCTTGTTGTCCGATAGTGGACAGGGGACGGAACATACCGATAAGTGCTTGTTAGAACAGAAAATTAAAAAGTATTTTTTTTACTGATGTAGGTAATAAAAAAAAGTCATCCAAGTACGAGTTGGACTGCGGCACCAGGGGTTCCGTATAAAAGTGATATTTTGTTATTAAACTACATATTTACGGTTTTTAGACTTTTTGCATTACCTTGCTTTATGCCAAATTGCATGATTCTAGGTCACCGGGTAGTACAGTCAACGACAAAAGTCGCTGAACAATCACACTTTTTCTATTATGCTCATCATCTTAGACACCAATTTTTGACCTCATCATCACCTCAAATCAGGCGTGTTATGTTGTGGTCAAAGTGATACCATGTAAAATGTAAAAAAAAAACCACAATAATTACTGATTTGAAACACATTTGGAAAGTCGAGAACGATCAGCTACTTTTCTCGCTGATTGTACCATAAAGGTTTTGATTCCACTGTGAAATTGCAAAATATGCAACATATCTTTTGATATACTGTTTTAAACTACCATGGTGAATAATGGAACGTGATGGACATTAGAATGGTAATATCATCGTAAGCAAAAAACGTGAGAGGAAGCGAGTAGATAGATACGTCTACCCTGTCATAATAACAACAATCCTACCCGCAGAAACTTTTAGTATTCTCATGATCATGGCGCTTGCAACAGTGCCGATATATCGAGAACTCAAACAAAAACAAAAACATGGTAATTATCCCGTTATAAAACCTAATTCTATCTTTTGATCGCGATGACTTACAACTTTGGTTTTTCCACAGCTGAATGCGATCGTAAACGCAAGTATTTTATATCAATTTGAATTTTAAACTTCAACTCGTTCTTGAGAAAAAAGGTCTGACAGACAGACAGAGAGACAACAAAGTGATTATAAGCGTTCCGTTTTCCGAAGTATGGAACCCTAAAAAACATTCAAACTATTTTTAATGCTTCAGCAAGCGAGCATGATTTTAAAACATAGTGTATTTCAAATTCACGAAGCCATTATAAATTCAGACCTTTGTCACGTACCTACTTTAGATGTGCGAGAGAGTAATTATTCACCCTGCGGTAGAGAAAGCGAGTACAGTCTGAAGAGCCAACTAATCTCTAGATTAATACGTGTAGAGTCGCAAAATTACAGGGCCAGGTTCTCTGGCATACTTAATTCCGAGTCTCTACCTTGTACAATGTAGAGGTAGTGTAGCCTTCGATTAAATTAGTACAGAAGTGACATTGAAAATCAATTGGAAAGCCTCTTACACCGATCTAGAGCTCAGTTGTTAAGTTAGAATTTTCATTAGTAGAGCCACTAATGGGGCTACCTCTACTTGTTAATGAAGAACTCTAATTGGAATTTGATGTATGAATAATTTATATACTAACCTGTTGATCAATTAGTGGGGTTATGGTAGAGAGGTTTGCAAGAACGATATTGCCGGACTGAGAGCGTAATGTAGGTTCTTAAAGTGTAAATCATCAGTATTAGTCCACTGCTGGACATAGGCCTCTCCCAAGTTACGCCACTGAGCCCGGTCTTCGGCTCTTCTCATCCAACTACTGCCAGCCACGCGGCGCAATTCGTCGCTCCACCTGGTCGCAGGACGTTCTACACTACGTTTGCCAAGTCGCGGTCTCCACTCGAGAACACGTCTACCCCAACGGTTGTCGGTTCTGCGGCTTATATGACCAGCTCACTGCTACTTCAGCTTGCTAATTCTATGAGCTATGTCGGTTACCTTAGTTCTCTGACGGATCACTTAATTTCTGATTCGATCCCTCAGTGAAACCCCAAGCATAGCCTTTTCCATAGCGCACTGAGCAACCTTAAATCGGTGGACTAGTCGTGTCGTGAGTGTCCATTACGTGTGTAAATAATACGTAGGCTAATTGTTAAGTAGTTGTCCTAATTGATTGACTAATTAAGGAGATGTGTCGTCATTTTTCATTACGATCTTTTGATCATTGATAGAAAAGCTATCATAATTCTTGACATATGAAATCACACAACAGCATTATTACAGTCTAATAATAAATACGCTCAATTAATAAAAGTCATTAGTGAGAAACTTTCTTCTGATTAGTTCACAAAAGTTTGCAGACCATTTTAATTAGTAATTACTTAAAGAGTTTGTAAAAATAAACGAAAAGCGTTTATATCATTTGATGAGTATTCGAGAATCGCAATCAGCTGTCAATTAAGTGAAAGTTGAACAAATTGGAACAATTTAATTGGATTTGAAGTTTTTGTTCAAGCTGTCAAGGTTTAATGAAAATATTGGTGAAAGCGGGCTCGCACGATGCGTATATGTCATGACTTTTCAAATCCTACATCGGTCGTTTACCCTACTCCTAATTGACTGTCTAAATTTAGGCAACTACTCGTTAGGGCTTTAACAGGTATATATGTAAAAAAAATCACTGAAAATGCTCAATTTTTAAAGAAAATTGGCCACTTTTCATACTGCCCTGGACCTGAACGCAATATATTTTGTAAGAAAATTTTCAGGAATCTTTTTTCAGCAAAAAAAAAATCTCCATTCCAAACTTCATTCAGATCCGTTCTGTAGTTTTTGCGTGAAAGAGTAACAAACATCCATCCATCCATCCATACTCACAACCTTTCACGTTTATAATGTTAGTAGGATCTATGACAATTAACTTACGAGAAAACTGTAGAAAATTAGTGAGTCCTTTAAGGAGTAAAGGAAAACGCGATGAAACCATAGCGCATGCCTACAGTTTTTTTATTTTCAGAAAACAATAAGTTTTGGTGGGATAACGGGAAACCACGGGGTGCATCTAGTAATACAAAGTTCCAGCACAGTAAAGTAAGAACAGTAGGTTAGCTAAGGCCGCTCGACGGCGTCCACTCGTCGAGCGGCGGCGCGTTCCGTACTGAGTGCATGGCCGCGGCCCCATCCACGGCCCCGTTCGTTTGTGATTGTGTGCGTGAAAAGTGCGTGCGTACACGGCGCCGCTGCTCTCGCACACATTCAAACCGGCGGCGGCCGATTTGTATGAAGCTGAACTACTACTCTTTACTATGGTTCCAGGCCGCTTTGCACCGCGTCAAAAATAATCACGCTATCAGTTTTGTAAAGGTAGGTTTACAAATGACGGGCTAAGTATTTTAATACCCTTCTATGACCCGAAACGTTCGATCTTTGATAAGTGACCGTAAAATTAAAAATCTCATTGTTCGTTTTCGGAGCGAAATCGAATCTGGTCGACGGTCACTGTGACTTGACCGAACCTGAATGGAAGGCCAATCTAATTTGAACCCAGCGAAGCTGACGTTAGTCTTTATGAAGGAATTGTTTGCTTAATCGATTTTCCTTTATCATTTTTATTATTTTCTAAGAAAAGATAATGGTGTTTAGAAAAACCTGTCTAAATTTTAGATAAGACGAAAATAAACACCATTATTTCAAAGCATTTTTCCAGTGCCATCTCCAGTGTGGTAGATTACGGTCCATACTCTCTTTCAGAGAAGGCCAGAATCCATACAGTGGGAACGTAACAGGCGATAATGACGATCTCTTTAATTAAATACTCAAATTGTATTGTACTTATTCTTAGTTATGAATCTGTCACCAAGCATCTATCGATCTGTTCTGGTAGCCTCACTTATAAGCTAGTTTTCAATCCACTTCGTCAATTAACATTACGAGACTATATCAGTTAAACCCACCCTGTGTGATGTAAAAAGAACCATGCGCCTTTTATCCTACTAATGTTATAAACGTAAAAGTTTATGAGTATGGATGGATGGATGGATGTTTGTTACTCTTTCACGCAAAAACTACTGAATGGATCTGAATGAAATTTGAAATGGAGATAGCTTATACCCTCGATTAACACATAAGCTACTTTTCATCCCGGAGAAATCATTTCATTTCATTCATTTCATTTCATTTATTCATTTCAAAATGGCCTCCACTCAGCTTTAAACTGTTTAGCTAATGAGACCCAGGCTTTAAGCTAGATTGATATAGGCTTTAGTTTCCTCTCAATTTTCAATAAAAACAAACACTTAACGATGATATCCTTCTACCATTATCCTCAGTAAATCTCGCTGATAAATTATTTTTCAATTACATATTTACCTAAAGTAATTTCTTTAAAGTCTTTGAAGCTATTCCTTCGAATTGAACTAATCACTAAGTGTCGTTTGGTTTTAGGTTTACTCTACCCTAACGTTTGTGGGGAAGCAATTAGTTTCAGTTATAAAGGTTCTTTTAGACGAAGACAGTTTTTCGCCTCGAACGAGCGGTTGTTATCGTATATTCGCATGTGAACGAGCGATTATTACTTCGCCTTTGAAAGGCTAACCTCGAATTCAAAACGGTTCAAACCGATATGTACTCGTACGATAAATAATCACATGAGTGAAGTAAACCACTCATAGATAGACTTTAAATACTTTTATTCCAACATTGATTATTCCAACTATACATTATAAAATATTCTTGGGCAAAGTAATTGAACTATGATACAGATTATGACTCCTTATCTTTCTATATTATGGCGACTCGTCGATGGTTGGACTCGAACTCACTGCTTCACTACCGTTTCTCATAAGCACACCTCGGCTGGCCTGCGGATTGCGAGGGAAACCATTTCATTGGCTTTCATCGATAGGCTCAGACCTCACCCAATCCGCTACCAGCCGGTGTTGCCATGTTTGAAAATATACAGGCAATATGAAAAATCACGACATGAGCTTGAAAAAAATTCATATTTAGTCGTGAAATCATGAGTGTCACCGTGTCATATGTCTTGTAGTGTAACGGCCGGTTTCAACCACTGGAAATGGAAATTTGACACAAGCTCCATAGAAGTAATGTCAAATTTATGTCAAACCGTGGATAGATTAGTTATTAAAACCGGCCGTTAATGGTCACATATATACAATTATAACCATATGAGTATCGTATGCAATATCAAACGAAATGAAGCCGTAAACAAAATCTCGCATTTTATAAATAAAAATCAATTGCTGTTGGTTAGTATCGCTAAAACTCGAGAGCGGCTGGACCAATTTGGATAATTTTGATCTTGAAATATTTGTGGAAGTTCAGGGAAGGTTTAAAAGGTGACTTTTATTGGCGATACGAAGTTCGCCAGGTCAGCTAGTAATATAATAATATTATGCGAAATTTTGTTTATTGCTTCAATATAAACAAATAAGGCTCGCTTGGAATGAATCGCATGCACATAATCGCATCAAAACGTGCGAGAAACTCTCCTCGTTTGAATAGGCCTTTCGTATTGAGTTTTATAATCTACTAGCTGTTTCCCGTGGTTTCACCCGCGTGGGCTACAGATTATGGCGATAAAAAGTATCTCATGTTCTTCTCCAGGGTTCAAACTATCTCCGTACCAAATTTTATCTAAATAGGCTCAGTAATTTAGGCGTGAAAGACAGACAGACATGCAGAGTTACTTTCGTTCTTATACTATTAATATGGTAGAGATGTAGTATTCAGAGAAAACTGCAAAAAAATTATGGTGGATTCTAGTTATGTCTACAGTGTGCAGATATTGCTAAAACAAAACACGTATGCGTCCTTGAACTTGTCGCCTTTTGATAATGACGATGAAATAAATGTAAGGTAGAGTTTTAAACAAAATTATATGTGACTAATGTTTAATTAGACTAATTCAGTTCTGACCTACCTCATATTTCTGATAGCCATGTATTACTAGAAGTGAATCACGCAAAATTGCTATTAAGCCCCGGTTCTCGGTAGTCAAAAAGGCGACTGAGGGGTTACTGCCGATCTGAGATTAACCAATTGTCAAAGAATTAGTTAGTTAGTTAGCTACAAGTCAAGCTAATAAAAGTGTTTTAAAATAGCTTGAAGTCGCACGGGGTGTTTTAATATACTGATTGAAATTTTTTTTTTATATTATGGAGAAATTGGTTGAAACAAAAAAAAAATTAAAAATGTGAAAGTTTGTGAGTACGGATGGATGGATGGGTGGATGTTTGTTACGCTTTCACGCAAAAACTACTGAACGGATCTGAATGAAATTTTGAAAGGAGATCGCTATACCTTGGATTAACACATAAGTTACTTTTTATCCCGGAAAAAGGTTCCTGCGGGATAACGGGAAGACACGGGTGAAACCGCGGAGCGTAACTAGTAATACCATTTTTTTCATAAAGATAATCTTCTATCGTATTTTTTTGTAAGATGCTCTGCTTCACTTTATTAATTATGGTTTGATTATGCTAGTAGGTACACTTATAAAAAAATGTTTTACCCTAACTTATAAATAATCTCTTCCGTAAAAGCTGCTACAAAGATAGTTGCGTGTGCGTACTCCATATAAACCTCATAAACATATAATTTTTTTGAGTACGTATAATATAATAAATCTGTTCCTGTGTGTCTGTTTGTAGCATCGTAGCTCCCAAACCGATGACCGACTTTGAATCAGTTTTTTTTTATTCGATAGGTGATTTAACCGAGAGTGTACTTACGAGTAGCTACGAGTGCGGGGTTTATAAACCTAAATTTAGATCAGGTTGTTCTAATAAATAAAAAACAGCAAAGGGGGAGTTGGACTCGCACACTGAGGGTTCCATACAAACATGAACTTGAACTTTAAAATAATAAACTACATATACAGTATTCAGACTTTTTCCTATAACTTAGTTTCATGCGAAATTTCATAACTGTTGTCTCGGGAAGTACCCTATTGGTTTTGATTCCCTTGTAAAATCACAAAATATGACAACTAAGTGATACTATAAGGGTTTCGTTTTTCAAAAAGCCAAAAGTCAATTTTTATTTATTCATTGTGATCACTTTAAAACGTCAAACTTAAAACTAGCTACGCCAGTTCCAACCTCCTTACGCCGGCAAAAGAACAGGCAAGAAACGCCGCTTTTTTTTGTCATCTAATGGTCCGATATTTTTTAATTATCTTTACTAATAAGATTTCTCTTGTTTGGTTGTACACATTGGGATATGGGAACATGAATATTAATGAGTTGCGGGATCACAACCAAAGCAGACCAGACACCACAAGCAGCACCCGTTCACGAGTTGACGCATGTGCCAGCCATCGCTCTCCTCGACCATATGAGAGGGAAGAGGGTTTCCTTGAGGTACGGAACTTTATAACTAAAATAATGTAGTTTTCACACAGGTGAAACCGTAGGGCAAAGCTGGTTTATAAAATTACTGTGATGGAGGGTGTAGCATTCATAATGGTACAGCACTTCAAGACAAGTCCTTAAGGGTTGACACCATTTCGCAGCCCTTTGAAGGTGGTTATAAAGGCCGGACGGGGTATTTACTATTTAAAATTAAGCCCGAAGTTATTAATTGCTCGACATCAATTTGTTATAAAGCTTCACAACGTTTTACTGTATACTAGTTGTTTTCCGCAGTTTCACTTGCGTAAAGTTGTCATTTTGCCAGAATTTATGTTGATGATACAAAAAGATAAAAAACACAGAGAACACTTCGCCCCTCAGGGGCGAAGTTTTGAAAAATATTTGCCTGAGCTATAACAAAAAAATAGAACATAACTTCAAAAGGATCACGTTTCTATGAAGAACAGTTGACATCATCTATCTTTCTTTCTATCTATCTATTCTCCCTATTTCCCCTATTCTAACCATTTTCGGTAAACAGCCAAAACAGTCATGCTCACGAAAGTGACTTTGCTTGCAGCGGCGTCATGTGTCGGGTCGCCCTCTTCCCTCTCATATGGTCGAGGAGAGCGATGGCTGGCACATGCGTCAACTCGTGAACGGGTGCTGCTTGTGGGGTCTGGTCTGCTTTGGTTGTGATCCCGCAACTCGTTAATATTCATGTTCCCATATCCCAATGTGTACAACCAAACAAGAGAAATCTTCTTATTAGTAAAGCTAAATAAAAAATATCGATTAGATGACAAAAAAAAAGCTTGGGATTTTAGTGAACTTGCTCCAATTCAATCAATTAGTAATAAGAATAAAATTGTCAATGTGATCGCGCCAAAAAAATTACCTGCCGGGCGTTTCTTGCCTGTTCTTTTGCCGGCGTAAGGAGGTTGGAACAGGCGTAGCTAGTTTTAAGTTGACGTTTTAAAGTGATCACAATGTATCCTATTAAATAAAAAAGTTTTTGATTTTGATTTTGATCACTCAGTCAGTCAGTTAAGATAACTTCTTACAGGCAAAATTAAGTATATTCCGATAAAATCCCCTGTAGGGATAATTTTACAAAAACCTTGCATAGAGAGAAAAAAAATGCTCATTCATGCCAAACTTCGGGTTTCTTCACCTTCAGGTCTTGTAGTTTCATAATTTCTCGAATAATTAATGCTTTTATATTCAAATTGATAAAATATAATATGTGTGATCACTTTATGACGTGAAACTTAAAACTAGCTACTAACCTAACACCTGTAAAAGAACAGGTAGATAAGAAACGTCCAGTGGATTATTATTTTTTTGCTTAGAGATATAATAATAGTGATTGTCATACCTTAGAATACTTAAGACTCAATGGAAGACTCATTGCAGTTGAAGAAATCCAGACGAAAGCGATCTTGACGGTGACTCTCTTTCTAGTTTTATTTCTTCCGAATCTCATTGGGTAGCGAAGGGAAAGGTATCTGTAACAATATCATACCAGTTTACATAATTACTCGTATTATCTGTTCCAATACCATGCCAGTAACAAAATTAACTAAAATATCCTTTCCAACTAATATTATAAACGTGAAAGTTTGTAAGTATGGATGGATGGATGGATGTTTGTTACTCTTTCATGCAAAAACGACTGAACGGATCTGAATGAAATTTGGAATAGAGACAGCTTATAACCTGGATTAACACATTAGCTACTTTTATCCCGGAAAAAGGTTCCTGCGGGATAACGGGAAGACGCGGGTGAAACTTACGATATATATCTTTACTAAATGTGGACGAGTCTGGTTTGTATAGCAACCAACAAAATTGTCCCTAAGAACCTCGTGGCGTTGAAAAGATAATGAAGGTTAAAATTGGGGTAGATTTAGAAGAATTAGAGGTAAAATTACAATTAAAACCTTTTTCACTGTAACTATAATTGTACAAATCTAATAATTTTTTTTTAAACAACACTGCCTGCACAATCCCATACTTAGGCTCTGACCCCTAACTAGGTTTTCCTGTATCTAGGGTATCAGAAACTACGAGGATCGGGGATCCACAACACAACACAATAACACAATATTATTTTAGCGATGTTTTTTTTTCAGTCTTTTAAGACCAATGGCGTATATAATATATCATATCAGTTTATACAAATACTCGTAAAATAAAAACGAGATACTAGTATATGGTTAAAACGTTTCATCCCACGTTTTTATGATAATTACGGCGTATCAACGATATAATATTACTCTCGTATAACGGTAGCGGTAAACAAACGTTAATGTATTCGAACCTCCCGATGAACCTTATCTAAAGCCAATTAATACTGTAATTAAAAATAACTTCGCACACATTTTGGACGAAAATTTTAAATCCGGTTTGTTTTAATTTCCGTACTCTTTATGTATGACTGCACGGAAAAAAAGACCTTCTGAAATACCGTTTTCCTTCTGAGTCAAAAGGGAAGGACTTGTGGTTCAGAAGGAAAACTAAGGTAACATAAGGAAGGAATCGGTCTTGGAAGGTAAGACTCAGAAGGAAACTCAGAATTTTTTTCTCAGTGTGGCTAGAGTTCGAGCACAAGACACGTGATGTTAAGTGACGATGTAATTCATAAGCTAGCTCATAAGTGAGGCGGCCAGCCCACTCCAACAGGTACTAGGCAACAGATTCTTAACTTGACAGTACGGTAGTTAGCTAGGTGAAAACAATAGGATGCGCTACCTTTAACCATATTTATAATTTATAATAATGGTAATTTGATCATATCTTATAGCTATCCAGGCATGGCTGCTGGTTAAGCAACACTCAGGACGGCTATTAGTTGAATGGGAAATTGTTTAGTGGTATTCAACTAAGCACTGCCATGCTTCTGAGGGTCGAGTCGTAAAGACTGATACAGTTGGCCTCGAATTTATAATAGTCAGCACCTTTTAAATTTCGTTTTATTCCGTGGGAGGGGGAAATCCTCATGGGTACCAAGAGCACGGGGCCTTGGTGATGTCCGACTTCGCCAAGTGGTGTGGGCGACCTTCCGGACTAAAACCCCTTCCCTTACAATGTTGCTCCTACAGGCTCAAAGGCCGTTCACTTATTAACGAAATTTCACCTTTGTAATTTAAACCCCCAAGTCACGTCGGAAGTCTTCAAGTGGACAATACTCCGGCACAAAGGTTAGTCACTAGCTAATATGAAAGAAGAAAATAAGTTACCTGTCCACACTGATGGTACAAAGATGCATTATAGAAGCGGTGCACAGAAGAACGTCCAGGCAAATCCAGGTGAGGCAGTATACAGCTGGGAGCGGAAAATAACCTGCAAGAAAAAGAGGAATACATTTACTATCATAAGCAATCTTTCTTTCCGGTTATGTATGAGAGATTTAAAGTTTGAATGCCATTATTATTAAATCTAAAATCGAATCCATGGTTGTTAAGAACGGATTTCGCTATCTCTCATAGAGTCTGACTTCCCCCTACTGACCCATTTAGATTGATCATCCTGTATATGTAGAAGATGTCAAAAATCTCTAGTAGTACAAACTGAAAATAGATAGGTTATTAACCAGCAACAAATGAACTACAGTACGTAATTGAATACGCGTTAAGTTGTGTATATACGACGCCCTATCATCCCACGCACAGGTTTCGCCCAGAACCCGAACCTTTTATCACAACAAACATCCCTAAACATAGCAGGTATCATTAGTGACCAATCGTGTTTGCCGAGCTCAGTAAATTTGGAGTGAAATGATACAGGGTTGGACGCTCTTTGGATGACTATGGGGTAGGAAAGAAAGGGTAAACTAGGTACTAGTTAACTAGAAGACTTTGTAATTATCATCATCATCATCATCATCAGACCGTATCAGTCCACTGCTGGACATAGGCCTCTCCCAAGGTACGCCACTGAGCCCGGTCTTCGGCTCTTCTCATCCAACTACTGCCAGCCACTCGGCGCAAGTCGTCGCTCCACCTAGTCGCAGGACGTCCTACACTACGTTTGCCAAGTCGCGGTCTCCACTCAAGAACACGTCTACCCCATCAGTCGTCGGTTCTGCGGTTTATATGACCAGCCCACTGCCACTTCAGCTTGCTTATTCTGTGGGCTATGTCGGTGACTTTAGTTCTCTGACAGATCACTTGATTTCTGATTCGATCCCTTTGTAATATGGTCCCGTTTTACCCATTGGGTACGGAACCCTAAAAAAAAATTTACGTATTTTAAACGCCAAGAAAAAAATAAATAGAAGAAGCGATGACGGCTCAGTGGTAGTGACATCTTGGCTTGCGTTCCGTAAGACGTGAGTTCGTATCCTACAATGAGCTTGAGCTTTCGGTGAAGGAAAACGTCGTGATGAAACCATAGCTTGGTGGTAGGGTACTTTCTAGTACTCGCTTAGCTAGCTACCACCCTCAAGTTAAGAATCAGTCGCCAAGCACTTATTGGTGTGTTCCGGCAGGCCCACTTGAGAGCCAGTTCCCAATCCAGATGTAGCGTGACGCCATCTTCGACCACATCGTCACTTAACACAGGTGACTTGTGGTCAAACGCTAACCTGTACGAAATAAATTAAAAAAAAAATTAGATACAACTTTATTTATGTACAAAGTACAATGATCACTAACTTTTTTCAGTACAATGTACGGTATGGAACGGATTAGCAAGTCATCGCTCAGTGGCAGTAATAAAGAGAAAGATATATTACTGCCATTACACCACTATGCCGTCCGTGTTAATATAAAACGAAGCAATAAATTCATCTGCGAAATATACGAGAAGCGAGGGTAAATACAGTATATGAAATGTGCAGTATGGCAACTTACATCTTCCCACTGCGAAAGTTTGTGTCACTCTAGTGTAGTGATTTTTCATCCTCGTGTATCTTTGATTTACTAATTTTCTTAATCTATTTTGCTCCTAATTAATGATTATAACTTATCTCATATAGTTTATTAGCTGCGCCCCGTGGTTTTACCCGCGTAGCTTATATGTTAATTCAGGGTATAAGCTATCACCATTCCATATTTCACACAAACCCGTTGAGTAGTTTTTTCGTGACAGAATAACAAACACCCATACATCCATACATGCATATTCACAAACTTTCATGTATATAATATTAATAGGTAAAACGGTGAAGGAAAATATCGTGAGGAAACCGGAATGTCCAAGACCCAGAACATTCAAGGGCATGCGACATCTACTAACCCGCACTGGGTCAGCGTGGTAGATAACGGCCCATGGTCTCTGTCTCTCTGAGAGAAGGCCAGAGTCCCAGCAGTGGGAACGTGAAGGTTGATGATGAGGAATATTAGTAGGATATGATCAGTGTAAATCACAAAAACAACACAAGTATTGTTTTAGTTGTAGTATCACAGTTATGAACTTGAGTTACTGTTTCATTATATATACTGTGTAGTAATCCTTTAGAAATTACCTCGTGAAATGAACATTTGTTCCATCCAGGTTGTTTTGCGAAACATTAGATTTTAGAAAGTTGTTTCACGAAATGTGGAGATTTTAGAAACAAGCTTAATACCTACATTTTGGGGTAGGCAGATTTGGTCAATTTGTTGTTTGAAACTCTAGTACGAGTACATCATCTAAACCTGTCTAGATAAAAATATCTTACACTAGCTGTTCAGCTTTATGCATGGAAAGTCTCAGCCCGATCGCTTTAAAATTGACAAAGTCTCATACAAACTTTCATCTCCATATTTCATCCCCTTGGGGGTAGAATTAATCAAAATCCTTTCTTAGCAGATGCCTACGTCATAACATCTACCTGCATGCCAAACTTCAGCTCGATCCGTCCAGTGGTTTGGGCTGTGCGTTGATAGATCACTATGTCAGTCAGTCATCTTTGAGTTATATATATTTAGACATGGTTAAACATATTTCTGTTTCCCGCGGTTTCACCCATGTGTATACAGTTTATCATAATAAAAGTATTTCATGTCATTCACCGGGGTTCAAACTATCTTTGTATCAAATTTTTATCAAGATCTGCTCAGTGTTTTATGTGTGAAAAGGTAACGTAACGAGAGTTACTTTCACATATAAAATACTAGCTGTTCCCCGCGGTATCTGGGCTACAGTTTATCGCAATAAAAAGTACCAAATTTCATTTAAATCGGTTTAATAGTTCAGGCGTACAGAGCTAACAAACAGACATAGTTTCAGAGTGAGTAACTTTCGCATTTATATCATCACAAGTAAGGAAGTAAGGATGTCCCGTACAAACTTGATAAAGTAACTTACAGTTGTTCAATTATTTTCGAAGCAAGTCGACTCGATCTGTGTTTTAGCAATCAGCACTTCACTAGTGATGAGTTCTGTAATTATACCATGATCGATCCAGTCCGTAGGTATCTGTTGTAACTTATTAGCTCGTGAAGTTTTGTAATTATTTTCTTGTATCAACGATCTGTGTTTGTTTTGAAAGATTCTTGATAAAGGAAAGTTTGTTACTTACAGTTAGTTGTTTGGTTCTTCAATTGAGCTTTAGGAAGACCTAATGATATTAGATCTTTTAGTAATAATCAATCAAAAACTCTATTGAATAGGTATCAGTTATTGTATTTTATTTTCGTATTTAATATTCGATTTTTAGTAAATTCGCTTAGCAATCCTATTCTTTTTGATATGAGATTGTTTGTAGATTGTAAATGTGTATTAAATTAAGTCTTTTTCGACCTGTTCTTGAAAAAGTAGCACACATACACACACATTTAAGCACACATGCTTTGTATTTATAACAATATTAAAGTGTCATAGCTTGTGAATTTAATTTTATGATTTTCCGTGTACTCTTCCCCTCCTTTCTTAAGAGGACGCCGTGATAAACAATGAATCTGAAATCAGCTCCATACAAAAACGCAAGCGAGCTGACTAAAGTGGGAACGTGAAAGGCTGATAATGATGATATTACAAAGCTGTCAGTTTCCGTTATTAAATTACTTTAGATCCCGTTATAAAATTACTTCTCCAACCATCTAGCCTCGTGATACAAATGTGTCAAAAGAAAATTGATAACTCGTTTCATTCCCTCGCCACTAAAAGCCTCAAACTGTGAAATTTTGACACGGGTGCAAACTACCCAAAGCGACGTTCACTATCGACAATAGCGCCGTACCCATGTAGGCTTTAATTACCACCCGATCAATTACCCCAGCCCTAGGGGCTGTGCCGAATTAAGCCGACAGTTACCGAATGATATCGGCAAATGCAGGATATTCTGCCAGGTACTGTATTGCAATTTTGCTGTATTGTTTAAACAATGACACGATGTGCCAAAATAAGCCTATTCTATTAAAATATCACTTTGCAATTTTTGTTTACAGTAATTGAAACAGATTTTAAGCGCAGTCACTTCAAAGTTTCGAATTTTATTTATTTTGTTTTGTTTGATTTAATAAAGGCGAGGTAAAGAAAAAGGGAAGCTCAAAAGAACAATTGGTAGGTAATTCTGTAGGGGAATTGATTGAAGGTATGAAGATTACGGGGTCATCTAGTAAATAGTATTTAAATGTATGATTACTATAGCATTTTTTATAATTAAGGTTAGAGTCTAAAATTAAAAACACGAAATAATCGATATTTTACGTTGACAACTGTTTGCCGAAGATCATATCTAATACTTTCCAGCCTCGTTCAGTTAAGTTTTTTTTATGTATATTGTACTTTCGTTTGACCACATCTCTCTCTGGTTTCTTCACCCGCGGGGGCTACTATCTCCGTAACAAATTTCATTTAAATCGGTTCTGTAGTTTAGGAGTGAAAGCGAAATAGACAAACAGACAGTCAGATAGATTTACTTTCGCAATTGTAATATTAAAAAAGCAGCGAAAGTAACTATTATTAAAAAAAAAACATTTTACATTTTTTTTGTTTTTTTTTTCGTTCATTTGTTTGTTTTGTTACAGTTTTGATTTTTATAGGGGTGACATGTTTTGTTAGACAAATCTCTATTTAATAAAAAAACGAGTAAATGGTGTAGCCAAAGCTTTACCCGGGTGCCGCAGGTGCAATAAATGTGAGTAGATTTATTAACCCTTCAAATGCCGACGTGGATTTGGACCCGAACTGACGGCGCGGCGATTATGGTACGGGCATGCGTCAAAATGCGGATGTAATAAAATAAAAAAAATCTTTTTTGCTTGGTAATAAATATTGGATTACTAGCTGCGCCCCGCAGTTTTTACTTTCTCATCCGTACTAATATTACAGCTGTGAAAGTACCTCTGTGTGTCTGTTTTATTTTCAAGCCCAAATCACTAAACCGATCTTGTGTTCACAGGATACATTTTACATACATTTACCACCAGTTGCGTCCCGTGGTTTCACCCGAGTCTTCCCGTTATCCCGCAGGAACCTTCTTCCGGGATAAAAAGTAGCCTATGTGTTAATCCAGGGTATACGCTATCTCTATTCCAAATTTCATTCAGATCCGTTCAGTAGTTTTTGCGTAAAAGATAAACAAACATCCATCCATCCATCCATCCATCAATACTGACAAACTTTTACGTTTATAATATTATTAGTAGGAAGGAAGTATTGATGAATGTGAAAGTAACTCTGACTATCTTTTTTTTACATATACACGCCTAAACAGCCTAATACAATCTTGATGAAATTTAATATCGCCTTCCCCAATGTTCCTAGAATACATTTTACATTAAGTTACAACATTATTAGAATATGTATGGATAAAGTAAAATCGATTGAAGACTGGTTCTAAGATTAAATCGAAAGATTCAAAGCATTGTAAATTCTAATTCAAATTGAATTACACTGAACCAATACAAACTGACTGACTTTGAAATAGCCTCAAGGGGATGCCATTGAAATAGATCTTGTTGGAGCTACGCTCAGACAATATTGTCTTGAAAATTAATCTAGCATTGCAGTTGTAATGAAGACAGATGACATTCTGAAGGGAGGAAAGATATACTCATATATTATATAGTGTTGCAAATGTTCATAGGCGATGGTGACCACTTACCTTATCAGTTGGGCAAAAAACAGAACTTCCGGTAAATAAAGGTTCTTGTGGATCCCACACACCCTGAACTAAACTAACTCCGATGGCTCAGCGACCCAAAGTGTGTCTTGGCCTCCGAAACGAGAGAGCGCGACTCTTTTCTATCTTGAGCGATTTCAGCCCAGTTGAGAGTCTGGAGCTCGCGCAGGTCTGCATCCACCGCGTCTTTCCAGCGGTATCTAGGGCATCCGACCGGCCTACGGCCATTCGGTCGTCCCAAATAAGAACGGTTTGCCGCCCGATCCTCTTCCATGCGGACTACGTGGCCAAGCCAACGTAGTCGGTGCGATTTAATTTCACCGACCACGTTGGGCTCGCCCACTAGATCTTCGATCTCTTGGTTTTTGCGGATCCTCCACGTGCCATCTTGCCGGCGAGTTGGTCCTAATAACTTTCGGAGAATCTTCCTTTCCGCTATTAAAAGCCACACCCTGAATATAATAATATATCCTACTAATATTATATACGTGAAAATTTTTAAATACCTATAGATGGATGGATGGATGTTTGTTACTCTTGTACCCAAGAACTACTAAACGGATCTGAATGAAATTTGGAATAGAGATAGCTTATACACATAGGCTACTTTTTATCCCGGAAAAAAGATCCTGCGGGATAATGGGACGACGCAGGTGAAACCACGGGGTGCAACTAGTTATATATATAAAGATATCGTGAGTTTTAATCGCGCAGAAATATTTTATCTTTGTATACCTCTAAGTTGCATTGATCGTGGTTATGAGAAGACTGGAGTGGTGAGTGGCGGGTATCGGCATCTCAATGGGCCAGCATTGTTTTCAACTACCAACACTTGACTTTATGGCGGTTCAGGGATGTCGTATATATATCTCGATAAATCCCGTTTGTATCATAAACAGTGCTCAAATCGCTATAGTCTAAAACAGGCTACTTTTTATGACGGAAAAATATTATCTTTCAGCTGATAAACTTTAAGCTGTCCATTTTTTTTATTTTAGATTTTGACGTTTATAATAAGCCCTGTAAAAAAAGTTTAATTTTGTTTATTTTTCCTGCTCTCAAACCATAAAAAGCAATATAATAAAATGTGTACCGCTAAAAGTTAGTCACTAAGATTAATTATTCACAATAATTTTATTCTGACGTTAACTCTTCAGCACTCTTTATTTATTTTTTTCGAAGTAAAATTAAATAGATCAGAGTGAAGTACAGTAGTAAGTAAGATAGACTTTGTACAATAAAGTTAGGTACAGGGGAGATCTCGTTAATTAGTTGCAAGGTTAATTAAACTTTAGAGTTGTTAATGTTGTTAGTTACAGAATTGTAAAACTTCGAACAATATTTTTTAATTGATTTTCTGCAGTTTGAAATTTTTTATACGCTATCCTACTAATATTATAAATGCGAAAGTGTTACCACTTAACACCGTAACTACAAAACTGATTTGGTCGAAATTTGGAATGGAGAAATAGCTTATACCCTGGATTACGCATAGACTACTTTTTATCCCGGAACAAGGTTCTTGCGGACGTGGGTAAAACCACGGGGTGGAACTAGTAACAAATATTTAACGAGAAACCACCTTTAACCAATGAATTGTGCTCATTAAAAGATATAGTATGTGAGAGAGTATGGGCCGTAACCTCCCACGCGGGCCCAGTGCTGGTTGATAAAATAAATCAATAAATAAATAAAAAACCAATTTATTGCCACTATAACACAGACATCATATTATGTTTCAGTTATTTATCTATTAATTAATTATGGGGCAATAGGCAGCTTCAGCATGTGCTGCATTTTCATAACAGTAGTTATGCAAGCGCAGCGCTATTTTTCAAACTACCCTATGCTGGGACAGATTTTAGCCGGCAAAATTAGTTACAAAAAAAGTGGTACTTTTTCGGGTTTTTATACATAATACAATAATAATTACCCATTATACTATACCTTATACGCGTACGTTTACGAATTTGAAATCGAATTTGCAGTCGCAGTCCCTTGAATATTGTGGTTCTTGGACATGCTGGTTTCCCCACGATGTTTGTGATGAATAAACAAATGCTACTATGAATGTATTGCCCTTCCCCCAATGCTTACGTCAGCTACTCAACACCTCTTCCACTTAAACTTCGAAAGTGGTAGAAAATCGATTCTGCATTTAAAGGCCAAGGTCTAATTCCTTTGGCCGCGCGTTTGCAACGATATCTACTTCAGTGGGAAATCCGTTACTTTTGCAAATTATGGGAATGCCTTTTTAACGTTTTTGCCATTTCAAATTCAACCCTATAGCAGAGTTTACGTATATATTATATGCATTGAAATGTGAAAAATTGACAAGAAAAATATTTTTATGACATGCCCGCGTGGTTTTGCCTATCCTATGTCTTTAGCTAAATATCATACAAAACACTGACATAGTGATCTATCAACGCACAGCCCAAACCACTGGACGGATCGGGCTTTTTTTTTTTTTTTTTTTTTTTACTATTTACAGGGTAGCGTTTGACCACAAGTCGCCTGATGTTAAGTGACGATGCGGTCGAAGATGGCGTCACGCTACACCTGGACTGGGAACTGGCTCTCAAGTGAGGCTGCCGGAACACACCGATAGGTGTTTGGCGACAGATTCTTAACAAGAGGGTGGTAGCTAGCCAGGCGAGTACTAGAAAATACCCTACCACCAAGCTATGGTTTCATCACGATGTTTTCCTTCACCGAAAGCTCAAGCTCATTGCAGGATTCGAACCCACGTCCTACGGATTGCAAGCCGACGTCACTACCACTGAGCCATCATCGCTATAAACTTAATTTTTAATAAAGCTTTAATTTGGCATGCCGGTAGATGTTATGACGTAGGCATTCGCTAAGAAAGGATTTTGATTAATTCTATCCCCAAAGGGATAAAATAGGGAATGAAAGTTTGTATGAAACTTTGTCAATTTTAAACAGATCGGGCTGAGACTTTGCATGCATAAAGCTGTAGCCCACGCGGGTGAAACCGCGGGGAACACCTAGTAATTATATAAACCCAATTAAGCGGTAGAATATAGTTGAGATTAACTTCATCATGACCTAATTGGAAGCTATTAATTCGCCTACACTAAGCAATTAGGTTTAAAATTTGAACACTATCTAGTTCATATCTCGTTTAAATATTTAAATATCACTGTCAACCCTAAGTTTCCCCAGTTCAACCGTAATAACTAAATTGTCCAAAGATGAAAAGAGCGTAATCTATCTCTATATTAAATGTCTGAAATCCAACCAAGTTTCTATATTCAGAAAGTGGGGCTATAAATTACTCGAAGACAGCTAACTTGAACTTGATAGTTCTAAATTACTCTACAAGTCTACAAAAGTAATTAAGTACATACATACCACTTATATTTATATCACTAAGTATTCGGACGTTAGCTAGGAAGGTCTCACAAATACTTTGCAACAAGGACTGCATAACCTAAAACTTATTGCTCAGTTTTAGAGTAAAAACTGCAGTTGAGGATTGTCGCGCACGCTATGAGTTTGTTGCGTCACAGATACATAAATAAGACAGGATAGGATTGTTAATTATTGTGATAATGTAAGTACATTTAGGAAATGAAGTCGGTTACTGACGTAGTGCACAATATTTTTGACATGGTTTGGCGTACAAAAGCAATAGTCAAAATGACCAAGCTCAGCATTGCTATGCAGCACGATAAAGATTTTATTCCTTTTGTTACATGATAACTTTCAAGTATTGTTTCTAACATTGAGCATGCCTAATAACCAACCCCGCTTTGCGGAATGTTAATGAACATCGAAACAGTCGAAGAATGATACCGCTTTATTATACCGGTTTTATTAAAGTTGTCATTCCTTGCTTGCCATTTAATAAAATGCCTAGTCTAAGCTCATCGGGGCTAGGTCCTATTATGGTACCTAGGTACTATCACCGCAGCCAGAGGGTGATTTATATCTATGCGTCACGCAAGGGTGCAGATTAATGGAGACAGATAATTTATGTACAGTGGTAAGGGTGGAAAAATGGTGCAGTTTTCGCGGTTTTCACTAGCAACTGTAGGCTGTTTTTGTAAGGTCAATATATTTGTATCAACTAATTTTAATGAATCATATTTATGACAAAAGTTTGAACTTGTCTTACTTTAAAAGTTTTCGATGAACTATAAAAATTAAAATGAAATACTATTTGTTGGCATTACTTGAAAACGGCTGCTCAACAAATTTTTTAAAATTTTCCTTGGTAATTTGGGGAAAAAAGGTTGGAAAAACTGAAATTGCTTTTTTCGATGGGATTTTTGTATGAACTTTAATATATCGAATACTTTTAGGTATTGCGATTCACTGTCCACCTGGGCCTATCTAATTGCTAAATGGAAATGATTTATTCAAATTGTGTTAGTCCTACTGGAGATAGCTTAAACTCTGGATTAACACATAGGCTACTTTTTTATCCCGGAAAAAGTTTCCTGCGGGATAACGGGGAAGATGCGGGTGAAACGCGGCGCGCAACTGGTTTTATCTAATATATAAAATTTTCGTGTCACAGTTTTCGTTGCCATACTCCTCCGAAACGGCTCGACCGATTTTGATGAAATTTTGTGTGCATATCGGGAAGGTCTGAGAATCAGCCAACATCTATTTTATATATTAATTTTTTTTTTTTTAGTCCACGTGGGTGAAACCGCGGGGCGCAGCTAATTATTTATAAAAGTCCAGACAGTGTGGCACCACACGGAGAAAGAAGACTTTTCAAAATACCGTTTAATACCGTTTTCCTTCAGAGTCAAAAGGGAAGGACTTGTGATTCAGAAGGAAAACTAATACAAAATAAGAAAGGAAACAGTCTTTGAAGATAAGGACTCGGAAGGAAAGTCAGAATTTTTTTCTCAGTGCACATTTGACCACATTGTCTCTCAATATACAGTGAATTGTGGTAAATACTATGCAAATGTAAAAAGGGACGCACAGAAGTGACAGCCTTTTTGTAAGTTGCTTAATTAAAAGGAAAACCTTTTACACTTAGCAAGTTTTAATTGTTTGTTTGTCCATCGCAGCCGTTAACTTCCTTAAGGTTAACGAAGTTATGTAACTTAATTACGAAATTGTTTAGCAAAATTTATTTTCAATAGAATAGTTTTGGGAACTACCGGTCATTTTGAGTAGGATGCTTGCTAGCCTATGTGACGTCACCGAAACAGTGTTTTTGACATAAGTTACGTTTCTATGTGTTTATGAATAAAAACCGATGTGATCTCTTCATAGCATTTATGAATAAAATATAATAACTAATTTCAATTTACAATATTTAATGGGTCCTTGAGTCTGGATAGTTTGATTTGTTCGTAGAATTTTCATGATAGAACTTTTTGTACGCTAGCGGGTTTTGTGTAAAAATAAATTAACGAGCATCGAAACTTCCTCTTTTACTCTGTGTTAATTACAAACTAAAAACTGAAAATGCGATCAGATAATTGTACTCTATTATAATATCCAAATAGTATTTTTCTTGAAAGATCTTACTGAAAATGACTGCAGGCTCCTAGCCTCGTACGCCCGCTAAATTAAAATTAAGTTACTGCCGCTTTGCTTTTGTTATGCAAAATTGTTATATCTTATTACTTATTATTGGAAATTTCATTCTCCTAATTTTAAACATTCTTTGGTTACCGATTCTACCAATTCTATTAAGAAGATAATGCGGATTTAGATGATCAACTTTGTGTAACATTTTATTTTGATGTAATAATATATTATTTTAATCAAACTGCGGAAAGGTCAAGAGTTGAAGCTTCGCGCTTATGCGAGGAAAGGATTTGGAAAGGAACATGCGAAATGGAATCCTACAGCAGGGGTATCGTTTGAGTATGATCCTGATAATTCATTTTAAGTATATATATATATGAAGTCATGAAAGCTTCATAAGCATCACCGCCGCCTATATCAGTCCACTGCTGGACACAAGCCTCTCCCAAGGTACGCCACTGAGCCTGGTCTGCGGTATCACATCGATACTAGTAATCCAACCCAGCCCAGCAGTAGTGTGCCTACATAACTGTGTTCCTGACATTGCCACGGAGGAGTTTGAAGGTCAAAATTCTGGGTGGCACTGAACTGTTATATGCATGCGTGACGCCTATCATCAGTTGAGTGATTCGCTCGCCTAGTCGAGTTGCTTTAAAAAGGCGAAAACCGAAAATTTTTAAAGTTCAAAATAAAATCAAAAATCAAAATAAAAATAAAATATTCAGTAGGATACATTGTGATCACTGTAAAACGTCAGCTTAAAACTAGCTACGCCTGTTCCAACCTCCTTACGCCGGCAAAAGAACAGGCAAGAAACGCCCGGCAGGTACTTTTTTGGCGCGATCACATTGACAATTTTATTCTTATTGATTGAATTGGAGCAAGTTCACTAAAATCCCAAGCTTTTTTTTGTCATCTAATAGTCCGATATTTTTTATTTAGCTTTACTAATAAGAAGATTTCTCTTGTTTGGTTGTACACATTGGGATATGGGAACATGAATATTAACGAGTTGCGGGATCACAACCAAAGCAGACCAGACCCCACAAGCAGCACCCGTTCACGAGTTGACTGAATATGTTTAATTAGTAGTATACAATATAATTCATGATCACTTTATAAAATCAAATTATAAACAAGCGACTTTTTTTTCTTAACACTAACTGATAGAAGGTCTTAATCATCTAACTCTCTCCATATCGATCTATATCAAATTACAAACAAGGTTAATTAAAACCAATAAACGAATGCCTCTGTCGACGAGGAAGCTTTCGTATTTTTCTTGCAAGTTATCCAATAAGCCTAAAGATAGTTACTTTGGTGAATTTGTGTCTTATAGGTCGGGCTAGAAAGCGAGCGGAAGCGGTAGCGTAAGCGATAGCGAGAGAATTAAATCGCGACTCGTGGCGACTTGAGCTAGTGGTTGCTACAGGCAGGAAACGATCTGTTTCAAATTAATGGCATTGTGTCAGTTTACATAAGGGTGTGTATGTTTGTTTTTCATTTCATTTCGTTTTCATGCTGAAACGGCGTAACATATTATAGTGAAATATAGAATGGAGATAGCTAATACCCTGGATTATCATATATGTATATATATAGGCTACGTATAATCCCAAAAATAGGTCCTTGCAGGAGGAGTTTACATTATTTTGCCGAAAACTGCTTGTTTTTTTAAATTTCAAGTAGACCAATTTTTTATTCGTTATTACTGTTACATATAAGTGCCATTTTGAGCACTATTGCAACAAATAAATGTCGTTGAATAGCTTTACATTTATTTTTATCTTCCACGCTTGCACTGCGCCCTCACACTTCCGCCATCGTTTCGTAAACTAATTAAAACAACCCCAGAGTAATTTACCAAACTAACTGAACAGTTATTTTTGTTGTCAACAACCGAAATAGTGAGGGAATTTCTATTTATTTTCAATGAAGATGACATAAAACTTAGAAACTAATTAACTTTACTTCTTGTTTAGTTCATAATAATATGATGCTTATTAATATTTTTTTATGTCTTAAAGTGTAGCCTTTGACCACAAGTCACTGGATGTTAAGTGCCGCTGTGTTTGAAAGTAACACCACACTACACTTGTATTGTAAAACCAGAACACACCGATAGGTTCTTGGCAACGGGTTTACCTTGCAAGTGGTAGCTAGCCAGACGAGCACTAGGAAATACCTTATTACCAAGCTATATTTTCATCACGATGTTTTCCTTCACCTTCACTCAAGTTTATTGTTCAAAATGATGATTATGATCATCATCGTTCACAAATCACCTGATTTATTTACAAAAGTATTTAAAAACTCTTACCTCTTACTAACGTCAGTATCCCCAAAGGCATAACCAGCATAGCGACCAGCAAATCGGTAATTGCCAGCGACATCAGAAAGTAGTTGGTTACATTCTGCAGTCGCCTCTCCATGGAAATCGCCAAGCACACCAGGACATTCCCAGCTGCAGTACACAATACTAGTAACGACGCCACTAGCGCCCACCAGTTGTTTATCCCATGGTCACCGACGTCACTGCTCACTGTAGTATTCAGTTCACTGCTATTGTAGTTCACTGTATTGTAGTTCACTGTAGTGTAGTTCACTAGCAATTCCCAATCTGTGTATAAAGCGGGCGCGTCATTATCGTCTGTCGTAGGAAGATGAAAGAACTCTAGTTCATGCATTTTTGGCGCTCATTGGTTGGTCGCTCATGGTTTGGTCGCTCACTCATCTGATTTCGTAAATGTGACAGCTTATGTTTGTCGGTTCCATTTTGGTTCTAGATTCGCTTCTGTGGAATCTGAAACAAAAGAAACAATGTTTATCTTCTAAATACTATGTGAATCGGTGGACATATAAAACTAATTTGCTAGTATGAGTGAAGTACTTTCATTAATTCCGTTTTAACAAGGTTGTAGTCTCAAATAATCTTGTAATTGTATCTGTTATCTTAATTGGTTTAGTTAATACAAGTACCGGTCCAGTTCTAATTCTATATTATAATTAGATTTTTCTTAGTTATCTACTGAGATCGGTGGGATGAATTTTCGAAAAACCTTTCCTAGTGCACAGTTTCGATTTTAGGCACTCTTATGTGATTTTTCATGCTTTTGCACCCACACCGCTTTAGGCTATGCCATTGCCTATCAGTCAGTCCTTGTAAGAGTTTTAATAGGTAGACTAATCAGCAAAGTAAAAATAAGTGAGTTAACAAAACAAATAAATAAAAATAGAAAAATGTTAAGACTAGCGCCCCGCCCCGGCTTTGGCTGGTTTCAAGTGGTGTTGGTCACATCATACAATCCAAATTTTTTTTTTGACTTTGAGTTTGTGTTTCGAACGTGAAGGCAAATATAAATAGCTATTGGAGACAATAATATATGGATAGTGCGAAAATATTTTCCGTGCTCAAATGCCTATATAAACCAATTTTCGTGGCGATGGAATGAACGTCTATAGAATTATATTGAAAAGAAGACTAGCCGGATTTAATTTAAAATAGACTATGCTCCAATTTGCGCTTCAAGTGCAACGAAACGTGCTACAAATATCTAAAACAGCATTAAAAAATTGGTGAAGACTTTTTTTCATCTACATTTTTGACACTGGTGATAAAACACATAATAAATATAATGTTGGTAAGCCGAATGCCTTCGTTTAACCTTTTATTCTATTCCTGTTCTCATAATAGAGAAACAGAGGAAATCCGGCCACTTTTTTCATTGTTGATAACCGGACAAAGTTCAAGCAATTTGTATTAAAGTTCGACTTTAGATTTGTGGGAAAAACTGTTGAACTCATGAATGATAAAATATTATAAATGGGAAAGTCTGTTTGTTTGTCTCTCTGTTCACTGTTGTCTGTTTTACCTTTCCGCACAAAACTGTTGAACCGCTTTTGATGAATTTTGGTACCGAGATACTTTTAGGCATAGCTTAAGTACTTTTTATTGCAATAAACTATAGTCCATATAGATGAAATCGCTGGAAACAGTTAGTACAAACTAAAAGCTTGTAGACTTAGGTTATATTTCGCCAAACTCAATCAACCCAAAGTAATTTTATCACTGAAAGGTTAACGGAAACGAGATATTTACAGTAAAATGCTTTTGTTTGGGTTTTAGATATTTCAGTACCGTTAAATGTCATGTTGAGGGCTACAAGCGATCGTGTTTCGTTTTAATTAAGTTCAGTTCCTATTTCGTAATGTAGAGTTTTAAGACAATTAATTAATTTACGTATTAGGCTATCCAACAGACCTAACAACAAACAAGCATACTGGCGAAAGTCCAATAACAGGAGAACACAACGTGCAAACAAATTTGCTTCAATACAAAACACAAAACAAAATCTGAAATAAATGACATGAATAGAATGGAATTAAGTTAGATATGGAGTGAGCTGACAGTGCACACATTAATTGTCACTATTACACACATATATTAATATTTATTACAGAAATTCCAAATTATATCTTGAAAATAATAATTGGCCGGATGATGGAATAGATACATGGCCGGATCGCTCTTATGGTACAACTCTACCAAAAAACTCTTGGCTCATTTTGTATTTTCTCACGGGTAGAGATTTATTACGACCATTAAGCTCGGTTCAGACATAAAAACCCTGTCCGTTT